>CM066336.1:5182781-6557781 GCA_033807585.1 Hydrophis major
AAGAGAAGAGAAGAGAAGAGAAGAGAAGAGAAGAGAAGAGAGAGAAGAGAAGAGAAGAGAAGAGAAGAGAAGGGAAGGGAAGGGAGGGGAAGAGAAGAGAAGGGAAGGGAGGGGAAGAGAAGAGGAGGAAAGGGAAGGGAAGGGAAGGGGAAGGGAAGGGAAGGGGAAGGGAAGGGAGAAGAGAAAGAGAAGAGAAGAGAAGAGAAGAGAAGAGAAGAGAAGAGAAGAGAAGAGAAGAGAGAAGGGAAGAGGGAGGGGAAGGGAGGGGAAGGGAAGGGAAGGGAAGGGAAGGGAAGAGGAAGAGAAGAGAAGAGAAGAGAAGAGAAGAGAAGAAGAAGAGGAAGAGAAGAGAAGAGAAGAGAAGAGAAGAGAAGAGAAGAGAAGAGAAGAGAAAGAGAAGATCCGAAATAGACTGGTCAATAAACAGACTCAACCATTATTTTCAACTGGGAAGGTGTAAACTCTTGGAATTCTTCGTCATTCAGGACAAATCAGCCCTTAACTGACACATAGAGATATACCACATTTGCACACCATTCGAAAAAAGACCATAAAAAAATCCAAAGAAAGACACAAAAAAGACCAGCCTACACCCAGATAAGAAGGAATTAACACCAGACAAATAATCAAGCAGAAAGCAATGCCCTCATCAAAACACTACAGAGGTGTACAATAGGGCCTTTGCAACTAATGCATGTAGACAGCAGAGAGCTACAACGGTAGTTAGTTTTTTGCTTCTTCAGGGAAACTACAAAAGCTCTGCCATGCCCAACCACCCGGTAGCCTCCATCACCTAAGATGGCAGGGGTTTAGGGGAAGACAGTCCTCAGCAGCCCAGCCATGAAAAAGTAAAGAAAAAACGACACTCACCTGGAAAAAGGTCATGGTGGAACCGGCATGGATGGTGCCCGTATTCAATGTTGGTTTGATCGGCCAAGTCGTCTGCCGATTCTATAGGCACCTCCATGCGCTGCACGGTGAGGAAGGCAGCAAGGTTGGCGGTGTAGGAGGAGATGATGATCAGAGTGAAGGCCCACCCTTTATAACAACAACGAGAAAACCCGGTTTGATTTTTTTTTTTTAGAGAGAGACAAGGACAAATCTCTACTTTTCACCTTCAACCGTTGACTTAAGGTACAAGTCTTGGCAAGACAACTCTTTACATGGGTCTCCTAAGACTGCGGTCGCAAATCTTTCCAGCGGTGGTAGAAGGGGGAGAGAGGGGGATGACTCTACACAAGCAGTGGGCAAGGTTGCTCACATGTGCAGCTCCATTTGTGCAAGCGGTGGGTGCTTGCACAAGAGAAGTTTTTTCCAAGGCACCCCGAAGGCCAGACAAGGAATAATGGATGGAAACTAATCTAGGAGAGATTCCAACCTGGAAATAAAAGGAAATTTCCTGAAAGGGAGAACAATCAACCCGTGGAACAGAAGTTGCCTTCGGAAGTTGTGGGAGCTTCATCCCTGGAGGCTTTCAAGAAGAGACTGGATGGCCATCCGTCAGAAATGGAGTAGGGCAGTGGTGGCCTAACCTTTTTGGGGCTCCTGTGCCAAAAAATGTCAGCACCCAGAAGGCAATGCGCTGCTCCCACGCCCCCTGTGCATGCCTGTGCAATTCCCCCCCCCCACCGCCCCCATTACTTGCACTGCACCTCCCAGCTGATTTTCAGCCGGTTTGAGGCCTTTTTTCGGCCTTCCAGAGGCTTGAGGAACAGCCTCTGCAGCCCAAAAAAATAGGGCCCGTTTTCGTCACTTTCTGGTATTTCCGGAAATACAGGAAATGACGAAACAGGTCTATTTTGGGGGCTGCAGAGGCTTTTCCTCAATCCTCTGGGAGGCTGAAAAAGGCTTCAAATGGGCCAAAAAATCATCTGTGAGGTGCGTGCAATGAGCAGTGAGGTAAATATTGATTTTTTGATATATACAAAAAGCAACTTTTATCCAAAATCAGGGCAAAGCAGGCAGATTGAGTTGCTCACAGAATCATTGAGTGATCTATCTATCTGCCATCGGCTGGCTCAGTCTCTCAAATTTGCTTGCCATGGACTCTGCACTGAATTTGCTTGCAAGCAAACCTTCAGTCCTGAGGGAGGTTCGGCTGTGCTTAGCTAGAAAGCAAGAAATCCGACCATTTTCCTGCTTCCTATCTAATCTAAAATCTCCCAGCACAGCGGAACAGATGATGGTTGAAAAATGGAAAAATAGCAACTTTAGCAGACAAGGAGTGAGTGGGCGGGGAGGGTTTCCCACGGGCCATGTGGGCTGAGCAGCCTTGTGTTTCTGCGCAGCCTGGATTAATTGCTTTGGGGGGCTGCTCTTGGGGTGAGATTTTTCTGCGCCCCACCAAAATTTTCTCACGGCCCACCAGTGGGCTGTGGCCCACTGGTTGGTGACCGCTGGCTTAGAGAGGGCTGTAAAAGCACTGTGAAGCAGTATATAAGTCTAAGTGCTATTGCTAAAACACTCTGATATACTGCAATTCCTTCTTAGAAATCATCACTGAAAAAAGAAAAAAAAAAAGATTGCCTATTGCATCAAACATGCCACAACCAATATGCCCTTAATATACAATCCCACAGATGTAGTGTTGTTCCTCGCCAATTAAAATTGCTCCCCACTGATTAATCAGCTAAAATTTTAATGCTAATTAAGCTCCCAATTAAGGATTGCTCATTAGGATTCCGTTAAAAAAAACCATCGAAATCTGTAGGTGATGGTACGATGTATTTAAGAGGGACACTATGTTCCAGAGTGGGGGAAGCAACCACCACAGCCACAACCATCGGCCCCAGACATTAAATATTTCAAGGGAGGTGGAAGATAAGAGCATTGTGATTTTTTCCAAACCTGCTGCAAACAAAACTTACAACAGCTTGTTCAATGATACTACAGCACTGCAAAAAGGGACTAAAGTTTTTCACACTTACGACTTGTGGCACCGTCCCCATGGTCACGCGATCAAAAATTCAAATGCTTGGCAATGGGACTTGTATTTATGATGGTTGCAGCGTCCTGGGGTTACGCGATTCCCCTTTTCCCCTTCACTTAACAACCATATGACTAATTGAACAACAACAGTGGTTCGCTTAGCAACCGTGGCAAGAAAAGTTCCTAAAATTGGAGCCAAATTCCCCATTTTAACAAATGTCTCGCTTAGCAACAGTAATGTTGGGCCTCAATTGTGGTCGTAAGTCGAAGACTGTCTGTACTCCATGCAGTGGGGTGGGGAAGAAGTTGTGCAATTTTCTCTGCTTGATTTCTCTCTTTCAGCCAGCTCGGTTGTTGGTCATATAGTTTAGTTTAGGAGCCTCTGTGGCGCAGTGGTTAAGAGCGCAATACTGCAGGCTACTTCTGCTGCCTGCCGGCTGCCTGCAATTTGGCAGTTCAAATCCCACCAGGCTCAAGGTTGACTCAGCCTTCCATCCTCCCGAGGTGGGTCAAGTAAGGACCCAAATTGTTGGGGACCATTATGCTGACTCTGTAAACCGCTTAGAGAGGGCTGTAAAGGCACTATAAAAGTGGTATATAAGTCTAAGTGCTACTGCTATTGCTATTGACTTTATTGTCCTTGCACATTTGTACAATGAAATTAAATACCATCTTCAGTGTACATTATGACTATGAAAATAAACACAGACACACAACCTTCCCATTCTATACATTGAATGTTGCTTACCAGACGCCGCTGACACAAACGAGTAGAAAGAGCTCGGGGCATAATTTCTGATCCCTGTTGCATGAAGCCCCCCAACTGGGAACCAGAGGCTGTTTCCCAGTGTGTACTGGTTTTCCAGGATGTTATGACGCTCCCGGAGACAAGGATGAGGGTTGTACCATTCGTAAGGACTCAGCCTGTGGAAGGAAGAAACGGTTCAGACTTCTTTCCTTTATTAAATTTATATTGCTGCCCCCTTCTCACTCAACAAAGCAACTGAGAATCTCTACAAACAACTCTTCTAACTTTTAGATGTCAGGCGTGAAAGATCAGATTCTCACGAGAAGGACCAATTAAACTGATTTACAGGTTGTCCTTGCCACCATCGGTTTTGTGACTGTTCAAAGTGACAACAGCATGTCCTTTGCATCCCATGGTTTACCTGATCAAAATTCAGAGGCTTGGCAACTGGCTGTCAACTCATAAAATGTTTCTATGGTCTTTTTCAGAGTTGCCAACAGAAAGGGAGGTGGGGAGCAGTGCAGCAGCTTGCAAAACCGAAACTGCATTCCATCAATGTTTTCAAAGATAGTAACTAGGTGACTGAAGTTTCTGCCATGCAAAATTCTAACTGGAGACCCTGATTGATGACTCTTGGCTATGGATGTGTCCCATTGGAGGATATGACTTATGATACACCCATGGGGGTGGGGGGAGAAACCAGGGTTAAGGATGACAATAAATGATGTGTCTCAAAGTCAGCTGCACTCAAGCAGTGCCGGACATGTTAACTTTCAATCAATCCTTTTGAAGTTTTGGAAGTTTGGCTCAAGGCTCAGGATTTAAATGGGGATGACTGCCAGAATCCTGACACTGGCATGTATTTATGACGGTTGTGGTATCCCAGGGTGATGGGCTCCCCTTTTGTGACCTTCTGAGAAACAAGGGCAAAGGGGAAGCTAGGTTCACTTAACAACCGTGTTACTAACATGGCTCACTTAACAATTGGGGCAAGAAAGGTCATAAAATGGGGGGCCGGTCTCACTTAACAACTGTCTTGCTTAGCAGTGGAAATGTTGGGCTCCATTGCAATTGCAAGTTGAGGACTATCTGTATTGCTACCCATGTGTATCTACAGGAACATTCTCAACTAACAGTTAACACCTGTTAGGAGCTAGATAAGGGTCCATAGAATGCAAAGGGAATTGGCTTTAGTCCACTTGTGGCTATGGAGAGATTCTAGGCTGCTTCCTCTTTTGACTCCACCTCCACCCCCCCATACTAGACTATTGAAAAGGAGAAGTTTTACAATGGTAAAACATTAAAGCATTAAAGCATTTTAAACTGTGTGTTTTAAATTATAAAATTTAAATTGTTAAATTTAAAATATATTTTAAAATGAAATAGTAAAACAATACTACGTGTAATGGGATGTGGGAAGGATCATGGAAAGACCCACAGACAGGGGAATGGTCAGATAAGAAGCAGTTTAGCACACAGAACAGACCCTCACTAGTTCTTTGGGCTGTAAAGTCAAACTTGTAAGAATGATACTAATCTTGCAAGGTGTTCCATCCAGAAAGCACATCCAGATGAACTCATTCTATTTTATTGTAAGATGATCCTAACAGAATCTTGCAAGTCTGAAAATACATTTCTCCCCCCTCACCTATACAATCCCAGAAACTAGGGAGGGTTTGAGACATTTGCAACACTCCTATTTCTTCTGCAGGCTAATAATCATCTCTCTAGCAAAGACAAGGGACAAAAGAAGTTTCTATAAAATTTTAAGAAACCTGCAATGTGAGCTTACTTTTTCTTGCTTCAGAATTATTTCCAGGTAGAATGCAATTACTTTATTAGAACTTCATTAGACTCAGTCTAGTCCTACTTACTGACTACAGATCACAGAACAAAACAACGTTCCAAGAAGAAGCAACTGAGGCTGTGTGTCTCAAGTTTGGAAATTTGAAGATGTGTGAACTTCAACTCCCAGAATTCCTCAGCCAACATGGGGAATTCCTCAGGCTGGGGAATTCTGGGAGTCGAAGTTCACACCGCTTACAAGATGCCAAGGTTGGGAAACGCTGATCTAAAGAATCCACACTTGCTGGAGATGACGCTTATGGTGCCTTGGATGTGGCACCTTAAGTCTAAGATGAATCTCTCATAGGTGGGACTTACCGAGCAGCTAGAAAGAGGACGCAGCTGACTGCAAGATAGGCAAGAAGCATGAAAAGCCAAACAGCTGGGGAAAAGGGGTCAAGGAAGGAAAAATACCCCGGTTTGCGTCCCTATGGAAGAAAAAAAAAAGATTAGAATAGGTTCACTGAAGTATTTCTGAATTTCCTTATATCAAGTGTAGTTCCAAAGAGTGTGTTGCATCAAATATGTTTTTTTGCAAACTTACCAACTTCTAGATATGTGGAAATCTCTTTCTCTCTCTCTCCCATTCTCTCTCTCTCTCTCTCCCTTTCTTTCTTTCTTTCCCTCTCTCTCTCTTCTCTCCCTTTCTCTCTCTCCCCCTTTCTCTCTCTCCCCTGCTTTCTCTCTCTCTCTTTCTCTGTCTCCCCCTCCCTTTCTCTCTCAGTGTGTGTGTATGTCCATGTGTACCTCCAAAGTCCTAGCACCATTTTGGGGTTGGGGAGGTTTTTGGGAAATGATTTGCAATTGCCTTCTTCCTAAATTTGAGAGAGTGAGTGGCTGAAATTCACCCTGTTAACTTGGTGTCCAAGACAGGACTAGAACACTCAATGCCTTGGTTTCTAGTCCAGTGACCTTAGTAACTGCACCAAACTGGTTCTTTATGAGTGGACTTAGTTTCAGAATTCCAGGCTGATTGGGGAATTCTAGAAGGCGAGGTCCATCCATCTGGAAGTTTCCAAATTGAGGAACCTCCTGCATTAAATATAGCCTTATACTTAATAAGTACAATTTTGTCACCACCTCTTGACTCAGTAGAACTAAGGTAAGGCCCGAAGGAAGTGAGCCATGGTGGTGCAGTGGTTAGTGTGTAGTACTGCAGGCTATTTATGTTGATTGTTGGCTGCCTGCAACCTGGCAATTCACCGGGCTCAAGGTTGTCTCGATCTTCCGTCCTTCCAAAGTAGGTAAAATGAGAACCCAAATTGTTGGGGGAAAGAGGCTGACTCTGTAAACCACTTAGAGAGGGCTGTAAAAGCACTGTAAAGCGGCATATAAATCTAAGTGCTATTGTTATCAGCCCAGTATTCTCCCAGATCATCAAATAATCTCCCACTCTTCTTCCTCCACTTTTTAAGATGGAGTTGTACCTACCATGTGTACACGGTACAGGATGCTGATTCCCAAAGTCATGAAGGGCTTGGAGAAGTCGATGACTTTCTCGCGTTCAGCTGTGATGGTGAAGGCAGCCACCGCCAGATCGGCTTTCTGGAAAAGCAAAGCACTGGGAACGCTAATTGTCATGTACACAGAATAACACCTGCTGCTCCCTAGGCCTCCACTGGCTGGTTGGAACCCAAGCAAAGGCTACAGGTTGTCCTTGACAGCTCGTTTAGTGACCATTCTAAGTTACGATGACTTATCATCCTGTTTCACACTTAACGATTGTTCATCGACGTTCAAATCCTTAGCAACTGACTCACAGTTATAACCCTTGATGTGTCCTGTGATCCCCTTTTGCGACCTCCAGATGAGAAAAGTTTATGGGGAAGCCAGACTTGCTTAACAACTGGGTCACTAACATAACAACTGCAGTGATTTACTTAACAACCATGGCAAGAAATGGGGAGGCTGCAAGAGTTGTTAGTGTGACAAACAGTCCTACTTAGCTTTTTACGGGGCCATTGTAATCTGAACAGCCACTAAATGAACTATTTATTGTAAATCAAGGATTATTTGTAAATCCTTTGATTATTTTAACAGCATTGATCTGAGCTACCAGGTGCGGTGGCCTAGAGGTGGCGCTCTCGCCTCGCCATCAGGAGGCTGTGAGTTCGATTCTAGGTAGAGGCAGATTAATTCTCTCTCTGGGCACACTGAGAATATGTCTGCTGGGGGGTAAAAAAACCCTCTCCATTGGCAACCAGAAGGGCATCCGGCCAGCTCAGCTCCATTCCGTTGCCCAGACTCCATCCTGCAAGGGATTGTTAAAAGAGATTGATTGGTCTGAGCTACCAGCTCTTGCTTACAGCAATCTCAAAAACCGCTAGAAAAAGTGGCAGAGAGAGACAGCAAAAATATGTTCCTCTTTGATGCTTTCTTATCCAAATGTTTGGATCCAGATTTGGTTCGCCTACAACTGAGTAATTGTGAGTCATTTTGTAGACAGCCTTCTCTGGATAAGCACACCCACAAACAAATGTTCAATTGCGGTCTAACCCATTCAGATCCTAGAAGCCAAGATGCTTACTCTGTTAATGAGTTCTCCCACCATGCCGGTCCAAGATCCATTGGGTTCAGGAGCTCCGTAAAGCCCATCATCCACCAATTTGATCTGGAAACGGAACTTAAGGATGTCGGCAAGCTCGTGAAGCATGTCCACACAGAAGCCTTCATACTGTGCAGGACCAGATAGTTCCTTGAAGTTTGCCCGACGCATCATGTAGGGGTTCTCCTGTAAGAGGGAAATCCAGGATATAATATGAGGTGGCATGCTCTGGCTGAGGAATTCTGAGAGTTGAAGTCCACAAGTCTTAATGTTGCCAAGTTTGGAAACCCTTGAGCTAGTAGATAACAGACAACTGTCCTCAAGATCTGACATATTTTTGATAGGAGAAACCCAAACCCAAACATATACAATAGTCCTACTGTTGTGGGAAAAATAGGAAGACTATTTTTCCCACAACAAAAACCCTATGAGGTAATTGGGTTGAGAGAGTGTGATTGGCTCAAAGATAGTCAATTAGCTTTCATAGATAAGGCAGGACAAGAACTCAGAGTCTCCTGATGATTGGCCCAAAGTCCCCCAGTTGGCTTTCATGTCTAAGGTGGAACTAGAACTCAAGAGTCTTCTGATGATTGACCCAAATTCCCCCAACCAGTTTTCATGACTAAGGTGGGTCTAGAACTCAAGAGTCTTCTGATGATTGACCCAAATTCCCCCAACCAGTTTTCATGACTAAGGTGGGTCTAGAACTCAAGAGTCTTCTGATGATTGACCCAAATTCCCCCAACCAGTTTTCATGACTAAGGTGGAACTAGAACTCAAGAGTCTTCTGATGATTGACCCAAAGTCCCCCAACTAGTTTTCATGTTTAAGGCGGGACTAGAACTCAGTCTCCTGGTTTATAGGCCAGCACCTTAATTATTATGCCAGATTGACTCTCTGAGCTATCAGTCAGATGCTATCCATCAGATGGCCATGAGAGGATGGTGTGGCTATTCCTTTTTCCTCCCCCTTCCCTCTTTCTCTTCCTCTATTTCTCTCTTTCCTTTCCCATTCATTAGCCTACTAGAGAAGGGAGCCATGGTTTTCCCCCAGATATCTGTCCTAACCACTTATAGAGCACTTCTGAAATTAGCTCAAGAGCACTGGTCCCTGCCTCTATTCTGGTGAATGTTTTAGAGGAACCAGCCACATCCCTCCAGAAACTCAACAACAGCACATCATAATAACCCAACAATCTGCTCCTTTTGTATCTCTGTACCCACTCATACACAGAAGGACGGACATTTCTTTTGTGCATGAAAATCACAGTTGCAATCACGGCTCTTCACTAATTTGCCTAATTCTTCTTGTTTTTCCCTCTCCTCAACTGAAGCATGCTTGTCATCAGTCCATTGTGGAGATGTTCATGCCAGATATTTATTGTTGACCCCTCACAACCGCCATCTCATTTTCAGCCTAAAGGATGAGCCGTAAAGAGTTTGCCCATTTCAAGCAGCTGTTTCAACTACTTTTTGGAACTGAAGAATTACTCCAAACTATTTGGAGGAATCTTCATTATGTAAAAGAAAGTATGCCATGATGTGAAAAAGATGTTGAGACTACAACAGAGCAACCAAGATGATGAGGGGACTGGAGGCTAAAATATACAAAGAACAGTTTCAGGAATTGGGCATGGCTAGTCTCGTGAAGAGAAGGACTAGGGGGTGACATGATAGCAGTGTTCCAATATCTCAGGGGCTGCCCCAAAGAAGAGGGAGTCAAGCTATTCTCCCAAGCATGTGAGGGCAGGACAAGAAGCAATGGATGGAAACTCATCAAGGAGAGAAGCAATTTGGAACTGAGGAGGAAATTCCTGACAGTGAGAGCAATTGATCAGTGGATGGGCTTGTCTCCAGAAGTTATGAGTGCTCCAAGTTTTCAAGGAGAGGCTGGAAAGCCACTTGTCTGAAATGGTACATAGGGTTGGCTGCCTGGGTAGGGGACTGGACTAGAAGGTCTCCAAGCTCCCATCCAACTCTGTTATTCTCTTATTCACCTTTCACAATCATCTCTGTGATTGGAATCAAGGCACCACCAAAGAGGAGAGAGGAAATCAAGGCACCTCTCTTTCCCACATGAAACATTTCAAAACAAGCTAAAAACTCCCTTGTGTTCACATCTCCAAGGGCCCCCCAGTTCTCCTCTGCCTGCTTGGATGACTTTAACCAAGTCACCTGCACAACTATTTAAAGCCTGCTTTTTCAAAAGATGGAGAAATACCCCTGAGAATAAGACAAGGAGGGCGCTTACCAAGATGGTGGTGATGACCAGGGTCTTATTGGTAAGGCTTTCTGAGACGTTGATATCCAGCGTTGTGGCATTCATTGCAAGAGTCTTGTTGGAGTACCACACCCCAATCTGTTGAGAAAGAAGCCCTGGTTATAGGTTCTGTCATGCCCTTGTTGGAGTCTGATTCTTAAAGGGGAGATTGAGCAGCTGACAGGGAGTGGGAGTGTGGCACTGGCGGCTGTGGAAGAAATGGGGGAAGGGCACAGTCTGGCTGGGCCTTCAGAGGAAGACCCAGGGCCACCCCCTCTTCATCCTAAGGTACGCAGGGAGGAACAGAAAAGGGAGCAATGTGGCTTACCGGAGAGAAAAGGGCCCTGATCCCTTTCATTTAGTTGCAGATGGAGAGCAGGATATAAGTGGGGCGTTTTACATAGCTCCTGGAAGCAAAGCGTGCATTATCTCTGTCGAGGCTTATTATCCTCCCAACTGTGGTTGCTGCATTATCTTGTGAAAGTCTGCGATTTATCATCCTGGCCTGCTGTGTTAATTACTTCAGCGTGATTTGTGTTGGGTTTTTTTGGTGTGTTTCTAATTATCTTTACTTTGGGTTCAGACTGCATTTATTCCCCTTTGTAGACTGTTATTGGAAGAGTTTGATATCCAGCCGAGGATAATTGGACATTGGGGCCCAAGTTGAAGGCATTAAAGGGAATGTATTCTACTTTTGTGACTTTGTTATTTTTGTGTCACGCCCCAGGTCATCATAAGTTCTTGCTAGAGTTACCCTGTACACAGGCAGTCCTCGACTTATGACCACCATTGAGCCCAACATTTCGGTTGCTAAGCCAGACAGTTGTTAAGCGAGTCACATCCCGTCCCACAAGTGTGGCAAGAAAGTGAATCACTGCAGTTCTTAAGTGTGTAACACCGCTATTAAGCGAATCTGGCTTCCCCATTGACTTTGCTTGTCAGAAGGTCGCAAGAGGGGATCACGTGACCTTCCGGAGACACGACGACGATCATAAACAGGATGTCAACTCATAAAATATTTCTATAGGTCTTTTTAGAGTTGCCAACAGAAAGGAAAGGGGGGGGGAAAGGGGTTTGAAAGAGCCGTGGGGCAGCTTGCAAAACCGAAAGTGCATTCCATAAATGTTTTCAAAGATAGTAACTAGGTGACTGAAGTTTCTGCTGTGCAAAATTCTAACTGGAGAGCATGACTGATGCCTCTTGGCTATGGATGTGTCCCATTGGAGGATATGAATTACGATATACTCAGGAGGTGGGGGAAAACTAGGGTCAAGGGTGACAATGAATGATGTGTCTCAGAATCGGCTGCACCCAGGCAGTGCTGGCATGTTAACTCCCAATAAATCCTTCTTAAGTTTTGGAAGTTTGGCTGGAGACTCAAGATTTAAATGGGAGCAACTGCCAGACTCCTGAAACAGGAGCCCATTGCCAAGCGTCCAAATGTTGACCATGATGGCTGCAACGGTTGTCCTGGTGAAAAATGATTGTGTCACTTTTTTTTCAGGGCTTTGTAACTTTGAACGGCCACTAAACAAATGGTTGTAAGTCGAGGACTATCTGTAATCTTTGCAAAAACAGGGCATCCTAAGCTCAAGCGCTAGTCATCTTACCTCCCGGTGTCCATGTCGTCCTTTTTCCAGAATTCTCAGGGTATAATTGGTTCTTTGACCCTTGCTGTTGAATTCCACGCGTCCCGTCAGCCCATCATACTCTACCTAGCCAGGGATGGAGTGACAGAGGAATGGGGTGCCAATCGAAGAAGACAAGAGAGAACAACACAGGAGAATGAGAGTGAGGCACAGCCAAAATTGGCTCACAAGTTACAATTAGCTTGAGAAGGAAGAATTCGGGATCTCTTCATCTTCCAAATAAGGAAAGGAGATTATCCCATGTCCTAGGTCAATGGTCTCCACGGGTGCTTTAAGACCTGTGGACTTCAACTCCCAGAATTCCTCAGCCAGACATGACCTAGGACATTGGATGGTCTGGCCGGCTGAGGAATTCTGGGAGATGAAGTCCACAAAAAGTGCCCATGTTTGGAGACCCCTGACCTAGGACATTAGATAGTTTGGCAGGCTGAGGAATGGCTGGCTGAGGAATTCTGGGAGTTGAAGTCCATAAGCATTAAAGTGGCCATGTTTGGAGTCCCTGGTGCTAAGCTGTGCCACAGAAATGTGGTAGTAAAATAGCCCTTGAGGGTTTTTAATTTTTTCTTGCCAAATTTTGAAAAGGGAGGGGAGGACTCTGAAAGGAAAATGGGAGGACACCTTCCCATTTTGGCTGCCTTTATAAGACAACACCATTGACAAAATTGGTAGACAGATTCAACCCAAATGCTAAACTTGGATAGTTTTATTTCTGGTGACCGACTTGTGCACATCCACTTAATTGGATAAATTTTCCATCCATTATTGCAAGAGCGGAAAAGTCAGTGGCCACATTTCTCTTAGGGAACCTTGCGGGGCAGTTGGCGTATTTGCTCCAGCTGAGAACATCTGACCTTTGTTTGGGCAAATCTAACAAGACAGACATCAATGCTTACACAACCATGTCACGTATTTCAATGTTCCTGTTTTGCTTCTTTTTAAAAAAAAAAGTGGGGGAGGGAACCGTCATTCCAGGAGAAGCAGCCACTCACCATGCGTAGGTAGTTCATCAGGCTGGTTCCATGTTGCCAGATGTTAGCCGATGTGCAAGCCAGGGGCTTAACCCCAATCTCCTGGCTACGGTTCAATTCCCGCACAGCACTCACAACCACATGCACTGCGTCAAACATGAGGGCTGCTGATAGCTGGAGGGGAACAAAAATAATTCAGCTGCTCTTAATTATGGCATTTGGGGAGGGAGGTGGGCACAAAGAGGGGCCCCTCCTTGCTACCCTGTTCTTCCAGAGCTATTCTTCCTTTGGCTACAACGCGAAAACATCTGTGCAGCTGCAGAACAGGAGGCGGGTTGGATGAGTCAGATAGTGAGTGTGGATGTGCTCCACCAGGATGAAGTCAACCTGATCTTGAACAATCTCTACAAGTCAACAGTGGAGGAGTGTTTATTCTGAAGCTTGCCTGAACAGAAATAATTTTAGGTAGAAGCAGTTAGGAATCTCCGCAGTTAAGAATCCATGTCTTCTCGGTTGACTTTAGCTGTGGTCTTCAACCCAATATCTTTTGTTTGTCAACTCAACAATCCATCTTTCCTCAAACCAACATCCTTTGTTCCTCAAACCAACAATCCATCTTTCCTCAACTCAACATTCCTCAAGCCAACAATTCATCTTTCCTCAACCCAACATCCTTTGTTCCTCAAGCTAACAATCCATCTTTCCTCAACCCAACATCCTTCCTTCTTCAAGCTAACAATCCATCTTTCCTCAACCCAACATCCTTCATTCCTCAATATCCATCTTCCCTCAAATCAATAATCCATCTTTCCTTAACCCAACATCCTTCGTTCCTCAACCCAACAATCCATTCTTCCTCAACTGATCATTTGTTCCTCATGCCCCCAATCCATCTTTCCTCAACCCAATATCCTTCCTGCAGATATTGTATTGAACAAAACTGAAGTCCATTAAGAAGACATAGATTCCTAACTGCATAGATTCCTAACTTCTCTTGTCTTCTACCCAGCATTCTTCAGATGTTAAAACTACCAGACAATTTCCAACTCAGAATTTCAGCCAACTTCAAACATAAATACCTATCAACAATATCTCTTCCAATGAATATCCAGGCAAACAAACTCTTGCTTATTTACAATGTCATATTAATTTCCATCTTCAAGAAAGCAGTCATGCTTTTAGCAGTTGAGAAGTTAGCTTTCCCTTCTCTTCCTCTTAATGAACTACAAATTATGATATATGATAAACTGAGCAAAACGGACTCAAACTTCAGATCGAGGCAAGCCAGAGGTAATTTTCTACAGGCATTCTACCTGCCTGCCAAGTTTATTTAATAGTATTAGAGGCTCAGTTGATTTTGATATGCTAAGAAATTGAAAACAGAGTTAGGGAAAAATCCTCTTGTCCTTTGGGTGGAATTAAGGATAGGTTAGAAAAGTGGGTTCTTGTCAACAGCAAATGATAATAAATAATAGATCCATCACAGATCTGCAGACATTCCTTTATAAAGCAATGAAGATCACAACTCTACAAAGAGAAGGGTGAGGGATAGTCATTTACCCACAATATGTAGGAGTCCTCAAACTTGGCAACTTTAAGACTTGTGGACTTCAACTCCCAGAATTCCTCAACTGGCTGTTGAAGCTGAGGAAGTTGAAGACCACAAGTCTTAAAGTTATCAAGTTTGGAGGCTCCTTATACAGAGGAACCCAGAAAGACTATTATGATTCTGTGATTGCTATTTTGTAGCTCCGTTTGTAAGAAGAAATACACCACCTTTTCAAATCCCATGGTCCTTATTTAGCTAGATAGTCCTTCACACACATTCACCCATCTAGTCATCTCTCCATCCTCATGCTGGGTTGTCACACTTACTGCCGGTCCTGGGTAAGGATTGAGTTCACAGTTCTCCCGCCATGACATGTTGAGGCTACGGACAAATTCCATATAGAAAGGATGGCTGGTGTTGAACATGGAGAAGCCCAGGACATTGGAATGTTCATCCACAATTCCATCCAAGTGCAAGATTGGAAAGTCCTAGAAGGATGGTGAACATATTAGTGGACCGAACTTCCTCTTTAACATACCTTTGAAAAGGTCAACCGAGGTCAACCTGGGAAAGAGGGACTGCCCAAGGAACAGGAAGGAGAAATACAGAAGGGAACCTGGAAGAACACCAGGAAGTTCAAAACATTCTTAAAGATCCATCTCATCCTGGGCACCCCCTTTTTTTTTAAAGTATTACCTTCTGGCAGACGGTACAGGACATTAAAAACAAGGACAAATGTACTAAAAAACAGCTTCTATCCCAGGGCAGTAACTCTATTGAATTCTACTGTATGGTGCAATATTACATCACTGGAGGTTTTTAGGAAAGAGATGAGGACAGTCACTTATTTGAAATAGTATACGGTCCCTTTCAGCTCTATTCTGATTGATTGATTAATGCAATATCAGGGGTTTTCAATAAAATTGTATAAAACGTGAAAGATGTGTGTTTTTGTTTTATTTATTTTTTATGTATAATGTACATGGAAGATGGCATTTAATTTCGTTGCACATGGTGCAATGACAATAAAGTAAACTAAACTAAATGATGTCATTACAGGTAATCCTCAACTTACAAGCTTTTGTTTAGTGACCATTCAAAGTCACAACAGCACTGAAGAAAGTGGCTTACGACAAGTCCTTGTGCTTATGCCTGTTGCAACATCCCCGCAGTTACGTGATCAAAATTAGGTGCTTGGCAACCGGTATGTATTTACAACAATTGCAGCATCCGAGGGTCATATCATCGCCACCCAACTGGCTTCTGACAAGCAAAATCAAAGGGGGAAAGCGAGATTTGCTTAATGACCTCAATGGTTCACTTAACAACCGTGGCTTGGCTCTCTTCAATGCCTTGTTTAAACAATGGAAATTCTGGACCCAAAGTGGTTGCAAGCAGGGGTGGGCTTCAAAAATTTTAGTAATGGGTTCTCTGCCATCTGGGTGGACATGGCCTAGTCCGGCCTCCTGCACCATGTTAGAGGAGGGGCATTTTCACCCTCCCTGGGCTCTGGAGGCTTTCCTTGAGCTTCCAGGAGGGCAAAAATGGTCTCTCAGGCTCCAGAGGCCTTCTGGACACCCGAAACAGGCCCATTTCTGGCCTTCCTGAACTTCCGGGAGCCCGTTTTTCACCCTCCCCGGACTCTCTAGAGGCTGGAAATGAGCCTGTTTCCGGCTTTCCAGAGACTCCAGGGGGCCCATTTTTCACTATCTCCAAGCTTCTGCACAGGCCCTGCCACATGGGGACTCCTGGGAGGGGTGGGGCCAACCAGTCATCGGAACTACCGGTTCGACAAACCAGATGTAAAATTAGCATCCGGGTCGCCTGAACCGGTGCAAACCGGTAGCAGCCCACTCCTGATTGCAATCCAAGGGCTGCCTATGTTTATTTCACGATTCCTGATTTGTTGGGATCGCTCCAGAAAGGAAGGACCAGAAAGGCGAAATGATTGCGAAACAATAAAGTAAATAAACCATCTGGAGGCCCTCCAGAATGAGAGGAAGATAAAATACATAAATAAAGATAAATCAGCGATTCCTCCCTTGAACACCTCCATCAGTGGCTCAGAATTCTGGCGAAAAATGTAATCAGAATAAATGAAATGCTTTGATTTTTACATCACATCCATTGGTATCCAGACTCCACATAACATTTAATCCATCTATATTTTATCACCTGGAAGTGTCTCAGACAGACACATCCTGGCCATAGATGCATTCAGGGAATACATGAACGTTAAAAATAAAATGAGGATCCATGTCACTTCATATCGAGCAAATCACAGTCAGATGTGAGGTCAAAGATGATGATGATGCCCTGAGAATTTTGTTCCCACAGGTAAAAGGACGACTAGACAACACTATAAAAACACTGTTGAGACTCTAGAAAAAGTGCAGAGAAGAGCAACCAAGATAATTAGGGGACTGGAGACTAAAACATATGAAGAACGGTTACAGGAACTGGGCCTGACTAGTCTAGTGAAGAGAAGGACCAGGGGAGACATGATAGCGGTTGTCCAATATTTGATGGGCTGCCACAGGGAGGAAGGGGCCAAGCTATTTTCTAAAACACCTGAAGGCCAGACAAGGAACAATGAATGGAAACTGAACAAGGAGAGATTTAACCTGGAAATAAGGAGAACCTTTCTGACAGTGAGGACAATCAACCCATGGAACAGAAGTTGCCTTCGGAAATTGTGGGAGCTTCATCACTTGAGACTTTCAAGAAGAGATGGGACTCCCATCTGTCAGGGTGTAGGGTCTCCCGCTTGGGCAGGGGAGTAGACTAGATGACCTACAAAGTCCCTTCCAACTCTGATCATCTGTTATCTGTTAGACAACTGGTATAAAAATGGTTGGGAATTTGCTTACAGCTTTCAAGTAAAATCCATGTTAAATTTACAAAGGGGCTTCATCTTGAATTAATTTTCTCATTTTTCCAATTTTGAGCAAATATAAATCTAGCTGCAGTTAAAGCGTTAATAATCAGATTTGTTATTTTTTTACTATAATCTTCAAGCAAAATCCTCAATAAAAATATCTCTGAGTCATTCTGCTGTTTGAGCTGGACTAAAAGGCCTCCATGGTCCCTTTCCAGCTGATTCCATTCTATGTATAACTTTCCCAACCAGCCTCTAATAAGCAAAGTCAATGGAGGAAGCTGGATTCGTTTAACGGCCACCATAACACTAACTCAGAAAGCTCAAACTGCGCAAGGAGCTGCTGATCCAGTTCTGCAGAGGAATGATTGAGTCTGTCATCTGCACCTCTATAACTGTCTGGTTTGGTTCTGCAACCCAACAGGACAGACACAGACTTCAGAGGATAAATAGGACTGCAGAAAAAACAATTACTACTAACCTGCCTTCCATTGAGGACCTGCATGCTGCACGAGTCAAAAAGAAGGCTCTGAAAATATCTACACACCCCTCACATCCCAGATATAAACTGTTTCAACTCCTTCCCTCAAAACAACGCTATAGAGCACTGCACACCAGAACAACTAGACACAAGGACAGTGATTTCCCCAAAGCCATTACTCCGCTAAACAAATAATTCCCTCAACGCTGTCCAACTACTTAGTAAGACTGCATTTTTATTCTTCTCATCACTCCTTATCACCCATCCCCTCCCACTTGTGACTGTATCACTTGTGTCCTTACGATTTATACTGACTGTTTCCTTGTATGATTTGATTTCTTATTGTACTCTATGACTATTACTAAGTGTTGTACCTGATGATTCTTGACTCTTGATGAATGTATCTTTTCTTTTATGTACACTGGGAGCATTTGCACCAAGACAAATTCCTTGTGCGTCCAATCACACTTGGCCAATAAAAGAATTCTATTCTATTCTATTCATTTAACAACTACAGTGGTTCAACTAAAAATGGTGGCAAAAATTATTGTAAAATTGAATGCCACTCTCTCATCCCAACTGCCTTGCTTAGCGATGGAAATTCTGGCTGCAGTGGTGGTCGTAAGATGAGGACCACCTCTATTTGCAATCGACCTATTTGCTTTAATCATTTCATTCAAGGGTCAGGCGATATTGCCCAAAGGGCAACCTTATTTGGCAAGCCAAATCTTGATTAATAATTTGCCAAATGTTCCCAGAAATGAGATAGAAGCATTTGCCAAAGGAACTGCTCCTGGTGTCACTACCAGGAGTTAATCCACCACCAGTTTTTTCACTGAGAAAAAAAAAAAAGGGGGGGGGTTAAAAAGGAGGATAAGCATTTGAAAAAAAACCTGTGCTGAGTAGCTTGAAAAGCTGAACTGTTTTTTTTTTTATGGGACCTAAAGAAAAATTGCATACTTTTAATTGGGGTTCTCCAGACTTAAGGAGATATAAACCAAAGATCCATCTTTGAGTGTGGGAATCATTAAAATAGTTATATTTGATTTAACTGCAATTAGATTTAAATATAAGCCTAAGTTAAAACAGGCATTGTTTCTGTCACCATCCCACACATTTCTTCACCCGCCTTTCTGGAGGGTGGATCCCACATCAGAGTAACCACGGTTAGTTAACTTGCCACGATGGATCATATTTGCTCCCCGCTAATTAATCCACAAAGGGTTGAAGTCATAAAGCTTTTTTTAAAAAAATGTATTAAAGGCTGTTATTTTGGTTGCGTCATTTTTAGCCCACTCTGCATCTCAAAGAGAAGCAAAGGATCAAATGAGCTATAAAGATATTGCAAAGTAGATTTGTAATCTGTTACATTCATCCACTCATCAACAAACATCAACTGTCTTTCCTAACATAAAATTAGTCCATTGTTTCTCAACCTTGACAACTTGAAGATGTATGGACTTCAACTTCCAGAATTCCCCAGATAGCTGTCTGGGGAATTCTGGGAGTTGAAGTTCACAGATATTCAAGTTGTCAAGTTTAGAAAGACTGAATTAGACATATAAAGAGAAAGAGATAAATTAATACACCCCTATAAAGTCATAAATACAGTTGAATTCTATTAATGGACTACTGCTATCTCCTAATGCAGGTTTAAAAACCCAACCCCTATGTCTGAAATGTAACAACATTTATAAGATAAATGTAAAAGATTATAAAGTCATATTATTTTCATTTTCAGGGATTTTTTAAAGCTGTCTTTGAAAAAGGCACACAAATCTGAAACAGCTGGAAAGAAAAATGAATAAGAACAGACCCTGATTTTTTTTTTAATGGACTTAACATTTTTCTGCTTTGCTGATTAGATTGGAAATCAGGTTCTATTTAAATAAATTAGAGTTATTTAAGCAGTATAGTGTCCCTCCTACACTGCACCAAGCTTCTGTGCATTTGTCCACACATCACAATTCGTGTTAGCTGCAAGCTGCCCAGAGCTTATACATTCTCCTCTGACACACTGCCCTGAAGCTATGAGTCTTGGAAACCCTTCTAGAGCTGTCCTTTTGTAATGCTAAGTACAGCTGCACAGCACTTCAAATGCAATTCCCAAAGGGCACGAACAGAGCATCTGTCTATCTTCAACGCCTTAAAGCAACTATGTCTTTTCCTGGGAAGATTCTAGAAAAAGAGGCAGCTGCTTTAAAGAGTTGCTAAGAGGTACAACCTACACACTCTTAAAAATTAATATGGGCAATGCACCGTCTTAATATTGAGAGAGCAGTGAAAAATAAGCATCAAACAAGGATTTATTTATTTTCAAGAAACCCCATCCCATTTGAAGCAGTCTGGTATTGAAGTCTGAAGCAGGAAAATATACTGCTGTAGTTGTTGTTGTTTTTACACAAAAACCAGTGTTGGGACACCAGGGGTGTCAAACTCTCATTGTCATAGTGGCACCACATGACATATTGGGACTTTTCTCCCCTTTGCTAAACCAGGCATGGGCGTGGACAGCACAAGATGCATCCGGCCTGTGGGCCGCAAATTTGATAGCTCTGGTGTAAAACTTGGTAGCTTTAAGACATGTAGACTTCAACTCCCAGAATTCCCCAGCTAGCATGCAGAATTCTGGGAGCTGAAGTCCAGACCTCTTAAAGTTACCATGGTTGAGAAATATTGCTCCCATTGGATAAAGATAACCATTCCCAGTGTTCTGGCTTGTTCATTGTGCTGGCCAGGAACTGTGGCCAGTCTTTCTTAACTTTGAACATCTGAATGTTGCATGCTGACTGGGGAATGCTGGGAGTTGAAGTCCGCATGTCTTAAAGCTGCCAGGGTTGAGAAATACTGAACTAAGCAATGGAAGCATCGCTAAACTGTAACAATACTTAGCCATGGAAAGAAAAAGGGCTGTTGTTGAACCTGGAATCAAGGGTAGTCTCAGCCAAATGTAAGAAGACTTTACTTAATAGTGAGACCACATCAGCCAGGATTCTTCTGCGTAGAAACCATGAATCCCAGCTCTTTCATGGAATCAAAATTGGGATCAATATAGGACTGCATATGGAGCGTTGTGGTGGCTAGAAGTGGAGTTCTCACCTCACAACCAAGAGGCTGTGAGTTTGATCCTAGGTAGAGGCAGCTATTTCTCTCTCTGGGCACAGTGAGGATATATCTGCTGAACAAAACTTCTCATTGGCAACAGGAAGGGCATCCGGGCATCCGGGGTCATTAAATGATGATGATGATGGATGATGATGATGATTGGATTGTATACCCATAAATGGAGACTCTATCTGCATACAAGCTCAGTTTGGCCAAGATACTAACCATGGTGGTCAGGATGTACTTGTAGAAGGCAGATGTCATCCCCAACTCTGAAGCCTGGGGGGAAAAAAAGTTCATGAGAATCAACAATGGGAGCAATTCAATTGCTTGACAACATGCGATGCTTGCTGAGAACACCAGAAAATTTGCTGAGTTTTTGAGAAATTTTGATATAGTGGGTTCTAAAACCAGGCAAGTCACAAACTGCTGGACTGGTTTGGCCTGACTTACACTCATTTCCAGCTGTTTTCAACATAACCAGGTGAATAAGATTTTTATGTATTTCAGGGGATCCCAAATAGGTACAAAAATATTTATACTTTGGTCCTACTAAGGTTTATACCAGGCACGTCTAACTCATGGGCCACATGCAGTGCTAAAAAACTAATAATGCAGCCCAACCAAATGTAATAAAAAAAATCTTTAAAAATAAGAAAGGTTTATATATATTAACTATATTATATATATTTATATGCAGTCCAAGACAATTCCTATTCACTCAATAAGATTCAGGCAAACCTGTAGACTTTCAACTCCCAGAATTTCTGAGCCAGCTTGGCTGGCTCATGGATTCTGGGAGTTGAAGTCCACAAGTCGTAAAGGGGGCATAATTGCCCACTCCTGGTCTAGTGGTTAAGGCCCTAAGGCTAGAAACCAGGAGACTTCTAGTCCTGCCTTAAGCATGAAAACTGGCTGGGTGAGTTCGGATCAATCACCTGGAGACTGCGAGTTCTAGTCCTGCCTTAGGAATGGGAGCTGGCTGAGTAACTTTGAGCCAATTACCAGGAAACAGTGAATTCTACTGCTGCCTTAAGCATGAAAAAAAAAACCCAGCTGGGTGATTTAGGTCCAGTCTCTCTCTCATCCCAACCCACTTCACAGCACTGTTGCTGTGGGGAAAATAGGAAGAGGGAAGGGCATTAGGTAAGTTTGCCACCTTGAGTTAGTTATGCAGGAAAGAAATCAAAGAAATAAATATGCCAAAGAGGTTTTACAATCGGCCAATAGCTTGGGGAGAGACTCTCATCCATTCACTTTATAATGTCTTGGAAAGGCCACACTTGGAATACTGCGTTCAGTTTTGGTGGCCATGATGTAAAAAAGAGGTTGAGACTCTGGAAAGAGTGCAGAGAAGAGCAACAAAGAGGATTAGGGGACTGGAGGCTAAAACATATAAAGGACAGTTGCAGGAACTGGGGATGTCTAGTCTAATAAAAAGAAGGACGAGGGGAGACATGATAGCAGGGTTCCAGTATCTCAGGGGCTTCCCCAAAGAAGAGGGAGTCAAGCTATTCTCCAAAGCACAAGAAGGCAGGTCAAGAAGCAACGGGTGGAAACTAATCCAGGAGAGAAGCAACTTAGAACTAAGCAGGAATTTCCTGATAGTTAGAACAATTAATCAGTGGAACTGCTTGCCTCCAGAAGTTGTTACTGCTCCAACACAGGAAGTTTTAAAAAAGATGTTAGATAACCATTTGTCTGAAGTGGTGTAGGATTTCCTGCCTAAGCAGGGGGTTGGACTAGAAGACCTCCAAGGTCCCTTCCAAATCTGCTATTCTATTCTATTCCATATTTTCTATTCTATTCTATTCCTTATTTTCTATTCCATTCCATTCCATATTTTCTATTCTATTCTACTCCATTCCCATATTTTCTATTCTATTCTATTCTATTCTATTCTATTCTATTCTATTCTATTCTATTCTATTCTATTCTATTCTATTCTATTCTATTCTAATCAAGGTATACAATTGCCTTTGGGTTCATTATGACTTCCCCAATACACAAGGGGAAGTCACTTTAACCTTCCTAGAAGAGGGTCCAGAAACAGGTCACATAATGCTGAGAGACCAAAGACCCACCGAAAAGAACTTCCTGGTGTAAATTAAGTTGCTTTCTCTGCCCTTGATGGCCAAACCCCACAACTTTCGTGTTTCTGGCTCAGTTCTGCCCAGAATCCTCCCTCTCACCTTCTTCAGGATGAGGTAAGAGATGGAAGCATTGGCGTCAATAATAATGGTGGAGATCTTGTCATCCCGGATCTCCTTGAGCAACGGCGTGGGATCGTTGGTGTCATCCAACATACGGATCGAGAGGGTTTCCTTGGAGATGAGGAACTGGCGGATTAACTCCTCCAGTCTCAACAGGCCTGATGGGTAGAGAAAGGAGCAGGGAGGTTATGCTGACCTTGCCTCCAAGCCAGACTTCAGTCCTGTGGGCTGACTTCAAAAAGGCTCACCACTTGGCTCCCAGACGCATTCAAGCAGGGGTGGGATTCTAACAGCTTGCACGTATTCGCTAGAACTGGTTGTTAACATTCTAAGCAGTTCGGAGAACCGGTTGTTAGAAGAAATTATTGGTCTAATCCTATAAGGAAGGCAGGAAGGAAACATTCTGGTGTTGCTTACAGAAACTGCCTCTCCGTTCACCCTTATTACATTCTTGACAGGACTGGACTTCCTGTCTCAGGAACATCTCTGGAGTTTTTTTTCCCCTCCTTTGCTGGTATTTTGCTTGTGTGGAGGGACCATTCAAAGTTACAATGTCACTGAAAAAAGTGATTTATGGCCATTTTTCACATTTACGACTGTTGCAGCTTTCCCACAGTCATGCCAGGGAAGGGGATGCATGCCTCAATGTGAGTGATGTTGAGTTGGCCACGCCCAGCCAATAACATGAACACGAAGCCACGCCCACCAACTAAGCTATGCCCACAGAACCGATTGTTAAAAAATCTGAACCCCACCCCTGCATTCAAGCACAACATAAAAAGCTTCTGTGTCAACTCATACAATATTTCTATGGTCATTTTAGAGTTGCCAACAGAAAGGGAGGGGGGAAAGAAGGGGGTTTGAAAGAGCAGTGTGGCAGCTTGCAAAATGAAACTGAAATCCATAAATGTTTTCAAAGATAGCAACTAGGTCACTGAAGTTTCTGCCGTGCCAAACTCTAACTGGACAGCATCGTTGATGACTCTGGGCTATGGATGTGTCCCATTGGAGAAGATGAATTATAATACACCCAGAGGCTTGGGGAAAACCAGGGTCAAGGGTGACCGTGAATTATGTATCTCAGAGTTGGCTACACCCAGGCAATGCCGGACATGTTAACTCCCAAATAAATCCTTCTTTAGTTTTGGAAGTTTGATTCAAGATTCATCATTTAATTGGGGTAACTGCTGGAATCCTGACATTTTGCACCAAAATAAAACATTTCCTATCTCCGCTCTTTTGACGTCTGCTTTTCGGCAAGCACGAAAACACAATGAGGGCCTGACCTTCACAAGAGGGTTTCCCGCTGGGTGCCCCCTCTGCCAAGCCATCAACTTTGAGGCAAGGAAGGAACATCGCCCTCCAAATCCACTCACCCCACACGAGAGACAATGAGACGTCATATTAAATTGATTTTTGCATTTAACACATCTGCTTTTCACCCCACCCCTCCCCCAACCCCCCTAAATCCAAAATTACAGTCACAGGGAGGTGTTGATAATTATCAGCAGCCCAGCAGGCTAAACGGAGGGACGCAATTTTCACGACTGCAGTCCTGAATAAAATTGCTCCAATTTTATCCGAAGGACTGGTATTATTAACACCATTCTCTCACGCTCCTGCCTGCTATAATTTTAATAGGCGTAATCTCTGCTCACCCCTACCTTGGCAGCCGTTGCTATTTGCATGTTCTTTAACGGGCAGCTTGTTCATTTTAGCTATTTTGATTTTGAATGCAGATTTAACGACCTGTATCTCAGCCTTTTCAAGCAGTTACTCTTCGGATTACAATTTCCATCAATCACAGAGGCCTTAGACATCAGAGGGGGCTGGAGGGGGCTAGTAACTGTGATTAAACTACCCCTGAAAACAGCTTTCCCTATCTTATATCAAACCTGAACTCAGAGGAAAAAGAAGATCGTATCCTATTAGTTACCTGGGAACCTATAAGCTCCCCCACACTTAAAATAACTCAGAGAAAAAATGCCAAATTTGCATGTTTGTTTCAAATTTACCCTCTGCTTTCTTCCTCTGCCCTTCCCTGCAGTTTTTTCTTTACTGAAAGCACTGATTACATCCAGTCAACAGCAGAATCAGGTTTCGTGCTAGCTTTGGGAACTAGAGTGTACCAATACTTGATCAAATGTTTTGTTTTCGGACCCCAAGGGCTAGCCGAGCTTATTCTGTCCACATCACGTTAAAGTCGGAGCTTCCTCTACCCACTGTGCAATACAGCCACCCATCGGAGTTTTCGGCAAGATTCTGTCAAAAGGACATGATGTTCAGGTGTAAATCCTGTGTCAGGGCATTTGCAGCATGAGTACTATTATGAGACAACCCAGGAGCAAAACACAGCACACAGAGTCTTTAGACCAGTGGTCGTCAACCAGTGGGCCAGGGACCACTGGTGTTCCGCGAGAAAATTTTGGTGGTCCACAGATAAATGTCACCCCCAAAACACCCCCCAAAGCAATGAATCCAGGGTGCGCATGAACACAAGTCTCACAAAAACTCATTTCTGGAAGAATTTGGGGGAGAGAAAGAAAGACTTCTGCTGCTTTCCTTGCATGAAGCCAAAAGTCTCTCTCTTTCTCCCCCCCCCCCCCGAGAATGGAGCTGGAGACAGTATCCTGCGATTCCCAAATGAAGAATGACTGATCGGTAGGAAAACAGGGTGGGGAATTTTCCTGCTGTCTTTTTTGGGGATTTTCCCAGGTTGTCCGCTTTTTCTGCAAAGCTCCGGGATGACCAAAGGGCCAGTCTTCTGACTACTGCAATCTGGAATATAGGACCGACTTTCCCACCAACATCAGTAAGCCACTGTCAGTCAAAATTCAAATAAGTGGTCCGCGGGATTTAAAATTATGAGTTTAGTGGTCCCTGAGGTCCAAAAGCTTGCTGACCCCTGACTTAGACATTTGTTTATATACAAGACTTGTACAGAAATATACATGGTAGGCAAAATCCTTACAAGTAAGCAAACTTCTTAATTGTACATGGAGAACTCTGCAATGGATACAGGACACAAAGAGAAGAGAAAACACGTCCTCTAATGGCTGCTTTATATAAACACCTCTTAAAGGGCTAAGATCCACTCTTAATCTTAAAAAGGCAATACCAATGCTGATTCATCTTCATTGAATCAGCCAACATTGCATCAGCTTCACTGCTGGTTGGCTCTTAAATCCTGATACCTTAACATCCTGTTTTCCTTTTTTGCCATAAACCAAAGGTAGATGGAACACACACACACACACACACACACACACACACAATGCCAAGCACCCCAAAACTTCCTTCCTTGCCAAACAGCTCAGCTATCTTTCTTACATTCAGCCTTGGCGCAGATGAGGCTCGCTGAGGGATAGTTGAAGGACTTCAGAATACAAGACACCGCCAGGCTGACATCCTCGTTGCTGGGGTAGAGGCTGACTGAAGCGAAGCGCAGGTATTGCAATTTTGGCGTTTCCTCAGGACCCACCTTCACGTGGGGGATCTGGGGGAGAGAAGGACATGATTGGCATTTCTTGACAATGAGGCTGCTCTCCTTGTGGCTACAAAACCACAGCAGACAAGAATGCTTCAGCAGGTCAGAATTCTACAGAATTAAACCTGCCTATAGGAATAGAAATAATAAGGACAGAATAGGAACAGGAACAGGAATAGGAATAGAAGTAGAGTAGAATAGAAATAGAATAGAAATAGAATAGAAACAGAACAGAAATAGAATAGAAACAGAATAGAAATAGAATAAAAATAGAATAGAAATAGAATAGTAATAGAATAAAAATAGAATAGAAATAGAATAGAAACAGAATAGAAATAGAATAGTAATAGAATAGAAATAGAATAGAATAGAATACCAGTAGGGTAGGATAGGGTGGGGTGGGGTGAGGTGGAAGGGAAGGGAAGGGAAGGGAAGGGAAAGGAAGGGAAGGGAAGGGAAGGGAAGGGAAGGGAAGGGAAGGGAAGAGAAGAGAAGAGAAGAGAAGAGAAGAGAAGAGAAGAGAAGAGAAGAGAAGAGAAGAGAAGAGAAGAGAAGAGAATGACTTGTGGACTTCAACTCGCAGAATTCCTGAGCCAGTTGAAGTTGAAGTCCACATCATAAAGGAGCCATCATTCTTCACTTCAGTTTTAAGCAAACACAAGTCTGTCCTTTTTGAGACTCTACTTTATGTCCTTCTCGACCTAGGGCCACAACTTGAGCCCAACATTTCTGTTGCTAAGTGAGATAGCCATTAAGTGAATTCTGCCCCATTTTACAACCTTCCTTGCCACGGTTGTTAAATAAATCACCGACATTGCTCAGCCAGTGACCCTGTGGTTCAGTGACTCTGGGTTCCCCGTTGACTTTGCTACTCAGAAGGTCACAAAAGCCGATCGTGTGATCCCCCGGGACACCATAACCATCGTAAATACGAGACACTGTTGCCAGGCGTCTGGATTTTGATTGCATAACCGTGGGGTTGCTGCAATGGTTGTAAGTGTGAAAAATGGTCATAAGTCCCCTTTTTTTCAGTGCCGCTGGAGCAGTCAGTAATGAACCATTGTAAGTCGAGGATTTCCTGTATGGCTGTATACTTTTTTCTGAAAGTATGGTTAGAATCAGAGGCGATATTTAGCCGGTTCTGACCGGTTCTCGAGAACTGGTAGTGAAAATGCTGAGCAGTTCAGAGAACTGGCCAATACTGCCTCTGACTGGCCCCGCCCCCATCTATTCTCTGCCTCCCGAGTCCCAGCTGATCGGCAGGGTCTTCTTTTGTTGCCCTGCACAGGAGAACGGAGCTGGAAAGCAGGTTAGCGAGGAGGGGAGAAAATGGGGATTTTGCAGTATCCTTCCCCTGCCACACACACCAAGCCACGCCCACCAATCCACACCACGCCCATCAATCCACACCCACAGAGCTGGTAGTAAAAAAAAATTGAATCCCACCATTGGTTGGAATCTTTTTTGGGTAGAAACGTTTGGGGATCCCCTCATCGGCAGGTGCCAAAAATAGAAGGAATGATGATGAGTTAGGGTTCCACTCACCTCTTTTTCTCCACAAATGTGGCTGACGATGGAAGCAGAGGCTGGGCTAGAAGCTGGTCCCAGAACTGAGACTACTCCTTTGGGCAGAATCTGACACACTGCATGAAAAAGAGAAAGTGGGAAAGAAGGTTAGGGCTCACCTCCAGTTGTGCAGCCAGGTTCCTAACAGGCCAGAGAGTGGTAAAACAAAAACTAGACAAACCTTTTTGCACAATCACTGTGCAAAATTATAGCCTTTGAAAGGTTCTATTGTATGACTTCTCTTTTTTACTTTCTGCCAACTATTTCATAGTATAAAAAGATTGGAGTTCGGAAGTCTAGAAGTTAGGGGGGGGGGAGTTGTTCTTCTAGTCTTGCTACCCGTCAGGCTCCAAAAAAGCAAGAAAGACAAGAGTTACTTCTAAGCTGTTTCCTTTTATTGTTCCTCACCTGCAAAACAGAAACCTTGCCCAACTAAAGGAAACTTACAGCATTCCAGATATACTGTGAGAACTTCGCAAGAGCAGACATCTTGACTCTATTCCTCTCAACCAAACTATTTAAACCAGGGATGTACAAACATGGCAAGTTTAAGGCCTGCGGACTTCAACTCCTAGAACTCCCCAGGCTGGGGGATTCTCGTCCACAGGTCTTAAAAGTGGCCAAGCTTCGACACCCCTGAT
The DNA here is from genome assembly GCA_033807585.1 of Hydrophis major. Taxonomy (NCBI): domain Eukaryota; kingdom Metazoa; phylum Chordata; class Lepidosauria; order Squamata; family Elapidae; genus Hydrophis; species Hydrophis major. Next base: position 5,211,644 of record CM066336.1, read on the forward strand.
CTAAACTTTGTTGTTCTCTTGGAACAGTGGCCAGGAACAAACTTTTTAGCATCAGGGACCGGTGTCGTGGAAGAAGACAATTTTTCTACGGATTCAGAGAGGAGGAGAATGCAATCTAGATCCCACACATGTGCAGTTGATAGTAGGGTCCACTCGCCCACTGTCCACCTCCAGCTGTGCAGCCAGGTTCCCAACAGGCCACAGACAGGTCCACAGTCCTGCTCTTGAATGCAGCCCTCCCTTCTGGGAATCCAGACCCCATTCCACCACACTGGCCTCTGACCTTCATCAGATGGCCTAGACTGGCCTTCCAAGGCTTCAAACTTTGACGTTGGCTTTCAGAGGCTCTTTTAGGAAAAAAGGGCCACACCTGAGGGCCACATCTGCCCAGATTCATAAGCTCTGTGACAGAGGGAAAACCTTCTTGTTTTTTGGCATTGCTCCTTCTCATGACAAAATATTTCTTGTAGGCCCCTGAACAGTTTTTATCCCAGAGCTATAATTGCACTTAACGATGAACTTTAAGGACCCACCATCAATGAGCTGTTGGACAGTATTGCTTGTTCTGTTGTGTGGATGCCTGGGTGTTTTTAGGGAGCGGGGAAGTTTGGCGGGTGGGGAGGTGTTTGGGGATTGTCATATGTGTTGGGTCTGGTCTCTGAGTGCTATGTGAATTTCATTGTATGTATACTGTACGTTGTATGTATGTACAATGACAGTAAAGAATTCAAATTCAATGGACAACCCAGAAGTTCATCACTCACAGACCCTAGAGATAAGCATGCTATTCTTACAAGCAGGACTTTCCAGCTGACAGGTTCAACACAACATGCAATTGCATCCAGATGTGGGTTTTGTACAGTTAAGCCCACTTCGATGGATGGACAGAGCCAGCTTAAGATATTATAATTGATGGCTCCTTGCGGTGGTCCCTCCTTAACATCAAGAAGCTCCACCTTCTTGGCTTCCTGGTCTCATGAGTTGAGAAGACCATCCATGCCCTGCATGAGGGCACCCAACGTACTGGTATCGGTGGTCTCGTACTGGCTGTCCCGTTGCAGTTCGAAGATCTCCACCTCCACCCGGGCCTTGGCAGGCACTTCAATGATGCTGTTGATGTGTTCACGGGCCAAAGCTAAGGCGAGTCGTTCCCCACGGCCACACACAGTCTGGTCATCCAAAATGGCAGCTAGTCATTGGACAGGAAATGGGTACAAAAAAGAGGGAGAGAGGGAGGATCAGAAAAAGAAGAAAGGATCAGAGAGATAGAAGAAGAAAGGATCAGAAAAGGAAGGAAGGAAGGAAGGAAGGAAGGAAGGAAGGAAGGAAGGAAGGAAGGAAGGAAGGAAGGAAGGAAGGAAGGAAGGAAGGAAGGAAGGAAGGAAGGAAGGAAGGAAAGATCATTTTGATTACCGCCAAATAAACTTTCTTCTGATGTGAAGCTCTTGGAGCATAGAAGTTGCCTTTCTCACCTCCAAAAGATGACTGCCAACCCTTCCAAATATGTGGAGGTGACATCCCCCAGAATTCCTGGCCAGTACAATGAACAAGCTGGAATGTTGGGAATTATTATCGGGAGCAGTGTTTCTCAAACATGGCAACTTTCAGACGACTGGAATTCAACTCCCAGAATTCCCCAGCCACCCATGCCAAGGTTGAAAAACACTGATATGTAGGATGTCAGATCAAGTTGGATCAAAATACGCGTGCTCTGACTTTCTTCATCTTTCTTGTTTCCTTGTCTTTTTCTTTAACCTTGCAAATTCCTGGATCCCTTTTTTTTTTGTCTACAACCTCAGCCTTTGACAAACTCTTCCAGGGAACTTCACAGCTTCACTCTTCCAGCTAGAGACATCTGAGTTTGTCCAAGGCTAAGGTTTGTCCAAATCTGTACAGAAGAGTACAAAACTCCCAGGTTCTGCCATTTTTCCTGGAGCCATATAGATGCAGGGATGATAATTACGTGTTGAACCACAACTGAGACCCCTTCTTCTACCACTGTCATGCCCAACGCCATACTACCTGAGATCTTGGCTCCCTGCCCAAAGCTTCAACGAGCCTCAATGATGTTGAAGTTCTCTTAGAATAACAGAAAGGACCTTGGAAGTCAGTGGTGCCCAAACTTTCCAGCTTGGCGGCCCAGCCCGGTGCCAGGGGGAGGGCATCTGAGTGGCAGGTGCATACTCACATGCACGGCTCCGTTTGTTGTGAGCGACAGGCGTTCATGCCCTCCTCTCGTGTGAATGGAGCTTTGTACGCAAGCAGAGGGTGCTTGAGCTCACACGCAACTCTCCACTCCTGTGAGCAGCAGCTGCTTGGGCGCAAAACTCCACTTACAAGCAAGGGCACTTCAGTGGAGAGAGCTTGTGCCTACACGTGAACCTCTGGCCGTGCGGGCAGAGGGTGCTTGCACATGAAACCCCCTTCTCATGAGTGGAACGTTGAGCAAAATGCAAGGGCCCTTCACTCACACAAGTAAAGCTTACACGGTGCGTGTACTTGTCCATCTCTCCTGCGGCCCAGTTTCGAACAGGAGTTGGAGACCCCTGTTCTAGTCCAACCACCTCCACGAACAGGAGACCCTATACCCTTTCAGACGAATGGCTGTCCAGCCTCTTCTTTAAAAACCTCCAGCGATGGAGCACCTGGCTGGCCCTCCCCTCCCAGGAGTCCCCACGTGGCCCATTTTGGGTGCAGGTAAGTGCAGGGTGCACACGGAGGTTTGGGGAGGGTGAAAAACGGGCCTCCTGAAATGGGCCCGTTTCCAGCTTCCACAGAGCCTCTGGAGTCCGGGGAGGCCATTTTCACCCTCCTGGAGGCTCAAGGAAAGCCTCCACAGCCTGGGAAGGGCCAAAACACACACACCCTGCCGTGGTGCAGGAGACCAACTAGGCCATGCCCACCATTGCCCGCCCACCCAGCAACCAGGCTAAGATTTTTGAAGCCCACCCCTGCGATCGTCCCACAGGAAAAGTCTTCCACTCACCCATGCGCAGAGAGGACAACAGCTCCAGGCTCTGGTGGGTGAAGCCAAGTATCAGCAGCAGCAGCAGCGCGGGCAAAGCCGGCATCTTCTACCCCTCCTCATGGAGAAAGTTCGGCCGTGGCCTCTGCGCTGCCACCTGGAAGGAGGACAGAAAGATGCCCCAAACCCCGCTTGGCATGAGTACCTGGGACAGATCTCAAGGAGAGGAGCATCTGACAACTGAAGGTTGGGCGACCTGAGAGAAGGAAGATCCTGGTGGTGGTAATTTGGTTCTTCTTGACCTATTTGAAACCCAGGTCAAAGATTGGGACAGCACGCAGCAAGATCAAGAAGAAATTTGGATTTATGGACGTTTTTAAAGGGTTTGCAAGAGGCAGTTCACACACACACACACACACAGAGAGAGAGAGAGAGAGAGAGATCTGCAAATTTAGCTGAATCAAAGGAGAATGAGAATTGCCAACAATGCTCTCTCTCTCTCTCTCTGGCTCGCTCGCTCGCTCCCTCTCTCTCTCTGGGACCTTGAAAATTGGCTTTAGGCCACAGGTTCATGCTTCACTGTTTCCCCTGCATGCATAAAGCATCCTAAATTTCTCCCTACCGTTTATTGATTTGTTACCTTTTTAATTAACCCAGGCAGAAATATAGGATTCTCTCCACCATCTTTGCTTGTTTGTTTACATCCTGCCTTTATTATTGTTATATGTAACTCAAAGCGGTGAACTTCTCCAACACCCCTTCCTCTTCCTATTTTCCCCAGAACAACCACCCCACAACAACCACAGGTTGGGCTGACAGAAAGGGACGGCCTGAAGTCCCCCTTAGGCTTTCATGCCTAAGGTGGGACTAGAAATCAGAGTCTTCTGCTTCCTAGATGGGTGTCTTAAACACTGGACCAAACCGATCTCTGGACTCAGCATGGGAGACTAGCTACAGGATCATAAACAAGGCTGGAGGCCTGAGGGCTAGAAGGGGGTCTTCTTGAAGCATACGATCATTCTGGCATTTCAGCATATCCATTTCCTGCTCCGATAGAGCGCTCTCCACTCTTCCTTGAAGTCCATACAACTTAAAGTTTATTAGCCTACCGGTTGGGGAATTCTGGGAATTGAAATCCACAAATCTTAAAGTTTCCAAGTTTGGACACACATACACACACCGATCCTATAACATCACTACATTACTGCCTTGTTCACAGAGAAAAGCAAGGTACACAAAAAGGGTGGTTTATCCCATCCATCATTTTGCATGCTGCTTCCTGCATTCTCTGCTCTGCTCCTTGGAAAAAATGCCTTTGACGTTTTCTTGGAAATAAGGCTCAAGGCAGGGAAGGGGCCATCCCAGCCCTCCACTCTTTGCAGAGTTGGCTGCAGGAAAACTATGGGTGGTATTTCCCCTCCCACTGGCATTATTTCTTCTTCAGCTAACCCACTTTGAAGGTGATAGAGAACAAATAGATCAGGGAGGATCACGTATATAAAAATGGAAGAACAAAAGAAAGCCTTGTGTGTTAAAGTTTTAAGAAGGGATGCTTTAACTTTAAGATGAAGGAACTTTAAGATGAAATCAGCTGCCCATAGTGATGGTCATTTCAAAAAATCCTTTCTTAGTGAGAACCTAGAAACCAAGAGGAAGATACATGCCAAATTTCAAGTTTGTAGGCTTTACAGATTTGGAGATTTTGTGATGATGCATGAGTGCTTCTTTGTGTGTGTGCGTATATGTGTGTGTGTGTTATTCAGCTTTGTTCGGGTATTTTCCCACGTCATTATAGTTGTGCTTTTAAAGTTGTAGCAATGTTTCGGCAGAATCTCATCTGCCATCATCAGGCTTCTGTATTGTGTTCATCTGTGAGTCAGACTTTTACAGTGGTTTCAGGCCGAAACCACTGTAAAAGTCTGACTCACAGATGAACACTATACAGAAGCCTGATGATGGCAGATGAGATTCTGCCGAAACGTTGCTACTACTTTAAAAGCACAACTGCAATGACGTGGGAAAATACCCGAACAAAGCTGAATGCCATACATACATACATACATACATACATATTAATTCTCACTGGTCCTCCAGCAAAAATAATTAAATAAATCAGAGTGGTCCCCAGGCCAAATGCCAACCTCCTGCACAGCACCTCCTAGTGGCCACTCGCTCCAGCATTTTCCCCTCTCAAAGCCTTAGGCATCCTTCCAACCGCTGATGCTGCAAAGGACTGGAGGGAACAGACACACACACACACACACCCTGATTGCAGCCCATCTTGCTTTGCGCTGAGTCAGCAACACTCCCTTGTCCTAGTACTCTGTGTTTACCTTGAGCATTAATTTTTTGTTTTCCACCCATCTTCAGCAAACAGGAAGGTGTAGAGGGGAAAGATATCAGTTTGTTTGGTCCCTTGGCCCAAAAGTAAGGTGGGGAAAGAGGGCCAAAGCTTTAAAAAATTAAAATAAAAACCAGGTCCTGCACTCTGACAACTTACCTGGGAGGAGATCAAGTCCCCCAGAGAAGTTAGCCCAGGCGCAAAAGAATAAAAAGCTCAACTCAACTAGCTTAAATGCATCGTGTCCCAGAGTAAGGTAGACCTTGACTTTCAACCAAAATTGGTGATGTGGCGATCCATTTAACAACTGAAAATTGTGGGCTCAATTATGGTTGTAAATTGAGGAACTATCTGGTAAAATCCTACATTAGGCAAGAAAAACCAAAAGTACACTTATAGACTGGGTGAAACCAGGCTCAATAGCAGGAACTGTGAGAGGGATCTTGGAGTCTTAGTGGACAACCAGCTAAATAGCAGCCAGCCGTGTGCAGCAGCAGCCCAAAAAGCTAATGCAATCCTAAATTGTATTAACAGAGGGATACAATCAAGATCAAGGGAGGCACTAGCACCACTCTATGCAGCCTTAGTGAGACCAGCTTTAGTCACCACATTATAAAAAAGATGTTGAGACTCTAGAAAAAGTACAGAGTAGAGTAACCAGGATGATCAGAGGACTGGAGACCAAAACATATGAAGAATGCTTACAGGAACTGGGTTTGGCTAGTCTAGTGAAGGGAAGGACCAGGGAAGATAAGATAACAGTGTTCTAATATGCCATAGAGGAGGAGGAGGTCAAACTATTTTCTGAAGCACCTGAAGGCCAGACAAGGAATAATCGATGGAAACTGAACAAGGAGAGATTCAACCTGGAAATAAGGAGGAATTTTCTGACAGGGAGAACAATCAACCAGTAGAAGAGAAGTTGCCTTTGGAAGTTGTGGGAGCTTCGTCACTTGAGACTTTCAAGATACTGGACTGCCATCTGTCAGAAATGGTGTAGAATGGTCAGAAATGGTCTCCTGCTTGGGCAGTAGGTTGGACTTGATGACCTACAAGGTCCCTTCCAACTCTGATTGTCTGTTAACTGTTATCTATCTGGTTGGGACAAGGAAAACAGATAGTCCTCAATTTACAACCGTTCATTTAGTGACCATTTGAAGTAATAACTTCAGACTATTATTCACACTTACGGTGGCTGCAGCATTCCCATGGTCACATGATCAAAATTTGGCTGCTTGGTAACTGACTCATATTTATGACGGCTGTGTGATGACCTTCTGATGAGCAAAGCCAACAAGGAAGGCAGATTCATTTCGCGACCGTGTTACTAATTTCATCGCCGCAGCGATTCACTTAATAATTGTGGCAAGAGAGGTTGTTAAAACAGGGGCAGAACTCCGTTCTAACAGCTTGTCTCACTCAGCGACAGAAATGTTGGGGCTCAGATTGTGCTCGTACATCAAAATTCAACTCAAGTTGAGGCTGAATTTTGATCGCGTAACCAGGGGGATGCTGCAATGGTCGTAAGTGTGAGAAATGGTCATAAGTCACTTTTTTCAGGGCCATTGTAATTTTGAATGGTTACTAAATAGAAGTTTGTAAGTCGGGGACTAGCTGTACTAAAGGCCAACAACAGGGAGAGGAGACCTCAATCTGAAGCCTCACTTCTGGGTTTTACAGACTGATCATAGAACAGCAGATTTGGAAGGGACCCTGGAGGTCTTCTAGTCCAGCCTGTTGTGGTTTGCCGGCAGCCTGTGCAGACAGCAGTGGAATCGGACAGTGGGGAAGAACAGGGACCAATCCAGGAGTCTGGAGAGGACTTGGATGAGGGTCCTGCATCCGATGCAGGGATGGGGCCAGGACCATCTGGGAGTGGAGTGCTGCCTCGGGAGTCTCTGGAGTCTGGCTGCACCGAGGCAGAGGAACAACAAGAGCCTGTTTCCAGTGTGCAGGTGCACAGAGTTGCTGGAAGACAAGAACAGCTGAGACAAAAGGGGCAACTCGGGAGTAAGGCTAGGAGGTGATTGCCCCTCCCATCAGTTATAAAGGACAGGCAAAGGTGAAGAAACCTTTGTAGGAAGCAAAGTCATTTGCTTTGTTCAGATTCATTCCTGAACCTCTTTGTACTTCAGTTGATTTTCTTTCTAGTTCAATGGACACTTCTGTTATTGGCAGCACTTCACAGGAAAGAAAGGTGGGTGCTTATCTTGAGGGACTGTTTGAGATTCATTACCGGCTGGGAATGAAAATAATTCCCAGCATTGCAATAAAACAAGACTTGTTTTTAAAATAAGCGTGTACGTAATTACGGTCTCGGAAGCTTTGGTCAAAACACAGCCCTCTTCTGAGGGCATCACCCCATTTGCTAATGTGAAGGTGGGGAGTCAGCTTTCTACTCCTCTGAGGTGCTTTGACTGGACCCAGAGAGCCAGAAAAACTAACACGGTTTCCCCAGGACTTAAAGGTGGCCTTTCCATGGAATAAAAATAGAAGTGAGAAATCAATGAAGATCAGTGAAATAAAAAATATACGTTAAGCTAGAGATGCAAACAATATGATGACTATTATATTTGATCGTTAAGATTACCTTACTCAAAATATTTTTATTAGAAGATATGTTAAGAGGAAGAAATGAATAGAGTTATAATACTGATTATTAATATTGTAAGATTAGAGAATTATTATTATTATTATTATTGTTGTTGTTGTTGTTGTTGTTGTTGTTATTGTTATTATTATTGCAATGGATATTGTAAACGTTGATTGTAATGGCACAGAGATATTTGTACTCAGATAGCACACTGTTTAATGAAAGGGCCCCCAAACTTGGCAACTTTAAGACTGGTGGACTTCAACTCCCAGAATTCCTGAAGCAGCATGGCTAACTCAGGAATTCTGGGAGTTGAAGTCCACAGGTCATAAAGAGGCCATCTTTGCTCACTCCTGGTTGGCTCAGGAATTCTGGGAGTTGAAATCCACAAGTCTTAAAGTTGCCGAGTTTGGAGACCTTTGGTTTAAGGGAAGATAATATATTCAAGTTAAAAAATAAAAAACTTTTTTTTAAAAAGGTGGTTTTTCCACCACTGTTACACCAGGCTGAGGGGTGGGCGGAATAGCAGCACTCAGCAAATTCTCTCTCCTCTCTGCAAGGCTGAAATTCAGGAGCACCAACATGAAACAGATCCGCAAACAATGAGATGAGGCTGACATTTGCACAACCATCCTTGGCTTAAAGGTGAGGAAAGGATTTCTGGATTGGGCTTTTTCCAAGGAAGAAGGCAAGTAGGCTGCAGAGAAGAAGGGAAATTGAAATTGGGAAGCTGAGAGGAAGAAGGGAGGGTCCTTTTTTCCAAAAGCTGATGAAGTTGGACCACGAATCGGGGTCTTTTCGTTGCTGTATGGATTTTGACAGGCTAGATTCTGGTAGCCAAATCTGTCATTCTTCTGTTGCTATTGCCAAAATTGTCTTTTCTCCACTGGCTTAAAGAAAAGAAGCAGGCACTGCTGTTTGGGCCAAGAAAATGATCCCTTCCATGCTTCGGTCACAAAGGACGCCTCTCTGCATTCTGTTGCAAAAAAAGGGGACCTGGAGTAGCCGCACATCCAAGCTAATCTGTCCCACAAAAGATCAGATGTTTGGGTCTTCTTCAATACTCCCTCATCAATCCTATGGGCCTAGATTAGAGATAGGCAACTATGGTCCCTTCACAACTTATGGACTTCAACTCCCAGAATTCCTGAACCAGCATGGCTAGCTTAGGAATTCTGGGAGTTGAAGTCCACAGATCACGAAGAGGCCATCTTTACTCACTCCTGGTTGGCTCAAGAATTCTGGGAGTTGAAGTCCACAGATCACGAAGAGGCCATCTTTGCTCATTCCTAGTTGGCTCAGGAATTCTGGGAGTTGAAGTCCACTGGTCATAAAGAGGCCATCTTTACTCACTCCTGGTTGGCTCAAGAATTCTGGGAGTTGAAGTCCACAGATCATGAAGAGGCCATCTTTGCTCACTCCTAGTTGGCTCAGGAATTCTGGAGTTGAAATCCACAGATCACGAAGAGGCCATCTTTGCTCACTCCTGGTTGGCTCAAGAATTCTGGGAGTTGAAGTCCACAGATCACGAAGAGGCCATCTTTGCTCACTCCTAGTTGGCTCAGGAATTCTGGGAGTTGAAGTCCACTGGTCATAAAGAGGCCATCTTTACTCACTCCTGGTTGGCTCAAGAATTCTGGGAGTTGAAGTCCACAGATCACGAAGAGGCCATCTTTGCTCACTCCTAGTTGGCTCAGGAATTCTGGGAGTTGAAGTCCACTGGTCATAAAGAGGCCATCTTTACTCACTCCTGGTTGGCTCAAGAATTCTGGGAGTTGAAGTCCACAGATCATGAAGAGGCCATCTTTACTCACTCCTGGTTGGCTCAGGAATTCTGGGAGTTGAAATCCACAGGTCGTGAAGGGACCATAGTTACCTACCCCTGGCCTAGATGATTTATCAATGCTTAACAAAACCTGGAACCAATGACAGGAAAATGAAGACAACATTTTGGAATCCAATACAGGATTCCTCGACTTACAATCACAATGGAGCCAAAATTTCCATTGCTAAGGAAGACAATTGGTGAGTTGTTCCCCATGTTACGGCCTTTTGCCACAGTTGTTAAGTGAATCTGGCTTCCTCCATTGACTTTGCTTGTTGGAAGCTGGCTGGGAAGTTTACAAATGATGATCACATGAACCTCAGACAATGGAACTGACTTAAATACACAACAGTTGTAAAATGCCCAGATTTTGATCACTTTAACATGGGAATGCTGCAATGGTTTTAAGTGTGAAAAACAGCCATAAGTCACTTTTTTCAACGCCATTGTAACTTTGGTCACTAAATGAATGTTTGCAAGTCAAGGGCTACCTTTACTACCATTTGAGGATTTGCAGAATAGACTGTATTCTGATTATCCAATGCCAGCTCCAATTAAGGATTGTGCCTCCCAGCAGGCGTTTATACTGTTCAATAATTCTGTTCTCAAAAATGTGCCTCCAAAATTAGAGATTCATTTTCACAACAGTCTCCAAACTGAATTCCAGAACCAATTTCCAGGAGTTTTCACACTGAGCCTTTTTCTTTAAAATAAAAAATAAAAATGATTTCTTTTATTTGCAGGCTGAGTGAAGATACCTGGCGAAGCCCGTAGCAGAGCTGGGATCAGCAGTTGGCACTGCTGGGCGCTTGCCAAAAGGCATTGCTCAGCAAGAGCTTGCTATTAAATCTCCCCCCATGGCACCGCCTCAGCCCCACAGCTTTTCTGCTGTTTGATTTTGAGGCCTATCCACCTGGCCTCTTGAGTGAAGAAAAAAGTTGGTGGGTGGAGCCAGTTTGGTCTAGTGGTAAAGTTAGAAACAGGGAGACTATGAGTTCTAGTCCGGACGTAAGCATGAAAGGCAGCTGGGTGACTTTGGGGCCAATCACAAGGAGATGATGAGTTCTAGACCCAAGCGGATGGGTGCGTTGGGGTCCAGTCACCAGGAGACAGTGAGTTCTAGTCCCGCCTTACCCAATAAAGATGGCTGGGCATTTTGGGGCCAGTGTCTTTTTCTCTCTCTACCCAACCTATCTCACAGGGTTTTTGTTGTAGGCAAAAATATGAGGAGGAAGGAGATAGTCACTCCCTTGAATTATTTACAAAAATAATAAAGGTGGGACTTTAAAAAAAAAATCTAAGGGCATCCAGTCATCTATCCTAACAGCATTTGCAGATCTATCCTAATAGCATTTGGAGGATGACTTACTGTAATATATTTAGCTACCTCAGCGAATTATCTTTCCAAATTCTGCCTACAACACTTCCTTCCAAACCTAAAGTGCTACTATCTTCAGGTTGATGGTAGCTGAGCTCTGTTATCCGTCCACAAGACAGGTCAACGAAGACAAGGTGGCAGCTGTTATTGCTTGACTGTAGACTGACACCTTGAATTTCATAGTGGAGTTTAATTGTGGAGTTTGCGACAATCTTGACTGACACAAGCAGATGCAGCCTGTGGTTGCCCTCGTCCCAAACACCTAAGCTTTCAGAGAAGACCTGGGATATTGCTGATTGTTAGGGTCTCCCTGACTATGAATGACCATGTGGAAGAGTGCCTTTTCTATCAGTTTGTGAATGCCCCGAAATCTCAGCGAAGACATGGTTGCCAGTTGTCCCAAAGAGGCCAAGCACGTTGCCCATCTTAGCATTATCCAGGCCCAAAGCTTTAGACCTGAGGGTACCCAACCACACTGACTTTTAAGACTTGTGGACTTCAACTCCCAGAATCCTGGGAGTTGATGTCCACGAGTCTTATCGTTGCCAAGGTTGGACACCCCTGGCTTTAGGCCCATGCAATAAGGAGGAACTGCTGTGGGCAACTTCTCCAGCCTGGCTTGACTTAATGAGGAAAACAGCCTCTTGGTACCACGTGACTACAGTTGCCAGGCAACAAGAAGCTGCTAACAAGGATGCCACGGTTGCTAGGCAAAGCCATCTGCAGTGCCGCGGCTTTTCCCAACTGAGTTGCCCCTTCACTCCTCCAAGGGAAGGGAGTTCCTTGAAAGAACAGCAACTGGGGCCCACCACGAGGTTGGAGCCAGAGAGAAAAGTCAGCTTTTCCTTTCCTCCTTGGCTTTTCAACCCCATGTCCATCAAGGGGTCCTGATGGGGAAGTGATGGGGAAGAGAACTTTAGGTGTGATTCTGCACAGCCACTTGTCTGAAATGGTATAGGGTCTCCTGTTTGAGCACGGGGTTGGAACAGATGACTTCCAAAGGCCCTTCCAATTCTGTTATTCTATGTTCTATTTTTCTCTCATCACCCTTCAGCCTTCAAATTTGGTCCAAATTCGTATTTGTAAATTTTTATTTTTATTTTAACAACAAATCCATCCAAACAGTGTGTCGACTGGGTACATATCTTGTGCAATAATAATTACAATCATAGTTATAATTCATTCTAATTTCTTACTATAATGTCAATCACTAAGTTTGGCCCAAATTCTATACGTCTGTGATGGCAAACCTATGGCACACATGTCACAGAGACATGGCACGCAGAGCCATTTGTCTAGGCATGCAAGCCCCAGCCAAACTTACCTGCACTGCCACATGTGCATGCCTCCTGGATGATTTTCGGCCCGTTCGATGCCTTTTTCGGCCTCCCAGAGGCTCGGGGGAAGCCTCTGCAGCCTTTGGAGGCTGACAAACAGGCCCATTTCATCACTTCCTATATTTCCAGAAATACCAGAAGTGACAAAATGGGCCCGTTTTTCGGCCTCCAAAGCTGCAGAGGCTTCCCCCGAGCCTCTGGGAGGCCGAAAAAGGCCTCGAACCAGCCAAAAATCAGCTGGGCGGTGTGCGCATGCGCAGTGCAGGTAAAGGGGGCGCCGAGGGGGGTTGCCTGTGCATGTGCGGGGGGGGGCTACACGTATTGCCTTCTGGGTGCTAGTGCAATTTTCAGCACAGGAGGCCAAAAGGGCTAGCCACCACTGCTATACATAGTTCTGGAACTAAAGTTTACTGGGAGTCAGAGGACCCAAAGATCCCCATTTGCACACCAAGGGACACCAGGCTCTCTTCTGTGTTTGCAGTGCACCGCAAACAGGTCATAGCTCCTGAGATCACGAATAAGAAGATCCTTGGTCTGAAAAGAGAAGCGACATTCCCTCTTTTCCAGCAACTAACTCACACCTCACAATCTATACAGATAAAAGTCAGTTTGATATACTGGTTAAGGAGATGGCCTAGAAACTGGGAGAGTGTGAGTTCTAGTATCAGTTTATACATGAAAGGCAGCTGAGTGAATTTGAGCCAATCTCAAGGAGGCTATGAGTTTTAGTCCTGCCTTAGGCGTGAAAGGCGGCTGGGGATTTTGGGCGAATCACTAGGCAACTGTGAATTCTAGCCCTGCCTTAGGTACAAAAGCCTGTTGGGCAGTGGTGGGATTCAAAAAAATTTGCTACTGGTTCTGGGGCGTGGCTTGGTGGGCATGATATGATTTGGTGGGTGTGGCTTGGTGGGCATGGCAGGGGAGGAATACTACAAAATCCCCATCCCACTGACCTGCTTTCCAGCTCTGTTCTCCTGTGCAGGGCAACCAAAGAAGATCCAGCCAATCAGCTGGGACTCGGGAGGTGGAGAATAGATGTGGGTGGGGCCAGTCAGAGGCGATATTTCCCAGTTCTCCAAACTACTCCAAATTTCTGCTACTGGTTCTCCAGAACTGGCCAGAACCAGCTGAATACCACCTCTGCTGTTGGGTGATTTGGAGCCAAACACCAAGAGACCGTGAGTTCTAGTCCCACCTCAGGCATAAAAGGCAGCTGGAAGACTTTGGGGCAATCACTAGGCGACTGTGAGTTCTAGTTCTGCCTCAGATACAAAAGCTTATTGGGTGACTTTGGGTCAGTCATTCTCCTTCACCTCAACCCATCTCACAGGTTGCTGTTGTTGGGAAAGGAGGAGGCGGGAGGAATGTCAGATATGTTTGCCACCTTGAGTTACTTATAAAATAATAAAGCAGGATAAAATTCAAACAAACAAACAAATAAATAAATATAAAAGATTTTGTGCAGGGAAAAAAATCCTATTCAGCCTCTTCTTTTTATCCTACAGTGTTTGGTGAGCTCTCATTCTCAGTCCCTGTGGTTATTCTTATTTTTTAAGAATTTTTAAAAGTGATCATCCTGCCCTCCCAGGAGCTTTTTAGATTGGACTACTAGGCTCTGCAGATTTTCCCCTCCTTCTAAAGGTTCGGGAGCCTTCTGCTTACAGAGCCTCGGGCCAGCCTTTGCCTACAGCTTGGAAATTTGGGGCTCCGTTTTCAGGTGCTGCTTAATGGAATATTTAAATGCCAAGTTCTCCCTCATTGACTTGCATGAGTGTCATTCATATTCACAGCACATTTGGAAAAAAAGAAAGAAAGAGAGAAAGAAAGAAAGTGTATTTGCATCCAAGTCGAATGCCCACATCCACACCGGTCGCACTGCTCCTGGCATGTTAACAACCTTGAATGGTTTCTTAAGTGCATGTAAACAAGGTTACAATAATAATAATAATAATAATAATAATAATAATAATAATAATAATAATAATAATAATAATAATAACAACAACAACAACAACAACAACAACAATAATAATAATAATAATAATAATAATAATAATAATAATAATACAAAAAGAATAAAAGGATTTATGGAGCAAATCTAAATACTGCAACCTTCTAATATTCTGAATAATTATGTCTGCATTTTGTTGTCAGAAGGAGAAAGGTACCCCTTAAACAGTTCTCTAGATCATGCTAACACCATATATGTCTCTCTGTATGTGTATGTGTGTATGTACATGTACATGTGTGTGTGTGTGTGTGCATGTGTACATACACACACATTAGCAGGGTATCTGTGCTTTGCTAAAAACTATGTGATCGGGAAAGTTTTTGGGTTGGAAAAAAAGGGGGGGAAATTGTGCCTCTGCCTGCAAGCATGCATTGGTATTCATCTGGCTAGCATCCTGTCAGTGTGTGAGAGAGTTGAGGGCTGTTTGGAAAGTGAAACAGTATTTGCTGTGTGAGCAAGGAGACAGCAAGGAGCCTGGGGGTGGCTTAGCTCAACTATTCTGTACTAAAGCTGTTTGGTACTGTGAAACTAAAACTGAAACTCCTCTGCTTGTGTTTACTACATTTGAAACATATTTCTTTTCAGGTGGGGAGGGGGGGTAGAACTTGGCATCAGAGTGTGTTAATAATAATAATATAGGAAATACTAATGCTGTGATTATCATTTTGAAAGATCCTTTCTTAGTGAGCACCTAGAACATACGTGCCAAATTTAATCTTTGTAGCCTTTACAGTTCTGGAGATTTTGTGATGATGCGTGAGTGGTATTTCACTTTTATATATATATAAATAAAATATAACTATGTAAATATATATACATATATATTTCCTGTGAAAGTTCTCGAGATTTATTTGTTTTTGTTTATTACTTATTTACGAGACTACAGGTAGTTCTCGATTTACAATCCCAACAGAGCCCAAAGTTTCTGTTGCTAACCAAGGCACTTGAGTTTTTTGCCTCATTTTAGGACCTTTCTCGCCACAGAAGTGAATCGCTGCCCCTGTTACATTAACAACACTGTCGTTAAGTGAATCCAGCTTCCCCATTGACGTTGCTGGTCAGAAGGTCTCCCAAGGGGGGAATCCCGTAACCCCCAGAAGAATGCCAACCGTCATAAACCGTCATAAACCCCTGGAAGAATGCCACATTCATAAATGTGAGTCAGTTGCTGAGCATCTGAACTCTTGACCATGAGGATGCTGCCAACGGTTGTAAGTGTGAAAAACAGCCAAAAGTCATTTTTTTCAACACTGTTGTAACTTATGGTCACTAAATGAACTGCTGGAAGTCAAGGACTACTTCTATGTGAAAAAATGAGCCACCTGTAACCAGTTCAAAGGAAGTCAGGCCTTTGTTAGCTGGCTAGAAGGAAGAGCCAGACAGAAAGGGGGACTTTATGTACAGAGAAGAGCAACCAGGATGATGAGGGGACTGAAGGCTAAAACATACAATGAACAGTTGCAGGAACTGGGCCTGGCTTGTCTGGGGAAGAGGAGGACCAGGGAAGACAGGAGAGCATCTTCCAATATTTGAGGGGCTGCCACAGGGAGGAGGAAGGGGTCGAGCTATTTTCCAAAGTACCCAAAGGCCAGACAAGGAATAATGGATGGAAACTGATCAAGGAGAGATTTAACCTGGAAATAAGGAGGAACTTTCTGACAGGGAGATCAACCAACCAATGGAACAACCTGCCCTCAGAAATTGTGGGAGCGCCATCACTTGAGATTTTCAAGAAGAGATTGGACTGCCATTTGTCAGAAATGGTGTAGGGTCTCCCGCTTGGGTGGGGGGTTGGACTAGATGACCTACAACTCTGGTCCCTTCCAACTCTGATTATCTGTTTATTTGCCATTTTTTGTTTCATCAGGGCTGCTACATCTCCAGAAGCCACCTAGCAAAAAATAAAATAAATACACCCACAGGTGTTCTTCGTACCAGCAGGACACCGGCAATGATGAGTAAAATGTTAGATTTAACTCTTTGCCTATCTACAGGTATTAAAATACAGAATAATCCCGCTGAGCGAAAAGGGAAACAGCTCCACTGGGCGTTAAACAGATACCGCGGCAGCTGTAGAATGGCGTACCCTACCCTCCGTCGTGTTTTGAACACAATGCAGTGACATACAGGCAGTCCTCAATTTATGACCAGTTGCTGAGTGATCGAAATTACAACGGGTCCCCCAAAAAGGGATTGAGGATTCAGGGATCCAAATGGCTGCCCCCGTTTCCCCTCCCTTCCCACTGTCACAAAGACTGCATTTTGGCAACTCAGCCTGTATTTACAACCGTTTGCATCATCCTATAGTCACACGACCATGATTTACCACGTTTTTGCTCAAAACCAGCATTTATTTCTGGTTTCTAGCAAAAACAAAACAAATCCCACCCTATATAGAGAACCATGAGTTTACTTAATGAAACAGATTGTAAAAATGGACATGGCCCTATGGTGATCTGCTTAATGGCTGAAACTGTGAGCTCAATTACAGTCGTATGTTGAGGACTACCTGATTGGGAGAGGGGAATACAGGTAGTCCTCAATTTACAACCGTTTGTTTAGTGGCCATACAAAGTTACGACCTCACTGAAAAAAGTAACTTTGGAACTGTTTTTCACGCTTTACAACCGTTGCAGCATTCCCATAGTCACGTGACCAAAATTTACCTGCTTGGCAACTGACTCATATTTACATCCCAGGATCATATGATCCCCTTTTGTGACCTTCTGATGAGCGAAGTCCATGGGGAAGCCAGATTCACTTAACAACCATGTTACTCATTTAACAATGGCAGGGACAAACCGTGGCAGGAAAGTTCATAGAATGGGGCAAAATTCGTGGAACTGTCTCCATGAGCAACCATTTTGATTGTCATAGGTTGAGAACTACCTGTCTTATCCCACATTTTACTTGCAAGTTAAGCATAGTACACAAAATTATCTGCTACAAAATTGTCCTACCCGTCAATGAATATTTCAGCTTCAACCGCAACAATACAAGAGCACACAACAGATACAAACTCAATGTAAACCGCTCCAAACTTGATTGCAGAAAGTACGATTTCAGCAACAGAGTGGTCAATGTCTGGAATGCAATACCTGGCTCTGTTGTTACATCCTCAACCCCCCCTACTCCCTTAACCTTAAACTATCCACTATTGACCTCACCCCATTCCTAAGAGGTCTGTAAGGGGCATTTATTCAAACCTATTTCCTGTATTCTTACTCATGTTTATACTTATACCTATTATCTTGTAAGTGATTGACAAATCTAATAAATAAATAAAATAAAAAATAAAAGAAGGAAGGAAAGAAGGAAGGAAGGAGAACAGAGAAGGGGAAGGAAGGGAGAGAAAAGAAGAGAGGGAGTGGGAGGAAGGAAGAAAAGAAGAAAGGAAGGGGAAGGAAGGAGAGAAAAGAATGCAGGGAAGAGAAAAAAAGGGAGGGAGCAGGAGGAAGGAAGGAGGAAGGAAGGAAGGAAGGAAGGAAGGAAGGAAGGAAGGAAGGAAGGAAGGAAGAAAGGAAGGAAGGAAGGAAGGAAGGAGAGAAGAGAGAAAAAAATGCAGGGAAAAGAAAAAAAAGGGAGGGAGCAGGAGGAAGGAAGGAAGGAAGGAAGGAAGGAAGGAAGGAAGGAAGGAAGGAAGGAAGGAAGGAAGGAAGGAAGGAAAGAATACCCATTCCTAAGAGGTCTGTAAGGGGCGTGCAAAAGTACACCATCATGCCTACCTGTCCTATTGTCCCCATTTATTCGTACCTATTTCCTCTATTCTTACTCATATTTATCCTTATACCTATTACCTTGTAAGCGATTGACAAATCAAAATTAAAAGTCGAAAATGTTTTGTCACAAAGGCCAGCCACATTTTCATCCATATCTCCGACTTTTGGATGAAACTTTTCCACAGCCCTCCAAAACGGTGCATTAAAACACTGGATAATTCATTGTCCTCACACAACCTTACAAATCCATTACTACCCTCACCCCCGCCTCTTTTAAGCATTCTAGGTTCGTGAAACAGAAGGACTCCACAAGGCTATATATGGAACAAAGCTCAGCCCTCTCCACTTTTCGGCTCCAATTTACACATTCGGCAAACAGTGAAAGATTTAAATGGCACCCTTGAAAAGTGGCAGGGAAAGGCCTGAGTGGCTAAACATTTATTTATTTCTTGTATTTATTCATTTGGGCCCTGCCTTTGTTATTTTTATAAATCACTCAAAGCGATGAACATTCTCATATGTACTTTTTCCTGCTTTGTATTGATTCCACAGAGGCTTGGCATGCCATTCTGTTGTCTAACTGTCTCTGGCCCAAAAAATTTGATAGGCTGAAAGTAATGTTAGTATGGCTAAATAAAACACCCTCCTCCTCCTCTTTTGCCCCCCACAACAGCAACCCTGTGAGGTGGATTGGACTGAGATAGAGTGACTGGCCCAAAGTCATCCAGTCAGCTTCCCTGCCTAAAGTGGGACTAGAACTCCCAGTCTCCTGGAGACCGGCCAAAATCACTCCACCAGTTTTTGTGCCTAAGACGGGACTAGAATTCCCTGTCTCCTAATGATTGATCCAAAATCACCAAGCTGGTTTTCATTCCCAATGCAGAACTAGAACTCCCAGTCTCCTGGAAACTGGCCAAAGTCACCCAGCCAGCTTTTCTACCAAACATGGGACTAGAACTCTCAGTCTAATAGTGATTGGTCCAAAGTCACCAAGCTGGCTTTCACGGCTAAAGCGGGACTAGAACTCACTGTCTCCTAGTTTCTAGGCCAGCAGCTTAACCACTTAACACCCACCTATCTTTTAAAAAATGAATTCCGCCCACCTTTTTTTTTTTTTTAAAGCCAGTGTGTCAGATCAAAGGATCCCATTCAATGTCCTTAGGGCTCTTTTTCCCACACTCCACAGAGGCATAATCAAATTTGCAAACCTCCTTCCTCTCACCCATCCCTTGCAAACTTGGGGGAGCGAAACCACGCCATTCTCACTCAATGCTTTACTACGGGAAAAGAAACGTAAGCCAGCCTACATGTATGAGGTACAACTACACCCAAAGCACAGAGATTTAATTCAGGCCTGGCTTGCAGCGAATCAAGATATTTTCTCCTCATTCAAGACGGCTGCAACACACAAGTTAAACAGCCCTCCGTTGAGGCAGGAGGTGAAACCAAGCAAAAAAAAAAAAAACAATGAAAGCAAGCAAGGAGCTGCTGCTATTTAACATGAGTAGGTGGGGATGAATTAACATTCTTTGACATGTTTTGTTTTCTATTTATAATGCACTCTTTGTGGGGCACCACCTTGCTTCCTTGCCAAACCTTCCAGGTCTGTATTTATCTGACAGTTCGACCATATTAACGGTCCTTTCAGCATATCAAATGCTTCCTGGGCAAAGAGATGTTTAGAAAGCAGAAACAACACACAGGCAGCCTTTGTGGAATCGATACGGGCGGGGGGGGGGGAATATGACAATGGACAGGTAATAAAGCATAAGAGATTAGCACACACACACACACCCCAATCCAAATGCCCTGGGAGCTTAGAACTACCTGCTCAGTGTCTGGCAGGTGTCCCCAAGGAGACCTTTTTCAAAAAAAAAAAAAAGCTGAAACCAAAATAGCTGATTTCATCCAGAGACCTTCAGAAGCAGGGCGAAAGGTTCCTCAAATCTGTTTCTTCTTGTACAATGAGTTGATGGAACTGCGCCAGCCTCTAAAGCTTGGGTACACGGTGAGGAAGCAACTGAGGACACCGGGAGGACTTCAAGGGGGCATTTCACGTAGGCCTTAACCAACGCCGCACGTCGTGTTGGGGCCACCACACACACACAAAAAACCCCACAGTGAAACAGACTTTCTTGGGTTCACACTGGCTGGGATGGACCAAGGTGCTTTAAAAAACAATTATATAAACAGGAGGATCTTGATGAGGAAAAAATTAAACAGTATTTACAAAATGCTAATCTACCTAAGATACCTGATGAAACTCGGAAAATGTTAGAAAGTGCTATAACAATGATGGAATTAACCGAAGCACTCAACAGGCAGAACAATGGAAAAGCACCAGGACCAGATGGTTTCCCGGCAGAATTTTATAAAACATTACAAGAATCGTTGAGCATTCCACTGTTAGAAGTCATGAATGAAGTTATGATAAATAAGAAAATACCTAAAACATGGTCAGAAGCTTATATTACACTTATTCCAAAAGAAGGGGTTGACCCATTACAAATTAAGAACTATAGACCTATTTCCTTATTGAATGCAGACGATAAAATCTTTGCTTCAATCTTGGCAGAAAGGCTTAAAAAATATCTAAATAACTTTATTCACTCTGATCAGAATGGATTTTTACCAAAGAGACAGATTAAAGACAATATGAGGGTAATCCTGGACACATTGGAATATTATGAGGCGCACCCGGAAAAACAAATGGCTTTGATATTCTTAGATGCCCAAAAGGCATTTGATAATGTGAACTGGAGATTTATGTTATTACTATTGGAACAGATGGGCTTTGCTAGAAAATTTATCCAAGCAATAGAAGCCGTATATTATAAGCAAACGGCAAAAGTAATGATAGATGGAGAATTCACAGACTCTATCAATATTAAAAAAGGTACAAGACAAGGATGCCCATTATCTCCTTTGTTATTTGTATTGACCTTGGAAGTCTTAAATAGAAATATTAGGATATAAACATAAAAGGAATGAAAGTCAAAAAGGAGGAATTCAAATTGCAAGCCTTTGCGGATGACTTGGTCTTTATTTTGGAAGACCCTTTTGAGACAGCTTCAAAACTATTGGAAAAGATAGAGACGTATGGTGAGATGGCTGGTTTGAAAATAAATAAAGACAAAACAAAGATTCTGACAAAGAACATGTTATTAAGACAAAGAGAAGAGCTGGCAGACTTATTGAAAATTCAAGTTACGGACAAAGTTAAATATTTGGGGATATATTTGACGTCAAGATGTACTACACTGAAAGAGAATAACTATATTAAACTTAAACAGCAGATAGCATCCGACCTGAAAAAAGGGGAAAACCTACAATTGTCATTGATAGGTAGAATTTCAACAATTAAGATGAATATTTTACCCAGAATTTTATATTTGTTCCAAACAATACCAATTAGGTTAGGTAAGGATTACTTTGAAGAATTAAATAAAATTGTGTTGAAGTATATATGGCAAGGCAAGAAAGCGAGAATAAAATTAAAACTTTTACAGGATGCTAGAATTAGAGGAGGATTTGGCCTTCCTAATTGGGAGTTGTATTATCAAGCTGCAAACTTAATGTGGGTTAAAGAATGGATAACGTTAAGAAAGACTAGATTGTTGACATTAGAAGGTCATGATTTATTATTGGGTTGGCATGCTTTTTTATGGTATAAGGGAACTAAATCACAGGGTTATTTTAGAAGGCATTATATACGGGAATCGTTATGGTTGAATTGGGAGAAAATTAAGAAACAATGTTATTTGAAAATTCCAGTTTGGTTATCAACTATTGAAGCTTTTTCGTATCCTATAACTTACAAGAAGGAACAAACAGTTAGATATGGGGAAATATTGGATGAAAAGGGTGAACTTAAAACGATGTAAAATTTAGAAGAACAAGGTATAAAGATGAATTGGTTTTCATATGCGCAAATACATGCAAGGTATCTTAAAGATTCTAAAATAGAAGGATTTTATGATAAATTGACTGATTTAGATAGGATTTTGACAGGTACTGATGAAAAAGTGATTAAAAAACTATATAGTTATTTGTTGGAAATTAAATTAGAGGAAGAACAAGTTAAAGAAACGATTGCTTGGGGGAAGAATTTTGGAAATGGGATCGATTTAGAGAAATGGCAAAAATAGTGGTCACAAAATTATAAAATGACAATGTCAACAGCATATAAAGAAAATTTGTATAAGATGTTTTACAGGTGGCACTTTCCCCCGACAAGAATAGCAAGAATGTTCAAGAATAAATCTGAAAAGTGCTGGAAATGTCATCAGATACCTGGCTCATATTACCATATGTGGTGGACTTGTGAGGAGGCCAGGAAATACTGGACTAGAATTCACATATGGCTGGAAAAAATGACAAAGAAACACATAGATTTGAAACCAGAGATTTTTTTATTGGGAATTGTACCTGATATATATAATAAAAACTTAAAGTATTTGATTGTAAATGTATTAACAGCGGCTAGGATTGTATTTGCTAAACATTGGAAGAGTGAGAAAATACCATTAGAGGAAGAAATTATTAAGAAAATATTGGAATGTGCTGAAATGAGTAGATTGACATTTGAAATTAGAGAACAAGAAGATAAACAATTTTATGAAGTTTGGGATCTTTTTTATCAATGGTTAGATAATTCAATATAATAATAGAATATTTAGAAATCTAGGAAATAATGAATATATAATTTTTCTTGGTTTTGATAATTTTTTAGAATATTTTATTAAGATAGATTTGGTATGATTCTATGATTTGTTATAAAATAATTTAATTTAATTATAGTTATCTCGCTTAAGTATGAATTAGTAAAATTATAGTTAAATGATTGTTCAATAAGGATATTAGGATATTTTACTGATGATTGATAATGTGAGTTATTATGTAATATAATTATTTTGATGACTATGAAATGGATGCACAAAAGGGAGTGGTAAACCAACCGATACACTGTAAATTTATGAAGAATTATATATATTTTTTAATGTTATGTTTTATGTCTTATATGTTTTTTGTTTGTCGTTAAAATCAATAAAATTTTTATCAAAAAAAAAACAATATATGCATATATACATATACATATTTGTTTTCTTAAGTTTTCACTATATATATACATATACATACATACACACACACAAACACACACACACACACATATATATATGTCTGACTCACAGACGAACACAATACAGAAGCCTGATGATGGCAGATGAGATTCTGCAATATATATATATATATATTTCTTAAGTTTTCGTGGGTACTTACATGTATGGTATTCAGCTTTGTTTGGGTATTTTTCCACATCATTGTAGTTGTGCTTTTAAAGTTGTAGCAACATTTCGGCAGAACCTCATCTGCCATCATCAGGCTTCTGTATTATGCTCATACATTGTGACGTGGGAAAATACCCGAACAAAGCTGAATACCATACATACATACATACACACTTACATACATAAATACATACATACATATAAAAATTTTGGAAGAATTGGGGATATGGAAGGAAAATAAAAAGGATGAGAAGGAGGGGAGGGGAAAGAGGAGGAGGAATAAAGAAGGGGAAGGAAAAGAGGAGGAAGAGGGTGGAAGGAAAAGAGGAGGGAGAAGGAAAAGAGAAGGAGGAGGAGGGGAAGGAAAAGAGGAGGAGAAGGAAAAGAGGAGGAAGAGGGTGGAAGGAAAAGAGGAGGGAGAAGGAAAAGAGAAGAAGGAGGAGGGGAAGGAAAAGAGGAGGAGAAGGAAAAGAGGAGGGGATGGAAAAGAGGAGGAAGAGAAGGAAAGGAGGAGGGTAGAAGGAAAAGAGGAGGAGGGGATGGAAAAGAGGAGATGGGGAAAGGAAAAGAGGAGGAGGGGAAGGAAAATAGGAACAGGGGGAAGAAAAAGAGGAGGAGGAAGAAGAGAAGGCTTCTGATCTTTTTTTTACACTGGATATAAACACATTTATATTTTGCTCCCTTTCTCTAAGGTTCCATCACAGCTTCCTTCTTTCCACAAACAACCCCTTTCTAATCTTGGTTGGGGTGAGGAGGGGGGACACAGTTTGAACCCTTCTGTTTTGTTTTTAATTGGGAACCGGACAAAGCTCCCACACAGCATAATCCTCAATTTACAACCATTCACTTTAGCAATCGTTCAAAATTACAACAGGAAATTGGAGGGGGGGGGAAAGCAACTTATGACTAAACGGGGCACACTCACTTAACACACATTTCGTTTTGCAAAACATAAAATTCTGGGCTCCTTTGTGGTCGTAACTTGAGGACTACCCGAATTGCAGAACCTCCCAACTGCCTCTGGTTTTGGCAGCTGCAGAAGGAAAATACCGATAATTGAACCCTGGTGCCCAGCAGATTCGACTCACTGACCAGCTGTTTGAGGACGAGCAAAACTAATAATGATGCATACCTCAGTTCTGCCATCCCGTGGAGCATCCATTGCCTGTCCTATTGATTAGGAACCTGGATTATTCCTCCTGTCACACGTTTAGGACCGAACTTGTATTACAGCCCTTCTCCATAGGAATCCCCGATTAGCTGCGGGCAAAGCCTTACTAAGAGTTTAATGGGATCAAAGAACTCCTGCCTACAAAGCTACAATACCAGCACAGGAAGAAGAAGGGTTGCTGAGATAATCAGCTTACCAAAGTGCTGGTTATGCCAGCTGCCTTTTCCAGATCTAACCCAGTATCTTTATCGAACAACACAGAGGCATAAGACTCACGGAGTAGTAACTGGTCTGCTGTGTGTGTACCTGTAGTATATACAAATTAAAAAGTGAAGGCTTTAGAATTTAAAATTGTAGCAACCTTTTTAAGGAAGCAAGAACAATCAAATCCTTATAAAGGAACCCCACCTGGGGCTCAGCAAGGATGAAAGCTTACCTGGGTCGCTTTGGCGAGGCTGATGTTCTCAAAGGTGCTTTTTCCAAGAGGCCACTGGGCTTTCTTCGTTTGGCCTTGACGGTGTTTTGCTTCTCGTCCAAGAAGCTTCTTCAGTTCTTCGGTCAGAATGGAAGAAGCTTCTTGAAGGAGAAGCAAAATGTCTTCAAGGAAAAACAAAGAAGTCCAGTGGCCTCCTGGAAAAAGCATCTTTGGGACAACCATGACCTGGAGTCAGCCGTGTGCAGCAGCCAAAAAAGCTAATGCAATCCTAAGTTGCATTAACAGAGGGATACAATCAAGATCAGGTGAGGTACTAATAAAGCCTTAGTCAGACCACACCTAGAGTACTGCATCCAGTTTTGTTCACCACATTACAAAAAAGATGTTGAGAGTCTAGAAAAAGTACAGAGAAGAGCAACCAGGATGATTTGGGGACTGGAGGCTAAAACATACAATGAACAGTTGCAGGAACTGGGCTTGGCTAGTCTAGTAAAGAGAAGGACCAGGGGAGACAGGACAGTGATCTTCCAATATCTGAGGGAGGAGGAAGGGGTCAAGCTATTTTCTGAAATGCCTGTAGGCCAGACAAGGAATAATGGATGGAAACCAATCAAAGAGAGATTTAACCTGGAAATAAGAAGAAATTTTCTGACAGTGAGAACAATCAACCAATGGAACAGCTGTGAGAGCATCATCACTTGAGACCTTCAAGAAGAGACTGGATTGCCATCTGTCAGAAATGGTGTAGGGTCTCCCGCTTGGGCAGGGGGTTGGATTAAATGACCTACAAGGTCCCTTCCAATTCTGATGATCTGTTAAGTTGTGGGATGACTGAGAATCTTCATCGATCGCCTTCACTCCTATTCTATGGAATATTCTTTCCCAAGAGGGGAAGGGGCTCCCTTTTTCTTGGCTTCCCAAAAGGGGTTTAAACATGGTTCTGGGAGCCTTGCATGCGGAGCCCAAAGAAGCACCCCACTGTAAGGCTGGTTGGTGCCACGAGAGTCCTTTCTTTGCCTTTGCAAACTATTTTTTAAACAGGGTTTAATTACAGCACTGATGATGTTCCCTAGATGGGTCATGAAACGTCTACAAGAAAACAACCAAGCTCAGAGAGCACCAAGGACCCTGTCTGGTCAACCCTGAGCTGCAAATATTCTCCTTCATAAAGATTTGATTATTCTTGCTTCCTTAAAAACGTTGCTACAATTTTAAATTCTAAAGCCTTCACTTTTTAATTTGTATATACTACAGGTAGTCCTCGACTTACAACAGTTCATTTAGTGATGGTTCAAAGCTGCAGCAGCATTTTAAAAAGTGACTTATGACGGTTCTTCACACTTACGACTGTTTCAGCCTCCCCCATGGTCGTGTGATCAAAATTCAGGTGCTTGGCAACTAGCTCATGTTTATGATGGTTGCAGTGTCCCAGGGACAGGTGATCACCTCTTGCGATGTTCTGACAAAGCAAAGTCAATGGGGAGCCAGATTCACTTAATGACTTAACAACAGCTGTGATTCACTTAACAACAAAGCAAGCAAGGTTGTAAAATGGGGGCAAGCTCACTTAAACAAATGTTTCACTCAACAACAGAAATGTTGGGCTTAATTATGTCCGCCCTGTTATCTTGTTTGATGCCTTTGTACACCGCCCGAAAATGTGAAATTGAAATGAATAATTAAATATACATTCTAGCTGAGTCCAGTTACCTCAAGACGCCGGGCTCTTTTTAACAGGCCAAATTCTCCCGACACCCCTGAACGGAAAGGATACTCAAGGTGAAGGATCATTTGTAGCTCAACCGTCCTATAGGCATAAACCTATTTCTAAATTGTGCCACGGGGGAAAATTCCAGACAATCTAGTTAACAGGAACAAACCAGTCATAAAGCCGAACAAACATTTACTCAGTGCTACACAAGACTAATACATTCTGATTGATGGCTGAGGGAGAATAAAAATATCGGGGAAAACATTTGGTACAGCTCATTATCCCTAAAGTCTTTCTTTTCTTAGCCCTTCCAAGTCGAGATGGACTTGCATAAGCTCTTCAGATCATACCTGTCTACCATGAGCTCCATTCTGTCTTTTGATAATCCTGAGACTGTCACACACCAGAGACAATGGATGAACTTCAAAAAATGGGGGTTAGAACTGGGTTTCCTCCCGTTTCTAATTCAACTCTCAAGATGGAGGCCTGTAGCCTTCTAGAAATTACTCTCCTATAATTCCCTCTTGGTCTAATGGTTAAGGCACCAGGCTAAAAAGTGGGAGACGGTGAGTTCTAG
Source organism: Hydrophis major (assembly GCA_033807585.1). NCBI lineage: Eukaryota > Metazoa > Chordata > Lepidosauria > Squamata > Elapidae > Hydrophis > Hydrophis major. Next base: position 5,238,996 of record CM066336.1, read on the forward strand.
TCCTGCCTTAGCCGTGAAACTCAGCTGGGTGATTGGGCCAGTCTTGCCTTGGTATGAAAGCCAGCTGGGTGACTTCAGGCCAGTCGTTCTCTCTCATCCCAACCGACTTCACAGGGTTGTTGTGGGGAAAATAGGAGGAGGAAGGTGTGTTGAATATGTTTGCCGCCTTGAGTTGTTTGTAAAAATGATAAAGACAGGATGCAAACAAAATAAATACATTAAATAAAAAATCCCTCTGTATTAGCAATGTTGGCTGGAGCTTTGGGGGGTTATGGTAACATCTGGCAGGTTTTAGACTCCCAGTCTCTGCTATATCTAGTCACACCCAATGCTTCTTCTACTTCACACCAGATTATATTTCCAGGATATTCTCCTATCCTATGTCACCATTTTCCTTCTGAACAACACAAACAGACCCACAGACCGTGGGTTTTTTTTCATTTTTACAATAGGAGGATGCTCCTAAAACAAAGTAGGTTTACTACTGTATACAATCACACCACCTTTCCACAGAATCACAACTGTATGAAGCAAATATGATATTTTAATTTCCTACCGGTATTATTTATCTACAATCCCATAAGTAACATGGAAATGGAAGAATGCAATACTTATTTTATCTCCCCAATACCAAAATCAGCACTGGAGTATAAAATATCCCTTTCTGGGTCCAATTATTTGTCTAAAAATGAATGGAAATGTTTCTGAAATCTTTTCTTCTCTGGACTGAGCAGGGGTGGGATTCAAATTTTTAACAACTGTTTCTGTGGGCTTAGGTGGTGGACATGGCTTGGTGGTCATGTTATTAGCTGGGTGTGGCCAACTCAACATCACTCACATCGAGGCACGCATCTCCTCGCCTGGCCTCTCATGACTGTGGGGATGCTGCAACAGTCGTAAGTGTGAAAAATGGTCCTAAGTCACTTTTTTCAGTACCACTGTAACTTTGAATGGTCACTCCACCCAAGCAAAGTACCAGCAAAGGAGGGGAAAAAAAACTCCAGAGATGTTCCTGAGACAGGAAGTCTAGTCCTGCCAAGAATGGAATAAGGGTTAACGGAGAGGCAGTTTCTGTAAGCAACACCAGAATGTTTCCTTCCTGCCCTCCTTACAGGATTAGGCCAGGAATTTCTTCTAACAACTGGTTCTCTGAACTGCTTAGAATGTTAACAACCGGTCCTAGCGAATAGGTACGAACTGGTAGAATCCCACCCCTGTTGAGAAGGCTTCTGCTTTTAAAAAATATTAAGGGTGTGAACACACAACCATATATGGCATGGAGTTCTGGATACCTGGGGAGCCATCTCACCCCAATGGGACTATCCTGCCCCACTCCTGCCAGCAGAAAAGGCCTGCTACGGATCCCATCTGCTAAGGAATTCCAATAGGCAGATTCAAAGAAAAGAGCCTCCATCCTGTGGAACACCCCACCACTGGAGGTGAGAACTACTCCCATCCTTTTTGCCTTGCCAAGAGCTATTCAACGTTGGCTTTGCCACTTGGCCTGAGGTTGACCACTGGAGGTGACTGATGGGGTAAGAAGAAGGCCTCAAGCCTTGACAGCTGTCCCTTAGTCCTATTTTTTTTCATATACAGTGGAATTTTGGTACTCAACTGCTTTGAAACTCATTGAACTTGGTGCTCAATGCATATTGACACGAAAAATTTGGCCCGGTACTCATTGTTTGTTTGGTACTCAACACACAAGCTAGAAATTATTGGTGTTGGCTTCCTTGTGACTCACTACATTATTCCTTATGGGAAAAATTAAGGGGGGAGAGATTCAATATGCCTCCTGGAACCAATTAATGATGAATACCAAGGTACCACTGTAGTTTTAAATTTTTAATTAGAATTAAAATACTTTATTTGGCCAAGTGTGATTAGACACACAAAAGGAAATTGTCTCTGGTGCAGAAGCTCCCAATGCACACGCAAAACAACACAGTAATAATAACCATAATATGATACCAATAAGAGAAGGTAATAATGAAGACTAGAAGAATGAAAATAATACTACAGCCATACAACAGTGTGGATGAATATATTCAGGCATAGAACAATGCTGGATTAGGTGTTCAGCAGAGTGAACGCCTAACTTGCATCATTTTAATATTTTAATTGTTTTTGCCTGTTTCATAAATCTGTAAGTCAGCTTATAAGAGAGTTGCCTCATACGGGAGATTTGTAGCATAAAAATTTAATAAATAAATGCTAAAAGAAAATGCATCTCTTTCCCAAGTGCCTTCCTATGACCTCCTCCGAAGGGACATAAGTGCACTTTGGAGTAGAGAGCCCACCACACAAAAATTTAATGTCCTATTTCACTGACTGCTTACTTAAACATGCATCGCCACTTCCTTACACTCCCTGCTCCCTGTTTGCATCCATTCTTCCAGACTTCTACTACAGGTTTGCTCTTGAAATCCCAGCCCACGGTTGCCTTGGCTCTCCTCAACTGCCGTGTAAGGGATACTCCTTGCACAAAGGGGGAGTTTTGTATCTTGCTGCAAACTACTCCAGCCTCAGTGGCTAAAGACAGCAGCCATCTCTTAGTCCTACTTTTCTTGGCTAATGTCTGAAGTTTGTTTCTAGAAAAAGAGTGAATTTCACACACACACACACACACCAGTTACAAAGACACTCAACAGTCCCTTTGTGGATGCAGCCCTGTGCAGAAACTAAAATCAAAATGGCAGAACTCAGCTATCTAATGCTGCGAGAGGTTCTTTAACTGGCTTGGTCTGTCCCTCTGCCCCCCCCTTCCCAAATGGTGTGAAGCTGGCTTAAAAATGAGCCTCTGAGCTTATTGACACTTTCCAGAAGTGTAGATGGATGGCCTTGTAATCTCCCGTCAGCCAGATCCTCTTTTGCCTTCTTCTTTTCAAGCCATGTCACTGCACAGACATTAAGCAACAACAACACACACACAGCCCAAAGGAACGCAATAACCTCCCCTTTCCCACCCCGCTTTCACTCTCCCGGAAAGCCCCGGGACAACTCTGACACCAAGGCCATGCTCAATCTGCTGGAACTGTCACACCAATTTGGTGGCTGACTTGGATCCTTCCACATCTTCTCCATGGAGCTGGGTGTCCTCCCCGGAGGGTTAGAGACAGAGCGAGGGAGACTAATCCAAGCTAAAAAGAACACAACTATAACCTTTCCCCCTTCATCTAACAACTGGTGGCCCCAACAGCTGCTCAGCTAGATGCCCTGGGGTGCTGGGTTCAAAAGAAAAGGTGCACAATTTAGTCTAGTGGTCAAGGCACCACGATAGAAATCAGGCAAGTGTGAGTTGTAGTCTCACCTTAGGCATGAAGGCTGGCTGAGGGGCTTGGGCCAAACATCAAGGAATGGAGAGTTCTAGTACTGACATAGGCATGAAAGCCAGCTGGGGACTTTGGGCCAAACATCAGGGAATGGAGAGTTCTAGTACTGACATAGGCATGAAAGCCAGCTGGGGACTTTGGGTCAATCACCAGGAGACAATGAGTTCTAGTCCCACCTTAGCCATGAAAGCCAGCTGGGGACTTTGGGCCAATCATCAGGAGACAGTGAATTCTAGTCCCGCCTTAGCCGTAAAAGCCAGCTGGGTGACTTTGGGCCAATTACCAGGAGACAGTGAGTTCTAATGCCACCTTAGCCATGAAAGCTGGCTGGATGACTTAAGATCAGTCTCTGCCTTTCAGCTCAACCTGCCTCACAGGGTTGTTATTGTGGGAAAACAGGGGGAAGGTGTGGTGGATATGTTAGATAGATAGATAGATAGATAGATAGATAGATAGATAGATAGATAGATAGATAGATGGATGGATGGATGGATGGATGGATGGATGGATGGATGGATGGAAGGAAGGAAGGAAGGAAGGAAGGAAGGAAGGAAGGAAGGAAGGAAGGAAGGAAGGAAGGAAGGAAGGAAGGATAGGATAGGATAGGATAGGATAGGATAGGATAGGATAGGATAGGATAGGATAGGATAGGATAGGATAAGATTCCTGATGAGAAGGGAGCTGGCCAGCCACACACTGTAGCAAGGCAACCTTCCAATTAAACCAGGAAGAGGGAGGGAATGGTGTGGGATGGTGTGAGAAATACTAAATGCCGGGAAAAGCCCAATGGCAGCTGAAGGAAACGTGGCTCTTCATTTCCACCCACTATGGAACCTTTAAATTACCCATCATTTTCGTTGGTCCAGTCATGGCCCTTAATTGGCTGTTTCACATCAACTAAAAAAAGCCAGCTCTGTTGTGGGAAATGGAAATTATGTTCCACAAAGAACACCAGGCATGCAGAAAATGGCTTAGCCCCAGAGAAAGACCACAGCCATCTCCCAGAGATGGCCAGGAATTGCCCATTGTAGAGCAAATGTAACAGACATCATCGCAATGGACGGTGCGGCGTCTTCCCCCCATGGAGGAATGGGAGGAGAAGGCGACGAAGGCAAGGAGGGTGAAAGGGTGGTTCACAGCAAGGAAGTCACCCACCTGATACGGCTAAGAGCCAGAGAGAGAGAGAGATGGAATTAGGGTGATAAGAACAGAATGGTATCTGGAGGAGGTAATGGGAAAATAAACTAGCACGGCTACTGCAAAAAAAGTCCAGGGAAGGCATGGAAAGATAGCTTATCAAGTGGCGCTGCAAACACTCACCAGCTAACGGAGGTGTACCTTTGGAGGATGATCTGCAGGATAACTAGATGTCTTTTTAGCCATGCTGCAGAGAGGACATTCGTCCCATTGTCTTTGGAGGAAACAGGGGATGGAAAAACAACAGCAGCAAGCAGACAAGATTCCCCCCTCCTAGAAATTTAATTTTTAATACAAAACCACAGCCTGGGGGATAGATCGCTTCAGGCGGATTTGTGGGATTGTAAAAGACCAGAAACTCACTTTAGCAGGCAGAAAAAACATTTGAGAGAACGGTTCAGGTTGAGGGGAGAGGTTAGCTGATGGGAAACGGGCAGGATCTCCAGTTGAAGAGATCTGGTAGCCGGGTGGGGATTTCTCCCCCAAGAGGCTTGATCTTTATTTCCTAAGCCAGCTAGGGTAGGGATCCTGCTGAGTTTAACAGGCAGGTAATCTGTTCAAAAGGACATCTGTGCATGCAAAATTCCAAAAGGGAGATGCAGCTGTCACTATTCTTCAGTGAGAGATTGAAGAGAGCAACAAGTTGCACTCCAAGTGTTTGGAGAGGGAGTGGAAGAATGTGTATATCTGTGTGCATGTGTTTGTCTGCCTGCCTGCCTGCCTGCCTGTCCTTTCTGGGGCAGGAAGAGGAATTCTCAAGCAACAGTTCCAGTGTTTTGTTTTGTTTTTCAATTGGAAACACGGGAATCAAAGGGAAAGGACAAGAAAGAGTTTCAGGCTTAAGGGGATAAGAAGGAAGCAAAGAATAGGGCAGGAGTTTCCACCTTTGGAATATTGTTAGAAAGGTTTTAAGGACATAAGAAAGAGTCCTACCTTAAAATTTTTAAGGCCTGTGGTCTTCAACTCTCAGAATTCCCCAGCCAGGATTCTGGGAGTTGAAGTCCACAAGTCTTAAAGTTACCCAGGTTGGATACCCCTGGAATAGGACAAAGGAGCTGAGAACAGGAAAGATATCCAAAGCCCTACTGATCTAGAAATCCTATTACGGTACTACTGTTAGTAAAGCAATGGCAGAGTGGACTAAGGAACTCTGGGAATTGAAGTTGCTCACACTAGTGTGGCTGTGAAGACTGTCACAAATAACAGAATTTCCACCTATGGAATATTGTTAAGAAAGTTTTAAGGAAATAAGAAAGAGTCCTACCAAATCTGCCTGAAGAAAGGCCCTTAAAATCCTACTTTTTAAATTCAAAAATGTATCAACACTATGATTTTTGAAAAGCCTATAAGCAGAATGTCACACCCTGAGGATTTCCTATATATAGCCAGTATTAACCTTCCAAAAATGATGTTTATCAGGCTCCCATTCACACAGGAACACAAAACTAAGCATAGTCTATCTGGAAGGATCCAAGGATTGTCTTCCTTGTTTTTATTAAGCAAGCTAGGTTAGTGGGCTATCCCTCCATCTTGTACATGTGATTCCCAGGACATGAATCCTATAATTTCCATCATTTGTGTGATGGCATCCTAATATAGGTGGTTATTACTGGTTCATACATTCATGGAAGTAACTTACTTGGCTTATATAGGCAATATGTGATCAAATCCTTCCCTTTAATTAATTAACTCAAAACCCTCTAATTTAGATTGATTGGATTAGCCTATTTTCTAATATTCTGAGAAAAGGAGAAAATCTTTTCTCTATCTAGTTTCTTCATGCATAACTGCATAGATCTTTATCATGACTCCTCTTCCTTAAATAAGTGACAAATAATAACAACTTTCCTAAGCAAAAGAGTTGCTTCGTGTCCTGAACAACCCTCTGGTGGATTTGTTACTACAGAGACTTTCTTTTCAAGTCTGTTTAATCGTGATTTGCTAAATAAATTAGAACCAACTGCATTCAAGACAGTACACGGTCACATATTGTAGTTTAGAAACACACAAATTGGACTGTGCTATCCAGACAGTTTAGTTAATGGGACTTGGGATAGTTAGTTTGTACAGGACAGGCAGAATATGGACTCTTGAAATACACCAACATCAAACAAACTGCTGAAAGCCTTAATGGGATGGATGAACCCATCGCCAGAAAGATTCCCAAGAGGTACAAGAAATGGACAAGGGAAACGGGAATACACAGTCAAAAATTAAGTGCGTGGAGTTATTCTCCTATGCCAGGGGAAAAAAGTTCTAGTGCTTTGGAACAAAACTTTTGGAACGTGAATTCGCTCTTTCTTTTCCTTCTAAAGCTTTCTATATACATTAAGGACTGGCCAAGAGGCGGGGAATCAAGTGAAGCGGTAAAACAATCCCCTCCAACTCCCCCCCTTCTCCAAATGCAGCTAGTAACTTGTGCTGATTTACTGAAGAAGAGGAAGCAGAGCTGTGGGAAAGGTTTAAAAAAAAACCTGCAATAAATAAGGATCTAAGAATTGCAAAAAAAACAAAGGCGCTGGTGGGAAAAAGTAGATTTTTGAGGGTGTGGGGGAGAGATTTGAATGAGGAATGTTCCAGCAAGGGGTCTATTCAGCACTAAACTTTAGGCCTAAAAGCCTAAACCGAACAGGCCATTTCAAGCATCCCTTCTGAATGTTCACATAAAATCCTATCGCCCATCTCAGTCTTCAACCTTTCCCACGACCAAGGTAGGCCGGTCAGAGGATGGAGGCCCAGTTCAGGCTGGCGGTGGCACGGAGGCCCCAGAAGAGGCTGGCTAGAGCTTAGGGCCAAACCGAGGGGGAGAAGGGAATGGCTCCTCGGGCTTGATGATGGAGCTGGAAAGGCAGGCCAGGTGATGCAAGGGAAGGAGACCTAAAGCAGCCCTAGAGTGGAAGATGCCACCAAGCAGGTCCCTTTTCGAAGAAGAAGCGATGCTCAAGGATGACCATTCACAGCAGTTTCCCCAGGTGGGGGGGGGGGCAGTAGCCAGGCTGGCAAGATCAGGAGGGGATGGGGAAACTGAGGCACAAGAAGGTGGACAGGCCGAAAGGCATCTGCCAAGGCTACCCTTCCAACCCTGCATTTCTTCTTCTCCCCCTGCAAGAAACCATTTCGTCCACTACCACCACCACCACCACCCTCCGGATTTTTTTTTTCCCTCCTCCAGAATGGCTTCCTTAAATCTGCCCCCCACCCAACAAGGAGGAAGTCAACCCTCTCTTCCTTTCCATCAACCCCCCCCTCCCCTCCCGTCCCCCAAACCCCTACAAGCAAAACCTCCCCTCAGTTTTAGGTGCACCTGTACAGCCTTTTAAACACCGACCGGATGCCATAAAAAAAAAAACCCCAGACGTTTCCACAGCCTCCCTTTCCCCCTCCCCTCCCCCCAAAAAGATAAAGTATTTCAGACTTACGGAATCCGTGAACTGCGCCCCCCCCCAGCCTCCTTCTCCTCGCAACTCCTTTCTTGGATGGGGGGTGGGGGGAGAAGCCCCCCTTTCCTCCGCCGTTCGGTTCTGAGGGGGAAGGAGAAGCCCAGCGGTCCGCCTTTGCCTCAGTTCTCTTCTCGGGGGAGTGGGGGGGGAGGGGGAGGTTTGAGCTTTCTCGGGGAAAGAGAGCCGTCACAGGCCCCCACCGACCAGCACACTCCCTCCCTCAACACTCACACGCGCGGGGGGCGCGCGCAGACACACGAGAGAGAGAGGGGGGGGAGAGAAACCCACGCGGGGGCGCGCGGAGGGGGGCCGCGCGTCCGCATCCGTGCCAATTCCTCTCCCTCAATGGAGAATCCACGAAGAACTCCCGGCTCCTTCCTCCATCTGGAAAGTCCCCGGCGCCGCAAGGCTTGGCGTGGGGGTGGGGGGGGGCGGGGAAAGGGGAAAGGGGGGGCGTGAAGGATGTCGGCTGGGGAGGACGGGAGGCTCGGAGCGGTTGCCGACGGATTTCGGCTCTTCCTTCTGCCACCACCTCTACCCGCCGGCCGCTCAGGCCCGAAGTCTGTGGGACGCAGCGAGTTCGGGGGGGTGGGGGTGAGAGAAGGAGGATGGGGAGGGGGATTAATCAGATGTCTCCGGAGTCAAAGCGCCACGAGACTCCTCCGGTCCAGGGGGTGGGGGAGAACCGTCCGTAAAAAAGGAAACTCCCCAGGTCCGACGTTCCAGGATGCTGCATCGCCCCTTTTCTTTCTCTCCCCTTGCCCTGAATGCAAGCCGGTCGCCCCCCCTTTTTCTCTCCTCCTGCCGGCGAGAGCAAATGTTGATCTTCTGCAAATTGGGTGGGGAGCGACGCAGCGCCCCCTCCTCCCCTCCCCCCCCCCCGCTCGCTCGCTCGCTCTCTTTCTCTTTCCTTCCTTCTCTCTTTCCCTCCGCTCCGCCGGCGAGTCTTTCTTCCCGGGGCTCGGCGGCGGCGGCGGCGGCGGTTCGAGTCGATGGCGAAGCTGTTTAATCCGCGGCTCCACCACGTCGGGCTCGCCCAGAGCGGGTGGCGGGACGGACGGACCGGGAGGCGAGCTCGCTCCGGTCGGTCGCCCCTCCCCTGCCTGGTCCTACCCCCCCATCTCCGAACCGGGCGGGAGAGGACGGAGGCTGCGAAGACCGGCTGCCCAAACCGCAGCAGCCCGAGCGCTCCTCGCTTTCCGACGCCCCGCCACCATCTCCGGCCAGCTGCGGCGCCCGGGGAGAGGCGGGCAATGGGGAGCGGGGCCGAGGGAGGGTCCCTGCCGGGGACACGGGGGGGCGAGCAGCAAAGGGGGGGGCGAGGCCGGGTTGCAAGAAGCGTTGGCTGGCGGCAGCCTCGCTCCTTTGCATCCGGTTCCCGCTGCGGGGCGGGGGCGAAGGGGGGAGCGCATTAGTATGCGCTGCGGTGCTTCGCCGGCACGCGCACAGAATCCTGATGAGGTGCCGCCGGGCCGCTGCAATCCGGAGTCACTTCGGCAGGACTCCCGAGAGTGGCTGGGCTCGGTTCCAGCAGGCACCTGTGCCTGGCCTTCCCCGCCCTGTCGGCAATAGCACTAGCCGATGGCGTTGAGACGTAAAGAGCGCTTTGCAGGCCTCTCGAAGCGGTTTACAGAGTCGGCCTGTTGCCTCCCAATGATCTGGGTCCTCAGTTGGAAGGATGGAGGGAGGGAGAAGGAAGAGAGAGGGAGGGAGAGAAAGAGAGGGAGAGGGGAAGGGGAAGAGAGGGAGGGAGGGAGAGAGTGGAAAGGAGAGGGGGAGGAAGGGAGGGGGAGGAAGGGAGAGGGGAAGGGAGGGAGAAGGAGGGAGAGAAAGAGGGAGAGGGGAAGGGAGAGAGAGGGAGGAAGAGAGGGGGAAGAGGGAGAGGGGAAGGGAGGGAGAAGGAGGAGAGAGGGAGGGAGAGGGGGAGGGACAGAGAGAGGGAAGAGGCTTGAAGTGGAGTGTGCCTCTGAGCATGCGCAGCTTCCTGGCTTTATAGAAACGCCTTAGCAGGCCAGGTGGGAAATCTGCAGATATAAGGGGCAGGAGAGAAAGGAATTGGGATTCCCCCAGGGGCGAGGTAGGAAGGAGGGGACTCTAAATGCTGCTGAACTACAGCTCCCAGCAGCCCCAGGCAGTATGATCAATGGTGAGAGATGCTGGGGACTCTTCCTCACCTGATGATCTAAATGGGTGTCTGTTTATTTTCAATCCCACCAGCTTTAAGATGGGTGGACTTCAACTCCCAGAATTCCCTGGCTGGGGAATTCTGGGAGTTGAAGTCCATATATTTTAAAATTTATGTGGTTGCAGAATACTCTTCCTAAATCTTTAATTGCATCTCTCATTTTAATCCCATCCATCTATAAGAGGTTCGTAAAGGGAGACATCTGTAGCCAAAATATGTTTATGTTATGTATTGGTCTACCCTGGTTTCTATACCATGCTCACCTCCACCCTAGATCCAAGGCAGGTTACACTAGAGAACAGGAATCGCAAGAAAGCCTCTCTCCCCACATCTGAAAACCCGCAGAAACCATGAACGCCATCCAGCCCCCTAAATAAAACCCTTTTGCAGACCCTTGAAAACAGTGTTATGATGTCTCTGGTTGCAGGCAATGTAGCAGTCAAGAGACAATATTTTCTCTGAGGCCAAGCCTTGATGAGCACATGGGAGAATCAAAAACCCACACCAGAAATGGTCAGATTCAGTATGAAGCTTTTTTGGCTGCTAGATTTTACACCAGTTTTGCTAACTCCGTGATCCAAGTGAAGTGTGCGATTGAATGTTTCCTGGGGGCTGGCAAATAGCTTCATCTCCTTTATGCTCCAAGGGCTCTAAATGTAATATTAGGGGAAAAAAATGTTCAGTTCGGTGGCTTTGGGCCCTGGTCACAGCAGGATTCTGCTTCGGCTTTCTGTGTCTCCGCTTTATAAATTACTACTTAGCTAATCATAATGAGAGTGATCCAGTTACCCTTGAACCACCAATCACATCATGCACACTTAACTATATATTATGGGAGTTCCCGTTTTAAATGGCAAGAGAAAGGGTATTAGGCAGAGGTGGCAAAAGAGGAAATCTTGCCAGCCTTGACTGTGTTTTTTACTGTGTATGTTTATATCTAGGGCTACTTTTAACCTGTTGCAACCCACCAGGAGGGTTTTGAGCTGGGCCACCTATAAAACCTGTAAAATCTCCAACAGCCAGGGGCTGCGATCTGTGATCGTTTGATTGTTATCCTTTGTGATCTTAGATCAGCCATTGGTAGATATGTGGACATGACCCTTGTCTTTCCTGGCTGGTTAAAGGGGCAGGACAAGGAGGTGGGTCTATGCCAGGGGGTCTCCAAACTTGGCAACTTGTGGACGTCCATTCCCAGAATTCCCCTGCCAACATGCTGCTGGGGAATTCTGGGAGTTGAAGTCTACAGGTCTTCAGGTTGCCACGGATGGAGATCCCTGTCAGCTTTGGAAGCGATAGTGAGAGCAGATGCTTCTACACGGTCACATTTTTGGGCCTGGAGAAAATGGGAGGAGGAATTTCTTGGAGTGTATTTGGTTAGACATAATAACATTCTTTTTCTAAGTCAAGGTCATGTTATTCTGCACATAAGTGAGGGGAAGTCTCAAGTTGGGATGGATAGTGATTGGGGCATGTGATGTGATGGTGGGTGCAGGGGGTGAATTTGTAATTTTTACTTATTGCAAGGAAACCTGGAACTTTCAGATTCGGGATTCCCCAGTTGTGCCAGTTACTATCCAATTAAAACAGAACTTTTGAGAAGATGTCTGTTTCTGAGTTATTTGTTGGAGTGGAGGTTTTCTGGAATGTTGACACCCTGGTCTACACTGTCCTGAAGGCCCATCCTAATCTGCTTTTCCTGGTTAGCTACCATCCTATATCTAATGTCTCCTTTCTGAGGAATATTATGGGGGGAAATGTGGTGGAGTGATAATTAAAAAAAGAGAAGCAAACTATCTGGACCCCTTGTGAGCAGGTTTCTGTGCCAGTTCTAAGCTCCATAATTGGCCTCACGGATGGTCTTTGATGGAACTTAGAAGGCATGTTGCCATCTCTGTAGCACTGGATCCTCTGGGAGCCTTGAGGCTGTCATTCATAGCTTCCTTCTGAGCCAATTTTGAACACTAAGAGGAAAGTATAGTATATAAAATCATACATTGCAACGTCCTAACTGTCAATGAATACTTCAGCTTCAACCATAACAATACAAGAGCAAACAATAGATACAAACTCAAGGTAAACCGCACCAAACTTGATTGCAGGAAATACGACTTCAGCAACAGAGTGGTCAATGTCTGGAATACTCTACCTGACTCTGTGGTTTCTTCCCCAAACCCCAAAAACTTTAAACTTAGACTGTCTACTATTGACCTCACCCTTTTCCTAAGAGGTCTGTAGGGTATGTGCATCAGCGCACCAAACCATCCCTGTCCTATTGTTTCTTTTTTATTTTTCTTATATGTATCCATCATGTGTTCATAACTATGTTTATACTGTATTTATACCTATTACCTTGTAAGTGATTGACAAATCAAATCAAATAAATGAATAAATAAATAAAAATAATAGTGCCGAGAGCACTTGTTCTCCTGCTTCCTGTGTGGACCAACCCAAGCAGTGATTCCCAGAGGGAAGAAGCCTGGCCCTGCAGGTATTGCTTCTTGGGGTGGCACAGAGCTCCCTTCTTCTCTTTTCCTCCTTAATGCCTGCGTGAAGCAACTGGGAGAGGTCATCCACCAGTTCAGTGAAATTCAAGATGCTATCTATCAAACTGTCTGGGCTGGAGAGAAGCTGAAATCAACAAATCCTGAATGCCCGGCCGAAAGTCCACCCACAAGAAATAGAATACAGAATAACAGAGTTGGAAGGGACCTTGGACCTTTCCTGCTTAGGCAGGAAACCCTACACCACTTCAGACAAATGGTTACCTAACATCTTTTTAAAAACTTGCAGCGTTGGAGCAGTCACAACTTCTGGAGGCAAGCAGTTCCACTGATTAATTGTTCTAACTATCAGGAAATATCTCCTTAGTTCTAAGTTGCTTCTCTCCTTCGTTAGTTTCCACCCATCGCTTCTTGTCCTGACCTCAGATGTTTTGGAGAATAGCTTGACTCCCTCTTCTTTGGGGCAGCCCCTGAGATATTGGAACGCTGCTATCATGTCTCCCCAAGTCCTTCTTTTCATTAGACTAGACATGCCCAATTCCTACAACGTTTTGGCCTCCAGTCCCCGAAACACCTTTGTTGCTCTTCTCTGCACTCCTTCTAGCATCTCAACTTTTTTATATATATCATGGTGACCGAAGCTGGAGGCAATTTTCCAGGTGTGATCTTATCAAGGCATTATTATAAAATGGTATTAACACTTCACATGAACTTGATGGTATGGAAACGGGGTCCAAAACAGGCACCCCTTTTTCCCCTTGTTTGCAGCAGTCTCCCTTCAAAGGCGCCTCACTCCCTGCTTCCCTCCCACGGCCCTCAAAGGCTGCTACAAACAGCTGTCCAGGGAGGCCTGCTTTACAAGTTGTTAGTGCCAAGCATAAGTGTTATTCTTTCTTTTGCATAAAGTTATGCTTTGGTTTTACGGCCGGTTGCTTTGGCTCTGGTGCCTAAGATCCTTGAGATAACAGGTAAATAAATAAATCAGGGGACCCCCCCAGAGCAGTCCTCGTGGAGAAGATGGAATGTTTAATCAGAAGCGCACTATTCAAACAAATGACTAATAAATAGCATGGCTCAAAGTAATTTGAAAATCCCCCTCTTGTTCAAGGCTTTTCTATGCCACAAGAGGAGCAGGTAAGGAAATAGGTTAGTTCAAATGTTAGCAAAACATGGCTTTCAAGATTTAATTAGCCAGGTTGCTTGAAAGGGTAGGTGACCAATGAATTGAATTCGAAGCTGAATTGTAGCTCAGGGTTAAACTGTGGGGTCCTTAGTGCTCTCTGAGCTCGGTGGCTTTCCTGCCAGACGTCTTGTTACCAAACTAAATAACATAATCAGTCCTGAAGATGTTACCGAGTTTGGTAACAAAACGTCTGCAGGAAATCCCACAAGCTCAGAGTGTGTGGGAATAAACTTTGGCCTGAGCTTGAGCAATGATTAATATAATGCCTTATACATTCATGCCTGTCTAAAGGTCACTAAGATAGTACAACGAAAAGAGAACAATAAGAACAAATACAAACAAAGAGGCAGCTTAGACAACTGCAAACAAGCCTGTACTATATCTAATTATTAATCACAATGTAATTGCTTACTATGCACAAAAATCTCAATAAAAGGAAGCACTGGAATTTTATTCTGGGCTCCTATCCCAAGTACACCAGCCTGTGTCTCATTCTTTCCATGGGAGACCACCACAAGAGTGCACCGAGGACTCAGCAACAAATGAATTGATGCAATAGCAGTGTTTCTAAGAAAAAAGCCTTGGCGAACCAGTTGGGACATTTAAAATGTTTGGCAGAGACACCCAGAGCTAAACTGAGCTTTCAGGAATGACATTTTTATTCCAGCAGCAAACTGACAGATTTAGAGACAAGAAATACTTCTGACAAGCAAATGACAAAAAAACAAAACAAAACTACATTGTAGTGTAGTTTAGTCTGACCCTAGAGAAAAACTAGTTTTATCGTTGGCAGATGGACAGATGATTATAGAGGAGTAAACAAACTGCCAGTTTGCTGTATTTTCGTGGGGGAATTATAACGCTAATAGGGTACAAGAGTTAAGACATGCAGTGATTTAATTGCACTTTTGTAAGTTCTTAAGAATATGCCCATTGTCAGAACCATGTACATCAAACTGAGAGCTTGAAGGAAGGTGGGCTGCTCACATACTGGTTTTTCAAACGTGGCAATTTTAAAATGGTGGACATTTTCCAGAATTCCTTTGTTAGCATGTTGTGGACTTCAGCTCTCAGAATTCCTGCAGCTGTCTGCTGGCTGGGGAATTTTGGGAGTTGAAGGCCACACACCTTAAAGTTGCTGAAGTTGAGAAACACCGGTCTAAATTAATAAATGTGCAAAAATTTAATTCCTGGGAGAGGTTTAAAATATCAAAGATCAACATCTTGCTTAGTTGTATCTGACCAGTCTTAAATAGAATGAAACCAGTCATACGGTGTCAGTTTCCTGATGTTCATACATTATGTTAAATATATGTGTGGTCATCCATATCTGCTCCAAACTGAGGCTCTTTAACAATGGTTAAGTGGAAGAGAGAAAAACTGTGGATTGTTGCCCAGACTTACAGCGTGTGAGCCTTTTTCATTTAATAAACTCGGTGTATCTTCCCACGAGTTTCATATCTAATTAAATTCCAGGGTCTATATAGCCCTTTTGACCAGTCCAGCAGGGAGAATTTTACTTTTTTAATCTTTAAACCATACCTTTTCATAGAGTTACAAAGTGGTATCCTTCCAAGGAAGAGGTAAGGATGGTACCCATCCTGATTAAAATCTGTACATATTTACCATCAAGTGGTTTACAGCTGGAGCAGTTAACCTATGCCATTTAATTAGCAACATTAATTTAATAGGTGGCGCAAAGGCAAAAGGTGGAGATTTTTAAAAAAATTCATCAGCCTTAATCTGTATATAATGCCTTCAGATATACAGGCAACTTCCGTTACTGTGCAGGTAATCCTCAACTTACGACCACAATTGGAGCCAGAATTTCTGTCACTGAGCAAGGTGGCTTGCCCGATTTTACATCCTTTTTTGTGACAGTTAAATGAATCATTGTGGCTGACTAAAAAGGTCACAAGTTGTGATGACATGACCCCAGAAATTCTACATGCCAGTTGCCAAGTGCCTGGATTGTAATAACTGTGCCAGGTGCATACATTTTTTGGGAGTTCTAGTTCAGTAAGGATGTAGACTTCACTCCCTGTTCTTCTGTAGAATAGGTGTCTCCAAACTTGGCAACTTTAAGACTTGTGGACATACTGGCTGGGGAATTCTGGGAGTTGAAGTCCACAAGTCTTAAAAGTTGCCAAGCTTGGAGACTCCTGCTGTAGAGTAACCCACATATTTGACAGGCAACATCCAGCATGGCTGCCATTCAGTCTTATTCTTGCCCTAAACAGAAGGAATGACAGGAAAGTCAACTTGCCTGCAGAAAAAAAAAAAAAAAAGAGCATGTCAAATTAGAATTCTGCCTTTCATTGATCTGAGTAGTTAAAGCCAGTTGCAGAAAGGTTGAAATCCATGTTTTGTACAACATCTCTGACATGTGCAAGCAGACACCACCTGGGGATACCGCATTAAAAGACCAGAGCGGATCACTTTGCTTTCAACA
The DNA here is from genome assembly GCA_033807585.1 of Hydrophis major. Taxonomy (NCBI): domain Eukaryota; kingdom Metazoa; phylum Chordata; class Lepidosauria; order Squamata; family Elapidae; genus Hydrophis; species Hydrophis major. Next base: position 5,255,286 of record CM066336.1, read on the forward strand.
TTAATGCCAAATTATATAGAAACCCAAAGTCGTCGTGCTCTGAACGGTCGTATTTTATCCCTGCCTTCTTGATTTGCTTTTGCGATGGAAAAAGGAGGGAATGAGGCTGCAAGACTTACTTACACACACACACACACACACACACAGAACTTTTTCCTACCTCTCCTTTCCGCCATCCTCCCCTCTGCCCCTCCCTTTGCAAACTTTTTTTCCTCCTCTGCCTTTCCAGCATTCCTACTATTTGCATATTTGGAATGTTTGCACTTTTTTTTTTCCAAGTGCAATATTTTGCCCTTTCCAAATATTGCATATTTGGTGCAGAGAAGAGCAACAAAGATGATTTAACGGCCTGGAGACTAAAACATATGAAGAATGGCAGAACTGGCTAATCTAGAGAAAAAGAGTAGGAGGGAGATGATAGCAGTATTTCAGTATTTGAGGGGCCGCCACAAAGAAGAAGGGGTCAACCTATTTTCCAAAGCACCAGGAGGCAAGAAAAACAACGGTGGATGGAAACTAATCAACGAGAAAAGCAACCTGGAATTAAGTGAAAACTTCCTAGGTGAGGACAATTAACCAGTGGAACAACTTGCCATCAGAAATGGTGGCTGCTTCATCACTGGAAGTTTTTAAGAAGAGATTGGACAGCCACTTGTTTAAAACAGTGTAAGGTTTCCTGCTTGAGCAAGTGTTGGACTAGAAGACCTCAAAGTTTCCTTCTAGCTTTATTCTAAATTGAAACTGAACTATGTGAAGCTCTCACACATCCATCAAAGACTCATCAAAAGGGGGAGCTCCTCATAGTTAAACATAGGTGCCTCCCGATGCCTTTGATGTATAGGTTGTCTCAAAATTTCTCGTCATAGAAATGGGCCTTTTGTTTCATAATACAGGTGGTCCTCGACTTATGATGGTTGTGAAAAAAAAAATCATAACTGCCATTGCTTGCTGGGGTATTCTGGGAATTGAAGTCCACACATGTTCAAGCTGCCAAGGTTGAAAAACACTAGATTATATTTCTCTCCAAAGTCTCTTCACAGCTCGATTCAATGATTTTCTAAGTTACTAAGCATATTGCCTCATTTTGAGGAATAAAGTACTTCAGCTGGATGTGTTATAAATCACAGGTGAACCAAACATCTAAGAACCCATTTCTCTCATGTTCTTAATTATAGGATCAAAAGGAAAACATCATGTCCTGTCTGTCTGTGTGAGTGTAATTAATACACAGGTAATCAAAAAGACATTTAATGCATTAAAACCGTATGAAGAGAAAAGAAAAATGCAGACCCCAGAGAACAAACAAATCTTTAAACAAAAACATTTTTAAAAAGAAAACAAGCTAAACGAAAGGGAAATCTCATTGTAAATGTCAGTAGGGAAAGAAAACCTAGTTAAAAACCAATTGAATCATGATTAAAATGACATATCTTCAATTTTCAAAGTAATTTAATTTTTAGACAACGCACTGAACCAAGACAAAACGGAATCATATTGTCCAGCCTTGTATCGTATTTAGTACAAAACTTATTTAAAGCCTCTGAGAGCTGACAAATTTGGTGAAGCCAAATATGGAACATTTGCATTCTGCCAGGAGACCCTAAGTCGCCCTTTTCACAACAGTTCAGTCTTCATCTAAAGTCTTTCACAGCCTTAAGGACTTAAAAAGGCTCTGGAAAATATGTGTGTGTGTGTGTGTGTGTGTGTATATATTCGGGTATTTTCCTACGTCATTATAGTTGTGCTTTTAAAGTTGTAGCAACGTTTCGGCAGAATCTCATCTGCCATTGTTAAGCTTCTGTATTGTGTTTGTCTGTGAGTCAGACTTTCACAGCTGTTTCAGTTTTTATATATCTATTTAAATTAACTTCTTTAATCCTTGACTGGCAAGGTTGAGCAAGGGTATAAAATCTGCTACCTTCCTTGAAGTGAAAGAAAGTTCTCCCCCAGGCCCTGAACATATCCATGGAAAACTTTTGCTTCAGTGGGTTTCTAAAGCCTTGCGTTGCACTGATGTTACCTAGTTGGGTAATGAAATGTCTCAGGACAACAACCAATTTCAGAGAGCACCAAGGACTATTATATGTCTATTTCCTTCGTAAACTCAACTATCATCCAGCAAAGACAGCCTTTTTTAGGTGATGTTCCAAAATCTGTTGCTGTTTTATTTATTTATTATTTATTTATTTAATAGCTGCCCACTTGGTGATTTTGAGCAGCGTATAGCCTTACAAATAGTATAACAGAAACCCCCACACACACACCCTCCATGGCAGCAACAAACATAATTGTACAAGCCACTTATTCTGTTCTAAGGCCCACTGAAAAAAGCATACCTTGAGGGCTCATTATTATTATATTATTTTACTATTCTGTACTGTACTCCACATATTGGAGAACAGTTCTTCTCTCCAAGCTCAGTAACATCTGCTCCAAGGCATTCCTTCAAAAAAACGTTAAATGTGTTTCACTGAACTGGAAGATTCACAGACAAGTGGAAATGTATAGAAGCATAAGCTAAGAGCAAACAGGAGAAAGGAGAATTATCACAACAGAATCCTTCCAGCAGTTGTGACAAAACCGAACGTTTATCATCAAAAAAATAAAAAAAATAAAAGCACAAGAGGAATTGCTCTGCCACTCTGGGAGAATGGAATACTTGCTGTATGAAAATCCAAAGGCAAATGTTATTTGATCCAATCCATATTTACCATACTCTGCCTTTCTGTCTGGTGTCCTCAGCACCACGGCCAGCTCCTTTGCCAACCAAACTACTGAAGAGGAACTGGTTAACCGCTAAGATTTCCGCCTTAGGGCATACCATGGCATGAACCTTTCTCTACTATTCTTCCCATGCCAGATTAAGAGGTCCTTATCCTCCTAGTTACATTCACTCATCTTGTGTGTGGAAACAGGAAGGGGTAGAAGAGGAAAAAACAATGTGCTCCAAAAGCCGCATAGCAATCTTCCAATATTTGAAGGCTGCCCCAAAGAAGAGGGGGTCAACTTAGTCTCCAAAGCACCAGAAGGCACGACAAGAAACAACGGATGGAAATTAATTGAGGAGACAAGCAACTTAGAACTAAGAACACATTTCCTGATAGTTAGAACAATTAATCAGTATAACGACTTTCTTCCAGAAGTTGTGCGAGCTCCAACACTGGAGGCTTTCAAGAAGAGATTGGGCAACCATTTGTGTGAAATGGTATATTACGGTTTCCTGCCTGAGCAGAGGATTGGACTAGAAGATCTCCAAAGCCTCTTTCAATTCTGTCAAAGGAATTGCAGCTAGGATTTGTTTGCTTCAGTAGTGAGGCGCAGGAGGAATGGTAAGACTAGATTAAAAAAGGGAAAATCGGAGAAAGGGAGGAAACAACTCAGAGGCAGGGTTTAGCCGACAGTAACCGAAACTGTTTTGCAACTTAAGAGCAATTCTCCCAAAAATATTAGGTTTTGTAAAGGAAACAGGTTTCTGGCTATATTGCCATTTAGCCTCTCAGGATCATTTCATCTTACTTAAAGTATGGATGTGCGTTCCAATTGAAACTTTGTCCCTGTAACCCCTTTCAATCAAGGGTCCTGTCTTAAGTTGTCTTTAGGAATGGCTACATTCTTGAAATTTTTAGTGCAACAACGAATAGCATGAATGGTAATTATATTTCAAATGAAATTGCCCACATTCAAAGTTCATGCCGCTGGGAAAAGACACCAGGCGATGCCTGTCCTGTTTTTGATCTCCTCTGGGGCACTTGGATGAATGTTGGAAGCAGACTGCTGGGCCAAACCATTTCTTAGTACAATTCAACGAGAGTATTCTGGTCTACAGACCCACCTAGTGGACGTTATGCCAAACTACCCTCCTCCCCAAATGAGGAAAGGCCCTTCAAGGGGCATTCACAACAGCACAAATTTTGCCAGCCTTAAAAAAACAAAAAAAAAACCTTCACAATAACTAGACATATCCTTTACATTTGCCATGACTCTTGACTTTCCATTAAAGCCAGAGGTCTCCAAACTTGGCAACTTTAAGACTTGTGGACTTCAACTCCCAGCTATGCTGGCTGGAGAATTCTGGGAGTTGAAATCCACAAGTCTTAAAGTTGCCAAGTTTGGGGACCCCTGGTTAAAGCCAATACTTTCTGGCTAATTAACATTTGAGCCAATTATACCAGGAAAGGGGCTGGGGGGGGCACAGATTGTTTCATTCAAAATTTTGTGACACATTTTAGTGTTACCTTAAAATTCTGAAAAGGTCATATTGAATCTATTTTTTCCTTCCCAAAGTTAGTTTTTGTTTTACTCATTTAAAAAAAACATATTTAGGGCTGAATGAAATTTCTGCAACTGGAAACCTTTTATTTGATTAATCTCAACCAAGGATTTCCTCCTGTTTAAATAAATGTTATGACAGGCACTATCTTTCAAGAGTAAGGTGAAGGAATGTGCTTTTTAAAATAATCAGTTAATCAGGCTCACTTTCCATTCCTCATCAGGTAACTAATCAGATATATATGCCTGAGAAAATTTAGGTGATCAGTTAACATAGATGATCACCGAATTAACTAACAGGCTGGTAGTTTTAATATATATATATATATATTCAACCTTATCCATTCTTCATTACCACATTTCACTCACACGGGAATGTTCTCTGTCCCAAACCAGGAAAAAAAAAAAGCTATACAATGCTCAATGGGAGGGGGAAAAACATCACAAGTGTTTTCATTTCTATTTTATTTTAATATGAAATAACAAAATGCTCCCACAGCCATGGGAATGAGCCCGGTTAGCAAGAAACAAAATAATTATATAATAATTTGTATCATGGATCATGAAGGATATTTAGAGCAGGAAACCAACAGCAAACAAGGAGCGAATCCGATAGTGAACAGAGCAGATTCAAGATGTATTTATAACCCAGCTCAATCCCAAGCAAGAAGGGGATCATCAACAACAACACCCGCCCCCCCAACACACACACACAAAAATAGCATTAAAAGGATTCAACTGTAGAGAAGGTTGCCATGGGTTGCCCAAGTCGGAAGAGAAATTGTTTTGTTCTGCTGAGGGGGGAAAACGGCCCAATACCAACCAGAAAGGGAAGCATCAGACCATAGGATGGCACGGAGTGCCCAGCCATCAGTACGGCTATCCGAGTGGTCAGCAGGTGGGACAAAGCAACCCCCGGCTCATTTACAGACCGGGTGGAAAAATAAAGGATGCAATCACATTCCAGGAACGCAGAGAGCAGCGGAAGTACGGAGAGAAGGCGGAGGAGTCGTTTCGGCAAACACCGGAGCCTGCCAAAGGGGGAGCCAAAGAGGGGGAGCAGCTCCCAGTCCACCTCAAGGGACCAGCTGCCCCTCTTCACTCCCCCCAGCCTGACTCAAACGCCCCCTATCTGGACATTTTCCACCTGGATGTTCTCAAAGTGAACACCTCCATCCGTTGGGTAGATCTCGATGGTCTCCACCACAGGTATGGTTTCCATAATGGTCACCGTGTTGCCATAGACGGGTTCGCTCGAGACCACCGAGGCAGAGGATGTTGCTGTTGCAGCAGCTGCTGCCGCGGCAGCGGCTGCCGCGGCAACAGCCTCAGCCATGGCTTCCTGCTCATTCTGCAGGCGCTGCTGTTGATGCATTTTACGATGCTTCCAGAGGTTGGAGAAGGAGCGGTAGGCCTTCCCGCAAGCATCGCAGTGGTAGGGACGTTCCCCCGTGTGGATGCGCTTGTGCTCGGCCAACCGCACCGCGATCGTAAAGGCCTTCCCACACTCCTCACATTTAAAGGGTTTCTCCCCGGTGTGCAAGCGCCGATGATCCTTGAGGTGGGTGGACTGCCGGAAGGCCTTCCCACAATCCGGGCAAGGGTAGGGACGTTCCCCGGTATGGATGCGGCGGTGGACCTGCAGGGACGTCTCTGTGCTGAACAATTTCTTGCAGTCGCTGCACTCAAAGGCTTTGGAGCAGGCGGGGCGCCGTGGACGGGGTGGTGGTGGTTCCAGTACCGGCAGCTCCTCCTCGACCCCTTCAGGGACCTGGATGTCCCCGTGCAGCCGTTCGTGGGCTCTCAGCTGCACCGTCGAGCCAACCTTCTTGCCGCACACGGAACACTCGAAGTGGCGACTCATCTTGCCACACTTGTGTTCCTTCAGCTGCTCGGCCGTGACAAAGGCAGCCCCACAGCCGGAGGTACAACGGTGCGGCTGCTGGCCAGTGTGACTCAGCTGGTGAACCTCCAGCAGGCGGCGAAGCAAGAAGGAACGGCCACAGGTCTGGCACTTGTAGGGATATTCCCCGGTGTGGTGATAGCGGTGCATAAGCAGGCGGTAAGGCCGGTGGAAGACACTGCCGCACTCCTGGCATTTGTAAGGATAGTGGCGACTATGCACCAGGAGGTGCTGCTGCAGTGTGGATGACTGCGTGAAGCACTTTTGGCAGATGTCACAGCGGTAAGGACGCTCGCCCGTATGCGTCAAACGGTGGCGTTGCAAATTGGCCGGGGAATTGAAGCTTTTGCCACACTCCTTGCAGTGGTACGGCCTTTCCCCGGTATGCGTCAAGAGATGGTTGCGCATGTGCGACTTCTTCTTGAACATCTTGCCACATGTCAAGCATTTGTGGCGGCGCTCCATCTTGTGGGCAAAGCGCTGGTGGCGCGACAGCTGGGTCTGCTTGGGAAAGGCCTTGCTGCACATCTGGCACTGAAACTCGTCAGACTTTTTCTCCTGGGTGCCGCCCTCCACGGAGGCGACACTGCTGCCCACAGAACAAATGAGGGCCAGAGGGATGATTTCTTGCTTGTCTTCCGGTTGCTCTGAGGCTTCCGGGGGCTCTTCCTCGAGGGGCTGGTCCTCGGGAGGAGAGGAAGGCAATTCGTAGAGCTGGGCTGAATTGGCGCTGTGGGAGCGTCGATGATAGAGAAACTTGGTCATGTTGATGAAAGTCTTGCCACAGGTGCAGCGGTACAGGGGGTTTGGCGAATGGGTGCGCCGATGGGACAGCAGCACCGCCTCGGTGCCAAAGCCCAAGCCGCATTCCACACAGAGGAAGCGTGACTCACCGCTGTGCTCCTCCCGATGTTTCTCAAGAGCAGCTGGAGACGGTAGCACCTTGCTGCACAGGGGGCATTTGAAGGCACCCTGCCGGTGACTTCTCATGTGCAGTTGCAGTTTATGGGCTGATGGAAACAGCTGGTCACACTCGGTGCACAGATACTCCTTAATGGTCTGCTTGGCTTTACGGGGTGGCTGCTCCCCAGGGTTGTTTTTAAGTTCGTAACTGTGATCGGTGGCTGTGACGCTAGTCTGAATTTGTGCCGGGACAGCTCCATTTTGTATCCCCATTAAATTTGGCGGCAGTAACTCTTTGGGCTCTGCAGGGCAAGAAGCAGGCAACTCCCTAATTTGTGTCCTTGGGGTTGGCTGTATCACTTGATGTGAGGCCTGATGCTCTAGGAAGTCTGTGGTTGACTGGAACAGCTGGAAACATTCACCACACTCATAGAGCAATAACTGCACAGTGCCACAGGAATCCCCTCCTTCCTCTGGCTTACGGTAGGAATGTTCCAGGTTTACAAGGGCCTGGCTCTGAGGTGGAGGAGGTGGTGGTGGTGGTGGTGGTGGAGGAAGAGGAGGAGCAGCAGCGGTTGCTGCTGGTGGTTCTGGGGGCTTGCGGTGGCTCTGACGGTGGGCAAGCCACACATCCTGACTGGTAAACAGAGCTTTGCATTCTATGCACTCGTAGTGGATTTGACTGGAACTCAGAGGCTTGACCAAAGGTTCGGGTTCATGAGTAACCATCTTCAAGTGCATCTCCTGATGTTCAAGCAACTGACTTGGAGACATGAGAATCTGTCCACACTCCAAACACTGGTACTGGCTTTCCTGCACAGTCACTGTTTGATAGAGACCAGCCTCGCCACCTGCCATCAACCCAGCTTCTGCCAACCCGACTACTTCATACTGCTGCTCCTGGGAGCACATGTGGCTCTGCTGATGCACCAAAGCATCCTCTAAGGAACTAAACTGCTGGCTGCATTCGGAGCAGACATAGTGGTGCTCTACATACAACAGAGTTTCTTCCGCTGGTTCAGCCATCACAAAAGATGGCTCCCTGTGTACTGGGAAAAGAAAGAGAGAGGAGGAAAAATATTAGGGAGCTGATTGGTTGAGACTGTGCTTGGAACATCTGGTTGATTGATGAGAACAAACACTTAAGTTATTTTAAAAGCTCCCTCAGACTTTTAAAAGGGCCATTTGTAATGCAGGCACTTCCCAATCCATGGGTGGCAGGAAGGTACTCAGAAGCATTCTTTTCAGACAAATTTGCAAAGTGCTGTGATAAATCTATCCTTTTTAAACAAAAAACAAACAAACCTTTTTCATTCAATAACCAAGATTTTTTTTTTTTTGAATGAGTTACATCTGTCTCCTACATTATACCTATCATGAAATAGTGAAAAACTCTTTGGCAAATTCCACAGCAAGAAATTTGAGTTGTAAAGCAAAAATTGCAAGCAGCACCATCCAATGTGGACTGTCCCACTGGAGATTACTGTTATATAAGGGTATATAGAACTCTAGTCTTCATCAATCAACTACAGGCTGCAAATTGGTTAAAAGAGAAAATGTTAATTATCACCTGATTTATTTGAAAGTGGTTGTTTGGTTTATCTGATTAGGTTTGAAGGCTTACTTCTATTCATTATTGCTTTAGGATATGAAAAATTAAATAGTAAAGATGTCACTTCCTTCTAACAACAAGGACTTTTAGAAAATAACCATGCAATTAAGAAAAGAGAACATTATTTGACTCCAGATTGTCTTCCTTCTCCCATATTATCTACTGAGATTGACACTGTCTAACTCACATTAAACATATTATTGTTCCATAGTTTGGGATTCTCCCACAATATTTGATTTCTACAGCCACCTATCTCAATATGTAACTCTGGGCAGTGTACATCATGAAGCATAAAGTAAAACAGTACAAAATAAATATTTATGGCATCAAGTAAAAATCAATCTGAATGCCAATCTGATTTCAAGATTATACTAAATTATTCAGGATGATAAAAACTCATGGAGGGATTGCTTAATACTCCAAAAGGAAATTTCAAAATTGGCAAGTGAATTTAAATAGCTCAATTTAAATGGATCACAAGGTTCTAATCTCCCCTCTTCTGCTTGAAGATACAACTTTATTTTCTCTAGCCTCAAAAAAATCACCATATCATATGCTAAAGAGACCTTTTAGATTATCTAGCCCAATCTCCTGATCCATGCAGGAAGTTATAAAATCATCACAGGTAAGTGGGAATCCAGTCCCCATTTGACAACTGCTAACAAGGAGCTAGCACTGCTCTAGACTAACTTTTCTATTTCTTAACACTTCTTACAACACAGAAATAATATTCAGCCAGAATCTAATTCCCTTGGTTTTTCTCCTATTATTTTCTTGGACATTGCATCCTTTAAAATATTTGTTCATCCCTATCTCATCTCCCCTTACTGTACGTAGTATTTTTTTCTTCCAACTTAACTAATCCAATTTTTTTTTAATGTTGATTTTCAGATCCTTATCTACTTAATAGCAATTGTCTGGCACCCCCCTTCAACTTCTCTATTTCCTTTTAAAGAACAATGCCTGGCCAGCAAGCCCAATGCTCCAATGAGGTTTAACCAATATAGTTTATCTAGTTTTCTCTCAACATACCTTCCAGGCCTAAATTCAAGGACCTTAGGCCTTAGAAACTCATCCAGTCTGGCCTCTGACAGCAACATGCACCGCGTTTCGGACCAGAAGATCCTTTCTGAAAGCTTGGAGTTTAAAAGACTGCAAAGAAGATAGCAGAGAAGGTTACAACTTATTCCATCCATCTCAAGTCCCAGTTTCTGACCCACCCACCCTTCAGAAGGAAGGGGTCCCACCCCTCCCCCAAGCCTTTAATTCTTAAGCTACAGGATGAAGCAGAAGCCCCAACTCAAATCTCCTTCACCCCTCCACTTTTCCACCTCACTTTTCCAGACAAACCTTCTTGTTTCCTTTGCAATGAAGAACGCCCCCCTTCCCCCCCTCGACCCCATACAATGGAGGGTTAGACTTTATTGTCACTGCACCTCATACAATGCCATCTTCAGTGCACGTTATAACTATAAAAATCAAACACAAACACACATCCCTCGCCTTCTATACAACTGAATTGAAACACCCCCCCCCCCCGATATTGCATTAGTATATTAGATTCCCTCATTTCTGGCAGGGCAATTCCAAGCCTCAGATGCAACGCCCCGCCCCACCCCCACCCCAATCGCACCCCTGTCCTGGGGCCTGTAGCCCATCCCCAAAATGCACACGCTCTTTTTCCTCTGTCGAATTTCAAGCCCCCCACCCATGGAGGTCAGCCCCTCCCATGCGCCAGAAGGGTCCCCACTTCCACACCATTACAAGTTGGGAGGGGAGGACACCTAACCCCCCCTCCTTTATCTCTCACATCCTCTCACGTTGCGCGCTCCGGGCTCCCCTCCCCCACCCCAGCGGGAGGGGGGGTGGCGGCCCGCCGCTCTTCCCCCCCCTCGTAGGGTGGGGAGGGCTCCCGCCTCCCTCTGGCCTCCCTCCCCCTTTAGCTCCCCCCTGCACTAGGGGCGCTCTCCCCCAGCCCCCCTCCCCTCACCTTTTTTTCCTCCCTTCTGTCCCCCACCGCCCAACCTTCTCTCTCACCCTCCTGGTCGAGCAAACCGTCTCTCTATTGGATTACAGGGCGCAGCGAATCCGGAGGCGGCTTACTCAAGCGCCGGCCAATGGGAGGGCCCCTTGGTGCACCGCGCGCGAGCTCTTGCCCGAAGCCGTCGGGATTCGCATAGGGCGACGTCACAATGACGTCGCGACCACCCTTGAGAAGGGGAGGGGCGAAAAGGAAAAGCGAGGGAACCGGCCGGCTGGGCTGTACCAACATGAGCAGACGGGGGGAGGGAGATGTAAAAAGGAGGAACAAGAGTGGCAGTTGGGCCGAACCAAAGTGGTGGGTGAGTGTGAAGGGAGTAATGATTGGCTCAGCGATGGAGGAACGATTGAGCATATATCAGGGGTGAAATTCAACCACCTCGGCCTATCTATCTATCTATCTATCTATCTATCTATCTATCTATCTATCTATCTTCAGGAAATTTATCTCGCCTCAGAAATTCTCAGACTTCGCGGGAAAACCTTTATGCTTCAAATAATGTTTTATTAATTATGAACTTGTTTATTAGTCTCAGAAGCATCACAATTAAAATAGGGCATACTATGACATAAAATATAAAATACAAGATTAAAATATGTGCAAGTTAAATCATGAGCTTGATGAATCGCTACATTTGTACTGTGATGCCTGGGGGATTCTGGGAGTTGAAAATCTGCACATCTGCAAGGTTGCAAGCTTGAGAAACACAGAACTGGAGGAAAGAAGATAAATTCCATAAAGAAGACCATTGGGCAGATGTGTTTCCCCTTTATGTTCTGCAGCTGCAGATCTAAACTTGGAAGAAAAGGAAAGAAGATCAATTCTATTAAGAGGATCTTTGGGAAGATGTGCACCTCTGAATTTGGAGGAAGAGGGAGAAGGAAAGGAAGAGAGATTCCCCTGCAATATTTTCCCCCAGCTTGGTTGCCCGATCAGCCATCTGAGGTCTTCTTGATAGGAATCATGAGAGAGATGTTGAAGCAACCAAAAGAGGAAAGAAAAATGATGAGTAAAAGAGAAGACAAAGGGAGAGAGAAAGCTCGCTTTCTTAAAAAAAAAAGAAAAAAAAAAGAGGAAGATAGAAGAAAAGTGAGCAAAGGGACACTAGTTATAAAAGAAAAGATTGGAAACAGAAATCAGAAGAACTGACTTGGTGAAGAAGCACCATGAGGTTGTCCTACTAATTGCAGATCTAAGGCAGAGAAAGAGATACTTAGCAATTGCTTCTTGCCAATCAGCTAGGATATATTAATATAGTTCTTAAATTTATTTGCCATCCATCTTGTTTCAAAACGACACTGGGTGGCTAGATACTAGATTCATTCCCCTACCTTTTTGAGATTTGGGTGCACCGTCATGGCCACCATTCTGAATTTTTTTACCCCAATCTTGGGGCTGCTTCTGATTGAGTCTGTGAGAAAACTTCCAATGAGTCTTCTTGAAATTTTACAGTTTAGCTGTTAACATCTTTCTTTTGATCTAATCAATCCATCCATATTTTTGCTCTTTCCTGAGTAGGAATAGTCAATCCTTTGTTGTTGTTATTTAAAAAAAATATCACTTCTGTAAAAAATATTAAAGATATGAACATTGTGATTTTGGATCAGGTGACTATAATTAGGTGGAGACTGACATTTGTCATTGCAAATATGTACTATTAATATAGTAATGTGGAACAGAAGTTGGATCTACAGAGGCATTGTCTTATCAGTTTGTTAACTGTCTCACTCACTCCTAGTATACGTGATGCATGCTCCAACTTTTCCTCCTGACACTGCGGTCTACCACACCATCACACTACTGTGACTCTGGGGCTAAATACACACATTCCAGTTACAAATCTCCATTAGCAAGCCAGCATAGCACTTCAGGAACCACAGGAAACATCGATTTCAGACATAGCAACTTTAATTCTATGCTCTCGTTCTATGCTTCACAAGCTGGTGGAATGACATTTCCTGCGCATTCCTCCCATGATTGTAGATTGTTTTACTGGAGAATTTGGCTACCACACACCATGTTTCCCACCTCATTCTCAAGCCAACCTGTAGAAAAACAGTAACAGCAAGATATGCAGCTGCTATGTTACAGTGGAGGCTTGTCTACCACGGGTCCTCGCCAGCTTCTCTAGCACCTTGGCCTCCTGATACACAACCCAACCCGTTAACCCTCTTGGTGAGAACTGTCTACAAAAAAAGCACATCGGTTGTAGAGGACTTATGAATAACTTGCAGATTACATACACCGGGTGTGACACCGTTGACTCTTTGGAGGGAAGAGGGAAGAGAGGGAAGGAAAATTCATTTTTCTCTTCAATTGCTCTTATGATGAGCATTGCACTTGATCATCACCACTTTGCATACTGATCCAAAATGTGTGTCTCCGTGTTCTCATCTTAAGCAGATCCTAAATACATCTAGGTCGTATTTGGTGATGGGGCAGGAGATGAAATAAGGAATGATTGCCTGCACTTAATCAGCAGTCCCCAACCTTTTTGGCTCAGCAGTGGCGGCAATGGGGGGGGGTTGGTTTTGCACACATGCTTGTGCAATTGCAGCTTTGTGCACTCACATGCTCTCCTACCACTTGTGTGGCCCAATTTCCACGGGGCCATGATCCAGCATCGGGCTGCAGACCAGGTGTTGGGGACCCCTAGTTTACATCTAATCTGCCTCCAGAGCATAAGAAGACAAAATAGTAATAGGTTCTCCATGAACTACTCAGAGTGTTTGTTTGAAATTACCTCCCCCCACAACCACATTGCAACCACTAAAGCAATGTCAAGAGGTGTGTCCAGCATGAAAGTTGGGCACCTGACCACTGTCCATCAGGTAGGGTTCAGTAGTTTTGTCTGGTAGTTGGAACGTCGGACACTGCCGAGTTTTAATTGAAATCAAAGAAAGTGAATTGGCAGAAATGATAGGAAACCATGTTAGCAAACTCTGTACATTTTGTTTTTGAAGCCAGGCAGTTGCATGCCAAAGAAGGCCTTGTGTGTGGACACACTTGGGGAAAATGTCTGACCTGGGTTGCTTTTGCAACCAGTTGCAGTATGAGTTAAAAATGACTACGTATAGCAGTGCCCCACCACCACCTCATGCATACCATGGAGAAGTTTCTCCAAGGACCGGAGGGGGCCTGGTTTTGTGTGCTACCTGCAGCCCGTGGATGGGGCTTTGCTTATTTGTACAGCCCAGTTTCTAGCATGCCGTGGACCAGTGCCAGTCCATGGGCCAGGAGTTGAGGACCTCTAGACGTACAGGATTTAAAATCGTTATCATGTTTCCTCCTAATGCTGCTCTACAGAGACCAGATCCCCTTTTAAATGTTTACTCATCTGCAAGCACAGTTCAGCAAAGGTTCCCTGCAATTAAGTTTCCCTTGCAGGTTGTTCCTGTTTCATTGCTCTTCTGTTCAGTTTGTTGAGGGATTAGTGGTGATTTACCACTTAATTAGAGTGCTTCTGTTCTCCACAAAGGGGGAGATGGCAGCTTTAATTACTTGTTTCTTTTATTTTTCCCTCTTTATTTTATAATGAAAAACTGCCTTTTCACAATAAAGGGAAGGGGGAGTTAAAGGAAGCCAGTTATTAATCCCCAACCCTCAGCAGGAAAGAGAAATTGACTAATTGATAAACAATGAATTGCTAATCTCCACCTAAGCAATAAAACAAGAAAAAGGATAGCTATCTAAAGAAGAAACTTTTCAAATTAAACACAGACTAATCCTTGGTAGGACTTTAATTCATACTACAAATGCCAATGCTACAATTGGAGCTTATTGTAAAGATTAAGTCTTTAAAAAAAAAATGCAGAAAGCTTATAAAATACTGCCATGTAAAGATGTAGCAGAGTCACTAACTGGGTTTTTCTTTAAAAGGCAAGTCACCAAAAAGATGGCAGGTCAGGAATAATATGAAAGCTTTTGTTATGCCCTCAAAGGTCAGATGGAGCCCTGGAAACCACTGAAACTGCAGCTAGAGTTAGATATGGGATTGAAAAGATGATTATTCAGCACAATCTTTCCTATAACAAGAAACAGAAAAAAATGTCTACACTTGCATAAGGGACATTTTTTTAAAAAAAAAAAACCTGTTAATATAAGGGCACGAGTAGTGCACATGTACGTGAGTTTTGACTCCTGGCTGGTTTTCCAGACAAGATTTTTTGGAACTGGTTAGCCATTGCCTCCTTCCTAGGGCTGAGAGAAGGTTACTGGCTGCAGGTCACCCAGCTGGTATTTGTCTAAGGCAGGACTAGAACTCACAGTCTCCTGGTTTCTAGCCTGATGCCTTTAACCACTACACAAAACTGGATTATTTAATACTCCCAGTTCTTTAAACAAATGGAATGGCTAATGGGAACTGTCTACAATATACATATAGAACCCAGCAACCACAATTTGGGTTTCCAGAAACCAGGATATGTAATTTATGACAATTTAGAACTGGGTGAGATGGTGAACCACAAAACCTGTTTAGGGAGTCCTGCAGAACAGTTAAAATGGTACAAGTGGCATTTGTATGCTTGTTAAAAAACTTTTGAATTTGTCATACACCAAAATGGCATCATACGCCAAAATGGAAATTTGACCTGAGTATAGAATTTGGTATAGATTTAGAGAAATAATTAGGTCTGCTTTTAAGTATAAAAGGACACATTTTCAAAGCTTCAGATCCAATCTGAAGTATCTGGAACAATAACCATAACTTTATTTCTATCACTGTTTTCTTTCGTTGCCAATAGCTGTCCTTCTAAAATTTAAAATTCTCTCTCTAGGCACTTCTACAAAACCACCGCTGTTATATCCAAAATGCTAAGGCCCCCTTCTACTAAAGTCCACCCTCCTCCCACTACAGCTGTTGCAGGAACTCAGAATAGCCAAAGAGCCTTCTCTTTCCAGGCACTCAATACAGCCTCCACCCTTCAGCTCCACTTCCTATCCTCTGTTGGTTTTTCAGCAAAAAAGGACAGAAACATCACGCAAAGGGTTGGGGTAAAGTGCTGAATGGCTTCATATGCGAACATATGGGTAGAGAAGCATAGCAACCGAGAACGTCAGAAGTCAGTGGTGGGAGGTAAGATTGGCAGCCTTTCCCTCCCGCCAATACTTTTGGTCTTTTAGAACTGTCCAGAACAGTTTTGGATGAGTGACCCCATTTGGAATACAGAGAATACAGAGCACTATTGTTCTCGTAAAAAGATCCATCACAGTAGCAGAAGTGGTATATCACAACATATGCAGGTAATCCTTGACTTACAACCATTCACTTAGAGACTGTTCAGTTATGACAGCACTGAAGAAGAGAGGTGCCCAGTCCTCATACTTACAACCATTACATCCTCCTTGTGGTCACATGATCAAAATTCAGACCCTTGGCAACTGGCATGGATTTATGACAGTTGCACTATTTGCTTCACTATCTGAAAAGCAAAGTCATCGGGGGGGGCCTCCAGATTCATTTAATGACTGTGTGCTTTGAATGATTTGCTGCATAGCAAAAAAAAAAAAAAAGATTGTGAAATCGGGCACAATTTAACAATCAGCTTGCTTAGCAACGGTGTCAATTATGGTTATAAGTCAAGGACTACCTCTACCCTTATATTAGAAGGCAAACAAAGCAATCGTCTGTAGATCACTTTCTCTTCCAGTAATACCTTTGGAGCCAAACTGGGAGGTGAAGACGCATCCGTGGGCAGGACACTGTTTTCAGGTGCCAAGTTGCTGATCCACAATTTTTTTCTTTCCTCCTGTGATCTGCAAGTTCTGTGCCATGAATGAGTCACCATAACAGATTCTCAACTTCTTTCCAACTCATCTTTGGTTGCAAGATTTTTATTTTGTTTTTGTTTTTAATTTAAAAAAAAGACAGGGAAAAAAAACACAAAACCACGACAGAACCAAATGAAAGAACAAATTAAAAAAGCACTCAGAATATTTGTTACATTATCATCATCATTATTATTTTTTTCAAGTCACTTCTAAGCCCCACAGTTACAAATAAATTAACAAGACAGGATCAGACCCCGGAAGATTAAAAAAAAATTTAAAAAAATGAATACTAGGAACTAACTACCTTTGGCAAAGTTATCACACGATTTTCCCACTGCTCCCAGGTCGGCTACAGCAACAGGCCAGTCATGTTGGGGTGGTGTCGGCAAGAAACTGGGTTCTAGTACAGCATCCTTCATGCAAAAAGCCAGCCCATTTGATCCACTCCTCTAGGGCTATCAAACTGACTGACCCTCCTGGGCATATAAACAAGATTCCCTTTTTCACATTAACCTCCACACCGGTCAGAGTTTGATAGAGAGCAACCTGGAGAATGCAGTTCATGGAAGTCAGAAGACCTTCCATTAGACCTGAACATGGTCCCAGTCAAGGTTTCTAAAGGGGATTCGTGTCCAACAAGAAACAGAAAGCCCAGCTTCAACTTTCTTTGATACAAAAATGCTCTTGCATCACAGCTGAATTCCAGCTATCCTCCAATTTCACCCTGATGTACGAAGTGCCAGTTACATCGGGGAAGCGAGGCCCACAGAGCAATGTCCAGCCCCTAGTGTGTCTTTTTTTTTTTCCCCCATTTTCACGTCTTCGTGGACGCAGTCTTCAGTCCTCGTCATGGTTCCATCTTAGCCACGTTGTCCTTTTCCAGGTTGATAGATAGAAGCTTAACTGAACAGATCAGATTTCATTGGACCTGGGCTGTCTTCCTGATTTCCCCCGATCGGGTGAGAAGAATGCTGCACCTGTTCCCCCACCACCCCAAACAGACCTGCACGGCACACACCCTTAATAAAGCTTTTCTATTTGGTTTATCATTAAAGTATATGAGGTATATGGCGGGCTATCTCCAAAGAGCCTTGTGGTGGATGTCTTGGCACTGTAAGGAGAGGGAGGGGGGTGGCTAGCCTGTCTCCCTCCCTCGTGCCCTTCCCCCAACCCTGGAACGGGCACTGGCACGGAGGCATGTGAGCAAATATTTGGTTTGACAGCTTTGGTTTTTACTTTATTTCCTTCCTCGCTCTAAAACTCCTAGGAGTGTGGAGGGGAGCTCAACAGAACAAAGAGATGCAGCTATTTTTCAAGCATCTTTTTTTTAAAAAAATAAAAAATAAACCAGCCAGTTGAAGAAGTATGTGGACTAGAGAGAGGTATAGTTGGTTATGGACTTTGACCTATCAATAAAAATCATCGGCCAATTTAAAACGAAAGACCAGGCCGTCTTTCTCTGGATCCATCAACTTCAACCATCCCTATAGCAAAATTCACCCAAAAAAAAATCACCAATTTGGGAGGGGAGACAGGGATGCCTCCCACATCTCCTTTCCTAAAGCTAAAGCCAGACAACTTTAAAAAGAGGCATCATTATCTACAACCTGCCTGTGTATATTTTCTTCTGTCCCACTCTGGTCAAACATTTGGCTGGTTTTTGAAGGCAAAAGAGAGAGCAATTACCAGCCACCCTCTTTTTTTCTAACCTTTCTCGTCTTTCTGAAAAAGCTGCTGCTCCCACTCATCTCCAGGTTGACAGCAACCTAACCTATTTCCCAACTTCCTTACTTGCCCTATAAAACCTTGACGGTTTTCCCTCCACGCCCGTTCAACCACCACTCAGCTCCATGCATGGAGATAGGGTCATTTTTGGTCTAGAATCAATTCTTTTTTTAAAAAAAAACAACACATTTTGGTTTTTGGTATTTTTTTTGTGTGTTTTTTGTTTCGTTTTTTTCCCTTTTTATCTTTTTTTTGTTGCAAACCTTTAGCGTTTGTTTTTTGTCTTTTTTCTTAATACAGTAAGAAGCGATAAAGCGGAACATAGAATATTCTCTATTAAAAAAAAATAGATACCCCCCAAAAAAGTAAAAATGAAAGAAAAATAACAAAGATCACTAAAACAGTTACATTCCACCTAGAAACACGTTCAGTAGCACATGAGAGAGAGAGAGAAAGAGAGAGAAAATGAGAGAAATATTTCTCTCCATTTCTTTTTTTCCCCAGATGTCCACCATTATACCATAACTGAAATCTTAAAAGGGCTGAATAAATACTTGGCGGTTCTCTCTCACTCACGCACAGAATGGGATGAAAACTTTTCTTTTTTTTCAAGTCAGTCTTTTAAACTAGGTGTTTCCTGGTTTTTTTTTTTTTTGTTTGTTGTTTGTTTTGGAAAGTTTCACAGTATTTTTTTTTCTTTTGTTATCTCAAACCCACCTGAACGTTAGAGCACAGCAAAAGCAGGAGATAAAATGAGGTTGAGGGTTTTTTGTTTCTGTCCTTTAAGAAAGGTTCAAAGTACTTTTTTTTTGTTTGCTTGTTTATCTTTTTTTTTTACTCTGTCCTTTTTGTTTGGTTTTTGTTTTCTACCAGATCACAGTATGCCATGGCTAACTTCCTTCTCTGCAACAGCAAAACTTTGGTTCGCAGGAGTTGAAAATAAAAGACAAACATTCAAAGAGACCCCAAAACATCAATTAACCCACCCAACGTATTAAAAAAAATATATCCCAAACCATCCAGTTAAAACGAAAAGAAGACCAAGAAAAGAAATGTACAAAAAAAGTTTAAAAACAAAACAAAACAAAGTAAGTGTTTTGAGAAGCCATTTTTAAAGCTTTCCAGACTTCCGGGAGAAAGTTACAGAATCTTCTGATCTTGCCCTCCCCACTTCAGTTGATTTGGTTTACTTATTTATTTGTCTCTTTGCCATTTATAAAATTTTGGCTTCTCAACACAACTTTCCATGAGGTATTTTTTTTTTTCAGGACAGAGAAAGACGGTTGAGCCATTTTGTCTTAACCAGAGAAAGTAAAGATGTCCCCTTTATTCCCACACATTTTCATCCTTTCTTCTTCATTTAAAAGTTTTTTTGTGGTTATTTCTTTTAGCTTCTTTTGTTTGCTTGGTTGGTTCTTTTTGGTTAAAAGTTTCTCTCGCCTCCGAGTCTCTTGTGATACCCACTTTCTGAGAAGATTTTTTTTTTATCCCTCTTTTGTCTTTGCTTTTATTTATATTCCCCAGTGGTCTTCATTTTGTTGTTTTCTGTAGTGATGTCTATCAATTTTTGGTTTTTTTTCTGAAAAATGTAAAGAATGCTGAAATTCCCATTTTTTTTTTTGTTTTGGTTTTTGTCAGGCACTGGAATATGAGTATTTTTTTTTCAGAACACAGCTATAAAAATAATAATAACAATAAAAATAAAAAACCACACATCCCCTGTTTTCAAAAAAATAACCCCTGATACTAACCCCAGACAAAACCAATTAAAAACATTTTTTTAGCTAAGCTCAATAGAAAATTAAAGCTGGCAAAGAAAAGGTTCAAGCTGATAGAAAAAAAAGCAAAAGTTTAGTGCTGCCCATCCTTAAAAATTTGAAGACTGTGACTTTCAATAATGCCTTTTGTCCTGCAAAAAGTACTCACATTATAGACCCTCTGAGTAGCCCTGCTAATAGTAATAAAGTAATTCCAGCCGGACGGAACTCCTTCATTCTTATTGTAGGAGGGAAGTCTTTGAAAGACACAGAAACAGGCATTGCAAATATCTGGGTTTAGATGCATCAAATGCCTATGTATACATATCTCAAAAGGGACCTCAACAAAGAATTTTTTTGAAATGGTTCCCCACCTCTTTCTTGCTTCAAGCCCCAGAGAACTAATATAGATTTTGGCTGGCAAGTAATCTGAATTTTGTGATCACAAACTCCTTTAGTGGAGCCTATCCCAGGGCTGATTAATCAAATAACCTCTTTGCAAACAAGATGCAGCAGAAATAATTTAAAAAACAACTCATTGCAGGACATCAATCAAGAAACCAGTTTCCAGAATGGGAACCCGGTGTCTGATTTTCATTATTGCCTTTGAAAATCCTAGCCTTCATTTCTTATAAGAATCCCACTATTTGTATAAAGCTTCTTATTTGTTTCATTAAAAAAAAAAAAAAGAGAGAGAGCAAAAAAAAAACCAGAAACATTTGTTAATCATTTAAAAAATAAAGAAAATATTTATAGGAAGATCCTGAAATTAAATCAATCCGTTCTTTTCCTGCCCAAACTCTTTCTGGATCCAAGGAAAAGAGAAAGAATAAATAAGAATAAATAAAAGCATTTTGAAAGACATTCGACCAGACACTGAAGATAGAAAAGTTTGTAAAAAGCTTTGGGTGAAGCTAGAACTGGTGATTTTTGGTGTGAGATCTGTATTCCCCTTAAGGATTTTTAAAGGTTCTTTTAAAAGTATTTTTTTCTTTTTTCTTTTTTTTTTTTTTACAAAAAAAATATCCCCATTTATTGGTTTCCTTTCTGATACTGTCCAGGAAACGAGCAGATGAAAAAAAAAAAAACATAAATCATTAAAAAAACCAAACAGACCATCGACTGTCACCTTTTGCAGAGGGGAAAAACAAATGAATGCCAAAGGTTTGGGGAACTTTTTTTTTTTTTTGGTTTCTTCCTTTTTTTTCCCCCCCTTTTTGCTTTGCTTGTTTGCTTATTTTTTGGTTTTGGTTTTGATTTTTTTTTTTTTTTTCGTTTGGCTGTTGCTGACATTTCTATGTTTGGTTTTGGTGATTTTGGTTTGCTTGGGTTTTTTTTTTTTGGTTTCATGTGTCGGTTTGTACGTCCACTCCTGGCTACCCCCGCCATGTCAGAAAAGGCAGCGTGGATGCTCCTGAGTCCTCACTCCGTCTTGGCATCTGGTTCGGTGGATCCAGTTCCAACTTGCCCCATTGCCTGCACCATGTCACTGGAGGAGCTGCATGAGGAACAAGAGGAGGAGGAGGAAGAGGAAGAGGAGGAGGAGGAAGTCAGGGTAGGGGACTTGCTAGGCATAGAAGCAGCCACGGCAGCAGCTGCTGACACCAGCCCCACGCCTCCAGGGGCAGCACTCAGCAAAGGCAGGCCCGCGTGGTTGAGGAAGAGCGGCGAGGTCACGATGCTCTGGCTTCCAGTTGTGCCTGCAGTGGTACCCAAGACTAAGTTACCACTGGCATCAAGGCTGGTAATTGGCAGGCTTCCACCACTGGCCAGGGCTATGCAAAGAAAGAGAGAGAAACATAGGTTAGGCCACATCAGCAATGGCTTCCCGTCCTTGGCCTTGGGGGTCAATGTAGAATTGGTCCAAAGAGAGACAGTGCCAAGATTGCCTTCTGATGGACAATCCTGCAGGAAACCATCCTTATCACCTTCTTTTAATGACCCCATAATCCACTGCGGGGTGGAGTCTGGGCAACCGAATAGAGCTGAATGTTTACTGGGCGGATGCCCTTCCTGTCACCAGTGCGGAGTTTTGTTCAGCAGATATATCCTCATTGTGCCCAGAGAGAGAGAAATATCTGCCTCTGCCTAGGATCGAACTCCCAGCCTCCTGATTGTGAGGTGAAAGCTCCACCTCTAGGCTACCACACCACTCACAGGAAACCATTCTTATCTTTGCAAAAAAAATAAATAAATATTTTAAGATGCTTCCTCTTTGGAGACTCTTCTCCCATGTCAAAAAGACAGGTATAATTGAAATGGCACTTCCTTGCCCCCCTCCCCCCTCTGTTACTTCTCTCCCCCAGCATGATTCACACGGAAAAGATGTATGATGTGGGAAGACAGGTTGCACAATCAATGGTTAGTCATATATGATATGAGGCATGTAATGGTGCGTGGAAAGCCTGTGCAAATTCAAGATGGAATGGAGAAAGACCTCAAGATGAATGAGAGAAGGTTGTGAAGGACTCCACCGACTGGCTGCACTCTCACACACCTGTACTACACTTGCACACCAGCTCACAAACAGTCTTGCTGTCTTAGATCAGACCAAGAGGTGGGGAACAGGTGTAATTCAGTAAATGCCTCCTTGAAAGAGGAAATGACATGTTCTACCTTTAACGTTTCTATCTGCACAATCACAAACAACTGCAAAAGATCTTAGGGGAAGCAGGTTATCTGGGTTATTTTCAGCCAGGATTCATATCAGGGTCCTGGCTGAAAAAAGAACCCAGATAATCAGCTTTCCCACACCAGGGGTCAGGCTGGTAGAAACGGCATTGGTCGCTCTTGTGGATGATACTCTGTCTTGCCAAGCCCGACTTCTAACCATCACCTAAGGATCTCCACAGCTTCTCCTGTTTAATTCCAGGTGGAGATCCACAACTGGGAATCATCCCTGTTATTTGTTCATTTGATTTAAAGGCCACCTGATTCCAAAAACGACTCTGGTGGTTTACAATTACAATAGAAAAAAGAACCGATGGGTTTGGATAAGCCACACGTGTTGAGGATGCCTTATTTCAAACTGATGGAGAACCTTCCCTGTTGGCTTCTTATATATGGGGTACACCTTAAATATAGGTGGTACTCATGCATTTTCTTTTATCCTGTATGTCTCAGCTGCTTCTGACATCCCATCTATTCTATTCTCCTAGGCTGGTGTGGGATAAACAGTCAAGTCTCTGGACCCTTTCATAAGGCTTGGTCCTAATAGATAGTCCTCATCTTAGGGCCACAAAATGAGCCTGGAATGACATCAGTTAAATTGTTGCAGTTGTGAAGAGGATCCATAGTTATTTTACCACCACCACCCCCAAATCACACAAGCAGGTGTGTGCAGCAATCCACAGATGTTGCGCGCCCAACATGCAACCTCTACAAACTCACATCCGTTCCTTTGCACACTTTTTCTCCCACGTCACAGCAAGCCAGTGGAGTGGGGAGTGGATGGCAGCCACGACACCATGGGTATTTTTTTTTTTTTTTGGTCTTTTCTTTCACAAACCTTGTATGGTGGCCAGTGGGTTGGTGGCCATTAGCGCTGGGTTTAACCCTGCATTCACCCCTAGCACTGTGCTTCTGCAAGCAAATCAAAGGCAGCAAGTTAAAGTGGGGGCTTCGGGGTTGGCAACGATGATCGTGCTCTTGCCACACACACCCCCCACACCCCCATGCCCATTTTTTTCCCTCTCCGGTGTGTGTCCAGGAATGCATCAGTAGGATCCAACTTACAACGGCCGAGTCAATGTGGGTTTTATGTCTTGCCCTCAAAGGCATTTTGCTTGAGCAGGGGGTTGGACTAGAAGACTTCCAAGATCCCTTTCAACTCTTGTTATTCTGTTAAGGGGGTGTTAAAGAAGCCCCGCCGAGGGTCGCCGTCCAACCTCTGAAAGGACTCAACCCTCCACAAGCTTTCCCCGTCTTGCCACTTACCCCGTACTGGGATTCAGGCCTTGCAAGCTGAGAGCTGGATGGCTGCCGCTCTGGGGACTGGGGTTTGTGCTGTTGCTTGGGGGTGGCGTGACCGAGTTGAGGGTGGTGCCCCCTGCTCCAACCGCTGTCCGACTGGGGGTTAGGGAGCAGATTGCTGGGGACAAGGTAGTAACTGCCCCAAAATGAGAACAGGAAGTTAACATGGGAGCTTCGTGTAGACCAGGAGTCTCCAACCTTGGCAACTTTAAGACTTGTGGACTTCAACTCCCAGAGTTCCTCAGCCAGCTGTGCTGGCTGAGGAACTCTGGGAGTTGAAGTCCACAAGTCTTAAAGTTGCCAAAGTTGGAGACCCCTGGCGTAGACAATGCCAAGCTAGGTATCTGGTCTTCACAGCTCGCCTTCCACTTATGGCCACAATGGAGCCCAACATTTCTGTTGCTAAGCAAGGCAACTGCTTAGTGTGTCATGCCCCTTTCCCAACCTTTCTTGCTTTGGATGAACGGGGGTCCCTGCACGTTGTTGCTAATAACGGCCCTTGTTGTTAAGGGAACCTGGCTTCCGCACTGGCTTTGTGAGAAGGCTGTAAAAGGTTATCCCATGGCCCCCAAAGTCTGAAACCAAGTGCCCCCTCCCTCCCTCCCAGGTTTCAGGCATTCAATAGGATCAATCCCTAATTTTGCCCTCTTGTAGTCTAGACCCTCAACAATCTCAACAATCCCTTAACCAACTTGGTGGGCCAACGATCCAGATGCTCTTATATTCCTCAGTGACGTCCATTTCGCACAGTCCCAACAAGCTCTCATCACTCCACCCCAGTGAACTATTCTAAGGGGAAATAAAGGAACAGGAAAATAAAAGGGGACCATTGTACCTGTTGTGCTCAGACTACTGGAAGCCTGGGAGAGGGGCAAACTTGTGCCAGTGCCTGGGCTGGTCACCTGAGGAACAAAACGATAGAGATGAGAGCCTGTCACCGACATAACAGATGTAAAACCCAGGTAGCAAGCTTTCTCTCTTGCACCACCAGAGGGCAGGAAAGGTTTTTCCCAAAAGTGCTATTTAGGGACTTGTTGAATGGAGAAGATGATGGCATTGGCCATAGTGGACAGCACGTTGAGGACAACCAACTGCATCTCTGGCTCATCAAGAGATGCTGCCAAGCCTTGTCCCAGGGCCTGGAGGCTGTTGGACTCTGGATGGGATCAACCACTATTTCAGCATGACCAAGTGGCTGTAGGTTCATGGACCAGTTAATGCTGAGCATTTCCCAAGCTTAGTTCTCCCTAGGGTGACATTTCCTCAGATGGAACTGGCATGCAGTTTTGGTGGTGGAGGAGGGGGTTTACTTGCTCAGTGTTGAACGTTGTGTGTCCCTAATTCGAAGGTGCTTCTGACATGAATAAAGAACCTGCACTGATAGGTCCTGCCTTACGACCCTGTAGTCCCTAATCAGAGTAGAATTGGCATGACTGAATGGAGTTGTGCATTTACTGGCTGGATGCCCTTCCTGACACCTACACAGAGTTCACAGCAGATATTTTTCCTTTGCACCTTAGGGGAGAAATTAGAGTTGAACTCTCAGCCTTCCAAGTGGACAAAAATAAGGAAAGACGTGTCCTTCAAGTGACTTTTGCAAATGTCAGCATCCCACGGGAAAGCCACCAGGGAGGTCAACTGAGACAGAGGGAAAAGTGGGAATTTACCATGTGAGGGCTGTAGCCAGCAGGCTTGCTCTGGGCAGGTAAAATGGGAGCAGAGCTGCAAGGGTTGATCCGTTTCTCCTTCTGGCGGCGGTTGCAGAACCAGACACGAATCACCTCCTTCTCCATGTTCAACTGTTCAGCAATAAGTAGGATCTCCTCTGAGGTAGGCTTCTGGTTCTGTTGGGGGAGATAGAAGTGTAAGAACAACATTCGGTCCTAAGCGAGAAGTGAACAGCAAGCAGCAGGACAGGGAAATATCCACAAAATGGATAACACTGATTATACAGCCGCCTGTAGTTGGTTACAGGTAGTCCTTGACTTACAACCACAATTGAGGCCCAAATGTCTGTTGCTAAGCAAGACAGTTGTTAAGCAAGAAGTTTGGGGCCATTTTGTGAGCTCTTCCTGCTAGAGTTGTTAAGTGAATCACTGCAGCTGTTAAGTTAGTAACCCAATTGTTAAGCGAATCCGGCTTCCTCATTGACTTTGTTTGTCAGGAAGTCACAAAAAAGGATCCCGTGACCTGGGAGACAGAACGGCCATAAATATGAGCCAGCTGCCAAACATCTGGATTTTGATCACGTGGCCATGGGGATGCTGCAGCGGTTGTAAATGTGGAAAACGGCCATAAGTCACTTTTTCCATTACTCTTGTAACTTCGAACAGCCACTGGACAAATGGTCGTAAATCAAGGATTATAACGTAAGCAAGTATATAAATGTTTTAAATAAGGATATGAAATCAGTTTTAAATGACCCACTTCAAGTGGAAGCATTCAGCTTCGGTGGCGTAGTGGTGAGAGTGCAGTACGGCAGGCTACTTCTGCTGACTGCCAGCTGCCTGCAATTTGGCAGTTCAAATCCCACCAGGCTCAATGTTGACTCAGCCTTCCATTATGCTGAGGTGGGTCAAAGGAGGACCCAGATTGTTGGGGGCAAGAGGCTGACTCTGCAAACCACTCCGAGCATTTAAAATTTAAAAGCAGCATGTAAGTGCCATTGCTATTAAAGAAAGCAGCACAGGCAAAAACTTTTCCTAAGTCTCTTCTCCCCTGCACGGCATAACTTATACTGATTTGGGGAGGGAAGGGACGAGGGAGGGAGGGTCGCTTGGTAGGGAACGTTTTACCGCTAGAAAGCTTTTTTCCAATGCAAAGCGGACATTAGTCTCAATGCTGGTCCGTTTCTTGCGACGTCGGCCCGGCAGCCCATCAAAACCAAGGTTGGGGCTGCTCAGCTGGTTGGGACTGGGAAGCGTGGAGTCCACGGACATTGTCTCTGTAACATGTTGAAGAGGAACATTTTATTCGCCTTTTGAGTAACATTCATAAGGCACATCCCCTATACCAGGGGTCTCCAACCTGGGCAACTTTAAGACGTGTGGACTTCAACTCCACACGTCTTAAAGTTGCCCAGGTTGGAGACCTCTGCCCTATATGACTCAACACCTTCTATCACTTTTTCCATCTATCTCTTTTCTTTTTTTAAATTAAACTTTATTAATTCTTTTATGTTTTTAAAAGAAAAAAATAACCGTAACATTAATAGTACTGTAACATTCATATTATACATCTCTATCTCTTGTGTGTTATACATTTATATATATACATTTATCTGTCATTGACTTATTTTAACTTTCATTATTTTCTATTTGCCTAATTTCCAGCCAATCATACCACATACCTCAAATTTTATAATATTCTGACGCTTCTTTGTCTTTTAGTTCTAGGGTCAATTTGTCCATTTTGGCACATTCCAAGATTTTTTTAATTATTGATTCGTCAGGGGGGGTATTCTTACATTTCCAACATTGTGCGTAAGGTAATCTAGCTGCTGTTAACATGTGTAATACAATGTACTTAATCTTTTTATCATGTTTCTTTTTAAATATCCCTAGCATAAATAATTCCAGCTCAAATTCTATTTGTTCTTTGACAATTTCTTGCCTCATTTTGGTCCAATATCTTTGCACTTCTGGGCAGCATCACCACATATGATAGAAAGTACCTTGTTTCTTTTTACACTTCCAACATGCCAGATTCATGTTGGGATACATTTTTGCTAATCTGTTTGGGGCTAGGTGCCATCGGTAAAACATTTTGTATATATTTTCTTTGTAGACCGCAGATCTGGCTAATTTATAGCTCCATCTATCTCTTTTCAAATGCCTACTTTCCTCAGCATTCATCTCTCCCACTTAATTGTAACTATGTATGAATATATCCTATGTTGATGGAGCGGACAAGAACTAAGTTTCTCACTGGAAGGTAATAATGCTCTTTATGGTGCCGTAAATCCCACCACTCAGTCCTGCTTGTATTGTGCTACCCGCATCTTCCTTCTGTCAGGCTCAGGCCACAAAGGCCACGACATCATGCTAAATTATGGTTTCTGAATGAGCTACCATTTGCTGGCTCCGCACGGCATACTAGGCTTGCTTACCTGGACTACCAACATCAGGAAAGCTCAATTAAAAAAAAAAAAAAAAAGTAATAACGGAATAACAGAGTTGGAAGGGACCTTGGAGGTCTTCTAGTCCAACCCTCTGCTCAAGCAGGAGACCCGATACCATTTCTGACAAATCCAATCCCTTTTTAAAATCCTTCAGAGATGGAACACCCACAACTTCTACAGGCAAGCTGTTCCACTGGTTTATTGTTCTCACTGCCTGGTAATTTCTAATTGGCTTCTTTGCTTAGTTTCCCCCCATTGCTTCTTGTCTTGCCTTCAGGTGCTTTAGAAAATAGGCCGACCCCCTCGTCTTTGTGGAAGCCCCTTAGATATAGGAGCAATGCTATCATGTCCCCCCTAGTCCTTCTTTTCAATAGATGAGACATTTTATGTACCCTGAGAGCATTTGCACCAAGACAAATTCCTTGTGTGTCCAATCACACTTGGCCAATAAGGAATATTCTATTCTATTCTATTCTATTCTATTCTATTCTATTCTATTCTATTCTATTCTATTCTAATTCCTATTCCTATTCTATTCCATCCCATCCCATCCCACTCTACTCTACTCTACTCTACTCTACTCTACTCTACTCTACTCTACTCTACTCTACTCTACTCTACTCTACTCTACTCTACTCTACTCTACTCTTCTATTCTATTCTATTTATTCCATTCTATTCTATTCATATCCAATTTCTGCAACTGTTCATTGTATGTTTTAGCCTCCAGTCCTCTAATCATCTTTGTTGTTCTTCTCTGCACTCTTTCCAACATCTTTTTTTACATTGTGGTGACCAAAACTGGAGCAATAGCTTATGTGTGAATGCAGCTGGCTCTCTCCTGTTACCTTCACTGCAACTTTCACAATAACCTTCTGGACCAAATTCTCTTTTCTTCTCTGACATTCTTAACATGATCCCACTCCCAGGTGGGTCATCCTGAGGAGGACTCAGCTTTAATCACATCCCACTGTTTTTCCTTACCAGCGTCATTCAGCCATTTCTCCAGAAGAGGTTTGAGTTTGCACATGTTCTTGAAGCTGAGGTTCAGTGCCTCAAAGCGTGAGATGGTTGTTTGGCTGAAGTCATTCCCATAAAGCTTCCCCATAGCCAACCCCACATCACCCTGTGAAGGATGGAGGGAAGAGAAGGGGAGAGGAGCAATTACTGAGAGAATGCCAAGGCTGCGTGTATTTCACAATTCCCTGCACACAACGCTTCCAAGTCTTATTCTTCCTCACCTGAGTCAAGCATTCTGAGGCATACCTGTGTGAAGCCCAGTTTGATGCGCCGTTGTTTGAAGGTGCGGGCGAACTGTTCCAGTTCCTCCAGGTCGCTGGGCTCCTCGGGGTGCGAAGGGGTCTCCAGGCATTTGGGCGGCTGTGAGTGAGTGAGGTGGGACTCGGGGAGGCCAGGCCGAGTCGCTTGCTGGGGAAGAGGAAAAAAATCAAAGAAATGGGGAATCCAAGGGCCACACACAAATCCAGGCAGACTGCATTACCAAACTCAAGTGGAGAAATAATCTCACTAATTTATTAATTTGTTTAATAGCCAATGCTATGCCTGGGCCAACATGGTAGGTACTTCCCTCCCTTCATAAGTTATAAAAGCCATTTACTTCTTGCAGTGTTTGGCGGGTTAGTAATGGATGTATTTGCTCACTGAATTTTAGGGCTTCAATGCTTGCAATTAATTTAATCTTGGAGAAAAGGAACCGGTATAATCATCTAAAAAGAAAAATGGGGGTAAACCAAAATATTTGCATGGCATTTATTTCCTTCTTTCACCTCAATGAACATTTTACACGTTCTTTCATTATTATTTTTTTACACGACCCTTCTTTCCTTCCTTCTTTGCTCACCTGTGCTGGGAGCCCTGCACGAGGCTGGTTCGGCAGAAGGCTCCCTGGATTTTGCTGAGGTAGCTGAAATAAATTTGGTGTCGGAAGCAGCCCTGTGGGGAAGCGAGGGAGAAAAAGACTCAGTTTATCTCTGAAAAGACTCCACGTGTTTTTGTCCTTTGTGTGCCAAATTACAGCCCAGTTAAGCCATAAGCAGCAACAGCTTAAAGTTTCGTGCTGCCTTAGGCATGAAAGCCAGTTGGGTGACTTTGGGGCCAATCACCAGGAGATAGTGAATTCTAGTCCTGCTTTAGGCATGAAAGTTGGCTGGGTAAGTGTCATGCCCCTGTTGGAATCTGATTCGGAGGGGGAGGCCCAGCAGCTGACAAGGAGTGGGAGTGTGGCTCCGTTGGCTGTGGAAGAAACTGGGGAAGGGCAAAGGCTGACTGGGCAGAGCAGGGAAGAGGTAGAGCGAGCGAGAGGGAGTTCAGAGGAAGACCCAGGCCCACTCCCTCTTCATCCTAGGGCACGCAGGGAGGAATGGAGAAGGGAGCAATGTGAGTTCCATGGCTTATGGGGGAGGAAAAGGCCCTGATTCCCTTCATTAGCTGCAGCTGGGAACACAGTGTTTAAAAAGGGAAGCTGCGCACAGCCAAGTTGTTGGGAGCAAATTGTGAATTATTTGGTATCTTCGAGGCTTATCTGGGTTCCTGGCGTCTTCCCAACTGTGTGTGTTTTGCTCTGCAATTCCTTCTCTTGCCCTGTCAAGTTAATTTCTGCAGCGTGGTTTGTGTGGATTTTTATTTACAGTTTGTATGTACTTTGTTTTTGGATTGAATTTCCTCCACTTAAAGACTGTCCTTGGGGGAGTTTTTTTCTCCAGCCAAAGGTAACCTGGACATTGGAGCAAAGTTGGAGGTGTTCAAGGGACACTTCTTGCTTACTTGACTGTATTGCCTTTGTGCCACGCCCCTTTGGGTCATGACAGTGAGTTTGGGCCAATCACTAGGAGACTGCGAGCTCCAGTCCTTAGACATGAAAGTTGGCTGGGTGGTTTTGGGTCAGTCACCAGGAGACAGTGAAGTCTAGTCCGCCTTAGGCATGAAAGCCAACTGGGTGACTTTCGATTAATCTTTCTGTCTCAATCCAACCCACCTCCCATTATGTTATGGCGTGGGAAATAGGAAGAACCGTTAGGTACGTCTGCCATCTCGAGTTGTTTATTAAAATAAGAAAGGAGGGATGCACTTTTTTTTTTTCTTCCTTTTTCTTCTTCTTCTCACCTTGCTGTCCCTGCTGGGCCTGTGGCAGCAGGAACTGTGCAGGTGGCTGGAGAGGGTGCCCTGGGACCAGGACTAACTGCTGTAGCTGCAGCAGTTGCTGGATATCCTACAGGAAACAGAACCGGGAAGAGAAGTAACGATGAAAACATCTCCACACAATGCAAGAGGTCCCCAATTTTCAATGTGGCCAAACTTCTCGAGAGGTTAATGAGAATTATACTTGCCCTGAGACCACGGAGCACTTTTCTCCCCTGGAATCACGGCTCCCGTGAGCTTCCCAGAAAAGAGGTGATGGCTAGGGCAGGGGTCTCCAACCTTGGCCACTTTAAGCCTGGAGGACTTTAACTCCCAGAATTCCCCAGCCAGCAAAGCTGGCTGGGGAATTCTGGAAGTTGAAGTCCTCCAGGCTTAAAGTGGCCAAGGTTGGAGACCCCTGGGCTAAGGGCCAAGTTTCAACGGCAGGCAATGTCTCAGGCCATTTTTTTCCCTTTCAAACATCCCTCCAGGAGTTGACCACCTTCCCTTCCAAGGTCAAGTGGCCTGGCAATGAGAGAACCTCTTGTGGGCCGGCCCTGCAAAGCTTCAACGCACAAGCCCTTACCTGTGCCGTGAGCTGGATTGGTTGGGACAAGGCCAGCTGGGGCGTCTGGGGCTGGCTCTGTGCTGCTGGCAGTTCAGCCCCAGGTTGCTGAGAGGAGGCGGCGGCGGCGGCAGCAGCGTTAGACTGCTGCACGGCAGCCGCCAAAAGCTGTGCTTGTGCCTGCTGCAGGAGCAGCTGCTGTTGGGCAGGCATCAGGGCAGTGAGCTGTATGAGAGAGGAGGCAGCAGGGCGGGCAGCAAGCAGGAGGCCAAGGGATGGGAAGGAAGGGAGGGAGGGAGGGAGGATCAGAGGAGGAAGGAGAAAGGTTCAGAGAGAAGGAAGGAAGGAAGGAAGGAAGGAAAGAAGGAAGGAAGGAAGGAAGGAAGGAAGGAAGGAAGGAAGGAAGGAAGGAAGGAAGGAAGGAAGGAAGGAAGGAACAGAGGAGGAAGGAGAAAGGTTCAAAGAGAAAGAGGAAGGAAGGAAGGAACGATGGATGGATCAGAGAAGGAAGAAGAAAGATTCAGAGAGAAGGAAGGAAGGAAGGAAGGAGGAAGGAAGGATGGATCAGAGGAGGAAGGAGAAAGGTTCAGAGAGAAAGAGGAAGGAACGATGGATGGATCAGAGAAGGAAGGAGAAAGGTTCAGAGAGAAGGAAGGAAGGAAGGAAGGAAGGAAGGAAGGAAGGAAGGAAGGAAGGAAGGAAGGAAGGAAGGAAGGAAGGATCAGAGAAGGAAGGAGAAAGGTTCAGAGAGAAAGAGGAAGGAAGGAAGGATAGATCAGAGGAGGAAGGAGAAAGGTTCAGAGAGAAAGAGGAAGGAAGGAAGGAAGGAAGGAAGGAAGGAAGGAAGGAAGGAAGGAAGGAAGGAAGGAAGGAAGGAAGGAAGGAAGGATCAGAGAAGGAAGGAGAAAGGTTCAGAGAGAAAGAGGAAGGAAGGAAGGAACGATGGATGGATCAGAGAAGGAAGGAGAAAGATTCAGAGAGAAGGAAGGAAGGAAGGAAGGAAGGAAGGAAGGAAGGAAGGAAGGAAGGAAGGAAGGAAGGAAGGAAGGGATGGATCAGAGGAGGAAGGAAAAAGGTTCAGAGAGAAGGAGAAAGGAAGGAAGGAAGGATGGATGGATGGATCAGAGAAGGAAGGAGAAAGGTTCAGAGAGAAAGAGGAAGGAAGGATCAGAGAAGGAAGGAGAAAGGTTCAGAGAGAAAGAGGAAGGAAGGATGGATGGATCAGAGAAGGAAGGAGAAAGATTCAGAGAGAAAGAGGAAGGAAGGAAGGATTGGAGAAGGAAGGAGAAAGGTTCAGAGAGAAAGAGGAAGGAAGGAAGGAAGGAAGGATCAGAGGAGGAAGGAGAAAGGTTCAGAGAGAAAGAGGAAGGAAGGAAAGAAGGAAGGAAGGATGGATGGATCAGAGAAGGAAGGAGAAAGATTCAGAGAGAAAGAGGAAGGAAGGAAGGAAGGAAGGAAGGAAGGAAGGAAGGAAGGAAGGAAGGAAGGAAGGAAGGAAGGAAGGAAGGAAGGAAGATCAGAGAGAAGGAAGAAGCAAGTTAGTCAACCTCATTCCCTGCCCCCAGCAAAGAGCCAGGAACTTTCTCAGATAGACAGGCCATGCAGTTCTTCTTTTGCTGGAGACTGGACTCACACAGACCACTGAGAACTTGGCCAGGTGGGAAAGAAGTGGGTGTGTTGCTCATTGTCATGTGTGGAGGTTCAGGGAAAGGTGCACCTGTTGGATTCCTTCTTGTCCAGTGGAAAAGGCACCAGGAGGGATAAGGGAGGGTTGCTGATGGGAGGGAAGCATCAGTCGTGTTTTACTATTCGGGTGGAATTACATCTCCTTCTCCAGCAACCTTTGGGGCAGAGGCCGAGATCTCTCCATCTGCTTCCCCAGCCTCCATCCATCCCAGGAGAGCAGCGATAGCACAACCAAAGAGAACGTGGGGCTCCAAAACTACCCATTTCCTTCCCTTCCTTGGGTGGGTAGATCACACTCTCCCAGTGTGATAGAGACCAGTTGTTTTGAGGATTACAGGTGGTCCTCGACGAACGACGGTTTGTTTAACAGCACTGAAAAAAGGGACTTTGAGGACCGTTTTTCACACTTAACAACCGTTGCAAGCATCCCCACGGTCTCAGGGTCCAAATCTGGACCCTTGGCCACTGGCTCACACAGTATTTATGACGGCTGCCTTATCCCAGGATCATATGATCCTCTTTTGGTGGCCTTCGGACAAGCAAAGTCAGTGGTGAAGCCAGGCTCACTTAACAACCGTCGGACTAACGGACCAACTGCAGTGATTCACTTAACAACTGTGGCAAGAAAAGTCGTAAAATGGGGCAACATTCAGTTACTAAATGTCTCGCTTAACGACAGAAATTGGTGGCTCATTTGTGGCCGTATGTCAAGGATGGCCTGTACTTAAATAACATCTAGATAATAATAACAATGAACTATGTAAGTATACTTGGCACAGATATTCTCCTTTTAGGAGAAAGGCCCGGATGCACATATTGTATGATCCATGGTGGCACAGTGGTTAGGATGTGGTACTGCAGGCTACTTCTGCTGACTGCCGGCCACCTGCAATTTGGCAGTTCAAATCCCACCAGGCTCTAGGTCAGGGGTGGACAAACTACGGCCCGCGGGCCACATCTGGCCCGTTGGTCTGTCCAATCCAGCCCGCCCCAGAAAAAAAATCACTGGGCATGGCGTATTGCCCTGCGCAGTGTGTCCCCCAAAGCTGCAAAACAGTGCGGAGCGCTCTCAGGGTAGGAAAGAAAAGAAGAACTTTGCAAAGGCCTCGGCTGGAAGTTCGAAATCACCTTTGAGTGCGACCTCTCCGAAGGTGAGTCCCCGCCGATCCCCCCCTTTTTTTCCGGGGCTTCCAGGCTTAAACTTTGCAAAGGCAAAGTTTGCAGGCGGGAGCATCTTCCGGCTGAGGAACGGGAAGGGTTCCACCCGGCGGGCAGGCAGGCTGCTTGGAGCCACCTAAAACTAGGCCGCTACTGGTGGAGCCTTGCCCTGCCTTGGTGCCCCGTTTCCCGGCTCGGTGGTCCTGCTCGGGCGGCACTTTAAAAGCCTGCTCCCAGCACCCGAGCAACTTCCCGGCAACTTGTGGCTTCCTTTTTCCTCGTGGGCGCTCGCGCCTGGACCCGAGCCACGCGGCAGAGGGGAAATCTGAAGCAACGCCGGGTCGCCTCCTCCAAGCAGCCCACCCGCCGGGCGGCCTCCTCCAAGCAGCCCACCCGCCGGGCGGAACCCTTCCTGCTCCTCGGCGGGAAGACGCTCCTGCCTGCAAACTTTGCCTGTGCAAAGTTTAAGCCTGGAAGTCCCGGAAACCCGAGCAACTTCCCAGCAACTTTCGGCTTCCTTTTAACTCGCAGGCGCTTGCACCTGGCCCCGAGCCACACGGCGGAGGGGAAGCCCGGCGGGCGGGCGGGCTGCTTGGAGGAGGCGACCCGGTGGTGTTCCGGCAGCAGCAACAGGCAGCTCCGCCCGGGCTCCACTCAGGTTTCTGGCTGGGGCTGTTAGGAGTTGCTACCGCCGGCACAGCTCTGGGTGGCTCCAGTCCCGCGTTGCCTTGGGAAGGAAAAGGCAAAACCAGGAGCCGCCGGGCCTGAGCCTCTGGTGCCGCTGCTGCCGTTGCGGCTCTTCCTTTTTGCCTTTCCCTTCCCGAGGCAACACGGGACTGGAGCCGCGTGAAGCCGTGCTGGCGGTAGCAACTCCTGACTCAGGGGGCCTCCGAGGGGAGGGGAAGGAGGAGAAGAGGGAGGGGGGAAGGGGGGGGGCGAGTCCCAAAAAATCTTGTGCTGACCCAGCCCGTCTGTCAAATTTTAAAAGTCAATGCTGCCCCTGAGCCAAAAAGTTTGCCACCCCTGCTCTAGGTTGACTCAGCCTTCCATCCTTCCGAGGTCGGTCAAATGAGGACCCAGATTGTGGGGAGGGCAATAGGCTGACTGTAAACCGCTTAGAGAGGGCTGTATAGCAGTGTAAAGTGGTATATAAGTCTAAGTGCTATTGTGAATCCTATAGTGAATGTTTAAATTTTGCCAGCAGGGATTGCAACCTCCCTCCTCCACTTTCCTCAATCTTTGATGGCAATATTCCGCCTAGAAATAATTCAAGAAATTTCAATCCCATTCTGTGCCACCTCACCTCGCTTCATCCAAAGGTGAATTGCAGAAACTGCCAGTTGCACTTACCCCAGCAAGCTGGCTGCCCGCTAACATGAGCTGAGCCTGGGGTAGGTGTGGCTGCTGAGCTTGAGGGGCTGGGGCTGGGGCTGGGGCTGGAGCTGGAGGCATTTCTGTAGAGTCTTCAGCTTTGATCTAGAAGGGAATAATAATAATCTTGAGCTGAATTATCGATTAATCGTTAATTACTATTTATTGAATTGTTGAGTTTCCGCTAGTATTAGACTGTGAATCTTAACTGTAGATTATCAATATAGAGTAATAGTAATAGGCACCTTGCATGCCATTGTAAAACATCTGGAACACCACTTAAACATCATCTACGCTGACAAAATCACCCTCAGTCAATTGCAAAAGGCAGCTTCACTCAGAACAGCTTACATCCTGTGACGATACTTCCAACACCATCAAACATCCACATCTACCTATTCCAGATGCTTGGGAAGGACCCGACAGGCAGATAATAAGTGTCAAATCCAGTATGAACTTCAGGCTGAGTGTGTGACAAACCATAATATAGGTGGTCCTCAATTTGCAACAATCAGTTTAGTGACCGTTCAAAGTTACAACAGCATTGAAAACAGTGACTTAATACCATTTTCAGCAGCTCCATGGTCATGTGATCAAAACTGATATACTTGGCAACTGACTCCTATTTATGATGATTTTGCAGTGTCCCAGGATCAGGTCAAACACCTTTTGAGACCTTGTGATCAGCAAAGTTAATGGGGAAGCCAGATTCAGTGAACAATTCTGTTACCGAGCCACAGTGGCGCAGTGGTTAGACTGCAGTACTGCAGGCTACTTCTGCTAACTGCCGGCTGCCTATAATTTGGCAGTTTGAATATCACCAGGCTCAAGGTTGACTCAGCTTTCCATCCTTCCGAGGTGGGTAAAGTGAGGACCCAGATTGTTGGGGGCAATAGGCTGACTCTATAAACCACTCAGAGAGAGCTGTAAAGCATTGTAAAGTGGTATATAAGTCTAAGTACTAAGTGCTATTGTAAGTCAAGGACTATCTGTAAAAGCCATTTGCTTTCCATCTCCACATAGCAAACATCTTTCTGACCCTACTGTTTTCTTCCTGTGTCCAAACTCCATTAGTACAAAGGCAGATGGTTCCTTTCTTGTATTTTTTTTTAAAAACCAAAGCTCCCTTGTCTGAAGCGAACAGTTATGTCTCACACTAGAACCAAGCGTCAAGAAAGGAAATGGGGCAGCTGTTGGAAGGATCCTATACTGGAGAGATTGAGCTCTATGTCCCAGCAAGGGGCAGTGGGGAAGAGGGTGATTCAGTGGAGATCCTCAAATGCAGCCAAGATCCTGTGCACTTCGACTTGAGGGATTCCAAGCGAGGGGACCCAAATCCTGCAAACTTAAATCTCTGCGACACTGCTGATATTTAGTAGGGTGTTCTATGCAGAGATGAGAAACAATGCAGTACATTCCGCCCACTGACCAGTGCAAGATGCTTTATCGTTACTTGGCTTCCTGTTTTGCTGGCGGGGTTGGGGTGCAGGGAATTCCCCCCTTAAACCAACCTTGATTCACAAGTTCCTATCAGGTTGATAACAAAAGTGCAGGGCCCTTTCCATTGGGGGGATCTTTCTTTGTAAGTGTGATTTTGACCTGCAATGGCCTTTGTTGGGAGGGGCAGTTTCAGGATTTCCAGGGGGTGGGGGCAGCCTGAAGGGCCACCCAGAATCATTTGCAATGTTGCAGAAAACACAACATTTAAAATTATGTGAAGAGCTGAGCTGTTGAAGTTATCTAATTCTATGTCTCAAAAAAAGAGAAAGAGAGAAGGGAAAAAAAGGGAACAAATTGTGGTTTGGGCAATATGCAAATTTTTTTCTGTGCAATCAGTTAATCAAATGCAAGTGATTAATCCAGCTAAACAGACATGCACAGAGAGAGTTTACAGTCTTGTCATGGTGTCATTCAAGCCAGAATCAAAGGTTTTGGTCTCGTTTCAAAGCTTGACAGGCCCTTGACAGACACGGATAGAGAAGCCATTTAAAAACTGGGGTGCTGAATTATGATCTATGACTCCCCTTCTTCAAGACTTAAAAAGATGATGTCTATAATCATTGACAAATAAGGTGTTTGTCGAGCTGGTCATGAAGACGTAGTACACAGTTACAGTTTTAAAGTACCAGCCTAGACCTGTGTTTCCCAACTGTGGCAATTTGAAGATGGGTGGATTTCAACTCCCAGAGTTCCCCAGAACACTCTTATTATCTCATCCCCACGAACCTACCATTTTCCTCTGTCTTGGATTGAAGTTAAAGCTCACCTCAACACAGCCTCTGAACCCAAGTCAATCCAAGCCAATCTGAATGCCAGATGCCCTTTTAGAGCAATGTTTCTCAACCTTGGCATCTTTAAGTGATGTGGACTTCAACTCCCAGAATTCCCCAGCCAGAAATGCTGGTGAGGAATTCTGGGAGTTGGAGTCCATCTATTTGAAAGCAGTTGAAGGTTGAGAAACATGGGGAATTCTGAGAAATGATATCACTTTGTGGATCTGTAGGTAGGCAGAGAAAAGGTGGGGCTTACCTTGGTGCCCGTGATGGTTGGGGATGGGGAGAACGGGGAAGGTTTGCTCTGCTGAGTCTAGAAAGGAGAACATGAGGCAATTTCAGCCCTGACAATCTTAAGACTGTGACCCACCTCAAGATATAACTATTTCCTTCCTCCCACTGCTCCTGCCCAAATGTTCTCACCTGATGGTTTGTGTCAGGTCCATTTCTTTCTGTATCTAGAAGCAAAAAAGTTAAATTCACCACATAGGGTTCATACTACTTGTTTCTTTCTCACATTCCTTTATACATCCTGCACTTACTTCTGCTGCTTATAGTGACCAGAAGAATACCATTTCTGGTGAAGGGTTATATGAATCTGAATCACTGGGTCTGGCCCATGGATAGATTGGGATGGATAACAATAATCACTGGGTCTGGCCCATCCCATAGATTGGGATGGATAACAGACTCCAGAGCGACACATCAAAAAGGAATTTTTTAAAATGAGGAAATGTGCCTAGAATATAATGTATTGCCTAGTGTATTTTGAGTTCAAACTCTTTGTTCTCCAAAAACAAGATTAGTGTACAAAGCCTTGTTATGGCCCTGACAGTTTTGATAAGTGCTGATAAAGCAACAGAAGCAATCATTATTTTGGTCACCTCTAACCCCGTTCACAATTTATTTACATTATTTGTATTTAGATATAAATAGACGATCCTTCAGGGCTGGCCTGTGAAAGTATTAAATGACTGATTTATGTGATCATGCATCACTTTTCATCATTCACAAGTTAGTGGTGTTGTCTTGTTAATGTTCTGATTAGTTTAAGAATAATTCTGAAATGTGGGTCTTCTGTGACAGCAGTGATAGCAGGGTTCCAATATCTCAGGGGCTGCCCCAAAGAAGAGGGAGTCAAGCTATTCTCCAAAGAAAACTGAAGGCAGGACAAGAGGCAACGGGTGGAAACCAATCACAGAGAGAAGCAACTTAGAACGAAGGAGACATTTCCTGACAGTCAGAACAATTAATCAGTGGAATGGCTTCCCTCTAGAACTTGTAAATGCTCCAACACTGGCAATTTTTAAGAAGAGATTGGACAGCCACTTGTCTGAAATGGTATAAGATTTCTTGCCTGAGCTGTGGATTGGACTAGAACACTTCCAAGATCCCTTCTACAGTTCTGTTATTCTTCTATTCTCTAAAATGGAGTGGAGAATATTTTCCAGCTGGAGGAATAAAGTGGCTCTCCGAACATTCCTCATTCCTCCCCTAACTCATCCCCTCCAATACCTCCTTTTGGAGCAAACTTTTTCTGTCCCACCTTCCCAGCCAGAGTTGATTCTTGTGCCATCCAGAATTGGGATAATCCCATTTTTGGCAATCCAAGAGTCACAAAGCTCTTGTTCCCTCCTTCCCTTTGCACAAGAGAATGGGACTGCCCAATGGAGCAGAATTGCCTTATTTTGTTCAAACAGAATAGAGTTGGAAGGGACCTTGGAGGTCTTCTAGTCCAACCCCTTGCTCAAACAGAAGACTCTATACCATTTGAGACAGGTGGCTATCCAGGTGGCTATTCTTCTTAAAAACCTCCAGTGATGGACTGCCCACAATTTCTGGTGGCAAGCTGTTCCACTGGTTAATTGTCCTCACTGTTAGGGAGTTTCTCCTTAATTCCAGATATTTTCTTTCTTTGGTTGGTTTCCATCCATTGTTTCTTGTCCTGTACTCTGGTGCTTTGGAGAATAGGCTGACCCCCTCTTCTATGGGGCAGCCTCTCATTGTATTATTTTTTATTTTATTTATTTGGTAATGGTGTCCCAGAGGGAGATTTTTCATTAATGCTTCAATGGCTGAAGTGGCACTCAAACCAATGAATAACAATTCATCATTTGGCTTGTTTTTAACCATTTATTCATATCTGACTCTTAATGACTTTATAGGCAAGTCCTCTCCATGCTACCTGGTTCAAGCACATCTTCTCTCAATTGTTGGATGTTCAACGTTGCATCAGATTTGGTGTTATCAAGCTAGTGTGTTCTTTGCTTGCCCTTTCTAGATTATTACAGATAAATAAGCAATACTTCATACTAAACATTGATTCTTCTATGTAGTCCATTCTCCTTTGCTTTGTTCCTTATCTTTCCCAGGACAGTAACTTTTAACAGTTTTTTCCCCCCAAATGCTTTATTTATCAGCGCATCAAGAAGCCCTTCTCCCATTCTTCTCATTCTTCTCTTGTTCCCTTTCATCCACTGCTTCAGATACTAATTCTGATTCATGTACAAAAATGTACAAAAATGTACTGCTAATGCAATACAGTAGCACCGTGTTGTCTCAGGAGTATATTCATACTATTTATTAGGCTTAATAGTTCCTTTATATCTTGAAGATGACTGGAAAAAAATTATTTATAAAAAAGCCAATTTCTGGGTTCCTGATTTTTCTATTAAGGCTCTCCAACAGAAAACTAGAGTCTGTCCCTGCAGGAATCTTCTTTATTTATTCATTCACTTGCATTCTGTATTTTTAATACCTTCTTAAATTTAAAAGGAGAAAGAAAATGAATTAGCTTCAAAGAGGCCACCGCTGCAAAGACTGCAGGGAAAGGCATGTTCTCATTTCAACCAGCCTCTGCAAGAGCCTTTCTGTTAATGAATAAATACATTCTTATTCTTCCCATCAAAACAACTTACCTGTGTGGTCTTCTTGCAACTCCAGGCGCACCTTCTCCAGTTCCAAGGGCTTAGACATTCTTACTTCTGTGAGGAAAAGGAAGGAACAAAAAAATGGAAAGGAAAATGCAGATGAGTATTGATAACGGTACACAGAAGGTAGAGGAGCCAGAAATCAGTGCCAATAGCAATAGCACTTAGACTTATATACCGCTTCATAATGCTTTACACCCTTCTCTAAGCGGTTTACGGAGTCAGCATAATTGCCCCCAATAATCTGGGTCCTCATTTTACCCACCTTGGAGGGATGGAAGGCTGAGTGAACCTGGAGCCTGGTGTGATTCGAACTCTAACCACTGTGTCACCAGGGCTCTATTTTGTGCCAAATCTATGTAACATGACTTGCACCAAACCAACAAATGAAAAACTTGATGGATTTAAAGCGAAAGAAAGAAATGAAACAAAAAAACTTTAAAATTGTCAGGTTCGCTCATTTCTGCATTGTAATATGACACTGCAGAATTCAAACCGTATAAAATCTGAAAATAAATGCCTCATGGATGTCAAATTATTCTAACAACCCCATAACTCTGAAACTTCCAAAACTATTGGTTCTGAGTTCTGTGTTTTAATCTTTATAAGCTGCCTACAGTCACTGGTGTGAGATGAGTAGCTATATTAAAAAAAGAAAAGAAAAGTAAGAAGACTATTGCCTGCATATATTTTTTTCTAAATCTCCTCCGAGAAATAAAAAATGGTTTAATCTTGGTTTTCTTTTAATGAAAACTGTAATTCAGCAAAGCAGCTGAAAAAAATCCCTGAGAGATCAAGGCTGCACAGTATATTCCTGCTTGGAACAAAACAAGCCTCTTTCCCTTATCCCCACCAGAGACCCTCATCTAAACCCAAAGCTTTTGCTGAGCATGTTACAACAGATATTTAAAAGATTAAACGTTTTAAAACACTTGGGCAATGAATGAATGAATGCATGGATGGATAAAGAGGAAAGAAACAGAAATGAATATATACTTTGCAAGGGCTAAACATTGGAACTGCAGAAATATGGATGACCACTAGAATCTGCAATTCAGTGATGATCCAGATTTTTGCAGAGCAGTTAGTGTACACTTAAACTTTTTCAAGGATTCGTTGTTCTTTCATTTTTTGAATAACTAAATATCTCCTCCATGGTGGTCAGATATCAATGCAAGGGAATAATACAAAACTTCAATAAATAAAGTAACATCCAGCGGCCTCAGAAGTCTCCAAAATCAAAAAAT
Organism: Hydrophis major; assembly: GCA_033807585.1. Lineage (NCBI taxonomy): Eukaryota > Metazoa > Chordata > Lepidosauria > Squamata > Elapidae > Hydrophis > Hydrophis major. The sequence continues at coordinate 5,297,727 of CM066336.1, forward strand.
GCTCAAACCAAATAATTCTCAGTTGTTTGTGAAATGCAAGCAGGGATTGGGACCACCCACAGCTTTGGCAGGAGAGGACCCCAAACATGGGGGCCAGCATTGGAAGGCTTGTTATCTGGTTCGTATCCCATGGCTCTTGTAAAGAAGGGGAACCCCTCCATAGGCCCCGTCTACCGTATACCAGGACTAGATGGGCACATTCTATTTTACAAAGCACTGCCTGCTATCTTCCTAGGACAACTTCTGGTTTCAGGAATCTGCGGTTGTGCGACGGGGTCACAACCACTGACTTTAGCAGAGGATTAAGACAGCCATGGAGAAGGAAAGTTAGGTCGCTGCCTATTCATTTTGCGAAATGGCACTAAGATTATTGCCAGAGAGGAAACACAAGAATGGGGTTGTTGTTACCTTCAAACTTTACTTGTGGTTTTTCTCGAGATATCTGGTTACTTGATCCAGAGAGCTTTGGCACTGACATATCTTTGCTCTTTCTAAATAAAGCAGGGCTCTCCAAATTTGGCCACTTTTAAGACTTGTGGACTTCAACTCTCAGAATTCCTCAGCCAGAATTCTCGGCCTTGAAATCCACAAGTCTTAAAGTGGTCAAGTTTGGAGACCCCTGTTATAAAGCATCTGCTCCCATTTATGTCCTTTGTTGAGAAAACTAACCTGACATGTTGTTAATATTATTCATACTGCCGGTCCTTATGGAAGAAGAAGTAAGACAATGGCCTCTGACAGCAGGTGCTGGAGGTGGCCAACTCTGGTTCTCTAGCAGCTTGGATTTCTTGGCTGTTCTTCTGTTTTGGATATTGCTACAGTGTGTGCTAAATAAACTATGTATGGTAAACTAATAGAACAGGGATTGGAAAAGGACACCATCCTACCACTAGAGTTCACCAAACGTCTGTTCAAGATCCAGTAGAAGCAAAAGAATCTACAGGTTAGCATTGTGACATCATCATCAGCCAAGATAATTCACTCTTTCCATCAATTATGTTCTGCCATTTGATAGTTTCATAACCACCACTATTTTAAACTAGCACAATACAGACGGATGGATGGACGGATAGACAGAAGGAAGAAAAAAGGAAGGAAGGAAGGAAGGAAGGAAGGAAGGAAGGAAGGAAGGAAGGAAGGAAGGAGAGAGGGGGTGTGGAAGGAAGAAGGGAGGGAAGGAGGAAAGGGAGAGAGGGAGTGTAGAAGGAAGGAAGGAAGGAAGGAGAGAGTGGGTGTGGAAGGAAGGAGGAAGGGGAGGGAGGGAGTGTAGAAGGAAGGAAGGAAGGAAGGAAGGAGAGAGGGGGTATGGAAGGGAGGAGGAAAGGGAGAGAGGGAGTGTAGAAGGAAGGAAGGAAGGAAGGAAGGAAGGAGAGAGAGAGTGTGGAAGGAAGGAGAGAGGGGGTGGGGAAGGATGGAGGGAGGGAGGAAGGAAGGAAGGAAGGAAGGTCACTTCTTCAGTGTAATAAATGCTTTTATGTGTTTTCCTATTCATTCAACACCAGTCAGAATCCCTCTTGGTCCATAAGCAAACAATGAAAGCTAGCACTTTTTTAAGAACTGGACATCAGAGCAGGAATTCAACCAGTGTCACCACTGATTTTACCTCCATATAATGAGAAGGATAAGTCCAACAGATTCAGCCAAACATGCACCTATTAAAGACACAGCAGGGAAGAAGGAACCAATCTTTTTCAGCGTCTCCCATTACATTTCTTCATCTACTTCGTAATAAAATGCAATCTTTAGGAGGGAATGCCATTCCTACTCTCCATGGTCCACCACACCGCCTTCTACTAGTTTTCAGGTTATGCCATGCAAAAAAAAGCAAAAGCAAAATATTTTCAGAACTTGCAACTAAAGATTGAGATTTGTATCTAAAGGTTGCTAGATAAAACTATTCTTATCCACTGTCCACCTGCCCTGAATACAGGTAGTCCTTGACTTACAACAGTTCTTTTAGTGACCAAAGATACAAGAGCACTGAAAAAAGTCATTTGGGACCATTTACAACTGTCCCAGCCTCTCCATGGTCACATGATCAAACACTTGGCAACTGACTTGTATTTATGATGGTTGCAGAGTCCCAGGGTCACATGATTCCCTTTTGCGACCTTCTGACAAGCAAACTCATTTTTTTTTAAATTTTATTTGGTTTGTCAATTGCTTACAAGATAATAGGTAAAAGTAAAAACATAGTTATGAATACATGGATACATATAAGAAAAATAAAAAAAATAAGAGTTAATAGGACAGGGATGGTAGGCACGTTGGTGCGCTTATGCACGCCTCCTACAGACTTCTTAGGAAAGGGGTGAGGTCAATAATAGACAGTCTAAGGTTAAAGTTTTGGGGGTTTGGGGAAGAAACCACCGAGTTAGGCAGAGTATTCCAGACATTGACCACTCTATTGCTGAAGTCGTATTTCCTGCAATCAAGTTTGGTGCGGTTCACCTTGAGTTTGTGTCTATTGTTTGTTCTTGTATTGTTATGGTTGAAGCTGAAGTATTCATTGACAGGTAGGACATTGCAATGGATGATTTTTATATATTATACTTAGATCGGACCGAAGGCAGTGTAGTTCTAGGTTTTCTAGGTCTAGAAAATGGGGGAGCCAGGTTCATTTAACAACCTTCTTTAGTGATTCACTTAACCACGATGGCAACAAAGATCGTAAAATGGGTCTTGCTTAGCAATGGAGATTTTGGGCACAATTCTGGTCATAAGTCGAGGACAAACCATATTCCAAGATATTCAGATTCATTCCTTTTTCAGTCTGGTTTTCCATTTCACTCCTCTTCTGAAAGCTAGTAGCTGCTGTAAGGAACATTCCTATTGTTTCTTTTATTTTTCTTATAAGTACTCATTTCTTGTATTCATAACTATGTTTATCCTTATACCTATTATCTTGTAAGTGATTGACAAATCAAATAAATAAATAAAATGAACATTTCTGCTCTTCTCCCCATCAGAACCCTGCCATTCTGACTAAGTTACAGCTGGCTGTTGGAGAACATAATTCCCATAGTGAAATGAACTTCAGCAACTCAAGGAGATAGGCTTGCTATCTTTTTAGCTGACACCAACAGAGAGGTAGCAAGCAGAGAGCTTTTTCCTGGTATAGTTGAAAGTAAAGGTTCACACCCCAGTTTCTTTCTATCAAGCCCACACTAAAGACATAGTGTGTATATAATGCTGGGCAAATGGCATTCTCATATATCCACCACAATCTGCACAGCTGGCATTTAATGCTGCAAGCATTTGGTAATACAGGAACGATCATAGGTACGATAACAGCTGGTGAAATAACCCAGAAATGTCAATCTATAATCTGTGATCAAAGATAATAGAGAGGCGTTATGTACATAAGAATCAAATTGGATTTTGAGACTGAATAAAAGCTGAACAGGAGGTTTTTATGAGAGATATGAAAATACCTCTTAGGTGGGAATATTGTTTAATGCAGAGTCAACATATAATGGAACCTTTGTTCAATTTAAATTCATCTTTTCATCAACAACGTCCCGGACTATTAATCTTTTTCAGAGCTGGAAGAAATCCGAGCGCGATTCTCAGGATCATTTGGGATAAATGCAGCCAAGCAGTGGATTTTCTTAAGCAAATTTTCATCTGGAACTGTGTCCTTGTTCATTTGCCTCCTAACAAGATTCCTGAAACATGCAGATATTCAACAGGAAGAAGCTTTTCTTGACACAGAAAACTAATGGAGAACTGATTCTTGACTGAAGGTCTACATCCCATGGATGGAGAAGACCCATGGAGACCACTGATGTTCCAGTATTCGAGGGGCTGATACAAAGAAGAGGGGCTCAACGTATTATTTTCCAAAGCCCCTGAAAGCAGGACAAGAAACAATGGATGGAAACTAATCAAGGAGAGAAGCAACCTGGAATTAAGGAGGGATTTCCTTGACAGTGAGAACACTTAACCAGTGCAACAGTTTGCCTTCAGATGTTTCGGATGCTCCAACACTGGAGGCTTTTGAGAAGAGACTGGACACTTGTCTGAAATGGTAAGTTTCAGGGGGTGGACCAGGAGAGCTCTAAGGTCCCTTCCAACTCTTCTTATTGTGTTATTCTGCTACAGCTGCTACTTGCTCTTTGAGCAAGACCTTTATTCATGTCAGAAGCATCTTCAAATTGTTATTCTGTTAAATATGGCTCAGCAGTAGAACATTGAATTCAGGATGTGTCTGAACCTTTTGTTCATTTTTCACCAGAGTCTGCAATACAGCACTATTAAAAGTCAATGTACAAGCTTTCAAAAGCAGAAATGTAGCAAACGTTAGCTCTGATGGCATGTTTTTCCCCTTCTATTCTGGAATTCCCATAATTCAATCTCTGCTGAAGATTAAAAAAACACAAAACAGCTCGTTGTTTCATTAGAAGGATGTCGACTGGATGCAGGAAGGTCAACCAGTGATGCAAAAATGAATGTCATTATTTTTGTGCTATAGTTGCTCGTATTGTGGATTTCCTTCAGATATTATTATTTCTTGAACTATTTTATCGGTTATCTATAAGCATTATTTGTATTTTCGGATGCTGTAAGGCACCTTCTGAAGTGTTTTTTTTTTTTTTAAAGAAGGACTCCACATCTTTTAAATAAACAAATGGTAAGTTAGGGTTGGTCCCTGGGTTGAACCTGCGTGGATTGGATCTGATTGCAGGCATCACTGATTTGTTTGACAGAGATTTTTTTAAGAGGAGGGGGAGGAAAGATAAAAAGAAATAAAAGGAAAAACTGACAGCGAGCAGGAGAGGTAGAGCAGAGATGGTATTCAGCAGGTTCTGACCAGTTCTGGGGACAAGAAACAGAAAAGTTTGAGTAGTTCGGAGAAGCAGCAAAAACAGCCTCTGTCTGGCCCCACCAACTCCATCTCTTCTCTGCCTCCTGAGTCCCAGCTGATTGGCTGGGTCTTCTTTGGTTGCTCTGCACAGAAGAATGGAGCTGGAAAGCAGGTTAGTAGGGTGGGGAGGGAATTGAGATTTTACAGTATCCTTCCCCTGCCACGCCCACCAAGCCACAGCCACAGAACTGGTAGTAAAAATTTTTGAATCCCAGCACTGAGGTAGAGGCAAGAAAATATGGCCATTTTGTAATTTTTGCTAAGCCATAAACTACTACTGTATGTTATTTGGAACTTAGTGACTCAATTTGGTATCGTGGTTAAGAGACTGGCCTAAAAACCAGGAGCATGTGAGTTCTAGTTCCACCTTAGACATGAAAGCTGGCTGGGTGATTTAGGGTCAATCACTAAGAGTCCGTGAGTTCTAGTCCCGTCTTAGGTATGAAAACCAGCTGGGTGACGTTGGGACAATCGCTCTCTCTCAGCCCACTTCACAGGGCTGTGGTTAGAAAAATAGAAGGACAAAATAGAATGATCTGCATTTATTGCTTTGAGTTACTTATAAAGTAATACAATCAAATAAAATAAAATAAATCAAATAAAAATTTAAAAAGCTATTGGTTCCAAATAACTATGACTCACAAGACGCGATGGAACAAATCAAATTATAGTGTCTTTTGGAAAATATTCTAGTGAAAGTGAATAATGCATGCTCCAGATTTTAAAAAAAGTAAGTTGAGTGTTATAGTCTAGGATGGAAGATGTGTCCAGATTCAGAAATACAGGTAGTCCTTGACTTACAACAGTTTGTTTAGTGACTGTTTAAAGTTACAACAGCACTGAAAAAAGTAAATTGTGACCATTTTTCACACTTATGACCGTTGCAGCTTTCCCATAGTTGCATGATCAAAATTTGGATGCTTAACCGCTATTTCATATTTATGACCATTGCAGTGTCCTGGGGTTGTATGATCCCCTTTTGCCACCTTCTGACAAGCAAAGTCAATGGAGGAAGCCTGATTCACTTAACAACCTAACTTACCAACTGCAGTGATTCACTTTACAACTGTGGCAAGAAAGGTCGTAAAATGGGGCAAAACCCACTTAACAAACATCTCACTTAACAACAGAAATGCTGGGCTCAATTGTGGTAATAATTCAAGCACTGCCTGTAATTCAGATCCGTTGTCGTTTTTGCTCTGCTCCTGAATCTTTAGTAGCAGCTGGTCTTAACAGGCCTAGACTAAGTGAAATTTTCTCCGTTTTTTTTCAAAAAAAATTCCAGATGAGGAAAAGCTTCCATTGTTTAATATGTCTGAGGACCAAGTGGATGTCCCAAAACACAAGCAGAAAAGGTAAAAAGAAAGCGGCAGTGTCTGTGACGAAATTCAGAGTTTCTGGAGATATTAAAGTATTGTAGACTGGATTATTTTTGGTGGAATACGCCATACGTTGGGATGGGATTTTTTTTGTAACCGGGGATGGGCTGTTTCAGAAAATACAGGAAGTGCTGGGCAGTTTGTCAGGACCAGGGATTTGCTACCCAACCACCCTCCTCCCTCCAAACTGCTGGCTCTTTTGTCGGCTTTCACTTCTGCTTCCCTTTCACATTTTTAGATGGTTTAAAAAAAGCCTCCAATTTACTGAAACTTGAACTAAAAACAGAAGCCCCAAAACCAGCCCCCTTGCCAGCTCCAAGTTGAACTCCTCCTCTTCTTTCCTGGTTTCCTAGTTCCCCCTGCCTTGCTTTCTGTGGCTGCCCAATTACAGGAAAAGCTGGGATTAAAATCACTGGAGTGGCCTGGGGGGTGGGGTGGGGAGGAGGTAGGTTCTTGCCTGCTTTGCAAATTTCGTAGGGGAAAAATCCACTTTTGCCTGAAATATACTTTGCACACCAGGAAAAGCCTACTAAAACGATTACCCTTCCGAACAACAAAGCCAGGTTAGCAGACTGACTGCTCTACAAAACACCAGGCATGGTTTGGTACGAGGCAGCTTGTCTAGAAACCATAGGCCGATACGGCCCTTAACTTCTACATCTGCAGAGATCAGCAGCAAAACAGCACAGAAAGGAACCATGATTGTGTATCGAACCACTGTTTAAAGCACAGTGACAGTAGCTGGCTCACAAGTTAATCAAAAAACCCTTGCCAGTCCTCCTAGTTGGACTATCCCTTTTCAAAGATCCAGTGACTTCAGTAGGAATCCAGTAGATACAGCTGAGCGGGGTAAACTTTCCCTCTTCAACTGATCTCTAGCTGGTCTTTGGTGTAAGGTTGCTCCATGCTTCCCAAGTCCTCTTAAGGCATTACTGAGTGGTGCAATTCCCCTTACACCCACTTCCTACCCCTGTACCCCATCCCACCCCGTCTCCCATCTTGGACTTACTAGCCCCTCCCCTAATAGTGTCCCCCTCTTCTCCCTCCAACCCATGCAAGACAGGATTGGAGGCAGACAAAATTTGTCGGGATGCACTCCACAACTCTGTAGAGCAAGGTTTGCCTCGATGAGCCCTGAAGCTTAGGACAGGACATTCACGAGCCTCAAAGCAGGAGATGCAGCTGGGATGAGCAGCACTGCTTCGGTCCTATCACCCTGCACCCACCTACAATCAACTTTTTATCAGCATCAAGGAAATCTCCAGAAAAAGATGGCAATGCATTCTGGAGAAAGAGAGAGTTAGAGACACACAGAGAGAGGGGGGGGGGGGAGGGAGGGAGAGAGAGAGAGAGAACACAGTGAGTTGTCTCCAAGTTGCAGTACGCTTCTTATCACTTACCTGTTGCCCACAGGCCCGAGTTCACCATGGCTATAATTCTTCTGGTATGGAAGAGACAGACCCAAAGGGCCCTGCCTGCCAGTGACGGATGGTACTTGTTCCAGAGAGGAAAAAGCAGGTGGCAGGACAAGGAAGGGCCTCTAACTTAGGGGCAGGTCTGGGGAGTCCCCGGGTGCTTGAGAAGCAAGAACAGTGAATGTGGCAGGAAGCAGCTGGGAGGAAGAAGACATGGCAGGGTGTGTGTGTGTGTGTGTGTGTGTTTTGATGGGAGGGGGAGGAAGCAAAGAACACTGCAAGGACTGACACACAGCAAATACAGATCTATGTGTGCAATTGCCACAGTGCCCACAGGTGCCCATGCTTCAGTCTGTGGTGTCCAAATTTCAGGGCAGCCCTTAGTTGAGTTCAAAGGATCGGCGTGACACAGGATCTATAGAACATGCATATAGGCTAAAATGTGGCTGGGCGTTTTATGGTTCAGTAAGGGGTCTGAGCATGTTGTGAACTGCAGGTAGTGCTCAACTTACAGCCATTCATTTAGCAACTCTTTGGAGTTACAGCAGCACTGGAACCGGTCCTTGGACCAATGTAGCATCCCCACAACCCCAAGCTCAAAATTCAGGCGCTTGGCAAATGGCATGTCTTTATGACCATTGCAGCATATAATCGCCATCTGAAAAGCAAAGTCAATGAGGAGACGGCATGTTCATTTAATGACCACATGAGCTTTCATTTAGCAACTCTTTTTTTGTGACAAAAAAAGGTTGCAAAATCGGAAATAACTTCACTCAACAACCAACTTTCTCAGCAGTGGATATTGTGGTCCCAATAGCCTAGCGATAGCAGGCAAACCAAACTCAGCCACTGAAGTATGTAAATCAGGCTTATGGCTTAGCAAAATATAGGGGTCCAGTCACTGTGGCTTATACAACAACCCTCACAACTTAGCATGGCACATGAACCCTAACCACTGTCATCCTGGTGACATCTCAGAATCTGTATTGGCAACCACAGTACCTCCATCCTCATTGCTTGTACAAAAACCTACTCGCGGATGTCTTCATTGCAGGGAAGCACACAACTCACTGCATGTGACCCAAGTGGACCCAGCTTTGTTAGATCTAAAATATTTATAGTATATAGAAAGAATTGTTCACCTGTCTTTGTGTCTAGGGAAATTTCAGCACAGGATGTTTTAAAGATCCAGTAGGAAGAATCTAGCTCTCTGTTCATGGTCCATGGGATATTTTATTACTTTATGCACTTTGGGGCTGATCTTCAGCATCTAAAACATGGTTCGGAGCTAAGTTCCGAAAAGTCGCCTTTTAATGCCTGTAAGACAGCCACGGAGAACAGCTGTATATTAACAGTTAGTCTTGCATTTTTGTCCACTCAACACTTGGGGGAAGCAGAATGCCACAAATTCTCCAATTCACCTGTTGTGGCCATACAATCCACAACAGTTGGGAGACAGCAACACCAGGCTAGCAGCAGGCTTACGTTCATCATGTCTAATTCTCCAACATCAGACACGGAGGCCTCTACGGCATCCACTAATTTTTACTCTGTCCTGATCTCCCCGACTAGATGTAGACACCGAAGTGTTTCTACTTGGGAGCATTCCCTGGTCCTATGCAGAATGCACCCACATAATGCAAAAAAAAAAAAAAAAGTTCTGTCTGGAAACAACCACATTGCAGATGTAACCCAATTCAAAAGTATCTGTGGAGATTCTTAGGTCATGGTTTGCCCCAAAGGTGCTTTTTCAAAAGACAACTGGATTTCTTTTGTTTTTCCTTGAAGATGTTTCGCTTCTCATCCAAGAAGCGTCTTCAAATCTCTGAAGGAGCGTCTTGGATGAAAAGTGAAACATCTTTAAGGAAAAACTAAAGAAATCCAGTTGTCTTTTGAAAAAGCACCTTTGGAACAATTCAGAGGTACATCTGAAGGGCATTACAGGGCCAAGTCCACTAGTTTGTGTGCACACAATGTCACATTTCAGTATGGCACATATAGTAGTGGAGTTTTCTACTGATGTTGGCAACTGGGGGCTCACCTGTACAGCTGCTCAGGTCTATACAGATCTGTTATCTGTGCCCACAGCGTTCAGACTAAGGGACTTTCACCACACTCACACCTGGCAACACCTTTCCTGCTGTGTTCCTGTAACGTTGCCATCCTTTGTCCCCAACCCATGATAAGCCAGTTTTAAGTTGTCCTTAGCAGTACCAGGGTTAAGTGGTTTTCCTCCTCTTCCGACATTAGTCAAGAGCAGCCTCCAGGTGTCTAAAATTTGTGAGGCTGTATGTCCCATTAACCTGAAAGGCAGTCAAGTGACTGATGCGACTGGCTACAGAGGCGGCAGAGGCAGGATGGGGATCTGCAATGGAAAGTCAAATTATATTACACTATAATTTTCTGCTGACTCAAGGGTGGATGGAGAGCAGTTTAACTCAGTAACAGGGAAATTTACCAAGCTACAGAATCAGTAATAATCCATCTTGCATAAAACGTCTGTTGTCCTGAGGAAAAAAAATGCACAATCCCTTCTCCCAATGCCCAAGTCTTCCTGTTTAAAGATTTAAAGCTTGCAAACTTGGGAAGGAACTCTTATTGATTGCTTAAAGATCCATTGTCATATGACTAAAGTAAATGAACTTCACATGAGATAGCTTCCTATATTTATGTATTTGGTTTAATCACCTCAGTCCACTATCCATAAAATGGGAATGGCGTAATTTTTCAAAGAAGTGTTGCATAAAAATAGTTTATGAGTTTTTAAAAAATGATCCTGGTTCATTTAAGCCTATAAAATTGGGTCACTGCTGATCTCTAAAGGAGAAAGAAAGAAAGAAAGAAAGAAAGAAAGAAAGAAAGAAAGAAAGAAAGAAAGAAAGAAAGAAAGAAAGAAAGAAAGAAAGAAAGAAAGAAAGAAAGAAAGAAAGAAAGAAAAGGAAGGAAAGAAAAGGAAGGAAAGAAAAGGAAGGAAAGAAAAGGAAGGAAAGAAAAGGAAGGAAGGAAGGAAGGAAGGAAGGAAGGAAGGAAGGAAGGAAAGAAAGAAAGAAAGAAAGAAAGAAAGAAAGAAAGAAAGAAAGAAAGAAAGAAAGAAAGAAAGAAAGAAAGACCAATGTTGGTTTTAGTAGCCCAATTTTAAAATACCTGGAAACAAAGCCTTCTAAGTTTAATGAAATTGCTGTCTTCATCAGTTGTCTAAGATTGCAATATAAGCTACTGATGGCTATCTAGCTCTATTTTGAGAGAACAATCTGGGATCTAATATTTGAACTCTTCCAGCATTTAATTTAAAACTTTGCTGTGAAGACAGACCCCATGCTGAGATCAGCCTTGCTGCTTTCCTTGCGGCAGAGTAAAAATTAATGTCACCCAAAGTTTTTGGGACTTTTGTGTGCATGGACCCAACATCCCCAAAGTGCACAAAAAGCTGTCTGAGTTGACTATCAAAGTTACACAAAGGGTGGAGCAGTTTGGGGAGCGCGGTTTCATCCAAGTCTTCCTCTGATCTACGGTTTGGCTCATCGGCCTTGTGGTGTGGTACCTTCTCCCGTGTGCATCTCCACAGATCTTGCCTTCACCGTTCAGAAGTGCTGGTCACCTGAAATACGAGGATGTTTTTCTGCCTGATATTTGACTGGTGAGGTAGCTACAGGTTGGAAGCACTGTACAAGGCATCGAGCAGAACTGTGTCTTGGGCGAAAGGGGGAGATTCATTAAACAACTGGCCATGTTTCCTCTCACCCTACCCAGTGCTGTATGTGAGGAACCTGTGGCTAGAATAGCAATAGGCCTATAGGTCAGTCGGAAGGTCCAAGAGGCAGGCACCCTGCCCAGCCCTGTCTCCCTGTTCCCATGGCTGGCTGAGGCAGGCGGTAATGAGAGGAGACGGCCGGTGTCGCGGGTGCTCCCCCGGGGCTGTGGTTATTGTATGTGACGCGCCGGCTCCATTGCGCTGCTCATATTTCTCCCCCGATCAATACTTTTGACTCCCTACAAGACAATAATCGCTTGTCCGCGGCCGCCAGTCGATCAAATACATTATTAGAGTGCGCTCCCAGGGGACCAAGGAGCAGGGTGGGCAGAAGAGGAAAAGAGCGGGGGTGGGGGGGTGAAAGTAGAGAGAATGTTGGGGGGGGCAGGACGGCAGAACAAGTTTGAAAAGAGATGCAGGGAGGGGACAAAGTAGAGAATCTTTGTGTCTTCCCTGTGAGGAGAAACGAGTTTTTCCAACAGAGTCCACAAGGAATTATCATGACTTCACCCTTTGCTCAAACTGCTGCAAAAGTTCCTTAAGTTTTGTTCCAGGTGTGGAAACATCTGGCCCGCCTTAAAAGTGCTCCTGGGTTTCACCTAAGGATCCGTGCCCAAGTTTCCAAAAATTCAAACCTTGCTAAGTGGCAGATAGGAACACAAAGAAGCCTGCTGAGAAATTTTGCTCGGCTCTTTAGGATTTTCATAATTTCCCTGCTATATGTTGATAGATCATCCAGGTCACAGTTGTCCCAAAGATGCTCCTTCATAAGGCAGGTGGACTTTCTTTCTTTGTTTTCCTTGAAGGCGTTTCACTTCTCATCCCAGAAGCTTCTACAGTTCTGAAGCTTCAATTCAAAACTGAAGAAGCTTCTGGGATGAGAAGCAAAATGCCTTCAAGGAAAAACAAAGGAAGTCCAGCTGTCTTTTGAAAAAACACCTTTGGATTTCCCTAATATATTTCACTCTAAGGGAGGGGTGGGGAACTATGGCCCCTTTATGATCTCTGGACTTCAACTCCCAGAATTCCTGAGCCATAGAATTCTGGGAGTTGAAGTCCTCAGGGGTTAAAGGAGCCATAGTTCCCCACTTCTGCTCTAAGGGAACACAGTTCAAATCCTACTCCAGGGGAGATTGCCATTCAGTTTTTGCTTCTGGTCGGTTTCTGCTTCCATTGAACGTTAAGCACAATTCTGCATGCCATCCCAACTGAGACTGTGATTAATCTTAATGAGGCTTGGCTGAAAGTAACCAGCTTCACCAAGCGTGGTTTAAAAGTCACAATGCTTAATTAAGATGGACATCGTTTGTCAGCTTCTAACAATATGGTAAATGTGAAAGGCATGTGACAGTTTCCCAACACATCTTTGAGGCTGTGCCAGAGGAGAAAGAGAGAGGGCGGGATTACCTATGAAGATTCTCCGTCATCCAGGTCATACTTCTCCCAAAGGTGATTTTTCAAAAGGCAACAACTGGACTTGGCTTTTCCTTGAAGATGTTTCGCTTCTCATCCAAGAAGCTTCAGAACTGAAGAAGTGGATGAGAAGCAAAAGGTCTTTTAAGGAAAAACAAAGTCCAGTTGCCTTTTGAAAAAGTGCCTTTGAGAAAGGCAGCATTCCAAGATTCAGTATGGTTTAGTCTTTCCCCTAAACCACTAAACTATGGTTTAACTTGCCTGAATGTGGCCTAATATTATTTTTTTTGGCAGCCCACTCTGAGGTTGCAATTTGCAGCAACAGCTCTCCCTACCCCAGTGCCCCCCAATCCCCCGACTTCCTAGCCACAGGTCTATTAATGCAAATTAGTCAGTCTTCTTACAATTAGCCTTAAGAATCTCCTTATACCTATGTAACCAGTGTGTTGCCAGACTAGCTTTGAGGCTCAGTTTGCCCACAGTTTTGTTGACACATTTATTTTGTGACAGAACATCAGAGGCTGTGAAAAAGGTCACTTTTAAGCATGTACAGAACATAGCACTGAATCAGAAAACAACTTCACCATGCTCTCGCATTGGAGAGGGAGTCAGAGGTAAAGTAACCATGCCTAAAAAAAAAAAAAAGAGGAGGAGGAAATAGGGGGTGGGACAGGGAATTATGCCTCCTGCTGTAGATTTAAGGGTTATAAATATGAAAAGAAAATTCTGGGCCCTGCACTTGTGAAGGGTCAGGCACAGGGGTGGGATTCTACTAGTTTGCACCTATTCGCTAGAACCGGTTGTTAACATTCTAAGCAGTTCGGAGAACCGGTTGTTAGAAGAAATTACTGGCCTAATCCTGTAAGGAAGGCAGGAAGGAAACATTCTGGTGTTGCTTACAGAAACTGCCTCTCCGTTAACCCTTATTCCATTCTTGGCAGGACTAAACTTCCTGTCTCAGGAACATCTCTGAAGTTTTTTTCCCCTCCTTTGCTGGTACTTTGCTTGGGTGGAGTGACCATTCAAAGTTACAATGGCATTGAAAAAAGGGACTTATGACCATTTTTCACACTTACAACTGTTGCAGCATCCCCACAGTCATGAGAGGCCAGGCGAGGAGATGCGTGCCTCGATGTGTGCATGCCAATAACATGACCACCAAGCCACGTCCACCCAGTCACATGACCACCAAGCTACGCCCACCAACTAAGCCACGCCCACAGAACCGGTCATCTAGAAAAATTGAATCCCAACCCTGGTTGTGTATCACAAAAGGCATTTGGCAAATGTGTTCTCTCCAGCATGAGAAGTTGACCCTTGATTAAAGGCAGATCGGGGTGTCCAAGCTTGGCAAGTTTAAGACTTGTGGACTTGTGGCTGGCTGGGGAATTCTGGGAGTTGAAGTCCACAATCTTAAACTTGCCAAGCTTGGACACCCCTGAGATAGACAATTCCAACTCCATCATAGTTGTCATCGGTGAGTGCCAGAACCTGGAAATGTGGGGGGGCGGGGGGGTGGGGTGAGCCCCAAAGCTGGTAAGAATTTCATTATTTTAAAAGTAGCACGCAAACCCCTTTTGGGGCCAACTAACTTTTGATGTTTCTGCTGTTGCGGGTTTCTTTGAGAAAGGTTCCTGCACAGAGCTGCCAATTGGACTTCACCGCCCAAGTGTCTTCTTCCAAACTTATGATTCCAGGATTCTCACCAAAATCTACTTTTCCAAAAAGAGTTGGACTGTAGCTGCTTACTTTTTAAAGGGGGAAAAAACGGTCCTCTTGGGGCTGAAAATAAATTTGTCTCTTGACCAGATAAGAGGAAAGCTAAATGTTGACATTCTTTTAAGGGGAGAAGGGGAGAGGGACGACATGTAGGAAGGTCCCACACATCATCCCCCTCCCTTTCTCACCTAAGCTTCTAGTCCATAAGCAAGGGATCTCTTCTCGGAATCACCTACTCATTGTAAAGTTATAAAGTCACCTGCCTGGATAAGATGTTCACCAAATCTATATCAATGTCTATAGCTCACTGGTTGACTTTGTATTTGCATGCAGAATTATATATGTATTTATTTATTAAATTTCTATACCACCCGTCTCATCAAAGAATAAAGCAAGTTTAGGCCTCGACATTTCTACTCAAAACCACCGTACATAAAAAGGTGGGAGATTCATGTTAAAAATAATATGAAATTAAAAAAAACAAAAACCAAGCAGCAAAACAAAATGTATTCTACACAGGGGGAAGAAGGGGACCTTCAAATGAGCTTTGTATTGGTACAATCCTATTCTGCTGTCTATTTTGGCAGCTGAACCAATTTACTTTCAGCTGAGCTGCGAACCTGATTTTCTATTAGAAACTCTGGTGATCGGGGAATCCCATTGGTGGGAATTCTTGCTTAACCTTCCTCCTGGTTCCTAGTTTCTCTCTCTTCTCATAGAACCACAGAATTATCCAGTTAGAAGGAACCAGAAAGATCCTCTAGTCCAGGGATGGGCAAACTTTTTGGCTTGGGGGCCTCATTGACTTTTAAAATTTGACAGACGGGCCGGGTCAGCACAAGATATGATACATATAAAAAACTGCAAAATCTCCGCAAAATCAAGTCACTGCACCTAATGCGCTACCTGGTGTCAAAATGCCTGTCATTACAAGTCAAAATCAAAGGAATGCAATCATTCAATCATTCACATCAAACCTTAATTCTGTACCAATCTTCAGCGGGCCGGATTAAAAAGACCAACGGGCTGGATGTGGCCCGCGGGCCGTAATTTGCCCATCCCTGCTCTAGTCCAACTGTCCACATTAGGCAAGGAAAGCATTTCAACTATCCATGAGAGGTGGCTGTCCAGCCTCTTCTTCAAAACCTCTAGAGATGAAAGAGCCACCATTCAGAAAGACTACTTCAGTGTTGAACAGATTTTTGCCATCAGGAAGCTCGATCTGGTATTCAAATGGAGTCTAGGTAGCTGCTATTGATACCTGTTATTTATGGTGCTAGTTTCTGAGGCCATGAAAAACAGTTCATAGTCCATCTTCCCTGGAGTCATCCCTTTATATGTACCTAAACATGACTTTTTGTTTCTGAAGATCCCAAGATTCTTCAGCCTGTCCCCATAGTGCATGTCCTAAAGTACTCTGAATCATCTTTGTTGGCCAATTCTTAATGCTCTCTAATCTGTCGATATTCTTCTGGAAACGGAGTCTGCAGAAATCTAAAAGATTCAGCCAGTTACACGTCCCTCTTTATGGTACCCTGTATTAACAGCCACTTCTCCCAGCCCAAAGCCCTCCAGGTGAGGCTAATGCTCATCAACTTCAACCATGAATGGAAATAGTGACCCTAATTTCCTGGTCTGTAAAGTATGAAGATGAATAGCCTGAGCTCCACAATGAGTGGAAGCGCTCCCCAGATTCTTAAGCATGACTTTTTTTGTCAGGCCATCCATGGAGACACTGTTGGGGACTGAACGCGGGACCCCTTGCATCTCTCATTAAGTGTTGTGCCTGATGATTCTTGACTCTTGACGCATGTATCTTTTCTTTTTATGTACACTGAGAGCATTTGCACCAAGACAAATTCCTTGTGTGTCCGTCCAATCACACCTGGCCAATAAAGAATTCTATTCTACTCTACTCTACTCTACTCTACTCTACTCTACTCTACTCTACTCTACTCTACTCTACTCTATTCTACTCTACTCTACTCTACTCTACTCTACTCTACTCTACTCTACTCTACTCCATTCCATTCCATTCCATTCTATAGCCTTAGCCAAAATTAACTAGGTATGCCTCTGCAGCTGGATCTGACAAAGTTTCCTTAGCTATTTTGATTTCCCTTCATGCCAATTCCCAGAATCTTTTTTACAATGGGGTGTTATCGTTCACCACTCCCTCAGGTGGCTACATGGAAATCTAGACAAAACTTTCCTGGGTCAGGGAAGGGAGAAGCTCCACTCCATCACCTGTTCCTATGGTGACCAAGGTAAAATAGTAGGTGTCTATAATGACCTGTGGCCAATGGATTCAGCAAGGGGCATTTTGCAATGATCCAGGAAGAAGATATGGCCATCCTGATTTGCCACTGACAATCACTTTCTTGTCCGTGAATATTTCTCCTTTATTTAAAGCCTCCTAAGCTAGTAATTCTTACCAACATATTCCTGTGAGATTCTATAGGTTAACTCTGTGGCTGTCTTTTGTGAAAACAAGTGCCTTTGTCTGTCCTGATTTTTTTGCTATTCAATTTCCGCAGAGGACTCTGTTATAAAAAGGAGGGAACATAACACATAACAGATAATCAGAGTTGGAAGGGACCTTGCAGGTCATCTAGCCCAACCCCCCGCCCAAGTGGGAGACCCTACACTATTTCTGACAAATGGCATCCGTAAACACATCCGTTTTTTCCCACACTATGCAAGATTTGTATAAGCTTCTATTATGTTGACTCTGGTCTCTGGGTGTTATGTGAATTTCGTTGTATGTATACTGTGTATATACGTATAATGACAATAAAGAATTCAATTCAATTCAACATTATAGGCCCTCTTATGTTTTTAAGGTATTATAAAATGCCTACATAAGAGAGTTTTTCTAGCCTCCTGTTCATTTTTTGTGGCTCTTTTCTCCACATTTTTTTGGGTTGTTTCAGGAACAGAAATTCTAGAAACTGCAATTCCAGCAGACTGGGGGAGGGGGCTCAACTTAACCTAGATTAGCTGAACTAATGCTATCTTTGGCCTCTGCATTCTTATCACAACGTATCTCCACTTATCTCCATTCTTATCACAACGTATCTCCACATTCAGAATGCAGAAAAACTCCCTGACTGAATGACACCAGAAACTAGTGGAGTTAGTTTTTAGTTATTTAGTCTGGAAGAGTTTCCACAGACAGGAAGGCCGCGACTGGTTGTCCTCACAGGCAGGAGACGAAGGTCTGGAAACAGCATTAATTTCTGGCATCAGGCACAATTCCTGAATAACAATAATATCAAGTGGTATTGATCATAGGATAGGATCTATATGGATGTATAGGATCCAATATTTGAGGGACTGACACAAAGAAGAAGGGGCCCAAAACATCTGAAAGCAGGACAAGAAGCAACGGATGGAAACTAATCAAGGAGAAATTTAACCTGGAAATAAGGAGGAATTTTCTGACAGTGAGAACAATCAATTGATAGAACAGAAGTTGCTTTTGGAAGTTGTGGGAGCTTCATCACCGGAGACTTTCAAGAAGAGATTGCACTGCCATTTGTCAGAAATAGTGTAGGGTCTCCCGCTCGGGCGAGGGGTTGGACTAGATGACCTACAAGGTCCCTTCCAACTCTGATTATCTGCTACATCTGTTACAACCTAAGGAAAAAAAATCCAGACAGTTAGAAATTAATTCGTGGAATGACTTGCCTTCAGAAATTGTGGCTTCTCTAACACTGGAGGTTTTTAAGAAGAATTTGGACAACCATTTGTCTGAAATGATGTAGAGCAGGGGTCTCCAACCTTGGCCCCTGGAAGCCTGGTGGACTTCAACTCCCAGAATTCCACAGCCAGCTGGCTGTGGAACTCTGGGAGTTGAAGTCCGCCAGGCTTCCAGGAGCCAAGGTTGGAGACCCCTGATGTAGAGTTTCCTGCCTCAGCAGGGAATTGGACTAGAAGATCTCAAACTCTCTTATTCTGTTATTCTGATGTAGTAGCAAAGACAAAGTGACAACTGTTTTGAGGTGTAATGACTCATCTATAAAAGCAGACACCACTCCATATATTTAAAGGACCAAGCCCCATTGCCTTCAAGCAGGTAGGACCACCAAGTTGGTAGGTGTTAGATACAGCACAGACAAGATACGAGTCTCTGCCCAAAAGTTTTAGAGTGGAAGGGGAATCAAAATGGTTTGTTATGAGATATGCAGCAGCAAAGACAGAGAGAGAATTAACCTGGAAGAAAGTATTCAGGAAAAGGAGAAGGTTGAGATGTTCATGGAAGATTTTATGGAAGGAGACAATGAAGAGGATGTGGAAAATGAAATTGCAGAGATGTAGTTATTTCAAAAGGCAGACATGGTTATCGTGATGAGAAAGGAGAAAATAATTGGCAACTAGGAGTATTTTAGCTAGAATTGCAGGCCTATAAAAAAGGTCTTGGGCTGTTAAAGAGGGATGATGGGAGAAATACATTATTTTTTTTGCATAAATTATAACAAGTGGAATAAGCACCACTTTCAATAGCCTCAATATTGTATGATGCATTGCAGGTGTGTTGGTTATGCTGTTTGGGGATGATCAGAACTGCAATCCAAACATTAGGAGTGCATCAGTTTCAGGAAAACTGATGCGAGCATTGGCTTTTTTATATCAGGGTACAGAAGAACATTAACAATTATTATATTGGCAATAAGCCAGCAGTGATGATCCCAGCTGCACACCTATGGAACAGATCTTGAAGTTTGCTAAATTGCAAAGCAACACATTTGACCCACCTCACTGTTTATTTTTCAAAAAGCAGGTTTCTAAACCTTAATGCAACCAAGATAGATTTGAAAGGACTTGTAGAACTCGGAAGAGTCTTACCATGAAGCTGAGCAGGATTTTCAGGGCTCAGGAGACAAAGCAAATAAGGAAGGAAATATATCCATCTTCATATTACACTTTGGGTGAGTATACCGTATGCAAAATGCTTCATTTCGCACACATAAGCATGTTTTCTCCCATTTGCACTCACATTAGTTCCCAACTTTTTCACACACATTTGGCACACAGAAAAGCACTCATGTGTTATGCATTTATACAGGCTGCCCTCTGCTTACCACCCCAAACAGAGCCCAAAACTTCTACTGGTATTGCTAAATGAGTCACTTAAGTGAATTTTGTTCATTTTACAACCTTTCTTGTCATATTTATGAGGTCATAAATATGAACCAGTGGCCAAGTATCCGAATGTTGATCATGTAATCCTGGGAGTGCTGCAACAGTCATAAGTGTGAAAAATGATCATAAGTCACTTTTGTTCAGTGCCGTTGTTAACTACAAACAATCACTAACTGAACAGCTATAAGCCAAAGATAACCTGTATGCACATGAGTTATTTTTTTATTTCTGTGTTAATCTCTTCTTACAGTAACAAACATAAATGGTTTCCCTTATATTCTGTCTTGAGTATGCCTAACATCTGGGACAAGCCTGTTCTGTGTCAAGCAATCTTCCTTAAATTAATTTATTTAGGGGTCCTTTCCCATGCTCTGGATTATAAGGTGCTAGAGCTTCCTATTTCTCCTCAAACAATTCCAGCTTCATAACATGGAAGGACCGTGATGTATGAAAATTCAGAGCAGATTTTTTTTTTTTTTTAAAGGAGTTTTACTAAGTGGAGAAAAGCTCATTTGTGTTTGAGGCTTTCTTTGGCTTCTTCCTGAGTCTCTCCTGCTCTTCCTTTTGTAAAAATACTTTTGATCCTTTTTCTCCCTTTTGCGATATTTTTATATCATAACGAAAGACCGAAGAAAGAAAAGGGGTCATCAAGTTGCCGGGTGTGTGTATAAATGACATTTATTAGATTTCTTTTTAATCTCCCTCTGTGCGCTTTTCCTGTTTGCACCTTGTCAATAATTATAAAGAACATGTCTTTTTCTTTTTTCCAAGGCTCTGTGAAATGCTCTGTTTATTTTAAAACTAGAGGAATAACAAATAATGAACGTTGATTCCTTGGGGAGACAAATTCTAAGGCTGTGTTTGCACTGGGGGGGGTGTGATGTGATATATCTGATGACGGTGAAACACAGATAATTTGACATTAATCAGAATCAAGAATTGGCACTCTTGTTTCAGGGCTTGGCTCAGTAATAAAGATTGAGTCTAAACATGATCTAAGTGCTTTTCCCCTTACCAAGAATAAACCGCAGCCCGGCCCTCTCCGAAATCGCTTGGATCAGAAGGATCTCCAACTCAGCCTATCGGTACCCGGTTCTAGAAATGACCAGAGTGAATACATGAGTGTGACTCATTCCTTGTGAGACACCCATAAAATCTCAGCCGTGAAGACACAATGGATTGGGAAGATTGGGGGCTCAGCACATACAATAAATTCAGTTTAACAAAAAAGGATCTTAAGATATAACAATCCCACATTCTTCCTATATTAGATTCAGGACTTTGGGTTGTTTGTCGATCTCGTGCCTATTCACGCAAATCCTCAATTCTTTTTCCTTTAAAAAAAAAAAATTAAGGGAGGAAAGTATTTTTTCCTTATTGTGATGTGCTTTCAAAATGTGGTGAAACGTAGGCGAGTGTTTTTTGTAAGTACAGAAATTGTGTGAGTCGAATGGCTCCATAGAGAAGAGAGAGGGAGGGAGAGAGAGAGAGAGAAATCTACATTTGTATGTTCATAGGGAGTGAACAAAAATCATTTTTGTACCTTTTCTCACACAGTAAAAGTAACAACGTGATTTGACGACGTGTCTGTGGGACGTTGTCTGTGGAGCTAGGAGAGTGCCAGACACAGACACAGACACAGTCTTTGTGTGCAAGCGAATAATTGCCAAGTAAAAAAAGATGTTTTGACAGCACCACTGCAAATGAAGGAGGGAACTCAAAAGGGCCACCTGTTTTACAAATACATTCAAGGGAGAATGAATGAATGGGGTATGAAATTGGGGGAATGTACATCACAATGAAGGCCGGTGTCAGAATTTAGCCGGACATCATCATAAAAGAGGAAAAAGAGGCACGGAACACGTGGATTTTTTTTTTTATGACATCGTATTAACTGTTTACATTTGGTTTGTATTTGTTTTGCTTAACAGTTTACCAGCACTGGGACAAATTGTAAATCTTGCAAAGTGAAGATAAAGAATAAAGAATTCCTATGCAGAATTTTCACAAAAATGCTGTGTGAAAGGAGAAGCATGTTTCAGAGTCAATTCACACAAGTGCTCTCTGACTCAAAGGTGAGGTTGGACGCTGACCTCTGTTCCTCGGTAAGGATGTAAATTTCCTGAATTATTTGAAGACTGTATTGTTATCTCATTAAAATAATCCATGCTGAGAACTTTTCTGAAGGTGGAGAAAAAGGTGAGCTGACAATACAATACTTATCCCATCTTTTCATTTCTGTCTACGCTTAATCATGCCACAAATGAGCTGTAAAATAGTTGTATCTCTACACAGTGTGTACCACCAATTGTAAAAACGACACTACGGGACACGAGCTCTTGTCTCCAGATGGACGATCCTTGAGCATTTCCCTTTTCTTCTCAAGTCACAAACTTGCTTTTATAAACCTCCATTTTTAATGTCTTCCAACATTCCCCCCCCCCCCCCCCCCCAGTCCTCACAAAGTTTCGGCACTCGGTGCTCCTTTTTTTAACCCAGGCCTGGAAGCATGGCACAATCTTCCCCTGAACTCTACGCACAAAATCAACACCATAAATCTTTGGTCAAGTTACATATTCATTTTCACACTGGGCAGGATTAGTACTGGACACTCTATCATATCATCATATGTGGTGGGGACAGAGAACATCTCTGCATCTTCTCACGCCTGCCTTCAGATTAATTTTACTGTGAATTATTTCCTGGTTTTCTACTTGTAGTCTGCAGACTTGATTAGGATCATACAGGATCTGAAGCCCTGAAAGAGTCTATCCGTCCTTCTCTCCCTCCCCCCACCTCTATGTGTGTGTGTGTTTGTGTGTAGTTGTGTGGGAAACAGCATGTCCCAACCTCTCCACCACTCTTGAATAGCTCTGCTCAGAAGTAAGGGAGGGTGCTTAATATGTTCTAAGGAGGCAACTAATTTATGTGAAGGGATCTGGAGGGTGCCCCCAGGATGACAAGGGGAATTTCAGAAACACAGGAAGGGCAGGTGGGGAGAGGCGCACCTAGATTGAACAATGCTTCCACTCAACGAACGGAAAGCAGGGGGGATGGAGAGGGACAGGGGAGAATGAGAAATACAGAAGGGGACCCTGGAATTCTCAGTGAGATATTATTTTGGAAGGATAAAACTGAAGCCAGGATGATAAATAGGATTAATATAATGGGGCGTGGGGAGTCGGCCCCCGAGCTGCAACATCCCTTTCCATCCCCCAGCGGTTGCGCTTTGTGGGGGGGGGGCGGCATCCGTCAGCCCAAGTGCCTGACAATGAAAATGGTTTCAAGCCTCGGCTGCCCGATCGATACTGTGCAAGGGGGGGGGGAGAGAAAGGGGGCTGCGAGCTACGGCAGGGCCAGGCCTCTTGTTCACTTGCTGGCTCTCTCTCTCTCTCTCTCTCTCTCTCTCTCTCTCTCTCCCTCCCCCCCCCCTTACACCTTTTCCACCCAGCGATTTCTCCCTTCTCCTCGCTTCAGACGCATTTCATTTTCTTTCCTATTCCATTCCCTGGTTTCTGCGTTGCAGCAGATTCGTGTGGAGGGAGTGCTTGGAATGGCGGGAGGTGACATACCCACCCTGTCTAGTCTCTCTCTCTCTCTCTGTCACAATTTCGCAGTTCTCAGCATGCCTTGCCAAAGCTATAATAGTAATAATATTTTTTTAAAAGCAATAACAGCCACAAAACCTGGGGGAACAGCTGGGTTTCTTTCCTTTCACCCAACTCTCCCCCCTCACCCCCATTAAATTAAAGCACATAGTGGAGAACCAAGAGATAACCCCCCAAACCTTCCATGCTTTGTAGACATTGTAGACATTGACAAAGAAATCAGTAACTGCCACCGTCGTCCAGCGTGGAAGAACCCCGCCAAGGTCACACAAACGCCTACAACAGATGGGTGGGAAAACTGCATCCCGATTCCTCCTTCCTGCTTCCCACAGCCTCCATCCAACCCAGAGTGACAGAGCTGTACCCCTCACCCCAATGCTTGCTGATTCCCAAAATCAGCACTGTCCCCCCTTCTTCCCCAGGAAAAACCTCTGCTCCTTCCGGGCACGCAACGGGCATCTTCTCCAAGAAACTCAGAGTGTGGAGAACAGCCCTGGATGGGCTTGGTTTGAGTTTGGTCCTCCCGAGAAGCCATTTAGGCCGAGCCAGGGCCGTTGCCTAATGCATTCAGCTGTGTGAAAGGGCAGCAGACGGTGATTGTTTTAATTTATAATGGCACCGTAACCCCAGGGAAGGATGGGGTGCAATCAGGATGTTGAACCCGAGGCACCAAAAAATACCTCAGCAGCTACATTACAAGGTCACTTAATCACGCAGGAGAAATGGCAGGGAAGAACAACGGAGGGTTGGGAATACAGGTAGTCCCCGGCTGTACAACCATTTGTTTATAGTGACCGTTCAAAGTTGCAACTTACAGCTGTTTTTCACACTTGCAACCGCCGCAGCATCTCCACGATCCCGTGGATCAAAAGTCAGATGCCAGGCAACTGACTCCTATTTATGATGACCGTGGTATCCCGGGGTCATGTGATCCCCTTTTGCGACCTTCTGACGAGCGGAGTCAACGGGGACGCTAGGTTCACTTAACAACTGCGGTGATCTACTTTAACAAAGGTGGGAAGGAAGACCATCAGACGGGGCAAAAGCCGCTTAGCAGCTGTCTCACTTAGCAACATAAATTTTGGACATAATTGTGATCAAGAGGACTACCCGTATATAGGATGGGGAGACGTGGTCTCCAGAGGCAACTGGGATGGACAAATTCTAGTTTGGGAAGCTCTGGGAGGAGCCAGCATCACCAAGACCCAGTCCATACACACGCCAGTTTTCCCAACCACCTGTTGCTTCCGACCTCTTCTGCTGTCTACCTTGAATATCTGCTTTATCTCTTTGAAGGATTTCAACGGCCCCAATTCCAGGCAGCCTCCTTGCCTCTGTCTCTCTGTCTCTCTCTCTCTCCCCTCCAAATTCAACCTCCTGTCCCAGTTTCCTGAAAGATCTCCCTCCACTGACCGCAAATATGTTTCCCCAGCTCTTCCTAGCCTGCTTTTATTGCTGTCCAATTAGTGTACAAGAAATCATCGCCATCTTAGATTTATATCCTACCTTTCCTTCAGGAGAGCTCGAGGCAACAATTTTCCCTCTAATTTTCCCCCCAGACATTTTTCCCTTCAATTTTCCCCCCAAGAACAGCCCCGTAAAGGAGGTTGGGGTGTGGAAACGAATGGTGCAACGTGGCCCAATCTCCCAGTGGAGATTTCACAGCTGAGGTTGAACCGGCCTTTCTCCATTTCTGCTCCGAGACCTTCATCCCTATAACACCACACAGGCACATAGAACTGTAGGGTAGCCTTGGACCTATGACTACAACTGAGCCCCAAAATTATGTGGCTAAGTGAGACATTTGTTAAGTGAGTTTTGCCCTGTCTGGCAACCTTTCTTTGCCACCGTTAAGTGAATCTCTGCAGTTACGTTAATAACATGGTTGTTAAGTGAATCTTTGCTTATCAGTAGTTTGCAATAGGTGATCGCATGAACTGAGAATACTGTCCTAAATAGGAGATGGTTGCTTAGCGTCTGAATTTTGATTACATGACTAGGAGATGCTGCAACGGTCAGCAGTGTGGAAAATGGTTGTAGCCACTTTTTTCAGTGCCGTTGTAACTATGAATGGTCACTGAACGAACTGTTGTAAGTCAAGGACTATCTGTCTTGGTGAGATGAGCAGCCATATAAATCAGTATAAATAAATAAGGTCTTTTCATACTTTCCCTGGATTTATATTGGCACCCCAAATACATTTTCAATCAAAGCTTCCTCCTTCTTTTCTCTTATTCAGCTTTTACCTTAATTGCATCACCATTAATTGCACCAACTGCCCAGAGTGATAAGAGGGGCATGTCAATACGTTTTATAAATAAATAAAATAAATTAAAAATTAAAAGGAAGGGCACACCATTGCCATTCTTGGAGTAACAAAGCCCCCTTGTTATTTTAAAAATCAAATTATATTTTTTTTTCACCTTCTCAGTTGTCTTATCACTTACTTGTGAGAGGGGTGGCGAGGTTAACCAAGGCAGACTATGGGTGCCTGTGTGGAGTGTGGGAAGCACAATGACACCCAACTCATGATGTCACTGTGCACATTGATGATGTCATTATTTAATTCATGTCACTTGCACAATGGCCTCATGGTGCATATGATGTCATGATGGCCTTTATCGGTCATCCAGAGTGGTGGAAAACAGAAGATAAAGACATAATAAATATAGCCAGGAGAAATGGTCACTAGGCTCTCACTACCACTGTTGGCTCCTTTCAACTATGGAGCACCCCACAGGAGTTTTCAGGCACAGCATTATGGAAATCAACAAAAGCCACTCCAGAAAGTACTTTTTGCTCTTAGATTTTATTTAAACTGGGCTTGGCTGAGAGAAGCTGCTGGGAAATTAGGCCCAGCCAGGGTTCAAATGTCTATTTTCTTCTCTCTGCCATCTTTAGGAGCCTCCCAATTTTTTGGCCTTGTCAGGATTAAAACCTACAAACCATAACATCTAACAATTCTCTCTCTCTTCTCCATACAGGGAGTCCTCGCCGTATGACCACAATTAAGGCAAAGTTTGTTAAGTAAGTTTTGCCCCATTATATGGCCTTTCTTATCTCGGTTGTTAAGTGAATCATTGCAGTTGATAAGCAAGTAACCCAGCTGTTAAGCGTATCTGGCTTCCCCATTGACTTTGCTCGTCAGAAGGTTGCAAAAGGGGATCACATGACCCTCCCCGCGCGGGACACAGCAACGGTCAAATACGAAACGGTTGCCAAGCATCCGAATTTTGATCACGTGATCATGGGCAATGCTGCAAAGGCCGTAAGTGTGAAAAACGGTCTCTTTTCAGTGCCTTGTAACTTTGAACAGTCAGTAAATGAACTGTTGTAAGTCGAGGACTACCTGTAACAGCCCTGGTCTTCAGGGGTATTCAAGGAGAGCAAGGCTGGGTTCTGACAACACATTTTAAATTTGGCTTAACTTAACAAAGCACATTCGCTGATGGTAATTCCTACCAGGCATTACCCAAATCACTAAACCATGTTATAGATGAATGTGACAGCCCAATTCGACAACATTCTAAGGATGGATGGCTTCCCCCAACATACTGAACACAAATGACTCAACCTCACCTTAGCTTCATCTAGCATTTGTATAAATGCAGCTGTTTGGCATTGCAGGAAAATGCATTTTATCCCCCATCTGGCTAGGGCTTTTTGAAGAACCCATGGACGAGACTGGAAAGCTCCAAGGGGGCTTGGGAGGGTGAATTTCTGGGTTGGAAACCAATCCAGTGGTCCTCTCAAGCTGCTTGCAATTCCTACTCCTCCTGCATACAATTTGCCCAATTGCCAGACCTGTCCATCAGGCCTGCGTTGGCTGCTAGGAGTCGCTAGGAGTCACGCTGTGAGGTGAGGATGCTGTACCCTCAGGGGGTCAGGAGTAGGGCTGGGGGGGGGTCATGGTAACACCTCCTCCTATAACAAAGGGGGTTATAGCCTATGTCCCCCCACTCTGCCAGGAGATCTCTGATGTCTCTGTGTTGTGAGCAAAGAAAGAAATCCTTACTTTCAGGCAGTCACCAAGGATGAAGTTCAGACAGAATCTCTGGACATACAGTAAAAAATTTTTTCCTGTGCCTTCAAGTCAATGCTGATTCCTGAATTAGTCCCTTGGTTTTCTTGGTCACACAACTGTCTTTGTGCCTAAGACTGGACTAGAACTCCCAGTCTCCCAGTTGCTACTACTACACCAGATTAGCTTTCTCTGGATATATTGGCACCGCAAAAACCAAGAGACGCTAAATTCTATTAAAAGTTGTTACTACAGGAAAGAGGTCTCTTCAAAAGTTCTTTGTTGTGGTGTTTTTATGTCTCATCTTTTTATTTGCTTTTAACATTTCACTCTTTTGTATTTATATTTTTTATTTTGTATCATCTACTTGAAGAATGTAAAGTGATGTTATGCTTATAATAAAGCTTTTTTTCAACAACAACAAACCAGCTCTGAATATAATACAGTAGATCGGCATTATCTTCCAAGTGTCAAAAATCACCACAAAGATGTAGATGAATTCAGAATTTACAATACTACCTGCTATGTAGGATCAGATCCTTCAGTTCAAATGTTTTTTGATTACAAGGCGTTTGAATCTTCATGTCCTTGTCATTTGTACCATGATAAGACATTCAGTTTCAACGTAACCACGATCCATTTATTACAAAACAACCCCTTCAACTTTAATAAGATTTTTCTGGAATAGATGTAGTTTTATAACAGAATATGCTTCCCTGTGTTATTAAACTATAAAACTGAGGCTG
Source organism: Hydrophis major (assembly GCA_033807585.1). Classification (NCBI taxonomy): domain Eukaryota; kingdom Metazoa; phylum Chordata; class Lepidosauria; order Squamata; family Elapidae; genus Hydrophis; species Hydrophis major. The sequence goes on from CM066336.1 coordinate 5,325,791, forward strand.
AGGGGAATTCTTCTAATTTGGACCAAGGAAAAATGAATTCAGTACCGTGGGCTGGTCTTAAAAGTTGTCATTTCTACCTGACACTGACAGGTGGTAATGACACTGACTGTAACCTATGAAACTCTCCTTCACATTTATCTCTGACAGCAATCAAACATTGCCTACAATCTTCATAGATACAGGTGTTCTCTTTATAGATAAAGGATGGTCTCACCTATTATCTCATTCTCATCCCTTCAAATCCACCAATTTTCCTCTGTCCTGGACCTTAAGCTGGGTGGATGTCAGCTCCCAGAATTCCACACCCAGCCAGAATTCTGGGAGTTCAAGTCCACACGTCTTAAAATAGCAAAACGTTGAGAAACACTGCTTTGGAGAGACCAATAAAATGGAAGCTGTAATTGAGAATGGATGAGGACAGAAGCAGCTTTCCAAAAAGAACATTATTTGTTTCCTATCCCAAATTCTCTTGTGGAATCTTTTTCTACAACTGGCAAGGGAGTTGCACCCCCATCACCCTGTTGAAAGTCGGTCTCCACTGAGTTGCTGATAATTAAAATCCTGTTAAACTTCATTAAGCAGCTTCACTTCCGACCTCATTAAATAACGAGGAGAGAGAGGGACTAAAATACGATTGCTTGCCAAATCACTTTCATTTTCTTTCTCTCCTCTCCCCCTCTGCTTCCTCTCTTTGTCCGGCACCAGGAAAAGAGTGAAATGCAATTTTCCAAAAACTCTCTATAGGTTTGATTTGGCTGTTTGCTTTTTAAAAGAAAAAACTGTAATCTAGCCCTTGGACCAATACACGGTTTATGCAGTCAACTTTTTAAAAAATAGATGCTTATAATCACCAGACAGGCAAAAGAGACTTCAGTGGACACAAAGAGTTATTTGCAACAAGCTGAGATGGGGATGATCAGCATAGACAAGTCTCTGTCTACACATTTACCGAAAACCAGAGCTGCAGCAGCCCAAGAATAGAAGGGAAGGAGAGAAATTTTTGCCGGTCATGAACATTCAAAGTAAGAAACCACTGCTGGTTTATGGCAAATCTTCCAGTGATCTCTTACTCTGTTCTCAACTAAAACCTTTCTTTCTTTCCAGGATGGCGAGAGTCACCAAGGAGGGTTTCTGAACTTGGTAATTCTGCATGCAGATAGTCCTTGACTTACAACCACAACTAAGCCCAAGACTTCTGTTGTTAAGCAAGACAGTTCTTAAGTGAGTTTTGCCCCATTTTATGACCCTTTTTGCCACAATTGGTAAGTGAATCACTGCAGTCATTAAGCAAATTTGGCTTCCTCCATTGACTTTGCTTGTCAGAAGCCAGCTGGGAAAGTTAGAATGACCCCAGGACAGCGCAATTGTCATAAATACAGGCCAGTTGCCAAGCGCCTGAATTTTAATCGCGTAACCATGGGGATGTTGCAATGGTCATAAGTCACTTTTTTTCAGTGTAGTTGTAATTTCGAACTGTCACTAAACAAATGGCTGTAAGTTGAAGACTATCTATAATGGCATCCCAACTCTCACCAAATCCATTTAGAAGCATTGGCTTCTTACTATGGAAATGCCAAGTATATAATTTCCTTCACTTTCAGAGCCCAATGTTTCAGCTAGGATAGGCAATCTGAAATCCAAAGATGTAGCCATCTGCAGACATTTCCTTCCCTGTCTCTTTGCCTATACCAATGTTTCTCAACTTTAAAAGATGTGGACTTCAATTCCCAATATTTTCAGCATGCTAGCTTGGGAATTCTGGGAGTTGGAAGTTCACTCGTCTTAAAGATATCAAGGTTGAAAAATACAAAAGAGACAATGGCTCTTAAGACATTGCTTCATTGCTTTAACTACTAAGCAAACCAGACACACACAAGGTTTTAACACACTCAAAATAATGTTGATGTGCTACATTTCAAGCTTCTGGTCTTTCCTTCCAATTATGGCCTAAGCTTGTGTGCAGCATCAAAGGTGCTTTGTTTGTCACCACCAGAGCTCTGGTGATCATATCTATGTTCTGCCAAGGGATGTGGCCTGCAGGGGTGTCCAACCTTGGCAACTTTAAAACTTGTGGACTTCAACTCTCAGAATTCCCAGCCAATTCTGGGACTTGAAGTCCACAAGTCTTAAAGTTGCCAAAGATGGATATTTCTGGTGGCCTGGTTTACTTCAGTTTCTCCCATCCAATCCTTGATTACAACCTATCAGGGAAGTTAGCCTGAGATTGACTCAAGGTCACTCAATGTGATTTTCTGAGTGAATAGGAGTTTGCAGCCATGTTTCTCCATGCAAAGAAATAAACAAACAAAAACCCTTACAAAAAACAATAATTAATATAAGGCACTTTCTATTTCTGCACTTTTCAAAATGAAGAGTATTTAATTTTTCTTTCTTTTCATTATCAGACACTATTAGTGATATAGACATTTAACAAAATGTAATGATTCTCAAGCTAAGCATCTGTGCAACAACCTTAGCCAGATTTACTGCAGAGTGGAACAGTCCAAAAAGGCAATTCACTTGGACTTGATGCCACAGAAATGTTGAAATGCCACAACCATGGTTTGTTTGTTTTTGTCTTTCATCCAGAGAAGTTTTTCAAGCAGATGCCCTCTAAATCTGACCAAGTTACCAATTCCCAAATCCCTAACTAGCATGACTCTTGGTATCTGATGTATCTGCAGGGCATCAGATTGGGGAAATCTGTCTCTGGTTTTTTTTCCTTGGCTCAGGGTGACAGCAATCAATTTCTCCATGTTGTTGAATCATTAGGCTTCCATTGCATTCACACTCAGATAAATCCAAACAGTCTGGAGGACAGGGGAGGGCAAGCAGTTACGTATAAGAATGGGAGACATTTTAATTATTCAGCCATGAAGCCTTCCAACTTTAGGGAAGACCAGCTAGAGAAGTTTCTTGCCTCCAGCACACCCAGAGCTTCCATATCCTCCTGGGCCTTCACCACGGATGGCTTTCTAGTTGGGAAATGCAATTTTTTAAAAAAACCCATTTGAACAGCATTTAAAACCAATGTTATATTCCTTGGACATTGTTTGTCACCAAGTAGCATTTTATATATATATATATTAGTTGCATATTTATGCGATTTTACACTGGGTTCTTTTAGGTTTTTGTAAGCTGCCTTGAGGGTCTACTTTGATGGAAAGGCCCAGGGTATGTTTTAAATGAATAAAAAAAAAACCCTAAATAAATCCTTGCTGTTTCAATTTAAAAGGTCAGATAGAAAATCTCAAGGGTTTTTTTTTCCTTCCACACTTGTACATATCCCTTCACCACAGCTTGTGAAAAATATTTCCCTTCTCTCTCTCTGGCTTCTTCTCTCCATCATCTCATTGTCTTTTGTCCTTCCCATCTAAGCTATTTTTTAATGCCTCTGAATACAGATGTATATTTGGAGAAGATTTTGGGGCTTTGCAAGGAGTTTAGCTTTGAGAAGCTGAGTTCACAAACATTTTTGTTTGTCTTAGCATACAGTATTATAGGAACCATTAAAGTTAGTTCGATATTCAAAATGGGGGGGAGGGGGGTATCAGGAATAAGCAGGTTGCCTAAACCCAACCACTGAAAGATTTCACATGGCATTTAAGCTGCCTTTGCTGAAATAAAAAGGGCTACTTTTGCAAGGGCCTGAGTCAAAAGTGGCCCTGCCCTTTACTTCCAGTCTTGAGGGTCAGGAGTATGGGTAGATGGAGAAAGGTGGGGTAAATGGTGTGGCCTGTTTTAGTGGGAACTGATGAAGAGTAAAGCCCTGTCAACGTATCTGTTTTGCCTGAAATTATATTTCCGCTCTACACTATTCTATAAGGCATTCATAACTTTCATAACATGTAGGGCCAAGTCTGCAATCCTTTGTGTGTTTACTTAAGAATCTTTTCCATTCCACCGATCAAGCTTTATTTTGAATAAATATACAGAGGATTTGGCAAAAAGTTACGATGGAGATTCCAGACCATTAAAAAAATAGCCTTTTTGTTTGTCTGAAGAGTAACCACCTGTTTGCGCCACCGCACGTCTTGTGTTAGACCTCACAATCTGAATTATTCTCCAAAATGACCTGTTCCCATTTGATTACAACACCGAGCAATTAGAAAAGTTGGTGTAACCAACATTTGCTGATATTCACTTATTTATGCGGGATGGTCAAGAAACAAAGAATTTCATGATTTTAACCCTGGCCACGCTCATGCCATTGCTTGTGAGATGGGTTATTCTCCGCATGTCGCGGAAATGCTCTGGAAGCAGTGGACAGATGGAAAAGTGGTGACAAATTATACACCAAGAGAGAACTTGCACACATTCTCTTGCTTTGAAGATCCTTGGAGGAAGAGCAACATTCAGATGTCATCTCTAATAAAAGTTGTTTCATACCTTAACCCTAAATGGGATGTAGAGTTGAAAGGTATCCCTTTTGCTCACATCAGGTGCAATGGAAGATACAACTGTTGGTCTGAGAGGGACATTTCCAATTTGATAAAATAAATCAACACCTTCTCCCAGGAACGAGAAGACAAACCAGCATTACCAGTTCAGCCAAGAAACAAGAAATGTTATGCTCAAATACTCGTCCCTTTCTCCTTCCCCTTCCTCACCTTCCTGTTTCTTTTGGTATAAGACAGGTAGTCCTTGACTTACAAACACAATTGAGCCCAAAATTTCAGTTGTTACATTTGTTAATTGAGTTTTGCCCCATTTTACAAACTTCCTTTCCACGGCTGTAAAGTGAATCACTTCAGGTGTTAAATTAGTAACAGTCTGTTACTATTACTAAGTTTTTAAGTGAATCAGGTTCCCCACTTTCTTTGCTTCTCAGAAGGTCAATAATCGTCCAAATTTTGATCACATGACCATGGGGATGCTGCAAAGGTCATTAAGTATGAAAAATGGTCATGTCACTTTTTTTCAGTGCCCTTGTAACTTAGAAAGATCACTAACTGAACTATTATAAGTCCAGGACTACCTGTATGTGTCCCTCAGGTGACAGAAACTACAATCAGGGAAGGTCTCATCCCTTCAGTTACTTAGAAAATTTTACCTGCTGTTAAAGAGCTGTATAATAGCAAGAAAAAAGATTTATTGTTATGTTCGTCCTTGTGCTTTTTCTGGACATTTGGGATATTTCTTGATTTTTTTTTTCTTCTCTTTTTACCATCTTTTATATGTCATATTTATAACATGACCCAACTAGGGAACCATGCACGCTCTAAATTTAAATAAATGAAGAAAAGAAATAAGCCAAAGCTAGAACAAAGCTCCAATGCAGGAGCAAAGTCAATGAGGGAAAATCAAACTCGCTTAATGGCTGCAGGATTCATTTAACACCTGCAGGCATTTCCATCACAACCGCGGCAATAAAGGTTGTAAAATTTGGTATAAGTCACTTAACAACTGCCTTGTATAGCAACAGAAATTCTAGTCCCCAATTGTGGTCATAAGTCAAGGACCCACCTGTATTAATTTTCATCTGTTCCTAACCTCTTAGTGGTAGCAAACTGGAAGACAATATTCAGCAGTCAGAAGCCACTAAAGAGGCATGTGAGCAACCATTTCCTCTTTTTTGCATCGTAACCTTAGTAGGTGCTATTAGTATGTAAGACCTTCCTCCAGAGATACACAGCATTAACAATGGGGCATTTTTCCCCACCAGCAGCTTCCAGTCTGTGATGAGATTTAATTCCTTGGCTCAAGGAAGCATTTAGAGACATTTTGAAAACCGGAAACCATGTTCCTCAGCCAGGCAACCCATCTTCATGGTCCCCTGCAAATTCCACTGACCGAGGAATTATTTTGCTAATGCCTCGATCCCTCTCAAGCCAAAACGCCCATCTAGAGATACATAGCTATTCTACCTGCTCATTTGTGCTGGTTTCTATGTGTGCCATTGTTTTCTTTAACATAAACATCGGTTAAAGCTTTTGTTGTTCTAACAGCCCAAAGGTGCTTTTTGACAAAGGGCAACTGGACTTTCTTTGTTTTTCCTTGGAGATATTTCACTTCACATCCAAGAAGCTTCTTCAGTTCTGACTGAAGGGTGGAGAATGGCAGGATTTATATTCCTTGCAGTCCTCTGGTCGTTAGCGCTTTTTCTGAGGGTCATTGAGTCAGAACTGAAGAAGCTTCTTGGATGAGAGAAACGAAATGTTCTCAAGGAAAAAAAACCAAAGAAAGTCCGGTTGCCTTTTGGAAAAAGCATCTTTGGGACAATCATGACCTGGATGACTGAGAATATCTCCATAGACATTTATTCTAATAGGCACAACCACAATAGCTTTCACAGATTCAAAAGCGTGCCTATGGTGTCTCAGGCAAGGAGGGAGGACAAGATGAAAATGGCGAACAGGAAAGTACCATGTATGTACCAAGGTGGATTGGACATTATCAAGGCTGGATTAGATGTAGCCAGTAAACCATTACCTACATCTCCAGCAACTTAAAGGTACCTTCACTATATAATTTGTACCCCCCACATACACAAAAACAGCTCCACCATAAAGTCTGGTTCTCTAACAACTTACCACCGCACCTTTGATTTAAGATATTATCCTTATATTTTGCTTGTAAAAGAGAAAAGCTAGGTTTTGTACAAAATGCCTAACTCAATACTTGAAGTTAACAGACATAATATACACTAACAGGCTACATTCAGAGAATAAACCATACAAATATGATGGCTTGTTTCACATCTCACCATGATAGGCTGACCTGTTAGCCATCCAATCCCATTTTAGCCAACTGATAACAGCCAGGCTTGGACACAAGAAATAGCACGCAAAGACAGCAACTCATAAGTACACGCAAACTCAAGTCAACCCATTCAGCCAATCTGTTGCTCTGCAGGCACTCGGCAAAGCTTCCATCTTCCCGGATCTTAGATTGGCCTTGGCACTCAGTCTTTAGGAAGCTTCTGAAGATATGGCTCTGCCCCTATTCCCAGTGGGGAGCTCTTACAATAACTGTACTGAACTGATACAGAATGAATTCTGCTGCTGATTCTGATGTTATGGTTTTTTTTTTAATTAATTGTGGGTCATTTTTATAAGTTGGTGTGTTGGTTTTTTACTTGTTTTTATTTGTTGTGAGCCTGCCCCAATTGGATAGGTGAGGGGAGTGGCCATACAAATCAAATAAATAATAATTTTCTATATAAATTCACACAAATTCCTATTCCAAGGAATTTATAGGCATTCTTCATGAAAATTCCATGAACTTCATCACACAACTGCAGGGTACATATTGAAAGATGCAATGGATGAATAACATCAGTGGAATCGATAGGGATCATACACCCCAGGACGATTTGCAAATATTTGTGTACCAGGAGTGAGTTTGCATTTTTCTTTCTGATAAGCTTTCAGCATCTGTCTTGGTCAACTAGTTATGAACTTTCTATAGTCTTACAGCTTTCTTTATGTGGGCGCACCCAGATGTTCTTGAAATCCAGCTGCCGTCATCCACAACCAGCATAGAATCAGAGAGAAGGCATTGGCAATATTTTTATATCTTTTTTATCCCACCTTTATCATTTTTATACATGATTCAAGGCAATGAACACACCTAAAATTCATTCCTCTTCCTATTTTCACCACCACAACAACTCTGTGCGGTGAGTTGTACAGAGAGAAAGCGAATGGCCCAGAGTCGGCTGGCTGGCTGGCTTTCATGCCTAAGATGGGACTAGAACTCACAGTCTCCTGGCTTCTAGCCTGGTGCCTTCACCACTAAACCAAGATTTACCCCACTAATTCCAACCTCCAGCTCAGTGAAAAAATCCAGAAGCTGGTATAGGCCTTGGGTGATAGAAACTGTAGTTCATACCCATCTGGAAGCTTCTTGGAACTTTCTAGAGAAGAAGCAGGTTCGTATTTAATGGCTTCTTGACACTGGTTTGTATAAGCAAGAACAATTGGCTTGAAATCTGAGGCAGTTTGATTAAACACCTTCGTGAAAAGTAAGTCACTGTTATTCTTTTACCTGTTTGGGAGGGAGGTAGCATACAGTAGACAGGTAAGTAGCTTATCCCGTTTTAGCTAGCCATGAATATGTGCAATCAGGTATAAGTTGGCAATGATGATTTGATCTCCAATGCAACACACACACACACACATATTGAGATCCTTTCCTCTCCGCCAGCCTCTCCTTTCACACTCATGAGCCTTGAGACAAATCTGCTTGGCCTCTCTTCACATCAGGGAAGCAGCCATTTTACCTTTGCTAACCAAAGTGAATTCACCTGGTGTTTAACTGCAAGGGGGTAGAGGACATGTTTTTTTAAAAAAAATACAGGGGGTAAATTTCAAAGAAGAAGACCGAAATCAGACAGCGGGAAAGTGCAGGGGTTAGCTAGATGGGAAATGCAGATACTCAGATCAAAAAGGATTCCTTGCACGGAGAAAGATGTGTAGTCATCCAAACGGAAGGTAGTGGGGAGGATTCGAAGGGAAGGTAGAAGAACCGACAAGCATTTGCTCTTGGGAATTTCACAACAGTTGCTGCCTCATGGCTTCTTCCGTCTTTCCTTGGTTAATTCGCAACTCTCATACAAAATTTCTCAAAGTTGCCTACTCAAGGGCTTGGTGCAAATCCTGGGAGCTCTGAAAAACGAGAATTAGGCAGGACAAAAAGCAATGGATGGAAACTAATTAAGGGGAGAACTAAGGAGAAATTCCCTGACCGTGAGAGCAATTAATTAGTGAAATGGCTTGCCTTCAGAAGGTGTGGGTGCTCCATCACTGGAGGTTTGCAAGAAGAGACGAACAGTCATTTGTCTGAAATGGTACAGGATTTTCTGCCTCAGAAGCGGTTGGACCTGCAAGGTCCCTTCCATCTCTGTTATTCTGTTATTCTCTAGCGGGGAACAGTCGGCCATCGTGCATGAGGTGAGAAACGAAGCATGATAAAGAAAGGACCAGGGTATGAAACGGAGAGGTGGAGAAGGAAAGAAGGCAGTAAGGGAGGCAGGCGGGATGCGAAACACAGGATGGGAAGGCGTCTCCGAAGGAGAAGGAATAACATAGGCCAGAAGGACTAAATACTTCAAGCTAAGAGTCAAACGTGTCCGAGGTGCTTGCTTGGTATGCCTGGGGAGGATCAGAGGCACCCCTTTGTCGGCACTGGCTTACATCCTGGCCCAGCCATTTCTGGTGACATCTGGACCACATCAATGGTGGCAAAAAAGGTGCATCATCCATATGGATGGAGGAAGTTGGACCCAGAGACGGAAAGAGGGCGAGCAAAGGTTGAGGGTTGTAGAGACTTGGAAAAGCTGCCTCGGTAAAAGAAGATTTTCTCTACCCTGCTCTCATTCCCCTGCTTCTCTCTCTCTCTCTCTCTCTCTCTCTCTCTCACACACACACACACACACACACACACACACACGCACACCAGCTTCAGCACTGACCCCCTCTCTGCACCATCACCAAGGCCAGTCCCTTGGGAAGGCTGTCCTCCTCCCCTTTCCTTCCCCCAATCCTGCTGACCCTGGCGCGTGGCTGTGCCCGGAGGCTCGGCTGGAACAAAGGGCCCAGAGCTTGGCCAATCAGGGTGTGCAACTCTCCTGCCGCTGACCTTTTTATGATTATTATTTAAGGGAAAAAGCAGAGGCAAGGAAAGGAGAAGGGAGGGTGGGAGGAGGAGGCGGCAGGGGAGCGGGAAGAGGAAGAGAGCTTTGCAAAGGAGAGCTGGCCTCTCGGCAGCCACTTTATGAAAAATACCCCTACATGGCTCACGGTTGCCCAAACGCCCTGCCCGGCCTCTGGGGAATCCATGTTGCCTGGGATCAACCAGGCCGTGACCCAACAGGAGCACGTTCATGGGTGCAGTGGCCGTAAGAAAGCCCCTGGCAGTCTCCTCACTCAAGAAGGTTAGAAGGGATGAATATGTTGGCCCCCAGCTGCGCTAGCAGAAGGGAACAGATCCTTCGATTTTCACCCTGGTCTGTTCCTGGGTCTGTATAAAGAATCGCCACCATTTTACACTGGGGCCCACTGGACAATTCACTTCTGGAGCAAAGTTAGAGAACTCTTAGAAATGATCCTCTCTGATTCTTCATCCTCGGAAGCCCAAGGCTAAGCAATACAGTTAACGGCTATTAAATGTAGCCATCCTCCTTTTTCCCCCCATAAAACTCAGCTTATATAGCTACGTCCTCTGACCAAACTAGCTTGTGTCCTCCATATATTGACCAAATCCTTTTCTTTTTTTAACTCCATTGCTTGGATATCCAGCCCTACGTAAACATACCAAAGATTGCACCAAGAGTAACTGACCCTGTACTTGCACACACATATAGAATGTTTCTGTGCTAACAAGCTTGTGGATCTGAGACAGCAGAGAACTATCATTATTTTTTGAATCAGCTTTCTTGACCAAGTTACAGGTAAAAATATGCACGGGGAAGAGATCATTGCTTTCCAGTGCTGTGAATGGCCTATCAGGGTATGAAATTATAACTCAATGAATCCTTCTCATGGTTCAAGACACTTCTGGGCTCAATTCACACAATGCTTCTGGTTAAGTTAACTGGGGTTGTATAGTTTGGGGAAATGTACCCAAGGTCAGCTTTGGGCCATAGACTGGTCAGTCAATTTTTGTCACAAGAATTCAGCCAGTTTGGTCTAGTGTTAAAGGCAACTAGGAGAGGGTGAATTCTAGTTCCACCTTAGGTATGAAACCCACCTCGGTGACTCTGGGCCAGTCCCCCTCCCCCCCTCTCTCTTCTCTTCTCTGTCTCTAGGCCCACGACCTCAGGCTCTGGAGACAAAGCCTGTCAGTCAATTCCTTTGGCAACCAAATGGATCAACACTTGGTTGAGTGGGAAAAAAGCAAATCCTGCACTTGTGGAGAAATGTTAGGAAGAAAAGGAAAGGTTTTGGGAGATGTTACTATAAAAAAAATAGACCATCATTAAAATATAATATGGTTCATTTCTTTGAGCACCAAACATGGCGGCTGTGTTCCCCTCACCCAGATCTAGGACTTAGTGTGTTTTATAAACTCAGCACCACAACTGTTCCCTGAGCATTCATATGTGAATTCAGGAAGTATAAAGCATCCACTGTTTGATCATGTGGCAGTCATACCGTGGAAATGGTGGTGTGAAGCAAATGTTAACACCATGTCTTTGAACTGTTCAGCTGGCTTTGGTGTACTTTATAGCTTCTAAGTACCAGGGGCCTCTCATAAAGCATTGTGTAGAATATAAAGTTCATATTTTATTACAAAATAGCATAGCAAAATCCCAAGCAACGCATGTTCACCCAATTTCTCTCTGTGTTTGGAAATTTGTCCTTCAAATTCACAAAGGTTTCATGCTTATAGAAGACCCAGTGTGTTATTAGCAAATATATTACTTGCTAGTATCAACTGAGAAGAAAGGAATTCAAAATATAACATGTTCAGAATTTTTTCCCCGATAGAGGCATGTTTTGATTTTAATCAGTTCTCAAAGCAAACTAAACAAGATTTCCAATACAAAGCTGTGGAACCCAAATCAAAGTTTAGTCAAATGAAAAATGTAGAGATGAAATTCAAATTTAAATCTCAACAGCTGCCAATAGGCATGGTTGCTCAAATCTAAAACTGTGCATTTAGGAAGCATTTTGGAGGCATGGTTTTAGTCTGATGAAGGTATATAGATGGTGGTCTTTTAAATTTTTATCCTTTTGCAATGGACATAAGGATTGTTTTGTTTTCCATTGCAATACCTTCATTCTTCTTGCACTCTTTCTCATATTTTGGCCATTTAATGTACAAAGACAGATACTAAAAACGATTTGAAGTGCACATTTGTCTAACTTAAAAGCTTTCTACCTTATCCTATTAGTGAATCAGGCAATAAAAGCATTATCCAATTATGAACACTGAAAGTTTTAAAATATAGCATCAAAAAGGACATTTTAGTGTATGGATTTTTTAATCTATCAACTGTTATTTCTTCAAAAACATACCAGGGGTTTTCACTGAAAATAAAGATAATGGGAAAGAAAAACAAATCTTTTAATAACACTTTTAAAAGAACTAAGAAAAACACATATGAATCACAGCATAAAGCAACTATGCAACATTTAAGGAGACACAATCTTATGAGGTACCAGTGACAAAGATCCCTGTAAATATATATACACACCAGTGAGTGCACACGTATGCACACACCCACAACACAGCAACACAAGAGAGAACAGAGTGACAGATCCCCAGTGTCAGCATATCTGGCTGGCCATCTGGACCTGAGTTTCACACAGAATTCCCCAAATATGTTACCAAAACCAAGAAACTACCTGGTCCTCTTCACATTTTGAGAATCTCAACTGCTCTCTCGATTGGGTTTTTCCCTTTCCCTTCTGTGTGTAATGTGAACATTGACCCCCCAAATAAAAAGAATCTACAAACGTGGTACCCAAAGTCACAGTCATCTTATGCCTCTCCTCACCTCCCCCTTGTTCCTGTGTAAAGAACAGCCAAGTTTCCTACCCCTCATTGCAACAACTTCAGTGCTTCATTGGGGTTTGGAATTACCCCATTTCCAGCCCCACCTAAGAAGGCATCAAGGACACAGACCATCATACATGTGTGTGCGTGCATACACACACATTTACTACTCTACCCAAAGAAAGAGAGAGAGAGAGAGAGGATGTGGGGGTGGAGGGGGGCAGTTACTACAGGCTGGAAAATCGATTTCTGCTTCTGAACAAGCTTCACTTCCCAGACCTCCAGGTTCATTAGCAAGGACTGGGCTTGACACCAATACAATTTCCACACCAAGCTGGCTGCAGCAGAGCTGGGGGAGGGGTGCACACAGAGGGCCAGCTCTGCAGCCACTTCTCTGAAACCCCCCCCCCCCCTGCCAGCCAAGGAGGAGGAGGAGGAATGTGTCAAGAGCAGATTCTGCAATCTGCCTCTTGGTTTTTATTTGCCCAGATCACATCTCAGACTGCCTTCTGCACCTTCTTTGGGTTCTGTCCCCACTTGCCCACGGATGTCCCACTGCCCATATTTCTGACCCATCCCCATTCCCAGCAACTCCTAAATCTCATCTGTCCAATCTATGAGGAAAGATGACTCTCCCAGGATCAGCTGGGTAATAGTAGAAGCATCCGTTACCCAAATGCCTGGTTCTCCTCTTAACTTTGGGAAGCAGGAGATAAAAAGAGTGAAGAAGCGGAGAGGCCATCGTGAATGCCAATTCTGGCATACTGCATCCATCAGGCCCCATCCGGCCTACCACCTCATAATCTTTAGAGAAAGAAGATACATCTTCCCCAAGGGCACTTAAAAATGTCTTTCATAGATTCAAGGGACTCCAGTTCCCAAATAAATCACCCCTGTTGCTTTTTTGCTCTAACCGCTAGTCTCCCAACAGCCATCTTTCCCAGCAGGGTTGGCCTCACCAACCCACTCTGCTTATCTTTTGACTTCAGTGCCCATGGTTGAGTATTAGGGAGGTACAGAACACAAAGATCTGTTTAATGATCCCCTAGATCTCTACGAATAACGGGGTGTGTGTGTGTGTGAGGAAGAGGAGGAGGTAGTGTTCAGCAGGGTGTTTTGAACAAAAGGAAGCAGAGCAACTTCCTATCAAGTATGGAGATTAAACCCCTGGGTTGGGGGCTGAATGCTTGAAAACTGGGGAGAGCAAGAAGCCCAGAAACTTCAAATTAAGGAGGGGGAAAACAAGGGGTTTTTTTTTCTCCCCCTCTTTACAGCAGAAGCCAGTGGGCATATTTATTGCCTCCACCTAGGCAACTCCATGGAGACCAAGAATGGAGGTTCACAAGTCTAGAATTTAAGTGAACTAGAGGAGGGCTCTGTGAGGATCATTAACACGGAAAGAACTTGCTCGGTTTTAAACAGAAGCAGGTAAACTAAATGTATGCGAGCTGGTGGGGAGGTGGGGCACCACTGACAACTTAAGGAATGACTGAATCAGAGTAACTGCATGATGGAGATTGTACCTGCAACCAGGTATGGGGGGGGAGGGGAGGCAGAATTTCGATGTGCTGAGACAAATGAGAATTAAGGGGGGGGGGGAACCCTTGGGATTCCTGCAAGGATCTCACAAACGCCTCCTCACCGCTGCCCCTCCCCATTTCCTTTGGTCCCGGAAAATTCTCCCCCACCTCCAAATGTCCAACCACACCCCCACACCCCCCACTCCCGATCCGCCGATCAGTCAAAACTGATCAGTCAAATCAGTTTGTTTCCAACCTCCGGAACCTCGCAGAAACCATTGGGGGGGGGGATACGGGAAGTTCTTTGAAGGGGGGGGGAACCACCGCGATTGCACTTCTGGGGCTGCTGCTGGGATCGCGACGGCTAGGGCGGGTGGGAGGGGAACAGAACCCAGCCGGTTCTTCCGGGCCTGCCCGCCTTCTCTCTTTCCCTCCCCATCCCCGCCTTGGCCGGGTCCTCTTCCGAGAGGCAGCCGCGCCACCGGCGCCTTCGGCCAGCGGCTGGCTCTTCCCGCTGCTGTTGCTGCTGCCGCCGCCGCCGCTACCATCCACCCCCTCTGCCCCCCACCCCCTCCGTCTATCGACCGCAGGATGCCGGCGCCGGAGGTTCGATACGGAGCAGTGACACTCCGGATCAATACCGCCTGAATAAAAACCCGCTCGCCCCTCGCCGCTTTCCGCTTTCCCCTCCTTTCCTCTCTCGCCTTCTCTTCGGCGGCCGGGCGGGAAGAGTTTGGGGGCGCCTTTTCACCGCCCTGGCTGGGCTTTTTGGCCGGGCCGGGGGGGTCCCGCGCCCTCTTTGGGGGGGAGAGGTCTCCCCTTCCCCTCTCTCACCCGCCTTTCTTCCTCTCGCTTCCCTCCTTACCGTTTGAAGAGCGCAGGGCGAGCGGCGATTTGAGGCGCCATCCGTGCTCCGGGCCGGCGGATCTTTGGAAGACCAAGGGGACCGGTAGTGGGATGAACATTGCGAGGACCTGTGAGTGACACTCCGCATAACCCCACGGAGGGAGGAAAAAATATATAAAGATAGATAGATAGAAAGAGAGAGAGAGAGAGAGAGAGAGAAGGATGGGGGGGGGAAACAGGCGAGCGGCAAAGGGAGCCGGGCGCGGGGTGGGGAGACGCACGCCGGACAAGGGAGTGACAATCGGCGCGGGGGGGGTGTGGGGGAGTGGGAGAAGGGGTGGGAACGGGACACAGTTCGCCCTTCTCCCCCTCCAGCAACGCTCCACTTTCGGCGCTTACACACGTGCGTGCTTGGGTCTGGAGCCAGACGTGTGTGCGTGCGTGTCTGCCTGGCAAGGCCGTGTGGGCTTTCGGTCACTCCACCAGGATCATTTTAAGGCTTTTGCAACCAAAAAAAAAAGGGGGGGGAGAAAGGAAAGGAAGGGGAGGTGGACAGCATGCATGCGTGCGCGTGTGTAAAACACACCGATCGCCCCCCACCACGCCTGTGAATGTGTGTTTGTCGTGGCCCCGTTCCGAGACCGCTGCTCTTCCCCCCCCTCCCCTTAGCCTGGTCCGAATTTCTCCTCTCCCCTCTTCGCCTGGCCCCCCCTCCCGTCACTCGCAGCCTGCGATTCCCACTTTATTGTCTTCTCCGCTATCTCGCGCGCGCTTCTCCCCCCTCGCCCGCCCCCTCCCTCCCTCCCTCCTTCCAACCACCCCGCTTTGACAGATGACATCCCAGCGAGCGACTTGCCGTCCCTCGCAGTTCCACACCCCCCTCCTCGCGGGCTCCTCCGCTTCCAATTCCCCCCCCCTTTTCTTTCTTTCTTTCTTTCTTTCTTTCTTTCTTTCTTTCTTTCTTTCTTTCTTCACTCTTTGCACAAGTACAGTCCTTACCCAGACAAAAGCAATTACTCCTTAGGTGTAAGGTTACTGTGTGTGTCAGAAAGAGAGGAGGGGAAGCAGAAGAATTGGGGAGAGGGAGAATTACAGAAACCCTCACCTCTCTCCCAGCAAATAATCTTTTTTTTTTGGGGGGGGGGGAGGCTGCCCTTCCGCCTTCAAAAATTAACACCAACACGCGCGCGCACACACACACACACACACCTGACACCTTCTTGCGGGTCAAACTCCGCTTTGGTGGCGCTAAAAAGAAGCCGCGTTAATCGCCGCTGAGTTTCTCCTCCGGCTTCCTTAAATTAACGCGTCACTTCCAACAGCCCCCCCCCCCCCCTCCGCCAATCGCGGCTCCTTCCAGGTTGATTATTACGGGAGAGATTTACACGGATAATCACTGCAAAGCACCACGATAATAAAGGGGTGACCTTCCCGCTCCCCCCCCTGCAGCCCCTAGGATACATAATTAGGCGGGCGGGCGGGGGGTTTCTCTTCTTTTTCTTTCGCAAGCAATAATTCTTCCCCGCCACCGGCTTCCCCCCAGCCGGCCTTCGTTTTCTCCCACTTTCGTTGCAGAGTTCACGCCGCCTTCGCCTCTCCCGGAATCGCCCCGCGGTTTGCCCCGCTCGGGTAGGCGAGGCTAAGCAACTCCTCCGGATTCAGGGAGAGCAGCTCTACGTCCGCCCGCGCCGCCCGGTTCCTCCCCGCCCAGGCAGGGGCCTCGTTGCCCACCGCCGCCTCGACCCCCGGAAAAGACCCGCGGGGGAAGAGATCGCTGCTATCGCTGCTGCTGCTGCTGCTGCTGCTGCTCCTACCGTCGCCGCCGCCGTCCCGGGCGGACGAGGGCCCCTCCGCCGCCCCTCCCTTCTTCGCCCCCCCTCCCCGAGGTCAAAGGAGGCCAAGGAGCGACTCCAAACCGGCCGTGGAGGCCGCAGTCGCTTCCCCGAAGGAGCTACCAAGGACGGAGGCTTCGGGTCTCCACGATCCGGCCCCGCAGCTCTTGGCCCTGAACCGCCATCGCCTGCGGGCAGGAGATTCCGACTCCTCGAAAGAAGAGCGCGAGCCACTTTCTGCTTTTTCGCGATTCGGGAAGAGGAAGCAAGCCGAAAGCAAGGCTTCGCCCCTTCTCTGTCCTGTCCTACTGTCCTCCTTTCACTCCGTTAAACAAACCGGGTTTAACCGAAACGCGGAGCGCCCAGGGCCAGCCCCGTCCCCAAAACCTAACGCTGCTCGCAGTTGCTCCCACTTCAAAGGTCTAAAAAAAAAAAGCCCCCTTCCTCAATTCTCCCGTGTATTCCCCTGGACAAAAGTGGACCTTATTTTAATTCCGAAACTCCTGATCCGCAGCATATTTGGAACGGGGGGAGGGGGCGGGGGCGGCGGCAAGGAAATCCACCGCCAAGGCTATTTCTGCGTCCCGTGTGAGCACCCCTTTTGTCCATCATTTGACACCCCCTCCTCCTCCTCCTCCTCCTCCTCTCCCCCCCCCCCAATCCTGGAAAGTAAACCAAGGAGGCTAAAGAGGGGGATGTTGTAGGAGGAATGTATATAGTGAGAGGGATGTATATAGTGAGTGCCTGTAGGGAAGGCAGAAAGGAAGCTGGAGCCAGTGTATGAAAGGAAGAGTCCAGGGTTGGTGGTGGATGGACAGAAAATGTGATGGAAATATATTACTGACAGGGAGTAGGAGAGAGGGGTGTATATACATTGTGCGATACAGAAAGGGATCAGATTGATGGTGGGGCAAATAGATGAATATGTATGGGGCAGAGGGGGGGGGAGGGTTTCCAGCAGAGTGAAAAAGAGAAGAGAGAAAATAGCAGAAAGAGGAGGGCAATTATTTGATTCAGGACCACCTTGCGGAGGTCAAAAATTAACTGCAGCTAGCCTCAAAGTACATGGTGGGTGTCTTGGGAGGGTTAATATGTACCTTCGCTCTCTTTTTCTCTCCCCATGCCTAGGTCACAAAAACAACACACAGGGCACACCTACACCCATTGTAAGAGATGCTCCCCCTGTATTATAACAAAAGCCAGAACGGAGATTTGATTTCCTTGGAGGAAGAAGAAGAAGGGAAGAAGAAGAAGAAGAAAGAGGCTGCAGTTCCATTCCTGCTTCCAGGGAGAAAGGTCTGTCCGTGCTAATAATAAATCAATGCTTGGAAAGAGGAGCTGAGTTATCACAAATCTGCCACCCACCTTACAAAAAAAAGAAAAAAGAAAAAAAAACTGTACAGAGCAGGGTCACCTAATAAGAAGTGTGCTGTTTTCACAAGGGCCACTTCAACCAGTAAAAGTGCCACAACCCACATGTGTCATTTAAATGTACCTTGAGAATTGTGTTGGTCCCACTTCCTAACCTAGATTGACAAGATTCTTCCCAGACGAGGGTGGCCTGTGGAAAAGATCTCCAGAGGTCTTCTCCCTCTCCCCTTTCAGCCCAAGCCAAACAGAAATACTCTGTTCTTAAAAAAAAAAAAAAATATGGTGGGTACGTTATTTTTTCAATCCCCACCCATTCTGTACTAGGCACAATAGGGAAGCACAAATTGAATTTGTATGATAAAAACAATTCAACCTGCCCCAAATCCTTGAGACCAGAAGGAAAGAGAGGTAAAAGTAACTGTTCAAAATAACTGCTTTCCAATATAATGGCTGCTCAGAGTATTTACTATAACCTTTATGTATTCTTTCAATGTATACTCCTTTTTTTCTACAGCAGTATTCAAGTATGGAAGAAGATAAAATCAGAGCAGGAAGGGAAAATGGCACAGAGAATAATGGATAAAAAGAGGGTTTTTAAAATATATATATAATATATATATAGCTTAATGTTCAATGAGTTTCTTTAGGTGACCTCAAAGCCAGTGGGATTTTCAACTATTTTTTTCTCATAAGCTGCTATATCTCAAACTGGTTTTAAAATTGTTTCAAAACTAGGGTCTGCTTGATAACAGTTTACTAAAGCCCTCTTCAGTGAAAGCACCCATTCATGCTGTTCTCTGGGCCTTCATTCTTCTCCAGAGAACATACAGAGGTGCGCATGTGTATATGTGCTAATTAACCCTGCTTTCTAGCAGTGGTTCAGAGGCAGTCGAGTGCAAAACCGTTTTCTACACAATTAAAAGATGCAGATAATAACTACACACACTGCATGGAGCATCCTGTCTGTTTCTTAGAAGATGAAAGACGAGGCAGTATCCATATGTGGGTGTTGGGCTCAACAGAATGTTTCCTGCGACTCAGAATTGTATGGGCAGACTAAATTCCTAGATGCTAGCATCCAATTAAAAGATGGATGCAGCAACAGGTTTTTTGATGGGGAAATAATTTTTTTACAGGATCTAATTATCTAATTATTAACAACAATGATGATTATGGGACTGGAGGCTAAAACAAATAAAGAACAGTTGCTGGAATTGGGTATGTCTAGTTTAATGAAAAGAAGGACAAGGGGGTGACATGATAGTGTTCTAATATCTAAGGGGCTGCCCCAAAGAAGAGGGAGTCAAGCTATTCTCCAAAGCACCTGGAGGGCAGGACAAGAAGCAATGGATGGAAACCAATCAAGGAGAGAAGCAACTTAGAACTAAGGAGGAATTTCCTGACAGTGAGAACAATTAACCAGTGGAACTGCTTGCCTCCAGAAGTTGTAGGTTTTTAAGAAGAGATTGGACAACCATTCGTCTGACACTGTATAGCGAGCAAGGGTTGGACTAGAAGGCCTTCAAGATCCCTTGCAGTTTATTATCCATAGATCTTTCTTGCTAAACTAAAGCCATCACATCCACCTTTATCTGGGTCATTTAAATTAGAACTAGAAGCACCACCCCACCACCCCAAAAATGATCATATAGCATGTGTATAGATGAGCTGAAATATTAAAACTCATCCTGTAAAACGGATGAGAAAGCATTCTTCTTGTTTTTGCCAATCCAAGGCCTCTGCGGTTCTAAATAACATTCTGGCTTTTATTTAGAATGGTTTTTCTCCCTCACTGAGAATTAAAGTTTTAGAAATATGCAACATCCCTCCCATTGCTGACCTGTTATCTCTTTGCCCTTTAAACAACTATCAGAATGATAGAATGATACAAACTTAACCTATGCTTAATAGCACCCTAACTCCACTCCAAAACTTTGGAAGTTTAAAGAGCTGTGTAACTCATTACTGTACTACAACATCAATGAGGATTTGAATTTTTTTCCTTCCATAAAATTATCTAATAGCATATTTTGTGGACTCTCTGATGCTAAAAAATCAGGAACAATCCTTATTATGGTTCTTAATTCTAGAGCCTTGCTAAAATTCTAAAGCTTTCTGTGGGTGTGTGTGGTTTTTTTTTAGGCTGTTTACTAATTTCCCGGCAGTTACAGAGAAAAACCTTAACAGAGCCTTGAAAGGAAGAGGTAATCCTTTCTTTAAAGGGGTAAATTTAATCAGAACGGCTCTTCTCTTTCAGAAAGTAAAATAAAATTAAAAGGGCATTGAGGCAACAAAGAGAGAAGAATGGAAGATGGACTTCCTTTGTTGATATAGAATACTCACTAGGG
Source organism: Hydrophis major (assembly GCA_033807585.1). Taxonomy (NCBI): domain Eukaryota; kingdom Metazoa; phylum Chordata; class Lepidosauria; order Squamata; family Elapidae; genus Hydrophis; species Hydrophis major. The sequence goes on from CM066336.1 coordinate 5,346,152, forward strand.
TGTCATCACTGAATGCAAGAGGGGGAACATCATCATTTTTCCCGGTTCCTTTTTGTTCTTTTTAGGGTGCAAGTGGGAAGGTATTTAAAAAAGCCTTCTACCCTCAGTGTACTTTTCTTATCTAAAGTGGAGATATTTAAAAAAAAAAAAAGAAGACTGCTGCAAAAGGACAACAGTGAATGGCCAAAGGGAGCATTGTCTGTGTAATACAGAAGAGAAACATCTGGGCTAAACCTTCAACATGTGGGTGGAAGGGTCTCTGTGTTTTGCATTACTTTATTCCTGCCTTGGGTATTGATGTCAGCAGGCTTTGGGGACAATCCTTTCTACTTTTAGCGAAGACATCATCCTCAATCTTCACACCTTTTCCTCAAGAGGCCAATAAAACGGCAGAAGGCTGGTGTGCGGGGAAACCCCACTTGGTAATAATCTATGTCACTTTCCGAAAACTGTGCAGTCTGTTGCTTCGTGCATGCAAAATACTCAATAAAGGCAATTCTGCATTTTAAAATGTGGAACAGGAGAGTGCTGTTTATTTGAAAGAAGCCCCAGAATTTGGGGGGGGGGCACTAAATGAAACAGATACTCTATAGGAATCGGATGCATAAATATATTTTATCCAATTATTCTGATTCTGGATGGGAGGCTAATAGAGGAGGCCAAGGCCATATTCCTTGCCGCTTCAAAGAAACTCTGCATTGTAAAGGTTTGGTTGGACAGGTGAAGTTCTGTTCTCCATCCTTGCTCTTCTATCTGAATTACAAGCAACATTACAAACCTGAGCAAAATAATTGGATTGTGACCATGAGGTGATGGGGTTATTTATATAGCACTTTTTAACAATCGCTGATCATCAAGCAACTATGGAAGAAAGTGTACACACAACAAAAATCCCAGCCAGCTGTACCACAAACAGTCCCATCAAGTTCTGCTCAGTTTTTAAAGGGTCTAAGATTCGTCGGCCTTCCTTCAGCAGGACACTAAAGGAACCACTGTCCAGACACAGCTGGAATTCCTAGTTCCTTCATGCATCTTTCAATCCCATTATTTAGCATTGTAGCTTCTTAAACTAATCTGAAAAGATTAACTATAGTAATACCTGATTTACAGACCCCATCCATTCTTTAAGCATCCACAGAGAGACAGTAGCCTCAAGCATTTATGTATGGGGAAACCCAACACCCAAGCTTTCTTTCATCCTCCACTGAGGGTGCCTACAATGTCCACTAACTACACATATGGTCTATTGGTGAAGCAGGCCCTAACATGCCAGTCAAAGCTACCATATATTTCTCCAAACTCCCATCTTCCTTCCAGGCATTTATTGCTTAAATTCCTAATTTTAAACTCCCCGCTGGAATTCAAGATGATGATCATAGATAGCACTGTCTCCTCCAACTTTTCTCTGCCCATCCATTCTAAGAATTGGCTGAAAGAAGAAAGTTCAGTCAGGCAATGGGTTTCCATAAGAGGGCGAGCAAAAACTTAATCCACCACACTATTCTTGTGGGTTTTTGTTCACTGTTTCTGGCTAGGAAATGGTAGAACAGTTCTGAAGAAAGGACAAAAGAGAATTTCAGGAGTGCACAATCAACCTGTGAAGAGTAACAGTGGCTTTCCCCTCTCTCTCTCCCACTCTGTCCCTCTTTCTCTTCTTCGCTTTCTCTTCCCCTTTCTTTTTCTCACACTCTCTTCCCTTTTCTCCCTTGCTTTATTTTTCTCTCTCCCTTTCTTTCTCTGTCTTTCTCTTTCTCTCCCCCTTTCTTTCCCCTTCTCCTCCTCTCTTCTTCTTTCTCAGCTGCTTTATTTTTCTCTCTTTCTCTCCCTCTCTTTATCTGTCTTTCTCTTTCTCTCCCCCTTTCTTTCCCCTTTCTCTTTCTCACACTCTCTTCCCTTTTCTCCCTTGCTTTATTTTTCTCTCTTTCTCTCCCTTTCTTTCTCAGTCTTTCTCTTTCTCTCCCCCTTTCTTTCCCCTTCTCCTCCTCTCTCTTCTTCTTTCTCACACTTTCTCTTTCTCAGCTGCTTTATTTTTCTCTCTCTTTCTCTCCCTCTCCTCTCCCTCTCTCCTAGCAATGGTTCTTGCTCACAATCCAACCAAATACTGAACTCAGTACTCTGCGAATACTCCTCCCAGCATCTTTCAGGTGTCTTTTTCCTCCCCCCCCCACTTTTTTTTTTGTCCAATAGGAGCCACAGGTAGATTTACTAGAACTAAGGCTTGGGCAGCAGACTTAACCGCCCTGAAAATGCTGATTCCAGACCGCAAATCACATATCAAGATAGCAGCTGCTGTTAGCTGCCAAGAAGAAAACATTCATCTGGGTTGTGCCTGTATATTTTCCCCTGTATAGCTAACAGCAGTTATAGATTAGGGAAGGAAGAAAGGATTAAACGGCCTTCCTCACTATGGCAGCTGTCCTCAGAAGAAAATTTCCGCATGAGATCCAATTGAGTTCAATCTTCCTCAACCTGTTGCTTTCTGGATATGTTAAGCATGTTAAGGGACAGTGGGGCAACTCATTGGAGGACACTGGCAGGTTATACAAGGCTGATTGGGAGCTTTGGGATATCCTTACTACTTGGAGCTGCCAGCAGAGAATGTATGCAGAGAAGCTGTAGCAGACATGAAAAAGGATCCTGAAAGCCCCCTGTTTTCCAGGGGGTATCAATCCAAAATCCTTGCATTTTTATTCCATTAAGAATGTCTCCTAGCTTTTCAGCTGGTGCTTTTCAAAAATATTTCCCTCACACAATATTTTGCTCATACATTTTGAACTTTAGTCTTCAGTTTTATGCAGTTTAACCATTAGGGCTTCTACTATACAGAAGACTCCAAACGTGGCGACTTTAAGGTTTGTGGACTTCAACTCCCAGAATTCCCCAGTTCAGCATGGTTATCTGGGGAATTGTGGGAGATGAAGTCCACAGGTCTTAAAGTTGCCAAGTTTGGAGACCGCTGCTCTATAATGTCTTGGCACTGCTGAATATTATCCCTTGATTTTGTGCATCTGCAGCATGCAAAGGCCTATAGCCTCCTTACGAAAGATGATATAGGATCGGTGGTGTACACACCGGGCTTAAGAGTGCTTCTAGACAGGCATCAGCCAGTGCTACTGATGACAAGGAGGGAATAATAAGAAAACTTGAAAGGTGTGATAGGAGAACACAGGACAGACAGAACTGAAGCTTTTCCTCATGGCTGTGTTAAAGTTTATTCCTCTAGGGCAGCATTTTCAACCTTGGCAAATTTAAGGTTTGTGGACTTCAACTCCCAGAATTCCCCTGCCCACATGAGCAGGCCATTTTTTCAAGGAAAAAGTTGTTGAAGAATATCTAAGTTCTTCACTGCCTGCCAATTCCCCTTTATCCTATGAAAGACTCTCTTGGATGTCCAGGTAATCCTCAAGTTACAACAGTTGGGACCAGAATTTCTACTGCTCAATTAAAGTAGTTGTTAAGTCATAGTTGATTTTACAATCTTTTGGGTTTTTTTTTTTTTTTTTGCCGAGGCTCTTAACCAAATCACTGCAGTTAGTGGATCATGGTCTTTAAGCAAATCCAGCTTCCCCTATTGACTTGGCTTGCTGGAAACCAGCTGAGGAGGTTGCAAATGGCAATCTGACGATTCAGGGATGCTGCAGCCATTGCAAATACACATTGGTTGCCAAGCTGGCCAAATTTTAATCTTGTAACCGTGGGGATGCTGCAAGGATCATTAAGTGTGAAGAATCACTTTTTTCAATGTCATCGTGGTTTCAAAGAGTCGCTATAAGAATGATTGTAAGTGGAGGACTACCTGATATATTTGGAGCTGGGAGGATGGCATCTGATTCAGGCAACAGTATGAATTGGCGGAAAAGGGTCAAAAAAGGTTGAAAAAGGATTATATATTCCATAAACTCCTAGGTCATTTTTCTCCAACCCGAAGCTGTCTAGATCGATTTGATTACAGTGATCAACACCCTCAAGCAAATATAATGGCCAGGCTGATGGAGAAGGATGAGGCTTGTAGCCAAAGGTATGCAGCTGCCAGGTACAGTCAAAAAAGTCAAAAGGGCAGCTGCCACAGTGGAATCAAAACTTTTATCAGTTTTCATGCGTCTCACAGAGAGAAAGTTGACCATACCCTGTGGTAAAAATCCGGTTGTAGCCCAATGATATCGAAAGGGCATTAATTGGAGAGAAATGCTTCCCTCCATAAATGCTTCACAGCCCCAAATTATTTTCTTTCCATCCAGCAATTTCCCAGGGAAAACCATTGCAGGCAGTCCTAGACTTACGACCACAGTTGAACCAAAAATTTATGTTGCAAAGTGAGATATTTGTTAAGTGAATTTTGCCCCATTTTATGACCTTTCCTGCCACAGCTGTTAACTGAATCACTGCAGTGTTTGAGTTAGTGACATGGTTGTTAAATGAATCTGGCTTCCCCATTGACTTTGCTTGTCAGAAGTTCGCAAAAGGGGATTGCGTGTGCCCGGGATAATGCCACCGTCATAAATAAGAGTCAGTTGCCAAGCATCTGAATTTTGGACATGCTGCAATGCAACAGTCATATAAAGAACTTCTGTTACTTTTGTAACTTTGACCAGTCACTAAATGAACTGCTTTAAGTCGAGGATTACCTATCTTAGATTTCTGCATATGTCTATCTGTAAGAGGAGTGTAATAAAAAATGTTTTTTTTTAAAAAAAAAAACACAAGTGTTTTCTCTCTTTTTCCTTTAACAGGTTCCCCACTGGCCCCAGAAATAGATTTTAGAGAATCACTGACCTTTGAGGCAGAAGCAGCAGCTGTAGTACATTCACTCCAGTCCAGTCCAGAACCTGGAGAAAGAAAACTCTGGGTTAGGAATTGGAGCCAGTTGTGGGTAGAAAGTCACTTGGAGACGACACACTGATGCCCACTGAAAAAGTGACACTCCAAATCTATGCATGCACTGCGTCAATTACAGGTCATCCTTGACTTATGACCACAACTGAGCCCAAAGTTACTAAGTGGGAGATATTTCTTAAGTGAGTTTGGCCTCATTTTGCATCCTTTCTTGCCATAGTTGTTAAGTGAATCGCCGCAGTTGTTACGTTCATGGTTGTTAAGTGAAACTGGCTCCCCCGTTGACTTTGCTTGTCAGAAGGTCGCCAAAGGGGGTCACATGACTCCAGGTTGCTGCAACCGTCATAAGTACATGCCAGTTGCCAAGTGAATTTTGATCACGTGACCATGGGGATGCTGCAAGAATTGTGTGACAAACCATCATAAGTCTCTTGTTTCAGTGCCACTGTAATGTCAAATCGTCATTAAATGAACTGTTGAAAGCCAGGGACTACCTGACAACCTGCCAATATAGATATAGTTATACGGATATATTTGTGTAAGTTCAGAAGAGGTAACACATCTTATAATCTGAGGCAAAGAATCATTTTCAGGAAAGCAGCAGAGACAGACTTGCCACGGTATTATTGCACACATCCTTTTGTCCCATAGCTGTCTCTAATCAAACAAGTTTGGCAGACTTTTGAAATGCTAGCAGAGCTACCAGGCCTGACGGATCAGGGACAACAGCAGAACTGGAGAAAGAAGGGCGTATTTCAAGCCATCTCAAGCCCTCTTTGTCTCAAGCTCAACCAATCCAGAAGCCGCCCATCTAATTGGTAAATGTAAAGCAAAAAGTGAAGTTGGACTGTAAGAGCAAAAAGTAGAGATGGGAAGTTTAATCTCCCCCAATCTCTCCGTCCGTGGGCCCTGGAAAGACCTGCAACCAAAGGTAGTATGATTCAAAGATATGCCTGTCAAAGTCAGAATTTCTGGCCAAGAGTCAGGGCCAGTTTGAACTCTGGATATCATTCCCCTAAGCAAATGTCCTTTGGTATGTCCATGCTCCTTCTCAGCTCCCTAGTGATGGACAGCAATGATCTGTCAATGGATGGCTGATGAAGCTGAATATTATGCTTTGGGGCAGAGCTGCTGCACTGGCCTTATGGGAAAAGGGAATGACAGAAGGTCTCCAGAGCAGTGGTGGGATTCAAAAAATGTTACTACCGGTTCTGTGGGCGTGGCTTGGTGGGTGTGGCAGGGGAAGGAGACTGCAAAACCTTCAGTCAGAGGTGGGATTTGTTGGTTCTCTGAACTACTCAAAATTTCCACTACTGATTCTCCAGAACTGGTCGGAACCTGCTGAATAGCACCTCTGCTCCAGAGGGCCAAAGTCAGCATTGGTCATCATCCCTGTCTATTGTTTGGGCCACCTATTAGAAGTTACTCTGCTCAGCGAAAGAGACAAAGAGTAGAAAACCAGCATGGTATAGTTTTGCCTCTTCTTTTTAAGCTTGGGAGTCCAGCTCTCTTAACAGTCATATCCAATCCCTCCTGCTTTTGTTTATGAATATTACAGAATCCTTGAACTTGTATCATTTCTAGAATAGAGTAGAGTAGAGTAGAATAGAATAGAATAGAATAGAATAGAATAGAATACTTTATTGGCCAAGTGTGATTGGACACACAAGGAATTTGTCTTTGGTGCAAATGCTCTCAGTGTATATAAAAGAAAAGATACATTCGTCAAGAGTCAAGAGTTATAACTAACAGGTAGTCCTTGACTTACAACCATTCACCGTTTGAAATACAACAGCATTGAAAAAAATGACCATCTTTCACTTACGACCGATGCAGCATTTCCCAAGATCACGTGATCAAAATCTGGGCGCTTGGCAACTGGCATGTATTTATGACAGTTGTAATGTCCCGAGGGTCATGTGATGCCCTTTTGCAACCTACTGACAAGCAAAGTCCATGGGGAAGCCAGATTCACTTAAGTGTTACTAACTTAACAACGGCAATGATTCACTTCACAACTGTGGCAAGAAAAGTCGTAAAATGGAGCAAAATGCTCTTGCTTGGCAATGACAATTTTGGGCTCAATTGGGGTTGTATGTTGAGAACTATATGTATGCCGTCTATGGGTTACCTATGGCCTGTGCAAAGCTGCACACCAGAGGTACCCATTGCCAGCTCTGATTGGTCACGAAATATAGGGTCACACAACTGAGATGAATTAGATTCTTCTACAGGGTCACTCTTCTAAAATGGGCCAATGAATTCCTCACCCCACCCCTCTGCATTCGGCCCAGTATCACAAAAACGGGTACAATTTGCAGTTAACCAACTGTATGAGTTCAAAGGGCCTTTTTTCGGAGTCAGGACTATTCTCAGAAATAAATATTTCAATGCTAAAAAGCCAGGGGAATTTTTCAAGACCAGACTTGGAAAAGGATAAGGAGACATATATCTTCCTCTGTCTTTTTTCTTTCTTTTTCTTTTTTGGCTGTCCCCACAGCCAATATTTCAAAGTACTCCTGTGAAATAAAGGAAGGAAGGGGCCTCCCTTGTGTGAATAAAAGTGGTTCTGGGTTTCACCATGGACCAGCAGAAGAATTCACAAGTACTTGTGACTTTCCCCACCACCACCACACACACACATTATTTCAAAATACATTTTGCCTTTCGGCTTCAATGTCTTTGACCAAAACCTTTCCTTTCCACCTGTAACCCACTCATCTTTCCTCACTCCTGACTCTCAGCCCTCCCCTCTGGAATCGACCTAAGCCACCCACCCCTGCCCCTTGCCCCCATCCCACCCCTGGCGATGGCACACACCCACAGTTGTTCCTGCTAATCAGCCGATGTCATCTGCGGAGTGAAGTCTTTGCTTAAAGAGATTTAGGGCAGGAATCAATAGGAAATTTAAAAATCAATGCGGTTAGTATGAGAAAATCAATGCCGTTTAATCGGCCTGCCGATCCCCAGTCACAACAATTAGAAGGCTGGGATGTTCTACATCCTGTTACACAGCCATTAGCGTCAATATTTGTGTAAGTGATGGCAGGGGGTGGGAGGGAAGAGGGGAACCCCAGACTTGCACTAGAGAACTTGAAAGCTGGAGGAAGCCTGCATTTGGGGACCGACGAAGGAAATCCTACATCTTCGACCTGCTATTTCCTTGGAGAGGAGGTTACACAGAGGTTTTTCTCCGTCTCCCTTTGCAGAGTTATTAAGATCGGCTTTTTCTGGGCTCCCTTCTGAGGGCCACAATGGAGTAAACTCTAGGATTCTGGGCTGGGTCAATTAGAAGCCTGAGCTTCCCGGGGGGGGGGGGGGGGGTAGGAAAAAACCATTTTCCAAAGGGGTGCTTGACTCTGTTCTCCAGCTAAAGGGCCTTGGGAATTAAATGGGAGAGAAGGGCTGACTTTGGGAAAAGCTGAATGCTGGGCCCATTGCTTAGGACAGCATTTTGAAACCAACAGGTGGGCAGAATGCATTTGCTGTAGCAACAGATACCTCCCCCCCCCCCCCCCGGCCCCGTGCCTTTTTAATATTCATTCTCAGGAGCAGTTGGGATGGAAGAAGGAAAAGCAAAGAGGTTGAGAGCCGCTCCAGGAGGATATGGAATGTGGAGGGGAGCCAATGATTACGGTGAAATCTGGGAAGTGGCTGGCTGGGGAGTTCTGGGAGTTTGAAGCCCACAAAGTTGGAAATCCTTGCCATAAAGGAACAGGTAGGAGATGGCTGAAGAAGAGGAAGAGGCTTAAGATGAAGCATCAGAGACTGGCTCTCCACAAAAGGGGGACGATCAGGATGCACCTTCGATCAAGGAGGCTAAATGCTTTGATGGCTGATCGCATCATGTTTAAAATCAGAGAGAGGGACACAGTGGGAGCAGCCATGATGCAAATTGAGAAAAGTTGGCATTTTGGAAGCATTTCTTGAGGTTCCTTAAAATGGGGACCAGCGATGCCACCCATTTTTAGCAGGAGCAATCAGAGGCAGCTGCAAAGAAAGGGTTTGAGGTCACATGAAGTGTTAGTACCACTTTAAAATGCCTTGGTGAGACCACACTTGGAATAATGCATCCAGTTTGGGTTGCCACAATACAAAACAGATGTTCAGACTCTAGAAAAAGTGCGGAGAAGAGCAACAAAGAAGATTAGGGGACTGGAGGATAAAACATATGAAGAACAGTTGGCAGGAATTGGATATGTCTAGTCTAGTGGAAAGAAGGACTAGAGGTGACATGATAGCACTGTTCCAATATCTCAGGGACTGCCACAAAGAAGAAAGAGCACCGGAGGGCAGGACAAGAAGCAATGGATGGAAACCAATCAAGGAGAGAAGCAACTTAGAACTTAGGAGAAATTTCCTGAGTTAGAGCAATCAACAGTTGCCTGCAAAAATTGTGGCATCACTGGCAGTTTTTAAGAAAAGATTAGACAACCATTTGTTGACAGGGCTTCCTGTCTAAGCAGTGTGTTGGCTTAGAAGACCTCCAAGGTCCCTTCCAATTCTATTATTCTGGGCCTGATTTGGGAAGGAGGCCAAAGAGCCTCATCTTAAGCTTGTCTTTGGCAGGCAGCACAACTCCAGAGTGGCTTCAAAACAAAGTCTCAAACTGAGGTTGGAAGTGAGTCCTGCCCTTTTGGAGGGGGCAACTGTGGCCTAGCGGTTAGAGCAAGGGGCAGTGTGTCTGTCTGTCTGTGTATGTGTATGTGTATATATATATATATATATATTAATTATATGGCTTATATATATAAATATAAGAATATATATATATAAAAGAAAATCCTTTAGTTACAAAGGCAACTCAGACCGGCTTCCAAGTATAGGATTGACCAGAAGTGGTTCGGACAGGAAGGCTTGCTGGGAGGCACTGACGAAGCACCCGTTCCCCGGAGCCAGATCAATGTGTCAGCGCGGGGGTCACTGGGAATTCCCCCCCCCCAATCAATGTGTTGGTGTTTCTAGGCCGTGGTCGCCTAGATTAGCGTAGTAGAGAGTTGACAGGGGCACTAATCAGGCTGTCAATAACCTTGACCCTGGACAATTAACTTATCGACAGGAACAGGGCAATGGGAAATACATGGGCTGTGGGTTAGGAGGTATGGGAAAAGACCCACGTGCAGTCTGTGACAAACAGGGAACACCTGCTCAACATGTCACCCTATTGCTGGTTGCTTCTTCAGGCCCAAAGCCCCCCCCCCCCAAAAAAAAAAAACCAAAAAAAAAAAAAACCTGGAGAACCCTGGCTAAACAGATCTGTCTTAATAACCTACCTCTATTATCATCTTTGTTTTTAAAAGGTTCACAATTGCAGCACCATTTTCTGTCCCAATGCTGGCCAGTCCAAACAATTGTTTTCCAACCACTGGCCAATCCTGCTTCATTGAAAATTGGGAGCAGGAATCCTGAGGTCTAGAAACATCTTTAAAAAAAAAAAAAAAGCAACTTGGCATTTTGAGTCTTTTCATGGCCCTCCATGTCTACAAAGGAGGATCTGGGAGAACACCAGTGATCAACCAAGAAAATATAGGACAGCAAAGCGAGAGGGGGACATGGATCCAACTTTTGGGGTGAGTGCTTTTCTATTTTGCTCAGTATAAAGTGACTTAAGAACATTAGAAAGCAATCAAGAAATGTGAGGATTACAAGGGACTAAAGGGAAGTTCAGGGACTGCGATCTGATTTACACTAAAAGTTGTAACTTAAATCTGGATTGCTAAGGTACCATCACAGGCACTGGAAGCTAACCTCATAGGCAGCAATCCCAACTCCCGAATACCTTTGCTTTTAGAACAAATTTTCAAATATGAGCCCACATCTGTGCCAGGTGTACGGCAGATAGCAAGTGAGCAGAGAAAAGTATATTTTCCAATTTACAAAATCTGTATTGCTCACTCAGTTCCAAAGTAATTTGCTGATAGAAGGGAATATTGGCAGCTTAGGGTTGAACTGTGGGGTCCTTGGTGCTCTCTGAGCTTGGTGGTTTGCTTGCAGACATTTCATGACCAAATTAGGTAACATCATCAGTGCAGCCTCCCAGGGTCACGTGATTGCCACTTGCGACCTTCTTAGGTGCCTTCTGACAAGCAAAGTCCAATGGAGGAAGCCAGATTTGCTTAACAACCGTGTAACTCACTTAACAACTGCAGCGTTTCATTTAAGAACCATGACAAAAAAAAGTCTGCCTAATCGAGAATGATTTACTTAATGACCGTCTTACTTAGCAACAAAAACTCTGCTCCCTGTTGTGGTTGTAAGTTGAGGACTACCTGTAACCGGGACTAAGAAAGGTCCACGCCCACTCAAGCAACCAATATAAAGGATAAAGGCACCAGGCTACGTTTTGGGTGGAGAGGATCTTAAAGAAGCCACACGAAACATCAAACCTATTCAGTAATATTGATGCCTCTTGAAAAGAAGAGACCGATTCTCCCATCTTATCTCTGCCAACTCCGAGCCAGGAAAACAGGCTGCAGGAACCTCAACCAGCAGGCCATTCTGCCACAAATATTTCATGAGATTTGAGGATCGTGAAGTCACGGCGTGTGCCAAAAAAACGGGAGGGGGGAGGGGAGGGCTCTGGTCCCATGGCTGTGGCCGCCATCCTGACTTTTCAACCTCCCTCTAGGCCTCCCCAATAAGTCAACGGCATTCAGCCGCAACTCTTGTTTTTATACCTTGCAAAAAAAACAACAACAACCCTTCTCTTTCAACAACTCTGAGCTGGTTTCCATCCTCCTCTTTCCTCTTTCACGAGCAACATACCTGGATAAGATAGAGCAGGGACGGCATCAATCCTTTAGCCATTGGATGGTGTTTAATTAATTAGTGTACTTCCAGGCACAACTGGATGTTTAAAGACAACCCCACAATTGCATACTCGTGGGTTGGACGGAGAATATATTGCAAGTATGGGTTGGAGTGTCCATATGGCTGGTAATGTACAGGGTACAGTGGGGGGGGGGGGGGGGGGGGGGTCATGTTTTCCCTGGATCCCATTGTCTTGCCACTCCTCCCCCACACTCACCTTTTATGACCCCATAAATATGAATTCGAAACCATCGTGGTAAAGGTCACAAGGGCAGGCAAGGAATAATGGCTAAGAGACATGATTGGTGAGAGGAGCCTGATATTTCCATTGGCCACAAAATATGCCAAGGTCTAAAAATGAGCCGGGGGGGGGGGGGGGAGGAAAAAAAAACCCACAACAGAATAGTGTCTGGGACAAACCAACAAGAAACAGAACAATATAGCACATATATCCCCCAAAGTCATACAGCTGAGAAAATACAGACAAGCCGGCACCGATACCGAGGTAGGAAATTCATCCATGGTAAAAAAACAACAACAACAACAACTCGTGCAGCAAAGGAGAAATATATCTCTTGATGTATTTGGAGTAAGTAACAGTATATATGTTAATGATTTTGCTCCATTGGTTTTTAATTCGTTTCCCTGGGGCTGGAGACATAAATAATTATGGCTTTTCCAGGATTGAAAATGGTCAAAGAGGCAATGTTTCTCATCATGGTCACTGGACAGGCAGGCTTGGGGCGAGTTTGTTCAACCCTGCCATGCCTGTTCCCCAGAAGAGAAAATATACAAGTTGCCTCTCTCTCTTTTTTTTTTCAAACTACCCTCCACAGTCAGAATAAAGGAACATATAAACATAAAAAAAGAGAAAACAGAAGAGGTCAACGTCTATGGAGATTCTCAGTCATCCAGGTTAGTTTCCCAAAAAGTGTTTTTTTTTTTTCCCCAAAAGGCAACTGGACTTGGCTTTTCCTTGAAGACGTTTCGCTTCTCATCCTAGAGGCTTCTTCAGGTTCTTGGATAAGAAGCAAAATGTCTTCAAGGAAAAGCCAAGTCCGGCTGCCTTTTGAAAAAAAAACACCTTTGAGACAGAAGAGGTCAAGATATGCTCAAGGCTGCTTCCTAGGATTTGCGTTTTCAAACGCACTGAAGTCAAATTGGCATGGATAAATAAGAGGAAAACTCCAAATTAAGCCAAGAACTACTCATGTGCTGAGGACTGAAGGAGGAGACCCATTGAAATCTGGCTTGTGGAGTTTTCAAGATGTTCTCATGCGTTATTTTTGGAAAGAGGATGGTGAATAAGATGAATATTTAGCCTGGTATAGGAAGATTGCAGAGTCCTTTAAAAGCATGCCAGGGTGTCTCATTTTCAAGAACGGTTAAGAGTCTTTTGTTGTAGGGTGAAATAACCTTCATGGACGTAAATATACCTTATAGTAGAGTGTCTTATTTTAAAAGCAGCATGCCTGCACATTTGAAATGTATTTTATATTCACATGTATTCCCACATGCTTTGAGAAAAATAACAGCATGTTGGATCATAGGTGCAGCTTGTCCAGAAATGCCTGCCAACAGTCAGGAAGGAAGGAAATGCTGGGCGCTGGGCTCAAATATACACCTCTGTTCATGTTTGCAAACTTGAATGTATGCTTTCAGTGATGTTAGCGATGTGCATAATATCTCATTTTATATGGCAGCTGTCGCCAATGTCTTTTTCTGCAGAAGGAGGAACACCACTCATTCTGAAACTAACAAGAGACCAAACAAGGGTCAAAGGAAGAGAAACTGTTCTACTGTGTACCCAGGCAGGATACGCAGACATCCTCAAAGAAAAAAGAAAAAGAAACATCTACGGTATAACCTTAGCTTCCTCTCTCTTCCCTCGCTTTTTAAACTGCTGGACCAGAATACATGTGGATGGGAAACTGAACAACTGTACAGCCCAACATCCTCAGTCAGGAATTGCTGAATCTGTGAAAATCTGCTCCAGAAATCTAGTTAGCAGACTCAGATATAGCCTAATGCTTTATTCTGGGAAAGGAGAGCGGGAGGACAGGCAAAGATAGTGGGAAATCAAGACTCTGCAATGGGATAGGACCAAGGTATGCAAATCCAGGCCTCCTGCAGTCCAGGTACCCATCATGATCATGGTAGAATTTCCCACACCTCCCTGTCCCCCTTTTTAAAAATTCCAGACAAAATAAACAAACATACACACACACACATGCACACAAACTGTAGCACAAAGTTGGCTGTAAAATAGATTTTGCAGTGCTGTGTGCGGATGAGGGAAGATTTACAATGAAGGGATGGACGGACAGATGGGAGGGAGGGAGGGAGGGAGGGAAGAACGAAGGAAGGAAGGAAGGAAGGAACGAAGGAACGAAGGAAACTAAATTAAACATCAGGTCCAATTTGGTAAGCACTGATCTATTTTCTTTCTTACTAAACCCCCATGGGTTTCAAGCTAGCTTTTCTGCAACGGAATCTTCTATCAGCGCAATAGAATGGGGGCTAATTATGAAATAAAACTAATTAATCACTGCAAACCACAAGGCTGGCCCAGCGGGGCATTAAAGAGATGGCTTTTTTTCCCTTCTTCTCAGGGCACAGAAATTATTTGCTGCGAATGAATTATTTAATGACGTGGTGTTCATTATGTATTATTGATCAGAAAGAACGGTTCTCATTGCCAAGACAGCCTAAGCTCCTATTTGCAAAATCCCTGTCATGGAGGAGGAGCATTATTCCTCCCATTAGAGCACCTAAAATTCTGCAGTTCTCATCGGAATAAACAGCTCAGACTTTGCACCCTAAAGTTTTACTCTCAGCCGATTCAATTGGAGGTTGAACTTTAAATCACCTGTGTAGCTATCCACATTGCTTTTTTTATATATTGGTTTATTTAAAACATGCATATGCACCCTTCTGAAAACACAGACAGCAAATGAAAAGAAACTTCTATGTAGCACCTGCCCAGAAGATTGAGAATTTGCAACATCTGAATCTTGGGGTAGCAGGCTGACTGAATCTATCTGATTATTAATGCCTGTCCGGTGCTACAATTTGAATTATTTGTGCCAGTTGTGGGTCTGCTGTCTTCTTTGATACTCTGCCCTGCACAAAAGGCTCTTAATTCAAGTACAGATCATTCTCAACTTACAACTGTTGGTGAAAAAAAGTGATTTATGACTATTTTTCACACTTATGACCACATCCCCATGGTCATGTATCAAGTGCAGCAAAAAATTTCCCAGCATCCCTCGATTTTGCAAACCCCTAACTGATGAAAAAAAAGAGAAATATACTCTATAGGTAGTCCTTGACTTACAACCACAATAAAGCCCCAAATTTATGTTGCTAAGTGAAACATCTATTAAGTGAATTTTGCCCCATTTTACAGCCTTTCTTGAGCCAGTGACCAAGTGTCTGATTTTTGATCACGTCACCATGGGCATGCTCAATGGTCGTAACTGCAAAAAAAGGTCCTAAGTCCATTTTTTTCAGTGCTGTTGCAACTTTGGTCACTAAATGAACTGTTGTTAAGCCAAGGACTGTTTGTACTTTGCCCCCACCCCATCCACCCACCTTCCTCCATGGATGCAATACATTTTGTCAGGTTGCCAACTTCTTCCTTGGCCTTCCCTTTCTGTCTTGAAATAGGAGCTATTTGTTCAGATATTAAGCAGGACAGATTCATGACAGACCAAAAGATAGAGCTTCTTTGCAAAGGATGTAATTAACTTATGGAAAACCACTAGCACAAGGTATGGTGATGGCCACTAATTTAGACAGCTTAGAAAGGAATTGGAGGGGGGGGTAAACAAATTCACCGAGGACAGGTCTGTGAAAGGTTATTCGTTCTGACTGCTGCTGAGAGCATTTTAAGTCGAGGAGGACTAACCAATGTTTACCGGCTTACACTCACCGTACTTCTGAAAACCAACCTCAGAAGGCAACAGGGAGAGAAGCCATTGACTTGAAACTGCCCTTTCGAGCTTTCTACGCAGGTCTGTCACGCTGCATTTGGAAAAAAAAACAACACGTTGGGCTGGATAGACCTGTTCCAGAAAAGTCTCGGCACCTGTTCTTAGGCCTCTGAAGCCTTCTTGCCAGAAATAGAATTTTAACTGCTTAATTCCGCACCTGTCTGAAAGCCAGCAACTCCAACGGTACAGGTAGCAATAACAATAGCTTTTAGACTTATATATTGCTTTACAGTACTTTACAGCTCTCTCTGAGTGGTTTACTGAGTCAGCCTGTTGCTCCTAACAATCTGGGTCCTCATTTGACCCACCTCGGAAGGATGGAAGGCTGAGTCAATCTGGAGCTGGTCAGGATCGAACTGTTGGCAGAGTTAGCTTGTAATATTGCATTCTAACTACTGTGTACCATGGAAGGGAGGGAGGGAGGAAGAGAGGAATGAATGAATTAAGGAAGGAAGGAAGGAAGGAAGGAAGGAAGGAAGGAAGGAAGGAAGGAAGGAAGGAAGGAAGGAAGGAAGGAAGGAAGGAAGAGCAATAAGCCCTTAGACTTATATACCGCTTCACAGTGCTTTCTAGCCCTCTCTAAGTGGTTGCCTGGGTCCTCATTTAACCCACCTCGGAAAGATGGGTGAGTCAACCTTGACCCTGGTGAGATTTGAACAGCCAAATTGCAGGCAGCCGGCAGTCAGCAGAAGTAACCTGCAGTACTGCACTCTAACCACTGCGCCACCGCAGCTCATAGTCCTCAACTTATAATTGAGCCCAAAATTTCTGCTAAGCAAGACAGTTGTTAAGTTATTTTTGCCCCATTTTATGACCTTTCTTGACTCAATTGTTGTTAATTACTGTACTTGTTAAGTTAGAAACATGGTTGTTAAGTGAATGTGGTTTCCCCATTGACTCTGCTTGTCAGATTGCAAGAGCAGATCACATGACCCCGGGACATTGCAACCGTCATAAATGGGAGCCAGTTGCCAAGCATCTGAATTTTGATTGTGATTATGCGGATGCTGCAATTGTTCTCAGTGTGGAAGACAGCCATAAGTCACTCTTTTCAGTGTCCCGTTGTAACTCCAAATGGTCACTAAACAAATTGTTCAAGGACTACCTGTATAATTATTTACCATTGCAAAAATTTTATTCAACCATGCTAAAGCTGAGTATCCAGTGAGCAAAACTGCAAGTATTTGATGGATTTCCATGGCCCAAACAAACCACGTGGGGACCTATCCATTGGGCACCCCACTGCCCCATTATGGAAAGTAACAGGTCAAGATCAATCCTTTTGGGGATTGATTATCTGCTGGTCCAAATCTCACTGACAAATCTTCAGTTTTCCAAGAAAGAAGACTTGTGTCGGTGACCTTTGGCTCACTTTAAGAGAGGTGGAGAACAAATTAATATTTTAACATTACAAACCCCTGTAGGAATCTTGTCCCAGCTAGGGGTCTGGGAAGCACTTGGTTAGGAAAGTCTAAAAGTGGGGTCTTCCTGGATCTGCAGCCCAAAGCCCCCTGAAAATTATTTGGTTGGTTGGCCAACCAAACCAACATTCATCCCTATCACAGGTAGTGCGTTTTGGTAAACTTTGAACCAGATTTTCCTTGGCTCAGGAAAATGTGTTCCCTTAGTCTCCTAGAAGGCTGTTGGACTCAACAAGGAGAGCTAGAAAATGAGAAACTCCCTTTTTGACGGTAGATTTACCATCTCTATATGGAGAGAGGTTTATTTCTTTTAATAGCTGGAAGGCCTGATAATACTGTCCTAAGGGACATACAGAAAGATCAATATTACTATTTATCATTTCGGCACTACCTTTTGCAGAATGGTGCGCAGGAGCCTGTTCTTAGCAGTTTTGAATTCCGAAATAATTATTCTAGAATCCCAGTAACTTCCTGACAATTTAAAATTGGGACTCAATGTATCAAAATATTACAAAACAAGAACTGGGAAAGGGTCACACTCAGAGATCTAAAGATTAGCAAACAAAGTTGCCAATAATATGCCCTCTGAAAGAGCTGCTTCTGTCCTCCTAGGCAGCTAGATGGAAAGATTCGACTTTTGAAAAGAGCCCAAATTTCCTATCTTGTTAGAAAATATGAAGGAGGTATAGCAGTGGTGGGATTCAAAATTTTTTACTATCGGTTCTGTGGGCGTGGCTTGGTGGATGGAGTGTGGTTTGGTGGGCATGGCAGGGGAAGGATACTACAAAATCCCCATTCCCTCCCCACCCCACTAACCTACTTTCCAGCTCCGTACTCCTGTGCAGTGCAACAAAAGAAAACTCAGCCGATCAGCAGGGACTTGAGAGGCAGAGAATAGATGGGGCCAGGGCCAGTCAGAGGTGTTATTTGCTGGTTCTCCGAGCTACTCAAAATTTCTGCTACTGGTTCTCCAGAACTGGTCAGAACCTACTGAATACGACCTCTGAGGTATAGGAATTTGAAGCCACCATGTTTCCACTGAAAACAGTAGAAAAGCAGCCAGTGAAGTAAGGAAGAGAATATTATGATGGTGGCTTCTGCCTATCCCGTGGGCAGATATTGTATGGTGGGCATGTTTTAGATCACCTATGTGAAACACTGTCACTTGGAGGGATTCAGGAAATACAGGTAGTCCTTGGTTACAATGGACTACACATGTAATTATTAAGTAGAATAGAGCAGACCAGAGCAGGAGAGAATAAGCAACAGGCATTTCAAGAGGCAGATGTGGGATTAATTGTTTCACACCTATTGCATAGATCCTGCCCACTCCAGTGCTCTCCAGATGTGTGTCAAAAGTATTTCCATTAAATCTTTCAAGCTTCGTTTAAAAAAAAAACCTAAGTTAGTGAACAAGATTCTCTAAAGAAAGCAAGTTGTCACCATGACCATCTTCTGCAGACTATAGGTATAAATCAGAGTTTCTCAACCTTGGCTGCTTTAAAATGGGTGGACTTCAACTCCCAGAATTCCCCAGCCAGCAAAGTCCACCCATTTTAAAGCAGTCAAGGTTGAGAAAACTGGTGTAAATCAAAGGTGGGCAAGCTACATAAAACCCCTAGGCCTCACTTTAAAAATCCACTGCAAGAAATTAGTTGGTCTCTGGAAATAAATCCCAGTTTCTTCCCTATTGGAGAAAGCAAAGAGGATGTCAGAATCAGAAAGGATGGGAGAAAAACCAGGCAGAAAAGCTGCTTTTGGGTTTTGGCCCACCTATTGTTTGTTTTAACTCATGTAACATGCAGCTACCATGGGCTACACTAAAAAAATAAATGCAGCCCTCAACACAAAAAACACTGAGGACCAGAGCATTATGTCATTTTCTCAATGCAAGGTGTTGCCTGAACTGAGCAGGCACTTTAAATAATGGCCCACTGTCTTCTGTTCAAAGTCCAAAACTCATTTTTATAAGTCATTGGATCAAACCACGAATGAGCAAGAGTGATAATAAAAGTACAGAAGACCCAGGAGACTGGCATTCAAATCTGTTCAGCTAAGGAACTCACTTGGGTGATTGCTACACGACTGCAGTCCACTTCTCTGATCTAACCTCCTTCAGATAAACTGCTCTCCCTTCAAATCTTGCTAGCTTTGACATTCCCTTTGTACATCTACAGCAGCTTTAACAATAAGAGGAAACTTGTAAAAGACTGTTGGACACGATATGAGGCTCCCTTTTCTTTTAATTGTAAAAGTGTGGAGAGAGAAACAATGGACCCTATTCAGAGAATGCAAGTTTCTAGATTGATTCATTCTCTTTGCCACAAAATTCTTGTGTGATTTTGGCCAAGACCCTTTGGTTATATTGTACAGAGAGGTTTTTAAAACACCAATAGCCCTAATCCAACCAAGAGGTGTCAATTATGTTCTAATTCAGTTTTTCTCAATCTTGGCAAGTTTAAGATGGTTGGACTTCAACTCCCTCACTGTTGGCTGGGGAATTCTGGGAGTTGAATCCAACCATCTTCAACTGTTCTTATCAATCTACTCATGCCCCAGAATGTTTAAATTTATCACTAAAAGGTAGCTTCGTTTAACTGACTCCTTAGCAAGAAAGAGCTTAATTGTGAGGAAGGCTAAAAGAGAACAGCGTCAACTTGAGAAATTGCCAATTAGATCCCCACTATTCCAATGCCTACATGAAGGCAAGTGTGTATTTTCCACATCTGATTTTGCTCATTTACATTTTGCTCTTCTTATTTTAAATAACCACTTACACCAACAGATCACATTCATGAAATTTTGTAGAGTTCTCTCCTCTCCATGAAACAAGCTATATTCTGCTGACGTCTGTTGTAGAGAACATCTTTCTTTTTCATAAAGAACATGTCCTCTCCCTCTGCTTTCATTATATACATTACAAGTGCTGAACCTAGTTTAACAGTAATACTCTTTGTCTACAAAAACCTACAGTTTTGATGGGGACCAGCAGTCTCGGCAATATCCTGATTCAACACACTCCATAGCAGCATGAAACCTCTCCTGAATAATTACATTTGCCCATGGTTGCAAGCTTCCTAGAGGATCCACATACAGTTGCAGAAGCCAGAGGTTTATACCATGCAAGGACACATCCATCCCCAGCCAGAAATATGGGAAGCAGAATAACAGAAATGCAGAGTTGGAAGTTGGGACCTTGGAGGCCTTCTAGTCCAACCTGCTCCTCAAGCAGGAAACCCGATACCATTTCAGACAAAAGTTGGCCCAATCTCTTTCTTTAAAACTGTCAATGTTGGAGCACCCACAATTTCTGGAGACAAGTCGTTCCACTGATTAATTGTTCTAACTGTCAGGAAATGTCTCCTTAGTTGCAAGGTGCTTGATGAGTTTCCATCCGTTGCTTCTTGTCCTGCCTTCAGGCGCTTTAGAGAATAGGTTGACTCCCCCTCTTCTTTGTGGCAGCCCCTTAGATTTGGAATGGTGCCATTATGTGGCCCCTTGTCCTTGGAAAGTCTAGTCTTTTCCTAGTCTGGATAAATTCTCCTACTTGATTAGTTGTACCAATTTCTCTCAAACGCTGTCCACCATTTCTGGTTCTGAAACCCTCTTATAAAATTTTGCTCCCTTTGGTGAACCTTTTCAGTGCTGTGCCAGCTTTAAAAATATGTCGCCAGGGTGATCACACACACTATTCCATGCATAATGTTCAGTTCTGTGTATGTTATGCGATATTTATTCAATATGAACCACGTGTACCTCATATATTAAATTGAGCATTTCTATTTTACAAACAAGGGACTTAACAATACTTTTTTTAAAGACATCCCTGCAGGGCTGGCAACTACAGAATAAATGAATATAGTGTGCCACGGAGAAAGGCCATCCACCAGGGCCACATTACCCTGAGCCACAGCTGAGCATAGAAAGCCACATTACCCTGAGCCACAGCTGAGCACAGAAAGCTGCAGCCAGTCTGCAGTTGCAGCTGTAAAGAAAGTCTGTGCTTCCTATTAGGGGATTAAATCCAGCATGTTGCACTGTATGAACCAATACAACTTTTATTGATAACAGCTTAACTATGGGATGCTTCAAAACAAGCTGACTTCAAATCGTGTTTGGCTTAGCTACAGTTTTCACATCAGATGATTTCATAAACAAAATTTCCAAACTCCACCCAACAGGGCTGGGAGTCACCTGGCGATCGCCTACGCTCAAAAGTTGCAGCAGCTCCACCACATTACACCCAATGGCTATCCTTACCCCCTGACTTCAGGTTTTCTGTCTTTGCACAGCCTGCTATGCCACAAACCAGCCAACTCATTTTTCAGCTTAACATATTTTGTGACATCGGCCAATAAAGAGTAAAGGAAGCAAAAGGTCTGTAATAGCGCAAAACGGGGGGGAAAAATGCATGCCACTGAAATCAGGGGCATCCCCATATTTCAACAAACTATCTAATGCAGTAGCCCTCAACCTTTGGGCACCAGGGATCCAGTTCCATGGAGAGAGGTTTTTTTGTGGACCGGAGGGAGCATGGTTTTGCATGCTGCCTGTATCACACAGATGGGACTTCACTTATTTGCATGACCTGGTTTCTGGCGTGCCATGGCTTAGTGCCGATCCAGGGACCAGAGGTTGGGAATCCCTGATCTAATGGATGCTCCCAGGTGAGTACTCTTAATGAATTAGAGTCCAAGGGCACCATATCTCCAGGACATTCTGATCACATAGTCTTTCTCGACCTTAGCCACTCTACAGTGGCTGGGGAATTCTGGGAGTTGAAGTCCACACATCTTAGAAAGCATTGAGATTCTCTACACTTCGCCACACCAAAAGCAGCTAGGAAGTGATCCAGAACTGTCTTTATTTTTGCCAAACTGAAATGCAGAGAATGAGGAGCAGAAATCACAGTCATACAGAGGGCTGCTCTACATCCTGCAGCAAACATAAACACTTGGATGGGTGGATGGATGGATGGATGGGAGGGAGGGAGGGATTTTGCATACAAAGTCCTCCTGTGCTATAGAAAAGGGCAACTGACCAAATCCCTTCTCCTTTTGCTTGGGCAGCTCTGCAGCCCTCAGGCAAGCTACTTCTTTGCAGAGTGTGAAGCTCAGATGCTGGACAAAAGTAGAGAAGAGTTCCTTCCAAGGGAAAGCAGAACTACAAATGTCTTCCCTGAACAAACTACATCACAGCTGAGCCAGGCAGAGATAAAGCAGCTCCGTCCTCCTAGTGCTGCTGAAGTACCACAGACTTCTCCCTTGAAAGGATCCTGAGTTAAAACATGGAAGCCAGGCCAATGGCAATCACCTCATAACTGAGGAGGTGCAAGACTATAACACGCCACCCATACGGATTCCTCTGAATTGCCTTTCTCCTTTGAAGCAAACACCAAGAGCAGTTTCTCTTTCATCAAACTGAAAAAAACAAGGCAACAGAAATGCCTCTGGGAAGGTCCTTGCTCCCCCTTAACTTGAACTCAGTTCCCAAAGCATCTATAAGCATAGATGCTTATATACAGTTTCTAGGCAGCAATACGTAGGTGATTGGTCACTGCTTATATACTTGATTTTATTTTATTTTAAATAACCCAGTCTTAAGATTTCTGGGTGGTCTCCCATCCAATCATTCTCCATCATGATGTAAACTAAAATAAAGTTAAAAGTGTCTTCAGGAAGCAGTGAATAACAGGCACACGCCCATGCACTGGTTTATTGTTTTCTTCTTCTACAATTTAGTTTTAGTTTTTGTCCAGCCTACATTCTCTGGTGGCCTCCCTCTCACCTATCAACAGGCTGGACTCTCATTTCCTGGCCCAGACAAGGCCGGCCAAGTGCTGCCACCTGCTGCAGGTATTGGTTATTAAGTACAGGCACTTTTTTTTTTCTTTTCCAGTTCATGCAAATTACAGGCTTTTTTTCCTTTGCTCCAACAAACAACAAGAGCCACACATCCTTCCCTAGTAGAAAAACTCTTACTTTAAACAGCTAGATAAAACTGCAGAAATTCAAGGGGTACTGTTACTCCTCAACTTACAACCATAATCGGGACCAGAATTTCCATCGCTAAGCAAGGTGGCTATTAAGTGAGTCCCATCCAATTTTATGACAGTTCCTTTGCCACAGTTAAGCAAATCACTGCAAGTTGTTCAGTGAATCACCTGGTTGTTAAGTGAATCCAGCTGCCTGGATTGACTTTGCTTGTTTGGAAGCCGGCTGGGAAGGTCACAAATAGCAATCATCTGCCCACCCCCCAGAGGTTGCAACAGTCATAAATGCATGCCAGTTGCCAAGCATTGGAATTCTGATCATATGACCATGGTCATAAATATGAAGACCAGTCATAAGTCAATTTTTTTCAGTGCTGCTGTAACTTCAAACAGTTGGCTAAACAAATGACTGTAAGTTGAGGACTATTTTTATACCTTTTTCAGCAGAGCTTGGAAATTGACCATGCTGAGTTTTTCCTTGTTGGGAGACTGGAAAACGATTTGTCCGAAATGATACAGGATTTATTGCCTGAGCAAGAAGTTGGACTATAAGACCTTAAAGGTCCCTTCCAACTCTGTTATTCTACCATTGCTCCCCTGTTACATGATTAAAAAAATAGCCATCGTGTCCTGAATTATCATTTAAAAAACAACAACGAAAAGCCCAGTGCTTGGCACCAAAACAGGAATCAGCCAATCCATTTATTCTCTCGGAACAAGGGAGGGACATTATCCATTTACCAAGGATTCTACAGGCCAGGCTGCTGCTGCTATAACACCTTGTCTTATCTCTTCTTCTACCTTGCCCATATTCCCCTGACGAAGTTTTACATTCCCATGACCCATCTGGTCAGCAAAGAAGTCCAAGCTTTCTGTTCATATCCTCTCACACCTTCTCTGCTTCGCTCTATCTCTTCTGAGGGGAAGTTTCCTGAAAATATGTTATGTTTTATAGACAAAGAAACTGTAAGATCTGAAAACGAGGAACAATCCTTTAATATACAATGTGCTCCTTAAAAAAGATGCTAATGGGGAACTTTGCTAAAGTCTAATTACACTGGGGCATTCCAAGAACTTCATTACGAATGAACTAACAGGGGTTTAAATCCATCCCTGATTCTCCAGTCAAATTCTCCAAAAATGATTTTTTTTTAAAATGGGATGTACAGACCTAAACAGACCAGGAGGAAGAGGGGAAAGAATTATAAATTTTATCACTTGATTACTTGAATGAGAGCACAAAATGAAAATAAAATGTACCGACAGATTATTGACTGGACTGAAAACCCTGGGAACATGTTTACCTATGATAGCCTCTTTTTCTGTCCCAAGACAATGGTTTTCTCTCACTTTGGAGCACATTGAAAAGCAATAGAGAACAAACTGCCTTTCATAATTCTTAGGGACTTTAATTAGGGGCTTCTTCTCTGAAACAGTGCATATTCATTATTCAAAATACCTAGCAATATTTAATTACTGCTAAAAAGCACCTGAGCAAACCTACACTCATAATCAGGGTGCTTAAAAAAAAACAAAAGAGGTTTTTCATCTCATTCAACAATCAAGTATGGGCTAAATCAGGTTCTAATCCTTTTGCAAAAGTTAGCAATCCACTTCAAAATAATGCTAATTTAGTCCAGATTTATTGGCCTGCAAGGGTTTGAGTGAAAAAAATACAGTACTTGCTCCAACTATCAAAAGGAACATGGGAAAATGCTCCTCTTATTCCAAAACAATACTGTAAGCTTTAATTCCAAATATTTTAAATTATATATATTAAAAATCTTCAATATCAAATGCAAGGTTTCAAAGATTTATAATTTCTTGTCTCTTCTTTGAAAAGAAAAAATATAGTGCTTTCCTCCCCTCCAATCTGGTCTACGTATTAAAAAACCTCTTTTTACAAGGAACCATATTAGTAGAAGAAATAGAGGTAAGGGAAAAGGTCCACATTAAAACCACGATGCCATTTTAACTGTTTGTTTAATTATCAGGCATATCTTAAATGTGGATATGGAATTTAAGACACAGAATTATTCAATAGAAAAGCCAGAAATGCTTGATAGAATATTATTAACAGCAACATACTGTATGTGGCTTATTTCAACCAAATATATTTTGCAATGAGCAGATTTCAAAAACTTTGAAACAAAGTATATTTTATTATTCATCAAAACGTTGAGAAATCAGAAGATACTACCTTAAGTAGTGGCCTATGGATTTTTCAGAAGATAAAAAGAACAGTTTTCTGATTCTGTCTTCTTGAAATAGTAAGTCTGAAGTCAGGTTTGCTTTTAACAATATTAAAAATCGAGAAAAATGCCAAGAGATGGGATACATTTTGGAGCAGATTCTACTAGAGTTCACCAGGGAATCCAGGTGATCAAAGCTGGGTGTTTTGATAATTATCAGGGCTATTATGATGATAGCTAAGTTAAGTAGCATATACAAGCCAACATTATGGGAAAGAAACAATAACATGTATTATAAATCAAGAAATAACTAAATTGAAATACCTGGAGTTAATCTATTCTACTTTTTAAAACTAAGATATAAACTAAATATCAAAATTCTTATTTATCTCCCAATCAACATGGATACATTTCATTTGAAATAAAGTCATGTCACTGGATCAAAGTAGCATAATCCATGAATACCTACCTGGCCACTTATATGTCTAGTCCAGGAGATGGTTTGAAGACAAGCGAGACAAGCACAATAAACCCTTTGTAAATGTGCTCACAATGGAGTGTCCAGGTATGATTCGCAAAGGACCCATCATGTTCTCATTCCCTCAGAAGCAAACGGGAAGCTAGACAGAGATATGGATCAGGCTGCACTGCACACATATGGTGGGTGATTAGGCCAAAATGGTAAAAATTATAGCAACTTTGCCTCAGAAATCTTACTTTCCAAACCAAAAATCAAAGAAGGTAACCCAAATTGTTTTAGTGATCTGAATTAAAGACAATTGGATAATGCCAAAACATATACAAGAGAGATGTTTGTGTGAATTTGGGTGTATGTGTGTATTTGTGTGTACATCATATATACACATATATACATTCACACACAAATACTATATATATATATATATATATATATATATATATATATATATATATGTGTGTGTGTGTGTGTGTGTGTGTGTGTGTGTGTATTTGTGTGTACATCATATATACACATATATACATTCACACACAAATACTATATATATATATATATATACCCAGCGCAGAACTGTTTGTTCCTTTCAGTGGATTCCATTAATGTGCATTGTCGTTCAGAACATGGAGGCCATTTCGCTCTTACAAGATGAGGTGGCTGTGGCCGTCTTCACAGCTGTGGGGAAATTTAACATCCTGATTGTTGCCTGCCCAGCATGGTGAAGAAAGGAGTGACTGTGCTTTCTCTGAAGTGTACCAGACCATTAGGCTGCAGGATTATTGTAACTAGAGAAGTGATATTTACCTCTGCAAAGGAGAATGCGAAGTCCCAAAGTATACATGACTAGAATTTGTCTAAAATCTCATTATATTATAAAAAGTCTTTGTCCATCCAAATTTCATACCCGCTGTTCTTCTGAGAAAACACTAAATATGATTTCATCCATTAGTCTAATTCTCATTACTTCTATCCCGTTCTCAGATCACCTTGACATGTTTTTTAGTTTTTAAGTGTGTTATCCAAACCCCAAGACATTTCTCTTAAAACATTCTAGCTCATGTTAAAATGGCTTGTTTCTGGGAAAGAATGTTTTAATTTCTCTGTTCAGAACAATATGAAAGATGATTGATGATGATTTTAAAGTACAACTGCTGAAGCAAATTTTAATTGGGAAATTTACTGGGAGGCAAGATATGTATATCTGGTGTATTGTACATACATTCATCTGATCCCAAATTTCAGTGGTTGACTTTAAACAAAAAACAGAAACCTCAGTTTACTTCTGCATCTGGAATATAACAGAAGGCCATTCTTTCCAAATAAATTTGAATCATGTCAAGAGGATAGGAAATGTTTGAACCATAGATAAATCTTAATTATAGTACCTATAAAGAATAATTGCAATATTTAGGAGAGGGGCTTAAAATTATATGGCATGCAGCTTTTCCATATAAATACATCTTTTAAAAACCGATCATCTGTATCTATATATTTAAACTAAGCTGGGACAATTACATATTTACAAGCTTGTACAACTGCTACAATTAGTTCAAAGTATGTTTTAAAGAATGGGTGTAAGGATTAGCAGAGCCAATATAAGAGACCTTCATGTCAATTGCATCTTCAAGTATTATTTATAACAAGGCTACCTGATTATGGGCTATGCTTAATTTGGCTATAATGAGGAACGATAGACTGAGCAAAAATGGGAGGGAAGGAACAAATACTACAATTTGATAGGCGACTGAAATCAGTTAATTTTATAATTTGTCTGCCTCTAAAACTGACAATGCAAATCTATGCAGAAATATTCAAAAACATGTATTTCTGGCCTAGCACTTCATTCTGGTTAGAGTGCTTTTTAAAATCTGCAGCCAGTGGGGCCTGATCGGCTGTTTTATAATACAGTAGTCTTTTTACACGGCGTAAGTGCTTTGAAGTGTTCTTGGTGTAATGGAGAATGAAGGATGTAGTGTAGTGATGTATATTATTTATAGGTTTATACATCGATCTATTTATTGAACTGTGTTCTAAAGAAAGATACTGGATATTATCGATACAGTTGAATGAATTCACCAATTGATTCTGCTATTGACAGACCTATTTACAGATACTCAAAACAAAACATACTTTCAAATGAGAATTTCTCTCTATTATCACCGAAACACTGATCTTTTGTGATCTTTTGTGCCAATTTGATCTTTTGTGCCAATTTGAAGGAAAACACCTGTTATATGTACCTATCCTAAAATCTATAAAATAATATTGATAAGAAGAGACAAGTTGAAAGGCTTTGTAAAGAAAAATTCAGACGACATTATGTGTGTGTACATATATAGGAGTAACGGAGTTCAGAAAAATTCTGTTTAATATTGTAAAAAGGGTTATGTTTTGTAATTTTTAATTACTGTGTACAAATCAATCCTCTGTAGGTAAAGCATGTATTTGCAAAGCATAGTTGTCTTTATTAACTACATTTCAAAACCTTTTAAATCAAGGAAAAAATTATAATTTACCCTTATGGGTTTGCCATTTATACTTTGACACTACATATGAAAATAAGTCAGAGTATTGACTAAATTGATTAGCTTCCATTTAACATGCATTTATAAGTGGATCTCTTAGCCAGTTCGAACAGCACAAGAGATAAATTGTACAGATAATAACAGATTCTTCTTAATTGTTACTGGGGGGGGGGGAGCTTTTTTCTTTAAAGATGCTTAGCTTCTTTTGTACATCTTCCCTTCTGTACTTTGACAGCAGAGAATCTGTAATTTCAATTCTTTCTTTAAAAACACCCGTCCACCCATTCAGGAGATTCAAGATGAAGGGAGAAATGATTTTAATTCACCTTTCACTGCTTTTTCTGGCCTTTCCATTCTACTTGAGTTCAAGAGTAGGGCTCTTTTCTGATAAATGACTCCAGATATATTTTCTTTCTCTCCCTGTACAACAGACGCTCAAAACCGGCAATGAAACAGGCCTTCTAACGATTTCCCCCCACCCCAGATTAAAAAATATAGTAAAGGTGTGCTTGAGGATGTGGTGGGAAGCATCTAATTCCCTATGAAACTGACACCAAAGTAGGACAAGAAGTGGGGGGGGAGATGGTGTGTTTGATGGCTGAGGCTATGACTGCTTTCTCTTCCTTTCTCCCCCTCCCCAGGTGACATTCAAGGAATAAATGACCTGGACTCTTTGTCGGGTGAGATGGAGCTGGCGGTCAGTTTCTTGACCAGGAAATGGCTGCTTTTCGCATAGTACTGGAGAACTGTGGCTCAGAATTCTCCACTCCAGCAAAATTCCTTATGACTGGGTGTAGGGTTCACTGCCTCCTACAAAGCTTAAATCAGTCTCTCTCTCTCTCTCTCTCTCTCTCTCTTCCGATTCTCTACATGAAAAATGCTTTTTTGTTTTGTGTTCATTTTCATTTTTAAGAATTGCTGTACTGTCACATTTCATATTCTGGGTTTCAAGAAAGAGGAAGAAAAGGAGATACTTTCCCTTCCAATGGAAATATTGGAGGGTAGACTTCAGGGGGGAAAGGTTATTTAAACAAAAAGGGCTAATGCACTGAGACAAGAAAGGAATAGAATTTGGAGGGGTTCTATCAAAGAGTCTTGAAAGAGAAAAGAGAAAACGGACACTGAAGGACACAAATGTCTGTGAAGAAGAGAAGAGAGGAAAACTGAAAAAGAATACAACAAGCATTGGAAAGAAAGTAGCAAAAACGCATTAATGGGAAATAAAGGGAAGGTATCCCAATGCAAGAAAAAGGCTTTTTTAAAAATATAATATTTGATCAGCACACAGCACACAGTAGTTTGAAGGGAGCGTAAAGATACAATGATAAGAAAGAAAAAGGGAATTGAAATACGTGAGCGGATGGATCCTTAGGCGTCCAAACGTTGAGCTGGTCATTGTTGGAGCCAAACTGAATATACCTCCTCAGATAAAGAAGTGAGCTGCTGCTCAGTAAACAGCAAGAAGCTTTAGAGTGATATATAACCAAGGTTGAAATGTCGAGGAAGGGAGCATAAATGAGGGACAGAAAAGCAGGTTGCCTGGAGAAATGACAGGCCAGCTCCATCAAGCTTCACTGCTAGGCCATACCAGTAGGGGGAGCTGTAGAGGGAGAACAGGGGCAGAGTCCCTGCAGTAGTGAAAGAGTTACTGAGAGGTAGACACAAGTGCACATATTCACATACACACACACACACACACACACCAGGCATCAATAAAAAAGGTCACTGCAGAGAAATGAGGTCTCACTTGACAACAACGGAAGCACACCCAACAAAGACGCACACATACACAAGCAAACACATCTACGCACCCACTGATAGAATACACCACAAAACAGTGTGAACCATGTCAGATGTAAAGGCTTATAAGAAGGAGGAAGAGGAGGCAAATACACTAAATCGGCATTTAATTCAGAGCAGGCTGAGATGCACCAAACACCTACATATTAAGGTATAAGATCACCATAAATCATATCTGGTTTCACTTTTCTATGTATTCATCTGATGTGGTATTATATACCTTTTAAAAACCATCAGCCACTGGGTCACAGAATGAGGGATGCTGAATGGATTCTAGTCCCTAACGAGGAATTCTTACACCATGTGAGAAACCAAGGAGGAATCCTCACTGGCTAAACAGAAAAGTACAAATGGCCCTCGACTTACGACCACAATGGAGCCCAAAATTTCTGCTGTTAATTGAGACATTTGTTAAGTGAGTTTCCCCCCCCCCCCATTTTGCGATCTTTCTTGCCAACAGTTCTTAAGGGAATCGCTGCAGTTGATAAGTTTAACATGGTTGTTAAGTGAGTCTGGCTTCCCTATTGATTTTTTGCTTGTCAGAAGGTTTCAAAAGGTGATCACATGACCTTGGGATACAGCAACGGTCGTAAGCATGAACCCATTGCTAAGCATCTGAATTTTGATCCCACGATTGTGGGGCTGCTACAAAGGTCAGAAGTGTGAAAAATGGCCATTAGTCACTTTTGTCATTGTAACTTTGAATGGTCACTAAATGAACTGCTATAAGTCAAGGACTACCTTTAACAGTATGATTCCTGAGGACTACCTCCAGCCCTCACAAATGAGGAGTCCTAGCAATTTTGACACAAATAGAAAGGGAATCGTAGCTCTCAGTTCCTTCACCATTGCCATCAAAAGGACCGCCATTAACAATATAGGATAATCATTCCACAATAATTTTTCCAGAGGATGAAAAATAAGTTTTGCATATACAGAGGAAATGACTCAAGAGTGGGCCACTTCTAGCAAGGAATCTGCTATAGGAAAACCAAGCTTGCAATAGTCTTCAGTACCAGAACTTCAGCCCAATCTTTTCAGTTATAAAGATTCATCCCACGGAGAAGCTAATGGAGACAGGAAAAGTGACAACTGTTCTGGAAGATAATTTGTGAGTCCTTGTGTAGAAAAGGACCTGCTCAATTACATTAACACTTACTCAAGGCCACAGGATGTTTTTACCCCTTAATATGCTTGAATCATCCTTTGGTATATGCTCAGTGTGCATATTCAAGAGGATTTAATGCAAACAACTGTAAAGAGCCTTCATGCCTCTTACATTACTGAGTCAAAGAGATAAAGGGCAGGTTTTGTTTTTTACCTTTTTGTCAATGTTTGTACAAGAAATGAGGATTCTGTTTCATGTCAGGGAATGTTAGCTCTTCCAAATTAATTAACCCAGAGTAGTTGGGTTGAACATTCAGGCAATGAAAGAGTACCTACCACAGAAGTGGATTCACTTCTCACAAAAAGCGATGGTTTGGATTCAGATGCCTGTTAATTGGTGCATACTTATGACTGTTCCTGTATCCTAAGGTCATGCAATCACCTTTTGCGACCTCGTGACAAGCAAGGGAAGCCAGATTTACTTAACAACCAGGTGACTAACTTATCAACTGCAGTGATTCACTTTGCAACTGTGGCAAGAAAGGTTGTAAAATGAGACAAAACTCACTTAACAACAAAAATGTTGGGCTCAGTTGTGGTCGTAAACCAAGGACTACATGAAACATGCCCATTCCTCCCCCTTCACACCACACCCCCAGACACACACACACAATTCAGGCTCGGCAATTTCCTCTTGTCCCCCTGGCTTAGAAATGTTCTCAATCCCAACTGCCCTTTATGCATTTATTTCCCAAGCCCTGCCTACCAAGAGCCTCATAACTCCTTTAACCAACAATGCAGCAGTAGTAACGCTGCAATTTAGCAGCCAGGCGTAAAAAATGTAATGTCTGAAATTAGTACATTCCCCAAGCGGGAAGGAGGCACGAGTCAGTGTCAAGGAGTCTCGCACGCTCCCCATCAGACGGGGCCACATGTCAAGACCCTACTCTTGAGGGTTTCTTCAGCAGGGGTCTTGGTAGCACAGAGATTCAATTTCCCCATGGCAACCTCCTGTAAGTGCCCACACATGACACCACTGCCACCAGGTATAAGCACCCCTCCGTCTCAAGGCCCGGAAATCATTGCTATGAACTCCAAGTAACTAAGGAGAACTTTAGAAATGCAAATCCGCCTTGGCGGTTCTGAGAGTTTGAGCCAGACAGGCGGGCTCTCTTCACAGGTTTCCCCAGCAAAATCACACTCTCCAAGCAGTAACATCTCAAGGATTGCAAAACTGCAGTGCTCCAGTTGCAGGAAGGGGAGTGGGCAGGAGAGCTGGAAACTAACAGACCATTGTAAGAGGCAGTCTCTTCCTTCCTTTTGGGGAGAAGGGAGGTTAAATCCTGTTCCCCTATCCCCAACTTACATAGATCCAATATTCTGGTGTTCTCCATTCACTTGCCTCCAATGTGCCTGATATTTCAGCTCCAGTGTAATGTTCCCCCACCCCCCCAAAAAAATCTCTTTCGTCCTGGAGCTTCTGATAGCTACCAACGTTCTCTTTAACCTTCTTCCCTGGTTGTTCTCCTTTGCCACATCGTTTGCTCCAGGGATCATCACCTCTATCCACCTTCTCCTTAAATATGGGTTCTCTTCTCTACACCCCACTGCCCCCCCCCCGCCACTTCCAGGCCCTAGTCAGGATCTGACCTCTTCACCCATCCTTACCCCTCCACCTCTCCTATCCTCCCCTCCTGACAATACCTCCTGCTCCTAACAATAGCTGCCATGGGCTACTAATAATTATTAATAACATTCATCCTTTCCTCCCTCTCCTCTTTTTCAATCACACCCCCACCCTTCCGCGGACAAAAGAGGAGTCCACTTCTCCTTGTATTTATCTGCTTCCCCTCCCTTCTTCGGCCATTGCACCTCCCCCGCTTTATTTTTTTTTCTTACCTGCACCCCCCTCCCCATACTCTCTCTCTCTCTCTCTTCAGATCTCCGGACAGCCCAAAGCTTTCCAGCTTCCTTTTTTCCTCTTCCGCAACTTGAGTTTTATTTTAAGAGACGAAAATCATATAGCCTCAGTCCCGTTCAATCTTCGCCCCTTGTATTAAAGCCAGCACCCCACCATTCACAGGGGATACGAGGAGGGGGGGGGGGTTTCTAATATTGCAACGACACATATTTGCCGAGTATTAATTGCCCGTTTTTCAAAATCGCAAACGCCGGAGATACGAACGCCCTGTCTCCTTGGGTCTCGTTCCCTTCCAGTTCCCCTCCCTTCTTTCTTCCATCGCCAGAGTATCAGAAAAGCCGAACTACCGCTGCCGAGAGCCAAAAGACATTTACAGAAAATCCGCTAAAGCTCTTCCTCCGTCTTCCGATTTTATTTCATTTTTTATCCATGCAACACTTCTTTAGCGAAAGCTTTAAAAAGAGCAACGACCTTTGCTAAATGCACAAAGCCATTTGTAAAAGGAAATAACAGGAAGCAAACACATTGCCTTTTTTTTTGGTAACCATTGCAAAAAAACCACCTCCCCTTTTTCAAGGAATAAAAATGTCTTTTAAAACCATGCCAGCATCATTTCTGCCTTTTACTTGCTTTTTCAAAAAATATATTGCATTGTTTTATATCTATTTATATGTATGTATCATCCGTTATTATTTTCCCTGTTTGCATATTTTGTCCCTTTCCTTAAAGGTTGAGCCACGGACACCACCATCTAAAAAAATAATAATAAAAAAAAAAAATGCCAGAGAGAGAGAGAGAAAAAAAAGAAAGCTCTAGGAAGGAACAATTGCAGCTGCCAGTTTGAGAGACGAAGAGAAAGGAATAGACTGCCGTGTCTCTCTGCGTGTGTGTGCAACAGACCAGCTGCTGCATTAAGCATTTTGCAATCAATAAAGAGCGGGTGAGATTTATGCAAAGTGCAGATATTAATATGCAAAGTTTTAAAGATTTTTAAATGGGAGAGAGAGGGAAGGAGACGGAAAGGAGGAGGCGGGGTGGGGGGGGTGATTGCATAGAGACTGCACCTACCTCTGCTTCCATCGGTGGGCGCAAGCTGACTCCTCCATGCGCGAATGGGGGCAGCCCAGATACACAGGGACTGAGGGGGGAAGCAGCAGCAATAGCAGAAGCGGCGGCGGCAGTACTCAGAGCGCGAGCCCAGGCGCGCGCTGGATTCTCTCCATCAATGCCCCCCTCCCCTCCCCATTCCCAGCGACGGTTGCCCGGGCAACGAGAAAGATGCAGCAGCATCAGCACCAGGATAAAAGATGGTCAGGGCAGCAACAGCAGATGGGGATGGA
Source organism: Hydrophis major (assembly GCA_033807585.1). NCBI lineage: Eukaryota > Metazoa > Chordata > Lepidosauria > Squamata > Elapidae > Hydrophis > Hydrophis major. The sequence continues at coordinate 5,380,563 of CM066336.1, forward strand.
GAGGGGCGCCTGAAAAGGAGCCCTTATCGAAGTCGGAGGGGGTGGTTGGGGGGAGTTAGAAATGAGGGATAGGGAGGGAAGAAATAAAGCACCCTCCGTATTTTTTAAAAAAAAAAAAAATCCATGGGAGGGGGGAAGAGTTCCAGAACAGGGAAAGAGGAAAGAAAGGTTTGAGGAGAAGATGGAATAGAATAAAATACCCAGACAGTTTCGGGGGGGGGGGGGAGGCAGTTTAAGTAAAATGTGGGGGAAGGGTCAGCTCAGGAAGTGGGGGCAGTTTAAGATTTGAAGTCTTTAGAAATAGATAATGGAGGGAAATAGCAAAATTGGGCATAGGACATAAGGACTTCCCAACTTTAGGATACGGTGATATCCTAACCTATGATATAAGGGATTATAAAAAAGGTTCCAGGGTTTGACAGGATATGAAACTTCTATAAATTTGGGAAGCTGAAGGGAAAAATTCACCCCAAATTTAAAACTGAGTGCATTAAATAGAAGTTGTGGAGAGAAGTTTATACGGTCACCAATTAATTATTAATTTTAGTTAAATTTGTGCATGCATAATTCAGAATCCTGAAATTGCAAAATGTATGAATATGCAGATAATACACAACATGTATATAACTAAACCTTTAAAAAAATATTCATTGGCTGGTATGTTATAGCTTATCCCTTCTTTGCAATGTTGTACTTTCATTGATTAGGCATAAGAATTTAAAGGTCCTATTAATAACCAGGTGTTTTCCTTCTATAATTGACTTCCACTTATTTTAATGCATCTCTTGGAAATGAAAAGTATCCTACAGTATGTTTCCTCATTCAAGGGACCATGGAAAAAAATCTGTTGGTTATGAACATAATACTGCAACATACTGAAAAGATTAAATCAAAATCTAAATGTCCTATATTATGCATATTGGTGATTTTAATATAATTACTATTCAAAGGAGATGAAGCAATATTTATATGGAAATTAAGCACATTAAAACAAACACTTTTTAAAAATCTATTTAGTATTCAGGATTAAAATTATTGCATTCAATTATTATATGCAAAAATATACACATGATTAGAATTTTTAGTAAAAACTGCTGAGAAAGCTAGACTATTCCATTATTCCAAATAACAGGGAGCAGATATTATAGGTAGTATGTAAATAGTGGCAATAGATTGTGTGCATATTCAGGTTTAAGACTAATTTAGAAAATAATATTCTATCTGGAACTGCTAGGTACAAAGCATAATATTAGTAATATTTCTGTATATTCAGAATATTATTCACATGTCCTACACCAAAATAATTAAAGAAGATTGCATGCAAAGTATGCTAAACAACAGTGCTGCAATTGTCTTAGTCAAAAAGCTGTATTTATCATTTTTTTCTGAACAGCAAGGTAATCTTATATAAAAAAAACATTTTCAATATGCAAAATAATTAATTATGTTTAATGCATATTTAAGAATCATAAAATGATTGAGAAATCATTAGAATTATTTATCAGAAAAATATACAATACTGCATGTGAACCATTTTTTAAAACTGATGCACCAAAATGATCATATCCTGCATTTCACCAAGAATTACAATCATATACAAAATAATGTATCCTCTGATTAAGAATGCTGAATATTTTAATACAGTATCTAAATAAAATAAGTCTGTTTTGTTAAATAAAGCATTGAGTAGCATCACTACTAATTAAAGAGAGATATTAACCACATAAAAATAAAAATGTAAATAGTAAATAATCAGAAAAAATAGTAAATAAAATAACTATAAATGGCAAATAAAATTAGAATTCTTTTTCAAATAATGTATTTATATCAAGGATTAATATTCAAAATTATTTCATTTAAAATTTATAAAAGGTAAATCGTTTTTATATAAGAGAACCAAATGCTGTAAGTTTCTACAGGTTATTTATTAAAGTAAGAATTATTTGGGTTGATGATTATCCCCTCAGATATTAAAATCATGTGTAAAACCAATTCTAATTTTTACATAGAGTGAATATAGAAAATTAATAACCAAACCATTAAATGAATGTGTATAAATTAAACATGCCATTGAGAAAGGTAACTTTTACAAGCAACTTACAATAAACAAAGAGTGGTGTTTAAATATTTTTCATTACATGCCTTGCAATGTTTCAATTTCTTTGATCTAATCAGATGGAAATGTTACATTTAGTGTTGTTTAAATAGACTTGATTTGTAATATGGATTTTCAAAAAATATGTAAGAAATAATCTATAAATCTATGCAAAATAATATTCAGCACATTAGAATTTTAGGCTCTACAAATAAGGAAACAGAAAAATAGAAGAAATGTATCCGGTATTTAAGATTATTACATTAAATAGAAATTAGCCTTCATTTAATCCCTTAAATATCAACAAAAGACAAATTTAGCAAAGCAGCTTACCCGGTTTTTAATTTCCAAATACATTTAGGTAGCTGAATATTATAACTGAAACGTGGTACAAGGAATCTAACTAATTTTCAGAAACAGAACTATACAATTTCCTTCTTTGATGTTATATATTTATGAGGTAGAATTATTGTAAAAGCATTTTCTAAAAATAGAAGAGTTACATAAAAAAACTAAAAAGCCTCAAACATTTGGTGCAGAATTGAATTAAACTTTTAGAATATCATATGAAGGACACAGTCATGCCACATTTGTCTGAATACTGAATTTTTAGAATTTAGGCCACTAATTTGTTAATTTTCTATGAATAGTGTATGCTACAGTGTTGCTATTTGATACTATTGAAGTGGTAATTAAATCTCATTAATTAAATAGTTAATAACTACAAACAAAATTGTGAGAGATACATTTGGATGGATTCAGTTGTGTATTCCGTTGTTTGTCATAACATTTTTATAGAACATATAACTGCCTAGCTTCTGAAATTACAGGGATCATATTCTAACTTAACAAAAAAAAATGTAAGAAATATTCTTGAAATATTACATTACATATTAGTCATTAGCTATGTGTAGGAGTCTCAAAATCTTGCCTACAGAATAAATGCTGCATTGCCTGAGTTTTAAATACACACATTTGACTCACACATTTTACAGTAACTTGAAATTTTTGTTGCTTTATGCAGTCCTCATTTTCATACGTGATTTGAGTATATCATACATGCCGAAAGAAAATTGAAATGTTCTTGCAATTATTAAACTCATCTAAAATTCATATTCGGGGTCAAAAGAACCACAAACGTCAATTTGTGCAATATGGAGAATGAAGGGGGTTACAATGAAGCATTTTAGAAGCAGGGGGGTGTGGGGAATGAAAAACTGTTGCATTTAGCTCCAAGGTAATTATTTCTTTAAATGTTTGACTTTTTTCTTTAGCCTGCAGTGCTGTAATTGGTGCTTATAAGGTCTGTGAATGCTAAGAATTGAGGATTGCAGATACTGTACCAAATGTCTTTTACTGTTAGGTTGAATGCCAGTGAGCGAAGGACAACATGGGGATTTTTTTCCTCATTGTTGCTCGGTGGAAAAAAAATACTGATTTTATTAGTTTCCAAGTGAGGAAGGAAGCAGATCATGTACCACAACTCAGGATCACAATCCTGGAAGCAACTTCAAGAAAAAGGCACCCAATTTTATTGAACAATAAGTATCAACAATTGCAATTCTCCCCTCCAAACCTTTTAACTTGGAAATCAAACTGGATTACTTAAATTATTTTGATATCCCAAGCTCCATGGTTACAACATAAGCACGCACAGGCATATCCCAATCCTTCAGTCTGGCTGGCGTGCCCAATCCACAGCTGACATGCTCGGTGCTTTGCATGTCATTTCAGTCCATGTGTTTGACCATAAAAATTCAGTACATGTTACCATAGAAGGCTGGATCATGTAGAGCATGTACACTTATTCTGTATTCTGTACACTTATCACATCTTAAATGAATGTCATTTGGAACATTGCACTTGGTGTGTGTACTTTTTTAAATCAACTTTTTGCAAGAACATTGCATTTTCTAGCTGGACACATCACACACACATCTAGTGTTTTTTTAAAAGCTCCAGGAAAATCAAAGAACCAACCCCTCCATTCTCTAATTTATATATTTCACCCAAAGCCTAGTTATTGGTGTGCTGACAGGCTCACGTATCTCATGAACAAACATTAAAAGGGAGGAGATAGATAGGAAATAACAGCAAATTATGTCTTTTTGTGGACCAATTGCGCCAAACAGGAGAAAATCTTAAGGAAAAACCAGCAATAGACAGACTACAAGGTAGAATCCTGAATGCAAAAACGAGTGTTGTAGAATTGTTCATGGTACATCCTCCTAGCAAAAGATAATTAACTCCTTTTGATTAAATTCATAGTTTCCTTGAACTTAGAGCTGTGCTTTTGATGAAGCACCAGCCACAGGGACTTAGAAGGGGAAGGTGCAAAGTTGGAAGCTTGGACAGCAGATGAGATCACTGGAAATCCCACAGTATTCCAGGATGATTTTATGGTTGCACCAAATAACATGGAAAATAATATTACAAGCATTAAAATTATATTAATTGCCATTGTGTGTGCTTTATAGATATAATCCTAAAAAATGAGTTAACCCATATCTGGGTGAGAGATGTTTGCTGTTTATTGATTTAAATATTTTATGGGTAAAAAAGATAATTAAGTAGGTTTTTATTGTTAACTAGCATTCTACTACTTTTGCTCTCCAACCTGAATGACCTTTTGGTAGCTGAGAAATAGGTTTTAGATAGGCTGGATTTTTCTCATAATTTCCTCACTCAATAGCTATCTTGGCTGGATAGTCCCTTCCAGAACATTCGGCCTGTGGTAGTAGGCCCAAATTAACCATCAAAATGGCTTTCTAAGAAATCCCAATCTCTTTCTTTGCTTCCTCTGCCTCTGGAGAACTTGACGGTACACCTTTTAAGGAGATAAAACTGGTCTCCTCAGCATGGTTTCCTTCACCTGCCCTACCACCATTTCACAAGAATGCAAGACAGGAAGGCATGAATTAATATCAAGATAAGCTTTGCTGTCAAAGCCATGCAGCAAGCAATTTCTATCAAGGCCAGTGGCGCCCTCTTGCCAAAAGATTTGGGAATGCCAGGTTCAAAAATAATTCCCTGAAAAGGTGCAGAGGTGTTTCACACTTTCACCGCCATACAATGCAAGTGTCCTGGGCCTTTCTGGTCCTCCCCAAAATGTGTAAGGGACAGAAGCTCAATGCAAACTATCTGAATAGAGGAGAAAGGGAAAATGACAGCTGGGGTAGAAAGGTGAGGAAGGCACAAGACAGGTCAGTTTGCAAAACCACAAAAGGACTTGCAAGGTATGAGAATATATGAAAGGAAAGAGGTATACATACATGCATAAAAAGTAATCTTTTTTCATCAGCTGCTTGCTAGGAACTGAACTCCATGGAATAATTCAGGACAAAAATGAAAACAATTGCTTTGTTTTCATTTTAAATTCAATTAATTCAAAGCAATTTAAGGAGGATTGCTGGATGATGGGAGGATGTGGGAATAATTTTTCTCTTCTATCACATTAAAAATTACAGTTGTGAGGACAATTTCTGGAAGAAGGCTAGGAGCCCAGGCCCAGGTTTTCAAGAGAGACATGTAGGTGGGAATGTCCAAAAGAGTACCTGTAGCAGGTAAATGGAACCCAGAGAGGGATGGAACGCATCAGATGGCTAGTGTGATCTGCTATCATCGGGGTGGGGGGATGGGAGTTAGTTTTTGTGTTTTCCCAAATTTTTTCCTATTGTACTTTACTAATTTATTTGATACTTTTTGTTAGCTCTTATTGTTTTTATTTTTTAAATAGGATTTTACATTGTGTAAGCTGCCTTGAGTCGCCATGGGCGAACAGGTGGCAATATAAATCAAATAAATAAACAAATAAATAAATAATAAAATAAATCCCCTACTTTGCTCCACCTAATCCATAATGAGAAGGGAAAAATTATGCAGCTTAAAAAAGAAAGAGTACATGGGAAGCCAAGGATGAATACCCTTTGAATGGTACAGGAGTAAATACAATGAGGGCAGGGGTGGGATTCAACCGGTGTTACTACCGGTTGGGTGACTACGTTTTGGCCGTGTGTATAAAACAACCGTAAGCTGTCCCGCCCGGAGAGTTGAAAAGTGCAGCGTGCAGGTGAGCAGCATTTGAAAAGCCTCTTTTTTCCTGTTTTTTCAACCTCAGCTGTGCCACGCAAAGGTTGAAAAAGCAGGAAATAAAGGACAGGTAAGAGCCCAGGTGGTCAGGTGTGCCAATCAGCAGCAAACACAGAACCAGTCCAGTGTTTGCTGCTCTTCAGAGCTACCGGTTCTATAGAGCTGGGCAGAACCGGCAGCATCCTACCCCTGAATGAAGGTTTCTACAGACAAAAACATGCCTGTTGCATGGGTTCACCTGTGTCCCCCACTGTGGCCAACCTCCACGTGGAACTACATGTAGTCCTCCACTTATGACCACAATGGAGCCCCACATTTCTGTGAGACATTTGTTAGATGAATTTTGCTCCATTTTACAATTTTTCTTCCCACAGTTGAATGTGAATCCCTATAGTTGTTAGGCTAGTGACAACGCTGTTAAATGAATCTGGCTTCCCCAACTGACTTTGCTTGTCAAAAGGTGGATCGCGTGACCCCAGTATACTGCAAGCACCATCAGTATGAACCAAAGGTTGCCAAGGGTCTGGATTTTGAACATGTGACCATGGGGGATACTGCAAAAGTCCCAAACATGAAAAATGATCATGACACTTTTTTCAGTGCCGTCGTAACTTTGAACGGTCACTAAATGAACTGTTGTAAGTTGAGGGCTACCTGTAGTCCTTCCATCGCCCCCACCATCTTGCCAGAACAGGGTGAAGCTTCTTGGGTGAGAAGGAAAGCATCAAGAGCAATTCAGTATCTTTGAGAAGGACGAAAAAAACAACAACAACAACCCAGAGCAATGCCTATAGCTCTCCTAGCCCAGTGTAGACATTCAGTGGTGATTGCAGTGGATGACACCAACATCCATTTGGACAGGGGTGTAGCCTCTTGAAAAAATTCAGGTAGTCCTCAACTTATAACAGTTCATTTAATAACCATTTCAAGTTACAATGACCCTGAAAAAAAAGGTGACTTATGGACCATTGTTCCCATTGCAGCATCCCCATGGTCACGTGATCAAAATTAGAGACGCTTGACAATTGTCTCATATTTATGACGGTGGCAGTGTCCTAGGGTCATGCAACCTTCTCAACAAGCAAAAACAAAGGGGAAGCCAGATTCACTTAACAGCCCTGTTACGAACTTAATCACTGCAGTGATTCACTGAGCTGCTGTGGCAAAAAAGGTCATAAAATGGGGCAAGAAAGGTCATAAAATGGGGCAAGAAAGGTCATAAAATGGGGCAAGAAAGGTCATAAAATGGGGCAAGAAAGGTCGTAAAAAGGTCGCAAAAGGCACTTAACAAATGTCTTGCTTAGCATCAGAAATTTTGGGGCCCAATTGTGGTTGTAGGTTGAGGACTACCTGTGCAGCTGTCTGAGAAGGTCCTGGCTATAGGTTGGAGGAAAGGGGAAGTCTTTATGATCTGAAAAAGGTCTTTGTGTCACAAAGTGGGACGCCAGACTTGGAATGGAATGGAATCGGATGGGATCAGTGGTGGTATTCGACCGGTTCTGCCAAGCTGGTAGTGGCGACAAGCAGTGGAGACTGAACTGGTTCTCTCCACTGTTCTGCTGTTGGGCCTACCTGCCCACCTGGGCTCCCACCTCGCCTTTATCGTCTGAATTTGAAGCACAGCTGCTTTGTGTGGCACAACAGAGTGCCGCACAGCAGCTGCTGAAGCAACCGGGAAAGTGCAGGATTGCAAGAGGTGAGTTGGAATGTCTCTGTGCTTGCGTAAAGTGTGCATTTGGCGTGTGCATGCATGCAAAGTGTGTGCACACATGCAAAACGCGCCCACCAAGCCACACCCACCAAATCGGTAGTAAAAACATTTGAATCCCGAGATGGGATGGGATAATGAATAGAATAGAATAGAATAGAATAGAATAGAATAGAATAGAATAGAACAGAACAGAAATATTCTTCACTGGCCAAGTGTGATTGGACACACAAATTTGTTTCTGATGCATAAACTCTCAGTAACAATACAAGCAACGAAGTGATAAAAGCATAAATCAGAAGATATTCATAAGTCATAAGATAACCAACAAGTGATAGTCATAAGTTAAACATATTATTCACTTGATAAGTGTTTCATTTAATAACTGTGGCAAAGAAGGTCATAAAATCGGGCATGATGACCTTAAGAATGGTTTGCTTAACAGCCGAAATTTTGAGCTCAATTGTGGTCGTAAGTTGAGGACCAATTACGGAAGGCATAGTCAATAGAAGAACAAACAAGGGAAGGAAAGAGTTACATACACCCACATAGTACCAGGGCTCTCATCCAAATTGGAGGAAATAAATGCTTTTAAGCACAGACTAAGCAGCCATGGCTCTTGCATTAGTTCAGAAAAGATTTCTTATGAGAGCAAGCCTTTGAAGCAATCCAAACTGTTAACCAGGTTAAATGTTAAAGCACTGGGGTTTAAAAGAAAAAGAAAAAAGATTGAAGAAGATTCTTCTTTTGGCATGGGTAAGCTGTAAATGTGGTAGTCTGTAGATTAACAGCATCTAAAGATAAGCTTAGGGAAAAAATGGGTTTCCTAGGAAGGAACCAGCAATTTCCTTTTCAAAATCAATGAAAGTGACTGCTCTGTGCCCCCTTGCTGCAGAGCAAACCCCAGACGACTTATTTGCAAATTACATGCAAAAGGCTGAGCAGGGGGTTTGATCTTGCAAGCTTTCTCACCTCCAAGCCATTAAATAGAGGAAATGAAGTGCTTTGTAAAATCTTGGCTTTTCTGTAAACCAGGCACACTTCACCATTGCCAGAGCTACTAGATTCTTTCACAAGGATTCCTTTGTGAAGTCGGTTGTTGAAAGACACAAGGAGTAGGAGCTCCATGGAGAGAGAAGCAATAAACAGACAGTGTTGTACTCTTACAGAATAACAGAGTTGAAAGGGACCTTGTAGGTCATCTAGTCTAACCCCCTTGCTCAAATAGGAGATCCTACATTTATGACAGATGGTAGTCCAGTCACTTCTTGAAAGCCTAAAGTGATGAAGCTCCCACAATTTATAGAGGCAAATTGTTCCATTGGTTCTGTCAGAAAGGTTAACCTACTGCCTAGGTTGACTCTCTCCTTGATCAGTTTCCATCCATTATTCCTTGTCTGGCCTTCAGGTGCTTTGCCAAATAGCTTGGCCACCTTCCTCCTCTCTGTGGCAGCCCCTCAAATATTGGAACATTGCTATCCTGTCTCCCCTGGTCCTTCTCTTCACTAGACTAGCCAGGCCCAGTTCCTGCAACGGTTCTTCATATATTTAGCCTTCGGGTTCCTAATCGTCTTTGTTGCTCTTCTCTGCAGTCTTTCTAGAGTCTCAACATCTTTTTAATACTGTGATGATGACCAAAACTGGATGCAGTATTCTAGGTATGACCTTACTTATAGAGTGGTGTTAATACCTCACACGATAAATTATGGTAGCCTAATAATTCATGCTGTTTGATTCTAAATTTATGATTATGCTTTAAAATAGCTTTCTGCAACTTGAAAAAGTGCAGGAGGCCAAATTGGTTGGGGATTATAGGTAAATAGTCCAGAGGTAAGCATCTGGGGATGGATAGATTTAGAATCTGGATACTGTGGTATAGACACATTCACACAATAGCTGTCAAGGGAAACTAGCCCAAATGGGCAACACCAGTCACAAGACACCTGTAGGTAGTCCTTGACTTGCAGCCATAATTAGGACCAGAATTTTAGTTGTTAAGAAAAGCAATTAATAAGTGAATTGTGCCTAATTTTATGACCCGTTTTGCCGTGTTTGTTAACTGAATCACTGCAATTGTTAAATGACTCACGGAGTTGATAAGCAAATCTGGCTTCCCCGCACCTTAACTTTAGTTATTAGAGGCTGCCTTGGAAGATTGCAAAGGGTGATCACCTAACCCTGGGACCTTCGAATGTGAAATATTAATTTAATGTACATTCTTCCTTCATCAATTTGGGAACAACTGAATAGTGAGTTTGCAGCAGAATATAGGGTGCAATGGTAAGATTGCAACAGAATGGAGGGTGCATTCAAGGAAATGCACAATATTTCAGGGATATTATAATCATTCTGGTAAATGAATTAATATGCATGACTTTTCCAAAGGAAACAGGCTGAATATACAGTAGACAAAAGTTGGATACAGGTCAGTCACAGGTTAGTGGAGCCACCTAGTGGTCACTTTGACAACTAATTCAACATCAAAGGGAGTGCATTGTATATACAGTAGTTAGTGAAGGCAATGCAGTAAAAATGTTTGTTTTTTTTTTACTGCATTTGGGGAGGAAACCCTCATGACACCTTCCCTGAAGTACACCCAGTCTCTTTGTTACTGAACTTTTTGCAAGAACAATAACAGATTCTTAACAGATAATTAGAGTTGCAAGGGAGGTCATCTAGTCCAACCCCCCCCCCCGCCCAAGCGGGAGACCGTACACCATTTCTGACAAATGGCAGTCCAATCTCTTCTTGAAAGTCTCAAGTGATGACTGCTCCCAACAACTTCCGAAGGCAACTTCTGTTCCATGGGTTGATTGTTCTCAGTGTCATAAATTTCCTCCTTATTTCTAGGTTGAATCTCTTCTTGTTCAGTTTCCATCTGTTATTCCTTGTCTGGCCTACAGGCGCTTTGGAGAATAGCTTGACCCCTTCCTCCCTGTGGCAGCCCCTCAAATATTGGAAGACTGCTATCATGTCTCCCCTGGTCCTTCTCTTCCCTAGACTAGCCAGGCCCAGTTCCTGAAACTGTTCATCGTATATTTTGGCTTCCAGTCCCCTCATCATCCTGGTTGCTCTTCTCTGTACTTTTTCTAGAGTCTCAACATCTTTTAATATTTTATTTAGACAAATAAATAATATTTAGACAAAACTTTTTTAGTTCAATGCAGTTGGGTATTAACCATTAAACAGACTAAGCATGTGCTGAGAGCACCAGGCCCAAAGGGGGCACCCCAAAAACTTTTATGTAGCCTAAGCTTGGCTTCGTTTGTACAGTATATATAAAGGAGGGGTGCACCAAGATTTGATAGTGCTTAGGGCACCAGTGAGCCTTAATGCTTAATTGTAATGGTTCAATGCCAATAGGCTGCCCCTTATTTCTTCTTTTATATATAAATTTTATGTCTGCATTCGTATTTGTGGAATGGTGTCTTACTGTGTATTAGGGGCTTGATGAAGTCTTATTATATATCAGCTGCTTTTGTTTCTATCCCAGGTTTGGTGAAAATAAAGGAAGGAAGGAGCTTTCTTAAACTAAAATTTACTTTCCAAAGTTCTTCATTGGAGAAATGAAGAAATGAGACAATTAAAATGCTAGGCTGTAATAGGAATTCCATCAAACAAAAGGATGTATTTAGCTCTGCTCTCCCCCCCACCCCGCCCCAACCTTGGATAAATCTACATAATATGACAGACTTAACTGAAACAACATAGAGGAATGAACCCACATGCGATGTAGCACAATATGGCGCAGTATTTGTATTTAATATCCCTGTAACAAGATCATTTTTTCCCACACAACCCACTAGACCAAACAAAAGAATGGATTATATTTTGAACTCAGCATATTGTGCAAATCCATCTCCCCCCTTTTTTTCCAGCCCCCCAATAGTAAAACTTGGAACCCCATGTTCTCAATTACTTACCTAAGCAAAGCAGATGCCCCCATAATTTTATATCCAGGAGATAATCTGAGGAAAAATTATCCTAGCACTGTTTCTTTGCATTCTTTCACTTGTCTTTTCAATTCTGCAGAATTTTAGAAAACAAATGAATGTAGGAATTGCAATGGAAAACGGCATAAGAAAAGATTTGTAATGGCTAAAATCTTGCATGAGGCAGCGGTATTATTTTTTTAATCTTGCTTTTCAACCAGACGGTTACATCATTATTATGACAGGTATTCTTGATTTATAAACTATTCAATGCTCAGGACTCAAATTGGCTTCTTCTTCTTCTTCTTCTTCTTCTTCTTCTTCTTCTTCTTCTTCTTCTTCTTCTTCTTCTTCTTCTTCTTCTTCCTCTTCCTCTTCCTCTTCCTCTTCCTCTTCCTCTTCTTTTTTTAGAGCAATGGAACCATCTGGAAGTATTAATAGCCATCGATGCCTCCACCACCACCACAAAATGGCTGCCTGACTGAGGGGAAAAAAACAACCTGAACCCAAGCAACCATTTCACAGACTGGCATAATCAGTGAAGCTAAAAAATTGATAATTTGCCTATCAGTCTTGAAGAGAGGAGGCAGCCATTTCACTCCCCAAATTTCCCTGGATGCTGCTTTATCCCTTTCCTTCATTTTTTTTTTTTTTGCACTATCCTCCCAGGATGCTGCTCTGTAGCTTATTTATTGATTCGATTTATATGCTGCTTCTTTCCCCCCCCACCATATACAATTCAGGGCAGCAAACGTACTTCCTCCTCCTCCTCTTTTCCACACAACAACCTTGTGAGGCTGGTTGGGCTGAGGGAAGAATGAGCAGTCCAAAGTCACGCAGCGGCCTTCCATGCCTAAGGGAGGATTAGAACTCAGAGCCTCTTGGTTCTCCCCACACACCCCCACACACCCCCAGACCACACCAGCCTGGCTTTCCCCGTCAGTCCTGTGAGGGGAGGCTTGGCTCAGGATCAGACTCCACCATTATTTCTGGAATTGTTAATAGTTGTTGCTGGAGGGGGGCAATTAATAGGCTTTGATAGAGATCCTCTCTCCCTCGTCTTATACTTCTTTATTCTTCCCTTTTTATTGTGGCCAGCCACCCAGAGCATAGAGATAGGCAGCAAATAATTCAACAAATAATAATGAATACTGGAGGGAATCAAGTGGCAGGGCAATCTTGAGTCTTTTCCTCACATTCTCTCCAGAAGGGGATTATTTGCGTCACTTGACTGTTGGGTTTTCTTCTCAATGGCCATCTCTATCTTGCTTTACTTCTCAGTGCTGCCTCCAAACCTTCCTCATGGCTGGCCATCATGGGAGTTGTAGTCCAATGGCACAGCCATGTGGTAGCCTGGCCTGTTTGTGCAGGGTGGCCTGATTTATTGCTCAGCATGAATCATGTCAAGAGTGGGCAATCCACACTCACGTTTTATTTTTATTCTGCCGTTATTGTTTTTATAAATAACTCAAGGTGGTAATGAAACCTAATACTCCTTCCTCCTCCCATTGTCCCCACCAAAACAACCCTGTGAGGTGGGTTGGGCTGACAGAAATTAGCCCAGTCACCCAGTTGGCTTTCAGACCTAAGGCAGAACTAGAACTCTCTTGGCGATTGACCCAAGATCACCCAGCAGTCATTTGTGTCCAAGGAAGGACTAGAACCCACAGAACTCCTTTTTAGGCCAGCGCCTTCACCACTACATTAAACCGACTCTGAATGTGGCGTTCACAAGGGTGGAAAACCTTTAAAAACAACAGTACCTTGACTCAACCTGTGGTTTGCTTTGCTTAATCCTGCTTTAAGCAGGCCAGTCTGGGCTGGGTTCATAATTGCATTATTAAATTAAGGGAAGTCACGTGCCACAAACAAGAGTTGCACCATCCAAACAAAGCCACAGGTATGTCTTCCACTCTTGTTCAGAAACATTTTCCCATCAGGTTGGCCCCAAATCCTTTTGGCCTTTCATAAGGCTATGAAGATCTGGTTATGTGCCCAGGCCTAAGTTAAAGCTCCATTTCTGGGTTACATTAACATCTACAGCAATAGTTTTACTTAGTGACTATTTATCTATTTATTTTGTACGGTTTTAAGGCTTTTGTTTTTACAACGATGTACATCACCCAGTCACTTGTTCAGATGGCAGCTATAGAAAGCAAATGAATACATCTGCAAAGGTTTGACACTAAAATTGTATTCACCAATAACTCTGTGTGGCTTGAAGTGAGATTGGGAAGAGATTGCATTGTGTCAAGATGCTTCTGGACCACATTTCCAATGCTCACCATTTCTGATATTAATGTATTTCATTTCTTGAGGGAACAACCTAAAATCAAGGGGAGCACCTGCTAGTTTGGATCATGCCTTTCCATTCCTCAGGTTCCTATTAAAAGACTTTTACTCCAGTTTTCAAAGGAATGGTTTAGGCCCATCTTCTCTGACCAGAAAATATCCAACAGCATATTTTAATATATTCTAAAGACTAATCCATCCTGGTGCTATTTTAGAACACTTGAAAAATTACAGGAATGTAGGTATAAAAGGCTGGGCTCTATGCCAGCAGGCCAGCTTTGTTCTTGTTAGGAATTAAAGACAGTTCCAAATTATCTGCTTTATTAACATTGTCACTTGCAAATACAATACATTAAGAATTTTGTCCAAAAGTGGTTTTTGTTTGGTGTTTTTTGGTAAAAAAAATACAATTTTTAAATTACATATTTCCGTCTCTTCCAACTGCAATTTAGCAGCTTCCTTAACCCAGAAAACAATCCAAACCTTTTCATCTTTTTAAAGTCTATTATTTATAGTATATACAAAGAACCACAGAATTGAAAAGTGTCATTAGAAAAGTGACTCAAGCTTCCACCCTTATGATCAACCCTTGCAACATGGGACTAAGTTGTATTTTTTTCATAAAAAGGAAGAAATCTACCCAGCACCATCTTTAAGAACATAAAGTTTTTCTTCCAAGAAAAAGAGTAGTTAAAGTAGTCTACTCTGCTGCCATATTTTGACCAAGTGAACCTGCTACTTTGCAAAATTACTCTCTAGTGTTGCAAGATCACACACAAAAATCACAAGTACAGGTTGCAAGCATGACATATACAAGTCAGGCTGAAAGAGTGTCAAGGTCCTTCAATGCTTCATTAGCAGATAAATCATCTTCACAAAGATTTTCCTTTTTGCTCCAAATGAGAAGAATCCAGGCTGAATTATTGCCTTTGTTCGTATTCTGCTACATCAAGATCATTCTTGGCTTGTTCTTTCAATGCTTCTGTGGCATAACTGATTCCTGGGAATCCCGTCACTGCCAAGATCCAGCCCTGTTGCATGACGGAATGATTATTTTCTAAAGTTTTTTTTCCCCCTGAAGTCTATATCCAAACAATAATCAAGTAATAAAAATGAAGTACCCTGTAAAAAAAAGAGAAAGCAGAAAGTTAAAGCAGAGGTCTAACTTGATATTTAGCTCGTTTGCAAGCAGTGTTCACTGTATTTCTTCGGGAGAGTGTCTATATCTCAAGATAGCTCTGGGATCTAGTTATGCTGTTGTCTTTTTTTCTAGTGCCATTTATTTTTATCTTGCGCTACAGGTAGCTCTCGACTTATGAATATAATTGGGAGCAGAGGCAGTCATTAAATGCTAAGCAAGGCAGTCATTAAATGAGTTGTGCCCAATTTCATTATCTTTTTTGTTAAGCGTATCGTGCAGTCATTAAGCAAATCCAGTTTCCCCTACTGACTTGGAAGAAGACCCCTGGGAAGGTCACAAATCACGACATGACCTCAGATTCAACTGTTGTAAATACATACTAGTTGCCAAGTGCTCAAATTTGTATCACGTGACCATGGGGATGCTGTGATGGTTGTAAGTGGAAGGATCAGTTGCAAGTCACTATTTCAGTGTCATTGTTACTTTGAACAGATGCTAAATAAATAATTGTGTAAGTCAAGGGCCACCTGCATATATTCTAAACAGAAATGCTTCCATAAATTATTTATTGGGTACTAGGCAGGAAATAATTGCCTACATATTCAACAGCATATCATGAGGCTACCTTGTTCTAGGAAACAGAAGCCTGTAATATCAAAACAAAAACCACATCACATCACAGTTCTGTATATTTAAAAAAAAACAGCTTCATTTATTAATTAGACTCTTTGCAGATCAAGGCCACCTCAAATTCTCCAAAGCACCAAGTGTTTCTGTTGCCTTCCTTATTTGTAGAGCTGATTCAAAGGAGTAGTTTCTGAAAGTTTGCTCCTTTGGAACTTCTGAAAAATGAGACCTCCTTAGTAATTCCAAGATACTGCCACTGGCTAATTTGGAAGGAACATACCTATGTCACCTAGCTGTTGCTGTTACCACACCTGGGGACTAACATTTTCCAGTAACAAACGTCGACCCTCCTCATAATCATCCTCATCCACGTTGACTAGCAGCCGAATAGCTTCCTGGCCCACAGCTTCTTTGAGAGAGTCTGTGATGAAGACACCTTTCAATGCCTCAAGCAGAGAGCCATTCATATAGTCACTCCAAAAGGCATCCAGATAAGACAGCTCTGAGAACTTGATGTCACAGATGATTGAGCCCAGGTCACGGGATTTCAGGATAGTGTTTGACTGCCCAAACACATCAAACTGACGCTCCAAATGGTTTTGCTTGTTGGATATCACATTCTGACGCAAGACAGGCTCATGTTGACAATATTCTGCCCGAACACGAAGCCGGATGTCTGAGAGAAACACACGGAAGAGAGAGAGAAAAACAGAAGGAGGGGAAGAAAGAAAAAGAGGGCCATTAGAGCTGTCGGGTCACAAACAGAGCAAGAAGACAAACACACAGTCATGCAGCGGTATTCTAGGGTCAGGCTTTCAATAGTCCTGAGCATAAAGACCAACCAAGCTGAAGCTCAAGCCCAATCAGGATTCCCCCAAAATTCAGGGACCTGAAGGAGTCAGGCTCAGCAAGGGGCATTTCCACTAATTTTTAGGTGTTCCTCTGGCACAAAGTTAGAGCTGAACTTCATTTATACTTCTGTTAGCCTCCATATTCAGCCTGTAATACCTCCCTATTTCAGATTAAATATGAATAGACATCCAGCCTCAATTCCTACCCAGAGGAGCAAAAGGACAAAAGGACAAATACCTTAGTGTAGCATACCCTCCACCATTACCGCCTATGCCTGCTGTCAGACATCAGCATAGCTCCTAATATGATGGAAATAGTTTTCAGTCAGTGGACGTTAACTTATACGTCTCAAACAACTTGAATTAATGGAATATAAGGCGAGATCAACCTGATCTATTGGCTGGATTTGAAATGAGTCTGAACTAAAATGAGGGACCTATTCTGCACAAAGCCTTGTTGTTTATATTCTGAACATACTGACAATGCTGCTAGACAAGTTTACTACTGTGGTGCAGATACCTCACTAATTACCAACGTTCAGCTCTAACTATGGACTATGGAAGCAAAAGAACAGGTCTGTTTTGTTCAATCACCCCCAATGTTATCATCAGCATTGTAGCTGAACGTGTTAGAAGGTTCAAAAGGGAGGGATAAATGGAACGAATACAGAGTAAGATACGTTTAAGAAAAATGAGGCAGGTGGTGCATTACATACGCTCAACAAGGCCGTCAGCTTTAATTTCTCTGTGTCTTGTGGTCATCACCTGTAGAAGCATTAACTCAAAGTGCAGTCACAGCCCTTTTCCAGTAACTTTGCACGGCCTGGAGCCCAAACCCACCCAGACCACCACGCTACAAGAAGCTTTTCAGTAGCTGAGAGCCCTCAAGCAGCATGACCTTCAGAATCCTCCCACCCCCAATGGGCAACAGCAAAGCTGTGCCACAAACTGCATTTAACAGTGGCCCATAGCATTGATTGGTTTTTAATTCAATGGCAGACAGCCAGTACACAGCAAAATTTAAACACATGTTTAAAGACCTGCATGAGCTTCTACTGGAAACATTTCCTTTCCGCCCACATTTATGATCACTGAACCAGAAGGTTGCTAGTCCATACACTCAACACCCGCTTGCCTTGATAAGGCAGAGCACGTTAAAGGACTTAGCTACTGGGCCACTGGAAACCATTTTGGGGTTCCAAATACAGGCTCCCACCCGATTGCTGACTAGATACATTAAAGTTGACAATCTCCCCTTGCACTGTACATAGCTTAAAATACAGACATTTTGCATCCATGATTTGGCACATGATTTCTAATATCAACAATGTTCTGGAGTACTTCATGAGGCAGCTGTCAGAGTTGGCGTTAACATACTGGCAATCCTTGAATCACAGTTACATTGCACTTGAACGGATTTAGCCGCTTTCTTTCCTCCCCAGGACACGATGAGAATTAAGACTGTATGAAAGAATCCCAGCTTTTATTTCCAAACAGGCAGGAGGAAGCATATCAAATTACAGGCTCTGGCTATGTGGGAAAGGTCTTCTGCATAAATGACTCCTAGACTGAGGGAATTAGTTCAACCATTTTCCACAGCCAGCAGTAATGCAAGCTCTGAACAGCTGCGCTGAATTAAACACTAAACTCATGGGCAAAAACACCAGCTGAGGCAGCACAAACACTACACTCACCCACCCACCCCCATCATTTCCAGGCCCCGGTCCCAGTGAAATAATCCCACTGTGGTTATTATGTAGAAGACAAACATGAAAAACTTGTTTCTGAGCCAGATACTGCACACAGGCTTCTGCCAATGTCTTTTCCCAAGTTTGAGTCACAGTAGCAAGAACGAAGGAAAAGCCTTCAGGTCCATTATCACTCAAGTAGGATGGTTTCAGAGAAGGAGGCCTGTCACCTCAGTATCCATGCAACCCCATTAGTTCAACACTATTCAGAGATTACAAACTAGTATCAGGTGACCCAACCAGAAACAGAGAACTTTAAACTCTCAGTTTCCGAGACATGTTGGGACCTATAGATCATCCTGAATCAGATATCATCTTTATTTTATTTATTTATAATAAATTAATAATAATCTATATATTATGCCGCCCACTACCCAAAACAAAAATTAAATATTTACAGGCCAACAAAAACCATTACAGACAATGAAACCACAGAAAAAGGCCTCCATTGCGCTGAAGGCCACAAGTCCCAAAGTCCAAGGCTGTGTCCCTCACAGCTTGTATAAGAGTGCTGCAGGGTCCAGTTGCAGGTTCGCTTCTAACATAGAAGAAGCGCTGAAGAGGCAGGTGAAATAATCAAGTGGGACACACTTAAGTTTTTGCTTTTAAACTTGTTTGGGTATTTTTACCAGTGTCTGGTACTTGGCCCGCTTGCCTGGGCCAATACTTATGCTTTTCCGGGGATGGATTTCAACTGTGGACCGAGAGAAACATGGTTCAAGACTTTTAGCACATGGTAACATTAAGAAATCATTCTGAGATTCATATTGTAAAAGAACACAAAAAATGGCGTAAAGAACCTAAGCTAACTTCTGACATGGGCTGCTGCAGATACCAGACTGAATAGAGAAATTTCTCTACAAGGTCATAAACAGGTAATCCTCAACTTGCAACCACAAATGGGGGCCAGAATTTCTGTTGCTTGGTGAGGTGGTTGTTAAAGTGAGTCCTGCCCAGTTTTACAACCTCTTTGCCATGGTTGTTAAAAATGAATAACTGTACTTATTAAAAGAATCATGTGGTGATTAAACAAACCCAGCATTTCTCCATTGGCCTTGTTTATTGGAAGCGGCTCAGAAGGTTGCAACAGGTGATTGTGTGATCCTGGGATGCTGCAACCTTCATAAATATATGCTAGTTGCCAAGTGCCTGAATTCTGATCACTTGACCATGGTGACGCACTGCAGGGATTGATTTTAAGCCACTTTTTTCAGTGCTGTTGTAATTTCAAAAAGTCACTAAGCAAATGATTGTAAATTGAGAATTACCTGTAGTTTTATAATTATTATTGAGAACCAAGTGACACACAAATCTTTATTATATTTACTGGAACCGGGAAATACTAACTAGTGACAACAATGAACAATTTCAGGAATATCAACAATTATGAATGCATATACCAATAATAAATGTCGACTAACCAGAAGGAACTGCCCAAGCAAACTGATGTGAAGAATTAAAGGGCATTTCTACTCCAATCAAAGGGATTTTTAAAAAAGGAGCCCCTAAGAATCCCATAGCAGTTATAATGATCTGATATCTGCAGTAGTAATTATATGCAAAATTAAGCTCAGTTGATAGGGAGGCCTTCAATGGACTGACATATCAAAGAATGGCAACTCCCAAAGAGCAAATCCCTCACAGCTATACTATCCCAGCCTGTTTCCATCCCATTAGGGGTGGGCAACTATAGCAACTATGCCCTATGGACTTCAACTCCCAGAATTCCTAAGCCGGCATGGCTGACTCAGGAATTCTGGAAGCACAGAATTCTGGAAGAATTCTGGAACCACGGGTCATAAAATTGCCATAGTTGTTGACCCTTGCATCAGGCCCTGCTAGAGGTTTGGGGCACAAGGCCCTCACAGTGCTAGTCTGGAGTAGCTCTAACCAGTATCATAAACCCAGGAGCTGACAGTGCAGCCCTGTCCCCTATGGGCATTCAAAACAGTCAAACATGTCTTTATGAAGTGGCTGTCTGAGAGGCTGGCATGCAGGGTGGGCAACCTATTTTTTTTTTTCTAGAAATAGTAACTCAGCAGATATCATAAAATACAAATTTGCTTTTCACAAAGTACTGGTGGAAATTCGGGTGCATGGATTCATTTACCTTTGCGAGACCATTCTGTGAGGAGAGTGCACAAGTGAGACAGAGTCTCTTTATCATCAACTTTTGCTTAGTAACCTGGAATTTAAATGGTGGATTGAGAAAGAATTGGCAGAAATCAAGCAGCAACAAAAAAATGTTCATTCGGGAGTTTGCATGGATTTTTCTTCATTACGGTATTGCTCTTTCAAACTGAGATAGCCTACAGTACTATAGCATACCAGAACAGGTTTAGTTTTGCAACTCAAAAAGGTAATAAAATAGCAGAGCTCATTTCAGAAGCAGCTGCCTATGAATCTTAAATTCTGCCCCAGTGCAATTTGATCCTTGCACCTACCCGGCAGTAGCCTTAGCTGCACCTTGAAGTTGCAGTTTTGAGACTCATTGTATTATTTTTGAACATTCTTCGTTAGAACCCATGGCCTGTAAATTGGTCAGATGGTAAGTGTTTTTGTGCATTCGTTTTTGTTTCATTTGCATTGCGCTGACACAAACACAATAGCACAAGAGACTTCTGCAGGGATCATCTGCCAGCTCTGGGTACCCATTGGCTGAGTGAGGGTGCTACAAACCAGGCAGGTGGAACACACTTCCAGATAAGGAAACTGTAAACACATTATGTGGTTTGTCATAGACAATGGTCCACCTGCAGATTTCACAGTTTTCTTATGCAAAGTCCTCAACTAGTAAGAAAGACATATAGTGTCTGAGACAACTTTACATTATTCAAAGGAGATAAAATATGCTGGTCTTAGAGACAGGCACTTACGCAGAGCTGGAAACCAAGACAGAAATCTGACAGTTAATTCACCTGTGTGATTTTAGTTTACAATTTAGATATGTACTGCTGATTTCAGCAAAGTATAATTCAGCAGATAACTACAACCAACCAAGGCAGGAGGATAAACTCCTTCTAAAATCAAAAGAAATCAGGCAGCACCAATTCAATAATAGCTCAAATCAAGTGTTGGCCTTTGATAAAAGGATTGGCAAGTCATTCCAAAGAATACAACAGCTAATTTACTTAGCAAACATATTCAATGTTGTCTCCAATCAAATTAATATTGCCCTATTACTCATGAGTTTTATTACTACCATCCCGCAGAGAATGACCTTGTGGTATGTATGAACACCTTGCAGGAATGATTTATTTTCCTGATGATTTAGTAGGAAAAAAAAATCTAGCTTCAAAAGAAACTTGGTTTACCCTCCAGTTTTTGTTATTTATCTAAATGTAAAAAAGACCTTTTAAATCTTCCTATTCTGAGCCCAGAAGTTTTTCATTTGGAATTAATGCTTTCACCAGAATCTGATGCATTTTTTCATCTGACGTTATTAAACAAAAGTGGAACTAACCAGATTATCTTGCATTTCTCCAGCTCAACACAGATATCATCAGAGTCATTAAGATACTCTCTTCAAGACCAGCATATGAAACACTTCAGTGTATTGAAATAAGTCTCCCCAAAGCTAATGTTATGGATAACCAAGTTGGAAGGCATTCATAAAATTTGTTATGCAAGATGCCCAAGAAATTTTCTTTGAAGCTGGGGTATATGTATTTTGAGCATAAATTTGTTTTGATGGTAGTGAAAAAATAGTTGTCCATTACCAGATTACACAGGGAACTGAAGACAAATTCCATGAAGTGGGCTGGAGACTTCCCACCCTCTCTCAAGGAGGGGCCAAAAACTCCTATTCTCATTTAGTAGAACCAAGTTTAATATCAAGTTTAAATTGCACTTAATATTGTAAGCCAAACTTCAGGCTACCTACACGAGACAGCCTCTGTAATGTAGCTACTGCATCTCTTTTTCCTCCCCCAACCAACCCTTGCGATTCTAGTCAAAGAAAGAGAAATTGAACAAATGACCCTTAATTGAAACCAAGAGGTTGCTAATGTGTTTTAGAGTGGTTTCATGGGTTTTCAAAATGAAAAAATAAAAATAAAAATCCAGATCAAATGCATCCCAAGAACACAGCGCATGCCAGGCAGACACCTACCACAAGTCACTTTGGTGGGAGCTGGAACCTCCTGCTTTGGAGCAGAAGCTGCTTTAGCTCCCCGCCGTCTACAAACTGTAGCCTTAGATCGACCTCTGCTTACTCGCTTCCTTTTGCTCGAATTGGAGCCTAGAGAAAGAAAGAAAGGGGAGGGGGAACAATACAAGTTTTTACTGGTGCTCCCCATGAGCCTAGGAATAGAAGAGAATCTCTGTAGTTTAGGATTGAATTGTGAGATCCCTGGCGCTCTCCGAGCTTGGTTGTTTGCTTGCAGATGTTTAATGACTGACTAGGTAACATCAGTGCTAGCAAACGTGGGGCTTGCTAGAAATAAATCTCATATTACACAAACCTGCCATTCTACATCCATGATTCATGAATTTCAAACACCAGATAGTAATTAGTTATAATTTATCTGAAAAAATGTTAGTTTAGAATGGATCTTTTATTAGGCACAGGATTATACTGCTTAGTATTAATATCCTGATTTTTATAAAAGTTTAGCATCTGTAATAAACAGTTAAAAGACAAATCAGAACATAGAATATTATTCTCTTTTCAAATTGCACCATTCACATACCTGTCTCCCACTGATCATGGCGAGGCTCTGAAGAGGCTGAATTCAGACAGTTGTCCATTTGTTGGTCTGCTGATAGAACAGATGGTCCATAGGTGTATCTTTCAGGAGAAACTAGAATCAAAAAAAGTTTTGAAAGTTAGGCAGTACTTCAACTGGAAGAGTTCTGCAAAGAAACACCACCAGTTGGTCAAATCAGCTTGGATTCCAATTCTGCTGTTCTTACAATCACAATATTCAAAAGAGTAATATATGCAAAGAATTATTCAGTGCCTGAAATTGTCATAACCATTTGCCCCCTTTAACATTTATCTTACAATAAGCAAAACTGCTACAGGATAGGTGGAAATGACCTAGGGTTAAATACCCACTAAGAAAAGAAACTTTGTGAGATTCAGTCAACAATGAAATGTTGCGTTTTTTCTACTGCTCCAATCCAGTACCTGTACGCTGCCTTTTCAGGGTAACATATGGCAATAGATCATGCCTTGTTAGCACCCTCAGGAGCTGTAAAAGCTGCACAAAGTTGGTTTCATCACATTTGCCTCTCCTCTCCAACTCCAAGAGCAGTTGGACACCATTCTTTGGCTGCCATTTCTCTGCAACTGCCTCAAGGTTGCCATTCTTCCTCCCCAAATTACACTGGCACTGATTTTTCCTCTTCCATTTTTCTAATGCTGGTGAGGTAAGCTCAGAGCCACCTTCTTCTGCTGCTGCCACGGTCCAAAGGGCAGGATCCAATGGATGAGTCCAGGGCTGTGTCTCATCCAGAAGGAACGAGAGCACTTCCACATCATTCTCTGTGAGCTGAGAACCAATGACTTCAAACATCTGATGCAGGGAAACCATCCCATAATATTCAAGGCATTCTTCCTCTTCCCAAATGTGGGCAAAAAGTTGCCTTCTCATGTCAGCCATGTAAAAACGTGAATCCTAGGAAGCTTTAAAGACTACAAACTAGGACTGAATGGATACGCTGTATTCTGAAAACAGATGGAAAAAGAAGAGACTTTTGCCAAGTTGAATTAAGAAAATACAAAAACTGATCTGAAGTCTTGAAGGAAGATCCTTTCAGATTCCCAGTTTCACCACACAAGAATCTGTAAATGAGAAATGGGAGTTATTGGATCAGATCAAACCTTCCATTGTTGCCTCAATTGAGACAATAAATATACAGCTCTACATCATTAATGCTACATGCCTATGGTGTGTGTGTGTGTGTACACTTGCATGCATGTGCCTGATTCAAGTGTTGACTCCTGGTGACTATTTGGACAAGACTTTTCCGTTTTCATGATCACCTTTGTTTTCTCCAGAAGTGGCTTGCCATTAACTCCTTCCTTAGGACAGAGTGAGTGACTAACATTATTTATTTAGCGTATGGCAAATACGTGGACTTATAGTAATTCAAATGTTAATGTCCAGTCCACCCAGCCATTCAAGGACAAGGGTGGACTACGTTGAAAAAAATCACCCAGCTGTCTTGTTGCCTTCACCAGGCAAGACAAGAACTGCACAGTCTCACCACTTCTATCCTGGTGCCTTTCGTCGCCATAAACTGGTTTCTAACAAGGCCAAGTGGTAAGGAAGGGGAAAAAAAGAAAGAGAGCCAGAGAGCACCATTCCGATTCCCCCAGCAAAAGCCAGCGACGACCCCTTTCTCGAACTGTCCCTTTGGACAAGGCAAAATGCTGTTTCATGGCCGAACCAGACGGACGCCTTTCCAACAGCCTGCAAGGCACTGACACACCGCGCGAGGGCAGCCGCGGGCCTTCCCTGCCCCTCCTCCTCCCCCCCTCCACGCCCCCGCCGCTCGTCACAAGGAGCAGCACAACCATCCGAGGTGTGGACGAACCCCGCTTGGCGCAGCCGAGCTCCGCCCGTCCCCAGCAGCCCGAAACTCCGCCCCTGCAGGGACAGAGAGCCCCGCCCACAGGAGGGGAGGGGCGGAGGCCGTCTTCTCGTCGGAACAACCGTCTGAAGCCCTTCCCCCCCCACGGCTCGTTTCACCTGTTTTTGACATCCCCTCCCCCACTTCCTCGACCCAGACAAGCCTCCCCCCACCGCTGTATCCCCCCCTCTCACGTCGCCCCTTCCCATGTTTTGACATTTCGCTCCTCTCCATTTCTTTCTTTCTATTCCTCGCGCAGCCTTCTGCCCTCCCCACCGTCGTTGTTTTTCTGACAGTGGGCCACCCCCTCAAACGCCTCTCCCTCAAATACACCAAACAACTATCGCCTCCTCCCTTCCTGCCTTCTTTTATCGGTGCCCCCGACTCCCTCCTCTTGAAATCCCAGGTGTCATTCGCCACCTTTTTTCCTAAGCGCCCCTACGAAATGAATTTGGCCCCCCTCACCGGATCTCCCGTCGCCACAGCCGTCACCGCCGCCGTTTCAATCTTTCTGGCACCTTCGACTCATCTGCGCCTGCGCCCCGCCCCCAAACGGATAGGCACCTGATCGCGCATGCGCTCCAAGTCTGTTTGTCTTGTCTCGCCCCAACAAGGCGAAGAGGCGGCCTCTCCCGCGCATGCGCCGAGGCTGTCCCTGGAAGGGCTAAGCTATGTCGGTCCCTGCGTCGTGTTCCCACGTTCACGTGGCCGCTCGCTACTGTCCCCGTGACTCGCGTGCGGGGAGGGGTTAGTCATTCAATAACAACTGCCACGCTGCCGCCTTCACCCTCGATATTGGAGTCGACTGAAGCCAGTCACTGACCTGAGGCGAAAAAGGCGACACTGCTGTCTTTATGCTTTAACGGCGACGCAGTGTTTACGTAAAGTGCTGTCAAGGAAACGGCGCTGATTACGTAATCAGCGTCCTCGAGAGTATACACGGAGGCGGTCTTTACGCCTAGACACAAAAGAGGGAGGGGGAAAGGGAAACGAAGCGCAGGTCTTCATCCTCGTGACGGGGTGGGCTAAAGAGCGGCCAGGCCCGCCCATCTCCCCTCAAGCTACGGTGCTGATTGGCCAGGGCTTTTCATGCTTCCCTCTCTCTGCTCTCCGAAAGGAGGGGCTGGAATGTCACAAAAATCCTCCGCGGCGGCCCGCCTTTCTAGTATCGAGGTCTCTGATTGGCTGCCTCGGGGTTGTGGGGGAGGCAATGAGAGGGCGCGGTGCAGCCTAGGCCGAGCGGGGTCTGCGTGACGAGGGAACGGCGAAAGAGAGAGGGAGACTGGCCTAACGCCGGTTAGTAGCCGCGGCGGTGGGTTCGGCCCATAGGCCGGGTGAGTGCGGCGCCCTTTACCACTGTCGGAGCCGTCCCCTCGCCAGGGACCGCCTTTCCCTTCCGAGCCACCGCTTCCCTCCGCCCGGCGAGTCCTTCTGTCCAGCCTGCGCCCCTGTCAGGCTCTGCTCCCCCCCACCGGCTGGGTTCACCTTTGACCTGCGGTGCTGCATGTCCCCCCCCCGCCGATGTTGTTTACAAACCAACATCAAACAATAGCTTAGCTCCAATCAGTCCTGGGTAGAACGGAAGGAGCTTGGTTTGGGAGAAGGAAGCCCAAGAGGGAAGCTTCTTTGGGCCATGGAAGTGCTGAAAGTGGCCTTCCCGAGGACGGCCTTCTCTGCTCCTCGTTTCCTTGGTGGTTCTTTCTCTGCAAAGAGCTCAGGGGGGATGATACTTGGCCCCCTTCCTCCTCCTCCTCCTCCTCCTCTCAGCCATCAGAGGGAATTTCGGTGGAACATCTTCATCAGTGGGCTTGCATTTACACAAAATAACTTTTTAAATCTGCCGTAGGTTCCTTTTTTTCAAGGATAGCATTTTCTAGCAAGTCCTATTCATTTTCTTAGGTTGAAAATGCCATTCCTTTATGGGTCAATGTGTTCTTCCTGCCATTGGTTTTGTGCACTTTTTTTTTTTTTTTGGCAATGTTGCTTTCATTAAGGTTTCTTTTTCTCTCTCTACAATCTCTGTCCTTCCTCTCGTCCTTCCCCTCAGGTGTAATCACAATGGCAGAGGAGTTGGCTCCATCCGTGTTTTTCCAGCATCAGTATATGTGTTCGGAGTGCGGACTTCTCTACAACACTTTGGAGGCGGTGCTGCTCCACCACCAGAGCCATTTAGGGGAGTCCTGTGAGGTTGCAGCCGCTGCCACAGTTGCCAAAGCGGAATCCCAACAAGACAGCCGGTATCAGTGCCTGGAATGTGGGTGTGTCTTGTGCTCACCTGATGAACTGTTAGCACACCAGGAAGTGCATCCCAGGGAAGTACCAACCCGCCCTTCATCTCTCCCAGCCACCACTGGACAGATCCGCTACCAATGCAATGAATGTCATGAACTTTTTCCTTCTACAAGCCTCTGGCTAGCTCACCGCCGGACACACCAGAAACAGGAGGCAAACTCTTCTCCATCAAATTTACCACCTTCTCAGCCGCCTCCCTCCCCTCTTCCCCAAATACCCAATCCTCAGCCTCCCCAGATCTCTTGCCCCCCAACCTTGCAGGAACTACATTCGCCGCCGCCGTCTGTTCCTCCCATGCACCCTTATGAATGCTCAGAATGTGCCTGTCTTTTCTTAACACCGGAGGAGCTGCTGGAGCACCAGGGCGAACATTTTACTGAGATTGAGAAAGAGAGTGGGGAGCCAGCTGAGGTGGCCACACAAGAGGCATCCAGCCCCCACATGTCCCCAGGGCCAGGCTCTGAGGAAACGATACCCGCGCCTCCCCCTGCTCAGGTTTTCTGTTGCACCAAGTGCAAGCAGGCCTTTGGTACAATGTCGGCGCTGCAAAAACACCAACAGGAGCATGTGGAGAGCAGCGAGGAATTCCTGTGTGGGGAATGCCAGCGTGGCTTCACCACAGCCAAGCGGTTATTGGCTCACCAGCGGGTGCACGTGGATGGCACGTACGAGTGTCCAAATTGCAACAAGATCTTCAAAAAGGCAGCCTCTCTTGAACAGCACATGCGCATCCATAAAGGCGAGGCGCTCTACCTCTGTGTGGACTGTGGGCTCGGCTTCTCCACCGAGATGACCTTAATCATGCACCGCAAAAACCATACAGCCAATCCCTTGCACCGCTGTCACTGTGGCAAGACTTTTAGCAACATGACCAAGTTCCTTTACCATCGACGCACACACGCTGGCAAGAGTGGGATCCCGGCCGCTCGGGGGCCCGGAGGAGACCCTCCCTCTGGGCAGCCTACTGAGCAAGTGCCCAGTGAGGAGGAAGCACTTGTGAACGGTTCTGCCCCTTCCTCCCTTTCACCAGGGAACTCGGCCGAGGTCTCCAGTGGTGGGTTCCTGTGTCCTCAGTGTGGAAAGGCGTTCTCCACCCATATCCGGATGGTGCGGCATAAGCGAGTCGTCCACGTGTTGGAGCGCAAGCACAAATGCCCCACCTGTGGCAAAAAGTTCAAGAAGCTGGTGCATGTGCGGAATCACCTGCGGACACACACGGGGGAGAGGCCGTTCCAGTGCTCCGAATGTGGCAAGACGTTTGTTTCCCAGGCTAACTTGGCCCGGCACCATGTAACCCACACCGGAGAACGGCCTTACCAGTGCCAGGTCTGCGACAAGCGCTTCACTCAGTCCTCTAACCTTCGCCAGCATCGACTTTTGCACGTGGCTCCTAACGGAGACGGGCCCCACTCGTGTGACGACTGCGGAGCTGCGTTTCTCCGAGCCCGCCAGCTAGCCTTGCATCGAACGGTACACACAGGGTGCTTGCCTTTCCCTTGTCCGGAGTGCGACAAATCCTTTTCACGCCATCATCTCCTTGAATTGCACCGGCTTAGCCACTCTGGGCACGAGCCTCACCGCTGCGCAGACTGTGGCGCTCTTTTCGTGGTGGCCTCCAAGCTGCAGGAGCACTGCTGCACCAAGCAAAGCGAGCAGGGGAGCCCCCAGCAGTCGTACCTCTGCACATCTTGTGGCAAATACTTGGGCTCATTGGCCAAGCTGACATTGCATCAACTGAGCCATTCGGGGCAGCATCCATACAACTGTCCACTCTGTGGGAAAGCCTTCACCACCTCTAGCGGGCTGAGCCGACATCAACAGCGCCATGCTGGCCTGCGCCCTCACAAGTGCCCTACCTGCAACAAGACATTTGTGGCAGCCTCGGGACTGCAGCTGCACCAGCGCACACACACCGGCGAGCGTCCATTCCTCTGCCCAGATTGTGGCAAAGCTTTCCGGCAGGCCACCCATCTTCGTGAACACCGACGCCTGCACACCGGGGAGCGCCCCTATCACTGTCCAGACTGTGGCAAGGCCTTTGTGCAGTCCATGCACCTGGCTGAGCACAGGCGGATCCACACTGGGGAGCGCCCTCACCCTTGTCCCCTCTGCTCCAAGACTTTCAAGACCGTCTCGAACTTGCGGAGCCACCGCAAAACGCACCCAGCGCTGGCTGACGGCCAGGATGCTCTGCAGTCTTCCGAACCTCTTGTAACTTCCGGCCAGTCCACCCAAACCATTATGTGCACCAAGTTTGGAGAGACAATTGCTATCATTGAGAGTGCAGATCCTCTCCCCATGATGGAGACCATAGAGATCTATCTAGAGATGTAAATTTCCCAGGAATGTAGAAGCTGTGCCAGGGGAGGGGAATTTCCCATCTTTTTCCGCATTTAGAGTTACAAAGGACGTGCGAGGCCAGCGTCCACCCTTTTGCCTTGGTGCAGAGGTTTTAATTATCTTTTAACTCTTCTGTATACAAAGGTTTAACATGCCAATGGGAAACAGAGAGCACCATCTCTTTGTGCATTCTTCAGCAGGCTTCTCATAGCACCAAAAGTTGCTCATCAGCCGTTTTAGTTTCATATGGAGGCCTAAGCTACAATTTATGGACCTTATTTTGAGAATTTCTCTGGGCAGTTCCTTTTTTGTCTTGGGGGTGTGTGCTGTGGGTTGGAGTTGGGCCAGTCACCTTGACCAGAGTCAGGTGTTTATTGTAAATTAAAAGAGATGTGTTATATTCCAATTACGGTCTCCCATTTCATTATCTGAGATTCTAAGGAATGGCTCGAACCAGTATCCAGGACAGGCTGTCCTATAGCTTGACTTTGAATTATTTCCTTGCTTTGGTGAGGAGGGAGATGTTATTGGCTATTGTCACAAAAAGTTGTAATTTTATAATAGAATAACACTGCTACATCTTAAGGCAAAAGAAGGGGATACTTTTGTGCTTTGATAGTTTGACAGAGTTTTATTATGCCTGCAGTCCTAGAAAAACAAGCCACATTTTAATTAAAACTGTCCCATCTGAGTAACAAGTACAGGATTTCTGCTTTAATATGTAACTCCTAGCTGAAGGCCAGTTCCATTTTTTTTAAATTGGAAACGCTCTGTGCCATCTTTAATGATTGGCATATGACGACTGATGAACACTCATGTTTTAAAACTCAAGAATTTTTTATGACAATTTTCCAGACCAAAATATTTTAGCATAATGGGAAAAGGAAATAATGATTTCAATGGGTAGTCCATCTCCCTGGGTAGTTTTTGTTTTACAAATGTTGTATTTGCTGCGTTTGGACGTTACATTAACATAACTGATGTAACCCAATCCGAGTTCATCCAGTGTACTAGATTTTAACTATGTTGGCTGGCTTCACAAAAAACATTGAAGTATTTGCGGAATCTGGAATTGTTAGCAAACAGGCATGTTAACATGTGAGGATATTGCCTTTTTTTACAATATAAAACTCAAAGACAATCTTAACTACCAAAGCAGATAGAAACAGTAGGGTAAATAGGTAAAAGGTGACACCGTTCAGTGAAAAGATTCCAGTGTAACAACTAGCCAGGGAATTGTGCCACTTGGTTGGGGCCATAATGGATATGTTAATTGTGCCCACCTAGCTACAATCCAGTGTACAAGTTCTCAGCTAATGCTAAAGGCTATTTTTTTCAATTGGGGTGTAGTTCAGTAGCAAGCATGACAGCTGACATGGCTAAGGCAGACTGCAAGTCCCGCACTCATATACATTGAATGAAGTAGAGCTATGTAATCCAATCTAAAATGCCATAAGCATTCTTTTGTGAACTTGAATTCTGTGCAGGACAAAGGTCTTCAGACTTGGCCAGTTTAAGAATGACTGGAAGAGGAATTCTGGGAGCTGAAGTCCACAAGTCTTAAAGCTGTCAAGTTTGAAGATCCCGGTATTGGAGAATTTATGACACTTCATGTATTAACACAAGGAACATGAGGCTGGGGCCTAAAGTAGATACATAGCTCTAGTTCCCCCCATATCTACTGCAAAAGAATCAACCACAAATGCTTGGGGTGGCAAAAACATTGATCCCAACATTAAGGAGCCAATTTTTAAAAAAGAGAGAAAAAACTTGAGCATTCAGATTTAAATAGTGAAACTAGGATGGTACACAACTGAACCAATTCTACCCTCACTGAGATCTTTACAGATAATCCTCAACTTACAACCACAATTGAGCCCAACATTTATGTTGCTAAGCAAGACATTTGTTAAGTGAGTTTTGCCCCATTTTCTCACACTACATTTGTTAAATGAACCACTGCTGTTGTAAAATTAACACAGCTGTTAAAGTGAATCTGTTTTCCCCCATTAAATTGCTTGTCGGAAGGTCCCAAAAAGCGATCACGTGACCTCGGGACACTGCAACCGTCATAAGTGTGAGTCAGTTGTCAAGCATCCAAATGTAAATCCCTTGACCATGGGGATGCTACATTGGTCATAAGTGTGAAAAACGGTCATGAATCACTTTTTTCAGTGCCATTGTAACTTTGCACGGTCACTAAGCGAACTGTTGTAAGTCAAGGACTACCCATGTTTGGCAACAAACACCTCAACTGTGATTTTTCCCCCCCCCCCATTTTCTGGGACTTTCTTGCTAATTGTTTATCTCATTCGATTCTCTCCCCATTAATAAGGAGCTTCATGACAGTCCTTCCGTTCATGCCAATAATTTATTGAACCGGATGTCTGTACACAGCCAAAAAAATACCTAAGAAAGGAACTAACACACAATGTTGGAAAGAAGGAAGGAAGGCAGTGATGAGGATAAATATGAGGGTGAGGGAAATTATCCACAGGCTGCACCCTGGCTCCCTAGGGGGAACCATGAATCCTAGATGATTTGAAAAATGGAAAGGAAAACTGGGTTTGGAGGGAGGGGGGCTTCAATCATTGCAACATTTCATTAAGAAAAAAATTAAATCTATTTACAGGGAAAATGGAAAAAGGAAGCCATTTTAAGGGATTTAGATGAGGAAAATATGTATTTACAGCAGGAAGGGAACAGGCGTTAAATTAAAACTTGCCTTCTTCAATTCCCTTTGAGAACCCTACGTTCCCCCAACAGATCCACAAAATTGATTTTGCAGCACCAGGGAGGAAAAACTGCTATAGGGAGCAGACGCAACGGAATTCAGAGCAAGCTGCTGCTAGTTTCCCGCTTGCTCTTAATACCAGCTTGTTCCAGACACACAACGCGCAAACACACAACGCGCACACACCCACCGGAGTTCCCCCCTGCAAGAAATCCCAGTGCTACCCTCTGATGGGATCGCAGGGGGGGGACCGAGGAATGGTTGGCCATGCCCCCCTCACAATCCAAGGCAAGGGGGAGAGGGGTGTCTTGTTCCCAATAAGAGAGATTGCGGGCGGAGGCATGGCAAGCAAGGGAGCCAGAGGGGGGAGGATTGGAGGGTGGGGGGAGGAAGGGCAATTCCCCGCTGGAATGGGACAAAACCGAATGTTACTGGGCTATAAAACAGACCCGCTTAAAAATACAGCATCCAGGTTTTCATAGGCAGACACGTCTTGGGATGAAGGGCGACCTGGAGAAGGAACCATTAACAGTGTGAAGGGGGATAGACAGGAGGTGGAGTTTGGAAAGCATGAATGACATGAGACTGAAAATAAAACCATTTTTTTCCCCCTCCCCGGAGGGTGTTAAAAACAAGAGCAACTTAAAACTCAAATCAGGAAAGGCTTGGGGTTAGCCAGAGGGAGGAGAGGGAGAGGAAGAAAAGGAAGATGGCAGCTTAGCTCTCCGGTCCTTCCCTGCCCCCTCTCCGGAGGCACCAACCTGAACCGCTTCTGACAGAGAAGGGAGCCTCAAGCCATGGGGTTTTTCTGTTCTCCCCACCCCTCCCCGAGCCAAGGCATTAGAGGACAACCTTTGAGGGAATTTCCCCCCACCCCACCCCCCATCCAAGTGGCCATCCCCAATTGGCCTCCCCCTCCACCTGGTCCCCGGGCCAAGATTGCTTTCCCCCACCATTCAGTTCAGAGAAGTCCATGTGGGTGGCCTGGGGGTCGGGGGTAGTGGAGGGGACCTGCCCCCCGGGCCCAGCGACCCCTCAGGACGTATTGGCAATGGGTCCTGCGCCGTCTCCTGGTGCGACCTGGCTCCTGTCAGTGTTCATTCTTCCCTCACCTAGAGAGAGAGAGAGAGAAAGACAGGAAACACTCAGTGTGAAGCCACATTGGGACTTTTCCAAATGAGCTGAGCTCTTAGTCTTGCTTTGTTGACGTTAAGGAGCCCTGGAAGCGCAGGGGTTAAGCTGCAATACTGCAGGCCAACACTGCCCACAGCCTCCGGAGTTCGATCTTGAGGGGGTGGGGGGTGGGGGTCAAGGTTGACTCAGCCTTCCATCTTCCCAAGTTCGTAAATAAGAGGATCCAGATTGTTGGGGGCAATAGGCTGACGTTGTAAACTGCCCAGAGAGGGCTATAAAGCATTGTGGAGCATTATATAAGTCTAGCAATAACACTTAAGACTTATATACCGCTTCACAGTGCTTTACAGCCCTAAGCCGTTTGCAGAGTCAGCATATGGCCCTTAATAATCTGAGTCAGGGGTCTCCAACCTTGGCTCCTGGAAGCCTGGCGGACTTCAACTCCCAGAATTCCACAGCCAGCTTTGCTGGCTGTGGAACTCTGGGAGTTGAAGTCCGCCAGGCTTCCAGGAGCCAAGGTTGGAGACCCCTGAATTCTGAGTCCTCCATTTTACTGACCTCAGAAGGATGGGAGGCGGAGTCAAAACTGAGCCAGTCAGGATCGAACTCCTGGCACCAGAATGCCGAGTTAGCCTGCAGTACTGCATTCTAACCACTGCGCGCGCCCCCCCCAGGCCTCTTAAGCGCTATCGCTGTTGCACCCCCATACACCAATAAGCTCCTCATGCGGCAGTTCCTCCTCAAAATTCAAGTGAAGCGCCACAAATGAGAAAGCACTCACTGTGCGAGGTTCCAGAGCCAGACCCAACTGAGCTCGCCTGGGACCGGATGTGTGGTGGAATGAGATTGGAATTCAGCCCTGGCTGGATGGAGAGCTCTGCAAAGGAAGAAGAAAGAAAGAGGGTGAGTCATCCCATAACTCACATAGGGAGGATTCCCTCATTTCTACAGGCTCCTCAACATGCCTGAGGAGAGCTGTTCACCTACAAAAGCTGAGAGCTCCACCTGACGTTTGTCTTCTACGGGAAGGCCATGCCACCAAGCAGGGAAAAAAAAAAAAAAAGAGACCCAGCTTTGCAAAAAGAAAAAGAAAAAAGAATTGAAACTCAAGCTCTTCACCGGTGGTGCTTTAAAAAGGGCTTTTAATCCCGCAACACGGCAAACCTTCAGTTCCCAATTAATTATTCAATGACCATGCAAAACAGAACATGGTTTTAAGATCATTCGTGCTGCAGTCTTAACCGTTCCAAAGATGGTATCTGCAGCGTGGGGGCCAGCCTGACGTGCAAGGCTGCAGGCCACATGATACCATTAAGGGGCACTTTTCCCCTGTTAAAACTGTTACACGTACAACAGCATCAACTTTGCCAACTGTGCTGAACCGAAAGGAGCTACGCTGGTTTTAAAAAAAAAGAGCATTTCAGGCTGCAGCCAATTATGTTTCTAGCTGCCGTAATTTATTCCCTTCCCAGTTCTACTTCACTGAGGCTGAAACTCTTCCTGTGACACCTCCTCTGACCTTTGGGAAACCAAACCAAAGTAATTCTCTCAATCATTTATTCATTCAAATACAGGGAATAGGAAGCAGCAGAAGTTAGAATGGGGGTGGGTGGTGGAATAAAATATAAAGCCACGATATAAGTGAGAGACAGTTTAGTCTAGTGGATAAGGCAGCAGGCTAGAAAGTGGGAGACAGTGAGTTCTAGTTCTGGCTTAGCCATGAAAGCCAGCTGGGTGATCTTGGGCCTATCACCAGGAGACAGGGACTTGAAAACCAGCTAAATGATTCTGGGGCAATAGCTCTCTTTCTCTCTCAGCCCAATTCACCTCACAAGGTTTTTGCTCTACACGTTCACCGCCTTGAGTTATTTGCAAAAAAGCGGGATATAAATTAAATAAATGAGGCATTGGGTGAAAGGCAACTCCCAATACAGTATTCAGCAGCAGTGGATTTAATGCCTGGCTCAATCAAGGCACATTCCAAAATGATTCACTGTATGTTTCCCATAACAAGCATTGGTGTTTCCTTAAGATAAGATTGTTTAAAAAACCAGATATATTAAATAATAGTTATAAGAAAATGTGATTATTGTTACATTGATAAGAAAAGTATTAAATATAATTGTAAGCACAAGATATATGTACCCAGTCGACACACAGTTGAAATGAAATGGAATTATCATAAAATACAAAATTTTAAATTTAAAAAAAAACCCAAGCATTGGTATTTCCTTGAATTGTTCAGCATTGGATTGAGGGGATGTCAGCACCGCTTCCCGGATTTTTTTTCCCCACTCAGCATTTGGGTGGACTATTGTACCTTGATTTCCCTTGAATTTATTTATTTTTTAACCAAAAAAACCAAACAAACCCTTCCCAGTTGTGTCCAATGGATTAGATGCCAGTCACTTACTTACCCACAGGGCTGAAGTTGAAGAGTGGGGGCAAGTCACGGCCGTTGGGCAACCGAGCGTTGGGCTCACGCAGCTCGTCAAAGAAGCTGTTGGCACAGGCCTCCAGGGGGGAGAGGCGAGTGGCTGGGGTGTACTCCAGCAGGCGACTGCACAGCGAGATGGCCTCCAGCGGCGTGCGAGGCTTAAACACCTGCAGTAGGGAAGAGCAGGAGACACGGTCATGCCTGAGCCAGATGCTCCCTGCCTCTTAAAACTCTCCCTCGCCATCCTAAGCCCAACATTGCTGAGTTCTCCAGGAATCAGAGTTAATCCAATGGAGGCGGTCCATGCTGGAGATGGCAGTGATGTAGAAGAGCAGCCCCCCCCAATTCTTTGGGTACCAGGGACCTCTTCCACATGGGAAGGGAAATTCCACAGACTGGGGAAGGGGGGGGGGGGGAGAGAGATGTGGTTTTGCATGCTACCTAGATCTCGCATGTGTGCAGATGAAGCTTCGCTGGCTTGCATGGCCAGATTCCCAATGGGCCAGTCTGGGAGTTGGGGACCCTTGATATAGAAGATTCCACCACTGTGCAATTTAAATTCTGGCCTTATTGTGGACATAAGTTGATGCCTATATTTGCGGTATTTAACTTGACACAAGGGCAGTTTGCAGAATTCTACTTTCCTAGTCGAAGAGATTATTTTATTATTATTATTATTTTAATGCCAGGTGCATATAACCTTGCTGTGCCAGGACCCCTCAAGTGTGTCCTTTTCGGTGTTATTTCAGAACTATAACTATCCTGGACGATAGCACGAAGTCAGCCCTCGTGTTTCATCCTCTCCAACAATCTCCCTGCATGCACACACATCCTTACCTTTATCCATGGATGTGCTTTGATCTGGGGGAACTTAAACTCTGTGTAGTTGGGGTTCATCTCTCGTATCTGTTCTCGCGTCGGTGTTCCCAACACCTGCAAAAGGGAAGGGAAGGAGAACAATCAAACCACAGCAACTCCTGACAGTACTTCGACAATAAGACAAAAGCCCAGTCACTTGGCCCATTAGGCTGACTCTCCGATTCCACTTTACAGCATATTTGCAGGATGGAAAATAGGCTGCTGCATTCTCGCTAAAGGGCAGATGGGAAAAAAATAAATACAGTTAAAAGGTTACCTTGATGATCTCCACTAGCTGATCCACTCCACTGTCCCCAGGAAAGATGGGCTGCCCCAGCAGCAGCTCGGCCAGCACACAGCCGGCAGACCAGATATCTATGAGGGAAGCAGAAACGGGGTGCCGTCAGCTCCACGCGGAGAGAAGCAGTGCTCCACTGCTTGCTATAAAATGCTGCAACGCTTCCACCTGGTTCCTGGAAACACCCTCCTCGCTCGCTGGTTTTCTGGCCAGACAAAAGATCTCAGCTTCAAAACTGAGCATCTCCAAGCAGACTGCAAACCCACTTATAAGGGCCAGAGAAAATGCTTGCCAAAATCAACACAGAAATACTAAGCCAGCGAAAGGAATCCATATGCTGACTAGAAAGATCAGGGAGGGAGAGCGGAGTGGCTGAATGGCCACTTCCCATTCTCACCTGACAATTACAATAGTCCTGGAGGTCCAACTGCAATTGGGGAAGTTGGGAACTTCCATTACTAAGTGATGTGGTCATTAAACGAGTCACACCCAATGTTGTGTTTTCCCACAGTTAAGTGAATTTGGTGCCCCGCACCCCATTAGTTAGAAAGCCATGGGAAGATCTCAAATGGTGATCACAGACCCCAGCCTGCTGCAAAAAATGCCAGGTGCTGAATATCTGAATTCTGACAATGTGACCACTGCACCGTCATCACTTTGCATAGTTGCTGAACGAATGGTCGTCAATCAAGGACTATCTATGTAGGTCTTGGTTCCTATGAGGCAGTCACAGATAGAGCTATAGCATAATGCAACCCATTTCCAGGCTGACTGCAACTCCCAGAATTCCCTCCTCCAGGTGTGGAAATGCATTTCTGGAAGTTGTAACGCAAAGGTCTTCAACTTGGACTTCAACTCCCAGAATTCCTAAGCTAACATGACTGGAGGAGGCATTCTGGGAGTTGAAGTCCACAAGTCTTAAAGCTGTCAAGTTTGAAGACCCCTGCTGTAACTGCACACCTGGAGGTTTTGGGGAAAGTCAGCACAAAACTTTTCAGGCCATCATCCTTTTTTGCAATTCACACACAAGACTTTGCGTCCGGAAGCAGCCAACATCTACAGAAGGAAATTCACTTGGTCTGAGCAGCAAAAACCTGTAAGATGCCTCCATGGGTGGCCAGGTCATTCTCACCTATGTTTGAGGTATAATCGGTGGCCCCAAAGATGAGCTCAGGCGCACGGTAATAGCGAGAACAGATGTAAGAAACATTGGGTTCGCCTCGTACCAGCTGCTTTGCACTGGAAAAAAAAAAAGAGGGAAGCGTAGATGGGGATATCCAGAGAACTGGAATATTATTGAAATGAGGGCATAGATGCATAAATGGGAGCCCCCACCCCCGTACGACCCCCATCCTCCAGACCTTCAACTTTTGTTAGCTGTATTTATTATCTAACAAAAAGTGAAAATGATTCAATGCACAATTTAAGAATAATAATATAAATTGCAATAAATCTACTGTAAAGTTCTATCTAAATACAATCAATGTAAGGATAGGTTATTCCCCAGTTTTTGCCCTCAGCCCACCACTCAAAAGCCACGGAGAGATTTCAGCTCAGAAAAAGATACCTGCTCCTCTGTTTAACAGAGCAACAGTTGGGAGGGACTTTAAAGGTCTTCTAGTCCAGCCACCTGCTCAAACAGGAGACAAATCTCTTCTTAAAAACCTCCAGTGTTAAGAGCATCCACAACCTCTGGAGGCAAGCAGTTCCACTGATTAATTGTTCTCACTGTCAGGAAATCTCTCCCTGATTCTAACTTGATTCTCTTTGATTAATTTCCATCCATTGCTTCTTGTCCTGCCTTCTGGTGCTTTAGAGAAGAGGCTGACCCCCTTCTGCTTTTGTGGCAGCCCCTCAGATATTGAAACACTGCTCTCATATCACCCCTATTCCTTCTTTTGATTAAAAATTCATTTAAAAAATTCATTAAAATAAGGGCTTACAGCCCCAGATTTGCAGCAGGAAGATGTGGGTCCAAATCCTGCTTTATCCTGAAGCTCAAACCGGTTGCTCTCTCTCACACAACTTCCTCACAGAGCTGTGGGAAGGGAAAAATGGCAGCAAAGAGGAAAAAAAATCCAACTATGCTGTCCCAAATATCTTGGAGAAAGGCTAAGATCTGTAACATTTATTTACAGGATGTGGCTCATAAATTCCTTCTGGGGAAGCTTTGCAAAGATGACCGATAAAACCGTGCCAACAACAAAAAAGAAAATTTAACAGCTACACAGAAACAAGGTCACAGAATGACCAACACTCAGAACACCAGGGTGAGGGGGGGAGAGAGAAGAAAGGGTCAGTCAAGACCGCTGACCAACATGTGCAGTAGCTCTGAAAGATTAATTGTGCTAGAAAGGAAAACCTTTTTGAGGCAGCTAGGCGCAATGCAAAAGTTACCAGAAAGACACGGGCCACAGAGAATTGCATGTAAAGCAGGGGTCTCCAACCTTGGCTCCTGGAAGCTTGGCGGACTTCAACTCCCAGAGTTCCACAGCCAGCAAAGCTGGCTGTGGAATTCTGGGAGTTGAAGTCCGCCAGGCTTCCAGGAGCCAAGGTTGGAGACCCCTGATGTAAAGCAAAGAGTGCATAAATCTCTAGGGAAAGATTTCAACTTCCTATGAACAAGGTTACTTTGATGATTGTATTTTAGGATTACGATCATGATTTAACATTTGTTGCTTGTATGTACACGGAGAGCTTATGCACCGGAGCACAAATCCCTTGTCTGTTTCCCACCACGCTTGGCCAATAAAGAATTCTGTTGTGTTCTACTCTGCTTGTGGCTATAAGAGCCACAAGGTCTGTAAACAAACCCCAGGAACACTTCCCTCTGGTTTATGTTGCCTGTTTCTCTCACCTGCCGAAGTCGCAAAGCTTCAGTACTGCTGTATCGGGATCCACCAACAGATTCTGAGGTTTGATGTCTCGATGACACACCCCTTGAGAATGGATGTAAGCAAGGCTGCGGAACAACTGATACATGTATACCTGAATGGAGGAAGGGCAGCAGCCATTAAGGAGTGGCAATTTGGTATACTTTAGATCACTGGCCTAGAAAAGGCGACCCTGTGAGTTCTAGTCCTGCCTTAGGAATGAAAGCCAGCTCAGTGACTTCATGCCAATCACCGAGAGATTGTGAGTTCTAGTCCCATTTTAGGCACGAAAGCCAGCTCAGTGACTTTACGCCAATTACCAGGAGATTGTGAGTTCTTTCATGCCTGCCTTAGACATGAAAGCCGGCTGGGTGAACTTTGAGCCAGTTCCTTTCTCCAAGCCTGCCTCACAGGGATGTTGTTTATTTATTATTCCATTTTTACCTCACCTTTATTACTTTAGATCAGGGGTCTCCAACCTTGGCTCCTGGAAGCCTGGCGGACTTCAACTCCCAGAATTCCACGCTGGCTGTGGAACTCTGGGAGTTGAAGTCCGCCAGGCTTCCAGGAGCCAAGGTTGGAGACCCCTGCTTTAGATGGTGAACATACCTAATACCCCTTGTTATTTTTCCCCAGATAACAATCCTCAATTGTTGTAGCGAAAATAGGTAGAATAGGTACTAGATACGTTTTGCTGCTTTGAGCTGGCCAAAATACATATTTTAGGATAAATGTAATACTGTATTTTAAAGCAGACTTGGCAACTTTAAGACTTGTGGACTTCAACTCCCAGAATTCCTCAGCCATCTAGTGTTGAAGTCCATCTGGAGTTGAAGTCCACAAGTCTTAAAATTGTCAAGTTTGGGGATCCCTGTCTTAAAGCAAAACCTAGCTATTTCTTAATACTAAGGTCATCCTCTAATTGAGATACAGCAAACAAAGAATAATATGGTACACATCAACCTACTTTTATTATGGATAATGCAATGACTTGTGATTTTTAAAGTACATTTCTCAGTTTCATGATACCAATTTCCTTATTGTTTGGAGAATTAGTTCAGCATATCGGGAAATGGTTAGCCTTATTCAACCTATCTATCTTAAGATTATATGAATTGAATGCCCATGTTGCATCAGAGCAGATACTTTGAGTAGTAGCTGGGCAAGTATCTTTGAGAATTTAAATGAAATAACCTCATTATCATGATCATTTGTCCCTACCCTCTGATCTACAGCTAGCCCTTAACTTACAACCACAAATGAAGCCTGGAATTTGAGTTGAAAGTCACTGAGGTCATAAGTTGAGGCCCCAAGTGAATCACCTAATTACCTTCGACTTAATTTTAAAACTGTTTTCATGAAAGTCATGAAGTCGTGTGACTCACTCGATTGGTAAGCAAACTACATGGGCATTAAGCAAATCAAACATATCCGAGGGACATTTTTTTGCTGTTTCCTCCCAGAAAAAAATGCCCCTCCCCCCCAAAAAGTCGCAAATCACGCTGTATGGAGGACGCTGTAGCCAATTGTAAATATGAGCCAAGTTACCCAAAATGCGATCACATGACCACAGCGGTGTGGGGGGGGCAGGATGCAGCAGTCGTAATTTCAAGGACAGGTCGTAAGTAATTATTTTGAAGTCCGCTGTAACTTCAAACGATCGTTAAGCAGAGACTACCGAAAATACTTCTGCAAAAAAGAGGAGCGTAATCGGGCAGCTTGCCGATCAATGTTGGCAGATCCCATCACTATGGAGGGATCAAATCTTCCTGAAAGCATCTATGTTCACTGTCTCCCATTTTGACCATATGGAAAATGCCACGCCCATGGATAATGGGCTGGGTGAATAAAGAAAAGGGGATTTTTTTTTCTTCCTTTTAGCATTCTGTCTGCTAAACCAATGCTAGTTAAACAGACAGAAAACCTAAGCAAAGAGTCAGGGAGAAGCAATCACAGGGCCAGAATAACTGGAGATGTTTTGAGAATTCCTGACAGGGAATCTAAAGGGAGTTAGAGAATGAGAGGAAAAAGAAACAAGAGAGAATGAAGAATATGGGGAGAAGAAAAATAAATAAACTGAACAGAAGGCCAGGCGTATAGGCCCATTCCAGTATTCACACGATGAATGTGGGCTACAGACTTAATGATCGCATTGTGTGGTTGTGAATGTGAATATTACTTGATTTTTGTACTTTTTAAAATCTATTTTTGAAAGAGAAAATTAGTTTTTTTTTTTTTTTAACCACAGAATAATGCAAGTAAGTTTTCTTAATGGCAAAATCCACTTCTTTTTGCTTGGCCTGAGGCAATCTGCAGTTGCCACCCACATCAGCCATCAAGGCCAGATGGGGATCAATGTAGCATCCAAATTATGAGTCATCCTTTGCCCATCATTCATTACCACTTGCCCCGAGGGAAGCATCTCTGGATAGGAAGGAAGAAGTCCCAGAAGTCTGCTGGCTGTTCCTTTAAAAAAATCCTGTCTATTTCTTTGCAATCTTTTGGATTGCTTAAAAGCTATTTTGAGAGGACCGGTCTCCCGAAAGGCTTGAAAGAAATAATGATATTAACGAAATCAGAGCCAGTTTGGTTTCCCCCACCATTCACAGTTCAGAAAAGTCCATGTGGGTGGCCTGGGGGTAGGGGGTAGTGGAGGGGACAAACAGAGCCAGTTTGGTTAGTGGTTAAGGTACCAGGGAGATGGTAAATTCTAGCTGCATCATAGCCATGAAAGCCAACTGGAGACAGTGAGTTCTAGGTCTATCTTAGCTGGAAAGCCAACTGGGTGACTTTGAACCAGTCATTCTTTCTCAGTCCAACTCACCTCATAGGATTGGTGTGGAGAAAAATAGGAGGAGCAAGAAGTATTAAATGTGTTTGCTGTCTTATTTGTAAAAATAATAAAGGCAGGAGATAGATGGATGGATGGATAGATAGATAGATAGATAGATGGATAGCTAGGTGACAGAGTAAAATAGAATAGAATGATAGCTAGGTAGTCATAAGGGCAAAACATATCTTTGCCTTTGAACTCCCTACAAATAAAAAACTAATAGTAATAAAGAAATAGCTGCTAAAGCCATTGCAAAATGCCATGCCATTCCATCTTTGCGCCCTGCCACTTGAAGAGAAAGACATATCAAATCCGACCTACTTTTCATATAAAAAGATCAAGAATTAAAAATAAAAGAACAGCAGTTTTTTTAAAAAAAAGAAAACCCAGCCCTCCAAAAGCATTGCATTTGATGGAAAGGTCGTTTGAAAAAGATTCAGAAAGTCTAAGGTCGTTAAACTCAAGTGATTAAAAAAATGCACGGCATGGTGGCACCCAGGACAGGTTATGCAATGGAGACCAAAGCTATTTAAGTGATGGGGAGGGGAAGGGACAAAGAGTGGGGGGGGGGCAGTTTT
The DNA here is from genome assembly GCA_033807585.1 of Hydrophis major. Lineage (NCBI taxonomy): Eukaryota > Metazoa > Chordata > Lepidosauria > Squamata > Elapidae > Hydrophis > Hydrophis major. The sequence goes on from CM066336.1 coordinate 5,424,002, forward strand.
CTTTTTTCTTTTTTATAAAGGCTTTGTCTCCTCCCAGCTTTTCTGGTGAAAAAGAGCTCAGGTCAGAGGTGGTGGGAAAGACTTCAACTAGAACCCCTGGAAAGCTGCTATTCTTAGTTCGATAATGCCCAGCTGGTGAAGCCAAAGGCTTTCTTGGGAATCAGACGTTTTCTTGATACACTCTCATGCAGGATTGTATAAGTAGAGAAAGAATAAGGCGATCTTTAAATCAAATAGGAATCCACCCAGTCACTTGAAAGATAAACAGAAGGCAAAGAGCTACTGGTATGCAAAGAGGGCTTAAACAAGAGCTTTGATGCAACTTCAGAGGTAGCTGGAAATCCACTCCCAGGGCTAAAGGTGAGGGATGCCAGGCCTTGTGGTCCAAGCCACAACTGGAGAACTACAGTTTCCCAGTGTCTGTCTTGGGATTGCAGTCCGAATATTATTGTCCTTCCCTGAGTAGTGCAAAGACGGGGGCAGGAGAAGACAACCAAGTTGTATCCAGACTGAGCCTGACAACAATTAACTTCATTGAAAATCAAGGGACTTTGATTTGGACCCAATCCAGCTTCTTCCATGCACAATATAAAACCTAAACAGACAGTGGGCAGGACAACAGTCATACTGAATTCTAGAGAAAAATCTTTCTGGCTGTTAAAAAAAATGACACTAATACGATGGCAAATGGAAGACATAAGGGTTTGCTGGACAAAAATAATTTTACTTCCTTTGTAAGACAGCATTATGCGTGAAGGATTACATTTCAAACAAGTTTTTTTTAAAAGATAATTGGAACAAATGCTCCCACGGGGATTACCCCCAAGAAATCTCACGTCTGACACCCATTCTGCCAAACCAGCAATCTGCAACCAATTCCCACAACTTCCTCCAATCCTCAACGTGCCAAATGGCTCGGTTTTCACCTAAACCCGAACCATATTTTTCAATCCCTGTTTGCTGAACAAAAACTACCATGGCCTGCTCATAACGCGAAGTTGTGAGGGAAGAGACACCTAGAGCAGGGGTCTCCAATCTTGGCAACTTGAAGACTTGTGGACTTCAACTCCCAGAATTCCTCAGCCAGCTGAGGAATTCTGGGAGTTGAAGTCCACAAGTCTTCAAGTTGCCAAGGTTGGAGACTCCGGATCTAGAAAGATACAAATGAAAAATAGAAAGGAAAGGTGTTCACACTCATTTCTCTGTCCTTAAGGTCTCTGTGGGGTGGCCTTCAGCAATTCTGCTCAAGGTCACCTTCTCCCTTTTGTGGAAGGGGTCCCCAAACTTGGCAACTTTAAGACTTGTGGACTTCAACTCCCAGAATTCTTCAGCCAGTCATGTTAGTTCAGGAATTCTGGGAGTTGAAGTCCACAAGTCTTAAAATTGCCACATTTGGAGACCTCTGCTTTAGGGGAAGGGGAAGTTTTCTCCACGTTGTCTACTAAGGTCTTCACAGTCCAAACCACTTGGTTAAGAGTCAGAGACCACCTGAGCAGAACTGGATGGATTCTCCCATGACACTAAACCTAAAACTCCAATCTCCTTTAGAGCTTAGTAGGCATTGGGAATTAACCAGAGCCTCCTGATACAAGAGAGGAACTGCACTTACCTTCACATAGATGACAGGAATGGTCTGTTTGGCTTTGGTGAAGTGGCGGGCCACACGATAGACCGTTTCGGGCACATAGTCGAGGACTAAATTAAGGTAAACTTCATCCTTCTGCAAGAGAGGGAAAAATATAAGAGATCACAAGGGAATTCCTCCAATTAACAGCGTCTTATAAAATAGGGGTGGGGGGGAACTGTGGCCCTTTTACGACTTGTGGACTTTTAACTCCCAGAATCCTTGAGCCAGCAGGAATTCTGGGAGTTGAAGTCCACAAGTCGTAAAAGGGCCACAATTCCCTACCTCTGCTATAAAAAAGGTCAGCAGACTATATTATTGCTGTCTACTTGATTTGTATGGCAGCCCATCTCATCTAAGCGACTGACAACAAGTAAAAAGGATCCAAGAGAAAACCAGTCAAATATCAACACGCAAACACATAAAAAGTGTCCCTTGTCCATGATGGAAGACTCCATCTTGTCAGCAATGCCGCTTCAATAAAGAAAGATTCTAGGCCCTGCCTGGTAGCTGCCATCTAAAAACGCAGAGATAAACATGCCTCACTTATAAAATGAGAAATGCCCTTCCTTTTCACCCTTCTCAGAAAATCCTAGTTTGAAATCCAGTTGCAGACACCACCGTTGCGGCTTCTTCCTTCCCTATAATTCTTGAGGTTTTGTGCTCAGAGGCATCATATTATTACTATCTTTCATTATTTTTGGATTCGGCTCCAACAACAAACATGCAGCTTGCAGCTGAACTCTATAGAGTCTTGCCTCAGATTAAGCATCAGCTAAAACAGCAGTCTCCAATCCCCAGTCCGTGGACTGGCAACCAGGCCACGCAAACAACCGAAGCCCCATCCGTGCGATGCAGACAGTGCACAAAACCATGGAAAAACCACTCTCCATGGAACCAATCCCTGGTGTCCCTAAAGGTTGCAGGCCACAGGCCTAAAATACAAAGGGCTGGAAACAAAGAGGAGAATTAAGCACCTCTCGTGATAGAGCTTTATTCTTTCAGCATCTCTACAGACCCAAATTTCAGAACCTGCACGTGGAGATTTCCCCACTGAAGACACCCCCTGTAGATGTGCCTCCCAGCTTTTACTCTTTTAAGCTGATAGAAAAGAACTTCTCAAGATCTGGCAAGATTTTCTGGCTAGGAAGAGTAGAATACAGCATATGGGTCATCCTCGACTTACAATGGTTTATTTAGTGACCTTTCAAAGTTACAACGGCACTGGAAACAAGTGACTTCTGACCGCTTTTCACACATACGACCTTTGCTGCCCCCCCCCCCAATGACCGTCTGATCAAAATTCAGATGCTTGGCAACGGGTTCATATTTATGACCATCCCTTTTGCAACCCTGCAAACAAGCCAAGTCTACAGGGAAGTCAGATTCCCTTAAAAACCGAGTCACTAACTTACCAATTGCAGCGATTCACTTTGTAAACTGGAACAAAACTCACTTTACAAACGCCTCACTTAACAGAAACACTGGGCTCCTAAATTGAGGATTATTTGTACTTAACAATTAACCTACACCGTAGAAGCATCACATAAATCCTGTTAATCCATGTTCAAGTTCCCTTTGGGGGTTATCAGCATGGGAGATCCCCTGAGCTGTAGGCAGCTTTAAACTCTTTATTTGGTTTTCAAACTCATTGGAGAACTTTGACATACTTAGCCGTTGGGTTCATGAAATGCTTCAAGACAGGATCTAACAAACCGCAGCATAACTGGGAGACCAGACAATAACTATCAACCTTACCTGTCTTACAAGGCTATTGTGTGGTAAAATTGGAGAAAAGAGCAGCCCAGAAGTATTAGGAGGATACTTTGGACATGCAGTGCAGACACCAAAAGTCATTTCAACCAGAGAGAATCCAGGTCTGAATGGAATGTATCCAGAGAACGATCTTTTCATGACAAATAATCATGAACGTTTCTCCATGCTACAGCCTGTCTAATTGCCATATTTTCCCCTATGATTTCTCTTGTTAGATTGTGCACTTTGAGAAATTTTTGTGGAAGAGCTACAAGGCCATTTTGGGTAACAATATGATTACTAATCCAGATTAACTTCTAAGCTTATATTTTTTGGGGAAACTGTTGTCGATGACCCTTGATGAATATATCTTTTCTTTTATGTACACAGACAGCATTTGTACCAAGATAAATTCCTTGTGTGTCCAATCACACTTGGCCAATAAGAAAGGAAGGAAGGAAGGAAGGAAGGAAGGAAAGAAAAGTAAGGTAGATAGATAGATAGATCAGCAGTAAGGAGCTCTTAACTACTCATCCTGGAGCTGAGGACTATATTAAATGGACTATATTAAATGTTTTCAAACTCTGATTCAATAAACACTGTGAGATGTTTCCTTCTGTGGAGCTTGTGTCCACCAAGAATGAAGATCCGGAGAGGGAAGGAAATAAATTATTTGTGGTCCCCCGCCCACTGCAAAACCTAGTATGCTACAGGTACTTCTCAATGTACAGCCACAATTGACCCCCAAATTTCTGTTGCTAATGAGTTTTGCCACATTTTACAAACTTTCTTGCCAGTTATGAAGTGAATCACTGCAGTTGTTAAATTAGTAACACGGCTATTAAGTGAATATGGTTTCCCCATTGCCTTTGATTGTCAGACAGTCACAAAAGGTGACCACGTGATCCCAAGATACTGCAACTGTCATAAATATGAGTTCAGTTACCAAGCCTATTGAATTTTGACCATGTGACCATGGGGATACTGCAACAGGTGTGTGAGAAACAGTCATGTCACTTTTACAGTGGTGTTATAATCTGAATGGCCACTAACTGTTGTAAGTCGAGGACTAACTGTATCCCCATCTGTTTCCAGGAAGAATAGGATAGGAAGTACAAAGGATGTTCTTTGTGAGCATGGAGGAACATCACGTGTTAATCTGAATTTCTTAAATCAAGTCAGAACCATGTCTTGGATTCACATCCATGCCTACAGCAGGAGTCTCCAACCTTGGCAGCTTTAAGACTGTGGACTTCAACTCCCAGAATTCCTCAGCCAGCATGAATCTTAAAAGATCTGCCTTACAGTATAGACAGTGTTTTGTATAGACAAAGAAAGGGATTATCACAGTATTTTGCAAAGTGGGCAAAATACAAATCTGAGGCAGACCTTCAAAAGCAGGGGACTCCAACCTTGACAACTTTAAGACTCCTGGGAGTTGAAGTCCATAAGCCTAAAAGCTGCCAAGGTTAGAGACCCCCTGCTCAAAAGCACAAGGAGGAAGAAGAGAAAACAAGTCCTATTACTCTTCTATGCCGTGCCCTCTTTTCTCTCTTTCCAGCTTTCCCTCACCTTTTCTCCACTCGAGTAGAAGAAATATCGCAGGCGGACAATATTGCAGTGATCCAGCTTCCGCATGATCTGCAGCTCTCGATTCTGAAGTAAAAGAGAGACCAAAATGAGACATGGAAATCTCGGTAGCAGGACTAACTAGCAGGATGGACCAGCTCCCTTTCCTTCCAATCTCACCTTGAAACGTTTATCTTGTAATACTTTCTTGATTGCCACCAGCTCGCCAGAGTCTGCTAACCGGGCTTGGTAGACAACGCCAAAAGACCCATTGCCGATCACTTTGATATCAGAATATGAGACTTCTTGAGGGCGGTCAGGACCCTGGCCGGGTGTGGCCACCACTGTGGTCACTTTACTACTGTCTCCTGAAAAGAGGAATGACAGTCAAGTCTGGATGACTCAGACAGAACGAAAGTCTGATTTAGTCCAAGCAGCCTAATTTGAACTCACTAAATGTCTTTCTCAGCCTTTCCCAATCCTTCTCAACAATTAAACACCCTTAAAACATTTCCATTCCCAATTAAAAAGATGATCTTTGCCAAATTGTTTTGGTGCAATCCCAAAACAACCAGGAGCACTCCTCCAACACCATCGGCATTGACCCATCAGTCACTTGCCAAAGGGAGCTTTATTCGGAACAGCTGACATCCTGAGACAGTATCTGTAACACCTTCAAACATGCACATCTGCCTATTCCAGGTCCCTGGGAAGGACTTGATAGGTGTGGGGGGAAGGGGGGGGAAATACCAAACTCAGCCTGAACATCTGTGTGATGAATCGTAGTCATAAAAATTAAAAACAATTTTTAAAAACCCAAGCTGGCTCATCCTTGGCCCCACGGTTCCCAAACTCAAACTAAACTACCCTACGACAACCCAGACTCCTACAAAAACCCATCACACCCCAATTCCTACAAAACCCATCAGATCCCAATTCCTGGCATGCCAGGAAGGAGCTAGTAGAAGATGCTGTAGTTGCAAGCTTGATCATTTAAAATGTGACAGCTGGCTAACGGTTACCAAACATAAGAGTCATAAGTCATAAGAGACATTTCTATTGAATAACCAGGGAGAAGATCAAAAGGGCAAAGGGGTTTTGGGGGGGGGCACACGTTTCTTTTCATTCTCTCCCCCCCCCAAAAGAGCTGGCACTATCATGGGCTTTCCCCTCCTGCCTGACTGCCTACCTCACCCACTTTTCCTGCTCCGACTTGCATCCCTGGCGAGTTTCTCTTTCAGGCTCGCCATCCCAACGCCCTCACCCCTTGCCTGACCCCCTCCCCCCCCCCCCCGAGCTCCACCCCATGGGCCACCACCCCTTGCCAGGCTCTTCTCTCTCCTCTTCGGTCTCCCCCTTCGGACCCAGCAGGGAAAAGCTGGTAGCCCAAAAGAAGGGCACCTTGGGGGGGGGCACACTCTTCTGCAAGCAGAGCCCAATCGAAGGCAGACTTGCCTGGAGCGGGCAGACCCCCGGGGGTGGGGAAGCAAGCCCACCTCGAGCTAACCTCGCCGGGTCTCTTCCCCCCCCCCAACCCCTGATTTCACCCTGACGTCACCGGAGTAATTCTGGAGCCCTCGTCCAGTTGCTGACCTCGGATAGCTTCTTCCTCCAAGCCCCGGTGCGGCCAGGGGAGGACCCGGAGAGCCGGGCGGGCTCACCTTGGGCGAACCCAGCCTGCCTTCTTTCTTTCTTCCCCCACCCCCCCATTCACCCCCCCCGCCTCGGCTCCAACGGCGACGTCCTCCGCCCACCCGAGGGGCATCCTCCTCTGCCCCTCCCCACCTGCTCCTTGCCTCCCCCCTCCTCCTCCTGAGCCCCCAGACCCAATTCCCGCTGCCCCTAGGAGCAGATGAGGCTCTTAAGGTCTCCCCTCCGACCCCTGCCCATGGTTTCTCCCCTTTCCGCAGCGTTGCCGGCCTCCCCCCTCAACCCACCCCGTTGAAGCCCCCTCGGCGCTCCTCCTTTGTGTGGCTCCCCCGGCCGCGCCTGCCCATTCATTCCCCGCCCGCCCCTCCCTCTCCCCTCCCCCCACACTTACGCCCCAGCTTGAGCCCCGGGAAGGCGACCGTCGAGCTGGTCCCGCCGCCTCCCCCCGGCCCAGGCCCGGCAGCCCCCCCGGGTTTGCCTCCAGGCGCTGCCCCCGAGGTCGGGCCGGGCGCGGTGGGGGCCGTGGCGGGAGCCCCTCCGGACGGGTCTGCGAAGGAGCTCGTTCGGGGCCGGGAGGAACCGGCGCTGCCGCTGCTCATGGTGAGGCCGACACCGGGGAAAAGGGAGGGGGGGGGCCGCGCTGGCTGGCTCCGTCTGAGGCGGCTCGGGAGCCGGCCCTGCCCGGCCCTGTTGCAAGAGCCGACGGGAAATGGAGTCTCGGGCGCAGCCCGCCTACTTATCGGTTACGGAAGACAGAACTCTATTTCCCAGAAGGCGTCGCGCAGTCGGCGGCCGTAAGCGCGGCGGCCGAAAAGCGCGCTGGGACAGAGAGTCCTCTCATTCCGCATCTCTCTGCCGCCGGCCGGGCTCCGAGACTCCAGGCTCCAGTGTGCCTAGGACCTGAAGCGAGGGAGCATGGGAAATAGAGTCCTCTGCATAGCACGTAATGCAGACTGGGTGGGACGAAGACTGCGCTTCCCAGCATTCGTCGCGTGGACCTGGTCAGCCTATCGCGCAAGATGCAAGGGGGAAAAAGATTTGAGTTTGGCTCCTCCCAACCAGAGCAGGAAGAGCAATCGTGAGGTGCGATAGAGACGCGAGGCAAGCGCTGAGGAAAAAGCCAAGAGACTTAACCTTTTGCCCATAGCGATTTCTTCTCCATTCCCCCCAGTCTCAAAGGAATCCGCCCTGAGGGCTGTTCAGCTGTGGCGCGGTGCGCGGAGAGAGAAAACTTGCAGGGCTTCGGCACTGCTTTTCCCGAAGTGCTTTGCGCGGACCCCGTGACTCGGCCGGGGGCGCAGGCTACCTCGGGCGGACTACGGATCCCATAGTGCATTGCGAGCAGAAAAAAAAGCCGTTGTGAGGGTGAGGGGACTTGGGGCCACCGAAGCATCGAGGAGTCACCGAACCCTTCGCTCACGACACGGCGCGATGCCCAACCAGGCGGGCGATGTTCCGGGGCCGGAGAGAGCCCTGGGGGGCGCTCAGGCGGCCCTCTGTGCAGGCCCGACATGCTTCCCGTCATGCATCGCTCTGCCCTCGAAAGGACCTGTGGGAGTTGTAGTTCGCGGTGCTGGATGAAGGCATCTCGGAGGCAGAAATCACAGTTTTCTCTTATTAATTCAGCGCCAAAGCTTCCTAAGCAAGCGGGCTGTTTTCTCCCAAAATTGTTTTCTTGGAGGATTAATAGCAACCAAGCATGTTATACATTTGCATGTTTAAAATATTTGTCCACCAAACTGAAAGCAATAAAGTCTTTCCTCCATTTACTATTTACTGGAAATGAGGAGAAATTTTCTGACAGGGAGAACCATCAACCCATGGAACAGAATTTCCCTTCGGAAGTTGTGGGAGCTTCATCACTGGAAGCTTTCAAATAGAGACTGGTCTGCCATCTGTCAGAAATGATGTAGGGTTTCCTGATTGGATGGGGGGGGTTGGACTAGATGACCTACAAGGTCTCTTCCAACTCTGATAATCTTGTAATACTTGGCAAGAACCCAGTGAAATAGTAGATTGCAATGAGGGGCTGAATATCAGTCATTACATTTCATAGAGGAGTGGAAATTTAATCCAGGTTGTTCATTTTTGAATGATGTATGATCATACTTTATGATTTATGATCTATTATCACTGTTGTTTGTATCTACATTGATAACTTACGGACTGGAGACAAATTCTTTGTATGTCAGATCACATTTGGTCAATAAAGAATATACCAATTGTTGTTTTTCAGTGCTTCTCAATCTTCTCAACTTTAAAATGGGTGGACTTGAACTCCCAGAATTCCCCAGCTGTCAAAATATAACTCTAGCAGTACTCTCATTGCCTTCTTTCCCTGCACAACAACCCTGTGAGGTAGGTTGAGACAGAGGGACTGGCCCAATGACCCCCAGCTTGCTTGCACACCTAAAGGAGGACTAGAATTCACCCTTTCCCAGTTTGCAACCCAGCACCTTAACTTGCGTTGTAAAGGCTCCCAGTTTCTTAGGAGTCATATTTCAGTCAATTTCTTTGGACTGCCAAATTGTTTGCAAAGCATATTTGCTGGGAGGGTTATTTCTGAAACAACCTTCCCTGAAATGCAGTTTGAACCTTTCCAGGTAAACAATTGCGTACAAAGAGGTACCTGAACTGCTCTTTCAAGGAAGGAAAGATTACCTACCTGTGTGGCGTGTAGGAGAGGTGAAAGGGGAGGGAGGATATGATTGGTTAAGAAACCAAGGAACTGTGTTGTGCAAACTCAGAAAAGGGGGAAATTAATAACCAGGTTAGGCATGTTATGAAAGCCGCCCTACATTTGGTGTATAGTCGACGCTTGTGTCTAGAGTTTCCTGAGACAAATAATAAAACTAGGCTACTGTGCTGGGTGTGCATTTCTTACAACTTGGTTGCATTGACCTTTGAGCTGGTTCTTGGCTAGCCATATATATAAAGGGTGGAGAATGAGTTCCCTACTTCCAGACGTCTAGAAAGCTACACATCATCTCATAGGTGTGAGGCAGCCAGGAAAATTCCTTATATGGCCTCCATTATTGGAGGCAGAAGAGCCAAGGGTTTAGAGTTGCGTTTTTCAAACTTGGGAACATTAAGACGTATGGACTTCAACTCCCAGAATTCCTCAGCTGGAGTTGGAAGCGTACTTATTTTAAAAGTTTCCAAGTTTGGGGGGGGGGAGGAAGAAGCCATCTTTTTAGAGCCAAAGACAGGAGATCCCAGGTGGTGGGGTTTGTTTTTTTTCCTTCCCAATAATTGCTGGTGTTGCACAATTTTCTAAGCTACCATGTGGTTTCAGCTGTTTGCGGTCTAGCATAGGACAAGAACTTGCTATTAACTTTAATTTGGCAAACCATGGCTTGGCAGGTTGAGTCGAAGGCAACCGCTGTGAAATCTCTCTCAACGGCGCTGGACAGGCAGACTCAATCTTTTCCAACTTTGGTGCAAATCAGTTTCTCTCCCTCAAGTTATCCATGATAGATCCATGTTTGTTTAAAATGGTGTTTTGCAAACTCAGCAAGGTTAAAACGAACGGACTTCAATTCCCAGAGTTCCCCAGCCACTTGGCTGGGGAACTCTGGGAATTGAAGTCCGCTAGTTTTAATCTTGCTGAAGTTGAGAAATACTGGTTGAAAACTGGGGGGGGAAGGGGGCAATACTCCTGTGTGGAATCCACTAGGGGGCACTTGGAACATTTGAAAGAACAAAGCTTTCTACATGCAGTGTGTTTTTGTGTGTGTGTGTGTGTGTGTGTCCATCCCATTTCTAAAGGCAAGACCCAAGATGGGCTCCCTGAATCTGCGAAGGACCTTCTTGGCAACTCACAGAAGCATCCACTGACTACAATGGCTGAATACGGATTGCTGGAATAAATATCTCCAAAGATTAAGGCTGTGTTGAAAACAACCTACAGCAGTGGTGGCAAACCTTTTTCTGCTCCTGTGCTGATAATTGCGCGCGCACTCGAGTGCCAGCACCCAGAAGGCTGCGCCTAGGTGCACGATCCCCTCGCAGTGTGCTGCGCATCTGCGCACTGGCAGTGTGCAATTCCTCTTGCCGCACGCTGTCATCTGCGCATCTGTGTGAAATACTCCTTGCTGCACACCATACATCTCTACGCATGCGGCTGCACACTGCACCTCCAGTGTGTGTTGCGCATCTCTGCGCACGTATTTCCTGCGTGCAACCACCTATGCATACACGCCACATACCTGACAATCAGCTGTTGGGCGGCACCTGTGCAGTGGGGCTCTTCCAGGCAAGCTCTTGCATGCCGGGGGAAATGGCCCTGTGTGCCACTTCCGGCATGCGTGGCATAGGTTCGCCATCACAGACCTACAAGGTGGTCCCAAAGGTGATTTTTCAAGAGGCAACTGACCTTCCTTCATTTTTTTTTTTTTTTTTGAAGACATTTCGCTTCTCATCCAAGGAGCTTCTTCCGCTCTGATAGTCCTGTCAGAGCGGAAGGAGCTTCTTCCGCTCTGATAGTCCTGTCAGAGCGGAAGAAGCTTCTTGGAGGAGAAGCAAAACGTCTTCAAAAGAAAAAAAAAAGTCCAGTGGGTTCCTGAAAAAAAAAGGACCTTTGGGACAACCGCGATCTGGATGACTGCAGACTTTTAGCTACACAATTTGGGATTAACACCCTTTGGATGGTATGGGAGGAGGAATGGATTTCCACAGGAAAAAAAATTACAGACTTACAGGAACCATTTGCACTACTCTGGTGACTCTGAGGACACAGATAAACCTCCAAGTGGCCTCAATGACTCTCTAAAACAGGGGTCTTCAAACTTGACAGCTTGAAGACTGTGGACTTCAACTCCCAGAATTCCTCTTCCTTCAGACATGTTAGCTCAGGAATTCTGGGAGCTGAAGTCCACAACTCTTCAACTTGCCAAGTTTGAAGACCCTTGCTCTAAAAGGATGCAGATGACCAGCTGTCTGCAAGGAAGATAAATCCTTCCATCCCCACTATCCTGTCAGAGCTGAAGAAGCTTCTTGGATGAGAGAACTGAAATCTCTTCAAAAGAAAAAAACAAGAAAGTCCAGTTGCCTCTTGAAAAATCACCTTTGGGACAACCAGAACTTGGAGGACTGAGAATCTCTGCAGACCTACAGGGTAGATTTTGAGCTAGGCTTAAAAGCACGTAAGAACTGTCTGATTCCATCCAAAGTCTACCAAGTCTAACATTGAGAATGAACCCTCTAACTTTTGCTATAGAAAACTGGTGGAAAACACACCACCAGGTCCAGTAGGTCAAAGTGAATGGTCATCAGCAAGTGGCCCTGGTTCTGACTGCCAATCAGAAGCTTATGAGTTAGGTTAAAGTGCTGGTTTCTCCAACATTCCACCCTTTGTTCTAGTAATTACCGAGCTAACTGACATTTGAACATAAAGGTAGCAATTTGACCTCCTTTGAGTATATCTATGTCTAAGTCAGCGTTTCCTAATTTGTCACGCAACAGACCGGTCGTTGGGGGGAAAGTTCCAGATTTTGCAGCCTAAGAGTTGCATGTCCAACCCGTTGGGGTGCTGGGGTAAGGAAGGTGGTTTCAGGCTTTAGGATGGTTCAGATCGTCCCCAACTTACGACCACAGTTGAGCCCAAAATTTCTGCTGCTAAGCAAGACAAGTGTGTGAGTTTTGTCCCATTTTAACACTTTACTGGCCCCAGTGGTAAATGAACCATTGCAGTTGTAAAGTTGGTAAGACAGTTGTTAAGGGAATCTGGCTTCCCCCGTTGATTTTACTTGCCAGAAGGTTGCAAAAGGGGATCATATCAGAGGTGGCCTGCTACCGGTTCACAACGGTTCAAGAGAACTGGTTGTTAATTTTACAGCCAGTTTGGTGAACTGGCACATTCCACCCCTGGCTGCTCCTGCCTCCCCGCCCCTCCCAGAAGTCCCCATATGGCCTGTTTTGGATCGCAGGTAATGCAGGCCCCATGTGGAGGCTCAGGGAGGGTGAAAAACGGGTCTCCCAGAAGTTCCGAAAATGGTGTCCCTGAGCTCTGGAGGCCGGAAACGGGAAGGCCATTTTCACCCTTCCGGAGCCTTGGGGAAAGCCTCCAGAGCCCAGGGAGGGCAAAAACGTCCCCCATGGCCTGTTTTCACTCCCAGGATGGTGCAGGAGGCAGACTAGGCCATGGCCGCACCTGTCCAGCAACCAGGCAGAGAATTGGTTGTTAAATTATTTGAATTATTAGAAGCCCACCCCTGGATCACATGACCCCAGAACACAGCAACTGTCATAAATACAACCCACTTTGATCATGTCTAATCCTTGGAAAACGGCCTGGTGAAGTTCCTGCTATACACTGAGAGCATTTGCACCAAGACAAATTCCTTGTGTGTACAATCACACTTGGCCAATAAAGAATTCTATGTGTTGTTTTTTTTCTTGGCAATGTATTTTTCAAAAGTGGTTTGCCATTGTCTCCTTCCTAGCGCTGAGAGAAAGTGACTGGCCCAAGGTTACCCACTGGCTTTGTGTCTTAAAGTGGGACCAGAATTCACAATCTCCTGGTGTTTGGCCTAATTATACCCATCTGGCTTTGTGCCTAGGGCAAAATTAGAACTCACACCCTCCCAATTTCTAGCCTGATGCCTTAAACCAGGGGTGTCCAACCTTGGCAACTTTAAGACTTGTGGACTTCAACTCCCAGAATTCCTCAGCCAGCTTTGCTTTGAGGAATTCTGGGAGTTGAAGTCCACAAGTCTTAAAGTTGCCAAGATTGGACACCCCTGCCTTAAACCATTACACAAAAACAGTATTGACATTATGCAAAGCACTATTTCCTGACTGTACATTTCCTTTGCTAATCAACCTTCTGAGAGGATCTCTACATATAGTTCTAGGATCTAGTATAATTAGCAAACTGGGTGTGTTTGTCTGATCCTCAATTAATGCAGTCTAAAATGAACGTGTGCTTGCCCAAACAAGTTTTGCTTTGGAGCAGGACTATATCTGAAAGCAGAGCTTGGCTCTCTAAAAAATGCCTTTGATCTCTGGAAATATTTCTGTGCCTCTGCAAAATATTCCTCCCTGTAGAGAATTGAGGGGGGGGGGGAACCAGCCTCTCCCAACACATCTGGATTTAGGAGCCTGTCCTCCAGGTGTTCTCCAGTCTGTGTTTCCTATAAATCTGAACCAGGCAGGTTGGTGAGGCACTTGGTGATCAAACCAGGAAAAAAGTTGATTCTGCCCCTGCCAGATAGTGGATAATCTTCTGGAATAGTATTTCTCAACCTCAGCAATTTTAAGATGTGTGGACTTCAACTCCCAGAATTTCCCAGCCAACCACTTTCAGATGTGTGGACTTCAACTCCCAGAATTCCCCAACCAACAACTTTCAACATGTGCAAACTCCAGCTTCCAGAATTTTGGCTGAGAAATCCTGGTAGTCCACACATCTTGAAGGTGTCTTGATTGCCAAATGCCATCAGGGAAGATCAAAAGACAAAGAACTCTTTACTTTTTAAATCTGCTGCCCTTATAATGTGATTATAAACCCAGCTATTCTTGTTACAACAATTCAGCCTTGCGGAGTGATGAGGGTTGGTGTCACATTAAGAGTTTAGAAGAGGAAAACAGCTTAAACACACTAGGATGCAAGAACTAAGAATGCCTTTCACTCCCCTTATGTGTTTTTAAAATTATTTTTTTCTGGGGGACATTTCACAAACCCCAGCCTGTCTTATTAACCTTCCTGAACCATCCCTGCTTCTTTTAAAATTAACAGGTTAGGCTCAGATAATATGTGCAAGGTGCTGTTGAATGATGTTTCCCTTTTCTTTTTATTGCATAAATTTATAGTCTGGTTATAGCATTGCATAGCATAGCAGAGTATACAATTACAATTGAGCTCAAAATTTATGTTGCTACGGTTTATGTTGCAGTCATTAAATTAGTAACCAGGTTGTTAAGTAAACCGGGCTTCCCCATTGATTTTGCCTGCCAAGAGCAGAGGTAGTATTTAGCAGGTTCTGACCAGTTCTGGAGAACCGGTAGCAGAAATTTTGAGTAGTTCAGAGAACCTGCAAATACCGCCTCTGACTGGTCCCACCCCCATCTATTCTCCGCCTCCCTAGTCCCAGCTGACTGGCTGGTTTTTCTTTGGTTGCCCTGCACAGGAGAACGGAACTGGAAAGCAGGTTAGTGGGGTGGGGAAGGAATGGGGATTTTGCAGCATATCCTTCCCCTGGAGTGGGGTGGAAATGGAGATTTTACAGTATGCTTCCCCTGCTGTGCCCACCAAGCCACATCATGCCCACCAAGCCATGCCCACAGAACTGGTAGTAAAAAAATTTGAATCCCACCACTGGCTCAGGAGGTTGTAAAACCTCGGGATACTGCAACCGTCATAAATGTGAATCAGTTGTCAAGCATCCAAACGTAAATCATAGGACCCTGGGGAGACTGCAACAGTCGTAGGTGTGAAAAATGGTTATAAGTCACTTTTTTCAATGCCGTAACTTCGAAAGGTCATTCAGCGAACTTTTGTAAGTCGAGTAGCTGCAGTATGGTATTAGAATAGCACATACTATTTGAAGTATATTTTAAAACGTGAAAGAAATGCATCCTATCTTAAGCATCCTGTCTGGACAAATACAGCTGATTTCACACAATTGTGGTCAAGAGGATTCTTCAGCTAACACGGTTAGAGGGCAGGGATACGCATTTCAGTCGTTGCTTAGCATCATTTCAACCAACCCTACACACACCCCTCCATAAAAATATTTCTGGCTTTTTAATTGATGCAAATATGCACTTCAAGAACAAAAACAAAATTCCAAGCCAAGTCAAAATCTCCCTCCGCTCGGAGGTAGACGTTTTGACTTATGGCCATTAGTTTAGTGACTATTCAAAGTCACAGTGACCCAGAAAAAAAGTGACTTAGGATAGGTCCTCACACTTGCAACGGATGCAGCATGATGGCCTTGGTCATGTCAACAAACATTCAGGCACTCGGCAACCCAGAATGTATTTACAATGATTTATGGCAGTGGTCTCCAACCTTGGTAACTTTAAGCCTGGCAGACTTCAACACCCAGAATTCCCCAGCTAGCTTTGCCAGTTGAAGTTGAAGTTAATGCTTTGGGTTTGAAGTTGAAGTTCGTCAGTCTTAAAGTTATCAAGGTTGGAGACCCCCGATTTACAGTGTTCCTAAAGTCATGTGATCACCATTTGTGGCTTTCCTGGCCGGTTTCTGAGAAGCAAAATCAACAGGGAGTGGTGAACTGGATTAGCTTAACATGATTTATTTAACGGCTGCATGATTCATTTAATGGCTGCAGTGATTGATCCGGAGCTCTGTTATTGGCTGCAGAGGCCTTCAGGAAAGCCTTGCTGGCTGCAAAAGAAGTTCCTAAAGGCCTCTGACAGTGAAAAGGAGGCCAGGGGCGACACACACAAGTGAGGTTAGTCAGTTGGATGACATCCCCTGAAAATAAAACCTGGTGCCATTTTTTGGTGGCAAAAAAAAATAAAACACAGGGTCTTATTTTTGGGGAAACGTGGTATTAACTAGGGGTACAATCTGTCTGAAAAGAGATCGGGATCTGGCCAACAATCCTATTTTCTAGCTTCAAATTTTAATCTTCAGATAGCTAAACAATTATCCCCTATTCTAAACCAAGGGTCTCCAAACTTAGCTGGGAGTTGAAGTCCACACGTCTTAAAGTGCCAAATTTGAAGACCCTTATTCTAATCTAAAGCAACCCCTGTTTCTCCCATTTCCAATATACACGTAGGAAGGCTGCATTCCTGGAATTGTGAATTTCAGCCGGGCTGGCAGATAATCTTTCAAGGAAGACAAGGACAAGGAAGAGAAGAGCTTGTGGCACTACCATCTGACTAAGAGAAAAAGTCCCTGGGGAATTTCTGAAGACTTGTAGAACAGTGAGCCAGTCATGTCTAAATACCCATCCCCAGATTCTCAGCCTTTTGGTCATGGAATTACTCCAAATCACCATTGTTTATGGGGCTGGCAAAATTGGAATTTTAATAGAAGTGCCTTCTGCCAAGAAACGAGATGAGCAGTTCCTGGGGTTACATTCTTAAATATAGCAGGGTAGGAGTAAATGTTCAATTACATCAGAGGTGATATATTCAGCAGGTTCTGACCAGTTCTGGAGAACCAGTAGCGGAAATTTTGAGTAGTTCAGAGAACTGGGAAATTGCTCCTCTGACTGGAGATTTTACAGTATCCTTCCCCTGCCACGCCCACCAAGCCACACCCACAGAACCAGTAGTCAAAAAAATTGAATCCCACCACTGAATTACATGAAATCACAGAAATTCCAGGTGCAGAAGATAGGTTGCCCTCTAGTTACATTTAGGGACCAAAGTTACAATTACACCTGTGATGACCCAGGATGGGATACAAAACAAACACAGTCACAGAAAACAGGTAAAGCCCCTTTTATTCCTTCACTTTGCTTCCAAGCTCCGAATATTCTTCCCGGAAGACAAAAAACTCCCATGCAAACAGTTACAAGAAGAAGGAAAAAAGCAACAAAAAACCAAGCAAGATAAGGGCTGGAGGATATCCACAGATAACACACACTGGGAAGGACGCCAAACTCAGAGAGGAACCATAAACTAGAGATATTTCCATGCTTTGTTTCCAGCACTTGCCCATACGCATGTCCGTCCTCTTATTCAGCTGTCACAGTTGCAGCCCATGAAGAGGATCAAGGCCCTCTCCTCCCGAGTAGACCATGTCTGTCTCTTATCCTCTGCTCCCTGTGTGCCCTAGGATGGATAGGGGATGGGCCTGGGTCTCCTCTAACTGCTCAGCCAGCCTCTGCCCACTCCCTGTTGGCTGTTCCTCCTCTCCCTCAGAATCATCCTCCACCAGGGGCATGACAACACTGAAAAAAATATGACTTCAGATTGGTCCTCGCACTTATGACCACCAAAGCATTCCCATGGTCAGGTGGTCACATTCCGGGCATTGGTAACCAGTGTGTATTTATTTACAATGACCACAGAGTCCCTGGGACACGAAGTCACTATTTGCAACCTTCCCATCTGGTTTCTGACAGCCAAAGTCAATGAGGGAAGCTGGACTCGCTTAACAATGCCTGATTCACTTAGTGATTCGCTTAATAACCAGAGCAAAATGGTTATAAAATCAGGCGCGACCCATTTAACAAATGCCTGACCTATTAGCAACAGAAATTCTGGTCCCGTTTGTGGACGTAAGTTGGGTGCAGGACAGGTTTGTCCCAAAGATGGATTTTAAAAGGGAATTACACCTAGAATAGGTATTCTGTAGGTAACCCTACAGAATCTGTTGCCTTCCAGTGATTCCTATTGCTCTCCTGATGTTTGCTTAGCTATTTGGGATGGAGATTAAAAGATTAGCAGAGTTGGAAGGGACATTGTAGGTCATCTAGTCCAATCCT
Source organism: Hydrophis major (assembly GCA_033807585.1). Lineage (NCBI taxonomy): Eukaryota > Metazoa > Chordata > Lepidosauria > Squamata > Elapidae > Hydrophis > Hydrophis major. The sequence goes on from CM066336.1 coordinate 5,442,008, forward strand.
TGTCCCTACACCATTTCTGACAGATGGCAGTCCAGTCTCCTCTTGAAAGCCTCCAGGGATGAAGCTCCCACAACTTCTGATGGCAACTTCTGTTCCATGGGTTGATTGTTCTCACTGTCACAAAGTTTCTCCTTATTTCCAGGTTGAATCTCCCCTTGTTCAGTTTCCACCCATTATTCCTTGTCTGGCCTTCAGGTGCTTTGGGAAATAGCTTGACCCCCTTCCTCCTCTCTGTGGCAGCCCCTCCAATATTGGAAGACGGCTATCCTGTCTCTCCTGTTCCTTCTCTTCACCAGACTAGCCATGCCCAGTTCCTGCAACCATTCGTGTTTTAGCCTCCAGTCCCTTAATCATCCTGGTCGCCCTTCTCTGCACTCTTTCTAGAGTCTCAGCATCTTTTTTTACAGTGTGGTGACCAGAACTGGATGCAGTATTCTAAGTGAGTTCTTACTAAGGCTTTATAGAGTGGTATTAGGACCTCACTTGATCTTGATTGCATTCCTCTATGAATGCAAGTTAGGATTGCATTGGTTTTTTGGGTTGTCCATCACATTAGAAGTTCTAGGCACAAGGCAAAGTAGGTAGAATGCAAGTGCTTCAAAACAGTAGGCTTTCCCACAGCTGGCTGGGGAATTCTGGGAATGGTCACAGTTAGGTCTAGTCTAATAAAAAGGAGTAAGGGGGGACATGACAGCACTGTTCCAATATATGAGGCGCTCCTAAAAAGACAAGGGAGTTAAACTATTTTACGAAGCACCAATAGGCAAAGCAGAAAATTATGGTTGGAAACTAACTAATGAGATCAACACACCTCGAACTCCCATTCCTCACCATCTCACCAGAGCTGAAGAAGCTTCTTGGATGAGAAGTGAAACGTCTTAAAAGAAAAACCAGAAAGTCCAGTTGTCTCCTGAAAAAAAGCACCTTTGGGACAACCATGACTTGGAGGACTGAGAATCTCCATCAACATTTTGCCTAAAACTAGGGAGAAATTTCCTAACGGTGAGCGCAATCAATCAATGGAACAACCTACCTTCAGAACTTGCGGATGTCCCATCACTGAAGGCTTTCAAAATGGACAACCATTTGTCTGAAATGGTATAGGACCGTGATGGCGAACCTATGGCACGTGTGCCACAGGTAGCACAGAGCCATTTGTGCAGGTTTGTGAGCCCCAGCCAAACTTACCTGCACTGCACTCCCAGCTGATTTTCACCCGGTTTGAGGCCTTCTTGGCCTCCCAAAGGCTTGAGGGAAGCCTCTGCAGCCTTGGGAGGCTGAAAAATGGACCATTTTGGCACCTTCAGGCCTCCAAAGGCTACAGAGGCATGCATGGGGGGGGGGGGGGCGTTTTGCATTGTGGGTGTTGGCATGCATGCACACTTTCAGCACACCACAACAAAAAGGTTCACCTTCATTGATATAGGATCTCCCACTCCAGCAGAATCGTACCCGGAAGGGACATCGGAGGTCTTCTATTCCAACCCCCTGCTCAAGAAAGGGCCCAGGGGTGGGATTCTACCAGTTCGCACCTATTTGCTAGAACCAATTGTTAACATTCTAAGCAGTTCAGAGAACCGGTGGTTAGAAGAAATTCCTGGCCTAATCCTGTAAGGAAGGCAGGAAGGAAACATTCTGGTGTTGCTTACAGAAACTGCCTCTCCGTTAACCCTTATTACATTCTTGGCAGGACTAGACTTCCTGTCTCAGGAACTTCTCTGGAGTTTTTTCCCCCCTCCTTTTGCTGGTACTTTGCTTGTGTGAAGTGACCATTCAAAGTTACAATGGCACTGAAAAAAGGGACTTATGACCATTTTTCTACTTACGACTGTTGCAGCATCCCCACAGTCATGAAAGGCCAACTGAGGAGATGCGTGCCTCGATGTGAGTTGGCCACACCCAGCCAATACCATGATCACCAAGCCATGTCCACCCAGTCACATGACCACCAAGCCACACCCACCACCTAAGCCACGCCCACAGAATCGGTTAAAAAATTTGAATCCCACCCCTGGAAGGGCTCTTATACCATCCCAGCCAAACGTTTGTCCAATTTGGAAAACGTCCAAGTGAAACCCCTTGATTTACAGTCCTGAAGTGGAATGGATGGAGAGAAGAAGTACAACCTGTGTAAAACAAAACAGAATTTTTCCAGAGGGCAGGATGCAAGAGGATTCTTTTCAACACAAACCAGTATTTCTAGAAGCCAGCACAATACTGTAGTCCAATGACAATTTTAAGCGATTATTGTGTGCTGTTGGTTGTCACTCCAAAATCCTAACACAAGCTTTATAAAACAAAAATTAATTTAAAAAACCCAAAGCATTAACTTCCTTAAAACAAACACATCCCTTTTTGTTTGAAAGCTTCTTTTTTAAATGTCCATATTAAATTATCCACATTTTAGCAGCTGGGTGTTTTTGAGTTTGCTTAATTTCATATTTACTCTAATAGTTTATGAGTTGTGGCAAAAGAAAGGAGTAATAGTAGCTCTTTATTTCTGCCTCCTCTCTCTCTCTCTCCCCAACAGTTTGTGGTTTTCAGGCTTGCAGAAAGCAGTAGTTGGCCCAATCTAAACATTTAGATTTGTATTTAAAGAAAAAAGAAATCCACTAAGATTCTCCAAAAATCTAATTCTGCAGCCAAGGCCATGTTCCACAACTTTACTGCATAGCCTTATCCTATTGGTGGGTGTGTTTCTCAAAAGCTTCAGAATCAGGATTAATCCTCTCCTATGGATTTTCTTAGGCAAAACGGAAAGTTTATGTTTCCGTATATAATTAAAGCAAGTGATTTTAAGGTGCAATATCAAGCTAAGAAATCAGTAAGGTGGGGGGGGGAACCACAGCACCTGTAGATTTACAGTCAAGTTTTTTTTCTTTATCCCAATTTAAATGGAAGGGAAATAAATAAGAGGAGGCAAGATTAAATTGGATGCAGATACAAATGGGCCAAATTTTGCTAGTGCAAGAGAACTAACAGAGGAAGAAAGAACATAGGTCAATATCAAATTGCTAAAGCAGCTCAGGGTGATTGTTTGATCTCACCTACAACAGAAATTTAGCCGCAATGCCTACTTTAGCAAAGAGCTTTTATTACCCAAATACAGGTACTCCTCGACTTACAACCATTCAGTGACCAGTTGAAGTTCCAAGGACACTGAAAAAAAGTGGACTCCTGACCAGGTTTCACACTTGTGACCATTGCAGCATCCCTATGGGCATGTGATCCAACTTGAGATATTGCCAACTGGCATGGGCTTATGACAGTTGCACAGGGTCATGCAATCTCCATTTGTGACCTTCACAGTTGGCGTCTGGCAAGCGAAATCAATGCAGGAAGCCAGATTGGTTTAGTAACCAACTGCAGTGACTCATTGAGCAACTGTGGCAAACACTAACGACAATCTTGGTCAGTAACGGAAATGCTGGGTCCAACGGTGGTCGTTGAGTCGAGGACCACTGTATGCTCTCCCTCCTTCTTCCCCAGGGCATCAGGATATCTCTGCTTCCCGAAAACTGTACACAATGGACCATCAGGTTATGAAATCTCAAAACCCTTTATTGGTTTCATTTTTTTTGTACATTCTTAAAATGAACGACATCTCATTTTCTTTGATATGTACAAGAATCTGAATAAGGCTATATATATATATATGTGTGTGTGTGTGTGTGTGTGTGTGTATATATATATACACATATATATGCGTATATAAATATATGTGTGTGTGTGTGTGTATATATATATATATATAAAATATATATATATATATACACACACATATATACACACATATATATACATATATATATGAAAAAACCCTCAAGCACATTACTGCTTTATAGTGACCTCACAAGATTATAATTCCAGATCCTGCCTTCAGGTTCATGGCAGCATCTCACAAATCAGCTTTAATTTTTTGGGGGAGCGCATGGGGAGTGTTGCTTACATGCAAATCTGTTTCTTTGGGGAAATAATCTCCATCCTAACAAAGGATAGAGCAAGGCAAATACATCCATAAGGATTTGGAGTACAACCGAGAAGAAGACACAGTTGGCATTGCAAGATTCCGAAATATTTTTGTTTTCTCCCAGGCACCATCCCATTCTGTGAGGGTCTCTTTTGTTGACCCCCAAAGAACATCCCCTTGCAGAAGCAAACAGGTGGAATTGTTTTAAGAAGATGGGAGAAAACAGTGTCTTTAATTTCTGAAGTTGCTGGGAGGGAACGGGGCACACCAGGAAAGGAAGAGCCATCTTTTCAGGGACAACAGTTGTGCAGACAGAGAGAAAAAAAGGAATGTCCGCTCCCTGCTTAGGTTCCCTTGGAAACATCATTTCAACAGGCACTTTAAAAAACTCTTCAAATCCCACCCATCCACCCCCCCTTTAATTCCCAAACCTAATGAGGTTAAATGGCTGCAGGGGTCCCACCTTTTGGCTTGCACTGAGTGAAGCAGATTTGTTTTTTTAATTTAATTTTATTTATTGGTATCCTGCCTTTATTCTTTTTACAAATAAGGCGGTGAGAGAACACACCTTCCTCCTCCTATTTTCTCACAACAACCCTGTGAGGCGGGTTGGGCTGAGAGACAGGGACCAACCCAAGGCCACTCAGCTGGCTTTCATGGCTAAGATGGGACTTGTACTTGCAGCCTCCTGCTTACTAGCCTGTTGCCTTAACCACTAGGCCAAACTGGTTCTGGAATTCTCCTGAGGGGCATATAACATACATACAGGTAATCCTTGCCTTATCACCATTTGCTTAATGACCGTTCAAAGTTACAACGGCACTGGAAAAAGTGACCTTTTTGACCAGTTTTCACACTTAACAACCATTGCAGTGTCCCCATGGTCACGTCCAATCAAAATTCGGAGCCATGTCAACTGCCATGTCTTGTATTTATGACCGTTGTGCTGCCCCGGAGGTCATGTCATCCACTATTTGTAAGCTTCCAACAAGCAAAGAGCTGGAGGCGGAGCTGGATTCTCTTTAATGACTGCACGTTTCACTTAACAACTTCATGAGTCACTTAACTGTGTCATAAAAAGTTGTAAACCAGGGCAAAACTGCTGCTGTTTTAACAACTATCACTGCAAATTGTTAAGCAAATTTTGGGTCAGGAAGCAAGGCTCATTTAAAAAACCATCTTGCTTAGCAACCAAAATTTGGGGCTCAGTTGCGTTGGTAAACTGAGGACTACCTTTCAGGGGTCCCCAAACTTGGCAACTTTAAGACTTGTGGACTTCAACTCCCAGAATTTCTCAGCCAGCAAAGTTGTCTGAGGAATTCTGGGAGTTGAAGTCCACAAGTCTTAAAGTTGCCAAGGTTGGACACCCTTGATGTACAGTATATAAATCACATAATATTAAAAAGTTTACAATCTTGTGGAGCCACGTTTACTAGCTATCCAGGACCGTATGAGGCCTGCAGGCTGGATAAGCCTGAACTAGGCCCAAGCCTTTCCCTGTTTTGTTTTCTTTTGAATGGTTTCCTAAAGCATCGTCATAAAGGGAGGTCTTTGGTAGGGTTGACAAAGTTAAAATAGGAAATTTAGCTTTTGCCACTGCTGGCGAGGATGACATGTTGCAAAAACACCCCTCTCAACCATCCACGGGATAAGCAAGCCCCGAAAATACGTGAGATTCCCCCCCTTTTTTTTCTAAAGAAGATGCAGCAACACAACAAGACAAGATTTTTAACAAGGATGCCTTAATGATCCCATGCTAACCATTCACGGCAGGCATGTCCCATCCTTTTGGCTTGCCTAGGCTGCCTTGAGTAAAGAGGAATTCTTGGGCAGCCTATAAAATCTTTAATATCATTTATATATATATATAAAAAGTCTCCCTCTCGATCGTATCCAACTCTAGGGCACCGGGTTCACCTACGTTTCTTGGCTGAGGGAACCGGCGTTGTCCGAAGACTATTTCTGTGGTTGTATGGCCAGCATGGCTAAACGCCAACGGTGCATGGGAAGGGGTTTAAGAGGGACAGAGAACATATGGCTAACTCTCTTTTTGATCCACTGGGGGATTAAAAAGTGTATTGTGCTTAAGATTGCTAATTGCAAGTGTGTGTGTGAGGACGAGGAAAAGAGCAAAATGGTGGGCTTTCATAAGACTACCCTTATTCTCCCCTACAAAGCCCCCTCCTTCCATACTTTTTTCAAACTACACCGTATTTGGGGTGGTGGTGGAAATCTTAATTAAAAAGGTCCTGAGGCTTATAGCGTATGAGGCCTGGGGATGGGGGGGGAGAGACAGAGAGAAAAGAGAACCCTTAAAAATGAACCTGGCATATTAATTTTTAGAAATTACCCCCCCCCACTCCTGCAAAGAGGTTTTACATATATATAATATATATATATAGATTTAGATTTATATATGCATATAGACGAGTAAAAACTTCCCCGCCCCTACATTTTTTCTGGCTTCCAAAAAGGAGAAAGAGCATGTACAGAGTTCCAGGCCAAGGAAGGAAAGAAGGAAGGAAGGAAGGAAAAAAAGAGAAAGGAAAATAGAAAGATAATCTCTGAGTTAAGGCAGCAAAATCAGCCCACCCACCCTGTCCTCGGTCCATCTGTCCAGAGGGAGGGAGAGCTGCATGTCCTGTCTAGCAGTCCCGATTCTCCAGGGTCAGCTCAGCTGTGGCCTGCTGCAGCTCCGTGCTGATCCGCCGGCCTCCAACCGCATCCCCGTGACCACCAGTGTCCTCCTCGCCCTTCACTTTCTTGTCGTCTGTTTCGTCACCCGTTGCACCGGCTTCCAGCCGCTGATCCTCACTCCAGCGGCGTTTGAAGCGTAATTTCAGGGGAATGCATTTGCCGCTCTCCCCAGCCCGAGAAACAGGGGGCGCCAAGGCTGAAGTCTCCCCATTTTCGATCTTCTCCAGGGGAGCTGAAGGAGCCTTAAAGACCTCCTCGTCATCCTCGCTGATATCCGTGACCTCTACGGTGAGATCTTCCTCGGACTCTCCTTCCGAGATGGGTTCCACTTTGATCTGGGGAACGAGGATCTCCGGAGCAACTGCAGAAGAGGAGGCAGCAGTGGGAAGGCCACCGCTTGAATTTCCCGGGGGCACAGCTGGAGCTGGCGGAGGCTGCTTGTCACGGTTGCGGCGCCCCAATGGTGGTGGCTGCAGCTTGAATTTGAAAGGGCTGGGGGGCTCCTCGGCTTGCGGGGGTGGAGGGGGAAGAGGGGGCTTCTCCAGGCGCTGAGGCTGCGGGATGATAATGTTGGGGTAGTGGAGGAAGGCCCTGGGGCTGAGATGGTAGTTGTACACACTCTGGGTGTGCGCTTGGAGGTAGCGCTTCATGTCCTCAGGGTTGAAGGAGAAGTGGGAGCCGCTGGGGTACATGGGGCTGAGGGTAGGTGAAGGAGTGTAATTTATGTGAGTGGGGGTGAGGGGGAGGGCAGGGGACAACTGGGGGGGCAGAAGAGCAGCAGGCCCAGCCATGGGGGACACAGGGAAGGGGCTGAGAGGCTCAGGAACTCGCGGGCGAGGGTAGATCCTAAAGAGGGCGTCGTGGGTCAAACGTGGATGGCTGGGCAAGGGGGGCCCACGGAATCCACCCGCCTCTCCACCGCCGCCACGTCGCTGTTCTTCAGCCAACGTCTCCTCCACTTCTGAATTGGCCGAGGTGCCATCGCTGCAGTCACTGACTGAACCCCGAGCGAGGCGGCGAGCCACGGCGGAGAAGACCCCAGGCGAACGCAGATCCTCGGCTGGTGACAAGACATCAGATGGGGTGGAAGGGGGGAAGCGGAAGTGGGAGCCACCTGAGGGCACAGGTGGAGCGCTTTGGGGCACGGCCCCACCTGCGAGGAGGAGGAAAGCAAACCGGGGAAATCAGCATTAGAAGAACCGAGACATGAAAATGTCCAAGAGAAGAACTAACCTCCCTCTCCATTCAGCCAATCCTTTCTCAGAGCCCAGTTGCAACAGAGTCAGCTCAAGGAAGCATTCACAAGACCAGTTGACCTGTTCAATATCTATCCCATTTGTCAAAGGCCCTTCCCCACTCCCCTATCAGGCATCAAAGCTCAGGTCCACATGTGAAAGTCTCAATTAAACTGATTTATTGCTAATCCTGCTTAGACACATGTATCTTCTCCACTAACTGCCCGGTAACCTGCTTAAGAGTTAGATAAGGATTAAAAGGGTTAGACTTAGTCTGCTTGTAGTTATGTAGAGATTCTAGGCTGACGCCTCTTTTCTCTCCGTCTCCAGTTACTGCCACCCCTTCTCCTACATCCCCAGACATGGTAGCCTCTCATCCATGTCACCTTAGATCAGGGGTATCCAAGCTTGGCAACTTGAAGACCTTTGGACTTCCAACTCTACTGTTGAAGATCTTAAAAATTGCCAAGCTCGGACATCCCCACCCTTTTGAACCATCTTTTGAACCAGCCACATCCTGAAGAGTATTCTTCTTGGGCAAATACATATTTCTCACTTTCCCCTGGGGCCAATCACCCACCCAAAACAGAACCCAGAATTTAATCTGAAATTCCTTCTGCCTACCTCCACATTAAAAAAAATAAAACACCTCTACCTATACTGTATTTCCATTACATCTACAGAGACACTCCCATTCCAAAGTTAAATTATTTAATGGGAAATTTATCTTCCTTATGGGTCAAGATACTTTTCCATAACTAAAATAAGACCTTTGAACCTCTTTTTTTTTTTTTTCCTTTTGGGGCACACCCAATAGAGCCACCACGGCATAGAAGTATATGTGTCTGTTACGGGGGTTGGTGGTTGCTTTAAACTTAAGTTTCTTTGGCTGTCTAGCCATGGGTTCAAGAAGGTCTGCAGAAGAGCAGAGAGAAGGTTGCCCGGAGACACTGCAAGTCCTCCCACCATACTCACCTGCCATGCCCATGTCGATGAAAGGGTAGTTGACCAGCACCAATTTGTTAAAGTTGAACTTATAGGTGAAACGTTTGCCTTTGGTCTTATGCAGGATCCGCTTGTTGTAGTAATACCTGCAGGATTGGGAGGAGGAAGAGGAGGAGGAAGGAAGGAAATGAGGAGAGGGGGGGAAAGAGGAAGAGGAGGAGGGAAGGGAGGAAAGGAGAAGGAGGAAAAGAGGAGGAGGGAAAAGAGGAAGAAAGAGGAGGAAGAGAAGGAGATGGAAGGAAGGAAAAGAGATGGAGAGGAAAAGAGGAAGAAAAAGGGGAGGAAGAGGAGGAGGTGGAAGGAAGGAAAAGAGGAAGAGGAGAGGAAAAGAGGAAGAAGGTAAAGAGGAAGAGCGAGGAAAGAAAAGAGGGAAAACAGAAAGAGGAAAAGAGGAAGAAATGAAAGAGGGGGAAGAGGAAGGAATGAAGGAAAAGAAGAGGAGGAAGGAAGAGGAGAACGGGGGAAGAAAAAGAGGAGGAGGAGGAGGAGAAGGAAGAGAGGGTCAGTGACTCACGAGTCCCACTTCTCCCCCACCATAAAAACCGAACTCGGGAGTCTGTGGGTGTCTGCATGCTCCGAAAGAAAAAGTGTTGCAGCCTCAGCAAGTGTGAAGCAGCATCTGTTCACATGGGGAGAAGCGATGCTTCACATCCCTATGGCTGCAAAGGGATTTGATCACAGCCTTGTAAATAGCCACTAGCCCACAAACTTTGCATGAGAACAACTGCTTATTACGTAAGGATGGGAGACCAGCCTAACCAAGTCATTCGCCTTGGGGCCAAGTGTACATTTCTACCCCTCCAGTTATGGGGATTTATCGGCTGATGTTCGTTTGCGTCATGTAACTACCAATCCCGAGTCAATCATTTTTTTTTTTAATGGAATAGCACAAAAACTTCAGTAAAATAGCTTCTGAATTGGGACTAGGAGGACCCTGAGTATATTCCTACAGGCAGTCCTCAGCTTGCAATCATGGCGGCCAAAGTTACAAAGTCAAGGGAATTACTTGCAGTTGATCAGTTAGCAACTTGATTGTTAAGTAAATCTGGTTTTTCCCCATTGACTTCTGACCTTGTCAGGAGGTCACCAAAACTGATCACACGACCTGGGGACACAACAGCGGTCATAAATATGAACCAGTTGCCAATCATCTGAATTTTGACCACATGATCGTGGGGATGCTGTAAAAGTCGTAACTGTGAAAAACCATGTCACTTTTTTGTAGTGCCATCACTAAATGAAATGTTGTAAATTGAGGACTACCTGCATTCCACCTTTTCAGAAAGGAATCTTTTCCAAGCTATGCAAGAGACCTTTGTGAATGCAATTAACAGATGCAGTTCCCCCTGGCTTTTCAACTTTCAAATAATAAATGGGATGGAAAATTTATAAAGCAAGCCAACAAATTAAACCAGCAATCTAACAAACTAAAACTGGTCTATGCTGAAGTGACCCTTGAACTGAAGGCCTGCCAAACCTGGCATTGGTTTAGTTCTGTTTCTCATCTATCTTGTTTGAAAGGCTCAGTTTTGTTTAGTTTTTTTTTTTTAAAAGATGAATCATAAACACCTTTTTCAGATAGCAATAATGCTCTCAGTTGCTTGGGAAACGAGTGGAATAAAACGGCCCTTAAAAATTCCAGATTTTCCTACTCCTAAAGTTTTGTTCTCTCTTGCAAAAAAAATATTGCTCAATTTGTTTTCCATTGGAGCACCACAAAACTAGCCAGTATGCAAAGTTTTCCATATTTTGCCAGAAAAGAGCTGGGTGGATTGGCATGTGTACATCTGTGGATGCCTGCATGCGTGCAAGCAGATGCATGTTTCTAAATGTTTCTATTAAAAAGCTGGAGAGCGCCTCACTGGCTGAATTTTGCAGCCTTCCTCTCCCACCATTCCTGTCAGGCTCCCAACTAGGTGCGATAAAGCTCTCCTCGCTTGTTCCAAATTCCTGGAACTTCTCCACCCTTTTCTCCTGCCCGGGCTCACCTCAGGGCCCGGCTCAGCTTGTCGTAGTTCATCTGAGGTTTGCATTTCCTCACCCCCCACAGCCGGGCCACTTCGTCGGGGTCCTTGATGACAAACTCGCCGTAATCCCCTTGCCAGGCGATGACGTCATGATATTCTTCCTTGCGCAGCAGTTCCAAGATAAAATGCCACAGCTGGATCTGACGGGAACCGGGACTCGACTCAGGCTTGTAGGCCCAATCTGGGAAGGCGAACCCTGGCAAGGCAAAGGGCAGCGTTAGCCAGCTCGGTCTGGGAAGGCGGAGGCGCGGTTCCAGAATAGGACGGCCAAGAATCCCACCACCATAGCCGCCGCCTATTCGCCCCCCCCCCCTGCATAAAAGAGTTAGAAGTAAAGTGCTGGCAATTCCCATACTCAGATCCTCTGGCTGCATCTGCTCAGGGCATGTTGGCAGAAGCCCTGGGTGTCTCCAAGCCACCCTCCACCCCCACTGGGATGCAATGGCTGCTGCAGCGGTATGTGGATTTTAGCCAGCCCCAACCCCCCTCCTCCCCAGTGTGCCAAGGGAGGGAAAACAGGAAACCGGCTGCTGCTGCCGCTGCCACCGTCGTCGCTGCCTCTCCCTCTTCTGCAGCCAGGAGGCTGGGAGGGCAGCCAAGCCACCTCGCGACTTCCAGGCTGGGCCCTCCAAGCGTGGGAGGGCGAGAACAGCCAGCTCGAAGGGAAGCCTCCCTCCTTTTGGCACCAAGTCCTACCCAGCAGAATCCCACAACTTGCAACCTTCCACACCCTGCCCCAGGCACCCTAAGGGTGCTCCAGGGTGTAATTGGCCAGTGGAGGAGGCCAAGGTCTTGAAAACACACACACACACACACAGCCTGGTTCCAGGAAAAGAGTCAGCCCCGTTACGGCCTGGACAAGCATCAGGCGTGTTTAGAAGTGGGGGACGGATGGAGCGCCTTTGTGCCATGTTCTCCCCGGGCAGCAGGCTTGCGGGGGGGGGGGGGGAAGCAGGAGGGGGAATGGTTCGCAGCTGAGGTCAGCAACTTCGAGACAAGGCTTCCTTTTTTCCCAGACAACAGCGGAGCACAAACTCTGCAAAGCATTCCTGGAGAAGGGGGGGGGGGCAGAGAAGCCGCCACTGCCTGCTCCGCCATCAAGATCAAACTTCCCCGGAAAATACCCAGGGCTGTGGAAGATCCCAGATGGTCATCGAAGCCCCCCCTCCCCCACAAACTGGGGAAGAAACAAACAGGATGAGCGGGAGTGGGGGGGATGCTACATCTTGCAAATGTGTGGCCAGCAGTGCAATGCAGCCCCCCCCCCTCTGAAAAGTTTTCACAAGGCCCCTCCGTCCCGCCGCCCCCCAACAGGAAGTCACAAATAAAGACTCTCTCTCCCCTCCAAGATGGGGGCCTCTCCCATTGTTTCATAAACAACCTTTCCAGCACAGCAGAGTCAGAATTGCTGGCTTTCCTCCCTTTGGGAGGCGAGGAGGAAGGGGAAGCTAGCCTTTCTCAGCCATTTGGGGAGGGGGGGGTTTCTTAACAGCTCCGGTCGGACCAATCTAACTCAACACAGTGCACCCTCCCACCCCCCAAAAGCGGTCTGGTCTCTCAGCTCATGATTGCAGCCATTATATCTTGAGATTTTTGACCCACAGGCCCACTGGCGCTCTAAAATGTTTTTCGACCCTTTTGAAGGTGTGGGAACTTCAACTCCCAGAGTTCACCAGCCAGCACCTCAATATAAAGGGAGTCCTCAACTTACGGCCACAACGGAGCCCCAAAATTTAGGCTGCTCAGCAAAGACAGTCCTCAAGTGAGTTTTGCCCTCCCCCCAACCCCCCGTTGGATGACCTTTCTTGCCAAAGTCGCTAAGTGAAGCAGCCCGGTTGTTAAGTGAATCGCTCTTCCCCGTTGACTCGGCTTGTCAGAAGGTCTCCAAAGGGGATCACGTGACCCCCGGGAGACGCAGCCACCATCATAAATACGAGTCAGTTGCCAAGCATCTGAATTTTGAAGTGTGTAAATAGGGGGACGCTGCCACGGTCGTCGGTGTGAAAAAGGATCGTGTCAGTTTTTTCAGGGCGCGCTTTAACTCTGAACCGTCACTAAACAAAAAAGTCAAGGACTCTCTGTACTTCCCTCTGGAAGAATTGCCAAGCAGCCTAATTTTCTACAACACCCCTGTGAAGCCACTTAAGCTGATCAAACCAGAGCAGTGGGGACTAACCTTTTGGTGCCAAAAATTGCTTGCACACTCGTGTGTGCCAGCACCCAGAAGGCAATGTGTGCGGAGCCCGCTCCTCCTGCGCATGCGCGCACACCACGCATCTCTGCACATGCATGCAAGGCCATCCCCGCAAACCCCACACATCTCTGTGCATGTGCGTGCATCTCCCATGCCCCCAGTGCCAGATGACAATCAGCTGTGCAGTGGAGCTCTTCTGGGCAACTTCTCATGTGCCAGCCGAAGTGGCTCTGTGTGCCATCGGTTCGCCATCATGAACTAGAGCTTCCTTGGAGCACAGCTTTTTGCTTGGTAGATAACAGAGATTATATTCAGGGGTGGGATTCTACCAGTTCGCACCTATTTGCTAGAACTGGTTGTTAACATCCTAAGCAGTTCAGAGAATCGGTTGGTAGAAGAAATTACAGGCCTAATCCTGTAAGGAAGGCAGGAAGGAAATATTCTGGTGTTGCTTACAGAAACTGCCTCTCCGTTAACCCTTATTCCATTCTTGGCAGGACTAAACTTCCTGTCTCAGGAACATCTCTGAAGTTTTTTTCCCCTCCTTTGCTGGTACTTTGGTTGTGTGGAGTGACCATTCAAAGTTACAAAGGCACTGAAAAAAGTGACTTATGACCATTTTTTACACTTACAACTGTTGCAGCATCCCCACAGTCACAAGGCCAGGCAAGGAGATGCGTGCCTCAATGTGATGTTGAGTTGGCCACGCCCAGCCAATAACATGACCACCAAGCCATGACCACCACCTAAGCCACACGCACAGAACCAGTTGTTAAAAATTTGAACCCCACCCTGGTTATATTTATTTGAGCCCAATAAAATGTAAAATCACACACCTTCTTTTGTTAAACCTGGGTCAAGGCTTTAAAGTATTGTGCTCACAGTCTTCGACATACAACTGTTTTTGTAGCGGCTCTAAAGCAAAACACTGCAGTTGTTAAACGAACCAATAGTTTGCTTTGGCAAAACCACTGTACAATATACAGCCGCAATTGCCACAAGACGGCTATAAATTTAGTCATGTTGCCAAAGGCTAAGTTTGGTCACTGAACTGCAAAGGAGGCCCAACGATTGGAACTTAAAAAAAAAATTGTCTTAAAATTCCCCCCTTTTTCAAGGTTGGTATATAAACCGTACACTGTATATAGGTCGTCCTCGAATTACAACCATTCGTTTAGCGATTAATTTGAAGTAGTAACGGCACTGAAAAAAATTGGATCGGTGGCCGTTTTTCCATGCTTAATAATAATTATGGTGGGTCAGGCAATCAGAAATTCAGACGCTTGGCCACTAGCTCGTATTTATGACGGTTGCAGTGTCCCAAGGTTAGGTGATCCCCTTTTGCAACCTTCTGACAAGCAAAGTCCATGGGGAAGCCAGAATTGCTTTGCAACTGTGGTACTAATTTAACAACTGCCGTGATCCACTTAGCAACTGTGGCGAGAAGTGTCTTGCTTTAGCCATGTAAATTTGGGGCTCAACTGTGGTCCATGACTACCTGTACACATTTTCTTCCATTCTCCGTGAATCCTTTAAGCCAGGGGTCTCCAACCTTGGCCACTTTAAGACCTGTGGACTACAGTTCCCAGAATTCCTCAGCCAACCTTGGCCACTTTAATTGCTGGCTGAGGAATTCTAGGAGTTGAAGTTCACAAATCTTAAAGTGGCCGAGATTGGAGACCTTTGCTTTAAGCATCGCCAGGTACAAGTCACACAAACTCGGGTGTGGTTCTGCTCACCCAGATCGAATAACAGGGCTTCTTCCCACCTGGTGCATCCATCCCTGCCACGGGAGGGGAAACTCTGGCTGAGCATGGGCAGTTGTCTGAACTCGGCCTGCCTGTGGCCCAGGAAAAGATCCAAGCCCAATGCTTTTATTTCTCCTTGGCTGAAATTGCTGAGCCTGTGCCCGATGCCTTCAGGGAGGGTGTCGAGAGCTTGGTGGGGAGGGAGGAGTGTGCATTGGGGGGGGGGAGCTGTGGTTTCCCATTTCCCAAACCCCAGGCGCTCTGAGCCCATCAATAATTCAGGCCCCTGTAATGGAGGCCAGGGACGCCGGCGCCTGGTTCAAGGGCATCGGCGTAAGACCAAGCCATTAGGACGGTGATGTCATCTCGAGCAAAGGGTTGGAGGGCTTGAGAGCCAAAATCCCCACATACTGCAACCTGGGGGGGCTGGCATACCTTAACTGCATCTCACACACACACACACACACACACACACACCCATGCCCACCAAGGGGCCAAATGGAGTGGGCCAAATGGAGCGGTACCCCCACCCTTTCAAATACAATTCAGCATCCTTCCCTCTTCCTTGCTTCTTGGCAACGCAGGACCTAAAAAGGCCCCCCACTCAATTCTCTCTCTTTCACACACACACACACAGCACACCAGTCTCCAAGCAACAGGCAACGGCGGCAACAGCTAAAAATAAACGGAAGGAAGCAAAAAAGGAGACAGCACGAACTGGGCAGCACCCCAGGAGCGACAGCCATGAGCACCCCACAAACTGCGCTTGTCTTCCAAACCCCGAGGAGGAGGAGGAGGAGGACGTGCTGGATGTGGGGACAACTGCCTCCTCAGCTCCACAGAGTCCCGGAGGGGCTGGCAATGGTGTGGGAAGTTTGCTCCCACTCGGAGCCCAGCGGGAAGAGACATGAGGACACCGAATTTTGCAAGCGCAAAGCAAACACGACCGAGGCCTCCGGAAGAGGTAATAATGTTGAGAGTTAGGAAGCTTCCTGCCCAATCCACGGGTCTTAAGGCTTACTTCAGACCCCCTTCAGTCTGTTGGTTGTGGCGAGCTTGGAGAACACGAGGGTGAGAGAGAGAGAGAGAGAACCATTAAGAGGGGAAGAAAGAAGATAATTCGTGAACTCTGCTGTCTCTCCATCATCGGAGACAACCTCTCCCTCTCTCTCTCTCACACACACACACAGCCTGTTCTCACTTTAGCACGGCAGCGGGGGAAGGAGGAGGAGGAGGAGGAGGGGTGGTGGTAGTGGAGAGACCGTGACATCAGCTCCCCAGCCCTGTTGAATGGATTACTCTTCTCAGGCTGGTGCTGCCAGATACGCTTGTGCGGTCTTCCACTACCATCCCAATGGCGACCTCTGTCTTCCCCATCTTCCCTCATCTCATGTGACTGTGACAATCATGGCATTCCACTGCATGGACATCCCGAGACAAGCCCCCACCCAATGGAACTGAAAAAGCCTGGGTCCATTCTTATCACCTGCACCCTGGGATTCTTCGTTAGGCATCGCCCATCAGGAAAAGGGATTTAGGCCTAGGACAACTTTTTTTTTTTTTGCAGGGCAAAAGAGAGGGTTGAGGGTTGGTTTGAAAGCATCCTTTCCTTCTTGGTCCAAGTGAGGCTCCCCACTGCCAGGCCAATGAAATGCATTCAGCAGGCCGGGTTCCCACGCTGCATCTCTCCACAGTAGCGATGCTTACTGAAGACACTGTGGGCGAGCAAAGCAGGACGCATCACAAGTGTGGTAAGGCCAGCAGCTAGGGCTTCGCCTCCCATACCATTTCCGTTTTTATACCTTAAATAAAAATGAAAACAAAGGTAAGGGTATCCTGCACTCTTTCTGTCTTCTCCTCAGAAACGAGACAGACACAATCTTATTTAGGATGGATGACGGGTCTTGTGGGTGACCAGAATGCATACAAAAATAGGAAAGCATTCTATACATAGATGTATATATTAGGCTTCTCAAGACTCCAGGAGTTTATCCGCAACAGTGCTCAATGCTTGACAGAATATTAGACCCAACCAGAGGTCTTTAAACCCCCTAAAAAAAAAAACACCTAACTTTTTTATCTTCGCACATCAGATCCGAAGGTTTGGGTTGCACAGGCCACAATGATGGGGAAACGCAAAAGAGAGTTGTTAAGTAGTTTTGGTGGGCAAAAACTTTTTAAAAGACAAAACTGACACCCCCCCACCTACCCCCGCAAGGGAGATTAAGTTCAGCCTGAATAATCCCCAACACATGGAAAGCAAAATGAGGTGTTCGAGACAAAACAAAGCTATTTTGGGACTGGAAAACTTCATTCCACTTTTGGCTTGGAAGACCACACTTGTAAACACTCCTCCAACATCCCAGGAGACACATGGTCCAGAGAGAGCCTTGGTGTGCTCCAGTGGGAAGTCAATTATTCTGTTTCCATGTCTGCTTCTTTTATTGATTAGCTCACCAAAAAATGATTGCTCAGCCAGGGGGAGAAACGTTGCTCCCCACAGATGAGAAAGCAGTGGATGGGTTGGGTGTCATATGTGAATGTTGCTCCAAAGTGTACCTTATGGATGGGAGAGACAGGGAGGAAAACGCCGAATGTGGCCTATTTATCCATCCCTTCTGGTGGGGGAATAGACCCATCTGAACGGCTGTCTGGATTATCAATTCTGGGGAACCTTTCTCTCTCACTGAGAGAATGAAGAGGACGGCAAAGACAGCACGAACATGACATCTTACATACTCGTGTCACTTTGAAAGGAAACATCTAAACGCTTGGCCAGTGGCAAAGGCTCCTGGAGGCCAAAGAGGAAGCCTGTCATAAATCGACAACCTTTGTAATCATTGGAACTCATTTTCTCCTCCGAGATTTGCATTCCCAAAACCTTTAGGGAGCCAAAGATTGAAGAAGACTGTACTAAAATAGACAGATAGGGCAGATAGACAGACGGACGGATGGACGGACGGATGGAATTCTTTATTGGCCAAGTGTGGTTGGACACACAAGGAATTTGTCTTGGTGCATATGCTCAGTGTACATAAAAGAAAAAATCCATTCATCAAGAATCATAACGTAAAACACTTAATGATAGTCATACGGTACAATAAGTAATCAAATCATACTAGGAAGCTGTCAATATAAATCATAAGGATACAATACTACAAAGCCTTAGTAAGGCCACACCTGGAATACTGCATGCATCCAGTTTTGGTTACCACATTACAAAAAAAGAAATTTAGACTTTTTTTTGTGGGTGGGTTGGGTTGGGGAAGTGTAGAGAAGAGCGACAAAGATGATTGAAGGCCTTGAGACTAAAACATTGCAGGAATTGAGTTTGGCCAGTCCAGAGGAAAGAAAGACTAGGGGGTGACACAATAGCAGTAGGCCAGCATTTGAGGGGCTGCCATGTAAAGAAGAGAGGGTCAACTTATTTTCCAAAGCACCAAAGAAGGCAGGATAAAAAGCAATGGATGGAAACTAATCAAGGAGAGAAAGAAGCAATTTGGAATTAAGGAGAAACTTCCTAACTGTGAGGACAATTAACCAGTGAAACAGCTGGCCACCAGACGTTGTAGGTGCTCCAACACTGGAGGTGTTTAAGAAGAGACTGGACAGTCACTTGCCTGGAATGGTATGGGGTCTCGTGCTTGAGTAAAGGGTTGGACTAGAAGACCTCCAAGGTCCCTTCTGATTGATTGGTTGATTGATTGGTTGCTAAAACAGCCTGTTCAAAAATCCTGCTCTATCCGTGGATCCCCCAAACCTGTCCTGCTCTGAGGCTCCCACCCAGGAGCATCTTTTCCCAGAAGGACACCTTCATCTTCCTGTTCTTATGGCTGACCAGGGGGAGGGAGGGGTTGGGAGAGGACTCTTGGCTTCATAATCCTCTTAACCCGTCAACAGCCAGGTGTCTATGGAGATTCTCGGTCATCCAGGTCACGGTTGTTCCCAAAAGTGCTTTTTTCAAAAGGCAACCGGATTTGGTTTTTCCTGGAAGGCGTTTCGCTTCTCATCCAAGACGCTTCTTTAGTCAGAAGTGATTCAGAACTGAAGAAGCATCTTGGATGAGAAGAGAAACGCCTTCAAAGTCCAGTTGCCTTTTGAACATGTACCTTTGGGACAATCAAAAGCCACCTTTTCCAGTATCTCAGTTCCTTAACACTGATCAGGCCTTCTATTCCAAGGGTCGCCAACCTTTGGATCTCAGGGACCACCAAACTCATAATTTTAAATCCCGCAGACTGGAAACCCTGGGAAAATCCCCCAAAAAGTCTGCAGGAAAATTCCCCACCCTGTTTTCCTACCGACTGATCATTCTTTATTTGGGATTGCAGGATACCGTCTCCTGCTCCATTCTCAGGGAAGGAAGAGAGAGAGAGAGAGAGAGAGAGAGAGACTTTTGGCTTCATGCAAGGAAAGCAGCAGAAGTCTTTCTTTCTTTCCCCCAAACTCCACCAGAAATGAGTCTTTGTGAGACTTGTCACACTGGCGCAGCTTTTTGGAGCAAGGATGCCTTGCAGGGCCCCAAAGACTCATTTCTGGTGGAGTTTGGGGGAGAGAAAGAAAGACTTTGGCTGCTTTCCTTGCGTGCAATCAAAAGCAGCAGCAGAAGAAGCGAAAAGAAGCAGCCCGGTGCCCAGGCAAGGTGTGTGGGGCGAGTGGGGGGGGGGTTACCCCCCTCCAACCTTCCCCCTCCTCACTACCTCATGTTGTTTGCAATGCAAGCGACTGTAAGCCTTGTGTTCCCACAGGCCACATGGGCAGCGCAGCCTTGTGTTCCCACGCAGCCTGTATTAATTGCTTTGGGAGGGGGTGCTTTAGGAGTGACATTTCTCTGCAGACCACCAAAATTTTCTCGTGGACCACCAGTGGTCCCCAGCCCACCTGTTGGTGACCACTGTTCTAGGAGGAGGGGAAAAATGACTTTATGCAGCAAACCATCCTCCTTTGAAAAGAAAAATCATTATCATAATAAAGTTGCATTCTCACAGTCATTTCTGTTCTTATTCATTCTATCTATCTATCTATCTATCTATCTATCTATCTATCTATCTATCTATCTATCTATCTATCTATCTATCCATCCATTCATCCATCCATCCATCCATCCATCCATCTATCTATATATACATTGGCCATCTGAATGAGGAAGCTTGGAGTAGCAGCCCGTCACACTAAAACACCTCCCCTGCCCTACAGAACCCTATCCTTCATCCCATACACACAAAAACGCACCAAGCATCCCTTCCCCCCCAAAAAACCCTTCTGGGCCCTGTTTGTTCCCACCTCCAAGGTAGCAGAGAACGCCTGCCGAATCTTCCTAGATTCCCTCTGCCACACCTCCCACGCCATTGCCAGCATATCTCCACCAACTCAGCCACTGTCTTTGCCAAGCCCAGAGGGAGGAGGTACAAAAAAACAACACACCACCGTCTGTTGGCTGGCATTGCCCCCAGGCCTGGCACAAACCAACCCCAGACCAGCGCCAGGGTGTGGGGAGGAAAAAGACGAGACAACCAGGAGGCTTAACCACAGAGGCCGTGACAGGCCTTGTACCACCCACGCAACCACGATCCGGGTCTTGGGAAAAGGGGGGTCGGGGAGAGAGAACATGTATATGAGAGAGCACCAAGGATTGCTACCATCTCCCCATTTTGGAGGGTTTCACACACACACCCCCAGATTCCCCAACAACAAGTATCTACTCAACAAGATATTGTGCAGGAAAGCTAAGGGGCCGAAGGCTGCCAGCTCCCCCTCTGAATCTCTTGGGGGGGGGGTCCCAGTCTCTCCCACAATTAGCCTCTCAGCAAACCTTCATGGAGGAGAGCTAAGGATCTGACCACTGTCATCTTCCCTCCTCCTCCTCTTTTGGGGGGGGTCCCATTCTCCCCAACAATTACCCACTCAGTAAGTCTTTGTGTGGGAAAAGCCTAGGAGCCAATCGGTGCCATCTCCCCCTCTCCAATTTTTTTTTTTGGTGGGGGCTCTAGTTCCCCCAAACAATTACCCACAAGTCCCCATGTAGGGGAACTGAGGATCTGATCGCTCCCCTCCCCGTCTTTTTGCGGTCCCAGTCCATATACATATAAAACACGAGGTCTTGTGTGCCAGTTCACACACACACAAACATATATATATATATACACACACACACACACAAGTATGTAGCTATCTATGTATGTACGTATGTATGTATATATGTTTTCTGAGGTTTTCGTGAGTATTTGCATGTGGATCTTTGGTTATTCGGGTTTTCTCCTGTGGGTAAAATTCTCCCACGTCCAATTTTACGCAGGAGAAAACCCGAATAACCAAAGATCCATATGTGTGTGTGTGTGTGTGTGTGTGTGTGTGTGTATTTTCGGGTACTTACATGTCTGGCATTCAGCTTTGTTTGGGTATTTTCCCACGTCATTGTAGTTGTGCTTTTAAAGTTATAGCAACGTTTCGGCAGAATCTCATCTGCCATCATCAGGCTTCTGTGTAGTGTTCATCTGGGTGTATATATATGTGTATATATATATATGTGTGTATATATGTGTGTATACACACACACACACACATATATGGATGACCAGGCACACAAGACTTTGTGTAGAAGAGCCAAGGATCCAATCAATACCATCTCCCCCTCCCTCCATCTTTTGGGGGTCCCAGTCACCCCGCCAACCATCGCCCTCCCAGCAAGACTGTGTAATGGCTTTGCATGGCAGAAGGAAAGGGTCTGGCTCAACGGGCCACACACCTCCAGGAAGGGAAGCGGGCCAACTCCAACCCTTATCCCGAGATGGGATGCACAACCCTCCAAGTTACTCAGCGGTGGGGCTGAGAGTAACAGGCCCCCTCCTCTGGGGTTTGGTGAGCACAGCTAATTGGCCCCCGCCACACAATGCGGTGAGTGTTTCCAATCCCGACATCCAACTTTTTTTCTTTTTTTTTTTTTTACAGCAGGCTTTTTGCCCAGCAGTTCATATTTTCCACTGAAAGCCCAGGGCCTGTATGGGAGCTTTGAGTGTCTGTGGGCTCAAACGGCTCTCACACGTGCCATATATATATAAATATATATATATATTTTAAATTTCAAACCTCAGCTGAAAGGGGACTCCATCTTAAGACACTTTCCTTCTCCCCCACACCCCATCCCCCCCCTCCTTCTGTCTGGTTTGCTATACTTCAAAGCCAGTTTGCAAGCTCCGTCTTCCCTAGGAATGAAAGTCTATTTTGGACCGTAATTATTTGTTGAGGATTTCCTGGAAGATGATATGTACAGCCAGGCAAAAAAATTTAAAAAAAAAATGAGCAAGAAAAAAAGGGTGTGTGTGTGTGTGTGTGTGTGTGGAGCAGAGGACTTGAAATCATGTTGTTGTCTCTTTAAATCATGCCCCCTCCTTAACACACACTCTAAACCACACCACCCCTGTGACTAATCCCTGGAGCCAGAAGCTAAAAGGGCTGGAATTCAATCCCAGCTTTAGAAAGGGGGGGAAAAAAAACCCCCTTAATATTACATCACTCCCTGATGCCAACAGGGCCTTAAAGATACACACACACACAACATTCTCTTGCCTTTGAGCAAAGGGGGGGGGGCTTCAACCCAGGCGAAAGGAACCCACATCAAAAGACTTTCTGCTTGTCAAAGGGAGGGAGGCGAAGAAATAATACCAGGCAACTGTTTTGCCTGCCCCCTTTTCCATCACTACACACTCTGAAGCTGTGGCTGAAAACACACACAATTTTGATGTGGGGGGGGAGTTTCAGGCTCTGGAAAAATTAAGTGTGGGTGCAAAAGAGAGAGAGAGAGAGAGAGAGAGAGAGAGAGAGAGAGATCCAGGAAGGAGCGGGGGAAACCTTGGGTGCTCTTTGTGGAGTTTCCAAGCCTGGAGAAGTTGCTATACTGCAGATTTATTTCGTTAGCAGTTTGGGCAAGGCCCAAAGAATTATTATTAGGGGGTGTTGCTGTGTGTGTCTGGTTTTTGTGTGTGTTTTCCCATGTGCGTGTTTTAAACAGGCGCCTAAAAGAAAATAACTTTCCCACAGGTTTTTTTTTGGGGGGTGGAAAGGAGGGGAAAAGTAGTTTGGAGCTGGCCTTGATGATTGCAAACAGGAGGTGCGAAGGGGGAGACAAGCCTGAACAGAAGCAAAGGAGGCACTTAAAAAAACAAAGAGAGAGAGAGAGAGAGAGGGAGGGAGACAAGATTCCAGTAGACAGACAATCAGGCAAGGAAGGGGAGGGGGAGAGGTGGCGCCAAGGGGGGAGGGGGTGGAAGCACTGAACAAAACCAGAGGGGGGGGGAGAAAGAGGGGGAGTAAAAAAAAAGATAGAAAGATAGAAAGAATCTATGCAATGCTTCCCCAGAGCTTTTGCAAAAAGCAAATAAAAAATAAACCACACACACACACACACACACCCCCTTTAGTTACACTCCCACCCGAATTCTTTTTGTTTTTTTAAAGCCGTTTTCAAACAAACGGATCTTCACGCAAAGGCAGCTTTTGGTCGCCCTTCTTCTTCCCCATCCCACTTTTATTTATTTATTTATTTATTTAAAAAAAAAAGGGGGGGGGGAAGGATAAAAGAAAGAAAGAAAAAAACTCGTCCGCTGCGGAAGTTCCTCCCAAGAGCCGTTTTTGAAAAGCGCCCCTCCGCAAGAATCCCAGGGTAAGCGCCACCCTGTTCCAACCCCGCAGGAGGAGGAGGAGGAGGAGGAGTGGGGGGGGGGAAGAGAAAAAAATAAAAATAAAACTCCTCTCCCTCGGATTGAGAGCAACTCCGTTACTGGGGGGGGGGGGTGTTTCAACCGAGGTGGGAAGGCTGGCGTAGTGGGGGGGGAGGAGGGAGTTTGGCGTTGAAGGAAAGCGGGACTTTGCAAAGCCCAACCGCCCCCCCACCCCAACCCCAGATTTCTTTTCTTAAGAGGGTTAAAGTCCTGGGTTTAAGGTTAGAGTTTAACCCGCCGCCACCCTCTCTTCCCCCACCAACCAACCAACCCCCCCTCCCCCCCCGGGCAAGACCGAGGTTAGAGACTTAAGGTCGCCGCCAACTTTGCTGAAAAAGTGAGCATAAATCTCGGCGGTTCGCGCCCCTTCGCCGCCACCCCACCCCTCCTCTCCCCATCTTCAATCTAGATCTACGTCCCTGCTTCGGATTTTGGGGCGGGGGGGGGGTAGTGGAGATTTTTTTTCACAGCTCCCTCTACGGCCCACCTTAAATGTCGCGTTGTCGGTCGGAAACAAAAGTTGCTTTTTGTGTGTTTTGTTTTGTTGTTGGGTGTTTTTTTTTTTTTGGAAACAGCCCGATTTCCACTTCGGAAAAGCTTTGCAACTTTTTTTTTTCTCCGCTCTCCGCCTCCTCTCTTCTCCCCCCCCCCCCGCCACTCGCGGGACACAGGCCATTCCGACGACGCTGGAGAACGGCCCGCGAGATTGAAGGGGGGGGGATTAAAAATAAATAAATACCGATCCCACCGTGGGGTTCTCCTGCACCCTCCAGGCCCGGAACACCCCCCTAGTCGCCAAGCTTTGCAGCGCTTCCGCGTTTCGTATCGAGGGGAGAGCTGGCGGGAGGGGGGGGGCACAGAGAGAGAGAGAGCCCCCTCCCTCCTAAACTCGGCTAGATTCCCTCGGAAGCGAGTTGATCCTGCCTCCGGATTACGACGCCCGCCGTCCCCGGTTTCACGCTCGACGCTTCAACCCCGTTCCGCGGAGCAGCAGCAACGTGGCGTTTCGTCTCCGTGCAACCCTCTTTGAAATCAGCAACCCCCCCTCTCTCTCTTTCCCCCCCCGCCCCTATACACACACCACAACCACATACACAAATCTGGATTTATTTCCTTCTCCTTCCAAGTGCCAGAAGTTGACAGAAGGAAAGTACCGTCCCTCCCCCCCCCCGGTGATTGGCGGCATGGAGGGGGAGGGGGGGGAGAAAAGAGAGCCTCGATCCGAGGCCTTTTTCTTTTCCCAAATGCCACGCTCGCTCCCGCGCGCGATCCACCCCCTCAGATCCACTCCGCCGTCCCCATTCATTCGGCGTCCCCTTCGAAACCGGCCCCCCGGGACTCGTGGGTGTGTGAGAGTGACGGGGTGGGGTGGGGGGGCGTTTCACCAGGGAGGAGGGGGCAGCAGGCGGGCTGCTCCCCCACCTTCGGAAAGCCGCCCCCATTTATTCCACCCCCCCTCCCGTTTCGAAGTCTTAGTTGGGGTGGGGGTGGGGGGTCCCTACTTCGACTCCGGCAGCCGATCCTTCGCTCCCGAAGGCAGGCGGCCGACTTGCGAAGAAGGAGCCGAGCAGGCGCCGGGAAAGGAAATGCAACAGGTCCGCTTCCCACAAACTCTGGAGCGTTGCGACCGGGCTGCGTTGTCCCGCTCGCTCGCTCGCCTTCCCTTCTCTCCCTGGCCGAGCCGCTTGCGGCTCAAACTCCGGCCCGCTGTCTCCCTTCCCGGCCGGAGCCCGAGCCTTAGGCAAGCAGGCGATCGGGGAAGCGGGGTGGAGAGTCGGGGTGGACCTCGCCCGCAGCACGATTCCTCTCCCTTTTTCCCAGCTAGGAACCTCCATGGCGGCTGCACCCCAAGAAGGCAGGCGAGCCCGCCGCGGCTCTTCCTCTTCCCGACTGCTCCGCCAGCACGTCCCGCTTCGGATCGGAGGCGCCGGCCGCTTCCTCTCCAGAAGCCCCCCCCTCCTCCTCCTCCTCCCGTCCCCTCCCCCCCCCACTGGGCGCCGGCTCGGTGGGCAGACTACAAGCTCCATCAGCCGCCGCTCAGGTGAGGCGGAGGGGTGGGGGGTAAGCCAACACGTTTGGAAGACTTGTCCCGTTCCCCCCCCCCGCCGCCCCAGTCCCCGTCTCTGTCTCCGCTTCGATGTCCCCCCGAGTTGGTCTCTCTCAGGGAGCAACGCCGGCGGCTCCTGGATCTCGCCGGCCCTTCCCCTTCGTCCCTCGCGCCTCATCCATTTCCCCCCCCCCCCACCTCGGGTCGCCTCCCCCACTCCGATCCCCGAGAACGGCGAGGCAGAGCAGAGAGGACGGACGGACGGCGGGCGCGGAGGGCTGGGTGGCGGGGGGGGGGATGGAAGTTAAGTTGCCTGCATCCCCTCCAACTTTCCAGCCCACGTGTCCTGGTGGTCATCCATCGACAGACACCCCCCCCCCGCCGCCGCCGCATCTCCTCCTCCAACCCCCCCATCCCGAAGCATCAACGTGGGAGCCTCTGGCAGTCCCCACCTGCGTCCGCCGGGGTCTTCATGGCTCCGCGCGCGCCGCAGCCTCCAAGCCGCCGGGTCGGTCTCCGGCTCTGGCCCCCCTACTTTCCCCCCCTCGGCTTCATATGGAGCCGGGGGACGCCCACGCCCCCCCCGTCGCACGTCACCGCCGCGTCGCCATAGACACGCTGAGCCCGCCTCTCCGCCTCAAAAGCCTCCCTCGGCTCCGCCCACAGAGCTCACGACCGGGGAGGGGGGGGGAGAGTTAAAAGGGGCGGCGGGCGGCACCTTGGGTGGGATGACCGTTTGCGGGGACTGGGGAGGAGGAGGAGGAGGAAGGCTGGCCGGCTGGCTGGCTGGTTAGCTTAACTAGAGTGGTGGCCGGAAGGTGCCCGGAGACGCGCGCGAGAGAGAACCGGGACAAACTCCCCCGAAGACTTTTTTTTTTTTTGGCAACGGCTTAAGGTGTTAACCCTTTGAGAGAGGGGGGAAAGAAGAAGAAAATAAGAAAACTTATATAACCTTATATGAACACGGGGGGGCGGGGGGGGTTCGGAATTCCCGAAACAGGCAGTCCTCGACTTACGACCACAATGGAGCCCAACATGTCTGTGCTTCAGGGAGGCGTTGGATGCGTTTTTGCCCCGTTTTATGACCTGTCTTGCCAAAGTTGTTGAGTGAGAATCATGGCAGTTGGTAAAGTGAATAGCACAGTTCAGGGAATCTGGCTTCCCCATGGACTTGGCTTGCCAAAAGGTGACTCCAGGACGCTGCAATGGTCATAAATAGGAACCAGTGGCCAAGCATCTGAATTTTGACCGCATGATCATGGGGATGTTGCAAAGGTCGTAACTCTGAAAAACGGTCATAAGTCACTTTTCTCAGGGCCACTGTCACTGAACGGTCACTGAATGAATTGTTGTAAGTCGAGGATTACCTGTATGTAGAAGTTAAGCCTGTGTGCTTATCGTGAGCCCCTTTCCAAAATTTGGAATTTATAGGGTCCAAAGTTTGGTGTAGCTGTGAAGGGCTCTGCTCTGAGGGCTCTGTGAATTCACTGCTCTGAGAAAAGATTGCAGGGCTGCATTGTAAAATCAGTGGGGAGAGTATCTTGGTATAGAGGAAGCAGAAGGAATCGAATCCTTTCTGGTCTAGATGGCAGGTTTTCTTGGGTATGTTTGTGGAGAATAGCCTCTTGCAGCCTTTGTCTTTGGTGTTTACTCTCAGAACTGTGCAAGACTGCAGCTTAAATAGAGATTTAACCACTTCCACTATCTGTCTAAAAATGAAACTCTGGATGGCAGAGTGTCTTCCTTACACATTTGCATCACAGTTTTCTCAAAACAAACAGTTACACAACTGTCATAACTGAATACTTAGTCCCTGGTTATCATTCCCAAATAATAATAATAATAATAATAATAATAATAATAATAATAATAATAATAATAATAATAATAAAAACAACAACAACAACAACTAAGAGCTAAAAGACAGATCAGATATTTCCCAGGAGCGTCATAACAAGATTTCGGGGGGGCTGGGGGAGTTCCATTTATTTTCCATGTTCTTCTCTTATTTTTTGTGGTTTTCGACTATGGTGTTTTTCTGGTCTCGGTATTTTTGGGTGTGACATTTTATTGTCATTGCTGCATTGTATTAATTCTAATGTTTATTTTGTCCCACTGTTTTACGGTACCTTAATAGCTGCCTTGAGGGGGCTTTGTGCCCTAAAAGATGGCCTAAAGGTACTTTAAAAAAATAAAACATAATATAAACAATTATTTTATAAATAAGAACTACAACACCATCCCAAATAACTTTAAAATTTCAACCTCGTAGCATGCTTCACACATTGTTCATGTAAAACTCTGCAATTTCACACGATAACCTGGTTCCCAGATGCTGCACTGTGCCTGAATTTTTCATTTAGTCTACAGGTAGTCATTGACGTATAATCCTAAAGGCCTGCTCATTATGGTTGTAAGTCGTATCAGTCATGAAACAGGTCACCCATATGTGACCAAACTCATGACAATTTTTGCTGTGGCCATTAGTCATAAAATGAACACCACAGTTGTAAAGTAAACCGATTACTTGCTGTGGACCGATTTTGCTAAAAACAAAACGCCAGTTTTCAGAAATTATTATTTGTAAAATGTGGACGTTTTGACTGCAAGATATAGCAAACAGCCATAAATGGGGGGGTGGTTGCTGAGTGACCACACGGGGAGGGGGGGACGACCATCAGAACTTTGAATCTGTGTGCTTTTTCAGGCCTTGCTGTAACTTTGGCCACTAAACAATCGGTCGTAAATCAAGAACTACTGATAAGTGCGTGATTGAACCCAATCGCTGGGAAGAGAATGGAAGAATGGAGCAGAATGTAAAAGGAGAAACAAATGTGTTTCCATTCAGTGCTTTTGTTTATCTCAGAGATATTTGTAGGCCTTGTATCTTCACCACAAACCTGCCCAGGAGCCCAAACGAAGAAACAGCAAACCGCTAAGCGCCCTCTCCTTGTGTTTAAGGATGGGGTGGGAGGCTTTTGAAGCAGACTTCCAAGAATGACGTCCAGCGGATTACCCTTTTGCCGGACATAATCGGGAATACTTTATCCAGAAGTTGATAGAATTCTAGACCTCAAGCAGAAGCCCCAACTGCAACAGTCTCTATATACGGAGGAGGGGAAGGATGTGGAGTTGAGGTCTTAAAAGAGGAAGATTTACGGTTTATTGCTGCAAATGCCCTGGAGGTATAGATTTTTAAACAAACATGTCCGTGATGGCAACAAAGCAGAAGAGAAGAGGAAAGAACTAAAAAGGCCCCCTCTGCAAACAGCCTAGGGGAGTAGAGAAAGGGTATAAAAGCAGATGATAAGATGAATGGCTAAGGAAGAATGTCCAGACAATGGACTGAAAGCACATGATGCTATTAGGTTTGTTGAAGCTAAGCAGGGATCAAGCTTCGGTGGGGGACAAGCTAATCACTGGCTTGGCCACTCTGGCAGACCCTGGCAGTTACCTCCAGGGCACCTGCCCTACCAGCAGCAGACAAATGAGGTTAGACCCACTCCCACAGACCTGGGAGATGCAGCAAACCATGGGTGTGTGTGTGTGTGTTACTTTTATCAACTAATATATCAAAGTACCTGGGAATCCGCCAAGTGGTCCGAAGCAGCCTACGAGGGGGCTGCATTGGTTAGACATGTGACTTGCCTTTGCCTGCTTGTTGTGTTGCCTGGTTCTAAATGTTGATTTTCATTGGGTTTTAGGGGAGTTAATTGTTCTTTATGGACCATTGTATTTGGTTTATTGGTTGTTTCAATGCGAGAAATTGTCCAGGATCACACCTGAGATGGGCAGCTATAAAGGAAGAAAGGAAAACAATATAAGAGATGGGAGTGAGGGAGGAAAGGAAGGAAAGAAGGAAGGAAAGAAAAAAAGGGAAGGCGGAAAAGAGGGAAGGCAGAGAAAAAAATGAAAGACAAGGAAAGGAGGGAAGGAACAGAAAAAAAGAAAAAAGAAAGGAGGAAGGAAAGAATGAAAGGCAGAAAAGGAAAGGAAGGAAGACTAAATAAATAATGTAGAAACTATCGATTTTTTTCCTTTGTCAGGGAAAAAATTGCCTTTGATCTGCAACATTATTATTAATATCTATCTATCTCTATATATACATATTTTCTATTCTGTCCTATAGCCAAAGCTCTCTGGGAAGCTGACTCAAACCTTCTGACTTGGTTTACAGAAGTTGCTCATCCCGCGAAGCCAATCGTTGCTGAACGAGGCCAACGGTTGCTGGCCTTTGCTTTGCTGAATGCAACCACCACGCAGGCTGAGTGCACCCAGGAACTAGGCCTCCCACCTTTCATCCCAGCAGGTTCTGCAAACCCACCATCCAAATCCACGCTACCGGGGGAAGAACTGAATTTCGGGTTGGCCTATAACTTTTTTTTTTTAAGTCCTGCTAACTTTGGGTGAACATTTCTCCTGAAAAGGCAAATACACACACACATACATACATATTCAGCAGAATCTCATCTGCCATTATCAGGCTTCTGTATCACACATATATACATAAATACAAGCCTGATGATGACAGATGAGATTCTGCTGAAACGTTGCTACAACTTTAAAAGCACCACTACTATGACGTGGGAAAATACCCAAACAAAGCTGAATGCCAGACATGTAAGTACCCGGGAAAATATATATATATATATATATGGTTAGGATGCTATATATATATATATATATATGGTTAGGATGCTCCCGTGTGTGGGAGGCTGCCTGGGCCGATAATGGCAAAGCACTGGGTGGGACGCACCCGAGGGCTTGCCAGAATCCTGAGAAAACTCAGCATTATGAGGATGGGAGCAGAACAATTGTTTGTTCCCGGGGCCACGGGGCATACGGCAGGCAGGCAGCAGCAAATTTGAAAGAATGCAAATGGGGCGGGATCTTTGTCCAGGCACGTTGGGGAGTGTGGAAGATTCCATGCTGCCCTGAAAGAGAGAGAGGGAGAGAGAATGATCACAGCTAGGATTGGGGGGGGGGGGGAGGCTAGCTTGGAAATCCCTGAGAGAACAGCAGCCAAGAGCGCCAAATTATCTTGCAGCTGCACCCAAAGAAATGGAGCCTGTAGAGGACTTGCAATTGGGATGGGGGGCTAATCCCTCAATTTGGGGGACTTAATCCTGGACCCCTAAATCTGGACCTCTGGATCTCCAATCCTCTTGGCCTTTTCTGAGGCTTTAAAAACGTGGCTGAGTACCCAAGCTTTGGGCTTGGAATGCATGTTTAAGGGCCCCGTTTCTTGGCTTTGGTGTTAGTTGGTTAACTCTCTCGGCTTGCTGCAAGTAGTAGATGTTTTGGGAGGTTTTTAGGGTTTGGTCGTTTGTTTGTTTTTTTGAATTATTTGAGTTGTTTAATAGTTGTAAAATTGCAAGCTGCCCAGAGTCACTGGGTTGAGATGGGCAGCTATAGAAGTTGAAACTGGGTGGATTTCAACTCCCAGAATTCTCTAGGCAGCAGAGCCAGCTGGGGAATTCTGGGAGTTGAAGTCCACCAGCTTCAGCTAGCCAAGGCTGAGTAAACATTGGCGTAAGTAAATAAATAAAGGAAAGGAAGGAAGACAGTCAGACAGGCAGGAAGTCTGACTACCAGAAAGACAGAAGGGGAATTCCAAATAGCAGCAAGGAAGACAACTGGATTTTAGCAACTTGCTGCAGACAAGGGAGAAGGGTGATTCAGTCACAACTGGCTCTTCTCGTGACCCAAGAAGCCATAAACCAGAATTTATAAATTGCTTCACTTTGGTTTATGCAGCATGCTTGGCCAACGTGAAAGCAACCACTTCACAGCCTGGCACTGGGTGTGAACCCCACCTGCCTCAGGTGCCATTTGGATACAGGGATCCTTCGGGAGTTCTTGAGTACTGCAATGGGAGCAGGGCTTCCTATCCTCGTAGGAATCCCCAGATGTATCAGCCAGTTGAATCCTAGCAGTCTGGAATCCTCAGTTAAACAGACCAGATTTCCAGTCATTATTATGATCCTTCCTTCCTTCCTGTCTTTTCCTTCTCTCCTTCTCTCCTTCCTTCTTTACTGCCTTTTCCTTCCTTCCTTCCTTCCTTCCTTCCTTCCTTCCTTCCATCCATCCATCCATCCATCCTTCCTTTTTTCTTCCCTCCCTTCCTTTCTTCCTACTGGCCCTTTCTTCCTTTTTATTTTCCTTCCTTCCTTCTTTCTTTACTGTCTTTTCTCTCTTCCCTCCCTCCCTTCTTCTTTACTCTTTTCCTTCCTTCCTTCCTTTTCATTTTCCTTCCTTCCTTCCTTTCTCCCTCCCTGCCTCCCTCAACCTAATAAGTCCAATGCCTTGTGATGAAGTCTTTCTAGACATCTCAAAGAGGTTTTGTTTTGTTTTTTTAAAAAATAGTATTTCATCCTTTTCACCCACCCTCCCCAAAGTAAATAGTCATTTTACACAGTGAAACTGTGTAAAAGGAAGTGGAATTTTTTAAAAAGAAGTTGCTGTAAAGTTCCAGAAAAGGATTTGGAGGGAAATAACTAAAGAAAGAGAAAGGAAGATGGGAGGGCCAGTTTACACTTCCTCAAACTGGGATTAATCCGAACACATTAGGAAAGCACCTGATTTAACAACAAGGACCTAAATAACATCTCTGGGAACCTTATACTAGAATTCTATGTATATATTTAAGAAATAAGCTCTAGCTGGTATGAGTAGCATAAAAAATTTGTCCAGATTTGGGCACCATTGCACTTTTTCAATTTATCTAAGAATCTCCTGAAAAGTTGCATGTGACACAAGCATTAATCCTGTGGTGATTATGGGGGCTAGCCTCTGGACTAACCCAATGCATCCCTTGTTGGATATATGGGAAATTTGTTCCAAATGCACATTGCCTAGAAGAGTATGACTGGATTCACAGAGGGAGTTAAATCATAGCATACACAGGTAGTTCTCGACCTATGACCAGTTGCTTAATGAATAGTTGAAATTATAATGGGCCCAGAGCAAGCGCTTTGCAGCTGGTAAAGTATAGGTGGTCTCTGAATCTGAGCTTGGTTGTTTTCTTGCAGACCTTTCATCACCAAACTAGGTAACATCATCAGTGCCACAAGGGAGTAGGGTTTGCTGAGAGCACTGATGATGTTATCTAGTTTGGTAATGAAATGTTGACAATAAAACCACCAATCTCAGAGAGCACCAAGGACCCCAATGCTCGACCCTAAGCTAGAAATATTCTCTTCTAATTAGCAAACAGGTTTTGCTCTAATTTATACTGAGATATAAATCAATTGTATCTCAAGCTCAGCCATTTATAAGATGGATAGCATTTCCACTCCCAGAATTGCCCAGCTATATAGCATAATTGGTTGAGGAATTCTGGGAGTTGAAGTTCACCCATCTGAACGTTGCCAACCTTAAGAAAAATACTATGAATTCTGTGGAATAATGTGAAGCAAGAAAAGAAAAAAATAATTTTGACTGCTTCAAAAGGGTACATGTAAGCTAACAATTCAAAACTATACTCTGAGGACATCCACAAAAGAACAGCCTGAGGGTGCCAACTGAAAAAATAACCCAGAACTGCCTGGAAGAACCCTAAACACACCACACCCTTTATTTTCAGGTAAATATTACTGATTGACATGCATTAATTTTTTTCCCCAAATCCTGGAGCCAGCCTCAGTGACTCCCACCCCACCCAATTGATCCCCAGGCTGTTGTGAAATGGGTGATTCCTTGTAGCAGGGAGAAAGAGCTTAAAAAGCAACAAGCAAATATTCTAATGGAACAACAGTGCCAGTCTGGTTTTAATCAAAGTCTTGCCTATTGCCAAGATAATGAATTGACATTTGGATTCTCTTACCTACTGGGCCCAAATCAGAGGTGATATTCAGCGGGTTCTGACCAGTTCTGGAGAACCAGTAATGGAAAATTTGAGTAGTTCGGAGAACCAGCAAATACCATCTCTGACTGGCCCCACTAACCCATCTATTCTCTGCCTCCCAAGTCCCAGCTGATCAGTTAGGTCTTCTTTTGTTGCCCTGCACAAGAGAATGGAGCTGGAAAGCAGGTTAGAGGGGTGGGGAGGGAAGGGGGATATTGCAGTATATCCTTCACCTGCCATGCCCACCAAGCCACACCCACCAGGCGACACCCACAGAAACGGTAGTAAAAATTTTTTGAATCCTACCACTGGCCCAAATGCTAAGAGGATAATACGTCCAATCTAGCAGTGGAGTATTGTATGAAAAACTTGGTCTCTCGGGGTTGGGTTGCTAAACAAAACTTGGTGGAGATCTAAGGAAAGCTCTGTCAATTTCAAGTGAAATTTCCATTTAAATGTAGGCCTCAACTTACAACAGCTTGTTTAATGGCCGTTCAAAGTCACAACGGCACTGAAAAAAGGGACTTATCAACATTTTTCACAGTTTATGACCTTTGGGGCATCCCTGTCCTCACGTGATCAAAATTCAGGTCTTTGGCAACTCATATTTTATGACGGTTGCAGCATCTCGGCTCATATGACCACGTTTTGTGACCTTCTGACAAGTGAAGTCAATGTGGAAACTGGATTCATCTAATAACCGCGTTACTAACTTATCAACTGCATTTACTTAACCCAGGGGTGTCCAACCTTGGCAACTTTAAGACTTGTGGACTTCAACTCCCAGAATTCCACAACCAGAGTTGAACTTCACAAGTCTTACAGTTCAATGGCGGGATTCAAAAAAGTTTACTACCAGGTCTGTGGGCGTGGCTTGGTGGGCATGGCAGAGGAAGGTTACTGCAAAATCCCCATTCCCTCCCCACCCCACTAACCTGCTTTCCAGCTCCGTTCTCCTGTGCAGGGCAACCAAAGAAGACCCAGCTGATCAGCTTGGACTCAACGGGAGGCAGAGAATAGATGGGGTAGGCGGGGCCAGTCAGAGGTGGTATTGGACGGTTGTCCGAACTACTCAAAATTTCCGCTACTGGTTCTCCAGAACTGGTCAGAACCTGCTGAATACCACCTCTGTTACAGTTGCCAAGGTTTGACACCTTCGATTAAGGCAGGGATAGGCAACTATGCCCCCTTTACAACAGGTGGACTTCAATTCCCGGAGTTCCTGAGCCAGCTTGACTAGCGCATGAATTGTGGGCTTTAAAGTCCACAGGATGTAAATGGGCCACGGCTGCCCACCCCTGATCTAAGGGCTTCCCTTAGTCACCCAGCCTCTAAAAAATGTGCCACTATGTACAGGACTAATGTCAAAATGGGAAACAATCCCCTACTGGTTGGATTTCCACACACTCTTAAACCTTAAACCATGATTTCCATGCCCCAATGTCTGTAAAGCTGAAATTTATGAAGCTGAAACCAAACTACATTATGGATTAGTGTTGCAAAGCTCACCTTTGTCTAATTTATTTTCAAGAGCCATTTAAAAAGGACCACCTGCCCCCTTCTTAAGTCCTCCCAACCTGAGGCTCTTCAAATGTATTAAACAGACTCCAAGCTCCATAGTTCTCTAACCTCTGTGATAACTGAAGTTGAAATCCGTCATCTCTGGAAGACCAAGCTTAGAAGAGGCTAGTAGTCACTGAAGGATGCCAACTTTGAAGAATACTGTCTTTTGTCTCTTAGATTTGATATTCCACTTCAGTGGCTCTTGAGTCATGGATTTCCATGGAAACTTATCTTCCCAATGAGAAGGTCAATAATAAAAGACAGATTTTTTTTTTTTTATCAAAAAAAATAAGCAGTTTGTCCACCAATCCTTCACAATTCACAGCTGCGTGAGAAGACTGGCTGGCTTTAGGATGCAGCCACATCACAGTTTCTTTAGAATTTTGTCCCCAAAATCTATAGCAACATGTTGGGTTTCTGTGGGAAAACAACCACTCAGTATTTCTTCACGGAAAAACGAGTGGGAAAAAGGAGATTTCCTGAAAGAAATAATTTTTTTAAAAAACTTGGTTTAGCCTAAATCATCCCAGAATTCCAGGCAAACTTTCTGTGTCTCTTACCTTCTACACAGGCTGTGTCTTGGATTGCAGTTCAGGTGGTCGTGGACTTAACAAGAGTTTGTTTAATGATCAATCAAAGTTACAATGGCACTGAAAAAAAAAGTGACTTATGGCAGTTTCTCATATTCATAGCCATTGTAGCCCTCTCCATGGTCACACGATCAAAATTCGGATGCTTGGCAACTCGCTGATAGTTATGATGGCTTCAGTGTTCTGGGATCACACGATCCCTTTTTTAACTTTTTGAGAAACAAAGCCAACGGGGAAGCCAAATTTACGTAGCAACTGTGTTACTACTAAACGGCAGTGATTCACTTAACTATGGCAAGAAAGGTCATAAAATGGGGCAAAGCTCACTTAACAACTGTCTCACTTAGCTACAAAAATTGTTGGGCTCATTTCTCGTTGTATGTTGAGAACTACCTGTATCTCTTAAATTTTAACAGTGTCCTAATAGCAGAGAAGAGCTGGAAAAATCCGCAAACCTTAGATAATACTTTCAAAAATTGGGATATTGGCCACCAAAACTTTGAAAACAAGATTTCTATCCTTGTTCCCAATCTTCCGATTTTAACTTTTTTTTTTCTTTGTGGCTACGGGTCATTTTCAATTTACGACTACAGTTGGATTTCTGTTACTAGGCAAGTCGTTCGTCGATCCTCCTCTCATCTCTCGGGTGACTGCGCTGGGACGGATCCTTTTTCTTGAACAAAAAAGATTCATGCTACATCATGCCTGCTACAATGCTGAGTTTTGCCTGCTTTTCGTTCTGTTTAAATAAAGGGTTGGAGGATGGGATTAAGATGGCAACCAAGC
Source organism: Hydrophis major (assembly GCA_033807585.1). NCBI lineage: Eukaryota > Metazoa > Chordata > Lepidosauria > Squamata > Elapidae > Hydrophis > Hydrophis major. The sequence goes on from CM066336.1 coordinate 5,478,433, forward strand.
GAGTTCCTGGCTTGTCGGACAATTGCAGGTGGTAGCACCTCATGTTTATTTAAGCTGTCATTTTAAACCGCCGAGATTTTGCATTTCGTAGGTAAATACGTTTGTAGGCATGCATGTGCAAGCAGCACTTGGGAGCTGAAAAATATGCGTTTACATTAGCAAAAAGGCTGACGATTTCGTTAATGAACAAGCCCGCTACAAATTCAATTTGCACAGGATTCATCTCTCTTCCAAATCTCTCCTACTGAGGAATATGTCATCAGGTTATTATACTACTGCTGCTGGAAGTAGATTTCTGTGCTATTCCCCGGTCAATTATTGTGTTATAATATCCCAAACTCGCTTGCTTATAAGTACATTCCGCCATTCCATGAGACTTAAAAGTTGTGTCCTCATGACCTGCTTACCCTGTTCAATTAATCAACCCATTTCTGGTTTTGGTACCATATGCTGAAAGATAAACTAACTGAGTCAGTTTGTACAAAACCACTATAACCCCTCCACAAAACCCTTCAATATACTGTGTGAAAGTAGCTGCTTAGGTTTGCAACAGGTTGGCTTAAGTGTGTTCTGCGAACATGGCTATCCTAGGAACTATGGTGGTTAGAATGCAGTATTGCAGGCTAACTCTGCCCACAATTGGGAGTTTGATTCCTCACCTGTAAAGGTTGACTTCCAAGATTGGTAAAAATGAGGACCCAGATTGTTGCGGGCAATATGCTGACATTCTAAACCGCTTAGAGAGCGGAGTAAAGCACTATGAAATGGTATATAAGTCTAAGTGCTGTTGCTATCCTCTATTAGTAAACTGGAGTACCCAATGGCACTCCGCAGATTGTCAACCTACGTATCTACTAATCTCTAACCCTTGATTCATCACTGTAAGCTAGGAAGATTTCCAACCAAGGGTAAAAGTACCACAATTGGCTAATCTAACCTTCTCTGAATATCTCGCAAATACAATAGCTAGGAATTCTGGGAGTTGTGGTCAAATTGCCTCTGAAAATTATGGCATGGTTTTTTCTAGAATGGATTTTCAGAAATTAGGACTTTTTCAGTATCATAAGAACCAGTGGCTGACTGGTTAAAGCAAACTATGGTTTAATGTGATGTGCGAATCCAGAAAATGAGAAGGGGCCCTGTTCTCAGTCAGAATGGAGATTTGTTCATTCTTGTTTAGCTGCAGCATTCAAACAAAGGGGCTCACTATAAAGATGGCACACTTTTTTTGTTACCCGAATGCGACATCTGATCTAATTCAGCATAAGGAAGTTGAGTATAATTACAGAAGGCAAGTGAAAATTTGGGGGTGTTGGAATTTATGTGTGTTTGGTTTTGCCTCACATAAAGGCAAACCCCTTTATTCTTAAAACTGTCCAGGAACACAGCAGGAACCTCACTGTGTCACCCCAAATCTCTGCAGTTTTCAACCATTCAAACCAACAAGGAGAACACTTGGTCTACCCACTGCCATCAGTGAATTTAATTAAAATTAATCTGCATGCTTTCCCACCCCCCAAAGCTTGGCTAGCTGGTGACCCTCAATGCATCATGAGTCAGTGAGTTCTACAGACTAACCCAATGGCTTCTTCCATGACCCTTGCATTGTTATTCTGGTGAGAAGCTACCGCCGAGAGGATAGTGTCACGTTTCCCACAAAACAGTAAGCTTCAGGCAGTTGTGCCTTCTTGGAAACTCCTTCCATGTCTTGTACACAAACTCTTCGCTGCTGCTAAAATGCTGCATGAGGAAAGGTTTGTTTATAGAATAGAATAGAATTCTTTATTGGCCAAGTGTGAATTGGACACACAAGGAATTTGTCTTTGGTGCATATGCTCTCAGTGTACATAAAAGAAAAGATATATTCGTCAAGAATCGATAAGGTACAACACTTAATAATAGTCATAGGGCTATATAGCCAAAGGGTATATAGTATATAGTCATAGGGTACAATAAGCAATCAAATCATACTAGGAGACAGTATAAATCATAAGGATACAAGCAACAAAATTACAGTCATACAGTCAAGTGGGAGGAGATGGGTGAAAGGAAGGATGGGAGGATTAATAGTAATAGTAATGCAGATTTATTAAATAGTTGGACAGTGTCGAGGGAATTATTTATTTAGCAGTTCGGGGAAAAACTCGTGTCTAGTTGTTCTGGTGTGCAGGGCTCTATAGCGTCGTTTTGAGGGTAAGAGTTGAAACCATTTATGTCCAGGATACGAGGGGTCTGTAAATATTTTCACAGCCCTCTTTTTGACTCGTGCAGCATACAGGTCCTCTATGGAAGGACTTGATCATCCTGGCTTGAGGCTTGCTTTACCAGCCAGCGTTAGACATCTTAGTGGCTTACGAATTGTAGCTTATTGGGTTTTATACCGTAAAGCAGGTTAGCATAGCAGCTGATCAGGGATCAAGTCCTGACAAGCCGTGAAATACTTCGCTTAGCCTGTCACACTAACGAAGATGCCAAGCAACGGTTCAGGAAACGCATGAGAACACTTTTTTAATCACTGTAAGCCAGGCTACCATGTTTAAGGATCTTTGGACTGAAGGTGCCTCTATGCACTAGTGGCGGGTTAATCAATAGGAGATATGAACTCAGTAGCCCTAGATCGAAATGCAACAAGAGGCTCGGGCTGTATATACGTGGTATGTGTGTGCACTCATCGTTGTCCCGCACTGCCTATCTCCATGGGGACCCTTCTCTCTTTTCCAGGCCTTGAGGCTGCACCTCAGTCTCAAGGGGGTAATTACAAAGATGTTTGTTTTCGATTGCCTCATTTAGACACAAGTGACTTTTGTGCCGTACCGAAGCTGCCTTGTTCGTGAGTGTGCCTATCTGCATATGTAGGTGTGTGTGTGTGTGTGTGTGTGTTTGCATGTAACTGACTGATGCAACAATTCAACATTCGGGGAAGTATTGTTCCCTTCTTAATTAGAGGGAGCCGTGTCTTCTAATGCAGTGTTTCTCAGCCTTGGTGATTTTAAACTGGGTGGACTTCAACTCCCAGAATTCCCCAGCCAGCGTAGTCCTCAACTTACCACTGATTCATTTAGTGACCAGTCCAAGTTACCACGGCACTGAGAAAAAGGAATTACGGCTGTTTTTCCATGCATACAACTGTTGAGCATCCCCTCACGGTCACATCAGAGGTGGGATTCAGCAGGTTCTGACCAGTTCTGGAAAACCGGCAGGGGAAATTTTGAGTAGTTCAGAGAACCGTCCAATACCACCTCTGACTGGCCTTGTCAACCCCATCTATTCTCTGCCTCCTGTTGAGTCCCAGCTGATCGCCTGGGTCTTCTTTGGTTGCCCTGCACAGGAGAACGGAGCTGGAAAGCAGGTTAGTGGGGTGGGGAGGGAATGGGGATTTTGCAGTATCCTTCCCTTGCCACGCCCACCAAGCCACACCCATCAAGCCATACCATGCCCACCAAGCTGTGCCCACAGAACCGGTAGTAAAACCAGTAGTAAAACATTTTGAATCCCACCACTGGGTCACATGATAAAAATTCAGACACTTGGCAATCGGCTCGTATTTGTGATGGAGTCACACAATCCCCTTTTGTGGCTTTCAGACAGGCAGGTGTCGGGGAGGGAGCCAGGTTCACTTAATAACCATGTCACTAACTTAACAATTGCAGGGATTCACTGACCAACAGCGGCAACAACAACAACAACAAAAAAAGGTCCTTTAACAAATGTCTTCCTGAGCAACATCAATTTTGGGCTCCGTTGTGATCCTAAGTCAAGGATTCAATGTACTTTGGAAGCGAGGAGCAGAAGAGCCAAAAAGGAATGGAAGCCTCTGAAGCCGTGGATTTTGGGAGGACCGTCTCCTTATCTGCTCCTCACGATCCTTTATTTCTTCAGTATCCCTTCCAGGTCAAACGAAGGGCCTGAGCCATCCCTGGAGACCGAAGTCTTCGAAACAGCGAGCACTAAAATTAGAAGCCCTGTAACTACGTGTGGAAGCGTGGGCGGCCTAAGTGGCTAGGGAGCGAGCCTAAATTATTCTTAACTTTATTAATTACCGTGTTAGTAACACCTGAGGCAGCCGGGAGCATGCATGCCCAGAAAGACACGTGCATCTGCAGACACACACCTGTAGAAGGGCTCCTTGGGCGAGAGGAAGCGAGGCCTAACAAGCAGGTCTAAAGGGCAGGGATGTATTGGAGGCGCCACTAACCTGCTCTCCAGTCTGCCATGGCTCCATCCTGTTTCGCCTGTGGCAATGGACATCCACAATGCATTCCACGGCGAGGGGGGCTCCAGCTGTGCCAAAAAAAAGCCAACAATCCAATGTTACGCAGTAAGCAAAAAAAAAAAAAAGGGCGTTGGTGGTTGGGTGAGAAACACATTTTATGTTTAAGGTTTGAAGCTGCCATCTCCTTGTGATGCCCAGTTTGAATGAATGACCACTCATAAAACGCCTGAAATAGCTCGAGAGTCACGGCAAGAGGTACTTTTTCAGGAAGCAAGTGGACTTTCTCTTCTTCTTTTTTTAAATAATAAATTTTATTAGTCATATTTTCATCATAAAAACACATTCCCACTCATTACAGCTTTCCAGTATCGGTGTTCATTCACATTGATATCGGTGGTGGTATTCTACGGGTTCGGCCCAGTTCTGCAGAGCCGGTGGGGGCGATGAGCAGCGAAGACCGAACCTGTTCTCTCTGACACTCTGCTGTTGGGCCCATCTGCCCACCTGGGTTCCCACATCACCTTTATGTCCTGCTTTTGTAGCGTAGCTGCTTTGCACAGCAATTGCTGAAGTGTCGGGGCGAGTGCAGGATTGCAGGTGGTGACTCAAAATGCCTCTGCGCCTGTGCAAAGTCTGCATTTGGTGCACGCACACACCAAGCCACGGCCACCAAACTGGTGGTAAAAATATTTCAAACGCACCACTGATTGACCTACTTTCCAATTATATAGGTGGTTACTATATATTACATAGTTGTTGCTGTATTCAGCATAAACCAAATATTTACAAAATTACAAATAGTAATTAATCTCATCTTACCATAGCTCCTACGTACCCTTCATCTATCAGTTTTGCGTCTACCTTCCAACCAATTGTACCATAAATTCTAGATCTCGTAGTACTCCGTTTCTTCTCTGTCTTTTAATTCCATCGATAACCTATCCATCTCTGCACGTTCCAAAACCTTTTTTATTATCATTATGTCGGAAGCAGTATTGTCTTGTTTCCAGTTCTGGGCAAGGGCAATTTCTGGCCACAGTTATTATATGAAGTATTATGTCTTGGCATTTTTTACAGATATTATATCTCAATATGCTGTCATCTGCCTCCTTGAGATGCCCACTTGAATGACCACTCATAAAACTCCTGAAATAGCTTGAGAGTCATGACGAAAGGTGCTTTTTCAGGAGGCAACTGGACTTTCTCAATTTTTCTTTAAAGACTTCTTGCTTCTCCTTCAAGAAGCTTCTTCAGCTCTGACGGGATGCTGGGGAATGGAAGGGTTTATATTCCTTGCAGACAGCTGTAATTTGCATCCTTTTAGGGATCATTGAGGCCTCTTGCAGGTTTATCTGTGTCTGTGGGATCACCTGAATAGGGCCAATGTGTGTGCAGCCTTTTTGACTGCAGGATATTTTTCTGCCGTGTGTTCCTTCACTGTTGAAGACAGGTGCAGGCTGTCGGGGATGAGTCTATGCTTCCTGCATCTCAGAATGAAGCAAAAATGGCTCCTGTAATTTGCACTCTTTCTGGAAATCTGTCCATATTCCCGCAACCATTTAAACAGGGTTCATCCCAAAGTGTATGGCTAAATGTCTATGGAGATTCTCAAGTCATCCAGGCCACAGTTCTCCCAATAGTGCTTTTTTTTTTTTTTTTTCCAGGAAGCAACTGCACTTTCGGGTTTCTCTTTGAAGATGTTTTGCCTCTCATCCAAGTCAGAGCTGAAGAAGCTTCTTGGACAAGAGGCAAAACATCTTCAAAGAGAAACAAAAAAACGACCTACAGGGGTAGTCTCAAAGGTGCTTTTTTCTGGAGCCAACTGGACTTTCTGGTTTCTCTTTGAAGATGTTTCACTTCTCATCCAAGAAACTTCTTCAGCTCTGACAGGATGGTGGGGAAGTCCTGTCGGAGCTGAAGAAGCTTCTTGGATGAGAAGTGAAACACCTTCAAAGAGAAACCGTAAAGTCCAGTTGCCTCCAGAAAAAAGCACCTTTGGACAACCATAACCTGGATGATGGAGCTTTTTTCTGATTTACTCTGAGAAGCAAAAAGCTGAAGACACAAGCCTGAAGATGATGAATGAGACTTCATCGAAACGTCGCCTAGATACTTCCAATCTTACACGGGAGAAAACCCGAATAACCAAAGATCCACATACACACACACACACACACACACACACACACCACATACATGTACATATATACATACATATATACATACATACATACATATGTATGAATGATATATTATCTCACCCTTTAGAACAGACTTATCCTCCAGATGGATTGTGATTTGCAGCCTTCTGCAATCCTGCTGACTTTGGAATGGCAGGAATTTTAGGCCAGAACACAACTGGAGGGCATCAGGTTGGAGAAAGGAGGGGGATTTCAAGCAACCCGACAGCTGGGCAAGGAAAGCTGGCAAGTCTCGCAGCGCAGCTCCAGTCTAGTACATCAACCTCTAGAAATAAACAACTGATCTGTGACTGCATTCAGCCCTCTCTTCTTCCCAGCCCACAAAGATAGAGACACATCTTTGGGATGAGGTGTGGCTGGGAACTACCTCACAAGGACAAAACTCCTGCTTTCCCAGGGAAAGCGGGACAAGGTTTATGAAGCTCCGGCTTCCAACCCTTTTTTTTTTTTGTGGGAGGGGTGTCTCTTTAGGTCTCTGGAAAGGAAAACGTGGATGGGAAAAGCCCGAGAAGTTCCCGGTTCAAATTCCTCTTACGATCTCTAGGAATAAAAGAGAAAGGAAAGGGGGGAAGGGGCCGGGACCAGCGTCCGAAGGGTTAACTGGTGTTTGTGCTCTGGCACCTGTTTAAAGAGAATGTGGGAATGCTGGGTCCTGCCCCCTGCCGCTGACCCCTGGCGACCAATCTGCTGGTAGGGGTGGGGGGTCAGCAGGCCAAAATATGTCAACTATCTCCCCAGGCATGAAAAGTGACAACTCGGGGAGAATGGAATGAAAAGAGGGTGTGTGGGGGGGGGGGAATCCGTGTATTTAGGGGATGGGGTCGGGGGGGGGGGAAGAGAGGCTATACAAGGACCAGCAATGGAAGACCCCACTCCACACAATCCATCCCTCTCCCTCCTCATCCTCCCCCTGCAAATCTTGACCTCTGGTTTCCTTTAAATTTTTTTTTTTTTTTGGTTTAATTTTCATGCAGCCATTCATTGCAAGGGAAAATCCTTTTTCGAGTCCTTTTACGGACCTTGTGTGACTCCATCCTGCCCTTGAGCCTGGAGAGGGTGGGGACGGTCTGTATGTGTGTGGGGTGTGGGGGTGTCATCCTCTGAAGGCCAATCCACCGCCACCGAGGTCTGGTGCCACATCTTCTGGGCCCGCGGTATAAATAGTCCGCTTTATAAATAATGCAGCATTATTATTCTCTCTCTATAATTATCTGGGGTGGGGGGAAATTTGCGGCCAGGCAGGTTCTTGGGCACATGGCGGCAGGTTGTGTGGACCGGGGGGGGGGGGGGCAGCGTCCTGCTGCCTCTTTGAAGCGCCCTCTCCTCATTGACAGGCTGGCTGGGAATCCAACCAAAGGATCCTACAACCTTGTTCTCTCTCTGTGTGTGTAGGCATGTTTCACAAATGAAGATTCCCAACTGCATCCCTTTCTTCTAAACCAACTTTAAGATGGGCGGACTTCAACTCCCAGAATTCTCCAGCCAGCAGAATCTGGTGGACCTTCAAGTTACCAAAGTTCAGAAAAATTATTAGAATAGGCCCCTTCCAGCCCTGATTTCTATTCTGTTCTGTTCTGTTCCGTAATTCTACTCTATTCTATATTGTTTTGTTCTGTTCTACTCTACTCTATTCCACTCTATTCTTATTCTATTCTATTCTATTCTATTCTATTCTATTCTATTCTATTCTATTCTATTCTATTCTATTCTATTCTACTCTACTCTATTCTCTTATTCTACTCTACTCATTGTAAGTCAAGACTCCTTGTTCAACAATCTTAACACTTCCTTTCATACAACTCCTCCTGGCTGACCAACCGAACTCGTACCATACAAACCATAAAACCTATTCTCATAATAAAATGAGCTCGACTTCCAGATGCGTTAATCTCCTTTTTGAGAATTCTGGTTGTTATCCAGCACATCTGTGGAGCATGAGAGGGGTTGCTATAGCAGGGATTCTGGCAAAGTCCTGCCAGTGTAAGATGGGAGAAACTGAGGCAGGCATCCTGAAATGCAAATCCTGGAAGTGCAGGCATGCTTATTCTCGAACAGACTGGCAGAATAGAATAGAATAGAATAGAATAGAATAGAATAGAATAGAATAGAATAGAATATACTGTAGAGTAGAGTAGAGTAGAATAGAATAGAATATAGAGTAGAGTGGAATAGAATAGAATAGAATAGAATAGAATAGAATAGAATAGAATAGAATAGAATAGAAATAGAAATAGAAATAGAAATAGAAATAGAATGTAGAGTAGAGCAGGGTAGAATAGAATAGAATATACTGTAGAGTAGAGTAGAGTAGAATAGAATAGAATATAGTGTAGAGTAGAATAGAAAAGAAATAGAAATAGAAATAGAAATAGAAATAGAAATAGAAATAGAAATAGAAATAGAAATAGAAATAGAAATAGAAATAGAAATAGAAATAGAAATAGAAATAGAAATAGAAATAGAAATAGAAATAGAAATAGAAATAGAAATAGAAATAGAAATAGAATAGAATAGAATGTAGAGTAGGGTAGAATAGAATAGAATATACTGAAGAGTAGAGTAGAGTAGAATAGAATAGAATATAGTGTAGAGTAGAATAGAATAGAATAGAATAGAATAGAATAGAATAGAATGTAGGGTAGGGTAGAATAGAATAGAATAGAATATGGAACAGAACAGAACAATTTTGTTATTCTAATGTCTATATATGCCCATGTTACTTACTGGGTGACCATAGGCAAGTTATGCAAGTGTGTGTGTGTATATATGCACGCTGTGCATATGGTAAAAAAATCTCCTGTCCAATCTGTGATAAAAATCAGAAGAAAACAATCCTTCCTTATACAGCAGTGTTAGATTTTTATTAGCTCTAAAAAAGCAGATAAAAACAAATACGTTCTCCTGGCAGATGTGGCACATATGAAGTTTCAGGCGCTTTCTTTTTTTAAACTCAATTCACTTTGCCACGCAAAGAGTAAAAACAGCTTTGGCTCGGGCACACACCCCTTCAGATTTAAAAAGGGGCTCCCTTAATTTTTTTTCTTTTCCTTAACCTAGTGTCTTAAGTGGTCCAAGGGGTGAGTGAGTGACAAAAGCCCATTTTGTCAGCACCCACTGCAGGAGGGATAAAAGGACTTTAGAAAGGAAACACAAAAACTCTTTTTATCCATTAAGAACCACTTCCTTTAATCCTACCCTGCTTTTGAAATTTTTGCTGCCGGGAGATTAAATGGACCATCGGAGTGGCTGTCTTTCCAAATATCCTTTACAGAAAGTAAATTGGCTTTCACTGTCCGCCCCAACCCAGAAGCCAACAAGCCTCCAAGGGCATCCATGCCCTTCCCCTGTTTTAAGTCCCTTTCGCAGCTTCCCCCTACCCCCAAAAGAAGGGATTTCATCCAGAATCGCCCAAAGAAAGGGGAAGGAAAGCCCCCCAAATTGCTCCATGAGATTCAAGAGACCCTTAAACCCCACTACCCCCTCCCCCCCCAAAAAAAAAGAGCAGGGGCGAAGAAAAGGAGAATATCATTAAAAGGCACTTACAGAGCAAAGAAGAGGCGGGGGTCTCGAGGAAAGCGGGGTGGAGTCCCTGTTTCAGAGGAACCCCCCTTCCCTCAATTGGGAACCTCGACCTCCCCTCCCCTCCCCCCCCCGTTTTGGCCCCGGCGGGCTCCGACTCGGGCACCGGCCGCCGGGCAGGGTCCAGCCAGAGGCAGGGAGAGAGGAAGGGGGAAGGCGGTTATATTTAGCTCCAGGGCGGGGTCGACTTTCGGAAGAAGCGAAGGAGGAAAAGAAGGAGTTAGCGGAGAGAGGCTTAAACTTAGAAAGGAGGGCCGGGCGCCTTGTGACTCCCTGCCATGGCCGAAATAGCCAAAAGTTCGTCCCTGCGGCTGAATTAAGCAGCAGCAGGCACTAAAAACAGCTGCTGTGAAATCTTTCCTCCCTCCTGCCGCCGCCGCCGCCGCCGCCCCGGGGAGCCTTGCCAGTTGGCATCGCCCTCCTGCTTTTGGCCCCGGGCGAGGGGCGCGGGAAACGCAAGCCCGGGCCGGCTCCGCAGCTCGCACGCAGCCCAGCCCAGCAAACGGCTCCCGTCGCCTCGCCTGCCCCGCTTGCTGCTTTTTCCCAGCGCAGCCAGTCCGCCAGCCAGCCGGGACGCTTTGCTGCATGCAGCCTTGTGCGCCGGCTTCGCGGCGCCTCCTGCCGGCCAGCAATTAGCCCGAAGCAGCGCTGAGCTAGAGCCGCGCTAGGTGCGCGAATCCCCAACCCTTTGCACCTGGCTGCATCCCGCCACGCTCCTCCAGCCGCAGGCCGGCTTTCTCTGTGTCATGGAATATATGTGGGTAGATGCATCATTTTGTATTTATTTCTTTACTTGCCTTGATATCCGTGCTTCGCTGTGAAACTACGTGATCAGGCTTAGTTTTGGAGAAGGAAGATAAAGGGGGAAATTTCTGCCTCTGCCTACCAGCATCCATCCATATTCATCTGGCCAGCCCTCTTGTCAGTGTGTGAGAGAGTTAAGGGCGGTTTGGAAACTGAAACAGTATTGGTTGTGTGAGCAAGGAGACAGCAAGGAGCCTGGGCGTGGCTTAGCTCAACTGTTCTGTCCTAAAGCTGCTTGGTACTGTGAAACTGAAACTCCTCTGCTTGTGTTTTGCATTTGGAAGAGATTTCTTTTCAGGTGGGGAGGGGGAGTAGAACTTCTTAGCATCAGAGTGCATGTTAATAATAATAATATAGGAAATATTAATGCTCCGATGGTCATTTCGAAAAATCCTTTCTTAGTGAACACCTCGAAGCCAAGAGGAACCTACGTGCCAAATTTCAAATTGGTAGGCTTTACGGTTCTGGAGATTTCGTGACGATGCGTGAGTTGTATTTCGCTTTGATATATATCGCTTTTGTCATATCTATGTAGTGTATATTGGAGGTGGCAACCCTTCGAGAGCTATATGCAACAACTGTTCATTTTAATGGATGACAATTAGTGTACATTCAAAGCGACAATAAAGTTAGTCTAAGTCTAAATCCGGACCGCGGTGGGATGGGCAAACCCACACCGTTGCATTCTGCAGACCCAGCAGTCAGGTTAATACGGAAGGGGGTTGTGTGAATGTAGCCTTTGTGGACTTTCTGCCCTGGGTAGGAGGGGGTCAGAGGCTTTCTCAGGCTTTGAAAAAGTTGGAGGGGCGGAATGACCCTTTCACACGTCTGTGGTGATGCTCAGTCTCTCCAGGGCATGGTTGTCCCAAAGGTGTTTTTTTCAAGAGGCGACTGGGCTTTCTGGTTTTTCTTTGAAGACCTTTCGCTTCTCATCCAAGAAGCTTCTTCAGCTTTGATTGGCTCATTCTCCACCATCCAGCCAGAGCTGAAGAAGCTCCTTGGATGAGAAGCGAGATGTCTTCAAAGAAAAACCAAAAAGCCCAGTTGCCTCTTGAAAAAAGCACCTTTGGCATGACCCTTTCACATGTTTTTTTCTTCTCCCTAGATCAGTGGATGTCCCTTGTTTTTTGCTCCAGGCACACAGGAACCTTCCAATAGTGAAGCGACTCTGGCTTATAAATTACCACAGTAATTTATCAGTGGGCTCTTGCTACCTGCCAGTAGCAAGTCTTTGCCTGCCTTGGATATAATCGATTGTCACGACAGCCTTATTATGATTCTTACAGTCTGGGTTCATACATTCACAGAGGTCATTGTCAAATATTGATGGATGATCTTAATCCATTTGGGAGGAGTAAGTGCAAGCTAGTCAAAATAAGCAGACACAATTGATTTGTATGGGAAAATCTGGCAGGCAAAATTGGAAGAATAGCCTAGTTGCAAGATCAATTGTAGCAACTTTAAGACCTGCGGACTTCTACTCCCAGAATTCCCTAGGCAACCATGGGGAATTCTGGGAAATGAATTCTAAGTCTTTAAGTTGCCACAGTTAGACACCCCAGATGCAAGTTTTTTGTCCTGGTTACCTTCTGGCTGGAGAAAAACTCTCCCAGGAACAGCCTTTGGCTGCAGAGGATCAAGTGCAAAATGTGGTCAACAAAAACTGTAACTTAAAGTCCAAACAAGGCAAGATGAGGTAATTAGTCCGGCAGGGCAAGAGAAGGAATTCCAGATATGAAGGAACAGGTGTAATTCAACACGGTTGGGAGGATGCCAGGACCACAGATAACCAAAGTCAACACAAGATAAACTCACGTTTGTTCCCAGAAGACACTGCGCTCAGTTGCCTCTCTTTTAAACTCCCTTCCCAGCTGTGGCTAATGAAGGGAATCAGGTCCCTTTCCTCCCCTGTAAGCCACACAACCCACGTTGCTCTGTTCCGTTCCGCCCTGTGTGCCCTAGAATGAAGAGGGGGTGGGTCTGGACTCCCTCTCCCTTGTTATATCTCTCCCTGCTCTGCCCAGCCAGACTTTGCCCTTCCCCAGTTTCCTCCACAGCCAACAGAGACACACTCCCACTCCCTGTCAGCTGTTCATCTTTCTCCTTGGATTCAGACTCCAACATGACAGGACCCCCAAAGAGGGGTATATCCCCCACTCCCCAATTTGTCCCATGACAACATCCCTGCAGGGTAGGTTGGCTGAGAAAGTCACCAGAGAACTTCCTCTGCTTAACATACAGGTAATCCTCATCTTATGATCCCAACTGAGCCCAAAATTTCAGTTGCTAAGCAAGACAGTTGTTAAGGGAGTTCTGCCCCATTTTACAACCTTCCTGGCCACAGTTGTAAAGTGAATCCCTGCAGTTGTTAAGTTAGCAACGTCATTGTTAAGTGAACCTGGCTGTCCCATTGACTTTGCTTGTCAGAAGGTCACAAAAGTTGTCATGTCACCCCTGGATACTGCAACCGTCATAAATATGAGTCAATTGCCAAGTGCCCAAATTTTGATCACATGACCATGGGGATGCTGCAAAGGTTGCAAATGAGAAGACCAGGTGTTAAGTCACTTTTTTCCCCGTGCTGTTGGAACTTTGAAATTAATTAGCAAAGGCCGACTCCTGAGAGAGGTTCTCCAGAAAGCACCATGTCTTGGATCTTTCAACCATGGTAGGACCAGCAAATGGTACAGCAGACATCTATAACCTGTGATAGCTAAACTCTTGATTTATTTGATCTCCATATCATGCAGAGGCTCAAAGAAGCACCTTTGCTCTTCGTTCCCTGCAGCAACAGTGACTCTATAAAGTAGGTTCGGCTGAGACGGTCTCACCCAAAGTAACCCGCGATCAGCTTCTACTCTCTGTTCTGGCCAAACCCCTTCCCCACTTAATGGAAGAAAACAAGTCAGATGGACACTATATTTCCGGCATTTCAATTTTGTGTTGCGTTACAAGTGGGAAAAATTTCCTAGCAGATGCATTCTCCAGAAAACCACAATATGCGGGGAGATTGGGACGAACTATTCCAGGCCATAATGCTGGCTGTAGAGTTGCAGCAGCAAATCCTACCAGAAAGGTCCAGAGAAAGAGCTCAAGTAGCAGCATCACCCCCGGCCCTTACAGAAGCAGATAACAGATAATCGGAGTTGGAAGGAACCTTGTAGGTTATCTAGTCCAACACCCTGCCCAAGCGGGTGACCGTACACCATTTCTGACAGAGGGCAGTCCAGTCTCTTCTTGAAAGCCTCCAGTGATGAAACTCCCACAACTTCCGAAGGCAACTTCTATTGCATCGGTTGATTGTCCCCACTGTCAGAAAGTTTCTCCTTATTTCCAGGTTGAATCTCTCCTTGTTCAGTTTCCATCCATTATTTCTTGTCTGGCCTTCGGGTGCCTTGGAAAATAGCTTGACCCCCTTCCTCCTGTCTGGGGCAGCCCCTCCAATATTGGAAGACTGCTATCCTGTCTCCCCCTGGTCCTTCTCTTCCCTAGACTAGCCATGCCCAGTTCCTGTAGCCGTTCATCGTACGTTTTAGCCTCCAGTCCCCTAAGCATTATAGCATTACAGGATGACCCATGGTTTCGAGAGAATCGACAACTGCTAAACTTAACCGACAGTGTGCTGAACTTAATCCCTACCCAATTGCATTTTAGCCTAACCTGTTTCTCTGAAGCCAGGCTCTTTAAAATAGGGGGGGTCAAACTCAAGGCCCGCAGGCTGGATCTGGCCCACAGGGTGTTTAGAACTGGCCATGGGGCCGCCCTGGAAACAATGAAGGGCCGGTCCACTGTGCCATAGCCAGCAAAAACGGAGCTCTGCAGGGCCACACACAGCCTTACCAAGCTCCATTTTCACTGGCAGAGAGTTGCAGGAGGCTGTCACAGCTGAAAACGGAACTCGGGAGCCCATTTGTGCTGGCAGAGGCACTTGGACCACCACAGGCGCCCCCGACACGAATGACGTCGAGCTGGCCATGTTCATCCTGGCCATGCCCTCCCACCGTTCCCCCTGAGGTCAATCAAACACAACTCTGATGCAGCCCTCAATAAAATTGAATTTGACACCCCAGCTGTAGAAGTTTCTGCTTTTTAAATAAAATGTATTAATAGGAAAAGGTGCTACCGGACTGATTTGTGATACACAGAATTTTTTTCATTCCCTAACTGCAAACATCAGGCTTTGAAAAGTACAGCTGGTTCCCAATGGAAGAACTGTATTATTATTATTATTTTTCCGTGAACTTCCCTTCAGCCAGTATGGACACGAAGAGAGAAAACAATTCTGTTTTTGTCGATAAAAGGAAGGCAAGATTCGAATCTTGGCTCAACATGGCACAAATCCCACCTCTGCTTCTTTGTAAGAAGAGACTTAACGTCTCAGTTTTTTTTTTTCTTTTCCCTGTCCTCCTTCCAGCTGGGGGAGGTCAATAAAAAAAAATCACAAAAGAAAGTGAAGTGGAAAATATGATATAAATGGAACTGAGTTTCTAAAATAAAGGCTGCATTCTTCATTCCGGGACGGCCATTTACAGCATCAATAGAGTTTGTTTGGAAAAATTACGGGAGGATGTTGCAGGACCAGTTCTGGAATGCAGCAAGGTTGGGCATCTGCCAAGACCCAGAACCGACGGCGGGGTGGGGGGGCAGCTATTGTTTCCAGTCATTGGTAGCAATTCTGTTGATTGTCTTCTAATTTCAAGGGAAACCCCACCCCTAACATTTTGAAACTGTTTACAGGAGGTCGTTGACTTACCACCATTCGTTTAGCAGCTGTTTGAAGTTACAAGAGCACTGGAAAAAGTGACTTAGGTCTGGTCCTCTCACTTATGACCATTGCAATGTCCCTGCGATCGTGTGATTAAAATTTGGTTGCTCGTCAACCGGTGTGTAAATTACAATGGTTGCAGCATCTCGAGGTCATATGATGGGGGAACCTAATGGGGGAAGCTGGATTTGCTTAGCAACTGTGTTATTCATTTAACAACTGTGGCAAAAAAGGGGGGGCATAAAATTGGGTGTGACTCATTTAACAACTGTCTTGGCTCAACTGTAGTCATAAGGAGAGGGCTACCTGTAGGCAATTTGAGAACATGAATCCTCCAGATATTTGATTTCAATTTCAACTCAAAATCAATACATTGATTTCAACCAAGAGAGGACAGACTTCCTAAGTTTAAGATTGGGGATTGGTACTCATGATGCAGCCAAGAACTTAAGAGACATTTCCTCCTGGGGAGGAAACCTATGGCAAATCTGAACAGCATACTAAAAAGCAGAGATATCCCCCTGCCAACAAAAGTGCGTAGAGTCAAGGCTCTTTCCCAGTTGCAATGCATGGCTGTGAAAGTTGGACCATAAGGAAGGCTGAGCGCCAAAGAATGGAGGCCCTTGAAGTCTGGTGCTGAAGAAGATTCCTGAAAGTCCCTTGGACTGCAAGGCCAACAAACCGGTCAGTCCTAGAGGAGGTCAACCCTGGCTGCTCTTCAGAAGGCCAGATCCTGAAGAGGAAACTCAAACACTTTGGCCACCTCATGAGAAGGAAGGACTCACTGGAGAAGAGCCCAATGCTGGGAACGATTGAGAGAAATAGAAGAAGGGGACTGCAGAGAAGGAGGGGGCTGGATGGAGTCACTGAAGCAGTAGGCATGGGCTTAAATGGACTCCGGGGGATGGTAGAGGACAGGAAGGCCTGGGGGAACGTTGTCCATAGGGTTGTGATGGGTCAGACACGACTTCGCAACTAACAACAACTCATGATGTACAAGATACGTTTCACCAATCCAGGTATTGTCTATATCCACATCTCAGGATCCATCTCACTTTTTAGACTGTGGCATGGCTTAAAAACAACAACAACAACCCTGACTTCACAGAGCAAACAGCATACAGACAAACGATTCATTGTTAAGAAATTTCAAGTGGCTTTTATTACCATGCATCTTGACCTTTGCCTATTGACAATGATCCGGTGATATATCTCTTAAATAAACATTGTGCACAGCCTCAAAGGCTGCTTACTGTTGCAAGCTGAAACAGCAAATTTAACAGAGTCGGGATAGAATAATCCTTATGTTTTCTTTACCTGTATCGGTTCTGACTGAACCAACAGTTTTTTTTTAAAGCGCTGCATACTTTCAAATCTTTCAATATATATATTTTTTTACCCCAGTTGTTTGCAGACAAGCCTAACCCAAAAGGCACACAGGGCAGAATCAGTCTGTACATGTCTAGACTTTTGGGACACCTGAGAGGCTGGTGAACAAAGGAGTTTTGGGTGTGTACAAATACAGCTGTAATTCGGTATGCAAGGAAAGTTTCCAAAATATCTACACTTAAGAAACAGAACAGATACCAGAAAATAAAACCCATGTTTGAATTCAGCTTGGGGTTGAAACCATGAGCCCCTAGATTAGAGCTACAGATAAGACTTCAAAAACTCAAAACGAGTGTTGGGACTCGTTTCTAACTAACACCTTTTATTTAAAAGTGTACAGGTAGTCCTTGATTTGCAATCACAATTGAGCCCAAACTTTTGGTTGCTAAGTGAGGCAGCGGTTATGCAAATTTTACCACCTTCTGTGATGATCCGGGGTGTGGCACAAAGGCAACACAGTCAAATAAACAATAAGAGTCTCTTTATTATCTCCAACTTTGCCTCCCCCTTGTCCAGGTTACCTTCTGCTGCAGAAAAACTCTCCCAGGAACAGCCTTTAAGTAGAGGAAATTCAGTCCAAAACAAGGTACACACAAACTGTAACTTAAAATCCAAACAAACCAAACTGAAGTATTTAGTTTATAGGGCAGGAGAAGGAATTTCAGACTTGAAAGCATGGCAAAACTCACAGTTGGGAAGACACCAGGAATATAGAAAAGCCATAACGATACAAGATAAATTCACATTTGCTCCCAACAACTTGCTGCGCACAGCTTCCTCTTTTATACACTGTGTTCCCAGCTGCAGCTAATTAAGGGAATCAGGGCCCTTTCTTCCCCCGTAAGCCATGCAACCCACGTTGCTCCCTTCTCAGTTCCTCCCTGCGTGCCCTAGGATGAAGAGGGGGTGGGCCAGAGTCTTCATCTGAATTTCCTCTCCCTTGTTCTACCTCTCCCCTGCTCTGCCCAGCAGGATTTTGCCCTTCCCCAGTTTCTTCCATAGCCAACCAAACCCCACTCCCACTCCCTGTCAGCTGTTTGGCTTCCTCCTCCGAGTCAGATTCTGACAGGGGCATGACACCTTCCTTGCCATAGTTAAGTGAATCACTGCAGTTGTTTAATAACAAGGTTGCTAAGTGTATCTGGCTTTGCTGTTGACTTTGCTCGTCAGACAGTTGCAAAAGGGGACCATGGTCATATGACCGTGGGACACAGCAACCATCATAAATACGAGTCAGTTGCCAAGCATCTGGATTTTAGTCACATGACCCTGCGAAGCTGCAGTGGTTGTAAGTGTGGAAAAAAACCCCAGTCCTAAGTCACATTTTTCAGTGCTGTTGTAACTTTGAAGAGTCACTAAATGAACTGTTGTAAGTTGAGGACTATCTGTATGCCTTTTATAATAATAATAATAATAAACCTAGGAAATATGCTACCAAATTCCTTCAGCTATTTTGCCACCATAAACTAATGCAGTCCTCCTTCGGTAAGGCAGCCTCTGAGTGTCATTTTTGCATTCTGCTCCACACTGCCAGATGGGTTTCCAAAATTTGGAGGCAAGACCTACCTGAAAGCAGCAGAGCTGCATTCTTAAAACAAGCTTAATCAAAAAATATAAACTGCTTCTCCAACCCAGGGAAAATAACCCAGAAAATCTGGCCCAATTAATGTGACATTTCCTCACTTACTCAGCCGTACTAAAACGGTTCTCTACTTATGGCCATTCATTCAACAATTCTTTGAAGTTATTGCACTAACAAAGTGACTTGGTCCTCACACTTATGACCATTGCAGCATTCCCCACAACCACGTGATCACAATCTGGGTACTTGACTTACATTTCTGATGGTTCAACATACCAGGATCATGGGTTCTCCATCTGCAACCTTCCCAGCTGCCTTCTGACAAAACCAAGTCAATAAGGAAGCCAACAAGAAAGGTTGCAAATCAAGATCATCTTGTGTCTACCTTGCTTAAATATTCTGGTCCCAGTTGTGGTTACTACATGTACAGTACTTACCTCATTATAGCTTCTTCCCTTCCAAAAAATGTAGCCTGCAGCTAGTAAAAGCCTGGTCATGTCTCGCTGTTTCCATACTTGTTCTACATGCACTGCACCTTAAATCACAAAGAAATGTACTGCAGGGAGTAGGTTTCTCTGCCTTGCTGACTACTTGGGATCATGCTCTGTCGAGATGCTCAGTCATTCAGGTCATAGTTGTCCCAAAGGTGCTTTTTCAAGAGGCAACCAGACTGTGTTTTCTTTTTTTGGGGGGGGGGAGGGAGGGAGGGAGGGAGGGAGGGAGAGAGACGTTTCGCTTCTCATCCAAGAAGCTTCATTAGCTCTGACTGGATGGTGGAGAATGGAAGGATTTGTATTCCTTGCAGGCAGCTGGTCATTTGCATCCTTTGAGAGGGTCCTTGAGGCTGCTTGGAGGTTTGTCACCTGAGTAGTGCAGATGGGTGTGGAGCCCCCTTGGAGCTGCCGAAAGGAGTGTGTTGTGGGTCTGTGTCCCTTCGCTGTTGCTTCGCAGGGCAGAAAACATCCTGCAGAAAAGCCCAGCTCCACATCACAGTATTTGACAACTTTACTGAGAACTTTGTCCCCAACTTCAAAGCAGTTTCTCTGCATCAAAGAAGCTTCCCTGCAAATGCTAAGTAGCACTTTGCCCTCAAGTCATTTGGCAACTTTGGCAAAAGCTTTGCACAGAATCCCTTAAGGCAAGGTGGTGGTGGTGGGAATAGGTTCAGAGACACTGTGCCACAATGTCTGAAACAAGCAGCCTCATAGCCTAGGTGTCAGGTTGCGCCAACAACTCCTTCCCCCTCCTCCCCAACATTTGGGAAATCCCAGGTCTCCTGAACAGGCTTCTGTGCACCTCTGTACCACACCTTAATTCCATGCCTTGATCAAACACACCACCTTCCCTTTCCATTATATTTGCAACATTTCTAGCAAAAAATCCATGCCTTCCACTTAAGGGCTAGAATTTTAAGAAGATAATAATGGAAGGGAAATCATATATTCCCCCCAAATAGTTCCCACTTGCTCTCCTAATCTATTTCCCAGAGTTGTGAAGATAGAACGAGAGGATCAACCCGCTCAGATCTCGGAGGAAATTGGTACATATCCTTATAGTAGGTGGAAGGCAGTAGGAGTAAGAAAGGACAGAAGAAATGTGGGGTATAAATGCAACCTGTAAAAGTATATAATTACATAATTGCTGGGGCATATTCATCTATTTTTCTACACTAGGGGTGCCCAACTTTGGTGAATTTAAGACTTGTAGACTTCAACTCCCAGAATTCCCCAGCAAGCATACAGAATTTTTGGGAGGGAAGGTGGGGTATAAATGTGACCATATATATTTTATTTACTAGCTTGATACCCTGTCAGTGTGTCAGAGAGCTGAGGGCTGTTTGGAAACTGAAATAGTATTTGCTGTATGAGCAAGTAGGAGACAGCAAGGAGCCTGGGCGTGGCTTAGCTCAACTGTTCTGTCCTAAAGCTGCTTGGTGCTGTGAAACCGAAACTCCTCTCCTCTCCTGGTGTTTTGCATTTGGAAGAGATTTCTTTTCAGGTGGGGAGGGGGAGTAGAACTCCTTAGCATCAGAGTGCATGTTAATAATATAACGAAATATTAATGCTCTGATGGTCATTTTGAAAAATCCTTTTTTAGTGAGCCCCTAGAAGCCAAGAGGAACACACTGCCCAAATTTCAAGTTTGTAGGCTTTATGGTTCTGGAGATTTTGTGATGATGGAGATAGATAAGAATAGAATAGAGAAAGAAGATGATTGCTGGGGCATATTCATTCATTCCTCTATACCAGGTTGTCCAACCTTGGCGACTTTAAGACCAGCGAGCAAGGAGAATCCTGCG
Source organism: Hydrophis major (assembly GCA_033807585.1). Lineage (NCBI taxonomy): Eukaryota > Metazoa > Chordata > Lepidosauria > Squamata > Elapidae > Hydrophis > Hydrophis major. The sequence continues at coordinate 5,499,265 of CM066336.1, forward strand.
AGTTGAAGTCCACAAGTCTTAAAAGTTCCCGTGGCCGGGATGCCCCTGCTCTATCTGAACGCAGCTCAAACGTTAAAAGAGATACAAGGGCTGGAACTTTCCTCCTCTTTTCCGGCAAGTAACCACGCTCGTGGGAATTGCGTTGCTTTCCAAAGTCCCGCGTGCACTTTCTCTGTACATGCCACTCCTGTTAGGGCAGGGCTCGGACACACGACCTTTCGGACAACATTTTGGCCACGATCACCCTTTGCACCCACTCGAGGGACGGCGCATAACCCCAGGCTGAAACAGCCCTACAAACCGTTAACTTTAGGCCAGGGGTCCCCAAACTTGGCAACTTTAAAGACTTGTGGACTTCAACTCCCAGAATTCTTCCTCCAGTTATGTTAGCTCAGGAATTCTGGGAGTTGAAGTCCAGAAGACTTAAACTTGCTAAGTTTGAAGATTGAATTAAGGAAAGGCGGGGTGGGGGAGAAGTGGTGATGCAAGGCGTACACACGCTCGCACGGGCGAGAAACCCTCTTAACTCCGAAAACCGGCCGCCTCCCCACGTTGCCAAATACATTCAAAACTCCCGAGTTCTCGCCCGTTCTTGTCCTGTTTGGAAACGCCTTCCGATTGGTGGCCAGCCTTCGCGAGGGCGAGCCAATAAAATCCTATCGCGATTACCTCATTCTTCGGCCGTCCCAAATCAGGATTGGCTCCTCTTTGATCCCGCCTTTCCTATCCCCACGTGGGGAAAAAAAGGTGGGGGGGAAAATCCCGGTCCGGGCGCTGATTGGTTCGCGGCGTTGTCGGCGGTGGCTCCTCTGTTGCTGAGAGGAAGCGCGAGAGGCCCGGCCGGGACAAGACAGGCCAAGAGCGGACCCCCACCGGTAAGTTGATGAATATGCTAATGACATGCAAATCAGATTCCAACCAGCCCTCCAGTGAGGGAATTCCTGAGGGGAATGAAGTCTACCTTCCTTCACCTCAGGAGTTGTACTTTGCAGTCCTGCAGGGGGGAGGGGACGCCCTCGAATTAACCTGCACAGCCTGTCGGGAGCGGTAGTTTTTCCACAGGGGACTCCCCAGGATATCGGAAGGGAAGGGTCTCCGCCGCGGACTACAACTCCCATGGAGCCCGTGTGCCGGCGTCCGGGCTCGTCGACAGGCGCTCGGTTTCCTCAAAGCATGATGGGTGCGCTAGTCTTGTCGCTCTCGCGTGCTTCCACTTTGCCTGCTGTCTAAGCGCCGTTCCCAAAGGCTTTTTCGCTCGCCTGGACTAATCCGGCATCGCCACCTTTTGAAGAGCGGCGGCGGCGCGCGCTGCATCCTGGGCGTTGTTCGTCCGTCTTAGGAGAACTTCCTGGTTTCTTCTCTTCACACTTTTGACTGGGTCTGGGACTACTACAGCCGCGAAGCTTTGCGCGCCCAGCTTTGTGTCCTGGTGCAGCATGGGAGTTGGTGTCTTTTCGTTCCTCAGCCCCGGTAGGGAAAGAGAAGGCGCAAATTTACAAGCCTCACGGAGTCAGGCTCGCTCTCCCCCCTTCGCCCTATCTTGTTTCGCGGTACTTTCTGGGAATTAAAGTTTTTCTGGGAGAACAGGACTGCTTAATCAGGTAAAAAGGAGAGCCCTTGGAAGGACTACATGTCCCATGAGGCTTAGAGTAAGGGTGCTTTCTTCCTGTTCGCCTTGCGCCAGGTAAACAAGTCCTGTCTTTGGCTCCACCTCTTCATTCCTATTGGCTACTGTATGTGAAGTGCATTCCCCTCCTTCCCGAAGTCGCCTTTTCACAGGTTACTGTAAGTGTTCCTCTCAAGGGAGGGGCAGAAGCCCTTTGAACGGTACGACGCCCCCTCTATAGCGCTGATAGGCGGCACTTGCTGCCTGTCGCGGGAGGCGGGGCGTGCGAAACCTGCCGTGAAGGAGTCGTTGGCTGCGCCGAAAATCTGTCACGGAGTTGTGGGCGCCGATTGGATGGCTCTTCCAGCTGTTCCAGATTCATTCACCATTTTGTCTGTTGGAGTAAAAGGGGCTCGGAGGGGCCGAGAGGGGCTCGGGCTGGACCATCGGGGAAGGGCGAAAAAAAAAAGGGGGGGAAGAGGGGGGGAAGAAATCGAATTGTTCCAAGATTCCCTGGATAGAGACTTTTGGCAACTCTGGAAAAGGGTTCAGGTAAGTGGGCTGGGAGGTACCAACTTTAGCAACCCCCCCACCACCGAAGGCGGGGAGGTGTTTGGGAGGGAAAAGATCTGCAGAAGGAAACATCTGCACCCCGAAACCTTCAAAATAGGAAGAGCCAACTTTATTGATTTGTTCTCCCCCCTCCCCCCCCAATTATGTTGGGGAGGTACCAACTCTGGGACCAGGGGCATTCCCCACTTCTTGCCCCCCAAGTTTGAATGGTTCGCCCCAGAGAGAGCATCCCTTTGCAAAGAAGAAAGAAAAAAAAAAGGGCGGGGGAAGAATCCCAGGAGCGCCCCAACTTTGCCTCTTTCCCCCATCAGAATCATCAGAATGCAGCGGCTGGCTTGCGTGTCTTGTTTTGTATGTGTGTGCGTGAGAGAGAGAGGGGGAAAGCGAGCGAGCGCAGGCATGTTTATTATGGGATGGCACCGAGGAGGCAAGGTTCCAAGCTGAGACCCAATACCAGTCATTATGGGATAGAAAAAGAGAGGGAGGGATTGACAAGGGAAGCTTGGCTGGTGCCTTGCCTGTAGCAGGAGTGGGACGGAGAGAGGCTGGTAAGTACAGGAGTTGCATAATATGGGAGGGTCTTCCCGAAGTGCAGAATGGGGGGGGGAGGGATCTATAAGATCGCAGCTTTTTTTGGAAAACATGAAGGGTGGGGGTGGGTGGGTGGAAAAGTGAGCAAGGTCACCTGCAGGAGGAGGAGGAGGAGGGTTGGTTTTTCAAAGAGAAGGGGAGTTGGGGGGGGAAGGAGGAAAGATGGCAGAAGTGAACTTGGGGACCAAGGATAAGAGGGGGGACTCTGTGGAAAAATCCCTTCCCGGGGTTTCCTGGTGGGGGGAGGGGAGGAGGAGGGGGAATAGGATTTGGGGCTGGGGGAGTCCTGGGATAAGGAGCTAGATTGTTTGCAGACCTCCTCCTGGGCTGAGTTGCAAGGAATCTGAAGTAGATGCCAAGATGATGTGATGTCATGGAGAAAGAATGCCTCTAAGCATACGCAGAATGCTGGGCGTTAAAGAAAGGCAGGGCTCAGGTCCGATACCCAAGGAAGAGGGGGCAAGAGGAGACCACTAACACACAGGGCTATTGGCCTCACGTTGGTGGTCCTTTCTCTTCTCAAACAGCTGATGTTTGCAACCTGGAAGGAGGGGGTTTAAAATAACAGCTGTTATGGATATTGCACAGCAATTTGGTTAGATTGCTTTTTTCCAGGAAGACAGACAGACTCTTCTCTCTCTCTCTCTCTCTCTCTCTCTCTCTCTCTCTCTCTCTCTCTCTCTCTCTCTCTCTCCCCCCCCCCCCCTCCCAGGGCCTTTCTTTTGGTAGGGTGGGAGACAGAAATTTGGCCTCCGGTTTCTATTTGACTAAGTTAGCGGATGAGTTGAGACCATTCTGCATTCCTTTGCATCCTCCTCCTCTCTCTGGCCAGCAAGAGAGAGAGGAAATCAGGAGGACTCTTTGGGAGCCCTCCAAACATTCCTATTTTCATTTCCCTGCCATAATTTACTATCAGAAATGAATGAAGTGCCTCCAATACCGCCTAAGCTGAAGCCTATAAAATTTAGAATCTCCTCAGTTGGGCCAAGGTTGGTAGGGAATGAAATGAGAGAACATCGAGTCGATGAGCTTTATGAAGTGTGAAGAAAATGGCCTGTTTTTTTGAGCTGTTTGCTTATTGGCATCTCGCCTTGATTATCTCGACAAACAAATCAAGGCAATGGACACATCCAACACACCTTCCTCCTATTTTCCCCACAATAACAACCCTGTGAGTGGGTTGGGTTCGAGAGAAAGGGACTAGCCCAAAGTCACCCAGCCAGCTTTCATGCCTAAGGTCAGACTAGAACTCACCATCTCCTAGTTTCTAGCCTGGTGCCTTATCCACTAGACCCAACAGACTCTCTAATATTTACGTATATTACAATTAATATTGGAAAAAGCAATTCACCCTTTGGAGCTTTGTTGAAGTCTAGGGATGCCCTTCAGCAGAATATCAATGTTAAGGACCACATTTGTTCCCACCTAGATGCGTGTGAACACACACATTTCAGGTCTTTTTGCATGAATAAAAATGCAGGTAAAGACTGGCTTCATACCTCATACCAAGCCGTGATTTGCTCTACTCGTGATGCAATAAGCTACATATGTCATGACATATGGGTTCATTTGTCACTCTAAGCTATAAGTCGTGGTTTGTCCCCAGAAAGGCTTGGTTCAGATAGATACTAAATCCCACATTATTGGGATATTTTGAACCTAACAATGCAAGTTGTAATCTCCTATACTCACACTGACACTGAATTGGGATCTAATATTAAAAGTGCTGGAATTCCTGATGATGAACAAAATAGAACTGTGGCATGTCTGTCTGTCTGTCTGCCTATCTATCTAAGATTTATTTATATATATAAATCCAATATTTATTTTAGATTAATTCTTTGCTTGTTCCAACAGGAGTAAGTGCCCTAGATTATCACCTCCCCCACTTAAGAGGGGTTTACTTTTAAATTTAAATAATAATTTTGGCTGCATATAGATATTCTTACATAATGTTTTTCTGTACGTACATATTATGTGCAGCTTGTTAAAAATGTGCATGCTTATTTCCAGCTCTTAGGCTGGAATTGAGACCTTCTTCCAGTTTGGAGTTAGAGATTTTGGGATAAGGAATTGGATGAGAATAATGGGGAAGGGAAGCACAACCAAAAAGATTCCTCAGAAGTGAGGAACAGCCGAGAAAGTACGTTTATTAGTGACTAGTTTATGGCTCAAGCAGGAAAGTTATCTTGTTCACATTTCAAAACATGTGACAAGTCCGCTTTTAAAATCAAAATTTCAGACTTCTTGAGCTTGGAGGATTAAGTTGATGGTTGGAGAAATCCGATTAGAGGGGAATGGTAGAATGGAGGATGGCCCGGTAACCTCCTTCTTGTCTGTTTCCTCTTAGCTCCCTGAATCTATGCCCAGCCTGGGAGAAAGATGAAACCAGTGAGAAAGGCTGCCAGTTCCTCCTCTTCCTCCTCTTCCGGTAGCAGCAGCTGCAGCCGCTCTCCACCCTCCACCCGGGCCAAAACTCAGAAGCGCAAGACTGCCATTGACGAGAGCCCCACGCTTGAAGAAGGAGCAGAAGAGGAGGTGCCCGATCAACCCTCAGCTTTTGTGGGTGCCCGGCGCATGCAAGTACAGATGGACCCCAGCCTGCGGGACTTGGCCGGAACTCGCAATGACCCCTACAAACTGCCCGAAGGTGAAATACAGGCGGGGGCCGAGGCCTGCGGGACAGAAGCCTCCTTGAACCGCAAGACGGCTACTTTTAAGTCGCGGGCACCATGCCGGAAGTATTCTGGGGGTGAAGAGTCGAACGGCAGTGAGAACGTAGCCGCCACCTTGGAGGATGAGCCTCGGCGCTGCCCTTCTTCCAGCACGGACACAGCCAGCGAGCACTCTGCGGATGAGAATGACAAGGGGGTGGGGAACATGTGGGCGATGCCCCCCAGTGCGTACGACCTGCGCCAGCTGCGTTCCCAGCGGGTGCTGGCACGGCGGGAAGGACTCTTCCAGCCAGCCATTGTGAAGCAGGTCAGACGAGGGCAGGACTTGGGGGTGCAGTTTGTGGGGGACCGGGTCACGGCGTATTACGAAGGGGCCGTGGGATCTGCTGCTGTGGATATTGTGCTGGATGCTGCCCCACCCCCTGGAGCTTTGGCTGTGGGTACCCCAGTCTGTGCTTGCGTGGACCCCGACGAGACAGCTTACCAGGAAGGCACAGTGGTGGAAGTCAGTGTCAAACCTGCTTCTTATAAAGTGCGATTCACCCATCCGTTGGTTCTCCGTGGACCTGCCACTGCCACCCGCAAAGAGTCCGCCTGGGTGCCCCACTCAGCCCTGCGCCTTCTAAGCTCCCCGTGGCGTTGTGACAATCCTTCTGAAGACAACAAGCCACCTGAAACGATGCCTCCGTTGCCAGAGCCAGAGGAAGTTGCTCTGGCCCTCTCGTGCCCTGAGTCCAAGCAGCCCGAAGACGCTGAAGTGTCCAAGATCAGTGCTGGAGTGAGGGCAGAAGAGAAGTCCGTGGTGGTGCCACCCCAGATCCTATCCCCCCCAAAGTCGCCAGCCTTCCCTCGCCTTCCTGAGCAGCGATCGCCTTTGTTGAGTCCGGAAGCGAGCGGAAGCCGTAGCAGCAGCGTGATGTCCGTGGATAAGTGCAGCACGCCGGGCTCCTCTCGCTCCCGTACGCCCCTCACCGCCGCCCAGCAGAAGTACAAGAAAGGGGACGTGGTGTGTACCCCCAACGGCATCCGTAAGAAGTTCAATGGGAAGCAGTGGCGGCGGCTCTGCTCACGGGACGGCTGCATGAAGGAGTCCCAAAGGCGGGGTTACTGCTCCCGTCACCTCTCCATGCGCACCAAGGAAATGGAAAGCCTCTCGGAAGGCCGAGCCAGTGGCCTGCGGGAGGGCAGTGCCGAGTTTGACTGGGATGAGACGTCGCGGGACAGTGAGGCTAGCAGTGCCCGAGGGGACTCACGGCCTCGGCTGGTGGCGGCTGCCGATTTGTCACGCTTTGAGTTTGACGAGTGCGAAGCTGCTGTCATGCTGGTGTCGCTGGGCAGCTCTCGTTCAGGCACCCCATCTTTCTCGCCGGTCTCCAACCAGTCCCCCTTCTCCCCTGCTCCCTCCCCGTCCCCTTCTCCTCTCTTTGGCTTCCGTCCAGCCAATTTCAGCCCCATCAATGCCTCGCCCGTAATCCAGCGGGCCACTGCTCGCAGCCGCCATGTGAGTGCCAGCACCCCAAAGGGAGTCGGGGGTGCCGTGCTGAGCCCTGAGATGTTGCACCATGCCGCTTCCCGAGAGCGCCATCATTCGGGCATCAGCTTCCAGACCAACCTTACCTTCACAGTGCCAATGAGTCCCAGTAAGCGGAAAGCCGAGTCTCACCACAGCAGCACCAGCTCGGCGGCCGACTTCCACAAGAATGACAGTCTCGACTCAGGTGTGGAATCCATTTCTCACACTCCCACCCCTTCCACCCCTGCTGGTTTCCGGGCCGTGTCGCCCGCGGGCGCTGGGCCCTTTTCCTCGCGCTCCCAGCAGGCCTCCCCGCTCTTGCTGGTGCCCCCGCCAGCTGGACTGACCTCCGATCCGAGCCCCATGGTGAGGAGGGTGCCCGCCGTGCAGAGAGACTCCCCCGTGATTGTGCGCAACCCCGATGTCCCGTTGCCCTCCAAATTCACGGAGAAGCCGTTGGAGAGCCGAGGGGGCAGCCCAAGGATGGGGAAAGCCGGCTCCAAGGAACACCTGTCGGGCAAAGGGCAGTTGCAAATGCCGGTGCCCATTAACGTGGGCCGGACTCTGCCTTCCAGCCAGCCTAGTGTGGTATCTGTCCCCGAACAAGCTCCGCCTGTCTTCAGCGTGTCCTCCCCCTTTCAGCCTGTGGCCTTCCACCCCTCCCCAGCTGCCCTCCTGCCTCTCCTTGTCCCCGGAGAGTACACCAGCCATCCTACTCCCAAGAAGGAGATCATCATGGGGAGACCTGGCACAGGTAAGTTTCGGGGCTTACTCGATCCTCTTTGGTCTTGTCCTTCGGGTGTTGTCGCTTTTTTGCCTCCCTGTGTTTATTTCACTTTTCCCATCCCTCCAGGCCCAACATTAAACAGTGTTAAATCCAAATTGCTTAGCCTTAGTGGCTCTCAGGCGAGGTGCCAAGGAGAGTCGGGGAGAGCTCTATGCCAGTATGCTGCAGACCACTTGCTACCGTGTTTCTCCAACAATATGGCCTCCACCAATAGGAAGACCCAGCATGTTTTTTGGGCATAAAATCAAATTAAGCTCCTCCCCCCAAATTTAGGCCTATCTTAAAATATGCAAAATAAGGGGGAAGGGCGGGAGACTTGCCGTTAGGAGCACCCGGCGGGCAGGAATTCCTCGCCACCAGCCGCTCCTAACGGGTGATCATGGTGAAGCGCGGAGAACTCCCTACTCCCACCAAACACCTTTGCTGCAGACACCTTTGGCACCCGCCGCTGTTGCTTTCCCTTCTGCCCATTCCGCTGCCACATTTGGAGCTGCCGCTTCCGTGTTTGGAGTGCTGCCGCCATTTGGAGCTCCAAATGCGGAAGTGGCAGCTATAACATGACGGCGGGCGATCTTTTTATTTTGGTCTGCGCGAAGTTCAGAGCGAGCGAGAGGGAGACTGCGATGCCTCCATCCGAGATGGCAACCTCACTAGTGGATCACAGCGTGGCTGGAAGCCCGAATCGGTGGGAAACGATGGCGATCTTTCTGGAGCGAGAGGAAAGGGAGAGAAGAGTTGCGAGGCATAATTTGCAGGAGGAAGTGGATGTACCCCACGGCAGGGAGCCCAAGGAAGAAGGGCCGGTAGGCAACAGAGAGCGTCCCGTAGCTCCGGAAGCAGCCTAGAGACGCGCCCGGGAAGAGGCGCAGATGCTGCTTTGTAGTCCCCAAACCAACTCCAAACGCGAACGTGTTCCAAACACGAAGCCGGTTGCTGAAGAGCCAGAAAGCAGCAAGGGCACCAGGTGGAAAGGACAGGGTCACGATCACACGGAGATGCCCAAAGAGCGGAGCGCACATAACTAAAGGCGGCGCACGCAGTTGATTTGGGGTCTACAAGGCAGCATCTGCGCCTCTTCCCGGGCACGTCTCTAGGCTGTTTCCGGAGCTACGGGACGCTGTCCGTTGCCTACCGGCCCTTCTTCCTTGGGCTCCCTGCCGTGGGGTACACCCACTTCCTCCTGCAAATTACGCCTCGCAACTCTGATCCACTAGTGAGGTTGCCATCTCGGATGGAGGCATCGGCGTCTCCCTCTCGCTCGTTCTGAACTTTGCGCGGACCAAAATAAAAAGATCTCCCGCCGTCATGTTTGGAGCTGCCACTTCCGTGTTTGGAGCTCCAAATGGCGGCTGCACTCCAAACACGGAAGCGGCAGCTCCAAACGTGGCAGCAGAATGGGCAGAAGGGAAAGCAACAGCAGCGGGTGCCAAAGGTGTCTGCAGCAAAGGTGGGAGTAGGGAGCTCTCTGTGCTTTGCCATGATCACCCGTTAGGAGCGGCTGTTGGCGAGGATGCAATAAGGCCCGGCCTTATTATGTGAGAAACACGGTATGGCCAGCTCACCGCAGGACAAGAGTTACATTAATACCAAAGAAACGGTGGTACAGAATAATTAAAAGAAAGGAATGAAAAATGAGATGGGAATGAAAAAAATTAAAATAGTAATAGCACTTAGAGTTATCTACTACTTTCCAGTGCCTTCCAAGCCCCTCTCTAAGCAGTTTACAGAGTCAGCCTTTTGCCCCCAACAATCTGGGTCCTCATTTGACCCACCTCAGAAGGACGGAAGGCTGAGTCAACCTGGGGCCTGGTGGGATTCGAACTGCCCAAATTGCAGGCAGCCGGCCTTGAGCAGAAGTAGCCTGCAGTACTTCACTCTAACCACTGCGCCACCGAGGCTGTTTTAAAATATTAAAACATTTGTAAATTTATTTTAGATAATTAAATTGAATGGTTTAAATTGGCCCATGGCGAGTTGGCCGTGGCAAGTTGTCCCATTCTGATGGGCGGGGCAGGGTGGGGGGGGAATGTAGATTTTGGCGGGTGGCGGGCGGAGAGAACTTGGAGGAATCTCAGTGCAAATGCCAGTTTTTAAGTCTCCATATTTGAGTTCCAGAATTCCAAGCAGTTCTGACAACCTTTTTCTTGGCAGAAAGCTTCCCCCCCCCCCCCCACCGTGGCGTGTGAGGCTTGTCCAAATCGCTCATACAAAACTGAACCTTGCTTGGGTAGTCATAGGTGACCAGGCAAGTGAATGGCACTGGTGCCAGTGGTAGGAGAAGCTGCACTGATTTTCCTTCGCGCAAACCCAAAACAAGCAAGCTGCTCATGGGAGGGAACCCTCTTTTCCGTAAACTAAAATAGAATTTGCAGTTCTGCATTCCTTCTCTATTGGCCTCGGTAGGCTATTAACCTTTTTTTTTTTAAAAAAAAAGTCTGCTTTTCCTGAGTGGATTTTGGAGAGCTGTTTGTGAAAGGCTCTTTTAAAAAAAAAAAAAAAAAAAATCCATACACAGTTTTGGGTGACACTTTGGTTTCTTTTCTCTTGTCAATTCTCGCTAATGCTAGCATCCTCCACAAAGGTGGTTCTGAGAATAAGCCCATCAACCAGAGGAAAAGCTGGGGAAGAAAACAGGATGTCTCTTCAAAAACAAAAAACCTGGGAACTGTTATGGTTGCTACACCCAGCAGAAGTTTGTGATATTAGGATTATTTGTTGGGAGAGAAGTTTTTTTTCGGCTTGGTCCTCCTCTGTCTAATGGAAAAAGGGAAGAACAGGTAGAGGAGAGAGTATTGATATATCTGTGAAAGGTAAACGGTTTTTATGGGAGCAAATTCCATTCTCTTGAGAGTGTTCCTGATGAAAAGTCTCTGCAATCCATCATCCATTTGCTTCTGAGAATAGCTTCCAGATGGTTCCGGGAAGCCGAGTGTGATGTCATCTCTCTCTTGCTCTACCCACTGGAGATTCCAGCTGTTTTTCTGCAGAATGGTCTTTTGATAGGCCAGTCTTTCACGAGTCTCGTTCATGGTTTAATAGCGCCCAGTAGTCCTTAAGTTGGCTTGCTTTTAACTTGACAGACTTTTCTTAATGTTGCTTTTTAGTGAGAGAGATTTAAAAGTTGAGTTTTAATTCCTCTGTTGGGGTGACTCTTGAACTGGCTCCTATCCAACTTGCATAATACCGTAAACCTATCTGATAGGTGTAGTATCAATGTTTGCAGAACTGAAGTTGGAATTTTATCTTTGGCTTCTTAAGTTATGATTGAAAACAGGACCAAACAGGCCCCTTTTGCCTTGCAGAGTTGACAGAGGCAAAATTTTCCACGCCGAGATTTGAAAATTCAGTATATAGGACATGGGAAACAAATGACTTGGGATGGTGGTGTTAATTTTCCAAGTTGAGTTGCTTCCTTCTCTGTTTACACTTGAAGGGCATCAGGGTGGCAGTTATGTTGGGTACCCCCATAGCCCTGTGCCTAGTTCCAGTTAGACAGCAAAATGAAGAGAGTATCAATGCTGGTTAATGTTTGGCTGGTTAATGAAGAGCCAGGGAAACGCATTTGGTTCAGTATTTGTCATGGGTTAATACTGAAGACCTGTAAATAGCCATTTGACAGGGGTGAGGAGGAATTCTCTTTGGCTGGGCATGAAAACCAGTTGGGTGACATTGGGTCTATCACAAGATTGTGAGTTCTAGTCCCGTTTTAGGCATGAAAGCTGGCTGGGTGACTTTGGGCCAATTGCCAGGAGACCGTGAGTTCTAGTCTTAGGCTGAAAGGTAGCTGGGTGACCTTCTGCCAATTATTTTTTCTCAGTCTGGGAAGGAGTCAGTGGCACTTCTGAAATCTTGCCCCCAAAATTGCAGGGAATAGTCCAGACAATCAGAGACTGGAAAGCCTACGCACTTACACAGGGGGAGGGGAGGGGAGGGGAGGAGGGGGAGGGAGGGAGGGAGAGGGAGGGAGGGAGGAAGGAAGGAAGAAAGGAAGGAAGGAGAAAGGTTCAGAGAGGAAGGAAGGAAGGAAGGAAGGAAGGAGGAAGGTTCAGAGAGAAAGAGGAAGGAAGGATCAGAGAAGGAAGGAGAAAGGTTCAGAGAGAAAGAGGAAGGAAGGAAGGAGGTTCAGAGAGAAAGAGGAAGGAAGGAAGGAAGGAAGGAAGGAAGGAGAAAGGTTCAGAGAAAAAGGAAGGAAGGATCAGAGAAGGAAGGAGAAAGGTTCAGAGAGAAAGAGGAAGGAAGGAAGGAGGTTCAGAGAGAAAGAGGAAGGAAGGGAGGGAGGAAGGAAAGGAAGGAAGGAAGGAAGGAGGTTCAGAGAGAAAGAGGAAGGAAGGGAGGGAGGAAGGAAGGAAGGAGAAAGGTTCAGAGAAAAAGGAAGGAAGGATCAGAGAAGGAAGGAGAAAGGTTCAGAGAGAAAGAGGAAGGAAGGAAGGAGGTTCAGAGAGAAAGAGGAAGGAAGGAAGGAAGGAAGGAAGGAGAAAGGTTCAGAGAAAAAGGAAGGAAGGATCAGAGAAGGAAGGAGAAAGGTTCAGAGAGAAAGAGGAAGGAAGGAAGGAGGTTCAGAGAGAAAGAGGAAGGAAGGGAGGGAGGAAGGAAGGAAGGAAGGAGGTTCAGAGAGAAAGAGGAAGGAAGGGAGGGAGGAAGAAAGGAAGGAAGGAAATGGATGGGTAGAAAACATACCCCAAAGATGAGATGATCATACGGCAACTCTCTAATGCTTATTGGAATTTATATTAAGCTGTGATCCACTATGTTGAAGGAAACCAGATGGGAACGACCAGTGCTTTGATCTGCCTCCTGTTACCAGCAAGGAAAAGCTATTGTATCTTTTGCTGGTGGGTTCCCAATTCCCTTTTTTTTTTTTTTTTTTGCAGCATCTGGAGTCCTTTCTGACCTCTGCTGTAGAAAAAATAATAGCGGGGATATAATTTCCCACCCTTTTGAGGCCAGAAATAAATAATGTAAGCATTCCAACGACAGGCTTTAAAGTTTAAAAGTTTAAAAGCCTTAAAAAAAAATAAAAAACCCTGAAAGAAGAAAGCAAAAAGAAAAGAAAAAAGCCCAGCCGTGCCAACATGTGTTACACAGCCACATCTGTTGCAGCCCTGTCAGTTTCCAAACATTTTATGTAGTTTCTGGAAATCAGAAGATTGCCCTCGTCTGCATTGGCACCTTGGTTGTTTTTTTTTTTTTTTGGAGTGGGGATGGGTGGGAAAGGATCAAGGAAATAATCTGTTAAAAGACTGAGTGATGAATGCATACGGTCCTTTTTATTGGAAAAGGAGGGGGCATTTCCACCCGCCTTGCATGGGGGGGGGGTGCATGCATGATGTGGCGGTGCGGGGGCATAGGGGTTCGCTGCAGTACATTTATCTCTCCAATCCTCTGTGGGAACAACATAACACTTGAGTCTGCCAGCAGCATGATAGTACGGCTTCCTCCAAGGGCTGGATATTAAAGGTAGCTTTCTGGAATTGCCTTTTTTCTTTTTTTTTTTTTAATACTCGGTGTACGTGGGCTGCTGCATCTGAGTGTGAGCCAGCTGGAGCATCATATGGGACACGTGATTGTGCCAAGAGTGGTGCAATGAAGTCATGAGGAAGTGTTTATATGGCTAAGTGTTTCTGGAGGAACCAGCTCACCTGTCTATTCTCCCCTTTGCTCCGTGTCAGCTCCAGGACTTACAAGTCCTCCTTCCCGATTCCAGCTTCGGAGTAAAAACAAAGCCAAACCTGTTTGCCATCTCTCTCTCTCTCTCTCTCTGTGTGTGTGTGTGTGTAGTTCTACATTTTAGCTGTCCTCGACTTACAACAGTCCGTTTACTGTCCAAAGTTACAACGGTGCTGAAAAAAGGGACTTATGACCATTTTTCGCAGTTACGACCTTTGTAGCATCCCCGTGAACGTGTAATCAAAATTCAGAAGCTTGGTCCCTGGTTCATACATAATGACCCGTTGCTGTGTCTCCCCGGTAGATCACGTGATCCCCCTTTTGCGACCTTCTGACCAGCAAAGTCAATGGGGAAGCACTTAACGACCGGGCTACTTGCTTATCAACTGCAGTGGTTCACTTAACAACTGAGGCAAGGAAAGGTTGTAAAAGAGGGGGCGGGCAAAAACCCACTTAACAAGCGTCTCACTTAGCAACAGAAATTTGGGGCTCAATTGCAGTGGTAAGTTGAGGACGACTGGTAAAACAGAATTGGCGAGTGCATTTGCCTTTCTAACAATGTGTGTGGCTCACCTCCCTGCGCATATAAAATACTCCAAAAAAGGCAAGAATTCTGGAGTGAGTTGATGCATCCATCACTGGCTTAAGCTCGGCCAACTGCTAATGTTCTCTAGATGTTTGATGCTGTGGAATGGACCGAAGATCGTTCTCCAAATGGTCATCTGGCAATCCCCAAAGGTTGTGGGGAGGGTCCTTAGATTTGGCCCCAAGGTCCATCCCTCTGCTTCTGATGCGCCCAAGCAAATACATCATGTTCCCAATCTTGTCCCAAATTCTTCCTCTTAAGAAGCTTCGCAGGCAAAGCGCCATATCCAGATTTTTTTGAATGGGATATGATAACATGTTTGCCATTTTATGTGGCTTCTTTCAGTCGTGCAGGCATGCTCTACAGGAACTGAATAGGATAGGATAGGATAGGATAGAATAGAATAGAATAGAATAGAATAGAATAGAATAGAATAGAATAGAATAGAATAACAGGGAAGGGACCTTGGAGGTCTTCTAGTCCAGCCCCCTGCTTAGGCAGGAAACTATAGCATTTCAGGCAAGTGGTTATCTAATCTCTTCTTAAAAACTTTGAGCATTGGAGCATTTACAACTTCTGGAGGCAAGTTGTTCCACTGATTAATTGTTCTAACTAAATTCCTCCTTAGTTCTAAGTTGCTTCTCTCCTTGATTGGTTTCCACCCATTGCTTCTTGTCCTGCCCTCTGGTGCTTTGGAGAAGAGCTTGACTCCCTCTTCTTCGTAGCAGCCCCAGAACTCTGAATTCAGATCTTTAATCAGAGAATTATTTGGGTTTTGGGAGTGGGAAGATTGTATAAAATGATGCTCTAAGGCAGTGTTTCTCAACCTTGGCAGCTGGAAGGTGTGTGGACTTCAACTCCCAGAATTCCCCAGCCAGCAGCCAAGGTTGAGAAACACTGCTCCAAGGACATCCAGGTTTTACACACTGTGGTGTGTGTGTGAGGGGACACCCCTGATATGCTCCAGAAAGGGGTACATAGTTGGGAAGAAGCTTAAAAGCTAAGGAATTGTACAGCATGTGCTTTTTTGAGTCCTAAGGTTGGGCTCCGGTTCCCCCTTCAGCATCACATATGCAGGTTGCTGTCTCCCCGGCAACTGGTAACCAAGACTACCGTCTCCCGGCTGCTCGGAGCCCCATCTCTATTTTTATCATCACGAGAGGGATTTGATCCAGATTTTGTGTGGGGAGGGGGGTGGCATTCTGTGTGGTCGCTTGTGACTTTAAATGCAAGGGAAGCGGGCTTGATTTTGGGAAACTCGCTGCAAAGGTACCAACGGACATTACCACATCCTCAAGTGGAGTGGAATTGCTTGTATGTTCCCCCCTTAGCGTCCATAACAAAGATGCGTCTCCTGCATGCGCTGCCTTGCCTGGAACGTGTATGCGTTTTCACCTGTGGGTACTCCTCACAAGGGGTCCTCATATGCCCCTTTTGCAAAGCAATTGGGAGTAAATTTAGGGGCTCTTGTGCACCCTGATTTAATGTCCCCCGGTGGAGTTCCGTGCCATGTATGACTAACTCAGTGTTGTAGCCTGTCAGCTGCTGGCCCCCTTCAGCAGCCGAAAGGGTCAGCTTCAAGGCAACCTGAGAGCTCCGAGGGGGAGGAGGGAATGGAGCTGGCAGAGAGAGAGAGAGAGAGAGAGGCAGAGGCAGAGCCTGGGCTATCTGTCAGCCCTCAGAAGAAGAATCAACAGCCCCCAGGTCTGGAGGTGGCTGTTGAGGAAGAGGAGGAATAACTGTGTCCAGTGCCGGATGCGCAGATGTGCAGAAGGCAGAGGAGAGGAGAGCAGTGGAAATCTATGGGCCGGTCCTTGGGAAGGAAGAGCCACTGCTGCTAGTGAAGCCCCACCCTAGCTCTGGGGAATAAAAGGCAGGGGGTGGAAATGAATAGATGTGGCAGACAACTATTCATCTCCCTGCCGGACGGACTAGTTAGCCTGAGGTGAGAGAGGAACTTTTTGCCGGGGCTGCTGGTGCTCCTAATAAAGGAATCATTGCTTCAATTACAGAGGGTTTGTCGTGTTTGGGGAGCTGGGTCAGAACACCCAGTTACAGGTAGTCCTCGACTTACAATGATTCATTTAATGGCCATTTGGAGTTACAATAGCACTGGAAAAAGTGACTTACAACTGGTCCTCCCACTTAAAATTGTCACACCACCCCCACGGTCACATGATCCAAATTTGGGTACTTGGGCAACCAGTATATATTTATGACAGTTGTAGCATCCTAGGGTCATAGGATCACGGCTTGTGACTTTCCCAGTCAATGGGGGAAGCCAGATTCGCTTAATAACCTCAGGATTCACTTAATAACCCTGTCAAAAAAGTGAATTGGCTGTGACTCAGTTGGTAATTCCTTTGTTTAGCAACAGAAACTTCGGTCCCCATGGCAGTTCTAAGTCAAGGACAACTATAGAAAGCTGTAGCCAAGCGACCCCATTTTGCAATATTTGAGTTTTCAAAATGTTAAAGATACCAAAATTATGTCATCCTGCTTCCTTCAGTGCCTCATTTTTTTTTTTTATGCCTCCTATTAAATTTTTTCTTCTGGCTCAAAATCTGGAAGTGAGCGGGACTATTATGATTTTGGAAGAAACTTTTGATCAAGCTTCCATATTAATATGTACAACTATAAAACCAGGAAGCATTCAGGCGAACTGAGAAGAGAAAGTGAAGAGCAAAATAAATACTTTGGACTTGATGTGAAATCAAAAGTCTTTCAAATTCTGGCTTCTCAGGACCATGTAAGTCTATTAATTCAAGCACTTTGGCTTTTGCTGACAGCTGGAAGCCTCTGACTTGGTTTTGTTCTTTCCTGGCAAGTCAAAAATCACAAGCCAAGAATAAATCCTGCTTTATGTCACTGGCTTGTTAAGAGAGCAATAAGCTATGAGTCCCAGTTCAGTCGTAACTGTAAACCAAGGCTGGGCAACATTTTTAAGGTGAATAGTCACACTTGATCTTTAAATGGAGTGCCCAGGGGGTCATCCTTCAAAAAAAAAAATAGAGGGGGCTAGGAGAAAAGCTGGCTTTAACTGCCTTTTAATTAAATCCAGTTCATTAGTTTGATTATTCTCTGTGTATTTAGTAAGGTTCTTCTGCTGTCCCTGATCACAATACAAACAGTCCTTGACTTACAACAGTTCATTTATAGTTACAACGGGACTGAAAAAAGTGGCATTTTTCACACTTACTGTTGTATCATCCCTATAGTCTCGTGATTGAAATTCAAAACCTTGGCAACTGACTCATATTTACAATGGTTGCACTGTTCCAGGGTCATGTGATCCCTTTTGCAACCTTCCAATGAGCAAAGCCAGTTTCACTTAACAACTGTGTCACTAACTTAACAATTGCACTGATTCGCTGAACAACCGGTGCAAGAAAGGTCATAAAATAGGGCAAAATTCATTTAACAGAGGTCTCACTTAACAACATAAATGTTGAGCTCCATTGTGGTGGTAAGTCAAGGTCTACCTGCATCTTCAGCAAGTGAAAATGTGTGTGCGTGAGGGAGGAGTGAGACAGAGAGAGACACACACACAGAGACAGAAAGAGAGGGGTAGAGAGAGAGAGAGACACACACACACACACACACACACAGAGACACATAGAGAAAGAGACAGATAGAGACAGACAGACACAGACACACAGAGATCCAGAAAGAGACAGAGATAGAAAAAGAGGCAGAGAGAGACACAGAGAGAGAGAGACAGAAAGAGAGGGGTAGAGAGAGAGAGAGAGAGAGACACACACACACACACAGACAGACACATAGAGAAAGAGAGAAAGAGACAGGTAGAGATAGACAGACACAGACACACAGAGATCCAGAAAGAGACAGAGATAGAAAAAGAGAGGCAGAGAGAGACACAGAGAGAGAGAGACAGAAAGAGAGGGGGAGAGAGAGAGAGAGAGAGAGAGACACACACACAGACAGACACATAGAGAAAAGAGAAAGAGACAGGTAGAGATAGACAGACACAGACACACAGAGATAGAGAAAGAGACAGAGACAGAGATAGAAAAAGAGAGGCAGAGAGAGACACACACAGAGACACAAAGAGAGAGCGAGAGAGAGCACACAGGCGCGTGAGAAGCTGTACTCATGTGATTAAAATACAGAAGAGCTTGGAATAATTCCAGTTCTATGGCCTGGAACTTCTCTGGAGGGAGGATAGGTTACTTAAATAACAGGCCCAAGACTAAAATAATGAATGAAGGAGGACACCGTAGCCAGCCACTTTTGGTCACACTGGTGAGACAGTGGGGATGGGTTGTGTCTGCTTGTCAACGGCCTGTGTGACACTTCTCCAGCTGCAATTTGGCAGCCTTCGCACATAGCTCTGTAGAGCAAAGATCATCCAGAAGGCCAAATGGGTTACTCCCTCCTTCACTTTGGCTGATTCACACCTAATTGATTTCTCCATCTGTCATCGAGCATCTCTGGATACAACTCAGCCGAGGGCCCTAATCCTCAGGCAGTGCTTTTCTCTGAGAGGGGGCAGAAACCCGTTCTTCTCTGAACCATTTAGAAAATGCTACTTGGCTAACAAAATTAAGTTTCCCTTTGTGTGCAGCACGTAGGTCGTGCTTTATTGTGTGGGTTTTGTTACGTGTTTTATTGTGTGGGTGGTGACCCTTGTAAATTCCCTGTGAAATTTCTGTCCTGTCTACAGGTAGTCCTCGTCTGACAATGACAATTGCGACCAGATTTTCTGACCCTGTGGTTGCGAAGTGAGTCATGCTAGAATTTGTGACCTTTTTGACATGGTTGCTAAGCAAATCACTGCAGTCGTTAAGTGAATCATATAGCCATAAAGCAAATCTGGCTCCCCCCCTCCAATTGACACTGCCTGTTGGAAGCAGTTTGGAAAGGTTGAAAATGCCAATCACATGAACATGATAAATACATGCCAGTTGCCAAAAGTCCGAATTTTAAATCATGCAACCATGGTGATATTGCAACAATTGTAAATGCAAACACCAGTCGCTTGTTCAGTGTTGTAACATTGAGTGGATATAAGTTGAGGATTACCTGTGTCTTGCCCTACACAGGTAGGTTAACCTGCATGCTTCTCTGTTGTGTGGATGGGATTCGAAAAAAAAGGACTACAGGTGACATGATAGCAGTAATCCAATATTTGAGGGGCTGCCCCAAGGAAAAGGGAGGTCAATTTATTTTCCAAAGCACCAGAAGGCAGGACAAAGAAAGAATGGACGGAAACTAATCAAGGAGAGAAAGAAACAACTTGGAATTAAGGAGAAACTTCCTAATGGTGAGGACAATTAACCGGTGGAACGGTTTGCCTCCAGAAATTGTGTCTGCTTCATCACTAGAGAGGTTTTTAAAGAAAAGACTGGACAACCGCTTGTCTGAAATGGCAATAGCACTGAGACTTATATACTACTTTATAGTGCTTTATAGCCCTCTCTACTGTTTACAGAGTCAGCTCTTGCCCCTTACAATTTGGGTCCTCACTTTACCCACCTCGGAAGGATGGAAGGCTGAGTCAACCTTGAGCCTGGTGGGATTTGAACTGCCAAACTATAAGCAGCTGGCTGCAGCAGAAGTAGCTTGCAATACTGCACTCTAACCACTGCACCACAGAGGCTCTCCCACAGAAGTGGTATGTTGTCTCTGTTAAAGCAGGGGGTTGGACTAGAAGACCTCTAAGGTCCCTCCAGGCTGCTTCTGATTGACCATCTTGCAAGAAAGAGAAGGAAATTCAGGTTTCCATGAGTTTGCCTGCATGTGGGCAGGTCTACCTTGTGGAGCGAGGGTGGGTGTTGTTCTTTTGACATAGTTGTCGTTCTCGCCCACCGAATCGTGTCCACTCTACCTCATTGTGTCCGGGGATAGCACAGTGTGTGCTGGGAGGGGTGTGTTTGTGTGTCTCTCTCCCCCCCCCCTCTTCAAACTCCTTTAACAATGGGATTCTCGCCCAGGCCCAGCCTGGTCTGGCTTGGTGCCCAGATGTAGTGTGTATATGTGGGGGTGTTTCTGTGTCTCTCCTCGCTTCACCTCATTGCCTATTGGCTGCCTGCTCGGCACAGGGTAGGGGGAGACATTGGCTGTATCGCACCCACCCACCCCCAGATATGAGCAGAAGCAGTATTTTGAGTCAGGCCTCATGCAGGACGGGATTGTGATGCTGAGGGAGGAGGCAAGTGTGAGTCATAAGGGAGAGCAGCATGAAGTGGGGGCCGCTTCTCTGGAAAAGGAGGCAGGGAGGGACATGTCTCACACAACCACACACAACATCCAGACATCGGCATTCAGACGTTCACCGTTGAGATTAGATGACAGATTAACAGGGTTGGAAGGGACCTTGTAGGACATCTAGTCCAACCCCCTGCCCAAGCAGGAGACCCTACACCATTTCTGACAGGTGGCAGTCCAATCTTTTCTCTTTTTTTTGGTAAAAGTTTTATTGATTTTAACAACAGACAAAAAACATATAAGGCATAAAACATGACATAAAAAAAATTAAAAATAAAAAAATTATAACATTCTTCATAAATTTACAGTGTATCGGTTGGTTTACCACTCCCTTTTGTGCATCCATTTCATAGTCATCAGAATAATTATATTACATAATAACTCACATTATCAATCATCAAAATATCCCAATATCATTATTGAACAATCATTTGACTATAATTTTACTAATTCATACTTAAGCGAGATAACTATAATTAAGTTAAATTAAGTTAAATTAAGTTAAATTAAGTTAAAGATTGGCAGTCCAATCTTTTCTTGAAAGCCTCCAGGGGTGAAGCTCCCACAACTTCTGAAGGCAACTTCTTGTTCCATTGGTTTATTTTTTTCACTGTCAGAAACTTTCTCCTTATTTTCAAGGTGAATCTCTCCTTGATCAGTTTCCATCTATTTTTCCTTGTCTGGCCTTCAGATACTTTGGAAAATAGCTTGACTTCCTCCCTCTCTCTGGCAGCCCCTCAAATATTAGAAGACTGCTATCCTGTCTCCCCTGGTCCTTCTCTTCACTAGACTAGCCAGGCCCAGTTCCTGCAACCATTCATCTTATGTTTTAATCTCCAGTCTCCTAATCATCCTGGTTGCCCTTCTCTGCACTTTTTCTAGAGTCTCAACATCATTTTTATAGTGTGGTGATCCAAACTGGATGCAGTATTCTAGGTGTGGTCTTACCAAAGACCACAGGCTTTATAATTACCAAAGGCTTTATAATTCCTCCATGTATACACTTCTCTTCCTCGACACCCTGCCCCAGGGTAGGGAGATTATCCCAGGAATGCATCTCTGCTGCAAGCTTTTAATCCACAGCTGGGCTGCCTGCCAGCCACTGCCTGCTTCCGTATCTACCAGCCAGCAAGAACCAGGAGTGACTCTCATTTAGTGGTACATGCACACACAATGGGATTCCCATTTCAGGGTCTCTCCCTTCCTTTGCATGCCTGGCTGAACACATCTGTGCCCAAGACAGCTATAAAATAAGAATCCTGGCCTGCAGGTATGTGTGTGTGTGTGCACAGCCAGCCCTGCGCTCACCTGAACATGTACACAGACAGCTTTGGGTGTCAGCCAATCTGATGACCCCAATCTCAACTTTCAACCATAAGGGGTGTTGCTCAACCAGCCTTTATTCAGATTCAGAAATGTTCTTAGCTGGTAGAGAGGCTGAAAATTATTTTAACATGTAGAAACGTACATAGCAAAAGCGAAGGCATGTGTGGGGAATGTATATAGTCTACACCATTGAATGCATCTCTTCCCACCTTCCCCTCAGCATTTTCCTCAGCTGGCTGGGCCCAGGAAACAATTTTTCCCCCCAGGTCAAATAGTCCTCGACTTACAACCATTTCATTTAGTGACTGTTTGAAGTTACAGCACTGAAAAAAGTGACAAATGTATTTTTCACACCTATGGGCAGTTGCAGCATCTCTATGGTCGTATGATAAAAATTCAGACAACTGGCATACATCTTCACGGAAATCATTGCAAGACAAGGTCAGGCGTCTGGCCACCTTCTGACAAGCAAAGTCAATGGGGAGGCTTCACTTAACCACCGTGTTACTAGGTTGTGATTCGCTTAAAATGGGGCAAAAGGGAGGCTGTCTTGCTTAGTAATAGGAAATGTTGGGCTCATCGTGGTCTTTGTGTCAACCTGTCAGGTTTTGGAAGCTGAGAGGTGGTCTCGGTGGTGGGTAGTGTGAACTCTGATTGGATCTTCGACCAGCTTTGTATATTTCGCAACCCCAGGCTGCCTGCGTCCTTCAGTGTTCAGCATGCTGGGCTGCCCAGAAAAAGTGTTAGTTTCACCACTAACAGCTCAGGGGGTCCTGTGAATCTGTTTCCAGGGAAAATCCCACCCTCCCTCCAACTCCTCCCCCCCCCCAAGTTCTCTTTTCGGCAGCTTATTCTGTTAACAGCAATCCTCCCTCCCCCACTTTGTCTCCCTCCTATTGTGGCTCCCTCAGCCTTCCCCCTCTTCTTAAAGTAGCTCCTCCTCCTCTTCTTCTCCTTCCTCCTCCTCTTTTTCCTTCCTCCTCTTCCCCTTCTTTTCCTTCCTCATCTTTCTCCTCCTTTTCTTTTCCTCCTCCTCCTTTTCCTTCCTTCCTCCCTCTTCCCTCTTTTCTTTTTTCCTCCTCCTTTTCCCTCATCTTTCTCCTCCTTTTCCTTCCTCCTCATCTTTCTCCTCCTCCTTTTCCTTCCTTCCTCCTCCTCTTCCTTCCTTCCTCCTCCCCCTTTTCCTTCTTCCTCCTCTTCCCCCTTTTCCTTCTTCCTCCTCTTCACCCTTTGTTTCTTTTCCTCCTCCTCCTTTTCCTTCCTTCCTCATCTTTCTCCTCCTTTTCCTTTTCCCCCCTCCTCCTTTTCCTTCCTCCTCTCCCCCTCCTTTTCCTTTTTCCTCCTCCTTTTCCTTCCTCATCTTCCTCCTTCTCCTTTTCCTTCCTCCTCTTCCCCCTTTTCTTTTTTCCTCCTCCTTTTCCTTCCTCCTTTTCCTTTTTCCTCCTCTTCCCCCTTCTTTTCTTTTCCTCCTCCTCCTTTTCCTTCCTTCCTCATCTTTCTCCCCCTCCTTTTCCTTCCCCCTCCTCCTCCTCTTCTTCTTCGCCACTCCAGAGCTGCTCTCCTCCTGCACCCCCTTCCTTCCTTCCTTCCCACGTTGCCTCCCCATTTTTTAATTTCTGCTGTCACGCGCCCCACCGGCCCTCCTTTCACCTTAGCCACCTCCTTCTCTCCTCTCCCGCCTCCCCTCTTTCAGGCGTCATCTTTCCCTCGCCCATTCCTTTCAACCGTGTCCCCACTCCCACCCCCCCTCGCTCTTCCCGGGCGTGGTCTCTCCCTCTCCCAGGGCTCTGACGGGCGAGCCCGAGGCGGTAGAGTAGAAAAGACGAAAGCTAAGCGGGGCGGGAGGGGGGGGGAGGGAAGAAAGAGCTGGAGTAAACCGCAGCCAATAGGCTTCTCTTTGTCCCCGTGACCCGTTTCTCGTTTTTGCATATGACTGACATTCCAGCGGCGGCCAATGCGAAGCCGCCTGGTGCGCGCGGTGTGACGGAGAGAAAAAGAGAAAGGCGGGGTGGGACGTGGGGAAGGGGGGGGGCTTCATTTGCATTGTGAATGACCCGGCTTTGGAGGCAGCCAATGGCCTGGCGAGGGCTAATTGGGCATGCGTGACGGGGCTGGCGGTGCGCGCGCCCTGGTGTCTATTTCTCTCTCCCCCCCTGTGTATATGTGTGTGAGGGAGGAGGGAGCGAGGGAAAGGAGGGGTGAGGGTTCGGGCGGGAGGGGGGGACGCCCTTGTTCGTAGCCCGGAGAGGAGGAGGAGGAGGAAGGAAGGCGGGAGAAAGCCGTGAATGGTGTTTGGTTACAACCGGAGGGGACGACGCGACAGGCGGAGCGGCAGCCTCCTCTCTCCTTCTTCTTCTTCTCCTTCCCCCCCCCTCCCTTCGCGACCAGCAACCGCCCGCCTGTCGCCGACAGCCCTGCCAGAAGAGGAAGCGGAGGGGCGGCGGCGGAGGGACGGAACAGCCGGACAACTTGGAGCCCTCGCCCTCCACCCCCTCCCCTCGCTTTCTCTCTCCCGCCCCCCCCCCCGCGCGCTTTCCTCCCTTTTCCCCTGCGCGCGCCCTTTAATCCTGCCCGGCTACGATCGCGGCGGCGGCGGCTGCTGCTGCTGGCGGCGGGGGACGGAACAGGCGGACCGGTCTGCCGCTGCTCTTGTACTCTCCCTTCCCTTTCCCCACTTTCTTTTTTCTTTTTCCCCTGGCGAAGAAGGAAAGGCGCCCTCCCCCCCCCTCTTCGCTGGACGGGTCTTTTGCACAGCTCGGTACACACACACGCACACACACACACACCCGCCTTCTGACCTTTGCAAAACTTGGGCTGCCTGTGCACACCCTTCCTCTCCTGCACACCTCATCACACCCCTTGCACAACTGACCCCTCCTGGCCTCTTCCTTCATCTCCTCCCTCCCCCCCCCCCCAAATATGCTTTCTGAGTTACCCCCTGCTGCCCACCAGGCTGAGACCCAGAGGTGCTCCACCTGCCGGGAGGATCTGAAGAGGCTGTAGGAGGAGGACAAGACAACAGTTGCCCCTCCAGCTGTTTTATTGGATGGGAGTGATGAGGGGGATGAGGATGGTGGCAGCCAGTCTTTAGAAAGGTGGACCTCCAGCGGGCCTGCTTTCCGCATGGATCCAGATAAAGTGTGGCCCTGATCCCGAGGAGGAGAACCGGCCTGCTGACCTCACCACACACCTTTCCAACCTACATCCGAAGATTTGCCTGGGCCACGCCTCCTCCTCCTCATTCCTGGGGAGGGAAAGAGGGGAGAATGGTCTCCAGACAGGTTCGCTGAGAGAGCCCCATCATCTTTGCACCTTGGCGATGTTCTCCACAGAAAGACCCCCAGCAACGTTGCCCCCTTTGCCATCCAGGGGGCTAGGCATGTTCGGTTAGTGCCTTGTGGAGTGTGTGTGTATATATATGTGTGTGTGTGTGTGTGTCTGTGCATGGTGAGAGCGGGAGGCAAGAGGGGCAGGGCAATCTCTGGATTGAGTTGCATCCCCATGAAACGATGAGTGGTGGGATGTGAAGGCATTAAGAGCCCCCTAACCCCAAAAGGGATGACTTTTAACCTTGGTTGTATCGGATCCTGGCTTGTCTGCTGTTTAATATTGTGCTGATTGGGGGTTTGAGTTCCGTGCAGTAGAAGAAGTGGGGAGTTGGGAATTAGCCTCAAAATATCCTAGGCTGAATAAACATACAATGAGATTCCTGTCTTTTCTAATTCATCTGTTCCGTGCAAGAAGGGAGCCTTGGATGTAAGGTTTCGGCTTATTGTTGCTGTCCCGGAATGGATGGTGGGATCCTGTTACCCAGAAATTTCCCAGATGGAACTTGTTTTGTTTTAGAGTGGAGATGTGATTGATTCACAGAAGTTATTAAGTTCCAGTGGGTCAGGATGCTGTTAAAAGCGCGATGGGTGAACTAAAATGACAGTTCTGTTTGTGCACATGGCCATTCATAGTCTGTCCTCGTGGATGTGATGCGAAGTGGCAGGACAAGGCCAGCGCAAAGGCACACAGTACGTTTCTTTTGATTTTGTGCAGTTCGTTTACATGCGGGTATTAGATATTGTTTCTTTATGGAAGCAAACGTGTCCATAGGTTGCAGGATATAGTTAACGGTTATATAATTTGGGGCATGAGTGGGATTTAAGTCCACCTTTTCAGACCATTGCTTGGTGTGAAGACAGCATTTCCGGCAGTTCCAGGTGACCAGATGTAGAAGATCTTGTTTTTTGTACACCAGGACTCTTAAATTCAACTTGTACGGCTTCAATCTGGTCCTGTATGCAGTATTTATTTATTTTTGTCACGTGTTTTGATGGTTTTTCTTCACTTGATTGTGGCTTCACAAGCTGAATCTTAATTCTTTGCTTGGGGTGGGTAGTGCTAGGACGGCTGGTAGCCTCTGGCTGTTACATTTAAGATCCTTGTTTTCTGGTGGTGGTGGGGTCTTAATGTTTCTCATCCTTGTTTCTACTCTCCTCCTTCCTTCTTTCCCCCCCTCCCCTGTAATCCTTCTTCCTCCTGCATAGGGATGTGGTCACCAGCGGAGGACAGGAAGCGACTCAGCCAGCGCTTCCCGGCAGAGTCCGACCACGATGCACTCAGTGCTTTTAATAATTGAGTTAACTTTACATGCAAGTGCAGGGGGGGAAGGGGGGGAAAGCAGTGTAGCTGATCCATTAGGGACTACGAGGAAGGAGAGAGGAAAGATGGGAAAAGAGGTATTTTTTTTCGGTAGGCGTCTCCTGTTGGAGCAGGTCTGCTTCTTCTTCTCTGGGAGCAAAGTCAAGCCCTCTCCCCCATCCCCCACCCCAAATTTAATCACTAAAGGCAAAGCTTTAGTTTTCAGCAAGTACTTAAAAAGGGTTTGAAACAACCCCCCCCCCCAAAAAAAAAACAACAACAAAAAACAAATTACAGACTCAATCTGTAGCAAAGGTGATCTAAGCCCCTTCAGCGATCAAGCTGGTGTGTCTCAGTTCCTGGCAGCAGCAGAAATTCAGAAATCTGGAAATCTGCCCCATTATCTCTTTCCTGATCTTTTGAATGGAGATGCCAGTGCCTTTACACATGCAAAGTCGTTTGGGTTTCTTTCCTAACCTTCCCCTGTTGCTGAAATGCTAAGGACAGAGATGTTGTTGTTAACCCTTCCAACACTCCCTTTTACGACCCCGTGATCCCTAACCCTTTGACACTATTCCTCTTTTTCTTTTTTGTAGTCCTTCGGTCATTTGTGCCCAATTGGAAGTCTCTGGGAACTGGACACCCTTCGCTCCCTAGACCAGGGATCTCCAACCGTGGCAACTTTCAGACTTGTGGACTTCCCAGGAACTCTGGGAGTTTGAAGTCCACAAGTCTGAAAGTTCCCACGGTTGGAGACCCCTGCCCTAGACTGTGGCTAAAACTTGATTGTTTCAGCATTGCCTAATCTTCTTTACTCAGCTCTGGATGGTCCTCGCAGTGCGGTGTTATCCTGCAGTGGAATGACTGATACCAGTTGTGGCTCCTGCCCATTGTACAGAATGCTCTTATTGCTTTTGATGATTGGCCTCAATATGGCTGAACTGCAAAGGCCACGCTACAATCCGTGTTGGGTTCAGGATTATTGTTGTTGTTGCTGTTGTTTTTGTAAATGTGGTCTCTCACCAGGATGCGAAACTCTGGTCTGTTCACACCTGTTGCTGCATTAAGCCATAGTTTCACAGTTATAGCACAGCTTAACCCATGCCGTATGACCCAATGGAGCCCAAAGTTTCTGTTGTTAAGTGAAACATTTATTAAGTGAGTTTTTGTGCCCCCCCCCCCATTTTACAATTTTCCTAGCCACAATTGTTGAGTGAATCCCTGCCATTGTTAACTTAGTAACACAGTTGTTGCATAAATCTGCCTTCCCACTTTGACCAAAGGCCGCAAAAAGGGGAATCCTGGGAATCCAGGACCCAGCCACGGTCATAAATATGAACCAGTGGCCAAAGCATCTTTGAGTTTCGATCACGTGATCCCGGAAATGCTGCAAAGGCTGTAACTGGAAAAAATGGGCACAAGTGCCGTTGTAACTCTGAATGGTTGTAAGTCTGTATTGACAAGGCAATGCCACTTATTGGCAATTGGAGATTGTGAAATGTAGTTTGAGGGTGTCGTAATGTGTGTGTGTGTGTGTGTGTATTCAGACCTGTCTTATTTATTTGTCCCTTTGTGTTGGCCTTTTCCTTCCTCTCAGAAGGTAGTATTGATAGGTAGTATTGATAGGTAGCATTGATAGGCAGTAGGAAGTGATGGGGAGGGCAGGAGACGGCAAGTGCACCACCACATTCTTCATTTCGGCTCTAAATTGCCTGCAAGGAGGAACCGACCCCCTCTCTCTGCACAAAAGAGCCCCCTCCTCGAATCCCCTCTATAGAGCCGGGGTCCGTGTTTGGCTACCTCTGCCCTGCCCCTCTGGAGAGCTGCTGAGGATGCTCCCAATCTTTCTAGCTGGGTGGAAGCCAAACGGGCTCGGCTGCCCCAAGTGAGCGTGGGAGACTGAGCAAGCGGGGCCCCTCAGCCCTCCCCTTCCCCTCCTGCAGCTGTAAAATTCCTTTGCCTGGCTTCCAGCTGGGAAGGGCGGAGGACGGCCATGGTTTTTTTGCTTCCTGGCAGGCCAAGAAGAAAATCTCCCCCTGGGCCCCTTGGGGGGGGGGCGGTTCAAGTGACTAACCAGTGATAAGGCATGGCACAAACTGACTCTTAGGACTGAAAACTGTAGAGGAAAAACAAGGCATCTCTGCCAGGGAAAGGGAGGGAAGTTTTAAAGGGAAGGGAGAGCAGCGTAGTCCCTGGTAACCCAACTCCCATCAGTTCTGGGATCCTGTTCTTGCCATGCTCTGTTGTTGTTGTTTTTTCTTCAAATTACTGGACTGATGAAATACTTTTGTGTGTGTGTGTCATTTTCCCCCCCCCCTCCCCCCCTCCTTCCAGTGTGGACAAATGTGGAGCCTCGATCTGTGGCCGTGTTCCCATGGCACTCACTAGTGCCCTTCCTGGCTCCCAGCCAACCAGATTCCTCCGTGCAACCCAGTGAAGGCCAGCAGCCTGTCAGTCATCCGTCCACATCCAATCAGAACAAAGGTAAGGTGGGCCAAGGGGGGGGGGGAGAAAGCGCATGCACAGATTTCCCGCTAAAGTCTCTGGGTAGGAGAGACTCTCTGGGAGTGAAGGGAGGCCTTTGCACAAACAAGTGAGGCAAGTTTGCGATACCCCTAACCCTGTGGAAACAGCCCCCCCCCCTCGATTCCATCCTTGGCCTTTGATGTTATCAGAACCTCCCGAATCGGCTGCGGTGGCCCACGAACTCCCCGGGTTCTCTTCAGAGGCCGAGAGTGCAGGGAGGCCGACCCCCTCGCACCCTGACAGCCCCACTCCAGTTGCCCAACCTTCTACGGGGATTCCAGCAGGAAGCGGAGTTCCGTCTCAGCACGAGGATGACCTCCCAGGGCACCCGCGCCTGGACAGCGAGACAGAGAGCGACCATGACGATGCGTGAGTACCCTGGTTTTGGGGCCGCTCGGACGACCAACCCTTCGTAGCTGCACTTCCTCCTGTGCAATTTGGGGAAGCTTTTTGCCCGGTTCGTGTTTTGCACTATGATCCTTTGCCACTGGATTCCGGGAGGGCTTGCTGGTTGTGCTTTGAAGCATAGTGGGAATTGGACGTGCAGCTGGAGGAAACCCTTTGAGGGAATGAAATTGAGCAACAGCCGGGAGAGGAAACCTTGGGAAGGAACCCGGAGGGAAATAGAAGCAGGAGTGAATGGAGGGTGTGGTTAAAAAAACACCCCCAGATGCTGGTTGCCACAGAGAGATTGGCCCCACCCCCTTCCTCCGTGTGTTTGTAGGAGGGAAGGGAGGGAGGGATGTGGTGCCCAGAAGTGTTGAAGACTGCTGGGAGGTCTCTGGGATAGGTGGCTGAAAATGGGTGTTGCTGCCTTTGGGCCTTCACCTGATGTTTTCCTACCTAGGTTCCTATCCATTTCATCTTCTGAGATCTCAATCCCACTACTGCCAGGCAAACGGCGCACCCAATCCCTGAGCGCACTGCCGAAAGAGCGTGATTCCTCTTCCGAGAAGGATGGTCGCAGTCCAAACAAGGTGTGTGTGTGTGGGGGGGAGGGGCTTTCTTCTTTTCCTTCTCCTTTCCATCTCTTTAACCCACCTGCTTTGTAGGGAGTATTCCAGGGGGTAGTGGTGGAAAGAGTCTTTGGTCACCCTTTGCTTTTACTCGCGAAAACGTTCTACCTAACGTTCTGTCTGCCTTGGGGTAACATAACTGTGGCTTTTTTCCTACATTCTCTCCTCTCTTCTTTTTTTGGTAGAGAGAAAAAGATCACATTCGGCGGCCCATGAATGCTTTCATGATCTTCAGTAAGCGACACCGGGCCCTGGTGCACCAGCGGCACCCCAACCAAGACAACCGTACCGTCAGCAAGATCCTGGGCGAGTGGTGGTACGCTTTGGGGCCCAAGGAGAAGCAGAAGTACCACGACTTGGCCTTCCAGGTACAGCCTCCTACAGAGCCTTGGTCAGTAAGGGGAGATCAAGGGTCCAAGCTGTTTAGGGCGTGCCACTGCCTTATTAGCTCAGCTGGCACGGCTGGCATAATTAAGGGTCAGCGTTGTCCAGTATTCTGCCTCTGAGTAGTGTGACTACAGCCTGTTTCTAAGTAAGGGAGGAAATTTGATGACAGCTCGGATTGAATGAATCATCCAGTATGGGCATTTCAGCAGAACATTTCAGTTCCCAGAAAATCCTGGCTTTTGTGCCATTTTAAAAGATGAGTTTTTATCTCCGAGGGCAACCACGAGATGAGAGTGTAGATGAAACTTAAGTGAAATCTTGGAATTGGCCAGAGAAGATCTCCAACATTGGCCAGCAGGCTTTCATTGTCTTAAGACAGATTTAGATAGGAAACTGGCTTCAAACTGGGTGAAGCTGTGCAGATTGATGGGAATTATGCAGATATGGATGTACAGAGGTTGTGGTTTCACAACGGTTGAGAATCTTCCACAGTGTGGAATCTTTCCAGCTGGAGCAATGACTGGTTCCAGCTTAGCCCTCAACATCTGGAATCCCTCTGCTTGCAGTCTCTCTCGTTCTCTCCCATCTTCCTCTCGCTTCTCACAGGAGGAGTATTGAGTCCCACTTGTCTAGCCATAACACACGGGAGGTGTGGAAGGGCATACATGACATCACTAATTATAGGGGTTGTCACGGAACAACAGAACATCTGAGTGCAGCGCTAGCAGAGGAGCTGAATAACTTCTTTGCTCGCTTTGAAGTTTCACAACAGCGTACAGCTGCACCAGCCCTACTCCCTCCTCCAATTACATTCAGTTCTGCTACCCCACCCAGTATTTTTTCTGTGACGGAGGATGACGTCAGACGGGTGTTCCGAGCAGCGAACCCCAGAAAGGCAGCTGGCCCAGATGGAGTCCCTGGCAAGGTGCTTAGGGCATGTGCCCCCCAGCTTGCCTCCATCTTCAGAGATATTTTCAACCTCTCCCTGGCCCAGGCAGTTATACCATCCTGTCTGAAATCTGCCATAATCATCCCTGTGCCGAAGAAATCTCCCATCTCCAGCCTCAATGATTACCGCCCAGTGGCGCTTACTCCTGTAATCATGAAATGTTTTGAGAGGCTGGTGCTCCGGCACATCATGAATCATCTCCCCTTGGATTTTGATCCTTATCAGTTCGCTTACCGCACTAATCGGTCTACGGAGGATGCCATAGCCATAGCTCTGCACGCTACGCTGAACCATCTGGAGCAACGGCAGAGCTATGTCCGGATGCTTTTCGTGGACTACAGCTCTGCCTTTAATACAATCATCCCAGGAATTTTAATCAAAAAACTGGATACATTGGGTTTGCCCCCCCTTACTTGTGCCTGGATAAAGAACTTCCTGAGTGATCGGCCCCAGATTGTGAGGCTTGGTCCCCACCTTTCTTCCACACGTACGCTGAGCACTGGCTCCCCACAGGGCTGTGTGCTGAGCCCACTCCTGTACTGCCTCTATACCCACGACTGTAGTCCACACCATGATAGCAACCTCATTGTGAAGTTTGCTGATGACACCACGGTGGTTGGACTCATTTCGAGGGGAGATGAGGCAGCTTATAGGAAGGAGGTCCTGATGTTGGCTGCTTGGTGTTCGGACAATAATTTAGCTCTGAACACCAAGAAAACTAAGGAACTCATTGTGGACTTTAGGAGGCACAACACTGACCTGGCTCCCCTTTACATTAATGGAGAGCAGGTGGAGAGGGTCCATACTTTCCGGTTTTTGGGTGTTACTATTGTTGATAAGATCTCCTGGACGGAAAACACCACGGCAGTTATTAAGAAGGCTCAGCAGAGACTCCACTTCCTGCGAGTGCTCAGGAAGCACAATCTGGCCTCCAGCCTGCTGATTACCTTCTATCGTGCGTCCATTGAAAGCCTGTTGACATACTGCATTACAGTGTGGTATGGTCATTGTACTATGGCAGACAGGGAGAGACTACAGAGGATAGTCAAAACAGCTCAGAAGATCATTGGCTGCCCTCTTTCCTCCCTGTCAGACATCTATTCCTCACGCTGTCTTAGTAGAGCTGTGAACATCATAAAAGACAGTTTCCATCCTGGTAACGGACTGTTTGACCTGTTGCCCTCGGGGAGGCGCTATAGGTGCATCAGGTCAAGGACAAATCGTCTTCAAAACAGTTTTTTTCCCAAAGCTATAACTACCCTGAACTTACATATGCACTGACTTTAAGTCCTGTCAAACATATTGTAAATAATACTTTGGGACAATTGGGAAATTTTTGTGCAATATATCATGACTATTACTGTGCTGGCTGACAAGTGCAATAACTCCTACTGTGAATAGGCACAAATCAAGTGCAATAAGCTGGTAATTTTACTCATTTTATTCTTCTTTGTTGTTTTAGATATTTTTAGATATTCTTATGCACATTCTCTTTTTAACATGTATGGTTGTACTGAACGACGAGTCGCTTAATCTCACTGTGTATGCGTATGATGCAAGTTGTACACGTGGATAGTGACAATAAAGGTATTCGTATTCGTATTCGTATTCGTTTTCTTCTCTCATCTTCTCCCCACCCCCAAGGTGAAAGAAGCCCATTTTAAAGCACACCCGGACTGGAAGTGGTGTAACAAAGATCGGAAGAAGTCTAGTTCGGATATAAAACCTGCTGGGCCAGGGGGTTGCCCCAAGGAGATGCGTGAACGTAGCATGTCAGAGACAGGTACTGCTATTTTACCTGGAGGTAAGCTATATATATATATGCCACCAGATATTCCCTGGTGGGGCTCCTCTGGACTTTTCTTACTTTTTCCCCCTCTTCCTTTTTTCCCCCCATCAGTTGCTTCTGAAATGCTGTTGGGCCCAGACGTCAAGGCAGGTGTCATGGGATCCGGGCATTGCCACGGGGAGCGAATCCTGCCCTCAGCGTCTGATGCCCAGCGTCCACGGGCCTTTTCCCACAGCGGTGTGCATGGCATGGACAGTGACCGGGACAACCAGGTGTTGCAAGAGCTTACACAGGTATTACGTCTTCACAAGGAACCACAGGGCAATGGGAATCGAAGAAGCTTATGGGGTGGTTGGGTTGTGCTTGCCCTAAGAATTCAGGACACCACTGAGGGTAGTGCTGCTTTTTGCAAACACTGTGACTTCTCTTATGTCCAAGGTGGGAAAATATTTGGTGGCCACAGCAAAGTTTCATAAGTTTTTGGAAATTGTGAGATCGACAGTGGGTGGAACAATGACACAAAGAAAGTGGAGCTACACTATACATATATGTGAAGTTGAGGTTTATTTCCTGGATATTATAGACCGGCCTAGGCTTCTCATTGATTAAATCTAACAGGATTGGAGCGTTTTCTGAAGGTTCAGGGATGCAGGCTATCTTGGAATGTCAGGTTGTCCATCACGATTTAATTTATATCCCTCTGTGGTCACCCATTGTGGCCTCTCTCCTTCATTCTCCCCCCCCCCCCCCCAAATTCTCAAACACATACATGTAACCTGAAATGGCAGAGCGCAGCATGAAGTCGGTACACTAGACAACACGAAAAACTTCTTGGAAAGGTAGAGCTTCTAACTCCTTCAGGTAATTTGATCAAGTGCACCTTTTCGGTTCCTTGGAGTGCCTTCAGCCAGTTCTGGTCAGAGCAACTCGTCTTGAAGGGCCTCAGGTGCCAAGCCATGAAAGCCTTCATAGGCCATGACCAAGAACTTGAATTGTACCTGGAAACGAATTGGAAACCCTTTACAGGGCTCGGCAAATCGGTGTGCCCAGTGCAAAAAAAAAAACCTCCCCCCCCAAAATGTTGTCTTCACCGACCATTAGAAGTCGCCTCTCCGTGTCTTTAACAGTTGACTCTCTTATTCTTTCAGATTTGCTCGGGACAGTCTCCGTATGCCAGCGGGAAGGGTCAGTATGGGGGACTGGGCCCCTCAGGGTCCCCCTTCGCCACCCCAGGCGAGGGTCCCCGCCATTCCCTGCACCCACATTCCTCCCGTGCCTCTCGTTCTCAACGCACAACCAGTGAAGACATGACCAGTGACGAGGAACGCATGGTGATCTGTGAGGAGGAAGGGGACGATGATGTCATTGGTGAGGACCACATACTCGAACAGCTCTGGGCTTTTTACAGCAGAAGTCGGAGGGCTTTCTCCGGCAGGCCAAGGAGAGTTTTCCAGGAACAAACAGAAGCCAGGCACATTTTGAGAGAGGTTTTCAATCGTTTTAAGAAATATGCCTTCAATTTGTCTGTCTGTCTGTCTATCTATCTATCTATCTATCTATCTATCTATCTATCTATCTATCTATCTATCTTAAGGTGTATTTCTTCAAATGATTGTATGTGTATATATATAGATATAGATATAGATATAAAAAAGTGAAAGACCATTCACGAAATCTCCAGAACTGTACAAAATCTCCAGCACTGTAAAGCCTACAAACTTGAAATTTGGCAGGAATCTTCCTCTTGGCTTTTAGTTTCTCACTGAGGAAGGATTTTTCGAAATGACCATCAGCATTAGTATTACGTATATTATTATTATTAATACGCTCTGAAGCTAAGGAGTTCTACTCCCCCTCCCCACCTGAAAAGAAATCTGTTCCAAATGCAAAACGCGAGGACAGGAGTTTCCGTTTCCGTTTTAGTTTCATAGTACCAAGCAGCTTTAGACTACCAATGGATGCTGGTAGGCAGAGGCAGAAAATCCCCTCACCCCCCCATTTTCCTCCCTAAAACTAAGCCTGACCATTGAATGAACTTTTGTAAGTCAAGGACTATCTGTATTGTGAACAGCTGGTTTCTAAAATTTTGCTCTCTATAGAAGCTAAAAATTTAACTGCCAAGTAGAGACATACATAGGATGAGATAAGGGAGAGATGTGAAAGAAATACATGTGGATAGAAGATGTTAGCCCATCTTGGATTGCCTTGACTACATAATCGTGACATTTATCAAACGATAACTAGAAATTAAAAGGCGCTTCTTTTTTTAGCAGCAAGATCCTCTCTGAGGATCATTTTCATCTTGTTAAATATTGACCCAAGCTTAATTCCAGACTATAATGCATGAGTCACTTTCCTTTAAAATAACTGGGATTTTCAAACGTTTTTCTTGAGCAACTTTTTAACAGCTGCCGGAATAAAACATAATAACCAGATTCCCTTACGTGGAATCTGTTGCAGGAAATAGAAATTGGATATAAGGCAGTGCCTATTTCCTTTGTGAAAAAAAAAATAAGTGGTTCGGCAGAAGTGAAAATATTTTTTGTGGAGAAAATCCCAAAGTTCAGTCATTATATGCCAAGAAATCCTGAAGAATCTTTTGCTTACAGATTGCAGGAAACGATGAGCTGTGCACCAGGGCTCAGGTTGTGTGAAAGCAATAAGAATGGGAGAACCCATAATTCCTGCTTAAAGAAGATCTGATTGTATTCTCAGATAATGATGGATCTGAATGACCTGTCCCAAAAGTGTTTCCTCCCCTCCCCCCAAAAGGCAGCTAGACTTTCTTAGAGTGATAGAATTGGAAGGGACCTTGCGAGGTCTTGTAGTCCAACCCCCTCCTCAAGCAGGAAACACTACCATTTCGGACTAGTGGCTGTCTAGCCTCTTCTTAAAAGCTTCCAGCAATGTTCTTGTTTTTTTTTCCTTGAAGATGTTTTGTTTCTCATCCAAGATGGTGGATTTATATTCCTTGCAGTCATCTGGTTGTTGAAGGAAAAAAAATCAAAAAGTTGGCTTTTGAAAAGAACACCTTTGGGATAACCATGACTTGGATGACTGAGAATCTCCATCAGTATCTGTATGCATTGTTTCAGAGCTAGGTGGTGGCCAGTTAAGAACCAGGTGTTTCTGCCTACCATCTTGCTCTCTGCCTGTGCAGTGGTTTCTTATGCCATAGTGATTTGCTGACTGTCGACTTCATTTCCTTAGTTCTTTGAGTACTCGGCTGAGCTGAATCCCTCTTTAGAAAACCCTTCTAAGATTTCTAATATGTGCACTGGGACACACAGGCTTCCCTCCCAAATCCTTGTTGTATTGAGCTTGCTTTTGCAGTCAGCGTATCTGCAGTAACACGATCTCCTGGTGGCCACCCTCTCTGCCTCTCCTGCTGGAGAGTTTTCATAGGGGAAGCGAGATGGGGAGACAGGATCTTGCTGACTCGTTGCTTTCCTCCTGCAGCTGAAGACGGGTTCAATCCGGCTGACGTCGACTTGAAATGCAAAGAACGAGTGACGGACAGCGACAGCGAAGGATCGTTAGGGGATGAATCTGACAGCAAGGTGTGTGAGTAGCAAGAGGCTGGTTAGCACAAAAGCTTTTTTAAGTAGAGAAATTCGCCCCACTTTCTGCCCACCTAGCAGTTTGAAAGCATGCAAATGCAAGTAGATAAATAGGTATCACTTCGGTGGGAAAATTAACAGGGACGTGAAAGGAGCCTCCTTGGGTATCCCATAGGGCAATGGTGATGCCGCCAGCTAATCCTTCCAACCCAGAAGCGCCTCAGGAGATGCTCCCCATATGAATGTAGTAGTAGTAGTACGGTAGTAGCAGCACCAGCAGTAGCAGTAGGAATAGTAAAACAGAAATTGTGAGGGGAGCACAACTAAATGGCATGAAAAGACCATTCTGACTTGGGAGTTCTTTGTGAGCCCCTGTATATCATGTTTGGGAACATTCACCTTACATTAACTTACGTGCCGTTCTTATGCATCTGATAGATTGAAGCTGGAGAAAGTCTCAATTCATCTTGATAATAATAGCACTTATATTTGACATATGCCGCTTTACAGTGCTCTCAAAGCGGTTTTGCAGAGCCAGCCTATGGCCCTCAGCAATCTGGGCCCTCCTTTTACCAACCTCAGAAGGATGGGAGGCTGAGTCAAATTGAGCCAGTCAGTATCGAACTGCCAGCAGCTGGCAGTCAGAAGAAATTAGCCTACTACACTGCACTTCAACCACTGCGCTACCATGGCTGTTGATGAGACTTGAACTGGGACCGGATCAGTTTCAAGGCTGCTCTTTCTCCGGGGCTGTTTTTAAGAGCGTTCCCCTTTGCTTGTAGGACTTTGGACGGAAGCTCTTCGCCCCGGTGATCCGGTCAGCAGCCCTGCCTCCTTCTTCTGCCGCCTTTGCCCCATGTCGCCCACCACCTCCTCTGGACTTGGAGCCGCCCCCACCGCCACCGCCCCTACCTCCCCCTCACAGTCACGAGGAGCAGCCCCCACCTAAACCTTACAGTTCCTTCCAGATGTCCTCCAGCCCCTTCAAGACCCAAGAGCCGCACGGAGCTCTCCGTCCCCATAACCCCCCAGCCAAGCGGTTGGAGGCCCGCTTTGACCCAGCCGCTGCCCCCTATAGGCGGAAGAGAGTGGACAGCGCGGGCAGTTCCCAGGGCCCTCCTGAAGCCGGAACGGCTCCCCCCTCTGTCCCCGCCCATTCCGTTATCTCTCCGCCCAGTGGGGCGGTGCAGACTGTGGTGCTGCCGGATTCAACCCGCTTGTCCACTGGCACCGTGCTGGTGACCGCCCCATCTCTCAGCGCCCCAAACATGGGGGTGATCGGCTACAGCGGATCGCCCAGCTTGGTCCGGATGGCATCCACCGTGGTCACCAACGTGGTCAAGCCGGTTAGCAGCACTCCTGTACCTATCGCCAGCAAACCTTTCCTACGCGGAACGGGGGACCCGCTACCGCTGGTCAGCCCCCCGCCTCCCGACGGCGGTGCGAAGCCCGAAGGGATTTCTGTCAGCCGACTCGGCTTGCTCTACGCCGATAAAAAGATTCCACAGACCTCTGCCATGGCCGGGATCCAAGCCACCTCTCCTCACTTAGTAGCTGGACCACTTCTTGGCCAAGGCTTGGCTGCCGTAGGGAAGTGCCCCCCAGCCCAAGGAAGTGTCGTGACCAACCTCCTGGTAGGAACCCAAGGTTACAGCCAAGCCAGCGGTGCCGGAGGAGCTGGCGTCCCCGTGACTGTTTTGCCCCCTGGGGCCATCGCCCAGCAACCTTCTGTCCAGTTCATCACTCAGAATCCCCCCGGACAGAACGGACCGGTGCCCCTTAGCATCCTGCAGCCACAAGGTATTTTTTCGGGTGCAGCAGGAAAGGCCGGGAGCATCACTCAGGTTCAGTACATCCTGCCTACGTTGCCTCAGCAACTTCAGGTAACCGGGGGGAAGATTCCAGCAGCCACAGGTACTCCTGCAGCCGCCAGCATTCACTTCACTCTGCCTCCCCCCAATGGAAAAGTTATCACTGCCCCACAAGCCATCCCCATCATCCAGCCCGCTCCAGGAAGCAACGGCAACAGCGTTACCGTCATGTCCTCGGCACCCAAAGGTAAGCGTTAAGACCACTGGGGCCCAATCTCTGTAACATTTCAGTCTTGTGGAGTTCAATTCCCCAGCCAGCTTCAGCAGGTGTGTCCAACCTGGCAACTTTTAAGACTTGTGGACTTCAATTCCCAGAATTCCCCAGCCGGCTGGCTGGGGAATTCTGGGAATTGAAGTCCACAGGTGTTAAGTTGCCAAGGTTGGACCCCCTTGAATATTCTTGAATATTTTCATGGAACGAAACCTTGGCCAACTTTTCTTAAGGACTAGACCATCCCCTTGGGCCATCGTTTCAGAGATATTTCCTTATTTACACAGAGAAAAAGAACGACCAAGGGCAAAAAGGCAGTGAGGGCCAGAGCAGTTTTTAACTTTAGGTAAATTTGACAACTGTTGACGTCCAGTCTAGACCGGTCCGGTCTATCTGGTCTCCAGAAGATTAAGGCAGGACTGGTTTACTGATCTCTAGCCGATAAGATATAGCGGATAAAGGCGCTTGTTAGTTAACAAGTTTGATACTAGATGAAGGGGGTTGGTCTACTCACCCTTTGGAGGACTTGGGCACATCCAATCTATGAAATGCCGAGGCAGCAATTCCAAAGCGAACACAAATTTCAGTTCCATGGAAATTATGGCTCCTGGATTTTGAATGATGTTGTGTAAGTTAGTTCATTTAGAGTGGTGCAGTGGCCTAGAGGTGGAATTCTCACCTCACAATCAGGAGGCTTTGAGTTCGATCCTAGGTAGGGGCAGATATTTCTCTCTCTGGGCACACTGAGAATATATCTGCCGAAAAAAAAAACCCGCATGACAACAGGAAGGGCATCCAGCCACTAAAAAAAAGCACCATCCTGCTTGTTCCATTCAGTTGCCCTGACTCCACCCCATAAGGGATTATGGGGTTGTTAAAAGAGGATGATGGTGTCAGTTAGCTCATTTGAGGAACCCCGTTGAATAAAAGCTAGCAGATACGGAGATACAGGTAAACCATTTGTTTAGTGAACCTCTGAAGTGACAACAGCACTAAAAAAAAAAAAAAAGAGGCTTGTGACTTTGTCGCACTACCGTTGCAGCTTCCCTGTGGACACCTGATCAGGATTCAGACCCTTGACAACTGACTCATGTTTATGCCGGTTGCAGTGTCCTGGGGTCATGCGATCGATCCCCCTTTTGCAACTTTGCAAAAGTCAATTGGGGATGCCCAATTCACTGAACAACGGTGTTACTAATTTCACTGCAGTTAAGCGTGGCAAGAAAGGTTGTAAAATGGAGCAGAATTCCCTTAAACACCTCGCTTATTAATAAGCCACAGGAATTTTGAGCTCAATTGTGGAGGTCAAGTCAAGGACTCCCTTTGCTTCTGGAGAGGATTCCCTTGAAATTGTAAGTTGAGGGTTATACCTAGGCAACTGTAGCCTCATCATAATTTCAGCTGCAATTACATAATGGGCCAGATGTTCCAGTGAGAGTTCTTTGACCTGGGCGGCCTCCACCAAAAGTTGCACCGAAGTAACCGAGAGTTACTTCCAAGCAAAATATTTTAATGCTTTGAACTCTTGAAGGCTGTGAAACAACTTCGTTCTGCCAGCTCTTTTAGGGCTTTTGCTTTGCGGTGTTCATCATGGGATTAGCTTTTTTTATTTGGGGGGGGAGAGGGGAGGGGTGTATTGTTTTTAACTGTCTTATTTTTAAAATAGTTTCACGTCTTTACACTGGTATCCTGCCCAGAGTGCAAATTGGAGTGTGTTAAAAGAAAAAAAACCCAGTAAAATAAATACGCTTCTTCCTCTCCCTCCCTCTCTCTTTCCCTCTCTCTCTCTTTCCCTCCCTCTCTCTTTCCCCCTCCCCCTTCTCCCCACAGTCCAGTCCGTGTCCCCTGTGCAGGTGCCATCTCCCAGCAATTCAGCCCACCTTGTGTCTGGGCAGGTGATGCCCCCCGCAGGGCTACAAGTGCAAGGCAAAGTCTTGGTGCCTATGGCAGCCTCCCAGGTGACAGTAAGGACCACCTCCGCTGCCCAGCTGCCTCTGGTTACTCAACCTTTCTCTGTCCCAGTGCAAAATGGAAGTCAGCCAGCCAGCAAGGTCAGTATCTGCAGAACAGGAGGAGGTAAGGAGGGAGAAGAGACA
Source organism: Hydrophis major (assembly GCA_033807585.1). Lineage (NCBI taxonomy): Eukaryota > Metazoa > Chordata > Lepidosauria > Squamata > Elapidae > Hydrophis > Hydrophis major. The sequence continues at coordinate 5,539,851 of CM066336.1, forward strand.
GGGTGGAAGAAAGCAGGAGTGATGAGTTGTTGAAATTCATTGTTGGAATGTATTTCTGTGGAACAAGTACAGTCGTGTTCAGCCAGTAGATGGCAGTGTTTACAGATTTGGATCTATGATTTATACTCTCAAGCTCTTTTGTTCTGAGACAAGTTTCCTTTTTCAGTAAAATAGTTAAGCAGTAAAACACATAGTGACTGTACTCTTCTTTTGCTCTATTGTGCTTTATATAAACAGAATTTCTAACACGAATAAACAGTTTTGTATACTGCATAGTATAGATTTTATGATTGGCAGGAAGGGCAGGATGGGCACCAATTGTTTGTTTTGCTGCATTTTAGAGATGCAGTATCTGAAACAGATTCCCTGCCCTAATAGATAGGTGAGTGTCAGATTTGTGAGGGTGATAGACAAGCCATAAGGATGGTGAGGGTTTGGCACAACATCCAGTGAAAGAGAATTTCTCAATGATAAGCATAGAGAACTGTAGCCTCAGAAATATATAGGTAGTCCTCGATTTACAACCATAATTGAGCCTGGAATTAGAGTCCTAGGTCATGGTCATTAAGTGGGCCACCACACAGCTGCACCCATTTACAATATATTTTTTTTGCGACAGTCACTAAGCGAACACCACAGTTATTTAACAAGTGCATTTTTGCTTAGTAGATGTTTTTTGGTGGAAACCAGAAATAAACACTAGAAACTGGCCAAAAAAAAGGTTGAAAATTTGCAGTTTTATGACTGTAGGATGCAGCAGACTGTCATAACTCTAAGACAGTTGCCAAGTCACATGACCCAAGGAGTTGCGGCTATCAGAACTTCGAGAATGGGTTGTAAATAACTCTGGAGAGGTCCAGCATAACTTTGGCCGTTGCTGACGGGTTAAGCAAGGACTACCTGTAATTCTTTTAAACGGCAAGGCTGTTTCTGAAAGATTGGGTTTGGGAAAAAGGTTGTGAAGACCAGGGGAAAAGAACATATATATTGCATACTAAAGGAAAGCATGCTTGGGGCAGAAGGAATCTCATACTGCCTGCTAGCAGCCTATCTGGATAAAGTTTATAATAACACCGGAATACCTCGAATATTTCATAGCCTTAAGATATACCTGGGATTGTTTGAATTCTGGTTTTTTTTTTTTTTTTTTTATGAGAATGGGTGTGTGTTTTGTGAGTTAAATATCCATACAAATGTTAAATACCTGTATATTGCACATCTATTCTGCAAAACTGGGATCTCAGAAAAGAGAAGAGAAAAGAAAAGAAACGTCCAGTCTGCTCCCCAGCCTGGTGTTCTCCAGGTGTATCTGCCTGCAGATCTGCAAACGTTTGGAGATTTCCCATATGGGGAAAACTGCATTCTTCAGGACTGCTGTTAGAAGTCTTGAGTGCCTCATTTTGCTTGTTTTCCCTCTTTTTTAAACAACAACCTCAGCCTCTGGACTGTGAAAACCAGAGGAAAAAGAGACTTAATAACAAAACCATTCTTTTGGGCCTGTCAAGTTTTGGAGGTTTATGCCTAAAGGAGCATAGCGAGCCTTGGTGGCGCAATGGTTAGAAGGCAGTATTGCAGGCCAATTCTGCTGACTGCCAGCTGCCAGCAGTTTGGCAGTTCAATTCTGACCGGCTCAAGAATCGAGGCGATCAAAATCGAACTGCCGAACAGCTGGCAGTTAATGCAGCCTTCCAACCTTCCGAGGTGGGTCAAATGAGGACCCAAATTTTGCAGGACAAGAGGCTGCCTCTGTAAAACCGCTTAGCGGGCTGTAAAGCACTGTGAAGCGGTATAGAAATCTAATTGCTATAGCTATTGCTAAAGAGAACCACAGTCCCCCTTTGCTGGTGATCACCATTTCCTGCCCACTTGTACTTCCTCTCTCTTCTTCCCTGTTGTAGTAAAGACTGAAACCCTACGTTGTGTCTCATGCAGACTGAGTCATCTGTCTCCAAGTGTATTTGAATACTATGGCTTGCTAAATTTCTTTACCGCAATTTTACAGATTTGGTAAATGACATTGCATCTGGGTCTGGTTTTGCTCCATTTTTTATTTTGCTCCTGGGGACAAAATGTCTCGCCTCCAGCCTAAGGCCTCCTGGTGTTCCTCTTAGCTGCCTGTGCTGATCGAGTCTTTCTGTCCTTTCAGATTATCCAGCTCACTCCAGTGCCAGTTGTCCAGCCTCAGCCCCCTTCCCAGAGCAGTGCCACCTTGGTGCCCCCACTTAGCCCTGCTGCGCTCCAGGGCACCATGGCCACTGCTGTCATTGGTTCCCCGAGCCAGGCCCAGAAAGTCCTGTTGCCCTCCTCCTCCACCAGGTAGGACTTTGCAATGTTGGTTCATAGCACTGGATCTTAAAAGGCATGGGGAACATATGTGCCTGTAACCACCACCATAAAATAACTCTCCATCTTTTTCTTTCTTTCTTTTTTTCTTTTTTCTTTTTTCTTTTTTTCTTTCTTTCTTTCTTTCCTTCCTTCCTTCCTTCCTTCCTTCCTTCCTTCCTTCCTTCCTTCCTTCCTTCCTTCCTTCCTTCCTTCTGTCTCTCTCTTTCTCTCCCTTTCCTTTCCTCTTTCCCTTTCCTCTCTTCCTGTTCTCCTTCCTTCCTTCTCTTTCTTCCTTCCCTTCCCTTCCCTTCCCTTCCCTTCCCTTCCCTTCCCTTCCCTTCCCTTCCTCTTTCTTTCTTTCTTTCTTTCTTTCTTTCTTTCTTTCTTTCTTTCTTTCTTTCTTTCTTTCTTTCTTTCTTTCTTTCTTTCTTTCTTTCTTTCTTTCTTTCTTTCTTTCTTTCTTTCTTTCTTTCTTTCTTTCTTTCTTTCTTTCTTTCTTTCTTTCTTTCTTTCTTTCTTTCTTTCTTTCTTTCTTTCCTGTCTCCCTCCCTCCATCTTTGTCTCCAGGATCACCTATGTGCAGTCAGCAGCAGGACATGCTCTCTCCCTGGGCACCTCAACTTCTCATTCTCAACCCAGCATCCCCCCGGCTGCTCCTACCACCACCTACGTCCAGTCCCCCATGGGGCCTGCCCCCATGGCACTGGGTTTCACAGCTATTGGCCCACTTCTCTCGGGTAAGGCCATGGAGGTAGCTGTGGGGCAGGGTGGGGGGCAAGCAAGCAGAATGCCAGGCTTAAAGGCCTGAGGACACAGCACGGAGAAAACCAACCACAAAGAATATTGATGTGAAACCTGCATTGGGTCTGTTTCCTTCAGGTCAGAATCCGGTGCTGGCTTCAGGACAAGTGGGGGTGTCCCCACTTCAGAGCCCTCAACTCCCAGTTTCCAGTGCTGGGCAAGGACAGGTCATCACTGCCGTCTACCCCACCCCCACAGGGACCAGTCCTGTCCAGTCCGCCAGTCACAGCGTGGTCTATTCAGTGGCTGCCACGGGCACTACCACGGTCTCCTCTCCCACAGCCATCCTGCCCAAAGGGGGCAGCGCCAGTCAGAGCACTGGGAGTTCCAACCACAGCCTGATTTCCACAGGTATGCGGTGGCTGATGGGCATTGGAGTTGCAAGGGGAAAGCGATGGGGTGGGGGGATTGTCTTCTAGAGAGAAAATGGAAGAGGGAACCAAGGCAGGGACTCAAAAAGAACCTGTTTTGAAATCGCAGATAAGCCTCTCCTTCAAAATGATGTTCCTCGTTTAGCTTTGCTGGTCATGAAGAAAAGGAAAACGGATGAAATTCCCTCCTGCGTGGTGTAAATATTTTTGATGCCACATTGGTTCGGGTTCAGCAGTTGTGATTCAGCTGTTTTCAAGCCAAGCTTGGTGCTCAGTGCTGAGCTAAACCGCAAAACTAGATTAGCCAAAATCTTTGTGGCCCAAAGACGGGACACCGAAGCAGATGAATCGTATGATGATCATGACGGGGCTCTGGTTCGTAGAGAAGGTTCCCACGACCCACCTGGACCAGAAAGCATCTGACCTCATTTTCATTTGACCTGGTCTAGTCCAGCAATAGTTGGATTTCCCTTGCATCTTATTATAACGGGATGAATGCAATGAATGCAGATCCACAAGCGGAGTTGAGAAGGGGAAGATTAATTGGGGGAGAGGGGAATAATGGGAAATGGGAGGTGACCGTCTCTATTACAGGGAGCCCTTGGGTTATAGCCATTTAATTTAGCGACCAAAGTTACAATGGCACCGAAGAAACCTATGACCATTTCCCACATGACCATTGCAGCATCCCCCATGGTCACGTGATCAGAATTCAGACTTTTGGTAACTGTTGGGTGTTTATGACGGTTGCAGTTTCCTGGGGTCACGGGATCCCCTTTTGCAACCTTCTGGCAAGCAAAAAGTCAGTGGGGAAGCCACATTCACTTAAAACCTATTGGGAACGCCAAGGTTAGCATCACACCAACTCTCAAGTAAACATTGAGCTGCGGTGGCGCAATGGTTAGAATGCAGTACTTCAGGCTACTTCTGCTGACTGCAGTTTAGTTTGGCAGTTTGAATCTCACCAGGCTTGAGTCGATTGACAATGGCAATTAGAGAACAGGAAGAAGAAAAAGACTATTAAAAAAATTGGAATTTATTCTATTAATAGCTAGATAGAAGAGTAAGAAATTGAAATATGTAATAATATAATATAATTGATTGAATTAGATTGAGTAAGAAAATGAATATAATCTAAAGGTGAAATATATTCTTGAAAGATGATAACGTTAATGATACTATAACAATTGATAAGTGTGATATAAAATATTGATTAGAATGATTATAAATATAAACAAGTAAGAAATGTATGATAATAGGATTGTGAGCACAAGAGATATGTACCAACCAACCAACACACCGTTGAATGGAAAGATGGTCTTATTTGTTTGGCTTTGTTACAAAATAAAAAACTTTCCAAAAAAAAAAGAAAGAAAGAAAGAATCTCACCAGGTTGCAGGTTGACTCAGCTTCCATCCTTCTGAGGTTGGTAAGATGAGGACCCAGATTGCTGGGGGCAGGAGGCTGACCCTGTAAACCAGATAGATAGATAGATGTGTGATTTGGACACACAAGGAATTTGTCTTGGTGCAAATGCTCTCAGTGTACATAAAAGAAAAGATTCAAGAATCATAAGGTACAACACTTAATGATAGTCACAGGATATAATAAGCAATCAAATCATACAGGAAACAGTCGATATAAATCGTAAGGATACAAGCGACAAAGTTACAGTCATACAGTCCCAAGTGGGAGGGGATGGGCGATAAGGAGGGATGAGAAGAGCTGGCAGTAAAGCACTGTCAAGTGGTGTACAAGTCTAAGTGCTATTGCTATTGCTAACTTAGCAACTGCAGTGATTCACTTAACATCCATGGCAAGAAAGATCCTAAAATGGGGTGAAACTCACCCTAACAACTGTCTTGCTTCGTGACAGAAATGTTGGGCTCCGTTATGGTGTGATAAGTCGAGGTCTATTATTGCTCACGATCACCTTTTCCTCTCCTTCCCTCCCAGCTGCACAAGTGATTCCTTCGACGCCCACTCGGCCTCAGCGCCCACCCCTCAAGCCTCCCCAGAAAGTCAAGGCCGCCATTGCTAACATCCCCGTTGGTTCTTACGAAGCCGTCTCTTCACCAGGCCCCATCCGGGCTCCTGCGGGACAGCACCAGGATTCTGGAGGAGCGCGATACCACCGGGAGACCGAAGCCTTGGAACGGCCCTCACGCGAGGCAGGGCCCCAGGACACCCCCTCTTCCCCTGCCTGCCAGGGGGCTGAAAAGAGCCCTGCCAAAGCTCAGGAGTTGAAGCGAGACTGCTGGGAGCCAATATCGCCCCCGGCATCCCAGCCACCGCAAGTAACGGAGACCCCGGCTGCAGAAGCCGTCTGGAGCCAGCGGGAGACGGCAGCGGGGTCCACTGAAGAGGGTGCTGCCCGTGAGCCTCCACCGCCCTCTGTGTTGGGCAGCAAAGGGACTGAAATGGTAAGAAAGCCCAACAGCACTGCCAGGCATCTTTCACACTCCCCATAAGCCATCTTTGTGACTTCTGGCCACCATAGCCATATTGTCATGCCCTTGTTGGAGTCTGATTCTGATTGAGCAGCTGACAGGAAGTGGGAGTGTGGTTGTGGAAGAAACGGGAAGAGCACAGTCCGGCTGGGCATTCAGAGAAAGACCCAGGGCCACCCCCTCTTCATCCTAGGGCACGCAGGGAGGAACGGAGAAGGGAGCAATGTGGCTTATGGGAGGGATAAGGGCCCTGATCCCTCTCATTAGTTGCAGCTGGGAGAACAGGATATAAGCAAAGTGTGTTTTATCTTGGTTGAGGCTTATCTGGGTTTTGGCATCCTCCCAACTGTGGTTGCTGCATTATCTTGTGGAAGTCTGCAATTTATTATCCTGGCCTAATAACTTCAGTGTGGTTTGTGTTGGGTTTTTTTATTTCTAATTATCTTTACTTTGGGTTCGGACTGCATTTCCTCAGACTTGTAGGCTGTTTTTGGAAGAGTTTGATATTTAGCCGAGGATAATTTGACATTGAGGCTCAAGTTGGAAGCATTAAAGGGAATTTATTCTACTTTTGTGACTTTGCTATTTTTGTGTCCCGCCCCAGGTCATAACATATACCCTGCAGCAGGTCTATAAAGCTCATGGTGCACTAAGCAGCCTTTTTAAATTTCACACTGTACTGTATTTTTACAGAGTATAAGACGCTCCGGAGTGTAAGACACACATTAATTTTTGGGGAGGAAAATAAGGGATTAAAAATTCTGCCTGTGCCTCCATCCATTGGTATTCGCCTGGCTAGTGTCCTTAGCATCCTGGCTAGATTGGTGGGTGGATCGGCCTCCTGGAATTGGCCTCCAGCTGTTCCCAGAGGTGAACGTTAACCACCCCTGTCTTAACTTGATGAATGAAGGCGAATATATGTGTCCCAGGATAATGTTGCAGGATCCAATCTGGATCCCGGTGACAAGAGCCAGATCTGGATCCTACCTTATCCTGGTCCTCAAAACTAATCAAGAGGAACTGCTTCCTGTTTGCGCCTCGGCAGCCTGCTGCCGTGTTCCTCCTCGTAGTTGAGTCGTCTCTTCCAAGCTGCTCACTAGCGTCCTGTCCTTGTCTCCTCGCCCAGGCCCCGAAATTCCCCAGCTCCCCTGACTGGAGATCAGCTGGTCCAGAGGCTCGTCCGGAGGCTTCGGCTTCATCTGCAGCTCCCCCTTCCTCCTCTTCGCTGAGCCCGATCCCGTCAAATGCCGGAGAGGGCTCCCAAAGTGGCGCTTCGGGTCCCCCTCCAACAGCAGCCCCTCCAACAGACAGCCTTGAAGCAAAGGAGGCTCCGGGTGGGAAGAAAATGAAGGTCCGGCCTCCCCCCCTGAAGAAAACCTTTGATTCGGTTGACAAGTGAGTGGCGGGAAAGCGAGCGCGGACAGTGTCTTGGGTCCAAAGACCGAAAGATTCCCACTACATGGATTGTATTCTTTTTGGGGGAGGGGAGCACTTCTTTGTGACTTGATCATGGTGGCAATTTGCAGCTGCAGAAAAGTTGCAGCTCTTCCATCTCTTATTAGTCTCTCCTCTTTGGCCAGCCAGGCCAGGCTTTGCTGGGTTCTAAGAGTACCTTCTGCTTGAATTCAAACGATAGTGAACCTGGGGGAGGAACGGAATGCACGTTAAAAACACTTCCCCGAATCCTCTCTTGGTGGTCAGTGGTTCCCTCATGGGCCTTGGAGCTTGCACAGTGCAAGGCAACAGGATAGTTGCAAGACCTGAACCTCTGAAGAGATTCTTTTTCACAAGGAAACAGGCTCAGATAGGCTCAGAGGAAAGGCAAAGAGATTCTGGGGGATATATAAAAACTAAGAGAGTTATTCCTACGTGTTATTTTATTATTTATTTTATTTATATGCCACCTTTATTACTTTTATAAATAACTCAAGGTGGCGAACACACAATATTCCGATTTTCTCTACAACAACAACTCTGTGAAGCTGCCTTAAGAAAGTTCAAAACATCCTTAAAGATCCATCTCATCCTGGGCACCCCCTTTTTTTGAACTATAACCATCTGGCAGATGGTACAGAATAATAAAAACAAGGACAAAGAGGCTGAAAAACAGCTTCTGTCCCAGGGCAGCAGCTCTTTTGAATTCTAATGTATGGTACAGTGTTGGTGCGTGTCAGGGGTTTTCGATTCAATGTGTGGAGTGTGAAGGATGTGTGTTTGTGTTTATTTTCATGGTCATGATGTGCACTGAAGATGGGGTTTGATTTCGTTGTAGGAGGTGCAATGACAATAAAGTAAACTAAAAAAAAAAAAAAGTGGGTTGGACTGAGAAACTGAGTGGCTCAAAGCCATCCAGCTGGTTTCCATGGCTAAGGCATGACTAGAACTCACAACCTTCTGCTCTCTACCCTGGTGCCTTAACCACTAGACTATTATTGCTTGGGCAACAACCCAGTACTGGGAAGAGCCAAAGGTACTTGACATGGGCAATTTTTATGCCGGTGCATCTTTCAGCCACACCCACAGGCTTACTTGGAAGCACCTTTTAACACACTGAATCAAACTTCCCACCTCTGTTTGCCTGCCCTATGATGGCTGGGTCCCAGGGCTCTAATTCCTTGCAGAATAGAGACTGCAGAGACCTGTGTAAGTTGTACTTGAGGCCTCCTGGAATCCCTAGAACGGCCCTATTCCTAGAGGGATTCCTGGAGTGATTGGGCAGCACTGCTGTAGGGAGGGATGCCCAGGAGGATGGATGGGAAGCAACAGGGAGAGCCTGACTCCTCCCTGCTCCCCTCTTGCGCCCCAGCAGGGTTCTCTCAGAAGTGGATTTTGAGGAGCGTTTTGCCGAGTTGCCCGAGTTCAAGCCGGAAGAGGTCTTGCCTTCACCTACGCTGCAGTCCCTTGCCACCTCTCCGCGGGCCATTCTGGGCAGCTACCGCAAGAAGCGCAAGAATTCCACCGGTAAGTGGGAAGGAGAAGCGCGTGAAGGTCACTGAGTCTCGGGAGAGAAGACAGACGTCTTGAGTCCTGCTGCTGACAAGGTTCTGGGGCTTGGCAACTCTGCAACTCAAGGACCTAGAGCAGGGGTCTCCAACCTTGGCTCCTGGAAGCCTGGCGGACTTCAACTCCCAGAGTTCCACAGCCAGCAAAGCTGGCTGTGGAATTCTGGGAGTTGAAGTCCACCAGGCTTCCAGGGGCCAAGGTTGGAGACCCCTGACCTAGAGTTACTGGAAAGTGATTTGCAAGTTGTTGTTGTTGTTTTTTTTAAATAGTGGCATGATTGATTGAGTTAACCTGAAATAGATGGCCAAGTTTCTTTCTTTTTTGCTTTTGTGTGGCAGTTTCTCTAGTTTTTATTAATAAAAGACAATCAAACGTTCATACAACAATCCTTTTTTAACATTTAAAAAAAGAGCAGGAGTTTTGTTCACTTATTGGTATCCTGCCTTTATTATTTTTACAAATAAGGCAGTGAACATCTCCAACACACCTTCCTACTCCTATTTTCCCCACTCTATGAGATGGGGTTGAGCTGAGAGGGAATGAATGATTGGCCCAAAGTCACCCAGCTAGCTTTCATGCCTAAGATTGGTCTAGAACTCACTTTCCTCCTGGTGGTTGGCACAGAATCACCCAGTCATCCTAAGGCAGGACTAGAACTCAACAGTCTCCTAATTTCTAGGCCAGTATCTCAACCACTTCATCAAACTGGCTCTCCACTGAGAAGGCCAAGGGCCTTGGGCAGCTTTTGGCATAGCATTTGGGACCTGGGAATACACTGGGGTCTCTCTCATGCTTCTGGATCATTCTCCTTTCTCTACTCCCGTGCTATCCTCCTCCCTCTTGTAGAGCAATGTGGAAAAACAAGCAGCGTCAATGTGCTACCGCGACCATTTAATCTGACAGTCTTTGAATTTCACACAGAGTAGGTCGCTGGAGTGCGAGCATCTCTTGTGTGAGCATCTCTGCCTCCTAACCTGGGGTTCCTTTTTCAGACCTGGACTCCTCCACGGAAGACCCCATCTCCCCCAAACGGAAGATGCGGCGCCGTTCCAGCTGCAGCTCGGAGCCCAACACTCCCAAGAGTGCCAAGTGTGAAGGAGACATCTTTACTTTTGACAAAACAGGTAGTTGGAAGCCAGAGGGAATCCCACCCAAGGGCAAGAAGGGCTGCTCAGTGGAGGAATTTATTTATTTAAGAAGGTTTATATGGCCACCCAGTAAGTGGTCCCTGCAGCTTACAAGGCCAAGAGTCCAATTTAAGAACAATAGAACAGCAATAACCCTTCTCCTCCCATCCTCTGGTAATCAAATGAACCATTTGCTGGGCTCCATCCCATTCTGGGGTCCCCAGGCCCATAGGCAGAATCATGTCTTCAGGGCCTTTGGAAAGAGGGTCAAAGTGGGGGCCAATGTTAATTCCTGGGGGGGGGGGCTCCATGGAGAAGGCCCTCCTTGGTTCTGCTAGATCAGGGGTCTCCAACCTTGGCCCCTGGAAGCCTGGCGGACTTCAACTCCCAGAATTCCACAGCCAGCTTTGCTGGCTGTGGAACTCTGGGAGTTGAAGTCCGCCAGGCTTCCAGGAGCCAAGGTTGGAGACCCCTGTGCTAGATGGACCTCCTTAGGAATTGGCAAGGGTAGGGTTTCCACCGGCCTCCTTCTTCCAGCAGTATCCATCTCTCCCTAGGCACAGACACGGATGACGTACTTGGGGAACTGGAGTATGAGAAGGTGCCCTACTCTTCGCTCCGACGTACCCTGGATCAGAGGCGGGCTTTAGTCATGCAGCTCTTCCAGGACCATGGCTTCTTCCCTTCAAGTAGGAATATTGTTTGTGTGTGTGTGTGTGTGTGTGTGTGGCATGGAGCGACCAGCTTTAGACTCCGATTCGCTGACTTCCAACTGAATTGTAGTCTTGAGTTTCGGTGGGTTCTGGATTTCCTAGAGTAACTCCTGCAGGGTCTTGGTTGTGCTAAAGAAAACGCTTCTCTCTTTAAATCCTGCAATAGATGCTTTTTGTTGGCTTTTGGACTTTGCTGGGGAGGGCTGTCTTGAAAGCTGCAGGCCAGAGTGTGCTCATCTCTGCGTGTTTCTGGATTGTTGATTTAGGGGGGAAAAGGCTTCAAGAAATAACCTTCTAGGGCAGAGGTTTCCAAACTTGGCAACTTTAAGATTTGTGGACTTCCTAGCTGGCTAGAGAATTCTGGGAGTTGAAGTCCACAAGTCTTAAAGTTGCCAAGTTTGGGGACCCCTACTTCTGAGGCAATGTTTCCCAAGCTTGGGCCCTTTAAAATGCACGGCAGTGCTAGCTGGAAAATTCTGGGAGCGGAAGGCCAGGGGAAATAGGTAGTTCTAACTTAAAGCCATTCACTTCCTCCCCAGTCCATTTAACAATGGAACTGGGGAAAAAAGTAGCTTAAAACTCTTTTTCAGCTGACCATTGCAGCATCCCCATGATCAAACTTCAGATACTTGAAAACTGGTTGGTATTTATGACAGCTGCATTTCCCCCCGGGGTCATGTGTGATCCCCTTTTTGTGACAAAGTCAGCGGGGAAGCCAGATTCACTTAACAACCGGGTTACTAACCTGTCGCGAGAAAGGTCGCAAAATGGGGCCAAAGTCACTTAACTGCCTTGCTTATTAGCAATGGAAATATTGGGCTCAATTGTGGTCATAAGTTGAGGACTCGCTGTACAGGGAGGAACGACTCCCTTACCATCGTCTCCCATCTGTTGTCAATCTTATCTGTGCCTCGCTGAGCTTTTTATTATTATTTTTTCCCCCCCTCCATTTCTCCAGCCCAAGCCACAGCAGCTTTCCAAGCCCGCTACTCTGACATATTCCCTACCAAGGTCTGTTTACAACTCAAGATCCGGGAAGTGAGGCAGAAGATCATGCAGGCAGCCACTCCTACGGAGCAAGCCCCCAGCACGCCGGAGCCCGGAGGCACCCCAGGCGTTGTTGTGGGCGGCGGCAGCACCGCCGAGGGACAGCTGGCGGAGTTGAGCCTCCCGCAAGACTCCGCCCAAAGCACAGAGCCCGCCCTCCCAGCAGCCAGCCCTTCCACCGCAGCCGCTGGCTGGGACTGTAGCCAGCAGTCTTCCCCGGGGACGGCCGGTAGCAGCAGCACCACTACCACTACCAGCAGCAGCAGCAGCAGCAGATGAAGAGCCAGCCCCACACACCCCCAAACAGCAGGCAAGAAAAAGCAGGGGCGTGGTGGGCGGGTAGGGAAGCCCTCGAGCTTTCCCCACCCTTGCCCTGCTCCTCACCGGTGTCCCTCCCCTTGCTAACCTCCCCTGCTCTTTTTTTTCTGTGACTTTTACGGGAGAAGCTTCCGTCCCCTGGAGAGACACTGCCTGGGCTCTCTTGAAGCCGTTCGGATCTGACCCGGATGGGCCTTGGCCTTCCATCCGCCCCTTCCCTCCTCCCAAAAGAACTCAAGGGGTGGTGCTGACTTATCGGCCATTCCAGGACACAGGCCAGGAGACCTCTGGGGAGGGGAAGGGGGGGGAGAGCTCCCAGAAGGCCCTCCCAGGCGCACCCTGTAAAATGACAGACCTCGTGTCAATTTCCTCCCCGCAACTCCCCCCAAACACACACCCCTCCTTCCAATAATGTTATAAGTATTTGGAAACCCCACCTACTTGTTGCTTCTGTGTCATCAGGGCGGGGGGGGGGAGGGGGAAGGGAGCCTCCCCCCCCCCCATCCATCCTTGCAGTGGGAAGAGGGGAGGTTGCTTGGCCTCCCGGACAGGTGATCGCTTTGGTCATTCGGCAAGCTGGGTCACTGGAGAAGCCAGAAGGAAGAAAGGAGAGGAAAACGGATCCAGGGCAAGGCTGGGCTCCGTGGAGTTTTCCGCCAAGAGGGCCTCCTTGCAAAGAGAGGAAAGGAGGAGGAGAGACTCCTGTGTGCGTGTGTGTGTGTGTGTGTGTGTGTGGCTCAGCCTAAATCTGGATGGGAGTGGAGAGGGGTCTTGGGAGAGAGGGAGCTGGCCTGGCGGGCTCCCCTCCCAAGGACGAGTGCCCTGGTGGCCACAGCCACATGTTGACCATGTGTAGTAACCCCTTCTGTATTGGGGTGGCCCCACCTCACATCCTATTAAAGCTCTTTAACAATCTGGTCCGGTGGTAGAATTGTGGTTCCTGACGAGAATTCGGCCCTGCGTTCTGCAAGCATTTTGCAGTGACTGCTTTAGGGGTGTGGTGTAAGAGGTGGTGAATTCGGCAGGTTCTGATCAGTTCTGGAGAACCCGAGGCAGGAATTTGGAGTCGTTCGCAGAACCAGCAAATCCCGCCTCTTGACTGGCTCTGATCTCTTCTCTGCCTCCCATTGAGTCCCAGCTGATTGGCTGGGTCTCCTTTTGTTGCCCAGCACAGGAGAACGGAGCTGGAAAGCAGGTTAGTGGGGGTGGGGAGGGAATGGGGATTTTACCTTCCCTCCCAGCCCTACCAAGTCAAGCCACGTCCACAGAACTGGCAGTATATTTTTTGGAATCCCATGTGGGGCATCGTTCCTGCTGCCATTTTGGCTGGCTCCGTTTTTCTCATCCTTGGCAGGTATCAAGGTATGCTTGAAACGTTTTGGTGAAGGTTTTGTTGGAAGGAAGGGAAAGCTATAGAGCAGGGGTGTCCAACCTGTCACCTTCCCTGGGCCACATTAGAAGATGAAAATTTGGTTTGGGCCGCACATAAAATAAAATAAAATAAAAATTAAATTAAAATAAAATAAATAATAAAATAATAATAAAATAAAAAAACATTTATTATTTATTTTTAATTATTGATTAAAAATTATTTTTTGTTTTATAATTTTCTGGCCAAATTTTGCGGGGGAGGGGAAGAAAGCTCGCCCGCCTCACACCTACCTCCTGCAAGTGCAGCAGCGGCAGCGGGGGCAGAAGCAGCAGCGGTGGCGGTGGCGGCAACAGCAGGAGGTGGCGGGGCGGGACTTTTGGGCTGCGGCTGCCCGCCTTTTCTGTTGCTCACCTCGCCCCGCCTCGTGCCTGCCTCTCCTCCTCCTCCTCGCTGGATCTTTCACGAAGGTTGGGGTGGGCGTTGGGCCGCATTACGAGGCGACCTGGGCCGCGGGTTGGACAAGCCTGCTATAGAGACATACCTTGGGGCAGATTTTAAGCTTGGGGGCTCCGGTGTCTTGCTTCCCTTGTGGATTTGCAACGCCTGTGAGAACAAGTCTTGTCTTTGGGCTTTGGAAGAAAATGTTCCTATGGAATTGTGTCTACAGGTGATCCTCAAACTTAACCATTTGTTTAGTGACCAGAGTTACAAGGGCACAGAAAAGCGACGACCATTTTTCACACTTTCGGCTGCTTGCAAGCATCCCCATGATCATGTCAAAATTCTGACAGCTTGGCAACTGGTTCCTATTTATGACCATGGGGTTGTGTGATCCAACTTTTGGGACCTGACAAGCAAAGTCAACGGGGAAGCCGCATTCACTTAAAGGCCGTTTTGACTTAACTCGACAACTGCAGTGATTCAGGTAACTATGGCCGGAAAGGTCGTAAGATGGGGCAGAACTCACTTAACAAATGTCTCGATAACATGTTGGGCTCAATTGTCTCAAGTGTGGTCATAAGCTGAGGACTACCTGCATTCCCACAAAGTTCAATTGAGAAGGAAAGGGCAAATGTTACAAGATCCTGCAGCACAGCTATAAGCTTTGTATTGTCCTATAAAACAGGTATCTCCAACCTTAGGAACTTTAAGCCTGGTGGACTTCAACTTCCAGAATTCCCCAGCCAGCTTTGCTGGCTTAAAGTTGCCAAGGTTGGAGACCCCTGCTATAAAAGAAGAGTTCAAATTTGGTAACTTCTGGAGTTCAACTCCCAGAATTCCTGAGCTAACATGATCGAAGGAGGAATTCTGGGAGTGGAAGTCCACAAGTCTTAAAGCTGTCAACTTGGAAGACCCCTTGCTATAAAAAAGCTGGCAAAAAAAGAAAAAGAAAAAAAAACCATAAGCAGCCTTGCTTTTTCAGCTTCAAGAAGATAAAATGTACAGAATTCAGGAAGACTTGCGGAGAGCAGGAATGGATTTCTCCACAATGTAAAGACTGCATGCAAATGGTTTCTAATTGCTTCTGGGAAAACATTTTTTTTTCCTTTAAGCCAGGTGACTAGCAACTTGCCCCATTTGGGCATTCATTACCTGTCTGAAACTTAAGTTAATAGGTAAAGAAACAAACGTCTGCCCAGAAACTTCCAAGTTATTTTTATTACATAAAAACAGCAGGTTCCCATTCACTTTGTCTTGTGCCACTTTTTTTCTTTCTTGGCAGCTGCAGGGCACGATGTCAATAGGAAACAACCCACACAGAGGCTGAGGGAGTTAGTATAAGGAGTACCCGGTTTCAAATGCCAGGGAGAAGATGAGTGGGAAACTTGGCACTCTGGAGCAGGCTGCTTCCACCATGGCAAGTTTTAAGACAGGTGGACTTCAACTCCCAGAATTCCCCAGCCAGCACAGCTGACTGGGAAATTCTAGAAATTGAAGTCCATTTACCTTACAGTTGTCATGGTTGAGAACAGCCAATCTGGAGTCAACAGCAATCTAAGTTTCTAAGCCTCCGGCAGTCACTCAAGCCAACGACGAGCATCTCGGGTGTGTGATGGCTTCCATCAAGGTGTTTGAGCATGGCATTCTCCCAGCAGGCAGAGCAGCAAGCGGTGCAATCCAGGGCAGACTCTGGCATACCCGTTGCGGGTCAGGTGCAGGTAGTCATACATATCATGGTGGCTTATAGTCCCGTCTGAATGCACAAAGCCCGGGTCGACATTGAGGAAGGAGGAATTGCGGAGCAGCGGCACCTTACTCTCCAGCAGTTCGTTCACTCTCCTGTTCTTCTCTCGTAACGGATTGGGGTTTTTGCCCCTTGGCAGCAAACCCTGGGCAGGATACAGAAAAGACCACAATCTTAAGTCCCAAAGGGGTTTGTTTCTAAGTTGATGCAGATGTGTGAACGAGCCATCAGCTGGGCTCAATGACCTGGGACACCAGTCTTTGTTTAGTACACCTAAAGGGAAAGGTTCCCCTTGCGCATATGTGCTAGTCGTTTCTGGCTCTTGGGGGCGCTGGTGCTCATCTCCATTACAAAGCCGAAGAGCCAGCACTGCCCAAAGACGTCTCCGTGGTCATGTGGCCGGCAGGACTAAATGCCTTCAAAGGTGCCCGGAATGCTGTTGCCTTCCCACCAAAGTGGGTCCCTATTTTTCTACTTGTATTTTTACATGCTTTTGAACCGCTAGGTTGGCAGAAGCTGGGACCAGTAACGGGAGCTCACTCCGTTACACGGCGCTAGGGATTTGAGCCGCCAAAATGCCGACCTTTCTGATCAACAAGCTCAGCGTCTTGGCCACTGAGCCATCGCATCCCCCTTTAGTACACAAAGTCTTCACTTAATGACTGTTGGAAGTTCCGACACATCTCCCCAGGACTACTTTAAAAAAACTGATTTTGCAGTTCTGATGAACACACACAGAGTCATGTGATCAAAATTTGGGCACTTTGGCAACTGGCTTCCGTTTGCAGCACCCGTGGTCATGTGACTGCAATTTTTGGCAAAAAAATTTTGCCAGTTTCTAGCATTTAATTCCAGTTTCCATCAAAAAATATTTGCACTTATGAAAGAAAATAAGCTTAATTTAACGACTGTGGTGCTTATTTTATGACCATTGCAAAAGTCATAAACTCTGGCATGGTGACCCACTTAATGACAGCCATGGCTTCAAACCAGAATACCAGGCTCAATTACAGCCATAAGTTTCATAAATATGAAAATAGCTATCTATAGCAAGCCACACCATTCTAGTTTCTGTGGCCAATATGATTCTGGCTTAATGTTATGGGACACCAGGGGACCCAACCCGGTCAAGAAGATGGCATTCTTTAAAGGCATTTTTATCAGATGGAGTCGGGCTTGGAACTCACCAATACAACCACACGGGCTTGGGGTTGTTGCTGATTGATGACACGCACAATGGATTCTATACCAGCAGCCACCTGTTCCGCAGTGTGTCCGTGGTTATTGGTACCTACCCAGAGTACCACAATCTAGAACCAATAGAAGGTGGAAAACAATAATTGATTCTTTTGTTTGCTTGGGTGAAAGGAAGTAATTAATGACATTGGTGCTTACGCACAGCTACCCATCTAACACCATGTCAGGAAATCTGGCTATTGGAACACAACACCCTCTTGTGCGCAGGTAAAAACCTGATGCTATAAAAGTGGATGTTCTGGATCTTTAGATGGACAAGCTACGGAGTCTGCAAAGTAAAGAAAAACTTGTGTTGCAGCCTCAGCAACCCTAGGTTGAATGCTGACCTGGGTTTGTCTATTTTGAGGAATCTGTCCACAACCAAAAGAGCAATGTTTCCCAATCTTGGCAACTTTTAAGATGCATGGACTTCAACTCCCAGAATTCCGCCATAGAGCACTGCCATAGAGGTACTGTGTAGCATTTTACAACTAAATGTTTTTAAGAAATACATTTCAATTCTTTAAATGTGCAATGAATACCAGATAATCTCAGGCTGGTTTTTCTCCCTAATTATTAAGCAGAAAAAGAATTAAAAGGAGGATGGGGATGGGTGGGAGAAACTTAAGGGGGTATATCTTTCAGATTGCATACACTCACAAGTTCCTTAGCTTGCCCTTCTCTTTAATTTCCATTTAATTCTCATTTCCCCATATATATATATGAGAGAGCCAGTTTGGTCTAGTCTAGTGGTTAAGGCACCAGGCTAGAAAATGGGAGACAGTGAGTTCTAGTTGTGCCTTAGCCTTGAAAGCTATCTGGGTGATTTTGACCCAATCACCAGGAGTTGGTGAGTTCTAGTTCCACTTACACTATGGAAGCTGGCTAGGTGATTTGGGGTCAATCACCAGGAGATGGTGAGTTCTAGTTTTATCTTAGACATGAAAGCCCACAGGGGGACTTTGGGCCAATCACTCTCAGCCCAACCCACCTTGCAGGATTGTTGTTGGGAAAACAGGAAGAGGAAGGTGTGTTGCATATGTTTACCACCTTGAGGAAAAATAATAAAGGCGGGATATAATAAATAGAGAGAGAGCAAGCCTGAGTAACGTTTTTCAGAACTCTAGGGAGAAGATCCTGGGCTTGAGGCGTACTTCATGAGCCACCATCTTGTTACCTTTGGACGGATGTGTTGCAGTTCTCCATTCTGCAGGCGCCACAGCACGTGCTGCGTGGCATCGCCCCCGATGCCAAAGTTAAGGGCATGCAGCGGGGAGAAAAGCTCCCTCCAAATCTGGAGAAGAGAAAGAAAGGCGAATGAGCAGATGATAAAACCAACAGATCCATTTGATGATTTTTCCAGAGTGTAGAGTTGTAATTGCAGGAATGTTCCAATCTCGGATGGCAAACCTCAGATAAAGAATGTTTCCAAGCAAATACAACTCAGGTAAACAAAGTCACTAATCTAAAGGAGGATTAGAGAGAGGAAGTAAACATATGTTAGACTTTAATTAGAGATAATTAATTGTATTAATTACTGTGCTAAACAGTAATGAAAGTTAAGCAGTAACCAAAGTTAACCAGTGATGGAGGATAATTAAAAATGTGTATAAATGCAAGACTAGACTCCAATAAAGATCATCATGATTCAGTTGTTCATGATCAAACAACTCGACTGCCTCGTCATTACAACACCAGAGTCTCTTTACCTCAAACTGGTGCAGCAGTTGCACCAGGGAGTCCCCAATAAAGACGACTTCAGGTTCCTTGTCTTTGCTGTCGGCAATGAAACGGTGGTGCTGCAGAAAGCGAGAAAATTGGAGAGTTTTTTAGTGGAATGACTTGATGAGAAGGTACATTTCTGGAAGGAGAGGGGAACAGCAGAGGAACAGCCCAGGAATTGTGATCCAAAGCAAAGTTCAGTGGATTGTTAACTCCAAGATTTTGACACATATATTGATAGATTCCCATTGGCTGGAAATTAGTGAATTGGACTATAGCAGAGTCAACTCAAAATTGCCACCAATATTTTGGCTCTTTCTTTTAAGTCAGGAGTCTCCAATCCTGGCAACCTTCAGACATGGAGACTTCAACTCCCAGAATTCCCTTGCCAGCATGGAAGAGTAAACCCCGAGTGAAACAATCCGTGGAATGACTTCCCTCTCAGAAGGGTGCTCCATCATTGGAGGTTTTTAATGAAGAAATTGGATGGCATTTGTCTGAAATGGTAGAGGAGGGGGTTGGATTAGAAGACCTCCAAAGAATACAATAGAATAGAAAATAGAATAGAAAATAGAATAGAAAATAGAATAGAATTAAATTGGAAGGGACCTTGGAGGTCTTCTAGTTCAACCCCCTGCTTAGGCAGGAAACCCAACACTAGTGGTCACCAACTGGTGGTCCAGGGACTATTGGTGGGCCATGAGAAAATTTTGATGGTCCGCAGAGAAATGTTCCGCCCAAAGCAATTAATCCACAGGAACACAAAGCTGTGCCACCCACTGGCCTCCACCCTTCGGCCAAGTGCAAACCTTACCCTGAGTACAGCTTCACAAGCTGGAATTGGAAGGTAAGACCAACGGTGGGGGAGGGGAATCCGTCCCAGGGTGACTTGCTGACAGTGGGAAAGTCGGTCCCATATTCCAGAGCTGCAGTAGTCCCAGGACTGGCCCTTTGGTCATCCCGGAGCAGCTCCTTCAGTCCATGGCAGGCCGGTGCACCCGGGTGGAGGAGCAGCTGCTCCGGGATGACCAAAGGGCCAGTCCTGTGACTCCTGCAGCTCCGGAATGTGGGACCGTCTTTCCCACCAACGTCAGCAAGCCACCATCAGTCAAAATTCATATTAGTGCTCCACGGGATTTAAAATTATGAGTTTGGTGGTCCCCTAGGTCCAAAAGGTTGGCGACCCCTACCCTACACCATTTCAGATAAACAGTTATCCAATCTCTTCTTTAAAATTTCTAGTGTTGGAGCATTGACAACTTCTGGAGGCAAGCAGTTCCACTGGTTAGTTGTTCTGACTGTCAGGAAATTTCTCCTTAGTTCTAAGTTGCTTCTCTCCTTGATGAGTTTCCATCCGTTGCTTCTTGTCCTGCTCTCAGGTGCTTTGGAGAATAGTTTGACTCCCTCTTCTTTGGGGCAGCCCCTGAGATACTGGAACCCTGCTATCATGTCTCCCCTAGTCCTTCTTTTTATTAGACTAGACATACCCAGTTCCTGCAACCGTTCTTCATTTGTTTTGGTCTCCAGTCCCCTAATAATCTTTGTTGCTCTTCTCTGCACTCTTTCTAGAGTCTCAACATCTTTTTACATTGTATCTAAGGTCCCTCCCAATTCTGTTATTTAACAAGAATATAAGGGGATCGGAGTGGCCGTGCAGTTCCAGAGACGGGTGTGTGTGTGTGTGTGTCTCCCCTCCATCCCAAGACCCTCTTTTCAGCAGGCAGCTCACCAACGACATCCATCGCCCATCCCCTTGGACGTCGATGACCGGGGTTGGAGTGCTGGCGGGGTTCTTATCACCATCACTCATGGTCCCTTGCAGATCCTAAGGAGACAAAGCAGAGAATAAGGGACTCGATTCCTGCCCACCCCGCATCTCCACAGCACATCCCACAATAGACCCCGATTGCTCCTCATCCAAAGAACAGCTGGACCTGCCTGCAGCCCAGGAACGTCGTCCAGGAACAATACAGATAGGCGGTGCCAGTCACTGTTCTCCCCCCCCCTCGCCAGTGGTTTCGTCCATTCATCCCCCCCCCTCCACCTTACAAAGCTTGGGCGGTACCATTACTCAAAAAAAGGAGGAAACGTA
The DNA here is from genome assembly GCA_033807585.1 of Hydrophis major. Taxonomy (NCBI): domain Eukaryota; kingdom Metazoa; phylum Chordata; class Lepidosauria; order Squamata; family Elapidae; genus Hydrophis; species Hydrophis major. Next base: position 5,560,613 of record CM066336.1, read on the forward strand.
AACCTATTCTGTTGCAATCCTTTTTTGGGGGTGGGGTGGGGGTGGGGGTGGGGGTTTCCTGGCGTGAATAGCGCTAGAGAGGTAACTGTCAGCCATTCCAATTTCCACCCCGACAAAAGACGAAATTTCTCTGCAGTGTTTTTGATACTACAAGCCTTGCACCCATCATTTTGCACCGATGCCATCAACCCGTACAGTAGTGGATCAATGCATCCATGCATAGAAAGGGGTGGAGGGAGGAGGATAAAACACCCCCACACACACACATCACATAGAGTTCTTGATATGTGTCCGAAGTTCAATTCTCCTTTTGAAAGCCTTCTAACGGATTAGGAAATAAAAGCGGTCTTCATCCATTTTCTCCTCCCGGCAAGCTCTGCCTGCTGCAAATAGCCGGCACCATTCGAAAAAAAAGGGGAACTACTTACGGTGTAGCTCGGGGAAAAATAATAATAATCCACTCGCTCCCCAAAGAAACTGCTCGGCTGGCCCGGTTTCAGCTCCGCTTTGGAAGCGGTTTCCTGCCTGCCACCTGGACGGAACCACCTGGGCTGGCAAACTGGGGGGAAGAGAAGGAGGAGGAGGAGGCTCGTTTTGTTTCTCTCAAACCCTCCTGGTTGAAGCAAATGGTATCGCCTACTCTGGTCCCATTCCTCTTTCGCCTCTTGGCTCCGTCGACGTGGCTGTTTGAGAGCCTCCCTGGTGGAACTGCGGCCTGGGATGGGAATCATGCGCTCTGCAGTCCTTTCTAGCCATCTGGGCATTTAAGTTAGAGCAGAGGTCTCCAAACTTGGCAACTTTTAAGACTTGTGGACTTCAACTCCCAGAATTCCTGAACTAACATGACTGAAGGAGGAATTCTGGGAGTTGAAGTCCACAAGTCTTAAAACTGTAAAGTTTGGGGGGAGGCGAATTAGATTCGTTAGATTTACGGTAGAGTTGGCTGACATCTGTCTACTTGCTTTCCCCAACCTGGTGCCTTCCCATTTGTTATTAAACTATGTGTCCCGGCATCCTCGTAATCTCGGGGTTCACAGGAGTTTCTGTATGCCTAATAAAGTAGACAAGAGCTGATAGCTGGATAAAGTTTGTTTTCCTGCTTGATAAGTATTTTTTTTTTTTAATTGGTTTTTAAAACAAACATAAACAAAACATAAAAACATCAGGCCATCTTCCATATATGTGCATACAGTGTGCCGGTTGGTTTACAAATTGTTTTGTGCTTCCATTTCGTAGTCTTCAATTACATTGTATATGATCTCATATTTTCAATCCAATATTAAATACATTGGTATCATTATTAATCAATCATTTGACTGTACTTTTATTCATTCATGCTTTGGAAAATAATCATATTTTACTTAATTTAGTTTGTGACAATTCATATTATCATCCCAAATCTATCCTAAAATCTTTTTGTAGATATAAGAAAAAATATATCTTTATATATTTAGTATTTAAGTATTATTGATAAGACTTGATAAGACTCTTATTATTTGATTGCTTATTGTAGCTTATGATTATTATTAAATGTTTACCTTTTGATTCTGGACTCTTGATTAATGTATCTTTTCTTTTAGGTATACTGAGAGCATTTGCGCCAAAGACAAATTCCTTGAGTGTCCAATCACACTTGGCCAATAAAGAATTCTATTCTATCTGTGAATGTGTGTGTGTGTAGGTAGGTACCTAGATGGATGGATAGGTGGGTATGCAGGCGGATAGATGATGGACAGATAGATATAGATTAGTTAGGTAGGTAGAATACATAGTTTCCTAGTATGATTTGATTGCTTATTGTACCCTATGACTATTATTAAGTTTTGTACCTGATGATTCTTGACTCTTGACGAATGTATCTTTTCTTTTATGTATACTGAGAGCATTTGCACCAAGACAAATTCCTTGAGTGTCCAATCACACTTGGCCAATAAAGAATTCTATTCTATTCTGTGATTAATGGGTATGGGTACATACAGGTAGTCCTTAGCTTACGACCACAATTGAGCTGAAAATATATGTTGCTAAATGCATCATTTGTTACTTTGGTCCCCTTTTACAACGTTTCTTGCCAGTTATTACATGAATCTGGTTTACCCTTTGACTTTGGTTGACAGAGTGTCGCAAAAGGGGATCGCATGACCCCAGGACACTGCAACCATCATAAATGCAAATCAGTTGCCAACTGTCTGGATTTTGATCACGTGACCATGGAGAGGCTGCAACAGTTGTAAAGCGTCAAAAACGGCCATAGCTCACTTTTTTTCCAATGCCGTTGTAGCTTTGAACAGTCGCTAAATGAACTGTCGCAAGTCGAGGACTGCCTGTATTTCTTTCGAGAGGGGGTATCAGAAGTCGTCGTTAATGTGTGCCGGTGTGTTCACAGAAGAAAGTGTCCATAAAGGTTATCTTATAACGGGCATTTGAGACTTTACATCTCTGCATTCTCTTTCAAATCATTTAATGAAGTCAGTTTTGCCTTGTTCCATAGACAGACGTGCTGTCTGTTGTAGTTAAATAGGAACTAATACGGTACATAATCGTTGCAGTCTCTCCATCAGCCACATGAGGGTCCCAGTTTTCTATAAATCTTCAGGCAAAAGGGACGATTCCTAGCTCAGCACTAAAAGGCAATTTGGGGGGGAATAACAGTTCACTCAAATTGGGATCACAGCCCTATGAGAAGGTGACATTTGCTAGCTAAGGGGGGAAATCTATCACAGGTTAGCTGCACAGTATGTTGTAGAAGCAGACGTGGTGTGGCAAACCTGATTATGGTAATAAAACCAGAAATTCATAGAAAAATTAAATGAGTTCATGCGCAGGAGAGGGTTATACGTGGTTGAATGTAAAATGGTTTCATAAGAGAGCCATGTATTATTTAAACAATACGTTCATCGCTATCATTCATATCCTCAAAGGTATTTGTAGGTATTTATTAAAGCAATATGCTTAATTTCTCAGTTCCTTGGAATTCTGAAGTTTACACATAAACCTAACAATATATTTGAAGTGCACAATGTAAGGATATTGCGTTTAAAATCGAAATAGCCCCGATGAAAGAATTCTTTGTTAAACATGATAGAATTCTAAACATCTTTGAAAACTACAACCTTTTGATAAAAGACAATGGAAACTCCAGTACTTATGAATGTTTTATTGGCAGAAAACTTTTGGATCATGAATTGAACGCACATCTCCCGAATCAATAATATGCAAGATCCCGTAAGGGGATCAAATTCTCAGTGTGTCCTAAACCTGTTTTTGCTTATAAATCGTATCTCTATGATTTGAGAAAACAAGGGAAAAATATCCTTTTCAAAGAGGAATGCAAACAAACTTGGTTACCAAAAGTAAACTTGCTGTTGTCTAAAATATAACAACGGCTCAAGTCAAAACAAACTCTGCCTTCCATCGGGCACATAACTAGTTAAAAATGAATCGACCGTGTTAAATTATCTGGACTTGGTGCATTACACCAACGAAAGGTACCAGCAATTGCAATAATTCAGTTGCAGGTAGAATGAAAAACATGCCAAGGCTGCAACCTGGAGTAATGGAAGCCATCTTTCCTTTTCAAAGGCTCCCGGCCCAGAGTGGGACCTTAATCAACAGACCTTAATCTCCCCTTTCCTCTCAAAGATCTCTGCAGATGCACTTGGGTGCATGGTCAGCCTTGTCCTTTCCTTCCCAATCAGAAGACTAACTGGGAAGGGAGATGGAGCCCATTTGGCCGATGCTCAAAGACACCGAAGAGGAGCCGTTGGCCTGGTGGAGGTGGCTTGGCTGCTGGGGGGGTTCTGGGACTTGCTGAGCAGACTGGCTAGGCGCTTGTTTGGATGTCAGGCAGGAGGGCCCGGTTTTGGTTGAATCTAAACAGAACAGAAGATGCCTGTTAGACCATTGAAACTACATTTCATGGAGCTCCTGTGGCCTCTAATATCACAATTCCACTGAACTTATGACAGCCATTCAGACACTGATTTTGGCAAAATGCTAGCTGTTAGGAACACCCTTCGAATAGTGCGGGAGTAGGAACGGATTTCCGGAAAAATTACAGACTGCAGGAACCGTCTGCGCCTTGGCTTGAGATGCAGTTCCATATCAATGATGGGTTGGGTGTAGAGCAGGGGTCTCCAACCTTGGCTCCTGGAAGCCTGGCGGACTTCAACTCCCAGAGTTCCACAGCCAGCAAAGCTGGCTGTGGAATTCTGGGAGTTGAAGTCCGCCAGGCTTCCAGGAGCCAAGGTTGGAGACCCCTGGTGTAGAGAATTATTGTTTTCCCTTGATTGAGTTACCAGTGTCATAAGTTGCTTTGGTTGTTTTTAAATTTAAGAACCCTGGTGGGGCAGTGCCTAGAATGCAATATTGCAGGCTAACTCTGCTCACAGCCAGGAGTTGGATCCTGACAGGCTCAAGGTTGACTCAACCTTCCATCATTCTGAGGTGGGTCAAATGAGGACGCAGATTGTTGGGGGCCATGTGCTGACTCTGTAGACCGCTTAGTGAGGGATAGAAAGCCCTGTGAAGTGGTATATAAGTCTAAGGGCTATTGCTATTGATCTCTCTACTTGCTCCACAGGCCTTCTGAAAAACTGCAAATATCTATATACAAAACATCCACTTCTGGTTATTATGGACCACGGTTCTCATCATCTCAACCTCTGCCAAACTGGTGAGGTGATGGGAGTTGCTTTAAGTGCCTAATGCACGTAGGGGCGGTATTAACATAACTGTCAACTTGCGAAGCATTCCTGACCTGCTCTCGAGTTGCCATAAGCAAGGGGATGGGAAATTGAACCTCACAGCTGCATTGAGGAACTTGTATTTCAGTCAAAACAAAGCACATTCCAGGCGGCAACGTCAAGGTCATCTCCACGGAGACCCAGAGTGGCCTGAAGGAGTGACTTCTACAACCTGAGAAATTGCTTCGTTGGGGAACGTGACTGATGACACATCTTGGGGAGAGAGGGAAACAGAGTCAGAGCCAAAGGGCGAATTAAGTGAGGTCAGTGGGCACTTGGTCCGTGCAGACATGAAGCTCCCAATAAATAATTGGATTTCTTTTGAAGCTTGGCCTAAGGCTCATGATTTAATTCGGGCATCTGTCGGAACCCTGACACTAAGGTAAAATAATGAACTTCTGAGCAACTGCAGAAGTCTAACCTTTTTCGTCTTTGCTGCCAGGCACCTTATTCTTGCTGTGCTCTTCTTCTTTGGGCTTTTTGCTGGAACATCTTCCTTCTTGGAACTGCTGAGGTTGGCACTGCGGAGACATCTGCCCCGGGAGAAGCACAGGGTCTGGGAAAGAGGGCTGAGCTAGAAGGCAGGGGCCGGGGTTCAGCAGAGACAAACTGGGAGGGAGCATGTGCAGGTCCATCCCAACGGGGGATCCTGCTTGGAAGGGCACGGTGACCGAGACATCCATGGGCGAGACACAGAAAGGCATCAGCGGCGGATTGCCAGGAGCGGTGCTAGAGGGAGCAAGGACTTCAACGCTGGTCTCGGAAATCCAGCCAGTCTCCATGCTTTGGGGCAAGCAGACAGTCTTTTGCATGGAGCCTGAGGTGCTGTGGAAAGTTCTCAAATTTGGGGCAAAATGGTAGTGGCTGTAACTGGAAGCCGCCCCGAGGCTCGGTTTGACGGGCTGGATGCTGGAAACCATGAGAGAAGTCGCTACCTGAGCCCCCCGAGATGGAGCGACCGAGAAGAGACGGATGTTTTTGTATTGCTGGGGATGAGGGCTACCATGGAAGAGTGGAACGAAGAAGGGTCCCGGAACTTGTTCGGGGTGGGCATTGACTGATTCCAGGGGCACGTGGGCTTGCTTCACAGCTATGTCCCTAGAGGCCTTGACGCCCTGCGGAACGTAAGGAGGTAGGAAGTACGAGGGATGCGGCTGGAAAGGACTGGGAATGGCAGGGTTGGGAATGGCTTCCAGTGGGTGGGAGAAACTCGGGGGGCCCATGAGGGCAGAGATGGTGTTGGCAGGAGGCAGGAGGCCGGAAGGAGCAAGCATGGGGCTAGCCTGGGGGGTGTTTCTTAACACCATCAAGGCTTCGGCGGCCTCTTTCTGGAGCTGTTGCTCGGAAAGGGGCGAGAAGAAAAACCCTTGGGTGGGCCAGACTGAAACATGAGCGGAAGAATTGGGCTGAAAGAGAGCAGGAGACAAAATTAACCTCATAGTCAACAAAGAGACGTCAACAGGATCCAAGTTATGTTTTCCATTCAGGGTAACAGAGTTGGGAAAGGGGCCTTGGGGGTCCTCCAGTCCAACCCTCTACTCAAGCAAGAGACCCTATACCATGTCAGATAAGTGGCTGTCCAATTTGTTTTTTCCAGCAAGTGAGGAAACACTACGAGGGCAGGGTAAACCTATCCTCTCCTGTCTCATCCTAAGACAGAGGTCTCCAAACTTGGCAACTTTAAGACTTGTGGACTTCAACTCCCAGAATTCTGGGAATTGAAGTCCACAAGTCTTAACATTGCCAAGTTTGGGAACCCCTATCCTAAGATAACAGAGCCAGATGTTCTGGCAAAATATACCAGACCCTGGGCTTTTTCTAGCTTTAGTTTCAATTGAGCCCAAGGCTGGCTTAGGAGGTAGCAGGTGACCTGGGTTCTTCTTTTTTAGAATGTTCAATTCAAGTGGAATAAAGAGAACATTTGCTTATGTAAGTACACTGTGCAAAACACTGTCCCAGAAATTAGTCATTTGAGCACCTGCCAGTGACAAACAGCAAAACTGTTTGCTTTAATTAATCCTTTTATGGATAACTTTTAGGCTGCTTTAACCCCTGGCTGGGCAGGCATTCTCTTTCATTCATTTTGCTCAATTCATGCATTTTGTAAGCTATTGCACATTATTGCATCGTCAGCAGACATAAGATTCTTGTGAGGAAGACATCTGTGCTAAACAGGAATCAACCCCACAGAGAATGCCTGGCTTCCTGCAATGTACTTTAACCCTATAACCACATTAATTGCTGTGCCTATATAAAAGGCCCTGCCCAAAACAAATATTCCATATGAATGGCTTAATGGATTGGCCCCGTTCCCAAGATTGGTTAAAATGGGATTAGCTTCCCACAACCCTGGCAAACCACAAACCAGAGATGCCCGTGGCTAGCTACAATGATTAAAGGCGTGTCACATGTTGCGATGCACATTTTGCCATTTGCCCCTCCTGCAAATGCCTAAGCCACAAAGTGCCTGGGTATTTTAGCTCAGCCTTGCATGCTGGTTGAATTCAGCCAGGGGGTTTTTGGGAAGCAATATGTTTATCTGTTCAAAAGTAGCACTGAAGTGGGAGGTCTTGCACTTCTTTATAACAATACAGGTATTGTCCTGGATTCACAACCACATTTGGGACCTAAACTTTCCTGGTTAAGCAATGCAGTAATGTTGAGTGAGTCGCAGCCAACGTTACAAACTTTTTTTGTCGTTGCTGCAGTTGTTAAATAAATCTAGCTTCCCCTTTGACGTTGCCTGTCGAAAGCTCCTCTAGGAATATCACCAATGACGCTCAGGCGATCCCGAGGATGCTGCAGCTGTCATAAATACATGGAGGTTGCCATGTGCCTGAATCATGGTCATGTGACCATGGGACACTGAGATGGTCATAACTGGGAGGGACTGGTTGCCAGTCCCTCACCCCCACCACCCCCCAGCAGTTGTAAGTCAAGGACTACCTCTATCCCATTCCTATCAGCCACTATCTGGAAATGGAGATATTAAGAGAGACCCAACCAAATGAGCCTGGTTATGAGTCTGTCCCAGGGGTGGAATTCTACCGGTTTGGACTGGTTCAGGCGAACCAGATGTTAAAGTTACATCTGGTTTACCAAACCGGTATTTCAACCGACCGCCTGGCCTCGCCCACCCCTCCCCCGAGTCTCCACACGATGTTCGAGGGAGGTAAGTGCAGGGTCCACGCGGAGGCTCTGGGAGGGGGGGAAAACAGGCCTTCCAGAAGTCTGGAAATAGGCCTGCTTCTGGCTTCCAGAGGGCCTCCAGAGCTGTTTTTACCCTCCCAGAGGCTCGGGGGAAGCTGGAAACAGGAAGTTCTGGCAGGCAACATCCACCCAGCAACTGGTTCGCTGCCCGGTTGCTGGGATTTTTGAACCCCCCCCCCCCCGCTCTGTCCCCACATATCAGACCCACAGATGAAAAAATTCCATGCATCTGTTTCACCGTTTCATCGCAACTTCCCTCAGGAGAGGAAATAGAATAACTCCAGTTCATGGGCTGAACACAGATAAAACAAAGTACCTGACCTCCCAGGGGTGGGGCCTTGGAACGTCGGCTCAAATCCATGTTGCCACTGATGGGGTTCAGGGCCATGCGGCTGGAAAAAAGAGAATGTGAGAAAGTGAGAGAGAGAGAGAGGTCTGTTTGTAACATATCCTTTAGAGGCAGCTTGTCTCCTACTTGCCTTCTGTCCTTGCTAAAACACCAACTGTTGAGGAGGAAAGAAACTACTTCAGCCGCCATTCTTCCAAATTCTCCTTACATATACACCCACAACTTGCTGTGTGGAATAAATGTTTGCCAGTATAGACATCTGCTCCTGTACTTAGATCAGAAAATACAAGATACCAAATTTAAGCTGGCTATTCTGTCCACTGAAGTATTTTTTTCCTCCCAGGATGTGGGGCCTGGACAGATCTGAAACGCTGTTTGCAAAAAACATTATTCCAACAGTTTTGTTTTCTGTTTATCCAATTAATACATTCTGTTATATCTTGTTTATGTTTTGGACTGCATGCTGCCACTATATTCTTACAAATCTGGGACTGGAACAACTAGTAACCAACTATACAAGACTAAACAACTGCCTCGATCTCATCTTCTGCAATAGTTTGAATTTAATTTACGGCATACAAACTAAAGAACCCTTTTCCAGCAGTGACCACAACATGATTGACTTTTGTCTCAACATATGCCCACACAAAAATCATCACAATGACGTAATCCCCAATGATAACTTCAAAAAAGGCAACTATGATCTTATGGACAACGATCTCTCATCCCTTGATTGGCAATTTCTATTCACCGGATGCAATACTGTTCAAGACCATTACAACATATTTTTACTTGAAGTCAAAAGAGTCATCAAACTATATGTACCAACAACTCCCAAAACAAACAAACAAAAAAAAAAAACAATAAGGAAACTTCAATCCCAAAAGAGAAATCACTCTGGCAGAAAAACAAATCTGGTCACGATGCCAATTTCAAAAGCCGATACAAAAATTTATGCCACCAGATAAAGACTGAATGCACCAATTATCACATTAAACAAGAGGAAAACCTTCTATGCACCAATTCCACCCGTGCTTTTTACAATTTTGTAAACAACAAACTAAAAGACTCAAGGTCCATCCCACCCCTGCAAGGACCTAAGGGTAAAGACTGCAACGACGACACCATTAAAGCCAAAATCTTTAACACATTCTTTGGCTCAGTATTTATAAACAGCAATGGATCATGCCCAGTATTTCCTAGTCAAACCACAGACAATTACAATGATCTAATACATATCGATTTTACAGAAGACAATGTTGAAAAAGCACTACGCAATCTAAAACCATCTCTATCTATTGGACCGGACGGAATATATGCCTACTTCTTAAAAAAGCTATCCACTGCCCTAGCCGAACCTCTAAGCATAATCTTTGAAAAATCTTTCAGGACTAGCTCCTTGCCTAACCTATGGTCACAAGCCACGGTCATCCCCATCTTCAAAAAGGGAGACTCCAGCCTAGTTGAAAATTAGAGACCAATCTCTTTATGCTGCATCACCTGTAAAGTCATGGAATCATTAACTAATCCATTATCCTCCACTTAGAGACAAACAACCTACTCTCAAATGAACAATTTGGTTTCAGGAAAAAACTATCCTGTAATCTGCAACTCTTACACTGCAAAAACATATGGACTACACAACTTGATCAGGGCAAAGCAATAGATGCAATTTACATAGACTTCTGTAAAGCCTTTGATTCAGTGGTACACGACAAACTACTCCTAAAACTAAAATCTTATGGTATCTCTGGATACCTGCATAACTGGATAGAAGCATTCCTGTCAAACAGACAACAAATGGTCAAAATTGGGAGTGTCCTATCAAATTCTGTACCTGTCAACAGTGGTGTCCCCCAAGGCAGGTTCTAGGACCAACTCTCTTCATACTCTACATAAATGACCTCTGTGATCATATTAAGAGCAACTGCGTTCTTTTTGTTGATGATGTAAAGCTGTTCAATACCACAGACAATACTGCTACCCTTCAAAAAGATCTTGACTATGTATCAGAATGGTCAAACAAATAGCAACTTCAAATCTCAACAAATAAATGCTCTGTCTTACATATTGGCAAAAAAAATCAGAAAATAAAATACAAGTTGAATAGTTAAGATCTTGTTGATGATCCAAGCTCTGTAAAGGACCTTGGAAGACTCATCTCTAATGATCTAAGTGCTAGAGCCCACTGTAACTACATAGCCAAAAAGTCATTAAGAATTGTTAACCTAATCCTACGTAGCTTTTTCTCTGGTAATATCACACTACTAACCACAGCATACAAAACATTTGCTAGACCAATACTCGAATACAGCTCATCAGTCTGGAAGCCACATTAATATCTGATATTAGCACAGTTGAGAAAGTCCAGAAATATTTCACAAGAAGAGTTCTCCACTCCTCTACTCGTTGTACAATACCTTATGCCACCAGTCTTGAAATTCTAGACCTAGAAAACCTTGAATTACAGCGTCTTCGGTCTAATCTAAGCATGGTATATAAAATCATACATTGCAATGTCCTACCTGTCAATGAATACTTCAGCTTCAACCATAACAACACAAGAGCACACAATAGATACAAACTCAAGGTTAACCGCACCAAACTTGATTGCAGGAAATACAACTTCAGCAACAGAGTGGTCAGTGTCTGGAATACTCTACCTGACTCTGTAGTTTCTTCCCCAAACCCCCAAAACTTTAACCTTAGACTGTCTACTATTGACCTCACCCCTTTCCTAAGAGGTCTGTAGGGGACGTGCATAAGCGCACTAACGTGCCTACCGTCCCTGTCCTATTCTTTCTTTTATTTTTCTTATATGTACCCATTTCATGTATTCATAACTATGTATATACTTATACTTATTATCTTGTAAGCAATTGACAAATCAAATAAATAAAAATAAAAATAGAAGAGTTCCATCCAACTAGAACTAACTAGTTCCAACTAACTAACTAGTTTGGGCATTTTCTTTACATTTTCTTTAATTTCATCTACATTGTTTCATACATTTCTATAATAAAATCTAGCTTGGTTTGGGTTTTTTTGTGTTTATTTGTCTCTAGGCCCTATATTATCTGGTTCAGAAGGAATGAAGAATCAATTATTTAAATAATTTGGTCAGGATTTATTTATATAAATCTGATCGGTTTTCATTAAAAACCTTCCTTCTCAAAACTGCAGGAATTGAGTATTTAAAACTTCCCATAATTCATCCAACTGGCACAGCTTAAATTGCTTCTTGTAAATATATTCCTACAAAATGATTTCGGTTCAGTTCATTTCTCCCTCAAGATAATCTTGACTCCTGTTGAGTTTTATTGTTAATTTATTTAGAACGTTTTCATGGCTGCCCAACTCAAACGCGACTCTGGGTGGCATACAAAAAAAAATCATTAAACTAAAACACAGAAGAAAAATAACACACACCATTAAATCAAACTAAAACAATTAAATGGCAATCAGGACTAAACAATCGACTAATAAATAAAATGACACTATTAAATTGCAATCAGGATTAAATAACTCCAACTGGGAGCTCTACTCATCCTGACCCAAGTGCTAGGAAAAGAGCCAGGCCTTAAATGCCTTTCTAGAAGCCTGCAAGGTCAGGGCCAACCTTTTATCCCATTCCATCCCATTTATTTAGGGGTCAATCCAGCCTGATTTTTACTTTTCAGCTTTCCAATCTTGTTCACAGCCTTGGGGTTTCCTGATGGATTTCCTCCCATCCAAGTAATAGCCAGATTGGACTCTGCTTAGCATTTCTGAAATCACCCAAGATGGTGGCGCAAGATGGTGGTACTGAGTGCAGTACTGCAGGCTCCTTCTGCTGCCTGCCGGCTGCCTGCAATTTGGCAGTTCGAATCTCACCAGGCTCAAGGTTGACTCAGCTTTCCCTCCTTCCGAGGTGGGTCAAATGAGGACCCAGATTGTTGGGGGGCAAGAGGCTGGCTCTGTAAACTGCTTAGAGAGGACTGTATAGCAGTGTAAAGTGGTATATAAATCTAAGTGCTATTGCTATCAGCTAGATGTTGCTGCCTCTGAAGTTTCTGCAACAACCTTTCTCTGTGCAGCAATGCTGAAGAAGCCCACTGTACTCGTGCTGGAGCCCCTCCTCAAGGAACTTCTCTCTCTACAAAAGGTGTTACTTTTTGGAGAAAGAGGAAGTTCCCTGAGGATGCGTTTCAGCACAAGTCCAAAAGCTTGGAAGAATAAAATTCTGGTCCTGGTGACTGATTCAGATTGGATCCTGCAACATTATCCTGGGACAGTCCCAAAGGTGCTTTTTCAAGAGGCAACTGGACTATCTGTTTTTTCTTTGGAGACGTTTCGCTTCTCATCCGAGAAGCTTCGTCAGTTCTGACTGAGTCAAAAGTCACTCAAAGCTGAAGAAGCTTCTCGGATGAGAAGCGAAACGTCTTCAAAGAAAAAAAAAAGATAGTCCAGTTGCCTCTTGAAAAAAGCACCTTTGGGACAATCCTGACCTGGATTACTGCGAATCTCCATAGACATTTATCCTGCAACAGGTATATTTGCCTTCCTTCACAAGCCCAGTGTACCTTGACAGGTCGGTAGGTGGAGGTAGGCACCAGGGGACACCAGGCCCTGGATGAAACATCTGCCCTGGAGCAGGCAGGTAACTCTCTGGTGTGTATAAAGCTTCATTCCCATGGCAACCTGCAGGGAAAAAAAAGAAAGTTGTAAGTGGCTATGTCAAGCCTGAGTAGGAAGGCCAATGAGAGGCTTACTGTATAACAAGATTGTAAACTTTTATTATGTGATTTATATACATAATAGGAACCAGCCCTACTTTACACTGAGGGGGGGCTGTGTGGAGAGAGTTTCCTCCTTTAAATTCCTGGGAGTCTACCTCAGCAAAGATCTCACCTGGAAAATCAACACAACCCAGGTGGCCAGAAAGGCCCAACAGAGACTCCATTTCCTGAGGGTCTTGCGAAAGAATAAAGTGGAATAACAACTGATGACCTTCTTTTACCAGTCCACAATAGAAAGCATCCTCTTGTGTTGCACTACAGTGTGGTATGCTGGCTTGACAGCCATGGATAGAAAGACACTACAGAGGGTGGCGAGCACAGCACAAAACATCATGACCTGATATCCCCTGATATCATTAGATGACATCGCTTTAGAAGAGCGAGGAAAATCCTCAGGGACGACTCACACCCTGGTCAGCACTTCTTCCCTCTCCTACCATCAGGTAGGAGATAGAGAAGCAGAGCCAGCCGCACCAACAAGCTGAGGAACAGTTTCTACCCGTGGCCTGTCAGACTCTTGAACGGAAAATAACTTCAGGTCAACATAGGATGATAGACTTGCGAGGCCGGCGCATTGCGCAATAAGTTCACATGCTGTGATAAGATTGTGTGTTTGTTAGTAGGATTCACTGGGTTAGGGACTTCTGTCCTCACTGTGAGTTGTGTTGATTGTGTGTGTGCACGAAGGGAAGCTCAGCCAATCTCATTGTACACATATTGTACTCTGACAATAAAGGTTGATTTGATACATTGTTATATATATATTTTATATGCAGCTCAAGATAATTCCTCTTCACTCCAGGCAGCCCAGGCAAACCAAAAGGTTGGATGCTCATGCTAGCGTCATGACTAAAATAGTAGGTTACCTACCTTCCATGCATGGAAGATTAAAGGAATGCTCCTGAGGCAGGAAAGGGGAGAAAGCGCTTGAGGGCATTGCAAGGGGAGGTGGGAACCAAGAAGGAGAGGCATGATGTCCTCCCAGGGCCCAGGGCAGCTCAGTCCCTTTTGAACAAGGAGACAGAGGTAACCAGGAATTTTCCTGAAGGACAACATGTAACATGTTAGTATAAGAAACAGATTGGAAATACTACATTGCTAAAGGTCTTATTCTGTGATGTCAATGAATTCTTCCCTCCCTCACCAGCATCTTTCTTACTGAAGATTTATTGGCATGAAATAATGTAATTTTAAAGAATAACTATGGGGTTTTTTTTTTTTGGAATTTTAGGAACGCTTACTTAGGGCCACGAAATATGATATAGTTGTTCTTAGAAAATCCGAATTGTATGTAGGATGTTCATTACAGAGGTACTGACACACAGCGTTGTCAATTAGGAAATCTCGATTCAGTCTGTCTGGATTAGGGACTGCATGGTGATTGCGGATAAAATACTGAGAGGTAAATGTTTTTCCCTACTAATATTAAGATTTCCCACATAAACAAAGGTACAGGTAGTTCTCAACTTACGACCACAATTGAGTCCACCATTTCTGTTATTAAGCGAGTCATGGGTCAAATGCACTTTGCCTCATTTTCTTGCCACTATTGTTCAGTGAATCACTGCAGTTGTTAAGTGAGTACATGGTTGTTAAGTGAATCTGGCTTCCTTAATGACTTTGCTTGTCAGAAGGTCACAAAAAGGGATCACGGGACCCCCGGACACTGCAAACATTATAAATAAGAGCCAGTTGTCAAGTGTCTGAATTTTGATCATGTGACTACAGGGATGCTGCAATGATCGTAAGTGTGAAAAACAGGTCATAAGTCACTTTTTTCAGTGCCGTCGTAACTTCAAACGGTTACTAAATGAACTGTTGTAAGTCGAGGACTACCTGTACTATACTGGTAATAGAACGAGATAAATAGTGTTCCTTATTTTCATTTTCTTTGTCACGGATTAAACTTTTTAAAGGAATCTTGCTTTTAGGGAATATGATAGGTGAGGTGCTTTGTGGAATCTGCTGTTAAAATCAGCAGATTTTCTTACCTTCCTTGCAGTTTTCCGCCTCTGTCTTCGCAGGAGTCCTGAAGTCCCCCGGAGTCCATCTTCTGACTCGTTCAAAGGTTCTTCATTTTCCTTCTTGTCTATCCAACCAAAGGGGAGAAGGACTCCAGTGTGAGTCATTGTTTGGCCAACGGTCAAGATTCCCAAACTGAACCACACCAGTTTCCCCAACAGGGATTTGTCATGTCTTCTATATCAGTATTTCTGAGTCTCCGCCACTTTAAGATATGTGGACTTCAACTCCCAGAATTCCCCAGCCCAGGGGAATTCTAGAAGTTGAAGTCCACATATCTTAAAAATGCTTGAATCTAGAACTTTATCATTTGTTCTAGAATCTCGACCAGGGGTGTCAAACTCAATTTCATTGAGGGCTGCATCAGGGTTGTGTTTAACCTCGGGGGGGGGGACATGGTCAGGGTGGGTAAGGTCAGCTTGACATCACTCGTGTTGGGGGTGCCTGTGGCGGCCTGTGCACTCTGCCAGTGAAAACAGGCTCCCGAGCTCCGTTTTCAGCTGTGACGGCTTGCTAGCAAAAATGGAGCTCGGGCCACTTGTGGCCCTCCCGAGCTCCATTTTCACTTACAGGGGCCGCGTGGGTGGTCCTTCCCTGTTTCCAGGGCTGTCCCATGGGTCAGATCTAAGCACCCCACAGGCTGGATCTGGCCCGCGAGCCTTCAGTTTGACCCCCCTGATCTAGATCATCTACTCATTCCTAAGCCACTGTAGTCTATTTTCCTATTTTTTCGTTTGGTATTCTATCGGATGCTACAAATGGTTTTACCTGTCCCTCCCCTGCATGGTTTAATCGCTTTCAGCGGTTTGGCCAAGGGGAGGAAGTTTGATGGCTCACTGTCCTGAAGTTGTAGCAAACCACTGGGAAATTGTCGTTTCAACTCCAGCTCCTGTTGTCTACGAAGAGCCACTTGGGCGGCCATGACCCGGCGTCTTTGCCTAGAAGACCCAACATGTATATATAATCAAATAACAGAAGTAAAGACAAACAACCACAAAACATTGTTTGCACGATTATTCTAATAATCCTTCCCACTGACTGCACGACGATGGCCTGGTGGTCTCCAAGCTAAATCAAGCAGTTCAACTGATCAAGAGAAGCTGTAAGAAGTTATCACCCTCACCCCCCTCCTTGAAAAAAATAAAATATTTTAGGATACATTAAAAAGGCCGAATATTTCCCCTAAAAGAGAAGCAGAAACTCAGAGAGGCAGAAACTCAGCACCACCACCACCTGTACAAATGGGCCATTATCTTTCCAAGCAACTTCCATGATTTTCCCCACTTGGAACTGAACCCAGAAGGATATTTCTTCCAACAAAGTGAGGAGACCTAATTGCCTTGATTTATCATAAACTCCACTGCTTAAGAGAAACAGGATCGGTTGTAAATTGGATACTAAGTAAATTTCTATACTTCCTCAATTTCACTTTCTTCTGATGTTTGCCTGTTCATTAGCACAATGGGGATATAGAAGCTTGTAACTCTGGAATAGCTTCATGGATCTGCTTTGGGCTCTGCAAGAGGTGGGTAATTAATACAGTAGTTCTCGACTTACAGCCATTCATTGAGAGCTCATTTTAAGTTACGACACTCCTGAAAACAGTGATTTATGACCAACATAACTGTTGTAGCATCCCCATGGTCAGGTGATCAAAATTTGGACCCTTGGCAACTGGCTTACATTGATGATGGTTGCAGCGTCCCAGGATCACATTTGCAACCTTCGGACAAGTAAAGTCAACGGAGGAGCCCAATTCCCTTAGCAACCATACCGTAATTCATTTCATAACTATGGCAAGAAAAGTCATAAAACGGGGCAAAACTCACTTAGCAACTGAAATGTCGGGCTCAAATGTGGTTGTAAGCCGAGAACTACCTGCAATGTCATGCTGTTCAAATGATGGCACAGTGGTTAGAATGCAATATTGCAGGCAAATTCTGCCCACTGTAAACAGTTCAATTCTGACCAGCTCAAGATTGACCCATCAGCCTTCCATCCTTCCGAGAATGATAAAATGAGGAGGCAGATTGTTGAGAACAATAGGTTGACTCTGTAAACTGCTCAGGGAGTGCTATAAACACCGTGTAGCAGTATATAAATCTAAGTGCTATTGCTATCTTCCCTTGGCAAAAGCAAATGGCATTTGTAATTTAGCACAATCTAGAGGGCTATATTGTGGATATCCCTGGCTTTAAGAAATGCCTTTAAGATGCTAGCATATAGTCATGTTTCTCCCATTAAAACTGTACACTTCCAAGGCTGTTTTTCATTTTCAGAGAAAGTTACTGGCCAAGAAGCTGTTAATTCCACCTGAAGCCGCCGTTATTAGTAAACAAAAGCAGGCACTGTCCTCCTGAACATGGGTCTCCAAGCTACCAAATCCTTGCAAAGAGCAATTCAGTTCTTATTGACCCTTCCCTCTGAGGCCCATTCTACGATGCCATCAGCATTGCACCTCCCAAAAACAGCAAAGCCCGGCATTTGATTTTCACCATGTTTCCCCCTCCTAACTTACAGAATAAGGATGCATTTGTCACACTGGCAGTCTATGAATTGGCAACAGTTCTTGTGGCCTTTCAATGGCACCCTGATGCCATGATTACGGCAGCGGGCGCAGGTTGGAGAGCGTGCGGTGCTGGGAAGCGGGTACTCATCTTGCGTGGCATTGCTCTCCACGGAGGAATCTGAAAGGCTGCTCTGGACATTTGGGGCACCTGCAGCATCAAGATCCTCATTGTCTCCCATAATGTGTGAATCTGAAAGAGAAGGAGGAAATATCTTTTGAAGAAAACATAAAAGACCCTGACTCAATCAAAGTTAGAGCCAACCACAGAGTTAATTGGATTTTTTTCCAATTCAGGTACCATGTTTTATATACATTCCCCAGCAATTCAATCCTGCCATGCATCTATCTTTTTCCTTGTTTGAAACATGCATTCACACACACACACACCCAGATATTTTGTGGTTGCCTTCCGACTTTAGAACAGTACTGTCAGAGGGGTTAGCATGTGCAGGAAAAATAAATAATATTTTAAAGTAAGCCATATCTGCTTCCAGAAAATTCATTGCTAAATAAGCGAAATGTTGGCTTGAGGCCATAAAGATAACAATTAGAAGCCAGGAATAATAACAGAATCTCTTCTGTGCAATAAGGGCCTTTATGGGAAAGCCTGGCCTGTTTAAGTTAGCATAAATTGCTTGGGGGATATTTCCTATTTGCAAGATTCATAAACAAGACACCCTGAGAGTCATTTTGATATGACTGATATGATCATGCTGGAATTGGACGAGTCCATCAAAGTTAGGGGCGGCTACATAATAAAATGAAATTAAATGAAATAAACGAACTCCCGGGGTAATAAAGGCTTGACAAAGGGTGCAACTGGCACCCTCGCACGTGGCATCTTCTGGAAGGACCTCAGGTTGTTCCGACTGCAATCATAGCTTGACATAAACCAGAGTTTGTTTAATTCTGGGTTGCTGGCTCAAGCCCCAACTGTCTGGCTTCCCCTATCCTGAAGCATACATAAACCATGGTTTGCAAAAGCTGCAGGTCTCACAGGAGACCAAAGCCAAAGACTTCACACCATGGGAAAGTCCCATGTGAGAATCAGGATCCCACAACAAGCAAGGATGCACCCTGAGGTGGCCAGGTGGCCCCAAATTTTGGCTAGGAAGAGAGTTGCAAAGGTTTAAAGGCCTTTTTTTAAAAAAAGGCATTTTTTAAAGCTTTTCAATCAGGAAGAAGTTTAGAAGGGTCGACCTCAACCAGGATAGCTGTGAGGCAACAAGAAGGATCTTCAATCTCTCTGATAAAGTCACTCCCGGGGACTAGGTAGTAACGTGCCACTCAAATATTGCATAATAAGGGTTATTTGGGCGGGAAGCGCCGAGATCGAGACAGAATTTACAGAAAAATTAAATCTGCATCTCTGAAACCTGCTTACTACACCCACTGCCGCCCATAAAACGGTCCCTTCAACAGCTCTCCGCCAAGCAGCCAATCGCAGTTTCCCTAACATCTTCCCCTGGCACCGCGAGCCAATCACTGCCGGGCTATTATTTTCCCTCAACCCCAGCGGCCAATCAGAACCCTCCTGATTTGCCTGGTTTTTGATCGGGACTTAAACTGTCGCTTTTTCAGGCTGGGAGAATACAAAAAGCCAATGGACGGGGGCTCGCGCCTGTGGGAGCTGCTCAGACAGACATTTGGGAGGAGGAGGGAGCGAGCAACAGTTGGGCCGAACCATTGCAACATCATTGGGGGGGGAGAAATGGAGAGTCAAAGAGAGTCCAAAAGGGGGGGGGGTGTTTCACCTCTTTTATACAGGCAACAAAAAAGGTTTTCTTAGAAGGAGCATCTCTCTCTCTCTCTATCAGGTTTTCTTAGGAGCATAATTCTCTCTCTCAGGTTTCTTAGGAGCATAATCTATCTATCTATCTATCTATCTATCTATCTATCTATCTATCTATCTATCTATCTATCTATCTTGCATAATATAGGATATAATAGATAAAGGAGCATAATAATATAATTATGGCTGAGCTTGCCCCCCCCAATATCCAAATTGACTTTTGAGTTAACTTGAGGTGTGTTTATGTTCTATATGAATAAATCAGGAGTGGTCAGAGAAGCTGCAAAGGACCTGCAAGACAGAGCATCCCAGATTGGACAGACATTACTGGGGACAGACATTGGTCTCATGGTTGCCAGGAACTGCCTGGGTCAAACAGCTCTTGTTCCTGATGTTGTGGTGCAGTTGAAGGACTAGCCTTCATCCCCTGTGTGATATCTCTACTCAGACAACTGGTTATGAGGCCAATAAAGCAAATAAAGGTTGAAAAAGAGTTGATCATCTTAGGAGGACCTTTGGGAAGTAGGCCTTCCCAAGGTCCGGGGTGGGGTGGGGTGAAGGCTCAGGGGATGGAATGTATGTACAGAGGAGACCCTGGGGATCAGAGGAAGGGTCATATGTGGAGAAAGGACCCAGGTAGGGATGGAATGGACATGAGAGTGGGGAATATGAATTCTGATAAAACATTTTCTCTTATCTTCATTTCTTTCCCTTGGGCAGCCTTGCTCCTTCCTGTTTTCTCTCTCTACAGAAGGAAAGGATCGTGGGGGTGCTGCTTTGAGTTGCTCTGCAACAGGAATGGGGTTGGAACAGCACATTCTTTGCGAGGCAGAAGTTAACACCTTAAACCTAGCCAGGATATTAGGAACAAGAATTGCTTGCTTATATGAAAACCCCCCAAAACCACATAGCTGGCACATGAAACTAAGACACTTTGCAAGATACCTGTGACCTGGGGTGAAACACAGATAATGCAACATTTAGCTATATAAGGGGCTGAGATCCAAATAACCAATCAATATTATCTGTTATGCATGCATTATTAGGGGAAGGGCAAAGGGCTGTATGCAACCATCCCTTGGCTATAAAAAATGCTGTAAGATTGTAATCAGGTCCCTTGGTTAGCTTCTGAGCCAGGGTCCTTATATCTTGGTACCAAAATAAAAATATATTGTATCACACCTTGTGTCCAGTGACTTATCGGCTTCAACACCAAGCAAGGGCCCAGTTTTGGGGACAACATTTACACAAACAATACCACCAAATTCTAAACTCAGTGGGTTTAGATACATGCAATGAACTAATCCGAGTTATAACTAATCGAGGATGGCATTTTAGAGAAATGCAGCTATGCAGGTTAGAGTTGCTCTAACACAACCTGCATATATATATACCAAGACTGCAAACTTCTTAGTTTAGTTTAGTTTAGTTTACTTTATTGTCATTGCACCTCGTACAACAAATACCATCTTCAGTGTACATTATAACTATGAAAATAAACACAAGCACACATCCTTCACATTCTATACATTGAACTGAAAAACCCTGATATTGCATTAATATTGCACTATACAGTAGAATTCAGTAGAATTACTGTCCTGGAATAGAAACTGTTTTTCAGCCTATTTGTCCTTGTTTTTATTATCCTGTACCATCTGCCAGATGGTAATAGTTTAAAAAAAAAAAGGGAGCCCAGGATGAAATGAATCTTTAAGGAAGTTTTGAACTTTCTTATAAAAGCTATAAAGCTGTTCCAAAGAAGGGAGAGGGCAATCAATGATCTTCTTGATGGCAAACCTATGATGTGTGTTCTAGATGACACATCATGCCACTTCTGGTGAGAGGCCAGGTTTCTAGACGCTCTGGAAGGCATGCAAGAGATTCCAGCTCTTGTGGAGCCTCTGGTGCCTCCAAAAAGTTTGTGAGAATGGGGCATCGCATCTTTCCTGCTTATTTTGGAGGCTGCAAGGACATGCAATAGCATGTAGACTTATATGCTGCTTCACAGTGCTTTACAGCCCTCTCTAAGAAATTTACAGAGTAAGCCTCTTGCCCCCAACAGTCTGAGTCCTCATTTTACCCACCTTGGAAGAACGGAAGGCTGAGTCAATCTTGAGCTGGTGATATTTGAACTGCCAAATTGCAGACAGCCGGCAGTCAGCAGAAGTAGCCTGTAGTTATTGCACTCTAACCACTGCGTCACCAAAGCTCAAGAGATTTTCTGAAGTTTCCAGGCCAGGAATAGCCATTCCTGTTTTCCCTGGGACAATATAAAAATGCAGGAAAAAGCAATAAAGGGCTGCAAACGCAGAAGAACTAAGACACCTGGCAACAACAGAAACAACAAAAGAGTTTTCCAGCATAGCTGTCCCTGTAGTTCCCTTCTCTACCTTTTGGATGAAAAAGTCAAATTGGTCCGGAACCTGTTCAAACTCCCACTTGATGCAGAGTTTGTCTCCCAGTTGATGTCAGGAAAGTTAAAGTCCCCCATTATTACTGTTTTAAGAAAGAAGGTAAGAGATTTAGAGAAATTAATACAGAGTAAGAAAAAGAGAAAAGGAAGAGAGAAAAGGAGAGGAAAAAAAGAAGTCAGTTATGTTTTAAATAATTCAGCACGTTCTCATCAATCAATCTCATGCTTCTCATTGCATTTAAAATTAATCTGATACTTTGGATTCTGTCAAAAATCTTTTAGTAGCGCTGAGGTGTATAACAGTTATGTACCTTGACATCAGAGACATAGAAATGTGCAATAAACTTAAGCCCCATACTAATTATAGCATGTCTATGTACAATATTTTAATAAATAACGATTCAAGATAAATTTGTCTTTTGGTGTCATGCTGCATCATCTGTAGAATACCCCAAACTAAATATTAAGAAGAGAATGTTAGCAAATAAATGTAAATAAGAAAGCTGTCATTTCAAATAAGTAGTTTTTAGGAACCAACTAACTCATGTGCTTACTTGATCGACCATGTCTAGCTCTGTGATAAAGGCAGAACTGGGCTTTTCACAGATATATTTTCAATCAGTCAATCAGAATGGAGTTGGAAAGGACCTTGGAAATCTAGTCCAATCTCTTGCTCAAGCAGAAGCTAGAAAAAGAAAAAGAGAAAGAAGGAAAATAATTTTGTTTTGATGTCAGCCCTATCAGGTAGACCAGAGTAAAAATCAGACAACATGTAGACCTAGACCTACTTTTATTAGAACAGTTGTAGTTACAGCATCATGAATACAGCCTGAATGTGTTTCCTTTCCTCCCTCTTTCATCTTCTCAAGAATTGAGGTGGAGAATATCTGAGGCACTGTTGCAGTGTCCTTTTTTGGCCTGAGTTGGTCCAAGGTTCATTTATTTGATGGTTCTTCTCTCCACCCTTCAAGACCATCCTCTTTATTCATTCAACATTGCTTGATTCCTAAACTGGGCCAACAGTTTTGTGACGGAGCTGTCTGAACATATCAACGCAAAGGCTTCCTCCAGTCCTGAAAATACAGATGATTCTTCTGAATTCGTTGGCTTCTTCCCAACATTTGTCTGGTCCGTGCGAGATTTTCGACTGCAGCTAGAATGGGATGGGCAACTCATCACGGAAGATGAATATCTTGAACATGCTCTGGAATTTAAAAAAGGTACCGATGACAGATGCAGTGTGAAGATCTATGTGGTTGTTTGGATAAGAAATAGAAGCCATCGGGCCTAAATTTTATTTCTTGAGGGAAGCCTAGAATAGACCTTAAGAGGTAAATAAAGTCACCCAAGCCGGTTTGAAAGCACCAGACTAGAAACAAGGAAATTGTAGGCTCCACTAATGTAGGCACGGAAATCATCTGGGTGACAGAGAGTTGTAAAATAAGACTCAGCTGATATGATTCAATAAAAATAATTGAACACTGAAACAGGCTAAAGAGACAACAAAAATACCCAGTAGGAATCTGTTCTTTCTAGGAAACCCAATTCAATGTCAATCGTTATTGCACTGAAATAAAAACTGATTTGTCTTCCTGAGTTGATCCCTAACCACATTACTTGTCGGAAAACAAGCAGTGGTATTATTTCTTCAATGCACCATTTTCTTGATTAATTTAAATCAGGGTTAGAATTGCAGAAGGCACTGCTTGGAATTTTAGATTGCAATTTGCATGTGCTTTGCTGGCGAGTCAACACTTCAAAAGACTTAATTTGTACATTGCCTTTCCACAAAATCCTTCTGGGTAAATCACAGCGCAGTGTGTTAAATATCCAAATATCTGACTCCACAGTTTTGGAAACAAGGAAAACTCACTTTACAGGCAGTTCGTTTCATGACCATTTGAAGTTACATCACTGGAAAAAAGCGACTTATGGCCGTTTTTCACACATACAACCATTGCAGCATACCCATGGACTTATGACCAAAATTTGGATGCTTGGCAACTGGCTTATATTAATAGAGTATAGTATAGTAGAATAGAATAGAATAGAATAGAATAGAATAGAATACAGAACAGAACAGAACAGAACAACAGAGTTGGAAGAGAGAAGTTCTAGCTAAGGAGAAGTTCCCTGAAGATGGACTCCAGCAAAGCTCGGAAGACAAAAACCTCTGGTCCCAGTGACCCACCCAGATTGGATCCTGAAGTATCTCTTTCTTATTTTGTCAGTTATTAAGCAAGACAGCACATGACTATTCTGTTCTGTTCTGTCCTGTCCTGACTTATGATGTCAGCTTTGGCTGCTATCTGTTAGTAGTAATAAAAGAGGAATTGAAAAGAGGATTTCCCCTCCTTAAAGTGTAAAGAACCTTCCGTGATTTGGGGAATGAAGGTTTCTGACACAGACAAGGTATAATTCCCATTTTCCATGCAACTTTATATGGTAACTGGTCCAGAAGCCACGTGAATTGATCACTGCAGGACACACCTCGCCCTGAAAGAGAGAGTAACTGAGCTGAACTACAGGGACCTAATGGGGTGCAGTTCCCATGAAGTGATTTCCTGCTTTTCCCCTTTACACACAAAGTTTGAAAGCAATCGTGGAAATAGATCTTGAATCTTCTTTCTTCATTGTGTACATTCTTGAACATGGTCTGCAACAAGAATTGTTGTTGGTTTTTTTGCTTTCAGTCTAATAATGTTGATGTTTGCTCTGTCTGCAGGAACAAAAAGTGTTATGTTTGGAGCATGGGCAAGAAAGAATGGAGACAAGCCTCTGAACAGTGAACTTCAGCTCTTTATTTACATTGTGACTTCTGCCTCAATAGCAGTTAAACCCGCCTTATATAGGCAAACCCTGTAACTCTTAACCAATAACCAACTAGGAGCGCTAGCTCCTATAACCAATAGGAACTCTCTGTTAAGGGCCAATCGGATTCCCCGGAACGGGCCAATCCGGTCCGGCTGCTTAACAGCCAATCAGAAGTGCAGGGCCAGAACCCTGCACTTAACTCCAAGCTCACACTTTATTAAAACTTCATGCATTCACAACAAAAAGCTTTGTTGGAAGAAGGTTTCAAAAAGGATGCGAGCCAACTGAACGAGAAGATTGAAGCGCTCAGAAAGAAAAAGGAAGAGATGGAAAAACCAAGTTGGATCGCCTCAATTTTGGAAAACCTGAAAACTGCGATCCGTGAAAAATTAGCAATCATTCATGACGAGGTTGTCGAAGCAGTTGTAGACTGGTTCAAAAATCTAATCCAGAGCATAACTTCAAAGGCCTGATCAAGTGCTTTTACATCCTAAAAATGACCTGGATTCATTCTTACTAGAGTTATTTTAGATACGTTCTGTAAATTTAAATTCATTATGTGCAAAATCATTCTCAGACTTTAGGGACATTTAAAAAATAAGTTTGAGCTTTAGCATTTCAAGGCTTTAGGGCAGAGGTGTTGAACTCAAGATCTGGCCTGCAGAGTGCTTAGATCTGGAAATAGCAAAGGACCAGTCCATGGTGCAGTGGTGGGATTAATTTTTTTTTACTGCTGGTTCTGTGGGTGTGTCTTGGTGGGCATGGCAGGGGGAGGTTACTGCAAAATCCCATTCCCTCCCCCCCCACTAACCTGCTTTTCAGCTCCGTTCTCCTGTGTAGGGCAACAAAAGAAGACCCAGCCAATCAGCTGGGACTTGGGAGGCAGAGAATAGATGGGGTTGGCGGGGCCAGTCAGAGGTGGGATTGGCCAGTTCTCCAAACTACTCAAAATTTCCGCTACCGGTTCTCCAGAACTCGTCAGAACCGGCTGAATACCATCTCTGCTGTGGTACCTCTGCCAGCGAAAACACGGCCCTCCCGAGCTCCGTTTTCACTGCCAGAGGGTTGCAGGAGGCCATCCCAGCCAAAAATGGAGCTTGGGAGCCCACTTTCACTGGCAGAGCACTCAAGCCACGGGTGCCACTTACCTGAGTGATGTCAAGCTGGCCACGCCCACCCTGGCCATGTCCACCCCCTCCCGAGGTCAAACACAACCCTGATGGGGCCCTCAATGAAATCAAGTTTGATACCCCTGCTTTAAAGACTTTCTGGGATGTCACAGGTTGAATTCAGGGTTTATGTTAAACTTCTGTTCGTTTGTTTTAATCTTGGTGTATTAAATCATGTTTGAGGAGGATTATATATATGAATCAAGGCTAACCACTTAAAAACCTTTTGCATAACTCTCTTTGATTTCCTTGATAATAATATAGTTCTCCATCTTGGCAACTTTAAGATATGTGGACTTCAATTGCCAGAATTCCCCAGGCTTTGATAGAGATGTTTAAATATTTTATTTAATAGTGGTGTTATTGTATTACCAGAAGGGTGAGGAGCCCATTTTCACTGCAGGAGCTTCAAAAACTAGAACTCCACTGGCTTAGTTCAGATTCTTATTTCTGAAATAAGAACTGATTTCCATTTTTAACCTGTAGATTTCAACCTTGTTTTTAATTCCGTCATGTGTTTATAGTGGCTCTTGTAATCCTCTCACCTAAGTGAGATGAGTGGTGCAGAAATTTAATAAATAAACAAACAGTTCGTTTAATTATCCCAATCCGCTGAGTATGGATGCTGTATCCCACTCAACCATCACATAACTACATTTGGTTTTTTTGTATTGAAACTGAAGTTTTGTGGTGCTGTGAAACCATCTTTGGAATGTGCTGAAAAATTACAGGATTCAATCCGGAGGTGGTATTCAGCAGGTTCTGACCGGTTCTGTAGAACAGGTAGCGGAAATTTTGAGTAGTTCGGAGAACCGGCAAATCCCACCTCTGACTGGCCCTGCCCCCATCTCTTCTCTGCCTCCCATTGAGTCCCAGCTGATCGACTGGGTCTCCTTTGGTTGCCCTGCACAGGAGAATGGAGCTGGAAAGCAGGTTAGTGGGGTGTGGAGGGAAGGGGGATTTTGCAGTTAACTTCCCCTGCCACAGCATCCAAGCCACGTCCACCAAGCCATGCCATGCCCACAGAACCGGTTGTAAACATTTTCAAATCCCACCACTCAATCCCATGTTCTTCCATGCAGCTTTAAAAACCTGAAATAGGGGCCAAAAAGCCTCTTTTGAGTACAATGCACATCTGGCTGTAACACTTATAGCAAACCCTCCTGAAAATCTGCCACTTTGCCGTCCACTGTCATGGAGGGAAATTAGAGGACTGCAAGTGACTGGGATGAAAGGCGATAGAAGCCAGAGAAGACTCTTTAGCGGGGAAGCCAACTTAATTCTCTGCTGATTCCTGACGGGTGAAGAGCATCAACATGAGAAAGTAATGGAGAAAAGCTTTAAGTTAACATACTGTTCTATTTTTCCTTCCTCTGTATTTTTTTTTCTTCTTTTCCTTGGCCACCCAGCTTGGATGTAATCAGAGTGATTGGAAGTAGAACATCATTTGCAAAGACTTTAAACTGCTTTTTTTTTTTAAGTTAACAAAAACTCAGAAACCCTGAGTTCTAGTCCCACTTTAAGGCATGAAGCCAGCTGGGTGTTCTTGAGCCAGTCCTTCTTTCTCAGTCCCAGGAGGGAGGCAGTGGCAAACCAAGTCCAAACAACCTTTCAAGAAAACTGCAGGGATTAGCTGGGGAAGTCACCAGGGGTCAACAATGATTCCAAGGGACCAAAATAAAATAAAATAAATGAAATGAAATTGAAAAGTAAAGCAGACCCCAAAATTCCTGTCCTGCACTGCCCTCTGCTGGCTGCAGATCAGTTGGTAATGGTGATTATTATGTACCTAGACATAAACTACTATATAGTTTCAAAGATCATTGTTCTCTCTTTAAGGCAGCTTCCTTCCTATTGATAATCCCTGTGTGGCCTGGATTTTCAATGCCAGTAAAAGTTGTAATCCAAAATCTCTCATGGGCAGAAGGTTGCCTGCAAGAAATATCATATATCGGGTGGGACATGGCAATTCCCCTGGGGGTAGTGGGGGTGGTTTTGGATCATTACCTCTGAACCTGTTTGTTTGCAAATTTGTCCACCTTTTGAAGTAGGAGGCATAACTTTGATCACATGACAGGATATTCTAGGAGTTGAAATCCACCTTTCTGGAAGGTACTTCGGTTGAGAAAGGATGGGACCCTACAAGGCCTCCCGCTCCAAGAGGCTGCGCTGGCAAAGACTCATTTTTGGCGGAGTTTGGGGGAGAGAAAGAAAGACTTCTGCTGCTTCTGCTGCTTTCCTTGCATCACGCCAAAAGTCTCTCTCTCTCTCCGCCCCCCCCCCAAAAAAACAGAGCTGGAGACAATATCCTGCGATCCCAAATAAAGAATGATTGATCAGCAGGAAAACGGGATGGGGAGTTTTCCTTCAGACTTTTTTTTTGGATTTTCCCAGGAATTTTCTCTGATCTGCGGGATTTAAAATGATGAGTTTGGTGGTCTCTGAGGTCCAAAAGGTTGCTGACCCCTGCTATAGTCCATAATTCCTTGCCACTGTAGTGCTCTCTGCACAGCTCACAAGGCAGCCCATCCTTCTAAAGTCCCATCCTTTCTCTACCACAGGAAAAAAAAACAATCTGGAACAGCTCCTGTCTATTATAACTTCTCATCTGCAGTAAGCCACCAGTGACAAGGAGATTATACACACATATATTTTCCCTTATCCATGCAGCTTGCAAGGAATGTCTCCGGAGAACTGCTGCTATTATTTGTAGAGTGTGCAAGAAAACCTTTGCCACATTAAATCCTAACATATTAACGATGAAGCAATCGAGGATTATGGAGAAATCCTACCCTCCATTCTTTTCACGGCCAATTTTGGTCGTTGGATTATCCGGCTGATTCTAATTGGTCTCTTGTTTCTCAGAAGGGCAGTTAGCAATCTGCGCAGACCTGTCCACATCCAGAATCTTTCTAACAAGCTTGTCTTAGATTTTAGTGCGCATTTTCCCCAATGAACTGTATGTTTCCTTCCATAATTAGGGAAAGAACCAAAATGCATGGGGTTTCCAATTTAGGTAGGCACCTGATGTGGGGGAATAGCCATTAGGGATGTACCGAATTTATTTGTGGAATGGAAGGCTTGCAATTCAGATTGTCCATTTCTGCAGTCTGTGTCTACATACTAAAAATAAGCAATTAACCTGAATCTGATGAGAGAAAAAATAGAAACTCATTATACCTGGAGAGTGGCATTAAACAACATGCTAAGGAACAAATGAAAGGGCAGGGGTGGGGGGAAGGACAGCTTTATCAGACAAGGAACCTCTAGACCAGCCTTTTCTCCCACAAGACCAGCAAGTTGCTTCTGGTGAAACCACAGCCAGATGTTGAGTTTTTAATTTCCACATCTTTCTTTTGCAGGAGTTGATTTTTTTATTCAGCAGGAGTTGGGTATTCTACTTTAATGAAAAGAAGGAAAAGGACTAGGGGTGATATGATAGCAGTGTTCCAGTATTTAAGGGGCTGCCACAAAGAATAGCGAGTCAGCTTATTCTCCTAAGCAGTGGTCGCCAACTGGTGAGCCGGGGATCACTGATGGTCCATGAGAAAATTTTGGTGGCGCGCAGAGAAATGTCACCCCCAAAGCAATTAATCCAGGCTGTGCTGCCCACATGGCGGATGGGAACACAAGGCTTGCATCGCTTGCATTTCAAACAACATGAGGTAGTGAGGGGAGGAGGAAAGGGCAGAGGGGGGAACTTGCCCCACTGGCCCCACACACCTCGCTTGGCCACTGGGCTGCTTCTTTCTGCTTCCTTTCTCCTGCTTTTGGCTTCATGCAAAGAAAGCAGCAGAAGTCTTTCTTTCTCTCCCCCAAACTCCACCAGAAATGAGTCTTTGGGACCCTGCAAGGCATCCTGCCTTATTTTCTAAGAAACACGGTAGAAGGTAAGACCAATGGTGAGCGAGGGAAATCTGCCCTGGGATGGCTTGCTGACATTGGTGGGAAAGACGTCCCCATGTTCCAGAGCTGCAATAGTCACAGGACTGGCCCTTTGGTCATCCCGGAGCAGCTCCTCCAGTCCATGACAGGCTGGTGCACCCGGGTGGAGGAGCAGCTGCTCCGGGATGACCAAAGGGCCAGTCCTGGGACTCCTGCAGCTCTGGAATGTGGGACCGTCTTTCCCACCAACATTAGCAAGCCACTGTCAGTCAAAATTCATATTAGTGCTCTGCGGGATTTAAAGTTATGAGTTTGGTGGTCCCTGAAGTCCAAAAGGTTGGTGATCCCTGCTCCAAAACACCTGAAGGCAGGACAAGAAGCAACGGAATGGAAACCAACCAAGGAGAGAAGCAACTTAGAACTTAGGAGAAACTTCCTGACCGTCAGATCAATTAATCAGTGAAACAACTGGAGGTTTTTAAGAAGAGACTGGACAACCACTTGTTTGAAATTGTATAGGTTTCCTGTTTTGGCAGGGGGATGGACTAGAAGATCTCCAAGGACCCTTCCAATTGTGTTACTCTGTTATTCAGTTTCATAAAAATAGATGTTCAGATAACTGATATCCTGGACACCTTCTGGATTCCACACATCCCCACCCCCAGTGAGTGTTATTTTGAGCATTTTTCACTCCTCGTTTACAAAATCAAACTGAAACTTTGATTTTTTTTAATTCTCTCTCTCCCTCCCTCCCTCCTTCCCCTCTCTCTGACGAGAATCCAAAGCTGGTAAAGGAATGAGGAGCTAAAAAACGGAGGAGGAAGGGACATTGATAAAGGGAAGATTAGATTTATTCTTTTTTAATCCTGCCTCTATAAGTTTTATAAACAACTCAAGGTGGTGAACATGCCTAACACTCCTTCCTCCTCCTATTTTCCCCACAACAACAACAACCCTGTGAAGTGGGATGGACTGAGAGAGAGAGGTACAGGGTCAAAGTCACCCAACCAGCTTACGTGCCTAACACCAGGACTACAACTCATTATTTCCTGGCGATTGGCCCAAAATCACACAGATGGATTTGGACTAGAACTCCCAGCTTCTAGCCTGGTGTCTTAACCACTAGACCAAGCTGCCTCTCAGAAATAAATGGACAAAAGATGGTGGCAAAGGTAAGACTGGTTAGGAAAAAGAGATCATGGCATGGGGCAATAGGGACCAGGAATGGTCTATCGCCAAGATGGTGATCAATCAAAAAAAATGTAACGTTTAATGACCCCATAATCCCTTGTGGGGTAGAGTCAGGAGCTGAGAGTTTACTGGCCGGATGCCCTTCCGGTTGCCAATGTGAAGTTTTTGCAGCAGATACATTCTCATTGTGCTCAAAGAGAGAAATATCAACCTAGAATCAAACTCACAGCCTCCTGATTGTGAGGCGAGAGCTCCACTTCTAGGCCACCGTACCTCTC
Organism: Hydrophis major; assembly: GCA_033807585.1. Classification (NCBI taxonomy): domain Eukaryota; kingdom Metazoa; phylum Chordata; class Lepidosauria; order Squamata; family Elapidae; genus Hydrophis; species Hydrophis major. Next base: position 5,591,828 of record CM066336.1, read on the forward strand.
ATGGTGGTCAATTGATGCCCCTCTTATTTTATGTGTTGTATATAAATGGGAGGAGCTTAAATCACATCATGATGGCTGCCATCTTGACTTTTTGGATCCCATCTTCCAGATATCCCTTGAGTGGAGGATACCTATCACTGTGTGGAAATAATATGCCTTTTGAAGGTGGTAGCAAGTCAAATAACGTCAGGATTCATTCCTTATATGGTTTTCCAATCTTGATAACTGGGCCACTGAAAAAAGTAGTTACCGAATTAGTTTGTGTTTATTTACACACTCACACCCACCCACACCCACAAATTTAATTGTAATTTTTACTCTATTTTTCTCTTTGGTTACATTTGAAAGGTAGATGTTTAATACAAGGGATGTTTTAATCTGAAAATTGGCATGATAACCTTCCCCTGTGAATTATGCCTTTCAGTTCGGGTTGTTTTATTATCTCTAGTTCTGCCTACCTCAATTCACTTAAGCTCTTACATTGATTGGTGTACTCTGAAAATGCATCTTCCAATACATGGACGTTAATGCACTACCTCAGGTAAAAAGTTATCTCCTGTCCATGACAGGTCTGATCTATGTGTTGGCAATGCGCTAAGCAAACAGAGATAGGTCCCTTATTGGTCATGGAAAGCCAGGAGCTGAGATTTCATGCTGCAGAAGTCAGAGAAACAGCTGCATGTTAAGCTGCCTTTTGGATTTTAAGATATTTGGATGGAAGAGATCAAGTTCAGGAAGATTTTTGTCTGGAAGAACAAGTGACTTTACCATCAGGTGATCCCAAGAACAAGAGCAGCCATGGATATTGGTTTTGTGGTCCTTGAGAGCATCCTGGCCATGGCCATCATCACAATCAACCTGCTAGTGTGTGTCACTATCTACCTGCACAAGGAATTGAGATGTATCACCAACTATCTGATTGTCTCCTTGGCGGTGGCTGACCTTGGCGTGGGCGTTCTAGCCATCCCCTTCTCTATGGTGCTCAGCATGGAGTACACCTTGTATTTCTACACTTGTCTCTTCCTCACTTGCTTCCCACTGGTCACCACCCAGTTCTCCATCCTCCTCTTGCTGGTGATAGCCATCCATACCCACCTGAAGATCAAACTATCCAACAGGCAAGTCATGTTCTTCGATCGGGATCCAATGTGTGAAACTTGATTGTGTGTGAGAGATTATCCATAGTCAAAGCCATCTGGGTGGCACTTAGAGGTTCTGCAGATGCCAGTGGGACATGTTTTAATCAATCAATCAGAATAGAGCTGGAAGGGATGTTGAAGGTCTTTTAGTCCAACACCTTGCTCAAGAAGACCCCCCCCCCAATACCATTCCAGACACATGGCTGTCCAGGCTCCCTTTTAAATTCCTCCAGTGATGAAGCACCCACAATTTCTGGAGGCAAGCTGTTCCACTGTTTAATTGTTCCAACTGTTAGGAAGTTTCTCCTTAATTCCAAAGGTTGCTTCTCTCCTTGATTAGTTTCCATCCATTGTAATCTTGTCCTGCCCTCTGGTGCTTTGGAAAATAAGCTAACGCCCCACCCGTCTTCTTTGTGGCAGCCCCTCAAATACTGGCACACGGCTATCATGGCACCCCTTGTTCTTCTTTTATCTAAACAATCATACCCAGTTCCTGCAACCGTTCTTGATATGTTTTCAAGAACATATGTTCTTCCTATTTTTTTTTTACTTGAACCAACGTTCAAGTAAAGAAGACAGAATACAGCCATTTGGAGATACTTGACGTTTCTGTAGATTAGAGTACAGGTAGTCCAGGGGTGGGATTCAAATTGTTTTAGTACTGGTTCTGTGGGTGTGGCTTGGTGGGTCTGGCAGGGGAAGGATATACTGCAAAATCCCCATGCCCTCCCCACCCCACTAACCTGCTTTCCAGCTCCGTTCTCTTGTGCAGGGCAACCAAAGAAGGCCCAGCCTTCTCTGACTCGGGAGGCAGAGAATAGGCAGGGCTGGTGGGGTCAGTCAAGAGGTGGCATTAGCCGGTTCTTGGAACTACTCAAAATTTCCGCTACTGGTTCTCCAGAACTGCTCAGAATCTGCTGAATGCCACCTCTGAGGTAGTCCCCAACTTGCAATGATTCTTTTAGTGACCATGCTTATAGTGGCACTGAAAAAGGCGGCTTACGACCAGTTTTCACACTTAATATCCATTGCAGCATCCCAAGGGTCACGTCACATGATCAAAATGTGGGCACTTGGCAACTGGCCTGTATTTATGACAGTTGCAGTGTCTTGGGGATACTTCTTCCAATCTTCTGACCAGCAAATTCAATAGGAAAGCCGGATTCACTAAACAACCATGTTACTAACTTAATAATTGCAGTGATTTGCTTAGCAACTGTGGCAAGAAAAGTTGCAAAATGTGGCAAAGTTCACTTAACGACTGACTTGCTTAGTAATTGTGGTCGTAAATTGACCACACATATGTAATTATAATAATTGTATATGTATATGTATAATTCACAATTATAGTAAATTGCCTCTCTCTCTTCCTGTTTAGAGAATTAAGGGCAGTTTGTAATGGTGGGGGACAATTCATCTTCGTTTGGTTGTTTCACACCTGAGATAATATTGTGCGATGAAAAAAGAATGGGTGTAGTCAAGGAATATCTGGTCTCAAATCAGCTCTCTCTTTAACCGTGCCACTTCTATATTTGATCATCTTCTATTTTGGAGGCAATAACAAGATTGCCTTTTCTTTCAGGATAAACTGTCTTGAGGTTAGGAAAAAAAACTCTTATCCATCCAGAAAACATAATCTGTTTTTCAGCCGGTTAAATTGCTTGCCATCTATTTTATCAGGTACCTGCCTGGTTTGTAATTGCAGAGAAAAGCCAATGGTGTACAACAATGATAAAATCCTACAAAACCAAGTTTTGTCTTCTAAGTGGTTCTCCTGCAGACAACAGTATTCTTGTTTTAATTTAAGAGAAGGCAAGAAGTGAGCTAATTTATCCACAATGATTCAGACATTACATTGTCTAACCATGGTTTATTAACTATGTCACAAGTGACTGGAGGACAAGTGGTTGGGAGCTGAAGTCAACTTCAACTCCTAGAATTCCCTAGCCAGCTATCCTGGTTGGGGAATTCTGGGAGTTAATGTCCATGGGTCTTAAAGTTGCCAAGATTGGATACCCCTGGCGTAAACCAAGGCTTAGAAACTACAGTGGCCATGCTTGAACAATCTGCTGAGCCAAAAATAAGCCACATTCCTCATTGTAGTGTGTGAATCCACCTGAGAGATATTGGATGAGCTAAGTGCTACATATTATAGCGTCCTCTTGCATGAATTTGCTTATGATTTAAAAAACAAACAGGGCTGATTAAGTTCTAATGGTGATTGATTCCTACCTTAGAAGAAACCATACTAATTTTGACTTCAGCAAAAACTCAAATTTATTTAAAACCCTGTACATGAGGTTTTTTAGGTGTATGTTTATTTGAGCCATACTCATATCTATGATTATGCTTGAGTAATCTACACTTAGATTCACAACCTAGAACTAGTGGAACTTGAATCATGCAACTTCTAACCAAAGACTTCAGAATTATTAAGATAGTGTCACACGAATGACGCTCCATGCACCCGCAGTCTTGCCCATCGCTCGCAGAGCCTGGTTTTGAACTGGATGTTAAATTTATATCTGGTTCACCGAAACGGTAGTTGAACCAACCGCTGGCCCCACCTACCCCTCCCCTCCCGGAGTCTCCATGCGGCCTGTTTTGGATGCAGGCAAGTGCAGGGCCCACATAGAGGCCCTGGGGCAAAAAACGGACCAAACCGGAAGTTCTGGAAGTCCAGAAATGGGCCTGTTTCCAGGCTTCTGGAGCCCGGGGGAGGCCATTTTCATCCTCCCAGAGGCCTGAGGAAAGCCTCCGGATTCTGGGGAAGGAGAAAAACGGCCCTCCCGGAAGTTCCAGTAGGCCACGCCTACCATAGCCACGCCCACCCAGCAACTGGCAGAGAACTGGCTGTTGGGATTTTTGAATCCCGTCCCTGACTAGAAGACCTGCAAGTTCTCTTCCAACTCTGTTCTTGTGTTTTTCTACTTTCTCCCTACCCAAAGATACTAATGAATGTTTTTCGTTGGGCAGCTACCCGCTGCATGTGAAAAAATGGATGATATTCATCGTGGCTTTCTGCTGGTTGCTGTCCCTGTTGATTGGGCTCTCCCCTATGATGGGATGGAACCGATTTCAGCAGTATGGAGAGACCAGAAACAAGACGTCAGCGATCAGTCTCCAGAGAGCCGTCTTCGTTTTTGTAATCCAGGATCAACCTCCCCGAGACCTTCTCTCTCAAGCCTACCGAGATCCAGAGACCCCGAGCTACAGTCGCGGCCCAATCGAACATCTGGGGCGCTGTTCGTTCACCTCCATTTTCAATCCAGAGTTTCTGGTTTATTTCATTTTCTTAATCTGCACTTTGCTGCCCTTGGCAGCCATGCTGGGTATCTACGGTAACATCTTTCGAGTCGTCCGTGACCATTTCCGCTCACAGCCGCTTTGGCCGGCCAAGAAGAAGGAAATGCACATGGCTTGTACCCTTCTGCTCCTGGTGGGTGTCTTCTTCATTTGCTGGATGCCTCTGCATATGATCTACTGCATCCAGCTGCTGTGTCCCAGCTGTGAACAGTACGAGTTTCTGGAACGTCTGGCGGTGTTGCTCTCTCATCTGAACTCTTTGGCCAACCCGCTGGTCTACGCTTTGAGGAAGAAAAACTTAGGGCTGGCCCTCCGGTCTGTGTTCCTCCACCGAGTCTTGCACTGGCCTTCCATGAAGGTCTGCTGTGGTTCTAGTCCCAAGATCCATCCTCAGACCGAAGTGAGAAAGCGTCGCTCTTAAAGGACTCTTCACGGAGGAACAGACAGTCTGGATGAATTCCATGCATTGGTTCTATGGTGAAAGAAAGAAGAGAGTTATTGGGAGACCTTGGAGTGGTCCAGACCTACCTACTGATAGATAAAACAAAGCTAATTTGGTTTAGTAGTGGCCTAGAAACCAGGAGACTGTGAGTTCTAGTCCTGCCTTAGGCATGACAGCCCCATTGAATGACTTTGGGCCAATCACCAGGAGACAGTGAGTTCTTTAGGAATGAAACCTGGCTGGGTGCCAATCATGCTCTCCCAGCCCAAACCTCCTCACAGGGTTGTTGTTGTGGGGAAAATAGAAGGAGAACTCACAACCTTGAGTTACTTATAGTAGTCAAGGGCAGAATAAAAAAAAATCATAAATAAATAAACCTAATAACTTCAGCCCATATGAGACACCTGCTTCCTGCCAGAAACTTCAACAACCAATGCTTGCCCATGGAGCAGGCATGCTTAATTGTCACAGAACACAAAATAAAATATTGGAAAAGTAGAATAGCAGTAGCACTTATATCCTGCTTTACAGTGCTTTTACAGCCCTCTCTAAGCGGTTTACAGAGTCAGCCTCTTGCCCCCAACAATCTGGTTCCTCATTTTACCTACCTTGGTAAGGCTGAATCAACCTTGAACCTGGTGGGATTCAAACTGCCAAATTGCAGGCAGCCAGCAGTCAGCAGAAGCAACCTGCAGTACTGCACACTAACCACTCCACCCCCACGGCTCAAAATGGGGAATTCTGTACAGGTAGTCCTTGATTTTCAATGACAATGGAATCCAACATTTCTGTTGCTAAGTGTGACATTTGTTAAGTGAGTTTCGCTCCATGTTACAACCTTTCTTTCTTTATTGTTGAATCACTGCAGTTGTTCAATTAGTAACACAGTTGTTAAGTGAATGCGGCTTCCCCATTGCCTTTGCTTTGGCAAAACATCGCAAAAGATGATCACACGACCCTGGAGGCACTGCAACCATCGTAAATACAAGCCAGTTGCAAAGCATCTGAACTTTGATCCCATGACCATGGAGACACTGCAAAGGTCGTAAGTATGAAGAATGGTCATAAGTCACTTTTTTCAATGCCACTGTAATTTTGGTCACTAAATGAACTGTTGTAAGTTGAGGACTACCTGGATGTGTTTATGTGTTCATGATATCCTAGAGGAGATGGGACGCAGTGGCTCAGTGGCTAAGATGCTGAGCATGTCAATCAGAAAGGTCTGCAGTTTGTCGGTTCGAATCCCTAGCGCCATGTAATGGAGCGAGCTCCCATTCCTTGTCCCAGCTTTTGCCAACCTAACAATTTGAAAGCATGTAAAAATGCAAGTATAAAAATAGGGATCACCTTTGGTGGGAAGGGAACAGAGTTCCATGCGCCTTCGGTGTTTAGTCATGCCGTCCGCATGACCATGGAGACGTCTTCGGATAGCGCTGGCTTTTCAGCTTTGTAACAGAGATGAGTACCGCCCTCTAGAGCCGGAAACGACTTTCACAGATGTGTGAGGGGAACCTTTACCTTTTTACCCTAGAGGAGAGCATGCTGGATGAAATGTTGAACAAAAGCACTTCTGGTAGGGAGTGACAATGCACCACAACACGTGTTTTATAAGTGCCGTCCTAGTTATTTATCCAAGACAAAATTAATCTTGAAAAAGCCGAGGTCAATAATCTGCATTCTTAATTAATCAATATGATGATGATCTGAGATTTTATATTAGTTTTTGGTGGCCAAAACGTTCAGGATCTGTACCTTTTGCAATCCACAATTGGAGCCCAGCATACAAGAAAGGGCAAAATGTGAAATTGTGGAAAGATCAAAGAATTAAATTAATTCTGGTTTTCCCCATCCTTGTTCTCACTGATTGGCAGCATCTGATGGGAACAGAGAAACTCAGAACGTAATACTCAACTTCAATTTGTTTTACAACGTTATTTCTCAGCAGAAATGAGGACAAGACGTAGAACAGCCTAAAATATTTGCAGAGTTCAATGACAATTGAAAAGAGACAGATCAGCAATCCCTTGAAAGCCCAATTAAGCCTGAAAAATATTTATTTGTTTCATTCATTAGAAACAATTACATTGACCAATTAACTAAATGAAAACAAATAACAATAAGGTACATCAGATCCAAATCATTTTTGCTTATATGGTATAATATCTTTTAACTGTTGCTAGCCAGATGAATTCTGACCTTATTTCTCTGGGGGTCAAGCTATAAATTATGTTAAATATGTGGCTGCTGTATAGCTAGCAGATAGACCCACTGGACTAATACAGATATTGCCTGTTCCTCTCTTGAAAAAACAAAAACAAAAGCAAGATTTATAAGCAATAGATCAATCTAGTGTTGATTAAATTTTTTGGGAAAGGCTTGCTCTCTTGACCCTAGGATGGCCCAACAAAAGAAGACACCGTAAGTGATTGGTACTTCTCCTAATTCTTAAGGAAGCAAGCTCAGGTAGTCCTCAACTTATGCTGATTGACCAATTGCTTAATGACTGAAGTTACAACAACCCCCCCCCAAAAAAAAAAAGTTACTTATAACTCATTTTCGAAGTTTGAATAGCTGGTCATGTGACCCTTCAACATGGTCACATGACTGTACTTGGGGTGTAGCCTGCCATGTATGCCCCTTTGCGGTGTCCCATGGTCATTTGACTGCAACTGATAATGGTTTTTCTGGAAACTGGAAATTTTACTTCTGGGAAAAAGCTCCCCATAGTGACCAATGGGTTTGCTTAATGACTGTGGCCTTTGCTTAATGATCAAGGCATTCGGGTCAGCAGGTTGACTTAATGACAGTGACAAAAAGGGTAAAATTGGGCACAAGCACATCATGACTCACTCATTTAATGATTGTCACAACTTAGGACCGTAACTGCGGGCTCAATGACGGTCGTAATTCAAGGACAACTTGTACACAGAGCAACGGCAAAAAAAAGGAAGAGAATGCATGAGAACATTTAACCAGTGGAACAGCTGGTGTGATGATCCAGGGTGGGATACAAAATAAACACAGTCACAAAAACAGGTGAAGCCCCTTTTATTCATTCAATTTGCTTCAAAGCTCCAAATATCCTTGACTGGAGACAAAAAACTCCCCCACAAGCAGTTACAAAAAAGAGAAAATGCCATTTAAGCTAAAGATGGCCACAAATTATAAAGAGTCTAAACAACCAAACCACACTGAAGCAATTAAGGGAATCAGGCAAGATAAAGGCTTGAAGATATCCACAGATATGGGAACACACCTTGGGAAGGATGCCAAACTCAGAGAGGAACAATAAACTAGAGATATTTCCATGCTTTGTTTCCAGCACTGGCCCATACGCATGTCCGTCCTTTTAACCAGTTCTTACAGCTGCAGCCCATGAAGAGGATCAAGGCCCTTTCCTACCCCTTAGACCACGCCATTCATGTCTCTCCCTTATCCTTTCCTCCCTGCATGCCCTAGGATGGAGAGGGGATATGGGCCTGGGTCCTTCTCTGACTGCCCAGCCTGCCTCTGCCTTTCCCCAGCATCCTCCACAACCTCCAGGGCCCCACTTCCACTCCCTGTCGGCTGTTCCTCCTCTCCCTCAGAGTCAGTCTCCAACAGGGGCATGACAGTTGGCCTCCAGAAACCGTGGGTGTTCCATCACTGGAGGTTTTGAAGAAGAGATTAGACAGCCATTTGTCTGAAATGATACAGGGTTTCCTGCTTGAGCAGTGGGTTGGACTAGAAGACCTCTAAGATCCCTTCAGTTATTCAGTTATTCTGAATAGCCCTGATGTCCGTTGATGCTAACTCTGAATAAGCTAATGAGGACAAAATAGCCCCACTTTTCTAATGAGGCAGAATGGATAATTTGGCTACCCTTCCTTTCCCCCTTTCTCTCTATGTGCTTTGTTGGCTTCTGGTTGTCGTCAGCTGAATGCAATAGACCGAGGCCCACTTAAGACAGCAGAGGGAAAATTGCTTCCACCCACAAAGCAATTATTGAAAATGAGGGAGTTGAACTGCACAAAGCTATTGAATATTGAGACATTAAGCCACAAAATGGACATCAGTGAATGTCGATAAGCCCATTATTTAAACAAAGGTGGTAGCTTGGCCCCTATTTTTAAACCCTTAAATAAAGAGATGAAATTGATTTGGTTTAAAATTCAGTGCAATAGATTTTATTGTTATCTTGGGTGGGGGAGGAAGGAGGGAGGGAGGGAGGGAGGGAGGGAAGGAAGGAAGGAAGGAAGGAAGGAAGGAAGGGGAAATTAGTGTCAGAAAACATGGGTTTGAGTTATTGATCTCTCATTCTTATAACGCTCGGGATGCCCAACAACTTTCATTCTGCAGATAATTTACCTCCTGATGCTGCTCTCTGTATTAACTTTCCACCAACAGAGACTGTGTGCCCCCCCTCCCCCAGGGCTAACTAGCAGGTGTAAATCAATAATGGAACTTTAGCTGGCAAGATTTGCCTATTGATTCCCATCTGTTGCAGCTGTCCTTAATGAAGCTGGTTCCAGGCAGTTGCTAGGAAAAGCCATCAATCCTCAGCACTTCCATTTCAGCCTCAATAGCATTGGATACTTCTGGCAGCAGGTAATTCATGGGGCCTTTTAGATAATTCAACCACTCCAATTTCTAACCTTCCAATCTTGGAACGGGGTGCTTACATATGACTGGGCAGCTTACTCCAAGATCTTCTGCTTCGTGAAACAGTCCAAATGTGGCTCACATCCTTTCTCCACCAGAGGTGGTATTCAGCAGGTTTTGACCAGTTCTGGAGAACCAGTAACAGAAATGTTGAGTTGTTTGGAGAACTGGCAAATCCCACCTCTGACTGGCCCTGCTCCCTTCTCTTCTCTGCCTCCATTGAGTCCCAGCTGATCGGCTGGATCTTCTTTGGTTGCCCTGCACAGGAGAACAGAGCTGGAAAGCAGGTTAGCGGGGAGGGGAGGGAATGGGGATTTCGCAGTATCCTTCCCCTGCCATGCCCACCAAGCCAAGCCCACAGAACCGGGAGTAAAAAAATCCCACTACTGCTCTCCAAAAATTTTTTACTATCGGTTCTGTGGAGGGGAAAGATACTGTAAAATCTCCAGTCAGAGGTGGGATTTGCCGGTTCTCCGAACTACTCAAAATTTCCGCTACTGGTTCTCCAGAACTGCTCAGAACCTGCCGAACACCACCTCTGCTCTCTAACCCACTGAAGTGAATATTCACTGCACTATTGTTGGAAACAACTCAAAACCAACAAAAGAAATTTGGATCGTTGAAAACAAAGAGAATTTATTAAAAAAAAAATAGACGGTTTGCAAAATGCTGGTGACCTTTCAGAACCTCAACAAGCAGGTTCAAATCAAAAGCCACACCTCTGAATTCCAAAACATACTTTATATACAGTTTCATCTCGTCACCCAAGTTCCTTTCTTCTTGAGACTCAGTCCCTCCCAACTTTAAACTCATTGGATATGCCCTCAGGTGTTGCAGCTAATCCCAGGAGGTCTCTAGGGAGAATTATCTCCTCCCCTTATGTTCTCATCCGTACCCCTCAGTATCTCTTATTTTGGCTGCCTACGTGGCATCTTTCCTTAATTTTGAGGAATGTAGCATCCCTCATCAGGGCCTCTTTCTAACTTCTGAAGATACAATTTTAAAAGCTAATCGTATACTACCCTGTTTCTCCAACAATAGGGCCTCCCCCAACAGGAAGTCCCAGCATGTTTTATAGGCATGAAATGAAATTAAGCCCCTCCCCCCCAAATTAAGGCCTATATTAAAACATGCAAAATGGGGGGGAATGGTGGGGGGGGGCTTGCCATTAGGAAGTACTTTTGTTGCACACCCAGATATGATGCTGCCTGCGTTGACCCCAATATGAAGTGCCCCACCAACACCAAGGTCAACATCCAAGCCGTCGCCGCCCGCCTTAAGATGCAAGGGGGGTGGGATTAAGTCACCCTCGAAAAGACGACCTAGCCATTTTTTCGGGGCTCCAAAAAAAATAAGACCTGGCCTTATTATATGAAAAACACGGTACCATTTTTCCAAAGAGATTATAACAACTCCCCGCCCCCCCCCCAAAAAAAACATAATATCAAAATATAAAAGGCATCATAATACATAAGATAAAAATATAAAAAGGCATAACAATGGAAAAACAAAGCATGTATATACGGGGAGATATATTTCATTTGATAACAGATTAACAGAATTGGAAGGGACTGTGCAACCCCCATTTGTGAAACCTTTAAGTAACTTATATACCATTTTATTTTTGAATTTCCTCATTTCTTACACTATTCAGACACCAATGCCTGACTTCATGGGTACAGGTAGTCCTCAACTTACAACAGTTCGTTTGGTGACTGTTCATAGTTAGAAAGGTACTGAAAAAAACTGTTGCATGACCATTTTTCAGAGTTATGACTTTTGCAGCACCCCCACATGTGATCAAAATTCAGACGCTTGGCAATGGGTTCATACTTATGACCATTGCTATGTCCCAAAGTCACGTGATCCACTTTGGAGACCTTCTGACAAGCAAAGTCAATGGGGAAAACCCTCTGGGAAGATGGCAAATGCCAGTCACGTGCCCTCGAGAGGCCGCAACCTTAACAAATACATGCATGCTTGCTATGTGTGCAAATTTTAATCATACGGCGCATGATGCTGCAATGGTGATGTCACTTTTTTCACTGTCATAAAACTTCAGTTGCTAAGAGAATGGTTGTTTAAGTCAAGGACTACCTGTAATTCATAGAACCCCTAGAAGAAGGCATGACACTCCATGGTTTAGGATATATATACCGTTTTATAGTGCTTTGCAGCCCATTCTAAGCTGTTTACAGAGTCAGCCTCTTGCCCCCAACAATCTGGGTCCTCATTTGACTGACCTCAGAAGGGTGGAAGGTTGAGTCAACCTTGAGCCTGGTGGGATTTGAACTGCCAAATTGTAAGCAGCTGGCTGCAGCATAATCCTCTGCTCTTCCCAATTTGTAGTTTTAAGGCAAGGGTCTCACTTTGTACAATGGATGGTCTGGCCAAGTTTTGAACTGACATCCTCATTCCTCAAATATTGGTAGTGTAGGAACATCGCTTCTTGCACCAATTGTACTTTGGCAGCTGTAGAGAAATATTCTAAAAACATTTATTAAAAAAAAGCAATCATACTTCAGGAACTTGGGGAGACCTTTAACATTACAGAACTTCAGCAACCATAGATACCATTGCTTAAAAAAGGAAGGTCAAGAGAATGCCAATGCAGTTAGCAAACAGAATTGAGACACGGATAGAATAGTACAAGGGTCTTCAAACTTGGCAAGTTTAAGACGAGCTGGCAAGTTGGAAGACACCTGGAATAGTGTAACAGTTGGAAGGGGCCTTGGAGATCTTCCAGTCCAACCCCCTGCTTAGGCAGGAAACCCTATACATATACCAGTTTTGAAGACATTTCTTCTTTTGAAAGAAAGTCCAGTTGCCTCCTGAAAAAGCACCTTTGGGACAATCATGACCCGGATGACTGAGAATGGTCAGAATCACCACCTGCGAACTTATATATATACCATTATCACGGTTAGGAAAACAAGAAAGAAGAAGAAAAAGTGAAACGACTTCCGCCCTTCGATGGGCAAATTGCCTCAGCACCTTCCGGCTTCGCGAACTGTTCTCGTCGTTTGGCAGGAAGTCGCGCGATGCCTGCCACTTCCCTCCCTCCGGGTAACGATTGGGCGAGGCCCAAGTCTCGCAGATATCCATTGGTCGAGGCAAACCTCGCGACGTTTGGAGCCCTGCGAGGAGCGGGTGGGGAGCCCCGTGCGTTCTTTTTCCTGCCCGGTAGCGCTGAGGCGGCAACACGGTGAGCGAGGTGGCGGCTCGTGGGGAAGCAGGCCCGGATCCCGACTGAGCCCGGCGGGGCCTCCTTCTGTAATTTTTCCCGGTGCTGTGGCCTAGCCTCCCTTGGATCTGGCTTGCCGGGCAAGGCCAGGCCATGTGGCGCCGTGGGAGGGAAGCGACTCTCGTGGAACAAGCGGGTGGACGCTCGGAAAGGGACAAAATATATGCGGGGAGACAAGAATAAAAACCATTCTTTGACTGGATTAATTGTACATGAGTTATATTTTATTACGTTTCAGCGTAACTGCAAGGAAAAGATGTGCATATTTATATTTTTATATATTAGAAATTTTAATATTATTGATATTAAAAAACCATGTTTAGCATATTAAATATCACCACTGTTCCTATTGGTTATTTTATTTATTTTTTACTATATAAAGAAAGAGCAACAGATTCAGCGTGTTGGTTATTTCATTGAAGCATTTGCTTAGAAGAAAAATGGCATTTATATCTATTTATAGTAGTAATACATGCCTGGATCCTTTGCGGATCCTTAAAAAGCTAACAAAACAAGGCCCTCTCAGTGAAAGGGAGCTTGTAGCCAGAAGCTGTGAAGACAAAAAAATATTAAAATCCAATGTTTAATTTAAGTATCTTATAAAACAGCCCTAAGGGATCTGTTAATAGAATACAATTCTTTATTGGCCGAGGAATTTGTATTGGTGCAAATGCTGTCAGTGTACATAAAAGAAAAGTTACATTTGTCAGGAGTCAAGAATCATCAGGTACAACACTTGATAATAGTCATAGGGTACAATAAGCAATCAAATCATACTAGGAAACAAGTCCATAAAAATAATAAGTTTTATATTTCTGATTAAATGTATATTTCTGATTAAAAAGTATGTAGAAGAGATACTTACAGAAATTGAAACCAGAAATTGAGGGACCCTGAGAATCTGTAACAATCACCACCATATTTCATGATGCAGTACTTTGCTTTCCTTTGGGAAGGAACAGAAATAAATACGTTTTTTGGTAGTGGTGACAGTATGATCTACTATAAAGAAAAAAAATTCCTGTTCTATAGTAATTCTGTAGATAATAAATACTGATACCAGATACTAATACTAATAATATCCGCCATTATTGCAGATACTAAAACATACCATGATCCTTGCCTGTAAGCTCACAGTGTAATAGAAGTCAGATAAATAATTGTTCTATTTATTAACTCCAATAATGGCAATTGTGGGATTCAGGATTATGAACGTTGAGTACTGCAATCCTTGGTCACCTGTCCAAAATACTTGTCCCTTTTTCTCTGAAGGCAATCGCCTCAAAGTGGGATTTCTGGAAAAAACAAATGTATATTCCTTTTCTGAACCTTAGATGGAACAATATGGGTTTTCTCCTGCCATGGAATCTGCTGGCAGTGGAGCTGTCTATTTTTGCTTGACTGCTCCAATAGTTATTACTTGTATATTGTTTATTGGGAGTGCTTTATTCCTGCGGCCGGGAGTCCTTAGGAATTATAATGATAAATTTTTATAAACAGGTAATAAACAAATGAATAAATAATGTGAAGAGGGGTGCTCTCCTGGCCTCTCCTCAGCAGTGGTGGTTCAACTCCCAGAAGTATGAATGATTAATTTTTAAAAATTGGTGAGATTACATATTTTTCCCCCTCTGCAGATGCCTGGAGTAACTGTAAAAGACGTCAACCAGCAGGAGTTTGTACGGGCCCTTGCAGCCTTCCTCAAAAAGTAAGTTGTGTGAAAAATTAATTAGCATATATAAATTGGACTTTTGATGTAGTGAGTTGTATTTTCCCAAAAGGTAGTACTCTTTGCTTTCTATAAAGCATTCTTGATTAGCATATTTTAATAGTTTTTTTGATGGAAAACACATGAAGACAGAAATTTTCTTTGCAATAGTAATATTTCAAAAATAAAGGTGGGTGTTAAAAACTATGATTCCTGTAAATCCTGGCAGGAAATGAATAGGGATTTAAAAGCACGATATTATTTCGGTTGTCTAATAATAAGATAAATGGTTTGAAGAAAACTATATATCTTCTCACTGTAATCAGCTTTATTAGTGGTAAAAAGTACTTCCAACTAATCATGCCAGAATGGAGTTGGTGTGCAAATGCAAATTTGTGTCCCATTAAGATGCTGTGGGTTTAGTGAAAGGATTATGTTCCATATTTCTACCTTTATTTCCAAATAAATTAGTTTTTTTTTATAAATTTGGTATTCTAAAGAAAAACTTCATTAGGGATTGTGTAGGAATGTGTCCAATATGAAAAATTGTCACAACTCCCAACATGACATATCCTTCCCTCTGTTCAGTGGCCACTGTCAGTTCTCAGCAAAGCATATTTTATAGCATATATCTGCCTCTCCTCTCCCCCCCCCCCCCAAATCTCCCCAGGGCCTATATTCCTTGCTGCTTAATTGCCATTGCTGACACTCCTGGCATTTTCTTGCCCTTTCTCTCCCATCAGTGCTTCTTCCCAGAACAGTTCATGTTTCAGTCTAGAAGTTGAAATTGAGCCCTGTTTCATTTAGGTTTCTGGACCAAACACATGCTTCATTTTAGACATGGACCACTAGAAACTACCGTGTTTCTCATATAATAAGGCCAGGTCTTTTTTTTTTTTTTTTTTGAGCCCCCCCAAAATGGCTTTGTCGTCTTTTCAGGGGTGACTTAATCCCCCCCCCCTTGCATCTTTGGGTGGCTGGGCGGGCAGGTGGCAACAGCTTGGATGTTGACCTCAGCATTGGTGGGGCACTTCGTATCGGGGTCAACACAGGCAGCACCATATCCAGATGTGCAACAAAAGTAATTCCTAACAGCAAGCCCCCCCACCATTCCCCCCCATTTTGCATGTTTTAATATAGGCCTTAATTTGGGGGAGGGGCTTAATTTCATTTCACGCCTATTAAAACATGCTGGGACTTCCTATTGGGGGAGGCCGTATTGTTGGAGAAACAGGGTAGCAGTTTTGTGTGTGGAATAATTTATGTTTTATATGTAGTAGTTCATGCACAAACTGTTTTGCACTCCTCTGATATACTGATAACTGCCCTAAGTACTTTCTGGATAATAACATGGGTACAAATCCATATATGTGTGTGAATCAGTTATTTGAGTATTTAATAAACAGTAATGCAGTAAGATTTATAGTTAAACTGGTATTCAAACAAAAGTGTCTTCTATTTTTTTAAAAAAACTAAGGTACCTAGTGTGTGCTGCCATTGGTATTTCAGACCACAAAGTGTTGTTTATAACTCTTGATTGGTGAAGGTGGCAGGTGCCATACAAATTAAGTAATTCAAATTCTCAAAAATCCCATCTTAGAACACGATTGTTTTCTTCCAAGTAGTACTTTGTAGCTTCAATGCATCTGTGCTTCAGCCTTTTCCCTTTGAATTATTTCATGAATATATTTGGATTAATTTAGTTGCCTAAATTTTAAGACACTTATTGCAACCCTTTAAATCAGTCTGCTGCAGTCATTTCCCAAAAAAGAGTCGGCTGCTTGAAGGAGTTACAGCGTATTTGCATCCCATTTGTGGCTAAGAAGCAATTTGCAGTCCTCATAACTGATACTTCAATTGTTTTGCAGGTCAGGTAAACTAAAGGTACCTGAATGGGTGGACACAGTCAAACTAGCCAAGCACAAAGAATTGGCTCCATACGATGAGAACTGGTTTTATACCAGAGCTGGTAAGGAATGGAATAATTTCAGTGCTATCCGAATTGTAATTTTTCTAAAGTATGTTCTTTAGGTAAGAAGGGCCAAGATGAATATTGTTTTATTGAAATTACCTATAGGTAGATATTGCAATGTGCTTCTTGTTGGGCAATGCTGGCTCAAGAATTCTGGGAGTTGAAGTCCACCAGTCATAAAGTTGCCCACCTTGCATTAGTACCTATGGATGAAAATAAGTTAATCCTCCTAAGAAGCTTACAGTGGGAGGGGAAGAGCAGTAGACTGAGAGATGAAAATAGGCAAATGTAGTAAACTTCCATGGCTTAGTTTCAATAGCTGATTAACATGCAAACAGGCCATACTGTAATTCGTTTGGTTTTGACTAAGGGTGGTATGCACATTAGCTATTGCAGATTTTAAAATAAGGTTTGTTTGCTTAGTATTTTGTACAGACCTGTGGTAGAGAATCTTGTTCAAAATTCTATGAGGGAGATGAGTGTTTTCAAAATTTGATAAATAATACTGCCGTTCGTGTTTTGTCTATGTGAACTGCCCAGTGTCTATGTGGGTGGCTATAAATAAAATCAAAGTAAGCCATGATTGTGGTCAAAATCATGGCTTATTGCAATTTAATATATCAATTGTCCTATTAATATGAATCTGTGCTATTCGCACTAATGCTGGGGAGAGTTTCTGAGGCTATTTGAGGGATGATGCTTGTTTTTGTGTGTTCCAGTCTTGACTCCTGGTAATTGCCTTTTGACGAATCCCTGCAGTTTTCTTGGCAAAATTTTCAGAAGTAGTTTGCCATTGCCTTCTCTCTAGGCCTGAGAGACAGTGTGAGTGGCCCAAGGTCACCCAGCAGCCTTTGTGCCTAAGACTGGATTAGAACTTAAGATCTGGTTTTTAGCTGGTGCATTAGTCATTATACCAAACTGGCTTTAGTGTTAGCCTTCCTTGTGTTAAGCAACAGCATTGAATTACATACTGTTGCTAGAGTAAGTCTATAGATAATGGGTTTTGAAGAAACTTTGCTGGACAGAATGCTACAATTTCTATTTTTCCAATCCAGCCTCTGATATCCTTGGAAGTGTCTTTTTTGCCTCTGCTTTCTGATGACACTGCAGGGTCCGAAAGAACTCTTTACTGTTGGAGAAGGAGGTGTCTTTTGGGATAACAGACATTCCTCTATGTCACCTTCACAACTGCCCTGTTTAGGTCTGTGCGGTTTGTGCGTATCCTAGGAGGGATGTACAATGAAAAGAACAGAATCTTTTCTCATTTTCCCATGAAATAATCACCAGCACCAACATATACATGAGATATCTAGGGCTGCAGCTTTTCCGTAAACCCTCTATGGTTTGCTAGCAATTGGAGACTTTGCTAATGTTATCAATCAAGAAGATAATTGACTTCTCTGCCCATCATTATATCTTGGGGACCAATCAGAAGCACAGATGCTTCATTGCCCAGCTCTTTAATATGATGGCTCATTAAAAGCCTCGGTTAATTCTAAAATATCTTTTGTGGCTTGTTTTTCTGTCAGCCCTCTAATCTATTACAAATTGCTGCTAGATGCTTTGGACAATCACCATCCGCTCCTGGCCAGTATGGAAATCATTTCTCCAACAGGCCTCAAATCCTTTGCATTTGATTTGCTTGCCTATAAAACAGCGGATGCAACCAACCGCTTGGCTGTCTACCAATAGCCTCTTCTTGTCTTTGGCTGCCTCCATCTCGCCCTATGCAAGATGGCTTTTTTCGTGACTTCAGTTGGGAGAGCCCTGGAGATTCTCTTCGTGGAGACCTTGATCTATTATTTCACAGGGAACTAAAATGCCCTTCTCACATCTGTTTGTATTCATAGTAAATGGCAGCTAACCAATATTCTTGCGTTTTCAAATGGCAAACTGCTGTGGCAAGAGTTTTGTAGATGCCCTGAAGTCTGAACCCTGCTTCTCCCTTCCATTGTTGCTGTCAGGATGGCTGATCAGCCTGGTAAACTTGCTCTTGTCACTGCTCTAGTGAAATGTAAGGGAGGGAAGTAGGTTTTTGATTTGCAGGAATATAGCCTCAGGGTTTCTCATTTTGTCTGGGCCTGTGGAGTAGCCTCAAAGGAGAAGGCAGGCGGTGCGTAGAAAAGCTGCTTGCCGTTGAAATGGCAGCTATTCTGTTTCTGCAGAACCCAGTTCCAGGTGAAAATTGAGGATTTTAATGCAGTTTGCTTGTTTGTCTCCAAGCAATGCTGTGCTGATACTTCTTTAGTTAGAGGCAGCATTGGGCTGAAAGCAATGGAGGGTGCTGTGCTCGTTAATTTTAATTACTTTCATTGGGGCCTTTCATTGAAGGAGGATAATTTACTTGGGCATGCAACATCTTGGTGTAAATTGAAAGTTCTTGTCTTCAACCTTCAGTATGAGGAGATGGGCCTGGCTGTTTTAAAGATGTCATTTTGGCATGGCGTGATTTACGTTAATAGATTTGTCCAGGGTGTTTATTTTTGGGGTGTGTGGGAACCCTCCCAAAAAAAAAAAAAAAAGGCACTGGAAAACCACTTGCGGATTGTTACCAAGAAAACTACTTGTGACCAGTCAAATTTGATGCTTTAAGGAAGAGGTAAGATACTTCTGAGTCCTGTAAAATTTTGGAAACTTGCTCCGTCTTTCTCATGCCAGAGGCTGTGGTTGAAATGACCAGTTAGAAGGGTCATAAAGAGATGATTTCTTTTCTTTGCAGCATCCACAGCCCGCCACCTTTATCTTCGGGGTGGTGCTGGAGTTGGCTCCATGACCAAGATCTATGGGGGGCGCCAGCGCAATGGCGTGATGCCCAGTCACTTCAGCCGAGGTTCCAAAAGTGTTGCCAGGAGGGTGCTCCAGGCTTTGGAAGGGCTCAAAATGGTGGAGAAGGACCAGGATGGGTGAGTTCCTGCCAGATGCAGAGAGCGTGGAAGCCTAAGGAAATACACGTGTATTGTGGCAGGCTCACAGAAGCACAATTGTGGACAACACATTGGATACAGTATGTGGGAATCTGATTATAAAGGCCATACTGGAATCTGTGTTCAGAGGCAATGTGACTTTGAATCTATATTGCTGGACAGCTATAGAAGTCTTTTGTCTTCATGGCTGACATGAGGCAAACAATATTGGGAGTATTATGGCCAAGTCCAGAAATAATCCTTCCCTTGACATGAGCATATTTTCCTGTGTGGTAGAATGTCTTTGAATGCTGATACTATTGGTTGCATTGCCTGCGTGGGTATTTGGACAATGATCTTTCATTCAAATATGCTCCATCTTAATGTAACAGGGGCAAATTCTTGTGGGATTCTGTGGTACTTCTGTATTGTTGAACTATAGCTTCCTGTGTTCTCCACTGGCTATAATTGGCGAAGGTTACAATTAAGCAACATCTATATGGCTTCTGTTTTCCCCTGAGTAGTGTTAAAGCCTTGGGAAACTTCCAAAATTCATATGTGGTGTGAAAAAACTACTCCTTCAAGAATGATTTTAATTTAATTTAATTTAGGATTGCACAGAAATGGCAATGCGAAGATAAATAGCATGTTTTGCAAAAATAGTCATGTGATAATACATCAGCTTTAATATTTTCTTAGCGGGTGTTGGGTGCAGGACCACATGTTTTGAATGACCTCAATTGAATTGAATTTTGTACTACTGATATATTGCTTATAACCAAAACAGGAATGACCAGTGTGTGTTAGTAGCTTAATTTTAAAAGAGGCTGATCTTTGTCACTGGTTTCGTTTCAGAGGTCGCAAGCTTACTCCTCAGGGACAGAGAGATCTGGACAGGATTGCTGGACAGGTAAAGTCTCCAATTGCATAAGGAGAAATTGGGCCAAGAGGCTTGGGGTTACTGCATCAGTGTCAGGTATAACCTTGCCCCTTAGAAGTGACGGCTTTCTAGTGGCATTTAAAATGGCCACCTGGCAACTTAAATTAGCCATCTTTCCCTTCTCCCTCCTTAAAAATAACAAAATAGCCTAATCATTCATGGGCAGACTGGATAAAATATATCCTTTTCAGAGAATGGACTGATGTCACATTCTCATTAATGACAATTATGCATTGATCATATTCTACAAATGACTTCATTATGTAAATAATGTGAATTGTCATGGTTGAATAATCTCCAATTTAAGAGGCGTTCATTAATAAGCATGCCTCCTGTTAATCTTTTAAAATGAGTTTTCACTTATATTGAAAGTACCAGGTTAAATCAGGTGCCTTTGATGTGGTAAATTTTAACTTAGGAAATCCTGCATTTAGGCACAAGTGTGGATAGATTGTTTTTAAAAAGCAACAAAGAAATGGACACAAAAGAAAAGACAGCAAAGGGGGAAAGCGCAAAACAACACAACTAGAATTGTATGAAGGCTTCTTATACATGTCCCCATCTATGTAAATGGTTACACTGCAATGTTAGTGGAAGATGATCATGTTTCATTGTAATCGTCCATACATAAATCTGTCGTTTTAAAGCATTCATATGTTGCAAGAAATATCAGGCCTTCAGTCCACTGAATAACAGGACATGCGTCTAGTTTGGTGAAAAGAAGGACTGGTGTGTGTGTGTGTGTGTGTGTGTGTGTGAGTGACATAGCAGTGTTCCAATATCTATGAGGCTGCCACAAAGAAGAGGGAGTCAAGCTATTCTTCATAGCATAATCGAGGAGAGAAGTAGCCTGGAACTTAAAAAGAGAAATTTCCTGATAGTTAGAGTAATTAATCAGTGGAACAGCTTGCCTTCAGAAGTTGTGGGTGCTCCAACACCAGAGGTTTCTAAGAAGAGATTGAACAATGCATAATTGTCATTAATGAGAATGCGACATCAGTCCATTCTCTGAGAAGAACAGATATATTTTATCCATTTGTCTAAAATACTATAGGAGCTGGGGTAGAAGACCTCCAAGGTCCCTTCCAACTCTGTTCTTATCCTGTTATTAATTGTGATGATCTAATGTAAATGTGATCATTACATACATGCTTCTAGTATAGGTACATAAAGTTGCAGGTTTTGCATCATGACAAAAAGTGGCTTTTAAACCCTTGACCTGTTTTTTTTTTTTCCTTCCCTTATTGCAATGCTTAGCAGGGATCTAGGGTGAAAGATCCCTGTACTTTTGATTTAGCTGAGGCAGGAGATGAGGATAAAAGGAAGAATTCTCTAAATTAACCTTGTTATATTTTCTCATTCACCTTGATTTAAAGCAGGGACTTAGGCTACTTTCGTATTCTTCAGGTTTTTTTTTTTGGTATATACATTCTATAGAGGGGTTTGTTTGTTTTTTAGATCAGATAGGATGACTGGAACTCACAGGAAGTAAAAAATCAATAACACTTGAAAGGCAGCAGATTGCCTCCCGCCTCCCAAAGAAAGATCTTCACTTCCTAAAGAATCAGACAGCCTTGCTTTTAAAGCTTTGCAAGCAAAAGCAAAATTGATAATAAATGAGAGTTGGAATCAGCAACTTGTAGGAGTGTTTCCGAGCAGCCTTTTTGCTGGGCCTAAATGAACCCCTAAAGACCCCATTCTATGAATCTCATTAGAAAGAGCTGCATATTGCATCACCGTTTGGCTCTTAAAACTTATACTTACTTGTATCTACCCCACCCATAAAACTCTTAACAGCCCCATCGCCGTAGGCTAAAGTGCTGAGGTGATTGCATGTTAATTAGCTCTGTGTACTGTACAATGTACTGTTGTTGAGTTATTTCTTAACACATTATTCCCATTACGATTGCCTTGAGCATGTCCAACAAACACCAGAAAGATCGTGCATCTCTCACACTTAACAGGGTTTTCTCACTGCTAACTGTTAAGCTAAAAATTTGAATCAAGTCAAATACCTTGACGCTTTCTTGATCACTCCTGAGAATAACTGTAGCAGCCCATATAAAGAAGATCTATGGTGGGTTCCTTTAGTCGACATGACAAATGAGCATTTGCAGGAAAGAAAGGATGCTATGTGTCCTAAGAAAGCTTGCCTTTCTCTCCAGCAACAAAAGATTTCACCAGTGACTCCAAAGATTGACATCAGATCAACATCAAGTAAATAATATTCCAATTGAGGAATTGCCAGACAAATCAATAGTAAACAGCCTCACCCAAAGAACCTCTTAAGACTAACCCCACCAATACTGACAGGACAAGTCACCAGAATATAAACTGACAGCAAACTGCACTCCTTACTAGCACTGATGATGTTACCTAGTTTGGGTAATGAAATATCTGCAGGAAAACGGCTAAGCTCAGAGAGCATCAAGGACCCTTCAACACAAAGCCAGAATATAGTTTGGCTCACCATGGCTTATTCAACAAAGAGCACGATTCAAATTCTTGCTTTGAGCTAGGTGTCAAATGTGTAACCAGTATGCCTAGTTAGTCTCTTTTCCCTGCCTTGATAAATTGTATTGGATGCTGGTTGGCGATGACCAGGCCTTAAAGTGTTCTTGGCCTGTGACAGCACATTTTTCTATTTTCTCAGCAGTAAATTGCCTGAATGCAGTGTTTGTGACCTTTTTTCAAACTGTTAAATCAAAAGATTGGGATTAAGGCATTCATGCTATAGGTGGCTGATATTTGAATTAAGGCGATGTTCTTAAATGGGGGAAACTGTTCTCTGAATACTGGAAAGATGTGCACATGTTTTTATATTTGTTCATAAATCATTTGAATATGTAAATACATTTACAATAGCTTCCCCCCCCCCCTCTTTTCTAGGTGGCAGCTGCGAATAAGAAACATTAAAATGGAGTTCAGTTTAAAAATAAAGTTCTTTATTTACTGAAGCTGGATGTTTTCTGTTTTGACTATTTATCCTCATTCCCTACTAACCCTATCATTTTTTGTACAATTAAGGTGTAATTATAAATGGCCTTCCTCTGTTCACATATTTATTTGGCACCACAATGACAAGAAACCTTGAATTCAGAATATATGCTATGAATCCTCCGTATTTACACAAACAATTGTAGCTTTAAACGAGTGTTTTACTGCTCTTTTTAAAATAATTGCCTCCTTGGTAACCTGTGAGCTGAGTACACTTTTGTGCCACAATCTTTAATTGGCAGATTAACAGATAAATTGTTTGCCGGGCAATCTTTAAGTGAAGAGGGCAAAATCTAATTGGAACTCTGGCTTAAAAGATTTCTGCTTTTAAGGGCTACTTTCAAAAAGGCCTGGAAAATAAAGCCGGTCTTTCTGCACTCAAAACAAGGCAGGTCAATATTTTCTTCCATCTTGCAGATCTCAACATTAATCAGGAATCTGAAAACTTGTAACTTTCTAGTTGAAAATCCTGTTTCTGACCTTTGTTTTTCCAACCTTGACAAGGTTAAGAAGCATGGACTTCCCAGAATTCCCCCGTAGACTGGGGAATTCTGGAAGTTGGAAGTCCACATACCTTATCAAGCTTGAAAAACACTGTTCCAGATGTTTCTGTATATTGCTCTGTTTGGAAAACTGATACCTCTTTATTAAATCATTGTCAAATGACATCTCTATTCCACCATGTAGTTCTCATTTTGTTTGCATGGTCTTTTTTTTTTTGCTGCAGGGGAAAAAAAAACTTGCCTACAGCTTATTTTTACAGCTCACCCACTCTGACAGCTACTTTTGAGTCCTCTCTGACTGCCAATTTTATCATTTCTGTCTTCTGCTTTTACCTATCTTTGGTTTGTTAGCTTTCTTTTCTTTTCAAAATGGAGACAGAACAACCTTAAACGTCATCAACTTCCCCTTGTTCTCTTCCTCAATTACACCCTCTCTAAATGCAGCACATCCACATATTCTTAACATTAACTTGCCCACTGGCTTGGAGACCACAGTGGATAAGAAACTGTTTTGGAATTAAAAAAAAAAATAACAGTTCCATTTTTCCCTCTGGGCCTTCCAAAGAAAAATATCAGCTTTCAGTATCTGTTTTCATATCCTATCTTTACAGAAGAGCTCTGGCGCTGGCTCTTTCAAAGAAAATAAATTGCTCTCCCTTGGAGACCGTAGGAGTAGAGGGCTAACCCCAGGGGTTTTCTTCCTCAAGTTTATGAATGATTTAAGACCTCTGATTCTGGAATCAAACTGCCTCTTTTCAGCCTTAACTCTAGTTTTAAAGGATGGGGCTGAAGCCTCCCCCCCCCCCCCCCCCCCGAGTGTTCTCCGTGTAGCTTGATGCTAATGCGTTCTTTCAGAATATATCTCAGGAGCTTGGCATTTTACAAACTCAATTAAGAATTTGTGCCACTCCTGGGAAAAAAGGAGATCTCAAGATACCGTGCAGTCAAGATGTGGACATAATGGAAAAATTGCATCATGTACGCAAAGCTCGCCTGCGCTGGCCAACCATTGCTTTCTGGTGAAAATGTTTTTAATAAGAACAAAACAGCATAGAGGCCGTGCTCAATTTAACAACCGTTTGTTTAGTGACCATTTGAAGTTGCAACAGCATTGGAAAAAGTGACTTCTGGTCGTTTTTCACACGGCCTTTGTGGTCACGTGACCAAAATTCAGACACCGGGCAACTGATTCATGTTTATGACCATTGCAGTGTCCCTTGTTTCACGTGAACCCTGTCATGTCTCCGTCCCATTGGCTGTGGAGGAAACTGGGGAAGAGCAAAGTCAGGCTGGGCAGAGCAGGGGAGAGGTAGAACAAGGCGGAGGAGGTTCAGATGAAGACCAAGGCCCATCCCCTCATCCTAGGGCATGCAGGGAAGAACACAGAGGAGAGCAATATGGGTTGCGTGGCGTACGAAGAAGGAAAGGGCTTAGATTCCCTTCACAAGGCACACCTGGGAATGGAGTTTAAAGGAGAGGCTGTTGGGAAGACCGTTTGCCGGGAACAAATGCTGAATTCATCTAGTGTTATGACTGTTAGCCTGCATTCCTGGCATTCCTTCTGTCTTTGAATTATTGCCCTGCTTCTGTGTGCTTATCTGCCTTGCTGGAATTATTGGACTCCTTATTTTTCCCTGCTGGAGTGATTGATCACATTCATTCTGCTTACAGCATTTGGATTGGAGTATCTGCAGCCAGAGGCTGTTGTAGGTTCATGGGAGAGTTTTTCTTCAGGCTGGAGAGTAACCGGAATGTTGGGGGCAAAGTTGGAGCAAATAAAGGGACTCGTACCTTTTTCTCTGGCTGTGTTGCCTTTGTGCCACGCCCCAGGTCATCACAATCCCCTTTTGCAACCTATCAACCAAGGCCAATGAGGAAGACTGATTCATTTATCACTGCAGTGATTCACTTAACATTTGGAATTACATTTTTTAAAACTCCCAATTAATTGATCAGAGCAGTGCTTTTCAATCTTAGCAACTTGAAGATCATTGAAATTCTTGGAGTTAAGATACTTTCACATTCTTTAAAAGTTGCTAAGGTACAAAAAAGCTGGATTAGAGGGATGAGTTGGCATCTTCCAAATGATTGGGATATACTTTGTGTATAAGATATCGTCGCTTATTGAAGAGGAAATGTCGGCATGCTTAGGAGCGCACAGGAGACATGGCGTGAGAATCTCAGTTAATGGCAGAGCACAGGAGCCACCATAATTATAACTGTTTAGTAGTGGATGCCACTGTTTTCGCTCCTGGAGGGTCACAGTGTAAGTGGGCAAAACAGCTCAACGTTCCTTGGAATTTGGGGGAAACATTGGAAGAGAAACATTTCGTATCTACTAAGTAATTACACACAGCTAGTAGGTTAACTCCCCATTTAACATTTACAATTTACAATTGAGGAGTAACCTCCGGAGGTCCTATGAGACTACAATAGAATTTCTTGTGACATTGGGACTCGGCTTTTGCACCCTTGTTCAATAGGGTAGGATTGTGAGCTACAGCAATTAGGTGGCTTGCAAGGGATTTTTTTAAAAAAAGAAGGTTGGTAATGGGTAAGGTTATCTATATATATAAAAAGTGAAATACCACTCATGCATCATCACAAAATCTCCAGAGCCGTAAAGCCTACAAACTTGAAATTTGGCACACATGTTCCTCTCGGCTTCTAGGTGCTCACTAAGAAAGTATTTTTTGAAATGACCATCAGAGCATTAGTATTTCATATATTATTATTAACATGCTCTGATGCTAAGGAGTTCTAATCCCCCTCTCCACCTGAAAAGAAATCTGTTCCAAATGCAAAACACAAGCAGAGGAGAGGAGTTTCTTTCAGTTTTAGTTTCACAGCACCAAGCAGCTTTAGGACAGAACAATTGAACTAAACCATGCCCAGGCTCCTTGTCACAGGAAATAGTTTCAGTTTCCAAATAGCCCTCAACTCTCACACACTGAAAGGACGCTAGCCAGATGAATACCAATGGATGCTGGTAGGCAGAAGGAGAATTTTTTCTCCCTTTATTTTCCTCCCTCAAAACTAAGCCCAACCACATAGTTTCGTAGCGAAGCATGGGTATCAAACTAATTTATCCATAAATGCACATCTAGGCATTACATGTATGGAATTAGAAAATAGCTGAGCATAATTCTACATTAATGGAAATTTTTAATAGTGAATCTGGGTTACAGATATAACTACATGGGTTGCAGAGATGTTTTAATATTGGTGGCTGACTCCAATGTTAAATCTCTCATCCTTTCAAAGCCAAAACAATTTTGGGGGAAAAATGCAAAGAGGATCAGACTTCTGTAGTCTCTCAGTGGAATAACTTTTGGTCCAGTTTTGGGAGAGGAGAGCAAGTTAGAAAAAAAAATTCAGGTTCAAAATTGGGCTGGATCCTGACAGACTGAAGGTGGGGGGAGGATCGCAAATTCTCCCAATGAATTCCTGTGGAGGAAGACTTGGGCATCAGCTTGAAATGCTACCAACTGCTCCGTTGTAAGCCTCCCTTCCTCTTGGTCATGGGATCTAGAGCAGAGCTATGATTACATTCCCTTTTTAAAACCCTTAATTCAGGGGTGTGATACGACAGGATTAACTACCGGTTTGGGATTTACGAGGTTCGGTGATTTATGATGTGCTTCCCTGCCTGCTGCGAGCCGCGCACCTTTAAATTGTCATCAACAGAGAAACAGCCTTTGAAACAGCCCTCTTTTCCTGCTTTTTTAACTGCACCTGTGCCTCGCACGGCAGCTGAAGTTGAAAAAAAAATCAGGAAATAAAGATCAGGTAAGAGCCCGGGTGGGTGGGTGGGCCAAAACATCAGCAGACATAGAACCGGTTCTATGCCTGCTACTCTTCAGAGCTACCAGTTCTACAGAGGTGGACAGAACAGGTAGAAACCCACCCCTGCATTAATTCAGGGGAGAGTCTGGGAGACTGGATGGAGCTGAGCATTTATTGACCAGATGCCCTTCCTGATGCTTACCCAGAGTCTGCAGCAAATATTTCTTTCTTGTCGCCCTAGGAAAGAAACATCTGCTGCTACCTAGGATTAAACTCTCAACCTTCTGAGGGGGAGGTAAGCATCTTCCCCACTAGGCCACCACACTGCTAGAGCAGAGCCATGATTAAAGAGTGGAAAAAATTCATAGGGTTGGTTTCTGCCAGCTTTCCTGGTTCTATCTGGCTCCCATTCTTCAGCTAAAAGAGATTATCTTGTTTGTCTTGACAAGCGGGGCAGATGGAAACATTGGGTGGAAAATAAATAAAGGGAGAAGCAACCTAGAATTAAGGAGAAGTTTCCTAACTTTGAGAACGATTAACCAGTGGAAAGGCTTGGCTTCAGAAGTGGAAGGTGCTCCATCACTGGAGGCTTCTAAGAAGAACTTGGACAAGCATTTGTCTGGAATGGTGTCGGGTCTCCTGTTTGAACAAGGGGTTGGACTAGAAGACCTCCAAGGTCCCTTCCAACTCTGTTATTTTCTGTTCAACCACAAATGGCAGGAAATTTGTGGGTATAAAGCCCCAGCCTGTAGCTTTGCAGCAAAACTGACTTTAGCAAAGCGTCGAAAAGAGGAGGAATTGGAAGGGGTTTGTCATTTATTTCCATCAAAGACAGCTGAAGGGAGAATTCCGATCTTGACCCGGCTAATGAGTAGATCTCTGGCAAACCAGGGTTTTTAGGCACCTCCTGGCTTCCAGGGATCTCTGTAAAAAAAAAAAAAAAAAAAGTACCTGGGCTTCCATGAAAAATTGGCTCTCAGAAGCCTGGACAAGACCTGCTTATTAAATGCTGAATCTCTCGGCAAGCGAGATGTTTGTGCACGGGACTGAGGGGAAATTGTGTGGAATGTTGGTTTTTTTTTGTTTTTGTTTTTTTAATATGCTACAGCCTCTCCTCAGTTGCCTTTGAAAAGAGCCCCTTCTGGAAATAATTAGAGCTGCTAAGAATGGTTAATTCAATATACCTAGTTGGGGGGGGGGGCTCAATAGGCCTTTTTTCTCCCCCGCCTGCAACCCATAAAGAGGCATGAAAATGGGGAGATTTACAGCCTTCAGCATGGTGGAGCATTGCAAATGTTTTTTTTTTTTTTTTAATGGTGCCTTCCTCCAGTCAAGGCAGCAAAATGCCATGCCTTGCGAATACAGTTGCAGCAAATCTGGACGCAGCAGCTCTTGTTTACCACTGCATGGTTTGTGTGGGGCAGGGGGGCACTGTTGTGGCTGAAGTTTATCGCTAGGGGAGGCAAAAGACTTCTGCAGGGGTTTTCGGGGTGCTGTCTTTCAATGATACCCTATAACTCTGGGGTGGATCCTGCATTGACAAGGTGCCCCTTTGCCTTTTAATTAAATCAGACCTGGCCATTTTATGGCCCTCTGCAGGAGTGGGATTCAAATGTTTTAACAACTGGTTCTGTGGGCGTGGCTTAGATGGTGGGCGTGGCTTGGTGGTCATGTGACTGGGTGGGCATGGCCAACTCAGTATCACTCACATCATGGCACGCATCTCCTCGCCTGGCCTCTTATGACTGTGGGGATGCTGCAACAGTCGTAAGTGTGAAAAATGGCCATAAGTCACTTTTTTCAGTGCCATTGTAACTTTGCATGGTCACTCCAAACAAGCAAAGTACCAGCAAAGGAAGGGAAACAAACTCCAGAGAAGTTCCTGAGACAGAAAGTCTAGTCCTGCCAAGAATGTAATAAGGGTTAATGGAGAGACAGTTTCCGTAAGCAACACCAGAATGTTTCCTTCCTGCCTTCCTTACAGGATTAGGCCAGGAATTTCTTCTAACAACCGGTTCTTCAAACTGCTTAGAATAGGTGAATAGGTGTGAACCGGTAGAATCCCACCCTGGCCCTCTGGCTCTTTGGCCAGTGGTGGGCTTCAAAAATTTTAGCAAATGGTTCTCTGCCTGGTTGCTGGGTGGCCGTGACCATGGTGGGTGTGGCCTAGTTGGCCTCCTGCACCATGGCAGAGAGGGGGCGTTTTCGCCCTCCCTGGGCTCTGGAGACTTTCCTTGAACCTCCAGCAGGGCGAAAACGGCCTCTCCAGGTTCCGGAGGCTCTCTGGAAGTTGGAAACGGGCCCATTTCCAGCCTTCCCAAACTTCCAGGGGGTCCGTTTTTCTCTCTCCCGGAGCCTCCATGTGTGCCCTGCACTTACCTGTGTCCAAAACGGGAACTCCTAGGAAGGGAGGGGCAGGGTGGGTGCCAGGAGTGGGATTTGGGAGTTCTCTGAACTACACAGAATCTTAGTTAGGGGCTCTCCCGAACCCCCCAGAAGCCCCACCCCTGCATTTGGCTGTTTCTGTCCAGATCACATGAGGTCAGTCAGAAACTAGAAATCAAATGTCAATCCAGGTCCTCGACTTACGACAGTTCGTTTAATGACCCAAGCTACAAAGGCACTGAAACGAAGTGACTTACAATCGTTTTTCACACTTATGACAGCTGCAGCCCCCCTGCCCCCCCAGGGTCATCTGATCAAAATTCAGACGCTTGGCAAACGGACTCCTATTTGCCATGGTTGCAGTGTCCCCATGGTTTCATGATTTCCCTTTTGCGACCGCCTGATGAGCAAAGTCAACCGGGAAGCCCAGATTCCTTGAATCACCATGTTACTAACTGAACAACTGCAGCGATTCACTTTACAACTCTGGCAAGAAAGGTTGTAAAACGGCAGAATTGACTTAGCCAATGTCTCACTTATTAAGAGAAATATTTTGGTTGTAAAGTCCAGGATGACCTGCAAGTGTACGCCTGCAATACTACTGCATTGTTTTTAAATTGAAAGGGACTGTTGTTGATGTTTTTAAATTCACATATGTGCATGTGTGCATGTCCACACACCTTCACACACAGCCCTCCACAGGTCTGGCTCTCCACAACAGTCCCAGTTTTGGATGGGGCCCTTTGGGAAAACAAATTGCCTGCCCCTGATTTAAGTAATTGGAGTTGGAAAGGAGAAACGAGGAAACAGGGATAAATCTTCATCAACAAGGCAGGATCATGATTCATTCCGTAGTTGTAGCCTTCATCAAACAGGGCATGATTGAGTAAATGGCTCCAATGATGTTTTGAGCATCATTATGGTTTCATTGGGATTAGTCTGGCTTAAATACCAAGGTGGGAAGGATGTAGGAGAGATTTCAAATGAGCAAATCTTCATGCCAACGGAGCTTGGGAAAAATAAATAAATCGGAGATGCTTCCTGCATTTGGATTGGGGGAAATGTGCACTTCCCAGTTTTAAAATATCACCAGCTTGAAAAGTTTGGTCCCTTGTGACGAGGAACAAAGTGCTCAGCCAAAAGAAGACCTTAAGACGTGGACATTCCTGCACTCAAAAAAGACATGATTTTTTTTTTAAATTTGACTTTCAAATTGTCATGTTCAAGGCCCAAATGTGCGCTGCTTGAACCTACCCGCTTCTGATTTCCGACAGAACTGACATTTAATAAGAGTGAGCACAACGTAGGTAGAGTTGGTACAAGCTGGTTTGGGAAGGCGTTGTTGATTTTCAAGACAATTCCCTTGTAGAGATTTTAAGACTGTGGGGCTGGATGCGATCCACCAGATGGCACTCGAGTGAATCTTTTTGGGGCTGCTTACCCCAAAAAGGAGATTTTAACACTCACACCCCCACAAGGTTTAGGGCAGTTCTTCCGCTGTGGGGAATTTCAGTAGCCTGCAACCACAAAGAGAGAAAGCTGTCTCCACAACTTCTGTTGCTTGGTATCTAAATGATGAGAAAGAGCCTCCACCAAGAAGGAGATTTGACCGAGAACAAAACTTTAGAAAGATGTCCCTCCTTGGAAGTCAGATATCTGAGTAAAAATGATCCCAGAATTTTCATCACCTGAGGCTGAGTTTAGGGGTGGGTGGGAAATTGACATTTAGCAGAGTTGAACTCAGCTAGAGAGAAACTGGAGGCTGTGCGCAGCCACGAATGATGGAGACTTGAGGGATGCTCAGGCATAAAGAAAGAAACAAATATAGCAATGCTTTCAAGAGTTTGAACATTAGCAATAGCCATAGCCCTTAGACTTATATATTTATATGACAGCCCTCTCTAAGCGGTTTACAGAGTCAGCATATCTGGGTCCTCATTTTGTCAACCTCAGAAGGATGGAAGGCTGAGTCAACCTTGAATCGGTGAGGATCAAACTACTAACAATGGGCAAAGTCAGTCTGCAATAGTACTGTCAACTCATAAAACATTTCTATGCCCATTTTATAGTTGACAACAGAAGGCGGGGGCATTCTTTGCAGGAAGCAAAGACGTTTTGAAACTCCAGCCTCATGGACATTGCAGTATCTCAGTTGGTATTTGAAGACTCTTGTGTTGTAAAATATTTCTAGGTAACTTTATCTGTAATTTTTGGCAGCCTCACACAGTTTTGGCAAGGCTTGTGCTTATCACAGTTAATTAATTAATTAATTTGCAGCAACCTTTTAATCGGGGATTTGTAAGAATCATTAAAAGGTTTCTGTTCGCTTTGGTTTGTGTTGGTTTTATTGGACAAGAGTTTGTGTTAGAACAAATCCTGACAACTACATTCTAAACACTGTGCCACCATGGCTCATGATCAGGTAGGACACGGCAGCTACCCCACATGGCAGGGGCTGCCTGGCTGTTCACATCTGTAAGAGGACATGGGCACCTGGGCTACCAAATTTGTCCTGCACCAATTGTCCATGCCACCAATAACTACAGGTGGCTCTAGATTTACAAACTTTGGTTTAATGATCATTTAAAGTTACAACAGCACTGAAAAAAAGTGATTTATGACTGTAGCTGATCCCATGATCAAAATTTGGACATTTGGCAACTGGCATGTATTTATTTTATGTTGTTAAACTCACTTAATGACTGTCTTGCTTGGCTCAATTTTGGTCGTAGGTCAAAATAACATTAATGAAATAAAATTTAGTTGCTTTTGTCCACCTGACTGTTGTATTTGGCATGGACAAAGGAACTTGTCCTTGGTCCACAAAATTTCTACAGCCAGCTCATTCAGACACTCACATTCATGAACTAATTGTAATCTTTATTATATCCCCAGGAGATAAATCTGTAATATTATCTCCTCTATGGTAGAGACACTCATTTGTATTAATATATGCATGCTTTGTTTAATTATTCTTGGGAGTTTTTTGCTATGGTAGTTAGACCTCATTTTTGAATATGTATAATTTATTCAAAAGAGTGCTGTATGAATTTCTGTTTTCAATTGATCGCTTAGAGGATTCCCCCAAGGACGGAGCCAAAATGATATTCATAGTTAATAAATATTAATTAATACATTTAATATTAAATAATAATATTATTAGTTGGTATTTTTGGGAGAGCTAGTTTCTCCTCCTTTCTGGAGTGGGGTTGCGTTTTCCCTTCCATTGGTTATATACATTTTAAGAATTATTTATTAACTGGGTTTCTTCAGCAACTTTGAAAACAAAATACACTTCTCTGTTGTGAAGGGGTGGTGTTTGTGTTGAGCGTGCCATCAGTCACACTGCCGACAGAAAGATAGTTCAGTTCTCTTTCCTTTTGTTAAGCGATTTTTCCTTGTAGAAAGCTTTGTTAATAATTCTGACATTTTTCTCTCTACATTTTTCTCAGTGAAGTGAGGAACATGTCAGGCAAATTTTTTAAAAAGCATTTTTTCTATTCATGCTGCCCGTCTATGAATGTACATTCTGATATCCTGAATGCATAGTCTTTAAATCACAAAAATGCGGGATAATGGCACTTCTCACAAGTACTTTTGTACATTTGAAACCCTGAAATTAGATCTTGTAAGAGCTGTGATAGTCATGGTTGTATCTTTAAAAGGAGAGGGGGAAAACCCCTCACTGGATACTGCTTAAGAATTTCAGATGCTTCTAACTGCCTCAATATTATGCATTTAGTGCAGTCCCTGTCATAGAATATTTTAAAATGTATATTCATAACTTGGGGAAAACTTGGGTTTTGAGAGAAGACATTTCTTCTGGTTGGCTGCTGAATGTAATTTTAAAGATGCACATAATTTGTAAAGGCCACAAAGTAATCTGGAGGTATTTTAGATCAGTTTCATTTGGAGATCACTCAAGATCAGAGGTGGTATTCAGCAGCTTTTGACCAGTTCTGGAGAAGTGTTAGTGGAAATTTTGAGTAGTTTGGAGAACTGGCAAATACCTCCTCTGACTGGCCCCGCCAACCCCATCTCTTCTCTGCCTCCCATTGAGTCCCAGCTGATTGTCTGGGTCTTCTTTTGTTGCCCTGCACAGGAGAACAGAGCTGGAAAGCAGGTTAGTGAGGTGGGGAGGGAAAGGGGATTTTGCAGTAATCTTCCCCTGCCACACCCACCAAGCCACACCACGCCTACCAAGCCACGCCCACAGAACCAGTAGTAAAATTTTTTTGAATCCTACCACTGCTCAAGAGGCAAGATTTAACTCTGAAAACTAGTCTTCAACAATAGGGCCAAGAAGAAATGAACGATAACTCTACAAGAAGCCATGATTTGACCTTGGTTATTCAAGAGGGCAGGACACGAACAAGCACTCTTTTGTTCTAGGAAAGTGGATGTTGGTTAAATATTAGGAACAAAACTTCAAATACAAGTAGTCCTCTATTTACAACAGTTCGCTTTTAGTGACTGTTCGAAGTTACTACAGCACTGGAAAAAGGGACTTATGATGGTTTTCCACACCGATGACCATTTCAGCATCCCCATGGTCATGTGGTAAAAATCCAGACTCTTGGCAACTGATTCATATTTATGACAGTTGTCGTAAATCGAGAAGAAGCTGTAGTAGGTTTTTACACTTTCTTAAGGAAACGGTGTGTTCTGCTTCATTAGATATGTTCCGGTTGAAACTGGATAGACAATTGTCAGGGTTGTTTTAATTTGAAAACTTCACTAACCCTAAACAGAACATAGAACATTCTCCATGTCCAATTCTATCATTCTAATCCAGCAGTGATTCCTTTTATGTTCAAATACTTGCAAGAAGCTATGTAAAAGGAGATAATGTGCCTATAGAGATTGATGTTCTGCTTCGTTAGGGCCATTAGTATGTAACTGATAGACTTGTCCCTTTTCCACATCACCTAAACCAGGGGTCTCCAAACTTGACAATTTTAAGAATTATGGACTTCAACTCCATTCTGGGAGTTGAAATGCATGAGTCTTAAAAGTTGCCAGCTTTGGAGACCCCTGTTCTAAACCAAGCTTTCTCGATTGCCTCAGCTTTAAGATGTGTGGACTTCAATTCCCAGAATTCCCCAGCCAGCGAGGATTCTGGGAAATGCTCTCCACCCACCTGAAAGCAATTGGAGATTGACTGACATAAACTATTAGCCCTCACCATATTCAGTGACAATAAAAGGCCAGGTGCGAATTCTGGGAGTTGAAATCCATCGTAAAGTCATTCAGGTTGAGAAACACTGTGATATAATAACATTCTGGATTTTAAATCGGCTCAGGGAAGGCCCTTGCAATAATGGAAGGTTCTGTAAAATTTGTCATCATGATACCAAGTGTCCGAAATAAGAGTAGCCTTCTCTGGTTTGACTTTAGTGCAGAAATAGACTGTCTTTTTTAGTCCTGGGGGAGTAAAGGTGAGGGCTTCCTGGCTTGACTTTTGCATTTTGTATTTTCAGTTTTGCATTTTTGCAGATACTGGTTTGGGGTTATTTACATTTTATACCTTGTCATGGGGTCTGATTGATCCTTCTGCCTGCGTGCTGTGTGTGGATTGGTGGAAATTGGGAATTTTAATTCATGGAAGAGCGGGCGACGAAGGGAAAAAATAATAATGAAAGAAGCTGTCCGTGCACACACAGCGAAAGGAACTAATATCTTCACGCTCTTGGTTTACATCTGTTTTTATTTGTTTGGCTGGCACTCTCTGTGCTGCTCGGAGTGGATTAATGATCTTGTAAGCACACAGACTGTTCAGTTCTTACAACTGGCGCAGTTAAAGTGTGTTAAAATAAATGCCACCCTTCCTACCCACTTCCTGAATTTACGCTTATGCCTGCATGCTAATCCTCCGAGATGCTTTGGAATTGAATTATTCTAGCCTAAACTGTGTAGGCGGCTTGTCCTGCCCAACCTCTTGGCTGCCATGTTCAGTACGAGACAGGATGGAGTGGGCATCTCTTCTCGGAGCAGCTACTGAAAGGCACAAAATGAAGTAAATATTAAAATACAGGGAGTCACCCACTTACAACCAAGCCCAAATTTTCCGTGGCTAAGCAAGACAGCGGTTCAATGAGTGTTGTCTTTCTTTTACCACCTCTCTTGCCATGGTTGTTAAGTTGGTAACATGTGGTTAAGTGAATTACCCATCTGTGAATGAGTTCACAGTGTCAACTCATAAGACATTCCTATGCCTGTTTTAGTAGTTGCCATTAAAAAAAGGGGAGGGAAGAAGGAAATTTGGAAGAGCAATGCAGCAGTTTGAAAGCGAAAATACATTCCAATTCTTATCTTTAAAAGATTGTAACTAAACTACCAGAACTTTTGCCCACGAATATATTTAATTGGAGGACGTGAATGATGACACCCAGCCGGTGAATGTGCTCAATTGGAGAATCTGGTTGATGAGACACCCAGGGGGGAGGGGGAAAACAGGGTCACAGGTGACTGTAAATTACGTATGCCAGAGTTGGCTTGCTGTCAGGATTCCAGCAATCGCCCTAATTAAATCATGATACTCGAGCCAAACTTCAAAAAATTTCAAAGGATGTATTAGATATCCAGGGCAGCGCCAGTATGTCGCCTTTAATGAATCCTTTGAAGTCTTTATCCCTTTAAGAGGTGTTTATATAAGGCTGACATTATAGAAACCGTGTTCTCTCTCCTTGTGTCCTGTATTCATGGCAGAGTTCTCCGTGTAGAGTTAAGATTGATTGCTTGTCAGGTATTTGCCTATCACGTATATTTCTGTATATGTCTTGTATATAAACCACTGTTAAATGTCTTAAGTCTCTGTGTGCTGTGTTTTGCTCCTGGGTTGTCTCCCAATTGTAGTCACACTACAAACACTCAGACAATCTGGCTTCCCCATGGACGTTGCTTGTCAGAAGGTCGCAAAAGGGGATTGCGTGATCCCAGGACATTGCGACCATCATAAATATGAGTTGGTTTTGCCAATTTGAATTTTGATCACCTGACTGTGGAGATGCTACAACGGTCATAAGTGTGAAAAATGGTCCTACGTTACCCTTTTCAGTCCCGTTTTAACTTCAAATACAGGTTAATCCTTGACTTACAACAGTTCATTTAGTGACTGTTCAAAGTTACAGCGACATTGAAAAATGGGACTTATGACCATTTTTTCACACTTACGACCTTTTCAGCCTCTCCTGTGGCCATGTGATCAACATTCAGATGCTTGGCAACTGGTTCGTGTTTATGACCTCTGCTGTGTCTCAAGGTCACGTGATCCCCTTTTGTGACCTTCGGACAAGGAAAAAGTCAACGGGGGAGCCAGGTTCACTTAACAACCGGGTTGCTAACTTAGAGACTGCAATGAGTCACTTCACAACCGGGGCCAGAAAAGTTGTAAAAATGGGGCAAAACTCACTTAACAAATGTCTCACTTAGCAATAGAAATTTGGGGCACCATTGAGGTCATAAGTCGGGGACTACCTGTAGTCACTAAATGGTTGTAAGTTGAGGACAGTATTATACAATCCTGTATTATGCAGGTAGTCCTCAACTTAGGAACAGTCCCTTTGCGACAATTTGAAGTTATGACGGACCCTCCAAAAAGGACTTACAACCCAATTCCACAGTTCTGACAGCCACCATTCCCATTGTCACATGACCCCATTTTGGTTGCTTAGCAACCAGCTTGTATGCAACCATTTGCAGTGTCCCACAATCGTGGGACACAGTCTGCTGTTTTTGCTGGAAATCAGTGTTTATTTCTGCTTTCCAGCAAAATTTAGCCCCATAGCGAACAATGAGTTTGCTTAATAATGGTGGTGTTCATTTCATGACCACAGCATTCTCTTAATGACTGCAGTTTTGTTTTAACAACCGGCACAAACCAAAGTTGTAAAATCATGTCGGTCATGTATGTGATGACTTGCTTTCTGGCCATCGTGACTTACAACTGTAACTGCCGGGCCCATTTACAGCCGTAAGTCGAGGACTCTCTGTATCTTCTCACAATCCTAGAAAGAGCTGAAGAGGCATGAAAAGAGATTTCCTATATTTAAGGCTACTGTCATTCGTGATCCGTGTTTCCAAAGAGCAAGACACACCTTGTCAAAGTTTCAGGCAGCAAGGAGCTGAAAAGTTGCACCTGCCAAAATCCCCACATGCTCCCTGGAATGACGCAGCTTGGCCCATCCGTGGTCCACCAAGACCCTGTTGCTCTTTGTCATGCAACTCTGGATGCAGGGTTGCAACAAGAATTTTAAAAAAGGGGGGGCGATAATGTGGTTAGAAAAAAATATTAAGATGGCATAGAAATTTTTTTAAGCCAGAACTACTTTGGTTAGGCATAATAGCAGAAAAATATGATAAGGAGAATGTATTTTTGATATTACGTGTTTTAGACAAGACACAAGACACAAAGACAATTTCTCCCAGAATGCCAACACTCTGCTAAACAACTAATTCCCACAATATTGTCAAATTAACTACTAAGACTGTATTACTATTCTTTTCATTCTTCCTAGTACCAATCTCTTCCCACTTATGACTATAACTGTGTTGTTTGTATCTTTACAATTTATATTGGTTTTTTTTGTTTCCTAGTATGATTTGATTGCCTATTAGTAACCTATGACTATCATTAAGTGTTGTATCATGATTCTTGATGAATATACTTTATTTTTTTCTTTTATGCACACTGAGAGCATAGGCACCAAAGACAAATTCCTTGTAAGTCCAATCACTCTTGGCCAATAAATTATTCTATTCTATTCTATTCTATTCTATTCTATTCTATTCTATTCTATTCTATTCTATTCTACTCTACTCTACTCTACTCTACCTACTCTACTCCATTCCATTTCATTCCATTCCTATTCCGTTCCGTTCCGTTCTATTTCATTTAATTCCATTCCATTATTCTATTCTATTCTATTCTATTCTATTCTATTCTATTCTATTCTATAACAGCAGCAAGAATTGTATTTGCACAACATTGGAAAAGTGAGGAAACACCTACGGAAGGAGATGCAATTAAGAAAAATATTGGACTGTGCAGAAATGGACAGATTAACATGGAAAATAAAAGAAAAAAGGAGACACACAGTACTTTTGAGCTTGGGACTTATATTATCAATGGTTGGACAACAGAGGTCGAAATTAGGAACTTAAGATGTAAATGAATCAGTACACTGTTCTTTAAGCACATATTGTATGTAAAGAAAAAAAACAATAAAATCTTTCTCTCTCCCTCCCTCTTTCTTCCTCCCCCTCCCCCTCTCTCCTCCTCCCTCTCTCCCTTCCCCTTCCCCTCTCCCCTCCCTCCCTCCCTCCCTCTTCCTCCCTCTCTCTCCTTCTCTCTCCCCCTCTCCCCGCTGTGACTACCTGTCAATTATCAGGTTGCCAGGATAGGGTGGCCTCTGCCATGGTTGCCAAGGATAGCCATTAGGATGGTTGGCAAACTGATTTCACAAAATGGCCGTCCTCTTGGCAACCCGAGGATCTTTCCCTGGCCCTGAAGATCTCTCTTAGCCCTTCGGTGTGTCTGGAGTGCAGAGTGTTATCACTGGCCTGGAGGAGATTTAAGACTTTCATTTGCAATTAGAGGCATTGAACCTATACTCAATACAGAGGGCAAACTTTGCTCTCATAATGGTTTTCTAAATAGGCTTCCAAATCGAGAAAGCCACCGCTTATATGCCAGGAAACGGAGTCCCCAGTGTGCTGTACATATGGCTCGCGATGGCTCCGGCAAGAAGCTGATGACCTTATAAAAGGATCAGAACGGTGGTTGATTCCAGGGTGTAGAATATTTTTTTTTTCTAAAAAGGGCTTTATATGTTTATCCTTTACCCCTGCAAAAAGCCTTTAAAAATCCTTTCTCAGGGATAAAGGCCGGTCTGTTGATGATATCTCCTCTAGTCCTTACAGATGAAAGGGGAAGCGAACAGGCTCTGGAATTACGACCGCAATCAAAGCCAAAATTTCTGTTGCTAAGTGAGACCATTGTTAAGTGAATTTTGCCTCATTTTACGACTTTTCCTGCCACTATGGTTTAAGTCAACCATTGCAGTTGTTAAGTTAGTAACATGGTTTGTTAAGCGAATTTGGTTTTCCCCACTGACGTTGGGGAAGCCATGACCCCGGGACACTACAACCGTCATAAATATGAATCAGTTGCCAAGCATCCAAATATAAATCCTGTGACCATGGGGATACTGCAATGGTCATAAGTGTGAAAAAACTGTCATAAGTCATTTTTTTCAGTGCCGTTGTAAGTTCAAATGGTTACTAAATGGTTGTAAGCTGAGAACTATAATACTGGGAGTTCTCGACTTATGACTGCAACTTTGAATGGTCAATAAATGAATAGTTATAAGTTGAGGACTGCCTATAATCAATTAATTTGTAATGTTTTTGCTGAGAGCTTTCTAGTCTTAATCGTTTAATAGGTCGCAGATTCTGGAAGTTGGACTACAGTCATGGAGTTTTCTACTTATAATGGTCCTAAGTCATGACGGTTATAAAATGGATCACCAATCCGATTTTATGACCTTTTTTTGCAGCGGTCATTAAGTAAATGTGGCAGTTCTAAAGTGAATGCTATGGTCATTAAGTGAACCAATTGTTCTCTATGGGCCAGCTTTGCGGAAAACCAGAAAAAAAAATCCTAGTTTTAGGCACAAATGTCGTAAAACACAATCATGTGATGAAGGGATATGGGCAGACGTTGCAACTTTAGAACCAATCAGGCTAGAGGTATTCAGCAGGTTCTGACCAGTTCTGGAGAACCGGTAGTGGAAATTTTGAGTAGTTTGGAGAACCAGCAAATCCCACCTCTGACTGGAGATTTTACAGCATCCTTCCCCTGCCACCCCCACCAAGCCACCCCCACAGAACCAGTAGTCAAAAAATTTGAATTCCACCACTGAATCAGGTCATATGTCCCTCCAGGAAGGTCTGTTAAAATGAATGGTCACTAAGCAACCATCATCAGTTGAGGACTATCTGTCATATTGCATTCAGTTTTGGTCACCATATTACAAAAAAAAGATGTTGAGACTTTGGGAAAAAAAAAGTGCAAAGAAGAGCAACTAAAATGATTAAAGGCCTGGAGACTAAAACATATGAAGAATGGTTGCAAGATGTGGGTATGGCTAGTCTAGAGAAAAGAAGGACTATGGGGGTGATATGATAGCAGCATTTCGGTATTTGAAGGGCTGCCCCAAAGAAGTGGGGGGAGTCAGCATATTTTCCAAAGCACAAGAGGGCAGGACAAGAAACAATGGATGGAAACTAATCCAGGAGAGAAGCATTTCCTGGATTAAGGAAAAACTTCCTCACAGTGAAAACAATTAACCAGTGGAACTGCTTGCCACCTGAAGTTGTGGGTGATCCAACACTGGAGGTTTTTAAGAAGAGACTGGACAGCCACTTGTCTCAAATTGTATAGAAACTCCTGCTTGAGCAGGAGTTGGACTAGAAGACCTCCAAGGTCCCTTCCAACTCTATTCTGATTGATTGTAATGGAAAAACCCCATAGCTTCAGAAAGTAACAAGGATTGGAAGGACCCCAGCTGTAAAAATCAAAGCCAGTTTAATAAATGAAAAGCTAGCTTTCTGACAACAGCTGGAGGAAGAAAACAAGGCTGCTCACAAGTAGCCAGGTGAAACTAAGTTGTGCAGAGTCTAAAATAGTAGCGAGAGAGTCTAAATGACCTTGCTCTAGCCCTGTCAATACATCCTGCACTGAGTCCAGCTTAGTTGAAGGAAAATAGCGGATCTTCCGACATTTAATTTATAAATATAGGAACATACCTGCAAATAAGCCTCTTCTGATGCCAAGGCATATAGCTGGAAGCTTCTATTTTCTACTCTAATTATGCACTGATGGAGTTCGTCGCCATCTGTTCTATTTATTTATTCTTCAAGAGGCAGTGCTGCAGTTTTTAGAACTAGAATATGTACTCTTTCACTTAAAGTTTATGCTGGAGGAGGAAAAAATAAATAAATAATAAAACACCCCAGCACAATTCCTCAACAGCAAACAAATCAAGAGCAGACATGGCAGCTCAATTTCCTATGCAGGAATAAGGAGCGTTTTTTTTTTTTTTTAAACCAGTAGCGCAAACTAGTTCCTCATACACAGCAAGCCATGGCTTGTTTAGCATGGATTCTAAACCACCGTTGGCTGGATTTATCTGGCTCACTAAATCGTAAGCCTTGGTTTGTAAATGGCAACAGCTGGAGTTTCAAAGGTGCTTTTTTTTTTTTTAAAGGACAACTGGACTTCCTTGGGTTTTTTTTCCCCTTGGAGACGTTTTGCTTCTCATCCAGGAAGCTTCTTCAGTTCTGACTGAATGGTAGAGAATGGAAGCGTTTATATGCCTTGCAGTCATCTGGTTGTTAGTCCTCCTTCTGAGAATCGTTGAGTCAGAACTGAAGAAGCTCCTTGGATGAGAGAAGTGAAATGTTCTCAAGGAAAAGAACCAAGAAAGTCCAGTTTCCTTTTGGAAAAAGCATCTTTGGGACAACCATGACCTGGATGACTGAGAATATCCATAGACAACAGCTGGAGACACACCAAATTCTCAGTGACAACAACTGGAGACACACCAAGTTCTCAGTTATCTTAAGCAGGATACAGGAAGGATGGTTGATGGATGATCTCCAGGCTGAGGAGTAGTTTGTCTCTCAAGAGCTACACACGTTATCAACACAACTGTGTGATTAACTTAGCTGGGCTAGATACAGGTAGTTCTCAACTTGTGCCCATAATTGTGCCATAATTAAGTTCAAATCCTGCCTTAGCCATGAAAGCTAGCTAAGTGACTTTGGACCAATCACAAGGAGACTGGGAGTTCTAGTCCTGTCTTAACCATGAAAGCCAGTTTGGTAACTTTCATTCTCTCTCAGCCCAACCTACCTCGCAGGGTTGTATCAACTCATAAGACATTTCTATGCCTGTTTTAGTAGCTGCCATTTAAAAAAAAGGGGGGGGGAGGAAGGAAATCTGGAAGAGCAGTTGAAATTGAAAGTACATTCCAACTCTTATCTTTAAAAGACTGTAACTAAACTACCAGAGCTTTTGCCCAGGAATATATCTAATTGGAGAATGATGACACCCAGCCCATGAACATGCTTAATTGGAGAATCTGATTTATGAGACATCCGGGGGAGGGGGGAAACAGGGTCACAGGGGACTGTAAATTACATATGTCAGAGTTGGCTTCATACAAGGCAGTGCCAGTATGTCGCCTCTAATAAATCCTTTGAAGTTGGTTGAAGTTTGGCTTGAAAATCATGATTTAATTAGGGCGATTGCTGGAATCCTAACAGCTCTTGTTATGGGGAAAATAAGAGAAGGAATGTGTATT
Organism: Hydrophis major; assembly: GCA_033807585.1. NCBI lineage: Eukaryota > Metazoa > Chordata > Lepidosauria > Squamata > Elapidae > Hydrophis > Hydrophis major. The sequence continues at coordinate 5,635,161 of CM066336.1, forward strand.
GGAGATGTTTATTGCCTTGAGTTATTTGTGATTATTATAATGGGATAGCAATAGTACTTAGAGTTATACACTGCTTTACAGTGCTTTACAGCCCTCTCTCTAAGCGCTTTATAGAGTCAGTCTTGCTCCTAACAATCTAGGTCCTCATTTTACCCATCTTGGAAGGATGGAAAGCTGAGTCAACCTTGAGCCTGGTGAGATTCGAACTGCCAAATTGCAGTCAGCCGGCAGTCAGCAGAAGTAGCTTGTAGTACTGCACTTTAACCACTGCGCCACTGCGGCTCATACAAATTATTGGAACACTAATTAATTAAATAAATACACACAGACATATATGCATTCAGAACTACAAGCGCATGCCTTAAAATGATGTCATACGTGTTATGCAATGTGCCTCGTGAAGACCACATCTAAGCACTAACATTCTGCACCCAGAGTCCTCCACCAATTCCAATACCAAGTTTCTCATTTGGTTAAAAGATAAAACAACACAACGTAATTGGCTTTAGGCTAGAAGCAGTTCAGAAACACACTTCAAAAGGAAAAGTGCATTAATCCTTCAGAGCTGCAATCCATCTTCTTTGTATAATAGGGACTCCAAGCAGCATTTACTGAATGTCACTCGGTGGGCAGGAGGCTTCCCATTCAGCATTTACCAGACCACAACCTGATTAAGAGAGCCACGCACTCTTGTGTCATTTCACACAAGGCCCGGGGTTGCGATTGAAATAGCAAGCTCTGCCACAGTGTTCATGAGCATTTAATTTGATAGAGATTTAATTCGAAAGACCTCGGAGAAGAAGCGTAATCCTCAGTGGCAGCACAGACATTTTGTACTGGTACATTTTCGAAAGGCAAAAAGAAAAAAATTGAAAGTACATATAAAAGTACAACCTAGGACAGGGGTCACCAACCTTTTGGACCTCAGGGACCACCAAACTCATAATTTTAAATCCCGTGGACCAGAGACCCTGGGAAATAAATAAATAAAAAAAAAAATCTGCAGGAAAATTCCCTACCCCGTTTTCCTACCGATCAATTGTTCTTTATTTGGGATCACAGGATGCTGTCCCTAGCTCTGTTCTCGGGGGTGGGGGAAGAGAGACTTTTGGCTTCCTGCAAGGAAAGCAGCAGAAGCAGCAGAAGTCTTTCTTTCTCTCCCGCAAACTCTGTCAGAAATGAGTCTTTGTGAAACTTGTAACGCCGACGTAGCCTCTTGGAGCAGGATGCCTTGCAGGGTCCCAAAGACTCATTTCTGGCAGAATTTGGGGAGAGAAAGAAAGACTTTTGCTGCTTTCCTTGCATGCAGCCAAAAGCAGAAGAAGAAAGAAGCAGAAAGAAGCAGCCTGGTGGCCTGGCCAGGTGTGTGGGATGAGTGGGGCAAGTTCCCCCACTCCTCCCTTTCCCCCCTCCCTTCACTACCTCGTGTTGTTCACAATGCCAGCGATGCAAGCCTTGTTTTCCCACACAGCCTGGCTAAATTGCTTTGGGGGTGACACTTCTCTGTGGACCACCAAAATTTTCTCGTAGAGCACCAGTGGTCCCCGGCCCACTGGTTGGCAACCACTGACCTAGGAGCATGTCTGTCTAAAGATAGTTTGTAGCATCCTTAACCAGATTGCTATTATTACTTTCTTGGCAGTTTCTGGTGGGAGATGTATGGCCATAAAAATAGCCAAAAAAGTAAAAGCAATAATGTTGAAAAGATTTACAGTAGGGAATCCAATCTTGTCAACTTTAAGGCCTATGGACTTCAACTCCCAGAATTCCCCAGCCAGATATGCTAGCTGGGAAGTTCTGGGAATTAAAGTCCACAAGTCTTAAAACCACCAAGGTTAGATGCCCCTGATTTACAATACTGAATTAGCAAACCCATCTCAAATTCCTCAGTGTGTTATAAATATGCCCTTAGTTTTTGGGAACTATCTTTTTTTTCTAAAGCAAGTACACAATACAGGAAGTCCATATTTAGCAATTGCCTCATTTAGCCATTATTCAGTTACGATTGTGATGACAAAGTAGCTTCATGACCAATCCTCGCATTTATGACCTTCATGGATCCGTAAAGCAACGGAAAGCCAAAGTCAGATTGTAAACAGATTAGCGGTTTGACTTAGCGACCGTTTTGACTAATGACCAAATTACTGGTTGTAGTTACTAAACAAGGATTGCATGAATGTGGTTTAAATCTTATCTTCTGGAATGCCTTACAAAGTAAAACAGAGAACATCTGATGTGTAAAACAACAGATGAAAAGTTTTCTCTTCAGCTTTATTTTGAGGGCAGCTGGACAAGATGTCATTAGCAATTCTGGTTTTCATTTTCCAGTAGAAAGCAAATCTGAACTGAGTCTTGGCTGCAAAAATGTCACCACAACCTCACCTGCTTTTTGCACTTGTGTCAATGTTTCACACCCTGCGTTCACACCCAAAGAAAGGTTATTGTTGCAGAAATGAAACATCAAAGGCGAACACCCTTCAGTGGCCCAGGGAAACCCATTCAGTCACGGGTGGGCTTCAAAAATTTTAGCAACCGGTTGTCTGCCTGGTTGCTGGGTGGGCATGACCCTGGTGGGTGTGGCCTAGCTGGTCTCCTGCTTCACAGCGGGGCAGGAGCATTTTCGCCCTCCCTGCATGGGCCCTGCACTTAATCTGCATCCAAAATGGGCCACATGAGGACTCCTGGGAGGGGAGGGGCAGGCCCAGCCAGAGGTGTGATTGGCCGGTTCACTGAACCGGGCATAAAATTAGCTATGGGTTCACCAGAACCGGGGAGAACCGGTAGTAGCCCACCCCTGCATTCAGTGTATAAATTGCTTCCTGTGAGAAACATACAGGGACAATTGACTTATGGCAATTCATTTAATGATGAGAGAGAAAAAATTATAAGTTGCTCTTTTATAATGGAATTTTTATGTAGTTAGACAAGAAGAATCTTCTTTGCTCTTTCTGATGCTTTTCTGTTAGCTTCCTCCTTTTCTTTTCCTGCATAGAACCCCCACCCTAAAATCTAAAATGAAATAAAATTGAGATAAATGAAATAAAAACCTAAAATGAAATAAAATTGACTTCACCCCATTCCTAAGAGTTCTGTAAGGGGCGTGCATAAGTGCACCATTGTGCCTACCGTCCCTGTCCTATTGTCCCCATTTATTTGTCCCTATTTCCTGTATTCTTACTCATATTTATACTTATACCTATTATCTTGCAAGCAATTGACAAATAAATAAATAAAAATAAAAAATAAAATGTGTTCAGGTACAAATACATGATATATTGTTATAAGGGACACTCTCCCAAGGTAAAGCCTAGCAATAAAACAAGATAAGACACTGAAACACAGAAAACAATGTCATGCGGACTCTCAAGCTTATAGTTTATCTCATTTTAGAATATAGAGAATAAGGGGTGTGTGGGGAGGGCTTCTTAGGCTATTCTCCAAAGCACCAGCAGGCAGGACAAGAAGAATGGATGGAAACTAGTCAAGGAGAGAAACAACCTAGAAATGAGAAATTTCCTGAAAGTTAGAACAATTCATCAGCAGAACAACTTGCCTCCAGGAGTTGTGAATCCCTGGAGGCTTTTAAGAAGAGATTGGACTGAAATGGTTTAAGGTTTCGTGCTTGAGCAGGGGGTTGGACTAGAAGACCTCCAAGGTCCCTTCCCACTCTGTTATGCTGTTATTCTGTCATCAAGCATCCTAAGAACCAGCATCAACATCTTGCCGCACTGGTTACGTGTGAATGTGCCGGCATGATGCTTGTGTTCCTGATAGATGCCGTGTCCTTACAATCTGAGAACACATTCTCTGTTTCACCCATCCTCCCTTCGTGGTAATAAAAGCTTTCAGGCCAGTGAACACAGCAGAGGGAGAGAAGAAAAATTAATATCTGGAACTTCAGCCAAGTGAATCTTATTGAATTCTTGTTACTGGGCTTATTGAAGAGTGTTTTCAGGGGTTGACACAGTGGTAATGCTGCAGCCTGGCAGAAGATGGATTGGAGGATTGCTGAGCCACTTGTGCGATTGGAGATCTATAGAAAAGTAGCAAGCAGCTATGACCTAAAAAACCCAGATGAGCCAAGATCCTGTTTATCTCTTTAGGGCCATAATATATTCTGGGGGGATATGGCAATTCTGATTTGTTTTTATTTCTTTGTATTCCACCTTTATTATTTTTACAAATATCTCAAAGCATAGAATATATCCAACATACATTCCTCCTTGGACAAGAAAAAACAAACGCACAGGTATGGTATAGGTCAGTGATGGCTAACCTTTTCATCGTTGCGTGCCAGCATGTACAATCTTCCAATATTTGAGGGGCTGCCACAGAAAGAGGAGGGGGACAACCTATTTTCCAAGGCACCTGAAGGCCAGACAAGGGATAATGGATGGAAACTGATCAAGGAGAGATTCAGCCTGGAAATAAGGAGAATTTTCTGACAGTGAGAATAATCAAACAATGGAACAGAAGTTGCCTTCAGAAGTTGTGAGAGCTTCATCCCTGGAAGCTTTCAAGAAGAGACTGGACTGCCATCTGTCAGAAATGATGTAGGGTCTCCAGCTGGCGGGGGGGGGGTTGGACTAGATGACCTATAAAGTCCCTTCCAACTCTGTTCTGGTTCTGCATGACCAGGGATGATGGAATGGGTTACACTTGGATAGATTTGGAAGGCACCCAGGTCTTACTTTGTTTAGCATGAAGCACATCTTATACTGTTCGTGCTAAAATAAGTGATCAGTAATACAGTGTTGAAATACAGATAAGTCCTCAACTTACGACTGTAATTGAGCCTGGCAATTATGTTCGTAAGTCACGATGGCCATAAAGCACCTCATTATGTGATAACCTGGTTTTAGGATCTTTTTTGGCAGCAGTCATTAAGCGAACTCATTGTTCACTATGGGGCATTTTTGCTGAACCAGAAGTAAATGCCAAATTTTGGCAAAAACATTGTAAATCAAGGGTCTTCAAACTTGGCAAGTTTAAAGACAGGGGCGGGTTTCTACCGGTTCAAACTGGTTCGGTAGAACAGGATGTTAAAGTTACATCTGGTTCACCAAACCAGTATTTCAACCAACTGGCTGTCCCCACCCAGTCCTCCCCTTCCAGAACTCTCCATGTGGCCCATTTTTGGTGGAGATAAGTGCAGGATCCACGCGAAGGCTCTGGGAGGGGGAAAAATGGGCCTTCCAGAAGTCCAGAAACGGTCCTGTTTCCGGCTTCCAATAGGTCTCCAGAGCACCAAGGGAGGCTGTTTTTGCCCTCCCAGAGGCCTGGGGGAAGCCTCTGGACTCTTGGGAGAGTGCCTACCATGGCCATACCCACACAGCAACCAGGTAGTGAACCGGTTGCTGGGATTTTTGACTCCCACCCCTGGTTTAAGACTTATGGACTTCAACTCCCAGAATTCCTAAGGTAACATGACTGGAGGAGGAATTCTGGGAGTTGAAGACCACAAGTCTTAAAGCTGTCAAGTTTGAAGACCCCTGTTGCAAATCATGGTTACATGACCTTGGGATATTGCAACGGTGGTCATGGGGACAGGGAGCCTGGCCATCAGAACTTTGGAACTGGCTCACAAGCACTTTTGGGGCATGGTAATCCATCATAACCTTGAACTGTCATATGTCAAGGACTACCTGTATAGACCAATTTGTTCTGCATATCTGTCCAATAAGTACAGTGCAGAATGCGACTCTCCTTGTTATAGAAATTTCTCAATTTGGCAGCTTTAAGATGTCTGGATTCAGAATCTCAGAATTCCCCAGTCTTGCTTTATCTCTCTTGTTTCATGTACTGCTTCAAGCTCGGCTAATTGCGTGAGTGAAAAGTGTGCAAAATCAGCATTGTAGCAGTAAATTCCCAATTCTTTCCTCCTCACTTTTAAATGAGGTTTACCATTGGCTTCCTGCGACGTTTAAACCAGAACCAACCACCAGTTTGGCTTGCCATATGAGCAGCGCTATGGAGTTTCCATTCTGCAGTGACTGAGAGGGCGGCCATTTGGCGATAAAATGAATCAGTAACCCGGAAACCTCAATTAAAAACCTGGGAATAGCAGCTAAACGGGCATCTGCACATATGCTGAAGGCATCGCCATGCAAACTTAGTCAGGAAGGACTTCAATTTGCTGTTATATTGAGCTATAAATCCACTTGTCCTTCATGGATTCTGATTCTTCTAGAATTCTTGAATTTAGCCGTAAGACAGTCAGCTTATAGTAGTAAAGGTGGCTCTCTAGAAGCTAGGAGACAGTGAGTTCTAGTATTGCCTTAGGCATGAAAGCCAGCTGTGTGTCTTTGTGCCAGTCAACAAGAAACTCTGAGTTCTAGTCCCACCTTAGACATGAAAGCTGGCTGAGTGACTTTGGACCAATCACCATGAGAGTGTGAGTTCTAGTCCTGCCTTAGTCAGGTAAGCCAGCTGAGTGACATTGGGCCAATCACTAGGAGGCTGTGAGTTGTAGTCCCCCGTAGGCATGAAAGCCGGCTGGGTGACTTTGGGCCAATCAACAAGAAACTTTGAGTTCTAGTCCTGCCTTAGGCATGAAAGCCACCTGTGTGACTTTGGGCCAATCACCAGGAGATGGTGAGATCTAGCCCCACTTTAGCATGAAAGCCATCAGGGTGACTTTGGGCCAATCACAAGGAGACTCTGAGTTCTAGTCCTGCCTTAGGCATGAAAGCTGTTGGGGTGACTTTGATCCTCTTAGCACAACTCTACCTCACAAGGTTGTTGTTGTGGGGAAAGCATGTAGAGATGGGAACATGAGGTATGTTTATTGCCTTCAGTTACTTATACAAAGTAATAAATGTAGGATAAAAAATCTAATAAACAAGAATGAACAAGAATGAACAGAGAACTGCCATGAAGAGTGTATGGTCTTCTTTTATACCGTTGTATAGATAAAACAAAATACTTTTTAAGACTGTAAGAATGAAGGACGTTTCAGGCCACCAGAGACATCAAACTGACTGGTACTCACTTTGTACATAATAATTAGCAGAGTAATTAGCAGACTAGGAGCATATTATGAAAAAAATTCCCATTGTACAGCTGTAGAAACCAAAGCCGGGTGAGTGAGGCATATCTCTGTTCTCCTGTCCATAAATCAGTCAAGCTTTGTATTGCTTTCTTGCAAATCCAATTCAGATTGTGGAATGCTGTGGTCGCCATCTTGACTTTTTTGACCTCTTCCTTGTGGATCCTGCTTGGGGGGGAAACTGCATGATGGGAATTCATGCCAGCCCTGATGTCGGCTTACTATGTCATTCCCAGAAGAGGTGAAACAGTTTCTTCAAAACCTTCCGCTTGCATTTTTTGGAAGGTTTTCCCCTCGTCCCCTGCTTGCTGTCTGGGGCGACAACATTAGTATATGCCCCTTGACAGTAGAGTCCCAAAAGGAAAATTTACCTCTGACAATCTTCCCCTTTGGAGCATTGTCTTCTTTCCCCTTCCTCGGTGGGAGCTGTGCAGTCAAGGAGCGAAGAAAATATTTAAGTGAAGTTTTATGAGGGATCCCCCTCCTGCACATTCGCTTAATTTGATATGGAATGGCAGTCTGCAAAGATACACATTACCAGTTGGCATCTGCTATTATGTGGCTGAATGTTTCTCGCTAGGTTGCTTTGCCTGCTTTATAGGCAGAGGAGAGCAAATCAAGAGGAAAGTCAGAATAACACAATAACGGGGTTGGAAGGGACTTTGGAGGCCTTTTAGTCTGACTTCTAGCTCAAAACTCATGTACCATTCCAGACAAATGGTTGCCTAATCTCTTCTTAAAAGCCTCCAGTGTTGGAGAACCCACAATTTTTGTTCCACTGATTAATTGTTCTGACTGTCAGGAGATGTCTCCTTAGTTCTAGGTTGGTTGAACATCCATTGCTTCTTGTCCTGCCTTCAGGTACTTTGGAGAATAGCTTGACTCCCTCTTCTTTGGGGTAGCCCCCGAGATATTGTAGCACTGCTATCATGTCTTTCCTAGTCCTTCTTTTCTTTAAACTAGCCATACCCAGTTCCTGCAACCGTTCTTCATGTTTTAGCCTTCAATCCCCTAGTCCTCTTGGTTGCTCTTCTCTGCACTCTTTCTGGCTATGGCATCTCAGCATCTTTTTTATATCAGGCCGAACAAAACTGGATGCATTATTCCAAGTGTGGCCTTATCAAGGTATTATAAAATGGTATTAACACTTTGCGTGATCTTGATTCTATACCTTTGTTAATGCAGCCTAGCAGGGGTGCTTACATTGGGGGTGTTGCTCTTCTGGGACTTTTTAGGGGAGGGGGTTACTCCTGATTTTACTTCAGGATCAAGAGGAAAATGGAGGAACATTTCAGCCAAAGGGAGAATCCTAGCTTCCCTGGAGAGGCCTAAAGAACATAAAAATGTTGTAAATGTAACCGCAGTTGGAAATACCCAGAGACCTTGGCATGGAGTAAGATCAATAGAGTTCTAACCACAGCTAGGCATTATAAATTAATTATTCCAAGCAAATAATATCTTTAGAAGTTTCCAGTTTGTTTTTGGTTGTAGTTCAAGAGACTTGAACATTTAAACTCTGTTCTGTTCTGTTCAGTGCTGGCTTGGAGATGCAGGAAATTAATATTTTAGTTCCTCATCTGTGATCATTCTACAATGTTGGCCTCCAACCTTTTGGGCACCAGGGATCGGTTCCATGCAGAAAGGTTTTTTCCCCCGGACCAGAGGGGTTGTGGTTTTGTGTGCTGCCTGCATCCCCACGGATTGGGGCTTTGCTTGTTTACGCAACCTGGTTTCTGGCATGCCACAACCAGATGAATGGATAGCTGGAAATAGAACAGACAAAGAATGATAAGTATTATGAACTGAATTGAGATAAGATAAATAAAATAAAATTAAGAAAGATAAAAGGGGGGAGAAGCCACATAGAAAATTGAAAGGGGTAATAAGATATGGAATGATATATAAAGTGAGTATGATTTCTGAATTTGTGTCTGTGCGAAGAGTTTTAATCCGGGATCAAGCAGCCTTCAGAAAAGATGTTTTAAGGGTTTTTTTTTATGTTTTATGTTTTGTATGTTTGGTGTATTGTTTATGAAAGGCAATAAAACTTTAATTAGCAAGGAATATAATTTGGATAATAGAATGAAAAGGAGAAGTTGGGATAAGATACGAAGTAAATATCGATATTATAAATTGGAACTATTTTGTATGCTCTATTGGTCTTTTTTAGAAAAGATTTTTTATGTTATTATGCCTTGATTGTTTGTGTATTGTTTTTATAAAACTAATAAAAATTTGTTTGCAAAAAAAATAATAATTACTGGGCTGATCCTAAATTAAAAAAGCAAATGAACACAAATGCCACTTATTTTTCCTGATGGGCAAAACCTAGAGGGTATAGAGACGTTGAAACAAAAGAGGTAAGGGGCCCAGGAGGAATCTGCTAACTCTTGATGCTCCTTCAGGATCTGAAGACCACCCCTTTAGAAGCCCCCTAAAATGTCTGCATCGTGTGTTATTCTGCTCAGGATGCAAAAATAACCAAGATTAGTCCTGAAACATCAGAGGTTCGTGCTTTGCATCTTAAAGGTTCATATTATGTGGACTTTAGAGGCCACAGTGGCTCATTTTAAGAGTCTAGAATGGAGAGAGGTGTTGGCAGGAGACCAAGCCTTTCTGAATCTCCTATTGACAGAAGTCCCCCCCCTCCCCGCCCCAGCCTTCAGCACCCCCCCCACCCCTGTTTCAGCTCTTTTCAGCACCATTGCCTTGGATAATTTTAGGAAAACAGAAATGCTCCATGAACAGCGCTAGAATTAAGCCCCAATTCCTTGCTTCCTCCTTCGCTTCACTTTCCTCCATCAGCTCTCCTCGCCTCTGCGAGGAAGTTGATGCTCTTTTCAGCTACTTCACGTTAACGTCTACACACTACACACTATGCTACACTACACACACACACACAAAGTTCTCAGCGTTGTTCTTTTCTAAGGCTCTGAGTGCATTAACTAGCCGCTTGCCAGAAAAAAATCCGAGAGACGGTTATTCCCTGCTTTTTTGTCTGCCACTCCGGGAATGGAGGGCTTTGGGTAGCCCAGCCGAATCTTATATAATTCATTAGCTGATGATAGGATCAGGATTCTTAAAAAATTGATGTACGCTTAATTTACAGCCATGGTTGTGGATTCCCCCACCCCCATGCATGCATTTTCTTTGTCCTGTGCTAGGATCATGCTCCTCGATGGATGAGAATATGCAAGACGGATGCATTTCGCTCCCATGAAGGGGATGACAAAGAAGTATGTGATCCTCATGTGATCCTCATCCCACAAAATGGCTTTTCGGCTCGTTTTGCAGCTTTCCTCTGAAAAGGAGGACATGATTTTTCTCCTCCCTCCTGACTTAGCTCTTCCAGCCCATGGCTCTTTTACTCATGGCTGTCTTTGCAATGGGTACAACCTCTGAGTTAACAAGCCAGAAACTTACAAATGACCCTGATGATACGAAGCAGGTGGGAAGAACAGTAATGTGTGTATTTACTTGATTTTATTTGTATGGCATCTATTCCTGGAGGCTCTGGGCACCTCAGCATAAAGTATAATAATATTTTTGAAGACCTCCAAATAATGAAGTGGTGATCATATAAAACTGGAGACTAACACGCTCCCCTCAATAAAATGTAGGGCTGCGGTGATATATTAGCATATTTTGTACATTTGGCTTTGCTGTGGGGGCTAGAAACTGTAAAATTGTCTGGGGGCACATCTTAAATGCCCCCACCCATTCAATTTCAGCTAACAGCTGGAGAGCAATGGGCATATTTTGCTTTCAACGAGGGTGTAGTGACTCCATCAAATTAATTGGAATATTTAGGAAGGAATGCCCTGTCTTGAATGAAGGCTATAGAATATTGGTCCAATTATCTCAGGATTGTTTTATCATCCTGATTTTCCACATCCTCAAATTAATGTCTTCTTCAGTCCTACCTGAAGATGCGCCGGGTAATGAACCTTGTTGATTCATTTTGGTTCAATGCTCTGGAACAAAATGAATATTTACCATAATCCTTATGTCACCAGACCAGTAAAAGATGGGGAAGGCTAGTTACTGTGGTGGGAAAAAGAGAAGGATGAAGGCCAGAAATGTAGGAGCTTCTTAGATTGATACCAAGATGCAGAGTCTGTTTTAACTCTGGGTAGGAAACCTCTGGAAATGGCTTCTGTCCTTTAATTCGGGGGTCCCCAACCTTTCTGATTCTGTGGACCCGTGGTGGTAGCTGCTGTTGTGATTTCGGCGGTTTAAATCCTGCGCATGCGCAAATGAAACTTCACTCACCACTTTGGGAGTCTCATTCCCAAAAGTGTGTGGCCTGGTAGCAGTCTGTGGCCCAGAGGTTGTAGACAGTGGGATTCAATTTTTTTTTACTACCAGTTCTATGGGGGTGGCTTGGTGGGGGTGGCAAGGGAAGGATACTGCGAAATCCCCCTTCCCTCCCCATCCCACTAACCTGCTTTCCAGCTCCGTTCTCCTATGCAGGGGAACCAAAGAAGACCCAGCCAATCAGCTGGGACTCAATGGGAGGCAGAGAATAGATGGAATTTGCGGGGCCAGTCAGAGGTGGGATTTGTCGGTTCTCCAAACTACTCAAAATTTCCACTACTGGTTCTCCAGAACTGGTCAGAACCTGCTGAATACCACATCTGGTTGTAGACCTCTGCTTTAATTCTTTCCCTTATGAAAATGGTGGCTGTAGGTTTCCTTGCACTTTCCTTTTTGTGAGAAAACTTCCATTCAATAGAGCTCAGTTGGGGGAAATGTTTCTTTAGCATCTTGTGTCAGACTTGCAAATTAGCAGCTGCCCCATCCCTCCTCTGGCTAGGAGTGGAGAGGAAAAATGAGGTTGCCCCTCAATGCAATTCACATGGTGTGGGAAGAGAATCAGTCTCGTGAATGTCGCCACAGAAATGGGTCTGTGTGGGAGGCAGAACCTGACCACGAGTTCCTACCTGCCAGCCTTTGACATCAATATTTGTAAACTTGAAAAATATAATCAAGTTGGGTTCCCCTGCTCTTGTTTTGCTTACTTCTGATTTTTTTTTTTAATGATGTTAAAAATGGCAGTCAGGAGAGATAGAATCTTCCCTAAGAAATTCTGTGGATTTTAGAAATTCATCTGCCATTTTGAAGTACTTGTGGAGCAAGGAATATGCAGCCCATTCTATATTTGAAGCCTGACTTTACTTATCAAGAATAACTCCCTTTTACGACTCTGTATTCCCTTAATTTAGGGAAGATTCAGGGCCGTTAGATGGAGCTGAGCATTTACTGACCAGATGCCCTTCCTGACACCCATGTGGAGTTCACAGTAGATATTTTTTTCTTTTTGCCCTAGGAGAGAAATATCTGCTGCTACCTTCTGAATGGGAGGCAAGCATCTTCACTGCTAGGCCACCCTGCCACTCATTTTACTTATCAAGAATATATGTCTAAAAATAAGGTTGTCTCAACATAGGAGATTGGGCTGGGCGAACATTTCGGGTTTTAAAACACTCTTGAGATGCGAAATCAGGAATCAAATTTTGTGCCTTACTGTGCCAAACTATGATTATTGTAATTTCATCAATGTCTGTATTTTGAAAATTGTCCAGCAACTTCAATCCATTACTCACTGCTGCCTTTATGTAGTTACTACTGATGAAGTTTGATTTTATGGCCAAATAACTTTATGGGCTCCAATTTTGTATGCTGAGACTACTCTTCATGACTACTTTTCAAATAGACATCTTCTCATTTCTTCTTTAGTAGTATAACAAAGTTGGCATATTCATATGCACAGATTGATAGAAGCGTAGTGTTCGTGGCCATAAAAACAAACCAGGAGATGTTATCTCCTAGGTTCCAATTTTGCCTCCCTTCATTTGAATTTGCATAAGTTATTCTAAAAGATTTGGCAATTTTGTTGAGAACCAAAACATGGATTTTTGGTAGGATGGAGAAGATTGTGCAAGAGAGCATGATAGATTTGGTAGGGCAATCTTGCCAGGCTGGTATTTTTCAGGTTTGGTTGGTTTTCAATCCCTAGTTAGGATCAAGTTAGCTGAGAATAATAAATAAGAAAAATGGTAGACAGCTTATCTGGACATACCACGTAGGAGAATCAGTTTTATTTTGAGGGGTCCTTGATGCTGTCTGAGCTTGGTTATTTTCTTGCAGACGTTTTGTTACCAAACTAGGTAACATCATCAGTGCTAGAAGGGAGTGGCATTTGCTCTCATTTTATATACTAGTGGCTTGGTGATATCCTGGGGCGTGGCACAAAGGCAACACAGTCAGATAATCAGCAGGAGTCCCTTTATTAGCTCCTCAACTTTGCCCTCAATGTCCTGGTTACCTTCTGGCTGGAGAAAAACTCTCCCAGGAACAGCCTTTGGCTGCAGAGAATCAAGTCCAAAATGTGGTCAACAAAAACTGTAAGTCCAATCAAGGCAAGGTGAGGTAGTTAGTCCAGCAGGGCAGGAGAAGGAATTCCAGACGTGAAGGAATGGCAGTAATTCAACACGGTTGGGAGGATGCCAGGAATGCAGATAATCAAAGTCAACACAAGATAAACTCATGTTTGTTCCCAGAAGACGCCGCACTTAGCCCGCATCTCTTTTAAAGTCTCTTGCCAGGTGTGGCTAATAAAGGGAATCCCGCAACCCATGTTGCTTTCTTCTCTGTTCCTTCCTGCATGTACTAGGATGAAGAGGGGGTGGGCCTGGGTCCTCTGAACTCCCTCTCCCTTGTCATATACCCCAATGGGGCCACATTCCCACTCCCTGTCAGTTGTTCATCTTCCTCCTCAGATTCAGACTCCGACAGGGGCATGACAGGCTTGCCACATCAGTGTTGGTGGTAGTGGTCTTGGTGGCTCCGTGATTAGGGTGTTGTTTATTCTTAACTTGTTTGTCTGAGTTGATAGTTTCTTGATTGGGGTAATTGTTTATTTTTTGATGGTTGGTCTGACATTATCTTGGTTCATCTGGGTGTTGATTGCTGGTGAGGAGGTCTTTTGGATTTTTCTTTCCTTTTTGGCTTTTTGATGATCTCTTTTGAATGGTGTGTTGTTTATCTTTCTGTGCCTGCTCAGGGCCAATTTGTCTGAGTGTCAGGCTTCCAGGAATTCTTTAGTGCTTTCTGGACATGGCTTGGTCGAGGATGCTTACAGCTTCTCATCTGAAACTAGGGTTAAGTCTTCCTGTGTGTTGTGAAATTTTGTTTCATTTTGTACGATGCAGAAGTGGATTTAAAGCCTTGCTCAGCCCCAAAGGCGGATGACAGAACATTTTATGAGATCAAAATCTCTACAGCTAAGCCCTGGTGCAGAACTTCATAGTAATGTTAGCTAAAAGGAAAAGTTTCTCAGTTCATTGATTCAGACCATCCTATTGTCCCTCTACACATCCCATTGAGCCATACTCATAGAGGGTACAGCAGACTGTACCAATTCTCATTACAGATGTGGGGAACACATGCCTTTTAAAGAAATTCTGCAATATAAACACGCCTTTAAAAAAAAAGCAAGTATAAAAAAGTAGACAAGAGGAAGAGGCTGAATTATACATTTCCTGCCTATAGGGCTACATTGCTATGTGCAAGGAAGTGTTTTGTTTGAATGCATGGGGGCATTCAAAGAGATGCCCCCCCCTCCCCCCCAATCTGCAGTTTGAGTGAAGATTCTGCTCCTTTCTTCGGCTTGGTGCATAGATGCAATCTCAGCCCTAATCAGGGAGATACCAAGGGAATGGATGTAATGTCCAGGAACTGGCTCCAAAGGTAGACTAAGACCCAGTTTAGAGGAGGATTTTCCCCCTGCCATCTGCCACAGAAACCCTGAAATCTGAAGTGTTGTTGCCTTTCCTCTGTAAATATTTTACTCTGTAAAAAATTTCTCCTCTTACTAAATATGGTGAAATTCGACATTATATTTGTCTGTGAAACATGGCTCAACACATCTCTCCCTGCCTCCATTACCACAGTAATAGACTATCATGTTTACCGATCAGATCGTGAAATCCATAGAGGAGGTGGTGTTGCTATCTTCTATAAAAAGTTCCTACATCGAAAAAACATCCAAGTTACCCAGGAGCTTGCTATTCCTGAGACCATCATCTGTGAACTGTCCTTAAATATCACGTTTCAGTTCTTACTATGTTTCAGAGCCCCCGATTATGACATCAAACATGCAAACAAGCTAAATACACTACTAACATGGGCAGCATCCTGCCCACACGCTTTTATCTTTCTTGGTGACTTCAATCTACCTCATATTAAATGGACCCTTAACGATTGTATAACTGAACTCACACATGCAAACTTCTACAATGCTGTAACAAATCTGGGACTAGAACAACAAGTAACCAACAACACTAGACTAAACAACTGCCTCAATCTCATTTTCTGCAATAGTTTGAATTCAATTTATGGAATACAAATTAAAGAACCCTTTTCCAACAGTGACCACAACATGATTGACTTTTGTCTCAACATACGTCCACACAAAAATCATCACAACAACAGAATCCCCAATTATAACTTCAAAAAAGGCAACTATGATCTTATATACAACGATCTCTCATCCCTTGATTGGCAATTTCTATTCACTGGATGCAATACTGTAAAAGACCATTACAACATATTTTTACTTGAAGTCAAATGAGTCATCAAACTATATGTACCAATAACAACTCCCAAAACCAGAAAAAACAAATTACCCATAACAATAAGGAAGTTTCAATCCAAAGAGAAATCACTTTGGCGGAAAAACAAATCTGGTCACGTTGCCAACTTCAAAAGCCGATACAAAAATTTGTGCCACCAGATAAAGACTGAATGCACCAATTATCACATTAAACAAGAAGAAAATCTTCTACACACCAATTCCACCTGTGCTTTCTACAATTGTGTAAACAACAAACTAAAAGATTCAAGGTCCATCCCACCCCTGCAAGGACCTAAGGGTAAAGACTGCAACGACGACACCATTAAAGCCAACATCTTTAACACATTCTTCGGCTCAGTATTTGTAAACAGCAATGGATCATGCCCAGTATTTCTTAGTCAAACCACAGACAACTACAATGATCTAATACATATCGATTTTACAGAAGACAATGTTGAAAAAGCACTACGCAACCTAAAACCATCTCTATCTATTGGACCGGACGGAATATATGCCTACTTCTTAAAAAAGCTATCCACTGCCCTAGCCGAACCTCTAAGCATAATCTTTGAAAAATCTTTCAGGACCAGCTCCTTGCCAAAACTATGGTCACAAGCCACGGTCATCCCTATCTTCAAAAAGGGAGACCCCAGCCTAGTTGAAAATTATAGACCAATCTCTTTATGCTGCGTCACCTGTAAAGTCATGGAATCAATTATTAACCAATCCATCATCCTCCACTTAGAAACAAACAACCTACTCT
This sequence comes from Hydrophis major, assembly GCA_033807585.1. Lineage (NCBI taxonomy): Eukaryota > Metazoa > Chordata > Lepidosauria > Squamata > Elapidae > Hydrophis > Hydrophis major. The sequence goes on from CM066336.1 coordinate 5,651,610, forward strand.
CTAATAAACAATTTGGTTTCAGGAAAAAACTATCATGTAATCTGCAACTATTACACTGCAAAAACATATGGACTACACAACTCGATCAGGGCAAAGCAATAGACGCAAACTACATAGACTTTTGTAAAGCCTTTGATTCAGTGGTACACAACAAACTACTTCTAAAAACTAAAATCTTATGGTATCTTTGGATAACTGCATAACTGGATAGAAGCATTCCTGTCAAACAGACAACAAATGGTCAAAATTGGGATCATCCTATCAAATTCTGTATCAAATTCTGTCAACAGTGGTGTCTCCCAAGGCAGGGTTCTAGGTCCAACTCTTTTCATACTCTACAAAAATGACCTCTGTGATCATATCAAGAGAAACTGCGTTCTCTTCGCTGATGATGTAAAGCTGTTCAACACCACAGACAATACTGCTACCCTTCAAAAAGACCTTGACTATGTATCAGAATGGTCAAACAAATGGCAACTTCAAATCTCAACAAATAAATGCTCTGTCCTACATATTGGCAAAAAAAAATTCAGAAAATAAAATACAGGCTGAATAGTCAAGACCTTGTTGATGATCCAAGCTCTGTAAAGGACCTTGGAATACTCATCTCTAATGATCTAAGTGCTAGAGCCCACTGTAACTACATAGCCAAAAAGGCGTTAACCTAATCTTACGTAGGTGTTAACCTAAGGCGTTAACCTAATCTTACGTAGCTTTTTCTCTGGTAATATTACACTACTAACTAGAGCATACAAAACATTTGCTAGACCAATACTTGAATATAGCTCATCAGTCCAGAACCCACATTACATATCTAATATTAACACAGTTGAGAAAGTCCAGAAATATTTCACAAGAAGAGTTCTCCACTCCTCTACTCGTTGCAGAATACCTTATGCCACCAGACTTGAAATTCTAGACCTAGAAAACTTACAACTATGCCGCCTTCGGTCCAACCTTAGTATAGTACAGTATAAAAAATCATCCATTGCAATGTCCTACCTGTCAATTAATACTTCAGCTTCAACCATAACAACACAAGAGCACACAATAGATATAAACTCAAGGTAAACCGCACCAAGCTTGATTGCAGGAAATACGACTTCAGCAACAGAGCGGTCAATGTCTGCAATACTCTACCTGACTCTGTGATTTCTTCCCCAAACCCCCAAAACTTTAACCTTAGACTGTCTACTATTGACCTCCCCGCTTTCCTAAGAGGTCTGTAGGGGGCGTGCATAAGCGCACCAACGTGCCTACCGTCCCTGTCCTATTGTTTCTTTTATATATTTTTTATTTTTCTTATATGTATCCATGTATTCATAACTATGTTTTTACTTATACCTATTATCTTGTAAGCAATTGACAAGAATAAATAAATAAAATAAATAAATAAATAAAATAAAACAGGCGGGGGGGAGAGAAAGTTACACACACGCACACATATATGTATACATATACATATATAACAAAACACCGTACTTCAAATGTAGTACTGCCTACTACCCAATGTGGGCTTTGTATTTTCTTTGTGGGATTTATTTTTAATGGGTCTAATTTAAATGCCACCATTTTTCTTCATCCAAAAAACAAGCAGAACCCTGAAGAATCTTTTCTTTAAGCAGACAAATTCTTTATTGGAGGATCCAATATAATAAGTACTTTGTATTTATTATAAAAAAAATACTTTATTTCTTCTTCCTCCCTCTCTCCCCCCCTTCCCCTCCCCCTCCCCCTCCTCCCTCCCTCTCCCCCTCCCTTGTCCTCCCCTCCCTCTCATTCTTCCCCTCCTCCTTTTCTCCTCTCCTTTCCCCTTACCCCTCCCCCACCTTCCCTCTCTCCCTTCCTCCTCCTCCTCTCCTCTCTTCCTCTCCCCTTCCTCCTCCTCCTCCTCCTGCTGCTGTTATCTTTCCTTTAAAAAGTCCAGGGAAAACGTATTTTAAAATAATATTAAGAGGGTTTTTACAAAGGCTTCTCTGAAGCTTCTTCTGCCCCTCTCCATCTTTTATTTCCATTGTATCTCTGCCTTGGCCTCTGGGCAACTGTTGGTTTCTTTTCCCTGCTGTGTAGCTTGTAGAAATGTGGCTTCCTGCCTTGTTTACTGTTTATTTGAGTTCCAGAGTGATTTACAGAGCCAGCATAGCGGTCAGCTTTAGGAAAACCGATGGCCTGGGCAAGCTGCGAGCTCTCGGCTTTGCTCAAATGGGCCCATTTACCGCTTGTTCTCGGACAGGGTTGGGGGTGGTTTATTTTCCTCCCCAGCCGCTCTTCCTTATTGCCTTTTCTTTCCTTTTCAAGCTCTTCTCTGACCTGCAGGAACCGGCCTTTGTATCGAGCATCAAATAAGCAGAGATTCCCTGAGTCAATTATCTCAACAAGCTCTTTAGCCACCGGTGATGATCAGACGGAAGGAGCTCTTCTCCGTGGCCAGCTTAGAAGGCCGAAGACCAATCTTCCTTCTCCAATGAGTTCTCAGCGGCTCTCGGCTGATTCATGTCTGAAGGGCCTATAACCACAGAGGCTAATAATGTGCCTCCTGTGTTTATGCTTTTACATCTGCCCAGGCCTTTGGTTCCACAGATAACTGGGTTGGACCGCCAAGACTGCACAGTGAAACTGCGAAGAAGAAAGGGTGTGTGTGTGTAAGGGGGGAAACGGAGGTTGAAGAAGGTAGGAAAGAGCCAGAGGAAAAGAAAGATGAAGAAAAGAAGTCAGCAGGTGCCAATTATACTTTTAAGGCTACCTCTTCTTTTCAGGTACCTTTACGATACAGGAAACGTCTCTCCTGCAGATGTTTCTGGTGGCAGTGTTGATGGCGTCTAATTGCCTCTTGTCAATTGAGGCCACTTTAACACAGTGCTGCTCCTGGTGTCCCCAAACCTTCAGAAGCAGAATGAAGGTTTCTGGCTTGTAATGGTGAGCATAAGGAAGCAGCTGGACAACAGACAAACCTCAACACATCCCCTAACATCAGGAAGGAAGGATGGGAGGGAGGGAGGGAGGGAGGGAGGGAGGAAGGAAGGAAGGAAGGAAGAGGGATGAGAAGGAAGGGGAAGGGGGCAGGAGAAGAAAAGAAGGAGAAGGAGAAGAAGAAGGAAGGGAAGGGGAAGGGAAATACTTTTTTTGCTACTTTATAAGCTCTAGTCCCCTGTTGAAGCTACTTGCTTCAGGCCTCCCTGGTTGGACTACTGAAGGGAATTTCCCTGCCTTATAGGACAGGATTTGTTAATAGAAAATAGTTTGAGATTTGGAGGAGAGTTGAAAGATGAGTTTCTTCCAATGGATAGAGTAAAAATCACAAAACAACTACCTAGCAGAAGTTTGGGGTACATCACAGCTAAACTGGAAAGAGATTGGATCTCCAGCATGGTTGATTTCCTATTGGCATAAAATTATCCTTCGGAAATTACTTTATTGTGGACTGCGATGTCAGAATCAGACATGAATTGGGAGTTCTCTTTATCAAGATTTATTATCATGAAAGAATAACACTATAAGAATTATAGCAAGGGAACTAGTTTTCTATTTAGAACCAATCTACTTTAGTACATATTAAGGTGGAGACTTTCTGAGTCTTTTCCTCCCCGTTTTAAGTTATATCAGTGGGTTCTGTTTGGGAGAGCTTTAGCTGGTGGTTTACTTAAAGGTATCAGGAATCTGTCCATCATTTTCTCCCAACCCATCTCATGTTGGGCCATTTTTGCAGCCAACCCAAATTCTGCCTCCTGCCAAAAGCTAGATGAGTAGCAGAATTTGGCCACCACTTCAGAAAGTCCACCTTGAATCCAATATGTGATCTTGCTGTGGCTGACCCACACCTGGTGAGAGGTGATGATTTGAAGCAAACATACCACCTTGCTATTTAATGAGGCAAAGATAACAGAACTGGAAGCGACCTCAGACTTGGAAATCAATGCTGCTGGGCTTAAATCGGTTTTCTTTTGCTCAGGACAGTAAAGGTTGGAGCTGTAAAAAAAAAAAGGGGGGGGGGAGGCAGCCCCTAATGTCTTGCAGGGCCAACTGCCATCCATGGCGAGGAAAAAGCAAAGGTGGTATATTTCATGTTTATTCATCAGAAGGTCCACTCAGCAGTTCCAGCCCTAAACGGGATTGGAATACAGCAATTGCCCACGGCTGCTGAAGGGTTTTCGTTATCTATGTGCTCCAGAAAGAAATTAACAACAACAGGTGGTATGATTTAATAACTCCTGTGTAATAACATCTGTCAAAAAAAAAAAAGGGTTGAGCATATTTGGCCAAGGTTATGAAGTACTGCTTTTAATACTGCTTTACAGTGTTAAAAGCAGCCAGGATTTCCAGCTCTGAATTTCACAGAGAACATTATTTTGTTTGCTACAGCAAGAACAGCAGAACAGCTGTCCAGATGTGTAGAGGTTCATCTTTTTGAATTACTGGCAGAGCTGGAAGAGATAGAAGGACGTTGGAAAGCTCTAAGTGAAAAAGCTTTGCTAAAATTTGGCTTTTTCTCTCCTCAACTTCTTGTGCCTTTGTAAAATGGTTGGTTTCAAAACCTTTGAAGACAATGGGGAGAAGGAGGAGGAAGAATAACAGGTTAACAGGAGTTGGAAGGGATCTTGGAGGTCTTCTATTCCAACCCTCTCCTCAAAGTCCCACCATTTACTGCTGTCTCTTTATAAGAAGAGAACAGAAGAGTTGGAAGGGACCTTAGAGATCTTCTAGTCCAACCCACTGCTTAGGCAGAAAACCCTATATCATTTCAGACAAATAATTATCCAATCTCCTGCAGTATTGGAACATGTACAATTTCTGGAGGCAAGGTGTTCCACTGATTAATTGTTCTGACTGTCAGGAAATTTCTCCTTAGTTCTAAGTTGCTTCTCTCCCTGATTAGATTCCACCCATTGCTTCTTGTTCTGTCCTCAGGTGCTTGGGAGAATAGGTTGACTCCCATTTCTTTGTGGCAGCCCCTGAGATATTGGAACACTGCTATCATGTCACCCCAAGTCCTTCTTTTCATTACACTAGGCATATCCAGTTCCTGCAACTGTTCTTCGTATGTTTTAGTCTCCAGTCCCCTAATCTTCTTTGTGTCTCTCCTCTTTCAGGCAAAGCATTGTCCAATCTCTTCTTGAAATCCTCCAGTGATAGAGCACCCACAACTTCTGGGGGCAAGCCATTCCACTGATTAATTGTTCTCACTGTTGGGAAACGTCTCCTTAATTCTAACTTGCTTCTCTCCATAATTAGTTTAGCATGGATTTCCATCTTGGATTCAAAGCACCACATTAACAAGCAGGTTTGCATATCATGGTGAGCCATGCTTTGGTTTAACTAAGATTTGCTCAAGCCGAAATGTCTAGTTCACTGATGATAAGCCATAAATCATAGCATTCAACTCAAACCAGGCAAACTCCCTGGGCAGCTTTGGAAGAGTTTGGGCTCACCATCCTCCAGCCCATGCCAGCTCCGAGTTTTAATCATGCTGAAATATCTACCTTTATTGTAATGAAAATTCATGACTTGTTTGCTCCTGAATGGAATTGTTGAAGCTGTGATCCAACAGATGTCCAAAGGATGGTCAAAGCCAGATCATTTCTGCCTAGAGACATTTTTTTTTAAAAACGATTATGACAAATGTGATCTTTTGTGGGTTTTTCTCCCTCCGCTACAATGAACATTTCTGCTTTAGCTATTTCGTCTTCTTTTTCTGAAATAGTTTTAAATCAATCAATTCTGCACTCATATGGCCCATTCTTCCACTGAAGCATGAAGAGCTGATATTTCCCCAATCCTTTTAAACTCCCCTATGCCTTTTATTTGCTCCCCTCCAATTCTTATTTTGCATTTTTTTTTGGATGTTACTATTGTTTGGAACAATCAGTTTACGAGCTACTCCAGCTATACTATCTGCAATGCAAAAATCTGATCAGCCACTGGAGGGCAGCGAAAGGAGTTCCACAAAATACCTGGCTTTGCTGCCCTCTAGTGGTCTCCCAGAATTTTGCACTCTTTATACAATAGCGCGAGTTAGTAGAAATTCAGTGAATTAATCCATCTTTCATCCCCTATACATATTTATTTGCCAAACAAAATGTTTCCGTTTGCACTGTCAAAGTTGTTGAGTTAATGTGTCCCTTGCTTGAAGAACAGTGTGCAGTACGGATGGTGGTAGTGGTGTGTATGCGGAAAACTTGTGCAAAATTCTTAATGATTTGTGTGAAAGTATACAAAAGTTTGAACGAGGATATTGAGTTCAGTGGAGCCCTGTTCCCCTTGGCTGGCTGGAATACCGCAGGCATAAAAAGTCAGTTTGATGTATGTGTGTGCTTTTGTGTGTGTGTGTATGTGTGTGTGTGTGCACACTTTTGGAATGTGTGGCTCCTTTGACAGTTGGTCACATACAGGTAGTCCTTGACTTATGGCCACAATTGAGCCCAGAATTTATGTTGCTAAGTGAGAAACCCGTTAAGTGGGTTTTGCCTCATTTTATGACTTTTCTTGCCACATTTGTTAAATGAATCGCTGCAGTTGTTAAAACAGTAACATGGTTCTTAAGTGAATCTGGCTTCCCCAGTGCTTTTTGCTTGTCAGAAGGTTGCCAGAAGGGATCACGTGAACCCGGGACACTGCGACCATCATAAATAGGAGCCAGTGGCCAAGCATTTGAATTTTGATCCCATGGCCGTGGGGATGCTGCAATGGTCGTAAGTGTGAAAAATGATCTTAAGTCACTTATTTCAGTGCCGTTCAGTGGTGGGATTCAAGCATTTTTTACTACCGGTTCTGTGGGCGTGGCTTGGTGGGCGTGGCAGGGGTAGGTTACTGCAAAATCCCCATTCCCTCCCCACCCCACTAACCTGCTTTCCAGCTCTGTTCTCCTGTGCTGGGCAACCAAAGGAGACCCAGCCAATCAGCTGGGACTCGGGAGGCAGAGAATAGATGGGGTTGGTGGGGCCAGTCAGAGGTGGGATTTGCCAGTTCTCCGAACTACTCAAACTTTCCGCTATTGGTTCTGCAGAACCATTCAGAACCTCCTGAATACCACCTCTGGTGCCGTTTTAACTTCGAAACGGTCACTAAACAAACCGCTGTAACCTGAGGACTACCTGTATTTATTTTCTTCGGCTCATTGGCCAATTCTAGGAGGGGAAAGTAAGTCACCCCCTTTTCAACCCAGGGAAGAAACACCTGGCAGGTGTCACTGAAGGAGTCAGCTTGGTGCTTTTTATAAGCTGCCTCCCCTCCCTGCTGGCAAGAGGAGGAAAGGACCAAGGTGGCCAGGATGAAAGCAGCCTAGCCCAGGGGTGTCCAACCTTGGCAACTTTAAGACTTGTGGACTTCAACTCACAGAATTCCTCAGCCAGCTTGCGAGTTGAAGTCCACAAGTCTTAAAGTTGCCAAGGTTGGACACCCCTGGCCTAGCACATTTGCTGTCTCAGATGAGGTAAATGGAGTGAGGCCGTCCGAAATGCTAGCAGCGTGAATCTATTTTACAGTCAGCAGTTGCAGAGATGGTCGTTTGTGCCCATTTTATCTGCATGCCTGGAAATTCCACCTTTGGAGCAGGCTCTGGTGAACCAGCGGGAGTTCTGCTTCAGTGCCACGGACAGGCTGGCATTTCTGATGGGGGAAGAGGGCAAAAAAAAGGGGGGAGGAAAGTCCAGCGCTAAACCATCCCAAATCAAGCTGCCCAGAAGGCATCACAAGCAGACCTGGTCAAAACTTGGCCGTTTTTCCCCCCCCCCCACTCTTCGCCCTCTTCCCTGGGAAACAGATTCACGTGAACGTCAAATTGTCCTTTCTGATTCATGGGGCTGCGTGAAGGCCAATCAAATGGTTGAGTCATCCAGATAAGGAGGAGATGCAATAGAATAATAAGAGGTAGAAGAGACTTTGGAGGTCTTCTAGTCTGCTCAAGCAGGAGACCCTAAACCTGCGATGGCGAACCTTTTCCATGTTGCGTGCCAAAAGTGTGCCTGCGCCGATGATACAATGCATGCGCAACTTCCCCGCCCAGGGGTGGGATTCAAATGTTTTAACAACCGGTTCTGTGGGCCTGGCTTGGTGGTCATGTGATTGGCTGGGCGTGGCAACTCAATATCACTCACATCGAGGCACGCATCTTCTCACTTGGCCTCTCATGAATGTGGGGATGCTTGCAACAGTCGTAAGTGCGAAAAATGGTCATAAGTCCCTTTTTTCAGTGCCATTGTAACTTTGAATGGTCACTCCACACAAGCAAAGTACCAGCAAAAGAGGAAGAAAAAACTCCAGAGAAGTTCCAGAGACAGGAAGTCCAGTCCTGCCAAGAATGTAATAAGGGTTAACCGAAAGGCAGTTTCTGTAAGCAACACCAGAATGTTTCCTTCCTGCCTTCCTTACAGGATTAGACCAGGAATTTTTTCTAACAACTGGTTCTCTGAACTGCTTGGAATGTTAACAACCGGTTCTAGCGAATAGGTGCAAACTGGTAGAATCCCACCCCTGTGCGTGACCCTCTGCGCATGCACCACACATCTCTCCGTGTGCGCATGCAACCCCACCACATGCCACATGCGCGTGCATCTCCCCCCGCGTGCATCTCCCCCTGCACATGCGTGGCAGATACCTGACAATCAGCTGGCTGGGGGTTCTTCTGGGCGACCTCTCACATGCTGGCAGAAGTGGCTCTGCATGCCCCTTCCGGCTTGCATGCCATAGGTTCGCCATTATGGCCCAGAATCATTCCGGTCTCTTCTCCAAAACCTCCAATGTTGGATGGTCTGATGGAGATTCTCAGTCTTCCAAGTCATGGTTTCCCCAAAGAACAGAAGAAGCTCAGAGGTGGGATCTGAGGGGTGTAACGACTGGTTCGGTGTTTTACATTTTGCGTGCATGTGTGAAACGTCGTCAGCTTGCTGCCTGGACAGCTGAGCAGCGCAGCTGCGTGCAGGGAAGCAGCATTTGAGAAAGCGCTTTTCTTTAGCGTAAAGCAGCTGAGGTTGAAAAAGCAGGAAATAAAGGTCAGGTAAAAATCCAGGCAGGCGGGTGAGCCAAAACAGCAGCAAACACAGAACTGGTTGGGTGTCTGCTGCTCTTCAGAGCTACTGGTTCTACAGAGCCAGACAGAACCAGTAGAATCCCACCTCTGAAGAAGCTGCTTGAATGGAGAAGCGAAATGCCTTTAAGAAAAAACAAAGGAAGTCCAGTTGCCTCTTGGAAAAGCACCCCTGGAGGCCATAACCTTCTACTGGTTATTTGAATTGTCCGGAAATTTCTCCTTAGTTCTCCTCTGGGTTGCTTTTCTCCTTGATTTCTTTCCATTCATTGCTTCTTGTCCTGCCTTCGGGTGGTTTGGGGAACAAGTTGACTTCCTCTTTTTCTGTGCCAGCTCCTCAAATATGGGAAGACTGCTATCATATCCCCCCACCCAGTCTTCTCTTTATTGGACTATAAATATCCAGCTCCTGCAACCGTTCATCATATATTTTAGCCTCCGTATGGATAGAAGTGGTGTGGTGGCCTAGAGGTGGAACTCTCGCTTTACAATTGGGAGGCTGTGAGTTCAATCCTAGGTAGAGGCAGATATTTCTCTCTCTGGGCACAGTGAAAATATATCTGCTGAAAAAAAACTCCGCATTGGTGACAGGAGGGGCATCCGGCCATTAAACACTTAGCTAGCTCCATTCAGTTGCCCAGACTCCACCCTATAAAAGATTATGGGGTCCTTAAAATATGATGATGATGATGGATTGTCTTTCAGATGAATGGAGTTTGGAGTGGGTCAAAGTTTCCCCGGAGGATCAGATCCATCACTTACAGGGATGGACACTCCAGAATGCCTCAATTTCTCAGCTCTCCTGTGCGGAGTGCTTTCTTAGAAAGTGTGGTCTGGCATCTACGGTATATCTTTTTCGCATCTGAGATTGGCTCTCCAAAAAAAAAAAATCACAGCGTTTTGTCCCTATATTGCACTGTGTTTTAGTCGCACTGTTTTAACCCATGGAATAATTTCAAAAAGATACATTATTTGGTACTGGGTTTCATTTGCCTGTAGCGTTCCTCTCTGATCTGTAAGGCTGTTTTTAGGGCTGTTTTGTTGTCTGGAAAAGGATAAAACTGCCTACTGTAAATAAACCGTTTCCAAAAGCAGCAAATTTGCAGGGAAGTGTTGTGTTGCCTTGAAGATCAGGGGGTGGCATATGTTTTCCATCTGAAAGGGTCAATCTGGGAAGCCTCAACGACGTTAGTGACTTTTTAAAGGTATGAATCAGTTTTAAAAATCACAGCATTTGAAAACAAATGCCAGCAAACTGTTAAGTTGTCGTGAATGCAAAAAAAGCAAATGAACAAAAAAAAAATTCTAACCCCAAACCCACCCTTAAAACGTGAGGCGGAACAGCCAACAGGGAGTGGAAATGTGGCTCCTGAGGTTGTGCAGGAGGCTGGAGAAGGGCAGAGGCCGGCTGAGCAGTCAGAGGAGTCAGAGGAGGACCCAGGCCCATCCCCTCTCCATCCTAGGGCACGCAGGGAGGAGAGGATCAGGGGAAAGCGTGGTCTACTCGGGAGGAGAGGGCCATGATCCTCTTCATGGGTTGCAGGTGTGAGATCTGCATAAGAGTTTGGACCTGCGTGCTAACAGAGGCCGGAGACAAATTAGTCTTTTATTCCTAGAGGAGCTTTATCTTGGTTTGCATTCTTCCAACGGACTGTACCTGGTTATTTATCTTCCTGAAGTTGGTAATTGTTTATCCTTGTCTGTCGTGGAACTTTTATTCAGTGTGGTTTGTTTTTGCTTTTTGCTTCGTTATCTGCTCTTTGAATTTGAACTGTGTTTTCTTTCGTTTGGAATGTTATTTTGAAAATAGTTTAATCTTCAACTGTGAACAGTTAAATAGGGAAGCCAAGTTGAAGGCATTAAAGGACCTTTATTTACGTTTTGGTTTTTGTTATATTTCTGATACACTCCGGGTCATCACAACTGCTATCATGTCACCCACTGGTGGGATTCAAACTTTTTTTACTCCTGGTTCTGTGGGTGTGGCTTGGTGGGCGTGGCAGGGGAAGGTTACTGCAAAATCCCCATTCCCTTCCCACCCCACTAACCTGCTTTCCAGCTCCATTCTCCAAAGAAGACTCAGCCATTCAGCTGGGACTTGGGAGGCAGAGAATAGATGGGGTTGGTGGGGCCAGTCAGAGGTGGAATTTGCTGGCTCTCTGAACTACTCAATATTTCCGCTACCGGTTCTCCAGAGCTGGTCAGAACCTGCTGAATATACTACCTCTGTTGTCACTCCAATGTGCAGTTTTTAATCACGACTGCATGATTCACTCAATAACCCCAGTAGTTCATTAACAACCCTGGCACAAAAAAAAAAAAGGTCCTAAAATTGTTTGGGACTCAGTTAGCAGTAGAAAATCTGATTCCAATTGTGGCCATAAATTGAGGAGTACCTATATACTGAAGTCTGAATATCCTTCCTGACTTTATAAACTTGTGTTTCCTGTGAATATTTCTTTCCCTCCAACTTCCTGTGACTCTTAATGTTCCCACTGGAGGCTGCTGTATCTTCACAAGGAGTGGAAATCTTGCTTGCTGGAGCACCCGAGGACCATACAAATAGAGATATGGCCTTGTTAACTTGGTTGTTTTTCTTTCTTTGTGTGGAGGTTTTCAACTGCAAGAGCGTTTGTAAGTCATTAAAGAATCTTCTGCCAGAAATGGCTGTGTGTTGTGAGTTGTGCCCTACTCACGGGGCTGCCTCTCTTGAACCATCACTGGAGGTGTGTGTCCTTTTCACAAGCTCCTCTCTCTCTCTCTCTCTCACACACATACACATACACACACACACACAGAGGGGTGGGATTCTACAGGTTCACACCTATTTGCTAGAACCGGTTGTTAACATTTTAAGCAGTTTGGAGAACTGGTTGTTAGAAGAAATTACTGGCCTAATCCTGTAAGGAAGGCAGGAAGGAAACATTCTGGTGTTGCTTACAGAAACTGCCTCTCCGTTAACCCTTATTACATTCTTGGCAGGACTAGACTTCCTGTCTCAGGAACTTCTCTGGAGTTTTTCCCCCCTCCTTTGCTGGTACTTTGCTTGGGTGGAGTGACCATTCAAAGTTACAATGGCACTGAAAAAAGTGACCATTTTTCACACTTACAACTGTTGCAGCATCCCCAGTCATGAGAGGCCAGGTGAGGAGATGCATGCCTCAATGTGAGTGATGTTGAGTTGGTCAACATCACTCAGCCAGTCACATTACCACCAAGCCACACCCACCAACTAAGCCATGCCCACAGAACCGGTTGTTAAAATAATTGAATCCCACCCCTGCACACACCCTTCCCAGTTGAGGGCCTGGCTACTGGCTTGCTTCCCTTCCCCGCTTAACTCTCAAACATAACTCCATCCCATGTGTTGCTAAATATTTAAAGCATTAATAGGCTGCCTTGTTTCATGGCACGTCAGCACGATCAAAGAACATGTCAGTTATAATAAATACGTATGAGACTAACAAGAAATGTCAGAGTTTGAAAGATTGAAGAGGTTGGAGGGGGGGAACCTGTTAAAACGTGAATTTAAAAAAGGGAGATTTTGCCTCCTTGTACAAAAAGCTGCAGACTTAAACATGCAATTAGTCCTTGTCTTACAGGCATTCATTTAGTGACTGTTTAAAGCAGGGGTGGAATTCAAAATTTTTAACAACCGGTTCTGTGGGTGTGGCTCAGTTGGTGGGAATGGCTTGGTGGTCATGTGACTGGCTGGGTGTGTCCAACTCAACATCACTCACATCACATCGAGGCACGCTTCTCCTCACCTAGCCTCCTATGACTGTGGGGAGGCTACAACAGTTGTAAGTGTGAAAAATGGTCACTTTTTTCACTGCCATTGTAACTTTGAATGGTCACTCCACACAAGCAAAGTACCAGCAAAGGAGGGGGGAAAAACTCCAGAGAAGTTCCTGAGACATGAAGTCCAGTCCTGCCAAGAATGTAAAAAGGGTTAACGGAGAGGCAGTTTCTGTAAGCAACACCAGAATGTTTCCTTCCTGTCTTCCTTACAGGATTAGGCCAGTAATTTCTTCTAACAACCGGTTCTCCAAACTGCTTAGAATGTTAACAACCGGTTCTAGCAAATAGGTGTGAACCGGTAGAATCCCACCCCTGCAAATCTCCCTAATCAGCTCTTGTTCCTCGGCTGTTCCCTTTTTGGGCAGCTCTGTCATGCATACACTGGAAACATTTTCCAGCTGTTCTTCTGCCTCACTGATGTCCAACTCCGAAGGCAGCTGATAACTGTCAGACGGCCCTGGACCCATCTCTGCTCCGACGCAGAACACTTGTCAGAGATTCCAGGACTGGCCCATTCCTGCCCAACCTCCTCATTGTCCAAGTCTGCTGCCAGCTCTGTTGGCCGCTGGCGGGCCACAATACAGCTCTCCTGAAATGGGTTTCCAAACCCCAGTTATGGGGCACTCAAGTAAAATTGATTCCTTCCATTCTCTCTTCTTATTGGCAATATACCCTTTCCCCCCTTTGCCCCCCGTGTAACTATTAACTCAGCTGAATCCATTTAGATCTTGCTGACTATCTCAGGCTTCCTACAACTGTGGACCATGATTAACACGCCAATACCAGGGCATTATTCGTGTTCGCTGTTTGTATGCCTCTGGCTGGAAAACCTGCTACTTTTGAGGAGACATCTGTTAGCTTTAATTTCACTCTAGTCCAAGGTTGCTAGTACATTCCTTCAGTTTTTGACAATTAGATTACAAATACAGTAGGGATAGAAAACCTTCCTCATTCACCTTGGGGAGAATGGAAAGAATCTATTAGAAGCTGAAGGACGTCACATAGCAGCTTTTAACAGAGGAGTTCCTGACCTGCACATTTTTAGAAATAAGAAATGATAATCATAATCTGGTTGAAAATCTATATCAGTGCTTCTCAATTTTGACAGTTTAAGAGGGGTGAGTTTCAACTCCCAGCATTCCTCAGCCAACATGGAAAAGACAAAGATCCAGACAAATACATGCCAATTGGCAAGCAGGCAAATTTTGATCACATGCCCACAGGGACACTGCAACTGTCCTAAGTGTGAATATCGATCACTTTTTTCAGTGCTGTTGTAACTTTGAATGGACAATAAATGAATGGTTGGGAGTCAAGGATTACCTAGCTGTGGGGAAGGGAGAAGCCATGGCAAAAGAGAGACCCCCTATAACCAGGGGTGGGCTTTAAAAATTTTAGCAAAGCGTTCTCTGCCTGGTTGCTGGGTGGGTGTGGCCATGCTGGTTGTGGCCTAGTTGGCCTCCTGCACCATGGCTGGGGGGGGCGTTATTTTGCCCTCCCCAGGCTCCGGAGGCTTTCCTCAAGCCTCTGGGAGGGTGAAAATGGCTTCCCCGGGCTCCAGAGGCTCTCTGGAATCCAGAAGCAGGCCCATATCTGGCTTTCCTGAACTTCTGGGAGGCCCATTTTTCGCCTTCCCCGAGCCTCCATGCGCACCCTGCACTTACCTGCATCCCAAATGGGCGATGTGGGGACTCCTGGGAGGGAGGAGAGGGGTGGGCAGGGGCCAACCAGGGGTGGGATTTGGGGGTTCTCCAAACTGCACAGAATCTTAGCTAGGGGCTCTCCCAAACCCTGTGAACAGGTATGGGATTCTACCAGTTCGCACCTATTCGCTAGAACCAGTTGTTAATATTCTAAGCAGTTTGGAGAACTGGTTGTTAGAAGAAATTCCTGGCCTAATCCTGTAAGGAAGGCAGGAAGGAAACATTCTGGTGTTGCTTACAGAAACTGCCTCTCCGTTAACCCTTATTACATTCTTGGCAGGACTGGACTTCCTGTCTCTAGAACTTCTCTGGAGTTCTTTCCCCCTCCTTTGCTGGTACTTTGCTTGTGTGGAGTGACCATTCCAAGTTACAATGGCACTGAAAAAAGTGACTTGTGACCATTTTTCACACTTACGACTGTTGCAACATCCCCACAGTCATGAGAGGCCAGGTGAGGAGATGCGTGCCTTGATGTGAGTGATATTGAGTTGGCCACGCCCAGCCAATAACATGACCACCAAGCCACACCCACCAGCTAAGCCACGCCCACAGAACCGGTTGTTAAAAAATTTGAATCCCATCCCTGCCTGCGAAAGCCCAACAGCCCAACCCTGAATTTAACCCTTCAAGACATTCCTGAGAAACAGCTAAAATTTTGTGGAGATTCTCAATCATCCAGCTTCTTCCATTCCCTGCTGTGCTGCCAGGGCTGAAGAAGCTTTTTGGATGAGAAGTGAAACGTCTGCAAACCAAAAACAAAAACGAGGAAGTCCAGTTGCCTCCTGAAGAAGCACCTTTGGGATTCCTGAGAAATATTTCCTGGCACTCTGTTTATATACTTAAATCCTATTACTGGCTACTCTAAAAAAGGATCCCTTGCTTACCACTAGATCTGCAGAGGAAAAGATAAAGAAAATTTCCCCCAAACTTAAACCAGTTCTTGAAACAAATACTTGACAGTTAGAAAGATACAATTTCTAAGAACTGTCAAATATGTAAATAAAGTAATATTTTCCCCCCCTCTGGCACATAATACGCTATGGATGCAGCCCGGGTGGCTTTTTGCCTGCACTGTCTATATTTAGAACATGCCAATAACTCATCAGTTTCTTCTTTCAATTCCCAGACCTTAACTCATCTCCAGAGTCTAATGTCCTTGGGGCTTCCTCTCCCCACCATCCTTTTCCATTAGATTTACCAGATAGACATTTGATCTGCCAGAAGCAAAATTCTATTTGCAACCTAATTGCAGATTGCAACAGTCGTTTCTTTTCTTTACAAGATTCAATATATACTGTGTATATATTGTATATATATATACACAGATCTGAAACCACTGTAAAAGTCTGACTCACAGACAAACACCATGCAGAAGCCTGATGATGGCAGATGAGATTCTGCTGAAACGTTGCTACAACTTTAAAAGCACCACTACTATGACGTGGGAAAATACCCAAACAAAGCTGAATGCCAGACATGTATGTATGCATATATATATATATATATATATATATATATATATATATATATATATATATATTATATATATATATATATATATTATATATATATATTATATATATATATATATATATATATATATATATATATATATATATATATATATATATATATATATATTTGCTTTCGTAGATTTTCACGGGTACAGGTATGTAGGTCTGGGTGTGTTCGGGTCTTTTCCCATGTAAGATTAAGAATATCTTGGCAACGTCTCGCCATCCTCAGGCTGGTGTTTTCGGCTTCATGCCAGTGCAAGCAGTGTGTGATTGGACTGCCATCTCTCTATAAATGACCATAAATGAGACGGCAGCTCTGATCACACACTGCTTGCAATGGCACAAAGCCGAAAGCACCAGCCTGAGGATGGCGAGTGGGCCCTCGCCAAAACGTCACCAAGACACTCTTAATCTTACACGGGAAAAGACCCGAACACACCTACACACACACACACACACACACACACATATGATTCAGTCTTTTTTTTTTACTTGCCCAGTTCAATCCTCTCAACCAGGAGTTTCCAAGCTTGGCAACTTTATCACTTGTGGACTTCAATCCCCAGAATTCCTCAGTCCTCTAATCCAGGGGCTGACTGAGGAATTCTGGGAGTTGAAGTCCATCAGTTGTCACATTGCCACGATTAGAGACCCCTGCTTTAAACTTTATTGGCGGAGATCTGGGTGGTGGCTTTAAAGACAGTCACAATTTCCAAAGTGACCCATAGATCTGTCCCTCATCGTGCTTTAGTGTTTTCTGATAAGAAATACTATTGTGTGTTTTATTTTTCTCGTTTTTAGAAAGAGCTGTGTCATTCCTCCCCTCACCCTCCTTTGCCTCAAAGAGGGTTGAGTTTTTGTCCCGTTGTTGTTTTTTAAAGTTTTTCTCCAAAGTTCTCTGACCATTGTGAACTTAAAAATCCAGAAGGCTTCGATGTTGCATCAAAGTTAGTGGTGGGATTCAAAAATTTTTACTACCGGTTCTGTGGGCATGGCTTGGTGGGCATGGTGTGGCTTGGTGGATGTGGCAGGGAAAGGATATTGTAAAATCCCCATTCCCTCCCCACTCCACTAACCTGCTTTCCAGCTCTGTTCTCCTGTGCAGGGCAACCAAAGAAGACCCAGGCGATCAGCTGGAACTTGGGAGGCGGAGAATAGATGGGGTTGGCGGGGCCAGTTAGAGGTGTTATTTGCCGGTTCTCCAAACTACTCAAAATTTCTGCTACCGGTTCTCCAGAACTGGTCAGAACCTGCTGAATACCACCTCTGATCAAAGCCCTGGCTGTCATTTAGGAAAAGCTCTATCCATAAAGCACTGCTTCAGGTTGGGGTGACATTAACTGTTAATTAAAAGAATAGAACATATCTGATTTGGGGGGCAGAATCCCCCAAACATTACTCAACTTGCCTATGTATGCCCCAGGCTGCATTGATTTTAAATTGAAGTAATTTTAAATAAAGTATTTCAATCGCCAAGGGGGGGGGGGGGGAAGGCCAATTTAAATAATTGATTCCAATCACATTTCCACATTTCCGAATTCATTTGTTTCCTGAGCAAGCAGGCAGATGAATTGACTGTCATCGCATTTGAAACATACATGTCTGAAGTTCAGTAGGTTCTTCAAGCTCATCGTACGGATATCTCCTCCCACTCCTAGCTATGTAGAATCCAGGCTTTTTTTGCACGATGAAGTTCAAATTTGCTTAAGAAAGCAGGTATGAAACGAAAGACCTTGCTTTGCCTGAATGTATCTGCATCTGTGAACTAGGTCAGTGTTCCTCACTTTTGGCAAGTTTAAGATGGATTTCAACTCCCAGAATTCCCCAGCCAGCCCAAAGAATTCTGGAACCTGAAGTCCATCTTAAACTTGCCAAGGTTGAAAAACACAGATAACAGATAAGTTGGAAGGGACCTTATTGGTCATCTAGTCCAACCCCCCCGCCCAAGTGGGAGACCCGACACCATTTCTGACAGAAGGGAGTCCAATCTCTTCTTGAAGGTGTCAAGTGATGGTGCTCCCACAACTTCTGAAGGCAACTTCTGTTCCATGGGTTGATTGTTCTCACTGTCAGAAAGTTTCTCCTTATTTCCAGGTTAAATCTCTCCTTGTTCAGTTTCCATCCATTATTCCTTGTCTGGCCTTCAGGTGCCTTGGAAAATAGCTTGACCCCTTCCTCCCTGTGGCAGCTCCTCAAATATTGGAAGACTGCTATCCTGTCTCCCCTGGTCCTTCTCTTCACTAGACTAGCCAGGCCCAGTTCCTGCAACCATTCATCATATATGTTTTAGCCTCCAGTCCCCCAATCATCTTGGCTGCTCCTCTCTGTATTTTCTCTAGAATCAACACAGTACTCTAAGTGTGGTCTTACTAAGGTTTTATAGAGTGGAATTAGTACCTCTGAACTTAGTAGTAACAGATTAGTAACACTGAACTAGGTAATTTCAGAAACTAACTGCAGCAAAAGTATTGCATTCTGTATTTTATGCAAAGTGGTGGAAGAATAATGATATTCCCACCATGAGGGATTGATTTTGAAAATGTCAGCATCTGCAGAAATGGTAAAATTGACCTGTTTGGTCAAAGAACGAACCACTTTTTTTTTTTTTTTGAATGACTGCAAATCTGATACTGTATGGACTTTTTGACGAAAGAAGGAGAAAAAAAATGAATGGACGATTTATGGATTTGAAGACTGTGAAAGAGGCAGATTAAAGGAGCAGGTGATAGAATTTGCAAGATGTTTAAGACAAGGGAACAACAGTAGGATTTTAATTATCTGTTGAAAAGGAGTCTGGAAGTCATTTCTTAATATTTCTTAAATTCAGTTTTCAATGGAAATGTTTAATAAATACAAATAAATATTTATGCAAAAGACAAGGATGATATTTATATTATTAAATAAATATAAAGATATAATTTAAAGATATAATCTAAATATATGATGAGGAAGTAAATCTACACAGGCATCAGTGGATGTCTAAATATTGCTAATCGTAATATTCCTAATATTCCTAAATATCCCTGATTTTTACCCTAGGAAGTACCTAGGTTTGAATCAATTGTATTTCTATTTGAAATCAGTGAGCTGGGTTTTGTGTGTGTGTGTGTGTATGTGTATACAGGTAGTCCTCGACTTACAAGTGAAATTGATGCCACAGTGATCATAAGTGTGAAAAACGGTCATAAGTCACTTTTTTCATTGCTGTTATAACTTTGAAAGCTCACTAAATGAATTGCTGTAAATTGAGGACTACTGTACAGTAGTAGGTAAAGGTTCTCCTCGCACATACTTGCTAGTCATTTCCGGCTCTTAGGGGTGGTGCTCATCTCTGTTACAAAGCCAAGGAGCCAGACGTCTCCATGGTCATGTGGCCGGCATGACCAAATGCCAAAGGCGCATGGAACACCATTACCTTCCCACCAAAGGGGTCCCTATTTTTCTACTTGCATTTTTTACGTGCTTTCGAATTGCTAGGTTGGCAGAAGCCGGGACAAGGAATGGGAGCTCAATCCGTTACGCGGCGCTAGGGATTCGAACCGCCGAACTGCCGACCTTTCTGATCAACAAGCTCAGCATCTCGGCCACTGAGCCACCGTGTCCCTGTTGTACAGTAGGAGCCAGTGCCTAACCTGAGTTAAACAGCCTTTGGGTCTTTCCCTTCCCCCTCTTAGGGAGAGATAATCTCTAAAATGGGAAACTTATTGGCCGGTTTTGCAGAAAGCGAACAATATTCAAATTGCAAAGCCGTTTGCATTTTCCACGCAGCCGGATTAATTATTTAAAATAATCACCCTTCTTTTAAAAGGCAATAGAAGATAATTAAAAGCTGGGCGGATTTGCAAAACCACGACAGCGGAATTGCAGGGTCCAAGAAACTGCCTGTAGAAATACCTTCCAAGTTGCCGTTCTCTAAAGAAGAGAATCTTTTTATCCAGCTGCTCCTTTGAAATTCCAGAGGTATTTAACCCCAGGTAGCTTTTAGATACCTTAGATCCTGATTTGGACAAGAATATCAGGATAAGTCTGATATTCTTGGAAAGATGCAAATTCACACCTGCTTTATTTTCACCCTGAGCTGACTTTCTGCGATTGGTGTCTGGAGCTGATCCATACTCTATTCTCAACTGCTCCCAATTTGTGTGTTCAGGCAAAAAAGAGAACAGTTAATGTGCCCAGAGGATTACATGGATGAAAGCTGGGGCAGGCAATCTTGTGTCCACCAGATGTTTTAGTCTTTAAGCTCCCCTGCATCCTGACCATTGACCAAGAGCTGGGGGATTCTGGGAATTCGAGTCCCAACGCATCTGGTAAGTGCCACGTTGGGTCTGGCTGCCCTCTACTAAACCTATGTTAATGGGAGACTTATTTCAGAGTTGGAGTGATGGTTAAGGAGCCAATGTTAATATCCTTGAGAGAAAACAAATAGATTGTTTATTTTGTAGCATCACAACATATTTTTTTTCCTGGAATAAACAAAGTAAAACCTGCCTTGATTGCTGGACTTGCAAAACTAAGAAGCAAGGACAGTGTTTTGCTTGTGAGTCACAATATTTTATTTTATTTATTTTGATTTGTCAGTTGCTTACAAGATAATAGGTATGAGTATATACATAGTTATGAATACATGGATACATATAAGAAAGATAAAAGAAACAATAGGAGAGGGACGGTAGGCACGTTGGTGCGCTTATGCACCACCCCTACAGGCCTCTTAGGAAAGGGGTGAGGTCAATAGTAGACAGTCTAAGGTTAAAGTTTTTGATAAAATATGGTTAATTCATACATAAGACAATGAACAAAGATGCTCTGACTTGTAAAACAGGTTCTGACAATGCAACTAACTGAAGTGCAAACTATTTCTGGGTCTGTGCTTATCCAACAAGCCATGACTTGTTGGTTATTCAGAACTCCTAGATCAGTGCTTCTCAACTTTAAGATGTATGGACTTCAATTTCCAGAATTCCTCAGCTAGCTCTGGGAGTTGAACATACATCTTAAAAGTTGCTAAGATTGTGAAACACTATTCCTAGATATTAGAAAATATCTAATATCTAAGCTTTAATAGAAAACAAGGCTCAGTCCTTCCTGGAAATTCAATTGATTGATTTCCTATCCCTCCCTCCCCCTCTCTCTCCCTCTCCCCCCTCTCTTTCTCTCTCCTTCCCTCTCTCTCTCTGCACGTTGTTTATCCATGTTACGGGTTTCCATTCCTGAGCCAGAATAACAATCCGTTGCCAGTAGCCTCACAATGACCCACAACCCTCTTCTGACTTTGGGAGCCTGGGTATATTCTGGCTCATTCTGTTCCAAATGGTCACAGATTGCCTTGCGTCTCTATACATTAAAAAAAGAAAGAAAGAAAATAAATTGCACCTGTCTGTTCGTAAGACAGAAAATCAAGGCGGTGTCAATGGGCGGAAACTGCAAAGCCAACCAAGCCACTTTTCCTTTTGGAAGACCTGTTTGGACAGCTGAGAAACCCCGCTAGTCAAAGACAAGGATCTCAGTAATTGAGGAAACAGGTCCACGTATCTGAGCCAGAAACAAACCCGCTCAGCTCTTGAACATCGTTGGAGTCAAGGAGGTGAGTTTCCAATTCACGATAAATTGTGGCATTGACAGTTCTGAGCAAGCAACCTATCTGGCGTATTTTTCATAAGCAAAGGGGCCAGGCAGTTATTAAAAGATTGCTTGGGTTTTAACCTTGCTTTCCATCTACTGCGAATTAATCTATAAATGGGGAAGAGAACGAGACCAGCCTGGGCAAATACTGCTTGAGGTGGCATTTGAAAGGAGCCCAAAAGTCGTCACCTCCATTCCAATTGCCATTCCGGACAGCCGCTTTGTGAACAACGGAGCCCAACTCCTGGGGAACGTTGCGTTTTGCCATGCTGGTTCCCATACATTTGTAGGTCGGCCTCCTGCTTCCTGCAGCCGAGGGCAGAGGGGAACGGCTGCAGTTGCCAGCCTGCAAAAACATATCTCTGGCCCTGCGGTTAAAAGGAGCATCCTATTGCCAAGGTGCCTCCCAAGCTTCACATTTTACTGTTTATTGAATGTCGAGGAGGAAGTTGATGGAGTATCTAGGTTGGTAAAGGTTTTAGTGGATTTTACTCCCCGTGGTATCCACGGTGGTTTTAAAGCTCCTGTGATTTCTAGGTGAGCGACCAGGTGGGTAATTTTGCTTTGTGCTGTTTTTTTTTTAATTTTTATGTGCATATTGAATTGTTGTGGTGTTACGCTTTATCGGGTTTTGCCTTTCACCTAAGGCCCAAGGGAATCCGTTTTATAAGGGAATTAATGCATCTAAATGTATAAATAAAGGTAGACAAATATATTAGAGCACGGGTGGCAGAGGTGGTATTTAGTAGGTTCTGACCGGTTCTGGAGAAGCGGTAGTGGACATTTTGAATAGTTCAGAGAACTGGCAAATACCCACCTCTGACTGGCCCCGCCAACCCCATCTCTTCTCTGCCTCCTGAATCCCAGCTGATCGGCTGGGTCTTCTTTGGTTGCCCTGCACAGGAGAACAGAGCTGGAAAGCAGGTTAGGGTGGTGGGGAGGGAATGGGGATTTTGCAGTAACTTCCCCCAGGAGTAGGGAGTGAATGGGGATTTTATAGTATCCTTCCCCTGCCATGCCCACCAAGCCACGCCCACAGAACCAGTAGTAAAAAAAAATTTAACCCCACCACTGATGGGTGGGTAATTATGAACCCTTTACAACCTGTGGACTTCAACTCCCAGAATTCCCAAGCCATGCTCCTTGCGCTTCATAATCATTCCAATTGCTAGAAACCTTAGAATTGTCATTATTTTGATGCATTCTTATCTGGATAGATAGATGCATGTAGGTTTTATTTTTTTATTTTTTTAAAAAAAGCTCTCACAGGTAGTCCTTGACTTTGAACCGGTCACTTAATGACTTTTTCAAAGTTATGATGGACTTTAAAAAAAAAACCTACTTTTGACTTGTCTTTGAACATATAACCACCACAGACCCAGAGACACAGATTGTCACATGAAGGTATTTTAGGTGCTTGGCAGCTGGTCTACATTTATGATTAGTTGTAGGCCAAAAATGGCAAAAATCACTCATTGGATATGCTGGATTCATTTTATGACATGATTAAAAAAAAACATGGTGACTCACTTTACAACCATCATAAAGACGGTTGTAAGTTCGATTCCGGTCATAGGGCACCTTGACTTATGACTGCAGAGTCAAAATTCCAGGCTCCGTTGTAGTTGTAAAAGTCAAGGACTAAACAAGGGGTCTCCAACCTTGGTAACTTTAAGACTTGTGGACTTCAACTCCCAGAATTCCTCAGCTTTGCTGGCTGAGGAATTCTGGGAATTGAAGTCCACAAGTCTTAAAGTTGCCACGGTTGGAGACCCCTGGACTAAACCATATATTTTTTATCAGAGTTTTATCTTCTCTTCCCTTCTTTCTCTGCTGAAGGCAGAAATGCAATCAAGAATCCAGATCTCAGGGGTAAAACCTGGGAGAAATGAGCATGTTTGGTTTAGCGAAGTAGATATGTTGATTTTCTCTGTCGAGCATTTCCCTTGTGTGACTCAACAGCACACTCGAAGGTATTACACAAATCCTCTGAAATATAGACAGACGCTGTAGAGGGCGAAAAGAGTTCTTCAGTGGGAAAAATTGATGCAGCAACAGTTCTCCACTGACAGAAAATGAGAAAACCCAGGTAATCCTCGTTTAATGACTGAACAGTCATACAACGACTGTTACAACAGGGATAGAAAAGGAGCTTGGTGACCATGTTTAGGAACTTCGCAGGTCTGCAAAGCGAAGGAAAACTGAACTCAGATCGTAAGAACAGTTATGGTTTTGCCTGGTTTAACAGAGATGCTGGGAACCACTGGTGCTGCATGAAAATTTTTTGGTGGTCCACAGAGAAATGTCCCCCACCAAAGCATTCTCCCCAAAGCAATTAATCCAGGCTATGCAGGAACACAAGGCTGCGCTGCCCACATAGCCCACCCAACTTCTGGCCCCCACCCTTCGGCTGAGTGCAAACCTTACCTTGAGTAGAGCTAAAACTGGAAGGTAAGACCAACGGCGGGGGAGGGGAATCCGCTCCATGGTGGCTTGCTGACGTTGCTGGGAAAGTCGGTCCCATATTCCAGAGCTGCAGTAGTCACAGGACTGGCCCTTTGGTCATCCCGGAGTAGCTCCTCCAGTCCATGGCAGGCCGGTGTACCCGGGTGGAAGAGCAGCTACTCTGGGATGACCAAAGGGCCAGTCCAACAACGCTGGAATATGGGACCGTCTTTCCCACCAATGTCAGCAAGCTACCGTCAGTCAAAATTCATATTAGTGGTCCACGGGATTTAAAAGCATGAGTTTGGTGATCCCTGAGGTCCAAAAGGTTGGCAACCGCTGTGTTAAAGTATAAAGAAGGAGTCCACACTTAGTGAGCACAATTAGATGGGCCAGTCAGTCACTAAACACTGTGTTAGCTAAGTGGAAAATCATGGGACAGGCTAATGGCCTTATTTTCCCTATGGTTGTGAACCGAATTGCCCATCAAAAATTTTTGCAGCTACTAAGATTGTTGGACGAGCAGGCAAAAAAATAGCCAGGGAAGGGATTGAAGCCTGGGAAATGGGCTTCAGTCAACAGGAGTGTTGATTTGCCAACCAGCTTATCAAGTACTTGAGGAGGCAAGGGCTGAGTAGTACAAGCAAACGACAGCCAACAGCTTAAAAGCCAGCCATCAACACATCCCAATCAACATCTAAAAAGCCACATACCACTGGCAGCATAAAAATACCACACACAGAACAGCACACACTCTGCTAGAGAGAAGTTCCCTGAAGATGGGCTCCAGCACGAGCCCAAAAACTCGGAAGACAAAACCACTGGTCCCAGTGACTGACCCAGACTGGATCCTGCAATCATCCTGGGACCACCATTTTACTTCTGCATTCCATACTGGGCTCTATTAACTCTGCACATCACAAGTGGGATGCAAAGCCATGGGATGATGCTACCATCATAAATGCACATTGGAAACCATGCAAATGGAGATCACGTGGTCACAAAATGCTGTGAGAATTGTTCCCTAGGCTGCTTTTGTTTTACACAATTGTAACTTTTAAGTGGTTGTTAAACGAGGCAGCCAGTAAGTGAGAACTGCTTTGTTTGCATAGGACAGGGGTGTCAAACTCACGGCCCGTGGGCCAAATCCAACCCACGGAAGGATTAGATCTGGCCTGCAGGGCCTGCAAACAGCAAAGGACTGGCCTGTGGTGCCTCTGCTAGTGAAAATGGAGTTCAGGGTGGAGGGGGCTGTGTGCTAAAATCAAAACAAAAGGAGAAATGTTTCCCCCTTTTGTATTTGAGCATGCAAGAAGGGACAGAAAAGGAGAAGAGGAAAGAAGGAAAGATAAAGAAAGAGAAGGGAAGAAGGAAGAACGCAAGGAAGGAAAAATAAGGAAAGGGGGGAAGGAAGAGGAAATGAGAATTAAAGAGGGAAGAAAAAAGAAAAGGAAGGAAGGAAGGAAGGAAGGAAGGAAGGAAGGAAGGAAGGAAGGAAGGAAGGAAGGAAGGAAGGAAGGAAGATAATAATGAGAGTGAGGGAGGGTCTCGGGGAAGTCCAGCCTTAGCACTTGGCCGCCACAGGTACCCCAACACGAGTCCTGTGTCACACCCACCATGGCCCACCATGCAGCATCCCCAATATTTGAATGCTTGACAACTGTCATGTACTTATGACGGTTGCAGGGTCCAGGGGTCAATTTTTGTGACTTTCTGAAAAAACGAAGCCAATGGGGAAGCCAGATTCACTTAACAACTGTGTTAGTAACTTAACTGCAGTGACTCATTTAACAACGGTGGCAAGAAAGGTAGTCAAATGGGACAAAACTCATTTAACAACTGTCTTGCTTAACAACAGAAATGTGGTGGTGGTAAGCCGAGCGCTGCCTGGGCTAGCATTAGAACCAACAATCCATCAGCCTGCTCGAATCCTGCTTTTTTCTGGACCTGTCAATCTTATTTTTGTTTGCAGCAGTGCTGGACAACTGGCAGGGCAGAGGCCAACCTTGGCAGATGTCAACCTATGATATGTAAACACCTCGATCTTTACCCCTTTCCGCTTTCGCCGCTGTTGTCTGTCCGCCTAGAAATTTCCCTCCAAACTCACTTCCATCCTTCTGGAAATTCTGATTTTTGGGAGACCTGAGGAAAACTGTTCCAGGCTTGATGAGATGGATTTTAGCTGAATGTCTCTCTGTGCTTGCAGAAAACGTAGTTTTACCTTTCCCGAGTTTCTCAGTTTTGCAAATTAAGAGCATCTTTGGATGAATCCGGTTCAATTAGAGCAGCGAGGTGGGCTGCACGTAAATTTAATAAATAAATAAGTAAGTAAGTAAGTAAGTAAATAAATAAGTAAGTAAATAAATAAATAAGTAAATAAATAAGTAACTAACTAAGTAAATAAATAAATAAATACTTCCCTTATGGGGTTCGGGTGGGGTGGCACAGTCTGGTGTCACTCTGCAACACCCAACGAGCCTCAAAAACCTGAAGAGAGTTCCAAGAAACCAGAAGCAACATTAACTAAAAAGAAAAAGAAAAAAAGACTTAACAATTCTCCCAGCACGTCTGATGATGTGTTTGTCTTAAATGAAAACTGACGCATTTTCAAAGGCAGAGCGTATGAAAGCTGGCTCGGTTTGAAAGCTGGCACGGCGGAACAGGCCTGTAAGCCATCAAGTGGAAGATTACAGGAGACGCTTCTGGGCTGTAGCTTTGAAAAGGTGATTTTCCTGAGTCGGTTCCAGCTACTTCTGCTCTGCCGGGGAACCAGGGTTCTCAACAGCCTGATAGTAGAAATACACCCTTCCCTCCCCCCACAACCCCCCCCCCCCCGCAATTAAATTGAAGACAGAAGGCAGAGTAAGTGGAAATGGAAAGACTAAGTTACGTGGTAGAATTTCCCTGGTTGAATTTCTAGCACTTTAAAAAAAGAAAAAAAGTTTATTAAATTTTCACCTTTAAAAAACAAATTCTATATACATTTTTGCAGTTATTTGTGACATCATTTATACCATTCTCCTATACATCCATATACATCCATTATTTACACTGACACTGTTGGAAGAATTATCCTTCTGGGTTCAGTTCCAAGTGGGGGAAAAGCCACTGGAAATATGGAGGCTGTTTGGAAAGATGGTTTAATGGTGGACAGAACCACATGCCTTGGAGCTCCAAAGAAGGAAGGGCCGAGATGCTGAAAGTGCCTGGGTTTTATACCCTCTGTTGGGATTTGAATTTGAGCTTGTATTCTGATTGGTTGTCAGATTCCCATGGGGCCTGAATCCTAGGCTTGGTTGAGCCTTGCTGGATGATGATGTAATGAAAAGGGCTTTGGGCAATTCCTATATAGCTCTACCTGGAGATCTTTGTTATGTAAAATAGGCTGGCCTAGCCCAGAGTAATGGCCCATTAGCAAAGGAGGGGGGAGAGGCTGAGTTTCAACTTCTGAGTTTCTACTCTTTTTAGGGGAAATATTCTGCCTTTTTAATATTTCCTAGGATATTTCAATTTGCTAGGAGAGGGATGGATTTTAACTTCCAATAACGCTTTAAAGTCAGGGGTGGGATTCTACCAGTTCGTACCTATTCGCTAGAACCGGTTGTTAACATTCTAAGCAGTTCAGAGAACTGGTTGTTAGAAGAAATGACTGGCCTAATCCTGTAAGGAAGGCAGGAAGGAAACATTCTGGTGTTGCTTACAGAAACTGCCTCTCCGTTAACCCTTATTACATTCTTGGCAGGACTGGACTTTCTGTCTCTGGAATGTCTCTGGAGTTTTTTCCCCCTCCTTTGCTGGTACTTTGCTTGTGTGGAGTGACCATTCAAAATTACAATGGCACTGAAAAAAGTGACTTATGACCATTTTTCACACTTACGACTGTTGCAGCATCCCCACAGTCATGAGAGGCCAGGCGAGGAGATGCGTGCCTCGATGTGAGTGATATTGAGTTGGCCACACCCAGCCAATAACATGACCATCAAGCCATGTCCACCCAGTCACATGACCACCAAGCCACGCCCACAGAACTGGTTGTTAAAAAATTTGAATCCCACTCCTGCTTTAAAGCTTCTACTTTTGCATTATATTTTCTTTCTATTTTCTAACCAGACATACCATTTTTCCCAGGCCATATAGAATTCTGTATCTTCTTGCTCCTGCAGTTCCATTGTGAATTTGTTCATTTCTGCACAATCCATTACTCTTTTTATAATCATGTTATCTGTGGGTGTACTATCTAATTTCCAAGTTTGAGCATATAGTATCCTAGCTGCTGTTAAGATGTGTATCATTAGACATTCATTCTCTTTCGTATATTCTCCTTTGGTTATCCCTAATAAAAACATTTCAGGTTTGGGTACTATCTTTAGGCTGCAGACTAGCACTTGGCAGGACAGCCATGTAAGCCCTGAAACACATACATGTAGTCCTTGACTTACGACAATTGGAACCAGAATTTCAGTTGCTGAGCGAGACACGTGTTAAGTAAGTTTTACCCCATTTTACAACCTTTTAAAAACCGCCAAGCCAGGTTAATTTTTTTAAAAATGAGTTGCACCCAATTTTATGGCCTTGTTTTGCCATGGTTGTTCAGTGAATCATTGCTGTTAAGTGATTCCAGCTTTCCCCCATTGGTTTTGGTTGTCAGAAGCTGGCTGGGAAGTTGGCAATCACGTGAACCACAGGTGACTGCAACCATCGTAAATGCATCGGTTGCAAGCACCAAAATTGTGATCACAGGACCGTGGGGTTGCTACAATGGTCATAAGTATGAGGACTGGACATATGTTGCTTTTTTCCCAGTGCATTGTAACTTTGAACAGTCACTAAATGAATGGTTATAAATTAAGCACGATCTGAATTCAGCTGCCATGACATGCCAATCAGGGGTGGGCTGCTGGGGGTTCACAGGGGCTCGGGAGAGTCTCTAGCAAAGATTCTGTGGGGCTTGGAGAGCCCCCAATAACCTCAGAAAGACAAGCAACAAGGGAAAGCTCTTAATAGATTTAATTGAACTTCTGGGCATTTAGCCAAGAGCATTTCACATCTCATAAAAGTGTGCAAGCTAGATGAACTATCCACTCAGCACTTGCGAGGGAGAGCCATTGAGAAAATCAGATAGCATAGCCACTAGTCTCCGAGGGGATTAATTCCCAAATAATAAGAATCATCTAGCTCACCAGAAACTCCACTAAGACTCCAAGATCCCTCTCACAGTCACTGCTATTAAGCCTGGTTTCACCCAGTCTTTTATTTAAGTATTCAACACATGGAATAATAAACAACTTTTTGGTATATTATCTTTTTTTAGGTAATTAGGGCAAAGAAGTGAAGTCGAGTTGGTCACACCCACCCAGTCACATGACCACCCAGCCACGCCCACTCAGCCAGTCATGAGGGCAGAGAGCCCCTTGCTAAAAAAATTTGAAGCTCACCCCTGGTGCCAATCCTTTACTGTTCTCCTTGTGAGCTTCTAAGGAAGCCAATCTCAGACTTTGAAGAAACAGGATAGAAAAAAATGTTGTCACTTTCAAACTTTAAAGTTGTATTTTATGCTCCAATAAACCTTAATAAAACTTAAAAAAAAAAAAACCCTGAAGTTGGAAAAGAATCCCCCAGAATATTCTGGATAGCCAATCAAGACAAACAATAGATTGTGGAACAAATCAATGAGGAGTTATTATTGTGTTTTGGATTTGTTATAGGAGCTAATACGAAAAGTCTATAATGCTGGGAAAGATGGAATGAGGAGAAGAAGAGGATGAACAGCACGATGGATAGATGTGGGTACCACAGCAATGGGGGCACCGCTGGATAACCTGAAGGGCCTATATGGGAAGAGATCTATCTTGCTACTTGCCAACATCGGCATGGTGTGGTGGTGGGATTCAAATTTTTTTACTACTGGTTCTGTGGGCATGGCTTGGTAGGCGTGGCTTGGTGGGTATGGCAAGGGAAGATTACTGCAAAATCCCCATTCCCTCCCCACCGCATTAACCTGCTTTCCAGCTCTGTTCTCCTGTGCAGGGCAACAAAAGAAGACACAGACAATCAGCTGGGACTCAATGGGAGGCAGAGAAGAGATGGGGTTGGCGGGGCCAGTCAGAGGTGGTATTTGCCGGTTCTCCAAACCACTCAAAATTTCCACTACCGGTTCTCCAGAACTGGTCAGAATCTGCTGAATACCACCTCTGGCATGATGGCACAGTGGTTAGAGTGCAGCATTGCAGGATAATTCTGCCGACTGCCAGCAATTCGATTCTGACTGGCTCAAGGTTGACTCATCCTTTCATCCTTCCAAGATTGGTAAAATGGGGACCCAGGTTGTTGGGAGCAATATGCTGACTCTGTAAACCACTGAGAGAGGGCTGTAAAGCACTGTGAAGCGGTATATATAAGTGTAAGTGGTATTGCTATTGATTTGATGGTCAATCAATAATGGATTGGATGAGCCATGTGTGTCTTCTGCTTGGCTTATGTTTCAGGGACTGCCAAGTGTGGTCAGTGTAAGGGCTCCAGTAGTTACCCCCATTTAAATCATGAGTCTGTAGCCAGATTTTCAAAATGTAAAGATTTATTAGGAGTAAACATGCCAGCGCTGCCTGGGTGTAGCCGACTCTGAGACACATCATTCACTGTCACCCTTGACCCTGGTTTTTCCCCACCCCCTGGGTGTATGATAATTCATATCCTCCAGTGGGACACATCCATAGCCAAGAGTCATCCATCATGCTCTCCAGTTAGAGTTTTGCGTGGCAGAAACTTCAGTCACCTAGTTACTATCTTTGAAAACATTTATGGATTGCAGTTTCAGTTTCAAGCTGCCACACTGCTCTTTCAAACCCCCCCTCTTTCCCCCCTCCCTTTCTGTTGGCAACTCTAAAATGACCAGAGAAATATTTTATGAGTTGACAGTCAGGCAACTTCAAAGTTCCTGTGCATAGCCTTTCTAGGATTCCTTAAATTTGATCTGGGCTGAATAAACACAGATTATTTATGTCCTGCTTGTGACTCCTGGCTTTATCTTTAACTCTGGAGGCCAGAAGCCCAGGAATGACACCAGGGTTTGTCTCTTCTCACAAGGAAGGAGGATACCTTGGGAGCAACCAAATGTTAGTGCTGGGTGTGGGAGAATCTGCTGCGGATCGAATAGCTTGCATTGTAACCTGCTTGACTTGTGTCGTTGTGGTGTAATACAGGTAGTCCTCGACTTACAACCACAATTGAGCCATGTTGCTCAAAGAGACGTTTGTTCAGTGAATTTTGCCCCATTTTACGACTTTTCTTGCTGTTGCTGTTCAACGAATCACTGCAGTTGTTAAGTTAGCAATGTGGTTGTAAGGCGACTCTGGATTCCTCACTGATTTTGCATGCCAAGAGGCAGAAGTGGTATTCAGCAAGTAGTGGAAATTTTGAATAGTTCAGAGAACTGGCAAATACCACCTCGGACTGGCCCCGCCCCCATCTCTTCCCTGCCTCTGTCTTCTTTTGTTGCCCTGCTCAGGAGAATGGAGCTGGAAAGTAGGTTAGTGGGGGTGGGGACGGAATGGGGATTTTGCAGTACCTTCCCCTGCCACGCCCACGGAACCGGTAGCAAAAAAGTTTTGAATCCTTTTCATATGCGCAAATACATGCAAGGTATCTTAAAGATTCTAAAACAGAAGGATTTTATGATAAATTGACTGACTTAGATAGGATTTTGACAGGTACTGATGAAAAAGTGATTAAAAAACTATACAGTTATTTGTTGGAAATTAAATTAGAGGAAGAACAAGTTAAAGAAACAAAGATTGCTTGGGGGAAGAATTTTGGATATGGGATTGATTTAGAGAAATGGCAAAAATTGTGGTCACAAAATTATAAAATGACAATGTCGACAGCATATAAAGAAAATTTGTATAAGATGTTTTACAGGTGGCATTTCCCCCCGACAAGAATAGCAAGAATGTTCAAGAATAAATCTGAAAAGTGCTGGAAATGTCATCAGATACCTGGCTCATATTCTTCAATATTCTTCAAGTTCTTCAATGAATGCACACACAAAATACGTTTGATGGCTCTATCCGCTCCTTCTCTTTGAGAAATTGTACAGGCTGAGTGGGAGCCAGCATAACAAAGAGTTACCTGCTTCTTTTGGCCTTCTTGTTCCCTTCTTGGCTACTGCAGTGAGGTCAGTTTTTGAAAACAGAAGGAGAGATCTTTAGCTGCCTGCAACTTGGGAACTCACATGTGGCGGCTTGCCAAAGTTTGAATCTTAGCTTCTTGGAAGACATGAAGGTATTAGCTGACCTGGCATTTGGTAATGGGAATCCTCCATGGATTGAATGGGGAGCATTTTCCTCTAGCAATCCTCCATTCACTTGGCTCATTGATCTCGTGAAGGCAGCTCCAGATGGCATGGTTTTTTTTCCAGTCCCGATTCATTCCAGGAGTATTAGAACTGACGGTAGAATCATCTTTATTTCTGTGATCTTCAATGGCTGGGAACAGACATTAGATCACAATGTTCCCTCCAGCTGAGCATCTGAAGGGCGCAAAAGTTACCATCCAGGCAATTCTCCTGTTTTCACAGCTGCAACAACTCCTGGGTTTCTCAACCTTGGTGGCTTGAAGAGGTATGGACTTCAACTCCCAGAATTCCCCAGCCAGCCACAAGCCCGACACGAGTGACGTCGAGCTGGCCACACCCACCATGACCATGCCTACACACACACACACACACACACATCAAGTTCAAACACAACCCTGATGTGGCCCTCAATGAAATAGAGTTTGACATCCCAGTCCTAGGTAAACACTAATTCTGATACTGATCAAAGCCACATCTGCCCTAAAATTTTCCTTATACCAGCAACTGTTTTAAAGGTAAAGTTTCCTCTTGCACATCTGTGCTAGTCGTTTCCATCTCTAAGGGGCAGTGCTCATCTCTGTTACAAAGCCAAAGAGCCAGTGCTGTCCGAAGATGTCTCCGTGGTCATGTGGCCTGCATGACTAAACGCCTTCGAAGGCGTACAGAACGCTGTTACCTCCCCACCAAAGTGGTCCCTGTTTTTCTACTTGCATTTTTACATGCTTTTGAACTTCTAGGTTGGCAGAAGCTGCTGGGACAAGTAACGGGAGCTCACTCCATTACGCGGTGCTGGGGGTTCGAACCGCCGAACTGCCGACCTTTCTGATCAACAAGCTCAGCTTCTTGGCCACCGAGCCATCGCGTCCCCAAGTAACTGTTCTAGATCTTCCTAAATATACTTGATGCCCCTGATCTGGGCCTGATTAAGGAAAAAGTACAAGGGACCGTTCCACTGTGTCTTTTATTTGGAATCATAGGTGCAATAACTTTGCCTGAGGCCTATCTAACCCCCTGTTGCAGAAGAAAAGTTGTATTTTCACGGATGGTGCCGCACGCGCTCGTAACCAGCTTCCTTCAAAGCTGCAATTACAGTTTAACAACTGTGAGGAAGAACTTTTATTGTGGAAGCATTAAATGTTTTTGCCTAATGATCGAAAATAATAAAATCCTAGCCTTTGACAGTTAAGAGAGCATTAAAAGAAAATAGACGGGCTGGCATATAGGCAGAGTCTCTTGTCCCTGAGGATCGACTGAAGGCAGGACAAGAAACCACGGATGAAAACTCATCAAGGAGAGAAGCAACCTAGAATTAAGGAGAGACTTCCTCACAGTGAGGACAATTAATCAGTGGAACAGCTTGCCACCAGAAGTTCTGAGTGCTCCATTATTCTGTTATTCTTTAATCTTATATCAATTAATCAGTGGAATAAGTTGCTTGCAGAAGTTTTGGGTTCTGCAACATTGGAGGTTTTTAAGACTGGACAGGCACTTGTCTAAAATGGTATAGTTCTCCTGCTTGGACTAGAAGACCTTCCAGCTCTATTCTGATTGATTGACTGCAGTTTACTTATATTTATTTATATAAGGAAAGTTTGGTAAAAAGTTTGGGAATATTGTCAAACTGAAAATTCTCTCTCCTTCTCTAGAAGCCTAGAGTTAAAAGATTTGCTGAGGTCACTTAATCCAAACCTTCTTCGGTAGAGATTCTCATTCTTGGTCATTTTTAAGAAGTGTGGACTTCATCTCCCAGAATTCCCCAGCCAGCTGGCTGGGAAATTCTGGGAGATGAAGTCCATGTATCTTAAAATGGCCAAA
The DNA here is from genome assembly GCA_033807585.1 of Hydrophis major. Taxonomy (NCBI): domain Eukaryota; kingdom Metazoa; phylum Chordata; class Lepidosauria; order Squamata; family Elapidae; genus Hydrophis; species Hydrophis major. Next base: position 5,685,885 of record CM066336.1, read on the forward strand.
GTTGGAGAAAACTGTTCTATGGGAATATGCATGAAAACATCCCGAGCAGAACTTTGTCCAGTCACATCCAGCAAGAAGAATTTAGCAGTTCACTTAAAGTTATATTATTTATTTTAAATTGAGACCTTCCAGATATTTTGAATCTTCTCTAATTTTAACTATTGGGGTTTATTGAGGTGGCAAAATAGCTAGAGAATTCCTATCCTATCCTAGTCTAAAATTAGAGATTGCCTATTCTTATTTAAACAAACTGGTTTCATAAACTAAAATAAGTTTTTAAAATTATGGTTTGGTGAATTTGTTACAGTTGTCTGGAACTGCACAACAGGCAATACCAACAATCGAAGTGGAAAATGCTTGAGTTTGCAACTTTGCACAACACACGAGGACAAAGGCTGTGTGCAAAAAGTAATATATAAAACCCAAAAATACACATTGTGGCTTAGTGGGTAAACCAGGTTAGAGCGTAGCCCTCTTCTGCACAGCAAGAATGTGAAACAAACAGCATTCAGAATAGCATCCACGTTTAAGCAAACGTATTTAAGAAGGAATGGAAAACAATAAAAGTGAGGCAATATAGAAGGATGACTATTTTCATTGTTCTCACTTTTCTTTTTCTGGGGGAAGTGCTGATTTTTTAAAAGAAAAGTAATAGATATGGTCTGGCAATCGGCTCGTATACAACTTTTCTCTAACACAATCTGGATGTGTCCCCACACAGGAGCCAGTAAGCATTCGACGAAATGCGAGAATCATTTTTCCTCATTGAAAAATGGGACTGGAGAGTATAACTCTGCTTTCAAGAGTAGCTTGATGGATTGTGAAGAGGTGTACACTCATGTGCCATTTCTGGAGTTACTCTGTGTAAAAATAGAGCCCAGCCCATTGTTAATGCTTAGTTACACAGCAAGGATGGGAGAGTGAATGAAAAAGCCATTAGCTTTGCATTTTGTCAAGGAAAAACGGGTGTTTTTTTTTTTTAAATAAAAAGACAGCTCATCAAGAATTACGTGTCTGGCAATTCTGAGACGGTTCCCAGGAGCATTTTTCCCTCTATGCCATGTGAAATATGTACTGCTTTGCAGTGCGTATTTTACCATTTTTAGCTCCCTTAATGTACCTTTAATTTACTGCTCATCTTTCTTGTGATCTGCAATCTCCAACAGAGCACGCGCATATTAATTTAAGTGACATACCGGGGATGGTAGATAATAATAATAATAACAATAGCAACAATAACAGCAAACCGTACCCGCGATTTATTTTTTTTGAAAAAAGATTGCTCTTTTTAGGCTGATTTAAGGATTGATAGCGATTTGGGGGAATAGCCCTGACCGGAGCTGTTGCGACTCATCACCAAAACGATTTTCAATTTTTTTAAAAAAGGGGAAAAAGTTTATGCATTCATCAATAAATAAATACATATTAAAAATATAAATATTTTAAAAATATATTAAAACATTTGTGCATGCAATAAATTATATAAATACATAATTTATTATATATATATTTTATATATATGATAAGAATTTGATATATATATAATTTTATATATGTCTGGCATTCAGCTTTGTTCGGGTATTTTCCCACGTCATAGTAGTGGTGCTTTTAAAGTTGTAGCAACGTTTCAGCAGAATCTCATCTGCCATCATCAGGCTTCTGTATAGTGTTTGTCTGTGAGTCAGACTTTTACAGTGGTTTCAGATTTAAATTTGGGGCAGCCTATTGCTGTGTCAGAATGGTTTTTTCTTCCTCCTGATTGGCTGAGAGTCTTGGTCTGTGTTTATTGGTCTTGGAGTTTGCTGTGTTCTGCTACTAATATCTTCTGACTGTTTTTTTTGGGGGGGGCTCTTTTTGTATCTTGATTGGCTGGCAACATTGTGTTACTTTATTGGAGGCCTTTAGTGCAGCTTGGCTTCGGGTAAATGGATGGCTATCATTAGTTAGGAAGCTGGGTTTCATCTGGGTGCCTGGTTGGGGTGTGTTTGAGATGGAGGTATCAGGGGGGATCAGGTGTTTGTCTGGCTTGTGGTGTGGAGATTTTTTTGTCTGTGAGTGCAGGCTTCCAAATGATTGACAGCCTGGTGGAATCATCTCTTCTGTTCATGCTTTCTGGTCTTTTTTCAATCTCTATGGCTTCTCTGATGATTCTGTGGCTGGGATTTTCTATGGTGGCTAGGGTTTTGGTGCCATTGAAGTTGATGTTATGACCTGTGGCTTCCATGTGTTGGACGAGTGAGGAAGTGTGTTCCAACTTTTTGACTGCATTTTTGTGTTCATCCAGGCGGGCGCTTATTCTTCTATTGGTCTATCCAATGTATGTGGCCGGGCATGATGCACAGGGGACTTCATATATGCCTTGGTTTTCCAGGTCAATTTTGTCTTTGGGGTTCCTGAGGATGGCTGCTATTTTTCTGTCTGTTTTGAAGGCAGTCTTGATGTGGTGTCTGTATAGAATCTTACTAATTTTGTCTGTAGTGCCTCTTATGTAGGGCAGGACAGCTGTTCCATAGGTCTGTTCATCTTCTGGGTCTCTATTATGTCTCAGTGTGTTTTTGTGGATCAAGTTGGTGATTTTGCTTTTGTGGAAGCCGTTGGCTGTCAATATTTTAGTCAGGGTGCATAGTTCAGTCTTAATGTGTGTCTTGTCTGCCAGGCGTTTGGTTCTAGTAATTAGTGTTTTAGCCACGGAGTTTATCTGTGCTGGGTGGTGGTGGGATTGGGCGTTGAGGTAGCGTTTGGTGTGTGTTTTCTTCTGGTATATGGTGTGTCCTAGTGTGCCATCTGTTTTTTTTGTAGATTAGTACATCTAGGAATGGTAGTTGTTTGTTTGTTTCTGTTTCTATGGTGAACTTGATTTTGGGGTGTGCGCTGTTTAGGTGTGTTAGGAAATTGTTTAGGTTTTCTTGTCCATGGGGCCAAATCACAAATGTGTCATCGATATATCTTAACCATAGTTTGGGTTTGAGGATGGCATTGGCCAGGGCTCTGGATTCGAATTCTTCCATGAACAGGTTTGCAATGAGAGGTGACAGTGGTGATCCCATGGGGGCTCCTTCAATTTGTTTGTATCTTTGTCCTTCGTATATGAAATATGTGTTGGATAAGCAGTGTTCTGTTAGTTCCATGAGGTGTTTAGCTGCTTGGTATTTATTTTTGATGATACATACACATTACACACATACACACATACACACATACACACATACACACACATATAGGTCTAGGTGTGTTTGGGTCTTTTCCCGTGTAAGATTAAGAGTAAGGATTTTACAGTTGTTTTGTCTGACTCACAGACGAACACAATACAGAAGCCTGATGATGGCAGATGAGATTCTACAACTTTAAAAGCACAAGTATAATGATGTGGGAAAATACCCGAACAAAGCTGAATAATCAAATTGATAGATACACATTATTTATTTATTTATTATTATTTTAGATAATGTATACAGCCCTGGCTCACAGAGACTCTAGGAGGCTTACAGATAACAACACAATGTAGAATAGAATAGAATAATAATAATAATAATAATAATAATAATAATAATAATAATAATAATAATAATAATAATAATAATAATAATAATAATAATACTTTTTAAAAAGCCCCTCCCACCCGTCCCAAACTTCCCATCATTAGTCGGGCAGGGTGCCAATCCCGGAGGAGCCCCTCCTCCCCCTCCGAAAGTGGGGGGAGGGGTTGGAAAGCGCCCGCCTCCCCGCTCCCTTTCCAGCACCTCCCTTTGGCCCTCCTTCTCCCCCCCTCCCTCTCCCGCATGGGAGTTGTAAACAGTTGCCTCCCCCTTCTTTCGGCAGGCCCCGCCCCCTCCCGGTCCCCCGCTCGCATCTCATTAGCATAGATTAACGCCAGCGGAGCCGGAGTGCAGGTGCGGAGCCGGCGAGAGGGGAGCGCGAGGCGGCTGAAGGGAGCGCGGCAGGATGCGGTCGGCGCGGAGCTGCAGGCACTCGCCTTTGGCGGCCGCGGCGGGGATTTTGCTGCTGTGCCTGGCGGGCCGAGGTAAGCGCTGAGGCGGCTCCGTCTCTCGCCCTGCCTCGCTTCCTCTCCGGGTGGCTTCCCTTCCAACCTCGCCCGCTTGTGTCCTCTAACCGCGAAACCGGCGCTCCTTGCGGGAAACCGGGGAGGAGGACGAGGAGACCGGGAGCGGGGCAGAGCCGAGCCGAAAGATCCAGCCGGGCAAAGGTACCGCAGCTGGACCCGGCGTGCCCTCCTCCCGGGGGCCGAGGATCGGGCGCTCCCCTCCCTGTCGCCTCTTCTTTCTCCCCGCATCGGGTTGACCCTCACGTCGCCCCCCCCCCTCTCCCCGAGGACGGTTGCAGCAGCGAAGGGCCTCGTGGGGCTGGAAGGGGGCCGAGCGGGAAGCGAACAATGACCGAGCGCTCGCTCGCTTGGCCGGGGCGCGCTGCAGGGGCCGCGCTGCGCTCAGCCGCCCGGCGAGGCTTTTGTTAAGACGGAGCAGCGTGGCTCTGTGTGTGTGTGTGTGTGTGTGTGTGTGGTGGGGTGCGCTCGCAAGGGGTGTCCCGTTCCCACTTCGGCGAGCCACGCGTGGATGGCTTCAGGAGGTCCCTTCCCCCCCCCCGATTCTCTGCCCGACAGAGGGGAGGGGGGTTTGCATTGGAAGCCCCCCCTCGAGCCCCCCCCAAGAGGTCGTTCCTTCCTTTCAACTCCTAAAATTAGATTTTGGGGAGCGGGGAAAGCGGGGGAGGGGGGAAAACACAGGTCTGGATTCCGTGCTTGCTTGTGCCTATTGCGGAGTAGAAGTGTGTATGTGTCTCTCTCTGTGTGTGTGAAAACCTCACAATTTCTGAAGGGCCCCCCCCCCGGTTTTTTTTATCCCCCCCCCCACCGATCGGTTTCAACTCGGATGCTTCTCTGGGATTCCAGTTGGGGGGGGGAGAAAAAGGAGGGTTGCTTGTTTGGTGGCCGCTTCCTTTTGTTGGCGTCTAAATTGTGCTTTTATTTTATATTGTATTATTATTATTATTATTATTATTATTATTATTATTATTATTATTATTATTAATATTAATATTATTATTATTAATATTACTACTATTATTACTATTTTGCATCCGGCTCCGCTCAAATGGATCGTGGGGTTTAAAAAAAAAAAGGGGTTTAAAAAAAAAAAAGGCAGCTAAATAGCTACATCATCTCTCTTCTACCCTCCTTCTCTCTTTCTCTCCCTCCAACCCCCCCCTTTTTTTCCCCTTTTGCCCTCATTCTTCTCTCCCAGCAGCAGCAACCGGGTGCCTGCCAGGAGTTCCCTCCCCCCCCCCCATAGAAGGGGAAAAATATATATATATCCTGTGAAGGCGTCCAGCCTCAATTCCCATCCATCCCCAAACCGGCCCCACTTTGTCCCATTTTTTCCCATCCTTCCCCCCTCTTCCCTGCAAGGCCATGAGGTGGCTTGATTGCTGACCCCCCCTTCTCTCTGTCTCCCCCACAACGACCTTCCTTGGACGTGGCTCTGATTAATGAGGAGAATTGTACAAGGGAAAAATGGCGTTTCCAAATCACGCACCTTCTCCCCCCCCCCGTTCCTCCTCTCCCCCCCCCCCGTTCCCCCGCATCCTGGGTATCAATTCCCATCTGATACAGCAACCCCGGGGAAGGAGGGGTGGCTGGGTTTGACGGGAAGAGAGAACAAAGCCCCGGGAAAGTAAGATTTGGAGGTAGCGGGGAGAAAAAGAAAAAAAAAAGAAAGAAGACAAGTAAAAAAAAAAACACATTTTGATATCCAGGAGCAACCTGGTCGATTTGAATATAAGTACAAGGACTTAAGTGTCCCTTTGATTCCAGTGTTTCGGTTTAATGGCCTTGTGGAGGGTCTGAGCTGAGCCAGGAAAAAGGCCCTTTTTTTTTTAATCTCCTACCATCTTGCGGTGGGTGGGAAACTCATAGTAAAGGTCAGAAACCCCAGCTTTACCAGAAGAGCGCTGAACTTTTACTTTGTAAGTGGCTGGCCTCTCAATCAATCAATCAATTAATGGATGGATCCGCTTTCTCTTTGGCGAGGTCAGCTTTTGTTCTGGGTAGAAGTTCCCAGTCAAGTGCTGCCTGGTGGAAGTCTGCAGTCTTTCTCCAAGGTGTGCGTCTTCCAGGCCATTTCTCTCGCTGTGATCTTTTTTTTTTTTTCCTTGCGAAACCATCCACCTCTCTTGTCCTTCACCACTCAAGGATGCAATTATAAGGCAGGCCAGAGAATGGCTCGTACGAAAAATTGCGTGTGGCAGGAGGCAAATGGGGCTTGAAGTCGAGTTCCGTGTTTGCGAGCGTCTGCGGGTGACCTTTACATGTTCTCCTACCCACCGTCTATCAGCTGGTTAGGTACTTTTCAGCTTAGGTAATTGGTTTATTTCATCATCATAATAAAATGGGCAGAGACGGTGAAAGGGGATGTTCAGAGAGGGCTTCTGGGCTAGTCTGGCTTGCTCTTCAGCTGGAAGGGCCAAGACATTAAAATATAAATATATATATATTGAATAGAATAGAGTTGGAAGGGACCTTGGAGGTGTTCTAATACATTTAAATGTTAAGTCCAACTTTGCTTAATAGCAAATATTTAAAAATTTGTATTTTTGCAGAACTCTTCGTCCGTCGTTTCCTAGTATGTGACCTGGGTTTTATGATGAAATACATCTTTAGGGAAAGGAACTTCAAAATGTAAAACGTTCTTGTTAAAGATACATGTGCATTTGATTAATTTTGGGACAAGCCTGTTAAAGCGTATCCGATCCCTGGAAGCTTGTCTTCAGAAAATGTGAACTGTTACAGGGCAAGCTGTTTGGGAGAAACCATCCAAAATTGCTGATGGACTGAGAAAAGCCTTCGTTTTTCTTTCTTTCTTTTCAAATATAGTCTTTTCAGATTTTGGCAGATTTTGAGTTCAATTTCAACCAGATTTTCAATTCTGCTTTTGTTGATGCCTTTTATCATCATCAGGGCAGATCTAAAAGCCCAATTATTTATTTATTGTAAGCTAGTGCTTCAGGCTTGGCGTTTTTCTTTTTCTTTTGGGCTGGAAAAGCAGCAGCAAAAAAAAAGCGTGAATGCTGTACATGCATGAGTCGCTCAAAATAAAACTGTTGGATGTTCCCTGTGTCTCCCATTGCTTGGTTTAAAAAAATAAAATAAAATAATAGGGACAGAAGATTTAGCAACTGGAAGAGAGAGAGAGAGAGGAAGGGAGAGAAAGAGAGAGAGAGAGAAAGAGAAACCCACAAGTTTTGAAGCAGAGAAGGGCATTTGAAAGGCAGAAGCTCTGGCTGCGAAATGAAAGGGTTTGCTCAGTTGAGATGGGAGATATGGCCAGTGTTAGATGGGCTCGTGCAAGAGGGAATAATGCTCAGCCAGCGGGGGAAGTGCCTGTGATACGGGCAGAGAGGAGGGGGCGAGGATCTGGTTGCAAAGAAAATGGGAACTGGTCTTGACTTTAATTTTGTGACTTTGCAACGAACTCTCTTCTGTTCCTTATCAGAGGCAGCAGGTCCCTGAACTGGTTAATTGCATTCTGCTTTAATCAATAGCTGGACTAAATCTACTTTCTAGGTCAGGGAGGGGAGGGTGTGTTTTTCTGTCCCTCCTCTTTCTCCACTGCTCCTTCCCTTCCCTACTCTACACACCCTTCAGGCCGCAGAACTGGAATTAAGGGTGTAGGGCAGCCATCGGGACCAGAGGTATGATAGGAAATTGTCTCCAAACCAGCCTTTGGATGGGTATTAATTAGAGGCTCTTGCAATTCTAGAGTTTGGAAGGAAAGGGCTAGCGTCCTGGGGTTTGTCCAAGGCCTTGGGGCTTGTAGGCTCATTATATGTTTTTAAACGTACCTCATACTCCTTCCCTCCTCCCATGTTCCCCACAACAACAACCCTGGGAGGTGGGTTGGGCTGAGAGAGAGGGGAGTGGCCCAGCTGACTCTTTCATTTAAGGTGGGACGAGAACTCACTGTCTCCTGGTGATTGGCCCAAAGTCCTCCATTGATGGAAGCCATTCTCTCTGTAGAAAAAGAGGCATATGCTGATCAGAATAAGACATTCTGCACATGCTTAAAAGTGCTGTGTTTGGCATTTCCATTTCTATTTGCAAAGCAAGTGACCTAGTCTGTTGGGTTCCTTCCTTCCTTCCTTCCTTCCTTCCTTCCTTCCTTCCTTCCTTCCTTCCTTCCTTCCTTCCTTCCTTCCTTCCTTCCTTCCTTCCTTCCTTCCTTCCTTCCTTCCTTCCTTCCTGACAATCAACACTGAAAATGAAAGTTCTCTAGCAACCAGGCTTGTCAGCTGAATATTTTCAGAATAAAAGACTTTCTAGAAAAGCAGAAATAAGACAGCTGTTATTATTATTATTTTTTTACATAGCCTTGAGAAGAGAAAAAAGAAACAACAGAGCATCTCGTATGTTCTGTATAGATTTATGAGCTTCTGGTAGAAGGGCTGGTAACTCTGACATAAAGGACCTTGCGTAGCAGCTGAAGTCCCTTAAAATGAGCAGTGATCCACATTTTGAAGACTTTCCTTTCCCCCGCCAAGGAGCAGCCGAAACTCTTTAAAAAGAGGGCTGGGATTAAGAACATACCTGTGAAATGGAGAACCTCCATGGAGCATTGTATAGAGTTTGCAGTTTGGCTACTGTTGAAAAGGAAGAGTTGGTCTCCTTCCTCCCCCCCCCCCCGTAATTGCTCATTAATATGCACATTAGGACACCCAGCCGCGCATGAGACCCCCCACTGTGGGAGCACACTCCCAGGTCTGTATCCAAAGAGAGCACACACACTCTTTCTGTGTGTGTGTGTGTGTGTGTGTAAGTAAGAGAAAACCACAGGGTCCTGCAAAAAAGGAAGGGGGGGAAGACAGTAACTGAGCCCTTTTTATGCAAATGTGCTTACAAAACACTTCCTTTTGTTTGATGCCAGAATTAATTGTTGCGAGATCTTCTTTTTTTTTAATGCATAAAATAAATGACTAGAATGCAGCAAGTGTTTTCCCCCTTTCATCCTACTTGCCCTTGCTCTTTTGGGTAATTGCAAGGGTGGAATACTTGGTGGGAGAAAAACAGATTTTCCACTAGGCTAACTTTTGTGAGAGCTGGAATCTGGCGCTAGATTGGAAAACGTCGAGTGTAAAAGGATGCCCTAGAGAATGCAAGCCCTGCTCTTCCCTCACTTTTGTATTGCCTTTATTATATTGATAATAACAAATCGGATGGGAGAAGAATTGACGCCTTTGAACTGAGAATGATTAACCAGTGGAAAGGCTTGGCTTCAGAAGTTGAAGGTGCTCCATCACTGGAGGCTTCTAAGAAGAACTTGGACAACCATTTATCTGGAATGATGTCAGGTCTCCTGCTTGAGTAAGGGTTGGACTAGAAGACCTCCAAGGTCCCTTCCAACTCTGTTATTTTCTGTTCTACATTGCTGGAAGCTGAAATCATAAGGCTGTGTCTGATTTAGTTAGGCCATGTTATGCAATGCACAAATTCATTGGCGGTGAAGCTAGGAATGGTTAGTGGAACAAGAAGAAGGGGCAGGAAAAGACCATGCTGGCTTGAGAACATCAAATCGGATGCAAAGTTGAACATACGACCGTTGAAAGAAGCTGTGCTTGCCAGGGTGGCGTGGAGAATACTTGCCTATACAGTCCCCAAGAGTCGGACTTGACGAAACGGTTAAAAACAACAAACAATAACAAATCCATGTTGGAAGGAGGGGAATGTAGGCTACCTTGGGCTTACGGATCCCTCTTTTAAGCAGGTGAAAGGTTTTTGCTTTTTTTTAAAAAGAGGAACCTAGAGAAAAACAGAGCATCTGTAGTACACCTGGAAGCAAAGTTCCCTAAATTTCCACATTTTGCAGAATCCCAGGGAAGACAGAGTGAGCTTTGACCATGCGGTTCCCTCTATGCCTTGAAAAGATTGATTGATCTCTTTTAATCTCATCCTTCCAACTTGTGGTCTTGAAAAATTGCATTAATTGGTGGTTGAACATGGTGTGTGGGATGTTGTCATTCCATAGCAGAAGGCCATGAAATGCTCACGTGTCTGTGTGAAGGAGTGTTTGGCGGTTATTGTGGCAATTTTTAAATGATGTCCTAACCGATGACTTAGGACAATGTGTCTCAAGTTGGACAACTTTTTAAGATGTCTGGACTTCAGCTCCCAGAATTCCCCAGCCAGCTTTTTGCTGCATTTTAGAAGCTGAAGTCCAGACATCAGATTGAAAAAAACACTGATTTTGCTATCCCTTTGAAAGCACACAAAGACAACTTGCCTTGGAAAAAGCACGAAGAGTGACATTTTCTTCCCAGTTTTGGGGGGAAAGAAGAAGGGGAAAAAAAAAAAAAAAGCACACTGCCAGTTGCAGATGGCGAATTCAAAAGAGCGATCTGCAATTTGGCAATCACGGAAGATTTTAGCTTCAAATGGCAATTTCTTTATGCGTGTGGTTCTTGTTCCTTGATTGGTTTTTGTGCGTATCTGTATGTGTGCTAGGAAGGGTTGATTTGCAGGGAGCAGAAAGCGGGTTTGTTTGCACCCTGCTAAGTCTTAGGGGAAGGGGGGTATAGTGGAGGGGAAGATAGCCCTTTGTTATGGTGCATCTGCCTTTGTTTTGGAGAAATGGAGGATGGGAACTTGATTTTAAAATGGGAGGTGAAAACTGGAAATAGAAAACTGATGGCCGGGCTGGGCCCATAACTTAGGGACCAGGCTTTCCACAAGCCGGTTGCTAAGGGAGTCTTGCCGAATTTTACGTCCTACTTGTCGTGGTTGTTAAATGAATCCTGGCAGCCATTAAGTGGATCATGCAATTCTTCAGCAAGTCCAGCCCCCCCTCCCCATTGACTTTGCTTGGCTGAAGCTGGCTGGGAAGATTGCAAAAGGTGATCATATGACCCCGGGGTGCCTCAACCACTGTAAATAACATGCCAGTTGCCAAGCATCCAAATTTTGATCATGTGACTGTGGAAAGTCAGCACCAACCCCTCTCCTAGAAGAATGAAATATTTTGAGAAATATTAAAAAGGCAGAATATTATATTTTCCTGTTTGAGAAATGGAGAAACATGCACTTGGAAAGCAGCCCCCACCTTCCTTAATAGCCCACAGCAGATGCCAGCACTTTAAGAGATAGGTAGCTCTATTCATAGGCAAAAATTCCCTGCAGCAAGGTCTGAACAAAGATAAGATTAGCCCTCAGTCACAATAGGAATTGCCCCAAAAGATCCTTCATTGCATCAGCCGAACTTCAACCAAGTTTAGCTCAGACAAACTCCTAGGATTTGTAGATGGCCCCATGGGAGTCTTGACAGCAGCCCATAGAATACATGCTCTTGCACAGGAATAGGAATCTCAAGTGCAAAGCCCAAGAGAAAGTATAAATAACCCCCTACTCTCAACTCCATGTGGTCAGCTTCCCAGGACCTCAAACCCAGGTGGTTCTGCTTCATCATTAAACCGTCTTTCCAATCAGCCTCCATGTTTCCAGTGTCTTTCTCCCCACTTGGAACTGAATCAGATGGATTTCAACATGACCATGGCATTGCTGTAACAGTTGTAAGTGTGAGGACCAGGTCTAGGTCATTTTTTTTTTTTCCAGAGCCATTGTAACTTTGAACTGAAATGAATGGTTGTAAGTTGAGGCTCCCTGTACAACACCTTTCATGAATCTGGTAGATCTGGTGGAACACCTTTCATGAATCTGATGAATCTGCTCTTTGCTGGGGCAGCTCGTTCTGACGAAGGAAGGGATCTTGCAATAGGAAATTGGTGACCTCTGGCATGATCTAGACCCGTGACCCCCAACTTTTTGGGCACCAGGAAACGGTTCCTGGGAGAGAGGTTTGTCTGTGAAATGGAGGGAGCATGGTTTTGCATGCTGCCTGCATCCCACGAATGGGGCTTCGCTTGTTTGCACGGACCGGTTTCTCGCATGCCACGGACCAATACCGATCCATGAACCGGGAGTTTGGGACCCCTGATCTAGATTCCCAAGTCTTACCTTTGAAGGAGGCAGCTTCTGATCATAACCCCACTCATGCAGTGGAGCTGTGCACTTAAGTCCCTTTCTTCCAAACCGAGGCCCAAACTGCCTTGCATGGCAATTAGACACCTGTAAGGTTTGCTTTGCACCTGCTGGAATATTGTATAAAATGGAACTGAAGCTGCTCTTTGGAAAAGTCTCTTCATCAGGATTGCTCTCCATTCAGCTTACAGGCTGGGGAAAAAAACTTCTGGGTGCAGGAAGAGATTTTGTAGGAGTGTATGTGCGAGCACAGATAGTCCTTGACTCTCAGACTTTCGTTTAACGACAGTGAAAAATATGATTTACTATGGTTTTATGAGACCGTTGCATCCCTGCAGTCACGTGATCAAATTTCGGTTGCTTGGCCATTGGTTCATCTTTAAGACGGTAGCAATTGTTCTGACCTAGGCTTCCCCAGCAGCATGAAGCCTAGTCCTCATCCCGATGAACCCCTTTTATTTAATTTACGATGAATTTCCTCTCCCAACAGTCTTTCAAGATAGTTCCCAATTACAAACCTTTATCAGGCTTGGACAGTGGCCAGGCCAACATCTTTCAGACCCCAATCCTTGGCAAGCATGGCAGAATGAACTAATTGTCCCCTGCAAAACCCTATTCCCCTTTTGCTCCTCTTTTTTCCCTATGGGAGGGGCCCTTCACCATCTACCTGTGGCTTTACTCCCAAGTCGGCCCTTGTTCCTTAGCTGTTCCCTTCTTCTGGCAGCTCTGTGAATGCACACACTGGGAACGGGCTCCAGCTTCTGCCTCACTAATCTCCGACGCCAAAGGGAACTGATAACTGTTGGATGGTCCTGGCCCCATCTCTGCTTCCAATGCAGAGCCCTTGTCAGAGCCTTCCCCAGACTCCAGGACTGGCCCAGGTTTCTCCCCAACCTCCTCGCTCTCCAAGTCTGCCTCCAGCTCTGCTGTCGGCTGTCTGTCCCAGAATTATGTGGTTCCCTTTTTGCAATTTTCTGATAAGCAAAGTCAGTGGGGAAGCCAATTTCACTTAACAACTCCATTACTAACTTAACAACTGAAGTGATTCACTTAACAATTGTGGCAAGAGAACAATGGGGCAAAAGTCACTTAACAACTCTCTTGCTTAGCAGCAGAAATTTTGTAGTCGCAACCTGAGGATTACCTGCGTAGAAGAGATAGTTTGGGACACCTCATTTATGCAAGCCCCCTTCGCTCCTTAACACAGCTTTTACTTTCAGCATCATAAAGAGCAGGTCTCTCTTTAAAAAAAAGAAAAGAAAGAAATTAGGTACCTGTCACCTTTAATTTAGTTTGAGACCTGGAAAAAGCCTCTGGGGCAGTTTTTTTCTTTCACGTGGAGAATCCTTTTCTGATGCTTGGGTGATTCCCTCCTGTGCACCAGCCAAGAGAAGGGTGGATGGTTGGGCAGAACTTTGCATGCACCATGCCAGGCTGAGCCTGTTTTATGCAAGGCAGGAGGACTTTAGGCTATAGGTACCAGCATCGTGTCTGATGGCGCTAGGATGGCAAACAGGCTTTCTGCTACTTTGCCCCCAAAAATACACTCCAGAAATCAGCCCTATTCCCCTTTTGCTCTTGTCTCAAATCTGAAGTCTGGGTTTGGTTCTGCCAATAGAAATCAGCTGGTTGGGGCGAGAGCTTTGAAGGCAAAAATCAATGGTTGCCTTTGTGAAAGAAATTAAGGGGGAAGGGGCAAGAGAATGCCTGTGTGTGCAGCCTTTTGCATACCATACATTTTCCCCAGGCCGTTTTTTATGGTCTGCATTGTCCAGGATTAACCAAGGAGGTTAAAAAAAAAAAAAACCTTTTGGGTCTGTCCAGAATGTCTGTTTTTTTGGGTTTAGCTAAGCCAGATGTATGAATCAGCTCTTATGCATGCATAAACTCTAGATTTGTCGCCTGGGTTTAGGTGTGAATCAAGCCAGCTTGTGGGTTACTCAATAAACCAGGATCATCAATAAACAGCAAGGCAGCTGTTTGTTAGTGCTGTATGTGAACACAGAATAGTGCAGCTTGAAGACTCCTGGGAGGATGGCAACATTTGGGGATGGAGTCTAGGCTGACATCTGCTCATTCTCAGGGAGGCCAAATGTCCTTCAGAAGTTGTGAGAACTAGCTGAACTGAAGTGGCATTTCTGAGCTCCCAGACGGGATTTGCACCAGGCAAACCAAATCAAGACAGTCATTGGATAACTGTCTCTTTAAAAGAGGAATCAGTCTAGGCTCCCCATGGAACCACCAACAGAATGCAAAAGTAGAAGGACACTTTGATTACCACAATGGACGAATGGCTGCAGAAGTTGATGGAGCTAGCAGAGATGGCTAAATTGACTACTTTGAAGAAACAGTTACATTTATTTCTACTTGGAAACCGCTTCTGGACTTTGTGCTTGAGGTGGGGAAAAAATGAAACTTAGAGTTGGGGTTTTACTAATTAGATAGTTTGTTGTAATAGAAATAGCTAGTTTACATTACTATGTAAAAGTAAAACGTTGAAGTTTGATGCTATTATCTTATTTTATTGCACCAAAGGGAGTTGGAAGTCAGCACAATTTTTCCCTTTTGCCCTACACATTTTCCTTCCCTTCTCCATTATCTTCCCACTATTTTCTTTTGTTATCTTTTTTGTATTTTATATTACAAATAAACAACAGCAACAATAATAAATGGAATCCCTATGTAACCCCAAGCAGAATAATAGCATTTTCTTTCCGCTGAATCTACCTTGCAGGGTTGGTTGTTGGACAGTGTTTCTCAGCCTTGGCCAACTTGAAGATGGATGGACTTGAACTCGCAGAAGACCTAGCTGGGGAATTTTGGGAATTGAAGTCCATCCAACTTTCTAGTGGCCAAAGTTGAGAAACATTGTTTTAGGAAATTAGAGAAGGTGATGGAGGGAGAGAGAACCTGAGCATGAGCTATATGCAATGAAATTTCATTTTAATGTATGCAGATTAGTGTACATTCAAAGTTACAATAAAGTTAGTCTTAAGTTCTAAGTCTAAGATCTTGGTGTGTGTTGGTGTGTGTGTGTGTGCAAATGAGCCATGGTGGAACAGTGGTTAGAGTGCAGTACTGCAGGCTACTTCTGCTGACTGCCAGCTGCCTGCGATTTGGTAGTTTGAATCCCACCAGGCTCAAGGTTGACTGAGCCTTCCCCCCTCCCTCACCTCACCTCACCTATCCCGTGACCTCTTTTGAGGTCGTTGGGGCGCCTGCGAAGATTTAACCACCACGCTTCTCCATCCGTCTCTGTCCTCCACTGCTCTCTGGGATGCTGCCAGGTTCAAGCCTGTCCAATCATGGATATCATCCTCCCATCTCCTTCGTTGTCTTCCCCGTTTGCGGCTTCCTCTTACCGTCCCTTGCATGATGGTCTTTGCGAGGCCAGTAGAGCGAAACACGTGTCCGTACCATCTCAATTCCGTTTCTTGACGACAGTAAGAAGGTTGTCGTGTGGTCCTATTGCCTGTTGTATTTTATTTAAGACCTCTTCATTTGTCACATGGTCTGTGTAGTGGATGCCAAGGATCTTTCGGTAGCATCTCATTTCTGTTGCAAGGATTCTTCTTTGTAAATCCGCATTGAGTGTCCAGGTTTCGCAGGCATATAAAAAGATTGATATTGCGAGGGAGCGCATTAGGTGGATCCTTGAGCGCAGTCAGTCAAATGAGGACCCAGATTGTTGGGGGCAAGAGGCTGACTCTGTAAACCACTTAGAGAGGGCTGTAAAACACTATAAAGTGATATATAAGTCTAAATGCTATTGCTATCTTAAATCAAAATTAGCCATGGCTGCATCAGATAAATATATTACAAATTAACCCAGAGTTGGAAGGGACCTTGTAAGTCATCTAGCCCAACCCCCTGCCCAAGCAGGAGACCCTACCTACAGCATTTCTGACAAATGGCAGTCCAATCTCTTCTTGAAAATCTCCAGGGATGTGAAGCTCCCACAACTTCTGAAGTCAACCATGGGTTGATTGTTCTCACTGTCAGAAAATTTCTCCTTATTTCTAGGTTGAATCTCTGCTTTTGAGGAGGGGAGGACTCTGAGGAACTGTACCCACCTTGACCCCTTTCTCCCCTATTTAGCAAACTCCCCTGCGCCTCTTATCTAGGCCCTGGAGGCGTCTTTTCCCAGGGAGGGAAGCAAACCCATTCCAGAACTAAGGAGAAATTTCCTAACTTTGAGAACAATTAACCAGTGGAAAGGCTTGCCTTCAGAAGAAGAAATTGGACAGCCATTTGTCTACAATGGGGTCTCCTGCTTGAACAAGGGGTTGGACTAGAAGACCTCCAAGGTCCCTTCCAACTCTGTTATTTTCTTGTTCTACATCGCTTGGAAGTCATTCGCTTTCCCCGCAGATTCCCAAGCAGGGCTCCTCCCGCGATCGGGAGGGGCGGGGCACTAGGACCCGGCAGAAACGGCGGCGAGGCTGCTGGCGCGGCTCTCTTCGCATGCAGCTCACTCCTCGCCTCCCGCCTCCTTCCATTCAGAAAATAGGAATTAAAAAAACCCCAAAAAACCTCCGATCGGGACCGCGCAAGGTCATCTATTTGGGGAGGACCGGGCGCTGCACAGGGGGCGAGCAGCCAAGGGAGGGAGGCTGCTGTTTTGCTCCGCCACCCCCGATATTTTTTTATGGGTAGGGGGCTTCAAACACCCACTCCAAAACCCACAACTTTCCCTTTCTTTTGGGCTGATGCGAGAGTGATGGGTAGCTAGCTGCCTTTCCCTGCCCCCCCCCTCCGCCCCCTTTCAGCCTCGGTGTCAGGGAGACAAGTCAGAACTAATTATGCAAGTTACTTAAGGTGATGCACATGCATTTAATTCTGCATAATCGGTTCTTCTCCTGGCAGTCGAGGTTTGGGTAGGTGGTGGCTGTTGTTGTTTTAATTTTTAAAAAGACATTATTCCAGAGATGGGATGGGGTATGGGTGGTGGTGGAGAGTGCAGCGAACTGCTTAATAGCAGTTGGCCTGCTCATCTCAACTGCCAGGGAGATAGCAGCCGGTACCCAACTCCCTGGCTGTGCCTAGGTGAAGGGTTGGCAGCCGTGCCCACCCTGAGTGTTTACATCTTAATTTCCACCCATGTTTTTTTTCCCTTTCCACAGGGAAACTATTATGCCCTTAATAGTGTTTCCCTCAGACTTTAATCCTTCCTTGGGAAAGAGCAGGGATGGCCTGTGTCCAGTAGAAGATTCCGCCCCCGCTCCTGCAAAATTAAAAAGGAAAATAGCAAACGTTAGATGCCCCTAATGCTAAATCTCCAGAAGCCTTTGATCGCCCCTTTCTAAGATGTTCTATATATAATCACCAAATTGTGAATTTGTACCGTACGGTTAGTCCTCAGTTTACAATGGTTCATGTAGTGACGGTTTGAAGTTACTACAGGACTGAAAAATGGGCTTACAAGTGGTCTTTGTGCTTCGTAGTATCCCCACAGTCATGGGGTCAAAATTTGGGTGCTTCCAGGGGTCACGTGATTGCAATTTGCAATCTTCCTAGTTGACTTTGGGCAAGCCAAATCTAGAACAGAACAGAATAGAAGCTGGAAGGGACCTTGGAGGTATTCTAGTCCAGCCCCCTGCTCAAGCAGGAGAAAGTAGAATTGACAGACTAAAACACTGGGCTATAACTAACAAAATGAAACTCAATGTAGAGAAAAGTAAAGTCCTACACTTAGGCAAGAAAAAACAAAAGGACACATATAGACTGGGTGAAACCAGGCTCAATAGCAGGAACTGTGAGAGGGATCTTGGAGTCTTAGTGGACAACCAGCTAAATAGGAGCCAGCAGTGTGCAGCAGCCGCCCAAAAAGCTAATGCAATCCTAAATTTCATTAATAGCCAGGGATACAGTCAAGATCAAGGGAGGTACTAAGACCGCTCTATAAAGCCTTAATAAGACCACACTGAGAGTACTGCATCCAGTTTTGTTCACCACATTATAAAAAAGATGTTGAGACTCTACAAAAAAGTACAGAGAAGAGCAACCAGGATGATTAGGGGACTGGAGGCTAAAACATACAATGAATGGTCGCAGGAACTGGGCCTGGCTAGTCTGGGGAAGAGAAGGACCAGGGGAGACATGATAGCAGTCTTCCAATATTTGAGGGGCTGCCACAGGGAGGAGGAAGGGGTCAAGCTAGTTTCTAAAGCTCCTGTAGGCCAAACAAGGAATAATGGATGGATACTGAACAAGGAGAGATTTAACCTGGAAACAAGGAGAAACTTTCTGACAGTGAGAACAATCAACCCATGGAAGAGAAGTTGCCCTTGGAAGTTGTGGGAATGCCATCAGTTGAGACTTTCAAGAAGAGATTGGACTGCCATTTGTCAGAAATAGTGTAGAGTCTCCCACTTGGGTGGGGGGTTGGACTAGATGACCTACAAGGTCCCTTCCAACTCTGATTATCTATAAATCTGAATAGAACAGAGAAGAGAATTCTTTATTGGCCAAGTGTGATTGGACACACAAGGAATTTGTCTTGGGTGCATCAGCTCTCAAATGCAATAAACATGAATTTGGATAAAGTCCAGGAGATTTATTTATTTATTTATTTATTGAATTTATATCGCTGCCTATTTGCCCATGGCGACTCGTGGAGAATATAGATAAGATAGTGGAGGACAGGTAGGCCTGGCGTGCTGTTGTCACGAAGAGTCGGCACAACTTAGCGACTGAGCAACAAGAAATTCTGTTCTTCTTTAAAAAAGTAACCCAGGAGGAAAACTAGCTTCATGGTTAAACCAGCAGGTAGGTAGTTGAAAGGTAGTGTTTCTCAATCTCAGTATCTTAAAAGGTGTGTGGACTTCAACTCCCACAATTCCCCAGGCGTCTGAGCGACTAAGTCCACATATCTCCAAGTTGCCAAGAATGAGAAACTCCGGGTGTAGAATAGACTTCAGAACAAACTTGGTGAGTCGAACGCTAATTTCCACCGGAGGCTTTGTCATTATCTGATCTGTTCTGATTGAATGTTAGCAAGGGGGACAAAAAAAACCCCAGCTTCCTCCCAGCCAGAGCAATTTAATGGCGGAGGCAATTAGACACAAAGGTGATGGGCTCCCTTCCCCAAATGCTGTCAAGCTGAGTCTTCATTGCCGTGGGCCGTAGAGGGTTTAATTTGGATTTTTTGCACTCTGCGGCCAACAATGGCTTATTCTGAGCGGGTGCAATTGGTTTGCAAAAATTTCTAATGTCAGGAATTTAACCCTTCTTTGCTTGGGCTGGTAAGCATTTAATCTCCCTTCCTCTCCCCCCTACCTCTAAACCCCCATTTCTTCTCGTCTCTTCTCCCCCCTCTAAACCCCCATTTCTTCTCTTCTCTTCTCTTCTCCCCCCTCTAAATCCCCATTTCTTCTCTTCTCTTCTCTTCTCCCCCCTCTAAACCCCCATTTCTTCTCTTCTCTTCTCTTCTCTTCTCCCCCCTCTAAATCCTCATTTCTTCTCCCCGCAACCTCTAAATCCCAATTTAGTCATGGTACAACAAGACATCTTGCATGTCAGTTGGGTGTAGATGTTACCCGTAACCCCGTCTCCCTTAAATAAACATGTCCTCTTGCTGCAGAATGTTTTAGGAACTCTAGTCACCGGGTTCTGTAAAGAAGCAGGAAAATTAATATGAAGTGACCTTTCTTGCCGTCTGGGGTAAGGGGTCCAATTGAAGCCAGTCCCTTCCAGCTTTGGCTCTGTCTACCCAGACTGGGAACAGTGTCTGATGAATGAGGTGTGAATTGCTTCAGATAAAGCCTCCCTCAAGCTGTGTTCGCACTTGTTCATCCTCAATTCTGGCTCTGCCACCCGGTTTCTGCCGAACTGCGAACATACTGGCAAAGCAGGGACCAGAATAGCACAAGAAACACTTGCCCCTTGGGAGACCCTCGAAGTCTCAAATCTCACGTAGGCAGGTTTTCGGGGTGGGCAGCCCCCCCCCCCAAAAAAAAAAACTCCTTGGAAAATGGCTGGAAGAATTTCCCAGCCTCGGTTACAGGATATGCCTTGACTTATGACCATTTGTTTAGTCACCGTTTGAAGTTATGGTTTGCTCGAAAAAAGGAAGTTAAACAATTAAACAGACAGATAAATGTTTCCCCTTTTGCATTTGAGCATCCAAGAAGGGACGGGAAAGGAGAAAGGGAAAGGGGAAAGAGAAAGAAAAGGAAGGAAAGATGGGAAGAGAGCAAGGAAGGGAAAAGAAGGAAAGAGAAGAAGGAAGAAGAAAGGAGAACGAGGAAGGAAGGAAAAATAAGAAAAGGAAGGAGATTATAATAAGGAGTTAGGGTAGGAGGGAAGTCCTGCCTTTAGCACTTGGCCACCACAGGTGCCTCCAACACGAGTGATGCAGTGGCTCAGTGGCTAAAAAGCTGAACTTGTCAATCAGAAAGGTCGGCATTTCGGCGGTTCGAATCCCTAGCGCCGCATAATGGAGTGAGCTCCCATTACTTGTCCCAGCTTCCGCCAACCTAATAGTTCGAAAGCGTGTAAAAATGCAAATAGAAAAATAGGGACCACCTTTGGTGGGAAGGCAACAGTGTTCCATGCGCCTTCAAAGGCGTTTAGTCCTGCCGGCCACCTGACCACGGAGACGTCTTTGGGCAGCGCTGGCTCTTCGGCTTTGTAACGGAGATGAGCACCAGCGCCCCCTAGAGCCAGGAACGACTAGCACGTATGTGTGAGGGGAACCTTTCCCTCTAAGGTCTGAGGGAAGTCCTGCCTTAGCATTGGCCACCACAGGTGCCCCCAACACGAGGAATGTCGAATTGGTCATGCCCCCAGGGCACGCTCTCCCCTGAGGTCGAACAACCCTGATGGGGCCCTGAATGAAATCGAGTTTGACCCCCCCCCCCCAGTCTAGTCTCTTCTTAAAAACCTCCAGTGATGGTGCACCCATGATTTCTGGAGGCAAGCTGTTCCATGGGTTAATTGTCCTCACTGTTTTATGTTTGCTTGCGACAGGAAAGGTGTTGTGTGTCAGAGATTGATAAGCCCAAACGGGGTAGGGTTGATCAGGCTACCGGTCCTCCTGAAGGCGACAGGAGAAGGAAGTTAAGCCTTCTGGGCTACAAATTGCAAGACGTGCCCTGTTGGTTTGCTGCCCACTTTGCTGATTCTGCCTATCCATCATCATGTAGTTATTAAAGGACAACATTAATGAAGAGATGGCAGCCAAAGAGGGAATTGGGCTGCTAGGACAGCCAAGAGAAGCCTGCTCTGGGCACGCTGCCTTGGTGCTGACTGAGAAATGCAAGGGACCCATAAAGCTTTTGACCTCTGTTCGGCTGTGTGCTAGGTGTCTTTCGTTCCAGAGAGGAGTTCCAGGTGCTCTGGCCTTCTAGCAGCCCATTAGGCAGCCTGTGTATCTGGGAACTTGCAAAGCTGTTTTGTTCCAAACAAGAGACCTGGTCCATCTGGGCCCCTGCCATGGACCCAGACTGGTGGCAGCTCTCCAGGGGTGCAGCCAATGCAATTTCCCAGCCCCTACCTCAAAATATTGGAGCCCAGGCCTTCTATGGGTAGTCCTCTGTTTGTAGCCATTTAGTCACTCTTTGAAGTTACACAGCATTGAAATAAGTGACTCAGGACTGGTTCTCATCCTTACGACCAGGGATGGGATTCTACTGGTTCGGCTCAGTTTAGCTGAACTGGTTTGCTCCAAAGATTAGCTGCTGGCCCCACCCTAGCTCCATACTGAATGTTATTTCCTGCTTTTGAAGCACAGCTGCATCACGTGGCACAGCTGATTCAGTGGTGGTATTCTACCGGTTCGACCCAGTTCGGCCGAGCCGGTAGCAGCGATGAGCAGCGGAGACCAAACTGGTTTTTTCTGGCACTCTGCTCTTGGGCCCGCCTGCCCAGGCTCCCATCTTTATCCTCTGAATTTGAAGCGCAGCTGCTTTGCGTGGCCCAGAAGAGTGCCATGCGGCAGCTGATGAAGCGACCAGAATCGCGCAAGCTTGCAGGAGGCGAGTTAGAATACCTCTGCGCATGTGCGAAGTGCACCTACCAAGCTGCACCCACCGAACTGGTGATAAAACAGTTTGAATCCCACCACTGCTTATGACTGTTGTAGCATCTCCACATTCTCGTGTTCAGAATTTGGGGGCTTGGCAACAGATAAACCTTTACAATGGTTGCAACATCCTGGGATTGTTTGATGGCTATTTGGGGCCTTCCCCGCCAGTATCCGACCAGCAAAATCAATAGGGGAAACCTGGTTCACTTAACAACCTCCTGATTCACTTAACAACTGCAGTGATTCGCTTAACAACCATGTCAAAGATGCCATAACATCAGATACAGCTCACTTAACAGCTGTTTTGCTTGGCTGGTCCCAATTGTGGTCATAAGTCAAAGTAGGTACATGCAAAGTACATGCCCAATTATCAAGATGTGGTCCTGTTTAAAAGGAAGACTGTTCTACCTGAGGACATAGAGTTACCTTTTGCCAACTAGGACTTTTTAAAATCAGAATAGTTTGCCTTGGCTGGTGGTAGCTCTCTTAGGTTTCGACTTGAGTTTTCATCAACTGGATCTGGATCTCCAAGTTCCTCCTTGTTTTGAGGTTCAGCTCTCTCCCAATTGGTCCTTTTCAAACCCTAACAGGTAATCCTGAGACCAATCACACAATTGCTCTACTTTCTGCTAAGCTTATTACAGGTCTTTGTAACTGCTTTCAAATAATGCTTTCCTTTGTAGATTGAAAACTGATCTCTAGTGGGATGAAATGGTCTCTGAGCCTTTGGCATAGACTGGGCTGTGTGTGTCTCCAAACATGGCAATTTTAAGGCTTGTGGACTTCAACTCCCAGAATTCCCCAGCCAGCCACACTAGCTGGGAAATTCTGGGAGTTGACGCCTCCAAGTCTTAAAGTTGCTAAGTTTGGAGACCCCAGGGTAGACTAGTTTAATTGAGGATTTAATGAACGCTCTATTTGGTATCATCCATATATTTCTGCATATTTTGAGACGGCTGAGGAGAATTTTGTACATTGGACGGCCTGATATTATTTTCACAAAAATGTGCAAACGTGAGTTAGGCTGAGCTGTGGTTACTATGGTCCCACTGTCTGTTTTCAAGAATTCAAACTAAGATTCTCCCTAAATCTAAGCACAGGGAATACATTGTTCTAGTCAGAGAGACTCCCAATTTCTGAGAATAGGTTTCTCTCTCCCAGCAAATGGGGGCTATTCCTTAGACCAAATGCCTCGGCAGACTGATCTTACATAAATAAAATAAGATAGATATGTGCTCTACAAATATATATGGGTCTCATTCTCCCTTATGGCTCCCCAGAGGACAAACCTCCTTCACAGCAGTGTATTTCTCAAGATTCTCTGTGGGGAAGTAAAAAAATTAAACTGCCATCACTTTTGATGATTCAGACACATGGATCTGCCTATAACAGTACCAGAAAGGTCTTTTTTGATGGAATTCTGGCTTCATGGCTATTCTGGAAGGTTGCTTCCTATTTATACGTCACCAGCCCTTCCTAAGAACTTAACCTGAGGTGGAATAAGACAGGTACCTGAGTGAGATAGCGAGAGGATCAAAGGACAGTCCTCATGACCCAAAGGTACTATTTCCAAAAGGCAGCTGGACTTTCTTGGCTTTTTTCCTTGAAAATGTTTTGCTTCTGATCGGAGATGCTACTGGTTCACACCGGTTCTTGTGAACTGGTAGTTAACATTCTGCGCAGTTCTGGCAAATCACACCATTGGCTGGCCCTGAAAACAGCCCAAAAAACAGCCCCAAAAACGGGCATAGCGGGTGGCTGGCCAGTGGTGGGATTAGTCCCAACCGGCTGAATCCTCCCTCTGCCTTTGAGACGAGTGGTCGGGAGGTGGGGTTCGGTGTGATGAGTGACATCACCTACCCAGTCACATGACCAACCGGCCATGCCTACCCAGCTGGAGAGTTATTCCAATCCCACCACTGCTTCTCATCCAAGAAGCTTCTTCTTCAGGGAACTGGTGAAGCTTCATGGATGAGAAGCGAAAGGGGGAAAAAAAAAACCCAAGTGAAAAACCAAAGAAAGTCCAGTTGTCTTTTGGGACAACCATGACCCAGATGGTCCTCATGACTTCACTGCTGACCATTTGATTCGCCAGAGTTGGCAGTAGCAGGATTTCCCTTTTTTCCACGCTGTTGATCAGCCCTGTTCATTCTCCATTTCTTGTTGCATTGCAAGCTACTCTCCTAGGAAAAGACCCTTAGTTGTGGGAGCAGGAGGAGAATCCGGTGCTCCTGTTATTACTCTGCTGAAATGATGCATGCTGATACCACTGCATTGCAGTATTTGTTGGAACAGAGGTATTTGCCAGGTGAAACAATTAGCAAGTAAGATCTTACGCCTAGAATGGGGTGTAACAAGGAGTTGGCCCAGTATGCCCTAAAATCTGTTTGCAGGAATAGTGGATCACCCTATCCCCTCTCCAGAATCAACATAAGTTTAAATTGCTTCTGTGTACCCAGGTTTTGTTTTAAGGAATGCATGCTATTGTGTCTTACTTCTTAGGTAGCAAAATAACTTGGAATGACCAAGTCAAGAGACTTGGAACTGCCCAAGATCCTCTGGGGGACCTTGGAGCTGATCAAGCAGCCAAGTTCAAATCTTCCTGGTTTGAATTCCTCTGTTGTCCATTCGATCACATTGTCCATCTCTGGTTTTCAAAGAAAGGTTTGAGCATGAAGTTAATTTTAGGAAGTTAGTTTACCTGTCTATGGTGCTGCGGGGACAATACCTCTTTAAAATGTTGATTTCTTTATGAAAAAGGTAAAGGTTCCCCTCGCACATCCGTGCTAGTCATTTTCGACTATTTCTGTTACAAAGCCAAAGAGACAGCGCTGCCTGAAGACGTCTCCATGGTCATATGGCTGGCATGACCAAACATCGAAAGTGCACGAAAGGCTGTTCCCTTCCCACCAAAGTGGACCCTATTTTTCTACTTGCATTTTTTTACATGCTTTCAAACTGCTAGGTTGGCAGAAGCTTCTGGGACAAGGAACGGGAGCTCACTCCATGACGCGGTGCTGGGGATTCGAACCGCCGAACTGCCGACCTTTCTGATCAACAAGCTCAGCATCTCAGCCGCTGAGCTACCGCATCCCTTGACTTGTTTATTACAAGTACGTTTTTCATCGAGACAAGACAAAAATGGTGAAAGGGTGACAGTTCAGCCCAAAGGTGCTTTTTCAGGAGGCAACTGGACGTCCTTGTTTTTTTCTTTTGAAGACTTTTCGCTTCTCCTCCAAGAAGCTTCTTCAGCTCTGACAGGATCATAGTGGGGATATGGAAGGATTTGTATTCCTTGCAGACAGCTGGTGACAGTTTGGCCAACCAACTTTCCTGGCTGGATTAGAAGTCTTGGGGATCCCAAATTGCAACACATTTTTTTTTTTTTTGGTTTACATTGCATCCTCTTTCGGAGCTGTGATTGGAGCACCCTCTTGTTTGGTTTCAATTGCTGAGCCTAATTGTTTTGCTGCCTCCCCTATTATCTTGACTAAACATTGCCGTCTGTAATTCAGGGTTTACTGCTAGCTCGGCACTTTGCTTTCAAAATTGTTTTCTTTCCTTTAGGCTACCAGGTTACGAAGACGAAGTGACCTTGGAAGTCAGCAAGGGGAGCTAATTATTTTATGTACAGAGGATGCTTGCTAAGCTTGTCGAGCCAGCTTTCTCTTCCTTTTGTGCGCGGAGCACTTCGGGAGATGGAGAATGCTGGGACCAGAGTGAAATAGAGGCCTCTGGGAATTGAGGCCAGCCTGTAGCTGCATTGAGCGCTGATGGTGTGGAAGAATTAACAGGAGGCCACCTGGCTTTCTGGGAGCAGCTTCCCATCTGTTTTAGACAGGGTTTGTTGGGAGGCAAACCTTTGGGGATTTTTAGGGTGAATGTATGTGTGTGTGAGAGAGAATGACCTTGGGGAAAGAGAAGAAGAGATGCCACCTAGGAAACAACCAGAGAAGAGAGGCAGGAGCCCCTAGTTGGTCAATGGTTGGAGGAAGAAACTTAGGGAAGGACCTGTCCTAATAGATCAAACAATTAAAACTGGTGGCAGGAAGTTTGTGCTTTGGGGTTTGCAAGATTCTATCTATTAGAATGAAGTAGAATTAGTTCATCTAGTCCTGTTTCCTGTCTGGTTTACCTGAGAGGGCTGACAGGTAGAGAGATCTGTTTGGTAGAGCA
Source organism: Hydrophis major (assembly GCA_033807585.1). NCBI lineage: Eukaryota > Metazoa > Chordata > Lepidosauria > Squamata > Elapidae > Hydrophis > Hydrophis major. Next base: position 5,712,125 of record CM066336.1, read on the forward strand.
TACTTTTGCTTATGATTTGATGCAGGTGTGCATAGCCTTGTAGGTAGGAAGGGAGGTTCCTTGTACCATGAATTACCTTATATACTTGTGGATAAGTCCATCTTCGGAGATGCCAACCCTTGAAATTTTTGTATGGTTTAATTTTTCACAATTGACTGATCTGCAGGTGGCATGTTTTTCATGGTACTTTGGTTAAAACTTTGAGGGTCAGTTTATCCATGGATAGGTGTATCTGCAAATATAGGTGGGTACTTTTCAAAAGTATTAAGGTATATACTTGAAGACAGGCCCATCCATTAATAAGCTGAAGTCTATGTTAGGAGTGTATTTTGGCACTAAAACTCTTGGCTTATGTGCAAGTATATACGGCAATATACACATGATCTTATGGTCAAAACAAGTTGATCATTTGAGAATAATTGGCAGGCTTCTATGCTTGAGGGATTTGAATTAATTTGTTCTGTAAATACCTTTTTGTGGGATGTAAATTATATACAATAGCACTTCGAGGTACATACTGCTTCACAGGGCTCTACAGCCCTCTCTAAAGCGGTTTACAGAGTCAGCCTCTTGTCCCCAACAATCTGGCACCTCATTTTATCCACCTTGGAAGGATGGAAGGCTGAGTCAACCTTGAGCCTGGTGGGATTTGAACTGCCAAACTGCAGGCAACCGGCAGTCAGCAGAAGTAGCCTGCACTCTAACCACTGCGCCACCATGGCTCAGTATATGGACTCGTAATTCCTGTTCCTGAAATAGTTGTTCCTTTTTGGGTTAATCTTTCCCAACTTTGATCACTGCAGGCACATTGCAACAGTTGTGCCAAAGCTGCTTTTGCAAACAGCAACTGGACTTTGTTTTTCCTTGAAGACATTTCGCTTCTTATCCAAGAAGTTTCCTCAGTTCTGACTGAGTCAGAAATCACTCAGAACTGAAGAAGCTTCTTGGATGAGGAGCGAAATGTCTTCAAGGAAAAACAAAGTCCAGTTGCCTTTTGAAAAAACACCTTTGGGACAGCCATGACCTGGATGACTGAGAATCTCCATAGACACTTTGCGATAGTTGTAAGTGCGAGAACCAGTCCCAAGTCATTCTCAGTGTCATAACTTTGGTCGCTAAATGAACGACTGTAACTCCAGGACTACTTGTTTTCCAGTTTGTTTCAATTATGGCTTGATGATGCAATATATGGACTTATGTACCCCATTTCTCCAAAAAACACACAACCTACCCTGAAAGTAAGTCCTAGCTTGATTTTTTTAAAATATGTGCTCAATATAAGCCCTACCCTCAAAATAAGCCCTAATTAAGACCATACCCATTCCAGAGTGTACAGGTAAAAATTAAGCTAGGGTGGGGATGGGGGGTGGTGGAGCTGCCCTATTACTTACCTTTGGACAGTTGTAGCCAGGCCTCGCACACCCCGACACCTACCTTGCCATCCCATTTCTTCTGCAGACGGCAAGGCTGGGAAGGCTTTCCTGAAGGCCTCTGTAGCTGATAAGAAAGCTTTGGATCGATCCACAGCTCCGTTATCGGGCCTCCAGGAAAGCCTTGCCAGCCACAAGTTCCTGAAGGCCTCTGACAATGAAAAGGAGGCCAGGGGCGACGCACGCAAATGAGGTTAGTCAATCTATGACATCCCCCAAACATAAGACCTTTTTGCCTTTTTTGCTGGCAAAAAAAATATTATAGGACAGGGTCTTATTTTGGGGGAAAACACTGTACAAAGGACTCTCTGAAACTCTTTTCAACCCATCGTGGTTTTTAAAGTTCCGCGTCTTGGGAACATAGATTGTGTAGTTTTCTGAGCAATACACTACAAACTCAATTTCAAACCTATCATTTAGGGCAATCATTCAGTTAAAGAATCTTGATGTGGTTAATTGTATGAGTTGTAATTAAATCTGAATAAATGCATCTATGAATAAAACAATAGTTTTGATAGGGGGGAAAAAAATTCCCTTTTGGCTGCCTGTCTGTGTCACAGCAGGTAGATATCCAATACAACCAGTTTCCTTCTGGGTGGGAAGAAATATGCTTCTTCTAAAGAAATGTTGTTTCAATTGGAAAGCATTTTTTTTAAAAAAGGAAAGCAGAATTTTGCCAAAGGAGAGCCGTATTTGTTACAGGGGGGAAAAAGCCCACAAGATTTCTTTTAGGGTGCCCGTTGGTTTACTACTACATAAGGTTTTGTGCACTGTAGTTAATTTCCTCAGCTGCTTGAGCTCTGAGTTTATATGCAGCGATGCACAGGGATGGGGAGAAGGGGAAGGAGGTTCAAGGAAAATAAAATGCCAAAACTGCCAGAAATAATGATTAAATTATTAGCAGTGACCATTCAGAAAACAGTCTGCTTGAAGTTATGTATGCAGGCACTCCCGGACTTATGACCACAATTGAGCCCCAAATGTCTGTTCTGAAGTGAAACATTTGTTAAGTGAGTTTTGCCCTATTTTATGACCTCCCTTGCCCCCGTTGTTAAATGAATCACTGCAATTGAAAAGTTAGGAATCCGCTTGTTAAGTGAAATGGGCTTTCTCGTTGATTTTTGCTTATCAGAAGGTCGCCAAAGGGGACCGCACGACCTTAGGATGCAGCAACTGTCATAAGGATGAACCAGTTGCCAAGCGTGTGAATTTTGATGACGCGATTGTGGAGATGCTTCAAAAGTCGCAACTGTTGTGGCCTGCCAGCAGTGAGGAGGTTGGGAAGGAGCCTGGGCCAGTCCTGGAGTCTGGAGAAGGCTCTGACGAGGGCTCTGTGTTGGAAGCAGAGATGGGGCCAGGGCCATTTGATAGCTATCATCTGCCTTTGGAGTTGGACGTCAGTGAGGCAGAAGAACGGCTGGAGCCTGTTCCCAGTGTGCGCATGCACAGAACTGCCAGGAGAAGGGTTAAGGAACAAGGGTTGACTTGGGAATAAAGGCTCAGGTGGATGGTGAATGGTGAATGGCCCCTTCCATAGGGAATAAAGAGGAGCGAAAGGGGAGTGGTGTCTGCAGGAGACAATTAGTTCAATTCATTAGGGTGAAGATCTGTTCCCGATTTCTTGCCAAGTAATTGCTGCTACAGCGTGGTGTTTGGAAGGTATTGGCCTGGCAATTCTCCAAGTCTGTAATTGTGAAATCTCATGAAAGATTGTTTGCCGTGACTTTGCTGGAGAGGAATTCACTTTAACCTACATAAAAGAGGTTTTATCGGGATGAGGAGTCTGCTTCATGATCTTGGGAAGCCGAGGTCAGAACAGCCACTGTGAAAAAAAGTCACTTTTCAGTGCTGTGGTAACTTTGAACGGTTACTGAAGGAACCATTGTAAGTTGTAGATAGGATAAGCAGTTGTAGATAGGATAAGCAGTTCACCCAGACAAGATTTTTTTACCTGCTCTGAAACTCTCACATCTTGGATTAATTGGCATGTTTTTATGATTCCAAGGATGACTACAAAAGTCGGTGTAAAAAGGCTTTTTAAAAGCTTTCCTTTCCCCAGTGGCTTTGGATGTTGGTTTCAAAGCCATCAGACTCTCTCAACTGGAATTCATTTAATGCACCTGAGGATCTCCTAAAAAGCAGCTTTCATATTAATATAAATGAACCATTTGTTTATTGGTTACCTGAATATTTGGGGTGCCTTTCAAAGCACTTTGATTTTTCCAATTGATGGATCAGAGGGGTTTTCACACTTTTGTGGTGCTGTGGTGGTTCCTCTGTGAGTAGAATGGGTGACTTCATGGAGGCTTACAGTCGGGCGAGGAAGAAATATGCCTCTTTTAATAATTAAAATTTTAATCCAATATCGCAATATTCTCTGTCTGGGGCCCACCCCGGGGCCTTGCCCAGGCAAAAATGAGAAGCGCAGGCCAAGATATTTTTCGGAGACAACCTTTCGTCTCCTGGGTCTTTTCTTTAAAAATGTTGGTTGTGACCCAGACACTGAAAATCCAAGATCCAAGTCATCCTCAACTTACAACCATTCATTTAGTGGCCGTTGGAAGTTATAACAGCACCAAAGAGAATGACTTATGGCTTGTCTTTGTGCTTATCCCCATGGTCACGTGATCAGATTTCAGGCGCTTAGCAACCAGTATGTATTTATGATGATTGCGGTGTCTCAGGGTCATGTGATCATCACTTGTGGTCATCCCAGCCAGCTTCTGACCACCAAAATCATTGGGGGGGGGAGCCAGATTCACCCAACGACCACACGAGTCATAGACGATAAAACACAGAATATTCACTTAACAATTGCAATGATTCACTGAACAACCCTTGCAAAAAAGGTCATAAAATCAGGCACCTTTCACTTAATCACTGTCTTGCTTAGCAACGGAAATTCTGCTCCTAAGTGTGGTTGTAAGTTGAGCCAAAGGTTATTTTTCAAGAGGCAACTGGACTTCCTTGTTTTTCTTAGAAGATGTTTCACTTCTCCTCTCAAGAAGCTTCTTCAGCTCTGACTGGATGGTGAGGAATTTTATACTCCTTGCAGACAGCTGGTTATTTGCATTCTTTTTAGAGAGCCGTTGAGGCCACCTGGAGGTTTATCTGTGTCATCAGGGTCACCTGAGAGGTACAAATGGATGTGGAGCCTTCTTGGAACTGTTGAAAGGACCATTTGCACTCCTCAGGTGATCCTGAGGACACAGATAAATTTCCCGGTGGCCTCAAGGACTCTCTAAAAGAATGCAAATGACCAGCTGCCTGCAAGAAGTACAAAATCCTTCCATTCCCCACCTTCCAGTCAGAGCTGAAGAAGCTTCTTGGATGAGATGTGAAACGTCTTCAAAGAAAAACATGAAAGCCCAGTTGCTTCTTGGAAAAAAAAAAAAAAAAGCACCTTTGGAACAACCATGACTGGATGACTGAGAATCTCCATAGACAGTTGTAAGTTGAGGACTACCTATGCATCAGATTGGGTGAGGCTGTTGTCCTAAAAACCAGTTTATTGGGGCAGAAGTCATGTTTCAGATGCGCAGACTTATATATGAGCAGGGGTGGAATTCAAAATTTTTAACAATCAGTTCTGTGGGCGTGGCTTAGGTGGTGGGCGTGGCTTGGTGGTCATGTGATTAGCTGGGCGTGGCCAACTCAATATCACTCACATCAAGGCACACATCTCCTCGCCTGGCCTCTCATGACTGTGGGGATGCTGCAACAGTTGTAAGTGTGAAAAATGGCCCTAAGTCACTTTTTTCAGTACCACTTTTAAGTTTGAATGGTCACTCCACACAAGCAAAGTACCAGAATGGGGGAAAAAACTCCAGAGAAGTTCCTGAGACAGGAAATCTAGTCCTGCCAAGAATGTAAAAAGGGTTAATGGAGAGGCAGTTTCTGTAAGCAACACCAGAATGTTTCCTTCCTTCCTTCCTTACAGAATTAGGCCAGTAATTTCTTCTAACAACCGGTTCTCCAAACTGCTTAGAATGTTAATAACTGGTTCTAGCAAATAGGCGCGAACCTGTAGAATCCCACCCCTGTGTATGAGTAAGCATGATACATTCATGCTGTCAGTGTACCAATTTTGGGATTTGGAGGGATTTCTGAGAGTCACCTCATCTGGTTTGGGACACATGTACCATACCCTCTTGAATTTCCTCTTCCCCATGAGCGATCTGCTCCGTTGTGCCTTCTTGGAAAGATGGAGGAAGCATTCTGGAGAGGTGAGCTGAGCAATTTTGAGAAAGCTTTGGGCTGATTCTAATCTGGAACGAAAGCCCAGGATTAAGATGGAACGGTTAGAGTAGCAGTTCTACAAATGCGCTTTGGAGGAACTGGCCAGTGGCAGAGACAGACTGGCAGTTCCTTTCAATCCGATGGTTTTACAACATTGTATGAAAAATGGAGCTGGGGAGGAGGTTGAGAATGGGTTGTAGGTTGTTTTTTGGGGGGGGGGCAAGGAGGGGGAGGAAGCTCTCTGCATGCTGTTTTTAAAATGTCTCCATTCCATTCCACCGAAAAGCCAGGTACAAAAAAACCCCCACAAGAGACGCAAGCCCAATAAACACAATTAAAGCCTTTGATATCGCCAAAACAGACAAGTCGCTTTCAAGATAAATGGCGTGTTATGGCCATACCAATTTCCTATAAAGCTTAGGGCAAGAGTTAAAAGCCTTGTTTCATGGGAAGCCTGACATGACCACAAATGGGAAATGGGATTTGAAGCAAAACCTCATTTGCATTATTAGCTTTGCACAGTTAAAGCCAAGTTGGGTCCAGAATGTGCCGTGGCATGGCACAGCTGTGGGGCGTAGGTACAATTTGTCCAGATTGGAACACTGCATTCCTCGGCAGTTTATTTATTTTTTTGTAAAATGAGCCAATTTTCTCCCTCCTGCACCCCTCCAGAAAGCAGTCCTCAAATGGAGGGGGTGTTATGGTGGTGCTTTTTCTGTGGTTTCGTTGGATGGAACGAGGCATGCTATGGGCCAGAGGTGGCATTCAGCAGGTTCTGACTAGTTCTGGAGAACCAGTAGTGGAAATTTTGAGTAGTTCGGAGAACTGGCAAGTACCACCTCTGACTGGCCCCACCCCCATCTATTCTCTGCCTCCCGAGTCCCAGCCGATTGGCTGGGTCTCCTTTTGTTGCCCTGCACAGGAGAATGGAGCTGGAAAGCAGGTTAGTTGGGTGGGGAGGGAATGGAGATTTTCCGCAACCTTCCCTCAGGAGTGGGGTGGGAATGGGGATTTTTCAGTATCCTTCCCTGCCATGCCCACCAAGCCATGCCCAAGCCACGCCACGCCATGCCATCAAGCCACGCCCACAGAACTGGTGATAAAATTTTTGCATCCCACCACTGCTATGGGGGGACTGTTTTGTGCCAAGCCTGAGCTTGTCTTCCTTGACTTCTCTGCTGGGAAGTGAGATGGGTGTTTGAAGGAATGGGCTCATGGAGGGAGATGTCTGCCCTTCTGCTGTTATAGGAATGAGGTGATTGCGAGTTTGAGAAACCCAGGCATCATTGGTGATCAACCCTCCTATTTGAGAGAAGGGCTCAAGGAGTTAGTCTTGTTGTTGTTAGTTGCAAAGTCATGTCTGACCCATCACAACCTCATGGACAACGTTCCCCCAAGCCTTCCTGTCCTCTACCATCCTCCGGAGTCCATTTAAGCTCACGCCGACTGCTTCAGTGACTCCATCCAGCCCCCTCCTTCTCTGCAGTCCCCTTCTTCTATTTCTCTCAATCGTTCCCAACATTGGGCTCTTCTCCAGTGAGTCTTTCCTTCTCATGAGGTGGCCAAAGTATTTGAGTTTCCTCTTCAGGATCTGGCCTTCTAAAGAGCAGCCAGGGTTGACCTCCTCTAGGACTGACCGGTTTGATGGCCTTGCAGTCCAAGGGACTCCCAGGAGTCTCCTCCAGCACCAGAGTTCAAGGGCCTCCATTCTTTGGCGCTCAGCCTTCCTTATGGTCCAACTTTCACAGCCATGCATTGCAACTGGGAAAGAGCCTTGACTCTACACACTTTTGTTGGCAGGGGGATATCTCTGCTTTTTAGTATGCTGTCTAAATTTGTCATAGGTTTCCTCCCCAGGAGGAAAGGTCTCTTAATTTCTTGGCTGAGGTCCCCATCTGTGGTAGACTTTCTATATATACACAAGAGGGCTAGGCCTGATCTCCACCGCTTGAATACCTTTATGCTTTATCTAGTCTTTCCCAGGCAAAAGCTGCCAGGCTGAGGAGATTCCTGTAAAATAGGCATAGAACAATGAAGCACTGTAAAGAACTTTACATGTATGGATATCTGGCTGTTTGTGCCTGACAGCCACCCCATAATAGTACCAGAAGCAACGCTAGGTACAAGTCAGTGCCTGCAGATGTACAAATGTATGCCTCACATTTGATGACATATAAGCCAATTCCCCATGGAAATGCATTTTCCGGGCACGATCAAGAATAATTTTTGTTACTCCTTTCAGAGAGGGTGGAAAGATGGAAGGTGAAGGAAGTGTGTGTGCCTTGCTTTGTGGTGTGACTGCGAAGCACAGTTCTTCCCTTGGCAAACATCCACTTCAATGTATCTGCTATCTGATTATTTGAGAGCATCTGTCTAATCAATTTGATTATTCATCTGATTAATGATAATTATTCATTCATCAGGTTGAGTGGTAAGCTTCAAAGATATAGGAAGGAAGTCCTGTAGGGAATCACAATTTAAAATGGTAAGTTGGCAATGAGTTCTCTTCCCCCGTATCTTTTTGCTTTTATTTCAGATGCAGTCTCCACAGTTGGTACTGTCAAGCAACTTCCAAAGCCCAGGGATTTTGCCGTCCTTTCTACTCCCCTGCCCTGATTTTTGCCAAGCCCTGCCCCTCCCCTCCCCTCTACAAGCATACTGTGCAAACATAGACAAGAGTAGCAAGGAGAAACAACAGGAATCATTGATACTGTAGTGGAGAAGAACAGGCAGAACTGGGGTGATGGTGGAATTAAGTGAGGCATCAGCCTAGAGTTGTTATGTTCCCACAAATGCTCTAAGTCCAACCCCTCTTGAGTTCTGTTGACCCTTATCTGGCAGCAATTTTTATTGCTCATTGCTGGACTAGATTTTTATGTATAGATAGGATTAAGCAAGAAATCTTCTAAACTAGAACCTACATATGATCCTGATCCTTCCTGCCTGACAGTTACTGGCCCATGTCGTGGTGAGGCTTATAAATTAGACCAGACGAAGGTGGCTCAGTGGCTAAGGTGCTGAGCTTGTCGGTCAGAAAGGTCGGCAGTTCGGCGGTTCGAATCCCGAGCACTGCGTAACGGAGTGAGCTCCCGTTACTTGTCCCAGCTTCTGCCAACCTAACAGTACGAAAGCACATAAAAATGCAAGTAGAAAAATAGGGACCACTTTGGTGGGAAGGTGACAGCATTCTATGCACCTTCAGGTGTTTAGTCATGCTGGACACATGACCACGGAGGCGTCTTCGGTCAGCGCTGGCTCTTTGGCTTTGTAATGGAGATGAGCACCAGCGCCCCCTAGAGCCGGAAACGACCAGCACGGATGTGCGAGGGGAACCTTCACCTTTAAGAAACCAATGCCCTGCATGTCAGATCTATTTTATTGTTAACATTGTTCTAGTCCCAAAATTGTGCAAATCTGAGGGTGGTCCCTCCTCCCTCCATCTTCATGTAAACTTGGGAGAGTCAAGTCCGAGAGATTTTCTCAGATACTTTTCTGCTTTGGACTCAAATTTCTCTTCTCCAACTGTTGCCTTGGTTGTGGCTGTTCTTTCTGTTCCTTAAAATCCTCCTCCCGTTGCAGACGGCGCTGCTTCTCTTTTTCTCGAAATCCCCACACCTTACAGTTCAGGAGGTTGAGAAACATTGTCCTGGGCTGCTTCAATGGGTCTGGACTGGTTCTTATCATCTCTTTTAGTTTTGACGTCTTCCAAGTAGCATCAACCTAGAACCAAGGAGGACTTTCTTGACAGCGAAAACAATTAATCAGTGGAACGGCTTCCCTCCAGACCTTTTGGGAGGTTTTTAAGAAGAGATTGGACAACCGTTTGTCTGAATTGCCATAGGGCAGTAATGGCGAACCTTTCTGGGCATCGAGCGCCCAACATGCGTGCATGAATGTGTGTATGCCGGAGCGCCGGAAACCCAAAGATCAGCTGGCCGGTGTGTGCATGCTTGGGGGTTTTTTTGCTGTTTTTTTTTTGCCATTTTTCGGGTTGTTTTTGGCTGTTTTCCAGGCCATTTTCCGGCACTTTGCCACCTGCAAAGACCAGCTGGATGCACCAGAAACCAGAAGAGCAGCTGGCGACAGCTGGCGTGCCCACAGAGAAGGCTATGCATGCCACACGTGCCATAGGTTCGCCATCACGGGTATAGGGTCTCCTGCCTGAGCAGAGGGTTGGACTACAAGACCTTTGAGGTAGGCCCCTTCCAACTCTGTTATTCTGTTATCAGCTTCTCTTCTTCCTGATTTAGCCTTGATGCCTGAGCATAAGCCCCAAATCCTTCTTCTCTTGGGGGAAATACGTGCCTTTTCTTCTTTGGCAGCTCCAGCCAGAGGAGTTGTACATCTCTTTCCCCAAGCCCATGCTGGCAAGCTCCAGTTTATTACAGAGAGGCCCTTGGGATCTGGTAGTTTTACAGTAGCTCCTTTGGACTTAAAGGCCGAGAAAACAACAACAACCACAACAAACACCCCCCCCCCCAACTTTCTTACTGGAATCTGGAACAGCATTTCCATGTATGTCAGGGAATTTGGGAGTAATTCCAGGATGGTTTAGAGGTTAGCTCAGGCTGCTGGGAGCCGAGACTGGTTTTGAATGCTAAAAATTGTTTCTTTAAAACTATTCATGAACACTCTCTAATTACTGTGCAATATTCCTGACCTGAGCTAGAGAAAGGATTCCAATTTAAAAAAAAAACCCGTGTTATGGCAGGTTTCCAGGGGATGGGAACATCTAAACATGGGGAAGGGGGCAACCATTTTGGGGTGCAAGGGCCACCTTGCTTGGTGCATCTGGGGCTGCTTACACTCCTCCAACCATCCTTTGACATGCTAGACCAGCAGTCCCCAAACTTGGCAACTTTAAGACTTGGGGACTTCAACTCCCAGAATTCTCCAGCCAGCATAGCTGGCTGGAGAATTCTGGGAGTTGAAAGTCCCCAAGTCTTAGAGTTGCCAAGTTTGGAGACCTCTGCACTAGACTGTTCATCTAGCTGGCTGGAGAATTCTGGGAGTTGAAAGTCCCCAAGTCTTACAGTTGCCAAGTTTGGAGACCTCTGCACTAGACTGTTCATCTAGCTAGCTGGAGAATTCTGGGAGTTGAAGTCCCCAAGTCTTACAGTTGCCAAGTTTGGAGACCTCTGCACTAGACTGTTCATCTAGCTGGCTGGAGAATTCTGGGAGTTGAAAGTCCCCAAGTCTTACAGTTGCCAAGTTTGGAGACCTCTGTGCCAGACTGTTCGTTACGCATACCGATAACAAAAAACACCCCTTCCCCTTTCCAAAACTGACCATCAGTTCTTCCTTGTGGGAAAGCAGGGATTTTAGTTTCTGGAGGGGTGGGATGGGAGATGAAAAGCACACTCTAACCCAGGGGTAAGGAACGTTGGCTCTTTTATCACTTACGGACTTCAACTCCCAGAATTCCTGAGTGAGCCATAAAAGGTTCTCCATCCCTGGCCTACTGGTTTTTTCAGTTGTGAGGGAAATCAATTTTTGACTTGAATGGGACTGTTTAATATACAAATGTAGGACATATTTTTATATATATTCTTTGTATGTCCTACATTTGTATATTAAACAGTCCCATTCAAGTCAAAAATTGATTTCCCTCACAACTGAAAAAACCAGTAGGCCAGGGATGGGGAACTTTTTATGGCTCCCTCAGGAATTCTGGGAGTTGAAGTCCATAAGTGATAAAAGAGCCAACGTTCCTTACCCCTGCTCTAACCTTTCCTCCTGCCATTTTCCTCGTTCCTTCATCTTCCTTCCAGGGATGGGGGGGAGAGCCAAATGGCTTCATTTCTCCTCTATCCGTTTCTATCGAACAGCCAGCAAAAAGGAACGGCTCTGATCTGGTCAGAATTTGCCTGCTTTGTCTCCGGGCATATGTGTCCGCCTTGCATTTGAGAATTGGGGCATAACCTGGATCAAGCTAAGAGAAGCAGAAAAGGGTCCGAATGGCTGAAGAGAGCGATTTGCTCCTAGAGATGTCTGCAGCAGATGGCAAAAAAAAAAAAAAAAAAAAGGAAAATAAAAGAAGCCATTGCATCCCACAGAAGTCAGGAATGGGTACATCAGTTCCCAGCAGTGTGTGTGTGTGTGTGTGTGTGTGTTTGTGTTTGTGTTTCAAAGATGGTTTGGATTCTGCAGGACAAAGGGAAAAAAAACCAGGCTTGTTAGTTAATATTATACGACAGGGGTCTTCAGACTTGACAGTTTTAAGACTTGCAGACTTCAACTCCCAGAATTCTTCCTCCAGTCATGTTAGCTCAGGAATACTGGGAGTTGAAGTCCACAAGTCTTCGACTTTGGGCCAATCACCAGGAGACGGTGAGTTCTAGTTCCACCTTAGGCACGAAACAGGTTGGGTGGCTTTGGGTCAATCCCTCTCTCTCTCTCTCTCTCTTTCTCAGCTCAACCCACCTCACAAGGATGCCGTGGGGAAAAGTAGGAGGAGGAAGGAGCGTTGGATAGGTTCGCTGGCCTGGAGTTCTTTATGAAAAGAGTAAAAGTCAAGATATCTCTAAAATAAACAGAATCCGAGCTCTCCTTCGCTTCAGGGGCTTCTTATATGCTGACTGAACCGAGTTTGTGAAATGGGTTTGCTGCATTAAGATCAGGTCTTGCACGTTAACAGCAAATAGCATTTGATAGGCCCTTTGCAGGGATGGCATATAGACCATGCCACACACGTCCACCCCTGTTCCTAATAATCAGAGAGACCTGGGGTTGCACAGCAGGCGCTGCTGTTTGCCTGTGTGCAGAGCCAGGCAAATAACCACCAACATCTCCATGTGGCCAGTTGGGTTCTTTTTTGTAACGATCAATCTTTAATGATCCTTCATTCATTGGAGCTTCTCCGGGGGTGGAACAAACACCAGGAAATATGTCCCAGTTATGGCTGGAGGGAGAGACGGATCATCTTTGGTGTGCTTATTCAACTGAAGGGGTTCAGGGGAAATTAGGCACCTGCATTTCTGCCCCATTTGTGTGTGTGTGTGTGTGTAGTTCTCGATCTTTGAATTGAAGGTTCTTCCATTTTCAGCTCTATAATTGCACACACATACACACCACATTCACAGGTTGAGGAGGTTAGGTTGCACCCAGTGTTTCCTCTCCTGCTGGCTGGGTAGCATATCATTGTGATGAAGGGAATATCATTGTTTTAAGCAGAAAAAGAGACGTCGGTTTGTGTCAAGTTGCTGTGTTTTTCAAATGTGGGTGTGGGGCACCCACCTCTGGCTCTTGGTTTGCAGGCTGTGGATAATGGAAGGTTTAGTTCAACATGGCTGAAGGGAGAGTGGTTAAATTCGTCTCTGTTCTATTTTCCTTCCTTCCTTCTTCCCTCCCTCCTTCCTTCTAAAGCCAAGATTTCCTTCCTTCTTCTCCCCCTCCCTCCCTCCCTTCTTTCCCTCCTTTTTTCCTTCCTTCTTCCTTCTAAAGGCAAGATTTCCTTCCTCTCTCCCTCCCTCCCTCCCTCCCTTCCTTCCTTCTAAAGCCAAGATTTCCTTCCTTCCTCCCTCCCTCCCTCCCTCCCTTCCCTCCTGCCTTCTAAAGCCAATATTTCCTTCCTTCCTCCCTCCCTCCTTCTTTCCTTCCTCCCTCCCTTCTTTCCTCCCTCCCTCTTTCCTTCTTTCCTCCCTCCTTCCTTCCTTCTAAAGCCAATATTTCCTTCCTTCTTCCCCCTCTCCCTCCCTTCCTTCTTTCCCTCCTTTCCTCCCTCTCTCCTTCCTTCTTTCTTCTAAAGGCAAGATTTCCTTTCTCCCTCCCTCCCTCCCTTCCTTCCTCCTTCCTTCCTTCCTTCCTTCCTTCTTTCCTAAGCCAAGATTTCCTCCCTCCCTCCCTCCCTCCCTCCCTGCCTCCCTCCCTCTCCCCACCCTCCACCCTCCCTCCCTTCCTTCCTTCCTTCCTGTCATCCAGTGGGGGTGTTTCTGGGTAAATTAAAGATACAATTTAAAAATTCATATTTAGGACTTAAATTCTGAAGCAGAATTCACAGAAAGAAAGCACAGGTACTCCTCGACTTACGACAACAGTTGAGCCCAAACTTTCTGTTACTAAGAGAGACATTTTTTGAAGTGAATTTCCCCCCCATTTTTACGACCTTTCCTTGCTGCAGTTGTTAAATGAATCATTGCAGTTGTTAAGTTAGTGACATGGTTGTTAAGTGAATCTGGCTTTCCCATTGACCTTGCTTGTCCGAAGGTCGCAAAAGGAGATCACATGACCCCCCCCCCCAGGGACGCTGCAACCATCAAAACGATGAACCAGTCGCCAAGCACCTGAATTTTCACCCAGTGACCATGAGGATGCAGCAATGGTCATAAGTGTGAAAACCGGTCCTAAGTCACCTTTTTCAGCGCCGTTGTAACTTTGAAGTGTTGTGAGGATATACCTCTACTAAATAAAGCCAAGATCTTCCTTGGAGCCGCAGAAGGTGACTTCTTGTTGTGATTTATCATGTTGGCATTGGTATTAAGCGCAAACCCCACCTTAGTCTGGGTTCAACTCTGTGTACTTTGAATTTCCGATCCATAGTAGCTTTGTGATCACCTCTTATTTTTGCCCAGTTGTTCAAGATTCCTCCAAAAATTGAGTTGGAGGGCAGCTTGCTCTCAATTTATTTCCCTGCAGAATCTTCTTGTGCTGCCTGGCTGGACCCTTTTTTTGATAACTCACAAAGGATGTTCTCCCTTTTGTGCACAGAGAGAGAAAGGGAGAAGGAGGGAGGGAGGGAAGGAGCGAGGGAGAGAGAGAATGTAGAATGATAGGTTGAGAAAACCATTGGCATTGGCCAAAAAGGAGGGTGAGAAATAGCAGGAGAGAAATATTTAACCGCACAAGCATTTTTGGGACACAGAATATGTTGCTATTCACAGTAATTAAATAATTAAATAAAGAACCTTTGTTTCTGTAAGAGAGAAAGTAAAAAAAAAAAAACATCCATTCAGGGCCCAGCATCTTTCTGGTTGCAGGAACAAAAGCAGAGCCCAGCAAAAGGACAGCCAAGATCCATACTTTCCACCTTCTCCACGGGAGCTTTTATACATAACTCCTTATGCCCCCCTCCCCCCCCTCTCTCTCCGACTTTAATGAGGCCGTCATAAAATGAGCTTCTCCGGGAGCAGATCACGCTGAGATCTTCTTCAGATTCCCAAACAGGTCGAGCAGCTTCTCCATAGCCAGAGCTGGGTTATCAAAACATTTGGGGCACCCGAGAGAGGGCTGCCTTTTGTCAATCTTCCGAAACACAGAGGTGGGAAGGAGGAGCATGTGCCCCCCCCCCCAGCTAACTTGGCTACCTCCCCCCTTTCCCCATAATGCAAGCGACAGATTTAAATAGCTGGAGGATAGAAAGTTAATTCCGTATTTCGACATGCACCTCCACTTCCCATGTTTCAACAATCTGGTTGTCTTATTTTATATTTCCATTTAAAGCTACAGCCGCACAGTTTACTTAAATCAGCCCCTTGTTTATGCTGCCTCTTCTTAATGTGTTTTTCACCCTCCGCTGTCCTGTTGTCAGGGCAATACTTTCCTGATTTCCCTCTCCAAATGGGTCTGTCCAGATAGATCAGAAGAAGCTGAGGCCGTAGACCAGGGGTGTCGAACTCAATGCCCAGGGGCTGGATCTGGCCCGCAGGGTGCTTAGATCTAGCCTGTGGAAGGGGGGGGGGTGCCCTGGAAACAGCAAAAGACTGGCCCGCGGTGCCTCTGCCAGTGGAAACGGAGCTTGGGAGGGCTGTGGGTGAAGGATTGCAGGAAACACAACCTAAAATGGAGCTCGGGAGGGTTGCAGGAAACCATTGCAACCTAATGGAGCTCGGGAGAGCGGTGGGTGGAAGGTTGCAGGAAACTTACACGACCTAAAATGGAGCTCGGGAGGGTTGCAGGAAACCATTGCAACCTAAAATGGAGCTCGGGAGAGCGGTGGGTGGAAGGTTGCAGGAAACTTACACGACCTAAAATGGAGCTTGGGAGGGTTGCAGGGAACCATTGCAACCTAAAATGGAGCTCGGGAGAGCAGTGGGTGGAGGGTTGCAGGAAACTGTCACAACCTAAAACAGAGCTCGGGAGGGCCACATGTGCTCCTTCCAAGCTCCATTTTCGCTGGCAGAGGGTTGCAGGAAGCTGTCATAGCCGAAAATGGAGCTCGGGAGACCGTTTTTGCTGACAGAGTGCTCGGGCTGCACAGGTGCCCCTGACACAAGTGACGTTGAGCTGGCACACCCACCCTGGCCACGCACATTCCGCCCCCTCCCCCGGAGATCAAACACAACCCTGATGCGGCCCTCAGGGAAATCGAGTTTGACACCCCTGCCATAGACTAGGGGTCCCCAAGCCCGAGGCTACTGGGCCACGACTTGTTTGGAACCGGGCCGCACAAGAGGCAGCCAAGTGTGTGTGTTAAGCTCTGTTTGTGCACACCCGTTGTTTGCACAAATGGAGCTTCACACGTGCATGCAGGTGCCTTGCACAAATGCAGCTCCGTGGTTGGAGACCGTTGCCCTAAACCATATATACATCCGAAGAGGAGGCTATACCTGAATAAGGACTTAGATTGCCCTCCCACGCTTAAGATTCCAGGCCAGAAAAATGGTAACTTTCTTGTGACCGATCAGCCCAGGACAAGAACAACCAATGTTGCAGAGTTGTGCCTAAGCTCTGTTTGCTGCAAGGAATCGGGAGGCCATTATTCTTGCTTTGCCTGCAGTAGTATTTCCAAATCTATTTTGTCTTGATTGTATGGATATTTTTATCTTATACTCTGTCTGATCTATGATTGTAATAAATTTGTCATCCTCATTCCATTAAAGGTGGATGTGTCCTTTTATCTTTTTTTCCTCTCCCTTTTTTTTTAAAGCCATGGGCTCAGTTGAAAAAAAGGAGACACTTTTCTGAGGACGGAAGCGGTGGGGGGTACAGGCAGTTCTCAACTTACAACTAGAACTGAGCCCAAAATTTCTGCTGCTAAATGAGACATTTGCTAAGGGAGTTTTGGGCCCATTTTACAACCTTTCTTGCCACGATCATTAAGCAAATCAGTGCAGTGGTTAAATTAGTTATGCGGTGGTTCAGTGAATCTGGCTTCCCCACTGCCTTTGCTTGTCCGAAGGTCACAAAAGTTGATCACATGACCCCGGGACACTGCAGCCGCCATAAATATAAGACAGTTCCCAAGCGCCTGAATTTTGACCACGTGGCCATGGGGGCTGGGGCTGCAATGGTCGTAAGTGTGAAAAACTGCTGTAAGTCACTTTTTTCAGCCCCGTTGTGACTTCGAACAGTCACTAAACCCACTGTGGTAGGTTGAGGATTATCTGTTATCCTAGGCATAGCCAACTTCTCTTGTGGATGCCCCTGGATGGGTTTCTCTCTTCTTCATTCTAAAAAAGAAAGAAGGAAGGAAGGGATGGATAGGAAAGGAAAGGAAAAATTAAGGAAGAGAAAGAAAGAAAGGAAGAGAAAGAAAGAAAGAAATAAGGAAGAGAAAGGAAGGAAGGAAGGAAGGAAGGAAGGAAAGAAGGGAAGAAGGAAGGAAGAGAAAGAAAGAAACAAAGAAAGAAAGAAATAACGAAGAGAAAGAAAAAGAAAGAAAGAAAAAGAAAGAAAGAAAGAAAGAAAGAAAGAAAGAAAGAAAGAAAGAAAGAAAGAAAGAAAGAAAGAAAGAAGAGAGAGAGAAAGAGAATGTTGGAATGATGGCTGAGCAGCAAATTTGCTTTGACAGTAATTGGTGGCTGTAGTTTGGGATGTGACTAATGATTTTACTAAGGTTGAGAAGGGAGATTATTTTAAGTTCCTTCACATTACTGGAAAGTTGTTTGGATTTCACTGCCTGCCTTGTCATCTCCAATCTGATGGCTTTGTTTTTTGCAGCCTCTTCCTTGCTCAGTTGGGGAGGATGGGGGCCAAACGCCGACCGCACTCTGCACCCACATTCCTTTCCTTGGCGGTGATGTTTTTGGGGTGAGACAGGCCATAAGGTGACAACTTTGTCCCTTGCTTTAGGATTAAAAACAGTAGAATCCTGGGGGGAAAAACAATCAACTGAAATAAGTTTTTTTTTTTTTTTGCCATGACAAAATCTGCAGCAGGGTTATGTATAACTTTGTCCTCCTACTCCAAGCTCTGAAGATGCTACCCTCTTGGCATGGAATTATCTTTAATGGCGGTATTAGGCAACTCAACTCCATCCATCCATTGCACAGCAATTCTGAATCCCCAAAGTGCTATGCAAATGCAAATAAGTCTGCCAGGGCAAACAGCCCTCCGCAGGGAAAATAAATAAATAAATCTCTCTACAACCCACATTTAACTGGTCGAGTGCTCGTTTCTCCCTCTTTCCCAGGTACTGTGGGAATTATAGTTTTTCTGAAAAAAAAAAAAAGCATCAGAAAAACAAAATAAAACCCAGGCTGCTAGTTGAGTTTTACCCGTTCCTAGGAGTTTTTGAGGGCAAGCCTTCCCTTCTTAAAAATGTGACTTCAGTATGTGTCCAGCTGTTGCCGTGCATGTCCAGTTTTGTTCATCCAGGCTTTGTTATGTGTGCAGTTGCTGCTGACCTTTCATACCAAATATTTGTCTTGCCTTTTGTCTATGGAACTTGGCTCTCGGCTCTCCGAGGGAACAGATATTGCTTAGTTGCTAACAGTATATTTTGTTCCAAGCACCCTCCCAAGCAACATGCATCTGAAAAGATTGTCGGGTTTATATTTTTGTTAAAGAAAGGTGCATGTATTGGGCCAAAGAGATGGATGTTCCCAAATTTGCCATCTTGGCATAATTGCTATCATGTTTTCCCGAATATAAGACCCTGACTTATATATATATTTTGCCACTAAAAAAGGCACCAGGTCTTATTTTCGGGGGATGTCGTCCACTGACTAACCTTACTTGTGCATGTCACCTCTGGCCTCCTTTTCGCTGTCAGAGGCTTTCAGGAACATCTTCTTCTGTGGCCAGTAAGGCTTTCCTGAGGGCTTCTGCAGCCGGTAACAGAGCTCTGGATCGATCCAGAGCTTTGTTATCAGCTACAGAGGCCTTCAGGAAAGCCTTGCCAGACTTGCCGGCTGCAGAAGAAATGGGCCAGCAAGGCAGGTGTTGGGGTATGCGAGGCCTGGCTACAACTGTCCAAAGGTAAATAGTAGGGCAGCTCTACCGCCCCATACCCTCCCTAGCTTAATTTTTACCTGTGCACTCGAGTGGGCGGAATCTTAATTAGGGCTTATTTTGGGGGTAGGGCTTATATTGGATGCTCGTGTAAAAACCAAGCTAAGACTTACTTTCAGGGTAGATCGTATTTTCAGGGAAACAGGGTAATATCAAGGAGGAAAGGAGGACAATTTGGATACTTCATGCCAGGAAGATGATATATGGGATAGCACAATTGGTGGCAAGATTTTAAAAGACCTGGTTTCGGGGGGGGGGGGAAATGATCTCTTTTCTTTCGCTGAAGAATTATGGGTTCCTTTTCACTGTTTGTTGCAAAATATTTTTATTATTATTGTTGGGTGTCTTTTTTAATTACACCTTTATTATTTTTTTTAATGAATAACTCAAGACAATGAACATCGTGTTCTCCTCTTATTTTCCACACAACCACAACAACAATCCCGTGAGATGGGTTGGGCTGAGAGAGAAAATGATTGGCCCGAAGTCATCCTTCTGGCTTTCATGTATGGCAGGAAACAACTTAAAATGCTTTTGGCATTTTTCAGGACATTGGAATACAGACCAGGAGCTGGGCTAGTGTAAGGAAATAATAGAACAACAGAGTTGGGAGGGATCTTGGAGATCTTCTAGTCCAACCCCCGTAAAAATCACCAAACTGGTAGTTAACACTGGTCAGATCCCACCCCTGCCTAGCCCTTCTTTTCATTAGACTTAGACATACCCCACTTCCTGCAAGCATTCTTAGTATATTTTATCCTCCAGCCCCTGACTCGTCTCTGTTGCTCTTCTCTATGCTCTTTCTAAAGTCTCGATGTCTTCTTAAGGTCAAGGCTTGCAACACAAACCTAGAGGCAGGACAGAGTGGTGTGGGGTTTTCCTCATGCTGGTGTGGCTGAGCACCCTTGTTTCTTGCAGATCCAGGGAGGATCTCTCATCTCAGTTGCTCTCTGATTATTTAACGTCATTGCTTGACATGATGGCCAACCTTTGATTAACGTTACTTAGAACCAACACTCTTTCCGGAGGCCAGAATATGATAGTGATGTGGAAAAATGAGTTGGATGTCCTTGCTTTACTTTTGTTTTTAAAACCCTGCAAGAATTCCTGGTTTATTAGGGCAATTGTATTGCTAGAGGGTTGTTTGTTTTTTAATCTTACAGATTGCTCTAAATCAAGTCCCTCTCTTGAATAGCAGCTATTTTTCCTGCTGGGAGAAACAAAATACAGTCATCTGACTAATTCCCCCCCCCCTTCTGCTGCTAATAGCAGGTTTGGGAAGGAAGAGAGAATATTTTGAGAGAGGAAACAATAGGAGGAAACTTAGATGATGCCTTGAGATCCTGAGTCACATCTGTTTCCACCCTCAAGGCACCTTGCAAATGGAAGATTTCTAGTTTTCAGCAGACCCCACAGTAGATTTTCTTTGTTTCGAGAGCAGCTTGGGTCCCTAACAGCTGCACTGCAGGCTGGAGTTCAGTGGGGGAGGGGCATTCCTCCCCCAGTCCCATTGATGGGGAGGTGACCAAAATAATGACCACTGGGATTGCTTTTCTGCTGGACCTTCATCAGGGCCAGCCAGCAGTTCACAAGGGACAGTTGGATTTATGAACTCGGCGTAAGAAAGGTGAATTGAGCGGATGTACGGAGAGCCAGTTAGGTCTAGGGGTTGAAGGCACCAGGCTAGAAAATGGGTGATCCTGAGTGCAAGTTCTGCCTTAGCTATGAAAGTTGGCTGGGTGACCTCGGGCCTATCACCAGGACACTGTGAATTCTAGTCCCACTTTAGGAATGAAAGCCAACTGGAGGACTTTGGGCAGGGGTGGGATTCTACCAATTCTCACCTATTCTCTAGAACTGGTTCTTAACATTCTAAGCAGTTCTGAGAACCAGTTGTTAGAAGAAATTCCTGGCCTAATCCTGTAAGGAGGGCAGGAAGGAAACATTCTGGTGTCGCTTACAGAAACTGCCTCTTGGTTAACCCTTGTTACATTCTTGGCAGGACAAGACTTCCTATCTCAGGAACTTCTCTGGAGTTTTCTTCCCCCTCCTTTTGCTGGTACTTTGCTTGTGTGGCGTGACCATTGAAAAAAGTGACTTATGACCATTTTTCACACTTACAACTGTTGCAGCATCCCCAGCAGTCATGAGAGGCCAAGCAAGAAGATGCATGCCTAGATGTGAGTGATATTGAGTTGCCCACACCCAGCCAATAACATGACCACCAAGCCATGTCCACCCAGTCACATGACCACCAAACCACACCCACCAACTAAGCCACACCCACAGAACTGGTTGTTAAAAAATTTGAATCCCGCCCCTATCACGAGGAGCCTATCACGAGGAGACTGTGAGTTCTTGTCTCACCTTAGGTATGAAAGCCAGTTGCAGATGATACTAAGCTGGCAGGAATAGCTAACACCCAAGAAGATAGGCTCAAGATCCAGATGGATCTTGACAGACTAGAACACTGGGCCATATCTAATAAAATGAAATTCAATGTAGAAAAAAGTAAAGTCCTACACTTAGGCAAGAAAAACCAAAAGGACAGACATAGACTGGGTGAAACCAGGGTCAATAGCAGGAACTGTGAGAGGGATCTTGGAGTCTTAGTGGACAACCAGCTAAATAGGAGCCAGCCGTGTGCAGCAGCAGCCAAAAAAGCTAATGCAATCCTAAATTGTATTAACAGAGGGATACAGTCAAGATCAAGGGAAGTACTAATACCACTCTATAAAGCTCTAGTAAGACCACGCCTAGAGTCCTGCATCCAGTTTTGTTCACCACATTATAAAAAAGATGTTGAGACTCTAGAAAAAGTACAGAGAAGAACAACCAGGATGATTAGGGTACTGGAGGCTAAAACATACAACGAACAGTTGCAGGAACTGGGCTTGGCTAGTCTAGTAAAGAGAAGGGCCAGGGGAGACATGATAGCAGTCTTCCAATATTTGAGGGGCTGCCACAGGGAGGAGGGGGTCAGCTTATTCTGCAAAGCACCTGAAGGTCAAACAAGGAATAACTAAACAAGAAGAGATTCAACCTGGAAATAAGGAGAAATTTTCTGACAGTGAGAACAATCAACCATGGAAGAGAAGTTGCCCTCGGAAGTTGTGGGAGTTTCATCACTGGAGGCTTTCAAGAAGAGGTTGGACTGCCATCCGTCAGAAATGGTGTAGGGTCTTCCGCTTGGGTGGGGGGTTGGACTAGATGACCTACAAGGTCCCTTCCAACTCTGATTATCTGTCTGTCTGTCTAACTTTAGGCCTATCACCAGGAGACTGGGAGTTCCAGTCCTGCTATAGGAGTGAAAGCCAACTGGGTGATTTTGGGCCAGTCACACTCTTTCAGCCTAACTACCCTCACAGGGCTGTTATGGGGAAACTGGGAAGCGGAAGATGTTGTGGACATGTTATTTGTAAAAATAATCCAATAGTGATAATAGTAACAGTAATAATAGTAGTAATAATAGTAATAATAATAGTAATAATAATAATGAAGGTCAGGACATTTCCTCATCCCATCAGATCTCTCTTCTCCTCTTCTGATTTCCTATGGAAGAAAAGGCTGATTGAACATAATTGCAGGCCTCAAAACTGCAGCCTGCCTGGTCTCCCATTTCAGCACCCTCCCCCCCCCCCTCAGCAAGAGGGTTTGCCAATAAAACGACAACCTTGAGACAGGTGTGGGAGGGGACGTGTGGTTTGGAACTCTGCAGCCACCAGCCAACTGGGGACAGCAGCCAAAGGAAAGACAGAGAAGAATTGTATAACCGACAAAGCACAATATAAGGAAAGATGCAAGACACTGGCTGTTAGGAGGAGGAAAAGGAGGAAGGAAGGAAGGAAGGAAGGAAGGAAGGAAGGAAGGAAGGAAGGAAGGAAGGAAGGAAGGAAGGAAGGAAGGAAGGAGAAAAAGGAAGAGGGGAGGAAGAGGAAGGGAGGAAAAAAGAAGAAGGGTGGGGGAAGGAGAGGGGAAGGGGGAGGAAGAAGAGGAAGAAGGAGGAGAAGAGGAGGAGGAGGAGGAGAGGACAAGGAGAAGGAGAAGGAGAAGAAAAAGAAGAAAGAGGAGGAGGAGGAGGAGACTCTGAGAGAGGAGACTTAAGATCAAACAGGCTTAAGAAAAACATGTTGATGTAGAATAGCAATAAGGCAGAACATTGTATGTAGGCAATTATAACAAAGTTGTAAGAAATAGTCCCAACATTGGCAAAGCAATAGTAATTGAAGAGTAATATGTATTATAGTAGTAATTATCACTTTAATTATCACAGGCTGGCTGGGGAATCTTGGGAGTTGGTCCACACCTCTGAAAGCTGCCAAGGTTGAGAAAGACTGGGATACAAACCAGTACACTATTTGGTTTTTTTTTTTTGTTTGTTTTTTTTACAAATTAACTATTTGTTTTTACTAATTAAAAGGTCTGCCTAATCCTTATAGGGAGGTATAAAGAGACAACCTTTCCAAGGAACAGGTAGTTCTCAATGTTCAACCACAATGATGTGATACTGCACTATATCAGGGGTTTTCAATTCAATGTATAGAATGTGAAGGATGTGTGTTTGTGTTTTATTTTCATAGTTGTCGTGTACATTGAAGATGTTATTTAATTTTGTGGTGCGGGGGTACAATGACAATAAAGTAAATTCTATTAGAATAGAATAGAATAAAATATTGAGCCCAATTGAGTCCAAAATTACCATTGTTAAGCAGGCAGTTGGGAAGGAGATTGTGCCTCATTTTGCAACCTTTTCGCCACCGTTGTTTAAGCTGATGGCTGCAGTTGTTAAGGGAATCATGCGGACGTTAAGCGAATCTGGTTTTCTCCTGTTGGCTTTGCTTGTTGGACACTGGCTGGGAAGGTTGCAAATGGCACTCAAATTTTGATCATGTGACCACAGGGATGCTATCACGCAAATGGTCATTAAGTATGAACACCGGTCATATTTTTTTTCAGTGCGGTTGCAACTTTGAACGGTTATAATGGATACACTTAATGGTTACACTTCAATGAACGGTTGTAAGTCCAGGACTACCTGTGTAGCACTTGTTCATCTTTCTTGAACTCAGGTGAGTCCAACTGGGCCCAGTTTAAAAAAAAGAAAAAAGACTGGAATGAGACCAGCAGCTTCTGAGCCGCGGGTCAGAGAGGTCAGAGGGGAGAAAAACCGGGATGCGAATTGGGTTGGTCTGCTTGATTCCCAAAGGTGTGAGGCAGGGGTGGGATTCAACCAGTGTTACTACTGGTTTGGTGACTACGTTTTGCGCACGTGTGCAAAAAAACATTAAGCTGTGCCACCTGGACAGCTGATAAGCGCTGCGCACAGGTGCACAGCATTTGAAAAGCCTCTTTTCCCCCCTGCTTTTTCAACCACAGCTGTGCCACGCAAAGGTTGAAAAAGCAGGAAATAAAGGACAGGTAAGAACCCAGGCAGGCGGGTGGGCCAAACAGCAGCAGACACAGAACCAGTTCAGTGTCTGCTGCTCTTCAGAGCTACTGGTTCTATAGAGCTGGGCAGAACTGGTAGCATCCCATCCCCAGTGGGAGGGTTTGCAAGAAAGCTTCCCAGGAAGAGAAATGTAGACAGGTCTCCAACTTGTCCGCTGCCAGATCCCGGGGTCAACCTGGCCAGGCACATGAGGAATGGAGATCCCAGCGGGCCAGAGTGAGAGTGAGAAGGCCAGGCCGCTGCCAAGGGCAAGTGTGCGTAATTCATTCCTGCTTGTCAAGATTTAATGCAACTCTTTCTCTCCCTGGAGACCCCTGGAGCTCTCAGAAGCTGCTCCTGCGTAGGAGGCGGAAAGAGAAAGCTCAAAGGCTGCCAAGGGGAGGAGAGGGCTTTTCACAGAACCGCAGTCGGGTGGGACCTTGGAGGTCCTCTAGTCGAACCCTCTGCTCGAGCAGGAGACCTTAGACCATTTCAGACAAATGGCCGTCCAATCGCTCCTTAAAATCCTCCAGTGTTTCGACTAGGTAGAAAGTAGAAATTGGGAAGCATAGTATTACGTATAACTGATATAGAATAAAGCATGTTATAATGACCATGTATGCACAAACGTTAGAAGTTGAAAGATTATGTGATTATGTTCAGGGTGGGCTTCAAAAAATTCAGCAACCGGTGGGCGTGGCCTAGTTGGCCTCGTGCACCACCTTGGCCTGGGAGCGAAAATGGGCTCTGGAGGCGCTCTGGAAGCTGGAAACGGGCCCCTTTCTGGCCTTCTGGAACTTCCAGGAGGCCTGCTTTGTGCCCTCCCCAAGCATCCCCCAGCCTTTGCTTGAGCCCTGCACTTAACTGTGATCCAAAATAAACCACACGGGGACTCCTAGAAGAGGCAGGGCGGGGTGGGTGAGGGCAGCCAGGGGTGGGATTTGCCAGTTCACCAAACTGGCTATGAAATTAACAACCAGATCCCCCAAACCGGTGTGAACCGGTATCAGTCCACCCCTGATTATGCATATCTAAATAATAATATTAGTCACAGTAGTAGTCCTGTGTTTAAAAAATATTGACCCAGACAATACATTGTTCACCGAGCATTTATGGATGTTAAAGAAAAAAATATTTAAAAAACTATTTTTAAAAAAAATCCCTCCAGTGTTGGAGCACCAACAACTTCTGGACACAAGCCCGATTAATTGTTCTCGCTGTGAGAAAATTTCTCCATAGTTATACGTTAGATTTTTCCTTGATTAGTTTCCATCCATTGTTTCTTTGTCTGGCTTTCAGGTGCTTTGGAAAATAACTTGACTTCCCACCTCTCTGTGGCAGCCCCTCAAATATTGGAAGACTGATATCATGTCTCCCCTGGTCCTTCTCTTTGTTAAAGTAGACATATATATATATAATTGTATGTTTTAGCCTCCAGCCTTCCTTATGTTGAACCTCCTCACCATATGCAAGATTGAAATCGTCTCCACCCTGTGAGGCTACAGTTCACTGTATCTTATTGTGATTATTGGATTTTTGTTTTGTTTTGTTTTTAAATCTTGACTTGCAAATTTCACTCGGTTCGAAGTGTGCGGCTTGCTTTCTCCAGCCTTCCAACATTTTGTCAATCCTTCTTTGTCTGCCTGGCTGATTGGAGGGAGAGGCAGTCACTTGAGAAGGCGGTCTGTCAGTCCAACTAATGGGGAAAAAAATGCTCATTGCCATCAGAAGAACAAGATGTTGAAAGAGGGACACCCCCCCTCCCAAAAGCCATTGAAATCAACCCACTGGTCTAAGAATAAGACCCTTGTCAAATAGATGGCATTCTTCCCTTCCATGGATTGCAGGATCCAAACCAGTGGCTGCTCTGATGCCAAAGTCTAGAAGAAGCAGAAGGACCCAAGGAATAGAATAACGGAGTTGGAAGGGACCTTGGAGGACTTCTAGTCCAACTCCTTACTCAAACAGGAAACCTTATACCATTTCACAGTCCTGGAGTAAAATGTCCTCCTTTGTCACTCAATTGGGTATTAAGTAGGTGTACATCTTAAACCATGGCGCCAGTGTGGAGAATTGTCCTTGGAAAGTTCTCTGGTTGAACAACTTCAGGATGCTGAAGATAGCCCTGATTTGATCCCCAGACATGCCTTTAGGATAGGGGTGAGGTTCGGTGGGGCAAATAAATACAGTAATGCTCTACTAATAGAATATTCGTAGCCCAGGGTTGAACTGTGAGGTCCTTGGTGCTCTTTGAGCTTGGTTGTTTTATGGCAGATGTTTCATCACCCAACTGGGTAACATCATCAGTGCTAGAAAGGAGCGGGATTTGCTCACACCAGCGTCTTGGTGCCGCCATTGGTCCGGTTTGGCTTGAGAGCAAACCCCACTCCTTTCTAGCACTGATTATGTTACCTAGTTGGGTAATAAAAGAGCCAAGCTCAGAGAGCATCAAGGATCCCAAGCCCACTTTCCTCTTCCTCCTCCTCCTCCCCCCCACCCCCTGCAAACCTCACCAGCACTGAAGATATTATCTAGTTGAGTAATGAAATGTCTGCAAGAAAAGAACTAAGTTCAGAGAGTATTAAGGATTCCACAGTCGTCGTCCTCCTCCTCCTCCTCCTCCCTCACCAGAACTGATGATGTTCCCTAATTTGTGAAATGAAACTTCTGCAAGAAAAGTACCAAGCCCGGAGAGCACCAAGGACCGTACATTAACAACCTAGCCAGGGTCGCGTGCTTCATTCCTGACTTTTCCGGTTAGAAAGCATCATTTGGCTTCCTTTGGCACATGGAAACCACTTGCTGGCTTCCTCGAGAGGTCTCAATTATACGCTTTAATGAAATAATCCTTGGGCTGCTGTCCAACTGATTGTGAATGCCGGCCCACCACCGGTGTGCTCCCCCCTCCCCTTCCCAGATGCGTATCTTCCTGAGGGTCTTCCTTCTCCTTCCACCTCTTCCCTACCGCCATGGCATTGGCTGGCACGGGGCCTGGCAGCCTCCTCCTGGCCCCTCCACTCCCCCGCCTCCTTGTGCTTAGAAATGAATCAAGTCCTTGGAATGAGGCCTTAATAGATTGCTGGCCTTGGTGCCAAGTGCTGGCGAGGAGACCTTCCCTGCGCCAAGAAGGGGCTATTTGATCACACACGCGGGGGTGGTGGTGGTGGGGCTCGTCTTCCACTTGGCAGCAGAAACACCAGAGTCTGCAAGTAAGAGCTCCGAGGCCAGCCTGGGTTTCTTGGGGTGGGGAGAAGGCTGTGGTTGGGTTCCTTCTCAGGCTTCTTCTGACTTCCATTCTCCCTTCAGGGCGGGGGTGGGCTTTAAACATTTTAGCAAGGGGTTCTCTGCCCGGTTGCTGAATGGGCGTGGCCTAGTCGGCCTCCTGCACCACGGGGGGGGGGCGGCATTTGCGCCTTTCCTGGGCTCTGGAGTCTTTCCTCAAGCCTGTGAGAGCAAAAATGGCTTCCCTGGGCTCCAGAGGCTCTCTGGAAGCCGGAAACAGGCCCATTTCTGGCCTTCCAGAGCCTCTGGGAGGCCCGTTTTTTGCCCCTCCCGAGCCTCCACATAGGCCCTGAACTAGGATCCAAAACAGGCCGCGTGGAGACTCCTGGGAGGGGCGGGGAAGAGTGGGCGGGGCCAGCCAGGGATGGGATTTGCCGGTTCACCAAAGCGGCCATAAAATTATTTTGTTTGTTTGTTTATTTATTTTGTCAAGCAATTATAGGATAACAGGCATAAGTATAAACATATTTATGAATACATGATAAGAAATATACAGTATATAAGATATATGTAGGATACATATAAGAAAAAAAAGAAAAACAATAGGACAGGGACGGTAGGCACGTTGGTGCGCTTATGCACGTCCCCTACAGACCTCTTAGGAAAGGGGTGAGGTCAGTAGTAGACAGTCTAAGGTTAAAGTTTTTGGGGTTTGGGGAAGAAACCACAGAGTCAGGTAGAGTATTCCAGACATTGACCTCTCGGTTGCTGAAGTCGTATTTCCTGCAATTGAGTTTTATGAGGTTTACCTTGAGTTTGTATCTATTGTTCGCTCTTATGTTGTTATGGTTGAAGCTGAAGTATTCATTGACAGGTAGGACATTACAATATATAATTATATATTATATATAATTGTATATGCTATACTTAGCTATAATTAGCTACCGGTTAGCTACGGGTGTGCCCAAAGCGGAGCGAAATGGTCACAGCCTACCCCTGGATGGGTTTTTCTAACCTCCATTCTCCTTTCAGGGTACGATTCAAGAGACAGTTCTAAAGCAGAGGTGTGGAGGACCTTTGGCGCTCCAGATGTTGTTGGAACAGATCACCCGATCCCTGGGTGGTTTGGGATAAACGAGCCTTGCAATCCAACCAGGGTTCGTGCCCCACCTGAACGCGAGAAGGCAGAACCTGAGTGCATTCAGGATATTTTTTGTGGGTGCTTTTTTTTTTTAAAAAAACAAAAAAAACAACAGCTTTTGGCCAGCTGGCCTTGCAGAGGCCAGGAAACCTGTGAAATGCTTCCATTCTGAAGGAAGTTCTACTGCCGCAGTGGTGCTCCAGATGGTTTTTGCATTGTATGGGCTTGCACGCGCGCGTGTGTGTGTGTTTTTGTCTGTGGAGGATTGTATTCCGCAGCCCACAGAGGCAGGCAGGCAGGCAGGCAGGCTGGATGTTTTGTTTTTTGTTATTTTTGCAAAAAATGAGGGAAGACCTTGATGAATAGATCTGAAGGCCGTCTCAGCCCGTCCTGCAGAGAGTCCTCCTCCCCCTCTCCCTGCCCTCCGAGTGTCCGTCAACGAAATTGGGTGGACTGGGCTGATTTTGTGGGTGCACAATGGTCCATTCTCTGCTCCCTGGCTGGGATAAGGGGCCCCCTGTGCAGAGATTGAAGGCACACAGAGCTGCCTCTCAGGCCTTTGTTCCCAGCCTGGAGGCCTGCTTTTCTTCTCCTCTTCTCCCGAGCACAGATGAGCCAGGAGCTGTCATCTCTGCCTGGCACCAGATGAAAAGGGAGGGGAAACAGCGCAGCAGCTCTCAGGAGAGAAGCGTCGACTTCTTATTCTGGAGCCCTGGGGGAGAGGGGAGGCAACGTGTTGTGGTTCTGATGCACCTCCAAGGGCAGGGACACTCTTATCTGGGGAGCAGGTGGCTTTGGAAAGAAGCACCCGGAATCTGGGAGCTGATTCTGGGTTGGTAGCCTCCTCTGGGAACAAGGTCCTGGCCTCGGTGAACCTGCTTCTCCTTAAAGGGAAAGGTTCCCCTCGCACATACGTGCTAGTCATTCCTGGCTCTAGGTGGCGCTGGTGCTCATCTCCGTTACAAAGCTGAAGAGCCAGCGCTGCCCGAAGAGGTCTCCGTGGTCATGTGGCCGGCAGGACTAAACACCCAATACGCATTGAACGCTGTTCCCTTCCGACCAAAGCAGTCCCTGGTTTTCTACTTGCTTTTTTAAAATGTGCTTTCAATCTGCTAGGTTGGCAGAAGCTGGGACAAGTAACGGGAGCTCACTCCATTATGTGGTGCTAGGGATTCGAACCGCTGAACTGCCGAGTTTCTGATCGACAAGCTCAGCGTCTTAGCCACTGAGCCACCACGTCCCCTAGTGCTTCTCCGTAAGATAACCTAAAATAGATCCGCTCTCGCTTCAGGTAGTCCTTGAATTAGGACCACAGTTGGCAGCAGGATAATTCATCATTGAGCCAGATAGTTAAATGAGGCATCACCTGACCACAATTGGCAATCTTCCCAGCCAGCTTCTCCATTGCCTCCTTCGGTTGTCACGTGACCCTGGGATGCTACAAACCATCATAAATACAAGCCGGTTGCTAAGCACTCGCATTTTGTGTCCACGATGATGCTTCCAGTGGTTAATTGTCCTCACGGTTAGGAAGTTTCTTCTTCATCCCAGGTCGCTTCTCTCCTTGGCTATGGGTATCTCCCATTCCATGGTTTCTTTTCTTGCCTTCTAGTGCTTTGAAAAATAAGTTGACCCCCTAAGAAGTTAAGAAGCAGCCCAACGCCGTCATCCTTGAAAGCCAACCGGCCACAGTTGGTGAAAGGCATAGATTCTTCGCTTTAACGTCCTCACCTGGAATCACCAATATACTCAGTGGCGCTTCCCTGCCTCCAGCGTGCTGCCGCACAATAATTTGCATGACTGCCAAAGCAATTCAGAACTGCTTCACCTCCGTTCTTGCCCGCAAGGTTCACCTGACCTTCTCCATCGACATATCAGCAGGTTTCCCTTGAGCTCCTGGTGCTCCGGGATGTGGGTCTGTATGCGTGCGTGTTTTTCTCTCCGGGAAAGTACCAAAAGACCAGAACCTGGGTGCTGCTTTACAGCCAAGCATCTGCACATGACGTGGGAGTCAGCCTGTTCGGTGTTGGTCTGTTGCAACATATTGTTGCAACAGGCTAACATGGCCACCCATCTGGAAGCATATTTTGTGCGAGACGGAGTATCGTGGCTTTCTCGTATCTCTTGACGATTCCTAGAAACCGTGCCAGGGGCTGGTGGATCGCAGATGCAGCCCTGTCTGGGCTGAGCCACACCAGCTGCTTCCAAACGCCCAGCATGACCTTGATTTAAAACCATCCCTTGCTGGGGCTTTTTGAAATGGCATCTCCATCACCTGGGCTGGATTTACTCATTGGCACCCTGTGTTTACCTGGAGTTCCCGACAGATAAATAACTGCTTTTTAAACATAGGAAGCTGTAAAAGGCTGATAATTCCAGATGGAGTGAACAACATTGTTAAAATATAGGAGGTGCTTAAATTTGATGGAGGAGAATATTAAAACGAACACCACCTCTCCTCTTTTTCTCCACGATGGGATTGCAGAGAGAGCTGGCAAAAGGCCCGCTTCCCTGCTGAAGCTGCAGAATTTTAAGAGGGGAGGACAGTTTTGTCTAAAGGGGTTCCACCGTAAAGGTTTGAGCCACGAAGAGCATTTCTGGAAGCCTTTGGAAGACCTTGAGCTCCGGGTCTCAAGAAGAAGATGGGTTTGGGTACCATGAAGGAATGACCAGGGGAGAAGATCTATTGTGGCATCTTGACCATGACACCACCGGCTGTTGGGCTGCAAGAAAAGGACAGGTCCAAAGTCACCTCATGAACTTCTCTACGCCCGAGGAGGATCTGTCAAGGAAAGCCGTCAAATGGGGGCAAAACTCACTTAACAAGCGTCTCACTTAGCAACGTAAATTCTGGCTCAATTGTGGCCATAAAGTTGAGCACGACCTGTACTCCTTTTCCATCTTGGTGCATTCTAGCTGTAGACCATATCCATCATCCCGAGTCACTACTGGCCATGCTGATGGGAACAAAATGCCTGGAAAGAACTCAAATTGTAGGGGGAAGGCTTTCAAGCAGATAAATAAGAGCCCATTTTAAGCAACTCTTTGCTTTTTTTCCATGACCCACTTTGGGGGCTGACTTACGAGCTGGTGAGGATTGCTGGCGTCTGGGACCTACACAACATGCCACAGTGGAACAACGCGATCTCTAAATCGAGACCTCTTTTGTTTGGGATCTTTCGTCACTGGGTTTGTGTGTGTGCATGCGTGCCAGATCCTCAGATGGGAGAAGGTGGGTTTTTGTTTTTGTTTTTTTAAATGTTTGGAGATCGCAGTTCATTTAACAGTTTGTTCTGTTCCATTGTTTTAAAGCTCCTTTGGGCTCCTTCCCACCCAAATGTAAAAAAATAAAATAATCGGCCACCAGCCAGCCAATCCAAACAACGTGCTAAAAAAAAAAAAAAAACCCTAATCCCCTTCGCTTGGTGTGCCTGTGTCAGAGGGACAAAATTTACATTTATTTTCTTATTTTGCCAACTTCGGGTTCGGCAGGACAGGTAAAATGAGGAGGCTTGGCAGAGCACTGAAGCCACAACCCAGTCCCGGAGGCTCAGAGGCAGCTAGCTATTCCTGCCTTCCCGGTAGTTTTCGGCAAGGGCCCTCGCACCCCTCCTTTGCAGTGGGGGAAACAGCTTTTCTTTTGATCATGAAAACAGATTCTCAGTGGGCTGAATTATGCCACTGGGAGCATGCTTTGTGTCATCCCCCGTCCCCCCCCCCCGAGATTCTGCAGCATCGCGGTCTAGAAGCAACTTGGTTTATAGGTCAAAAACGGAAGGCTTGAAAAGCAGCAGTGGCCAGCAATTCCAGGGGCCAGAGCTGGGAAATACGGGGCCCGGGGCCTGTTTTGGGCAGCTCCGGATGGAATGGAAATCCCATCTCCAAAATAGGTCTGGAGGGAGCCAGTGAGGCTTTGCAGCAAAGCCAGTTGTGGCATTCCTCCTCCTCCATTCTTCTTCCTCCATACTTCTTCTTCCATTCTTCCTCCATTCCATGCTTCCTCCGCCATGCTTCCTCCTCCGTTCTTCTTCATTTTTCCTCTTCTGTTCTTCAGTCTTCCTCCTCCATTCATCTTCCTTCTTCCTTTTCCATTCTTCTTCCTCCATTCTTCTTCATTTTTCCTCTTCTGTTCTTCATTCTTCCTCCTCCATGCTTCCTCCTCTATTCTTCTTCCTTTTTCCTCCTCCGTTCTTCTCCATTCTTCCTCCTCCATTCTTCTTAATTCTTCCTTCTCCATTCTTCTTCCTCTCCATGCTTCCTCTGTTCTTCATTCTTCCTCCTCCATTCTTCTTCATTTTTCCTCTTCTGTCCTTCATGCTTCCTCCTCCATGCTTCCTCCTCTATTCTTCTTCCTTCTTCCTCCTCCGTTCTTCTTCATTCTTCCTCCTCCATTCTTCTTCATTCTTCCTCCTCCATTCTTCTTCTCCATGCTTCCTCCTCTGTTCTTCTTTGTTCTTCCTCCTCCATTCCTCCTCCTCCATGCCTCTTCCTCCTCCATTCTTCCTCCTCCACCAAGGCTACTCATCCCTCTGAAAGCTATGCCCATCTCACTTGCCTCCAAGATAAGACAGGAAACTAATTCAGACCCTGCTGGAGAAGCAGCCCTGTGAGAGCTGCTCCCCTGTGAGATGCTCCAGCAGGTAAATCCCTTATCTCAGCCTTTGCAGCTGGGATCTTCTCTGGCTGCTAATGACATCTACAGTTGAGTTTCCTGTGGGCACCAGAAGGGCTGCCCAAACAGCCAGGGAGGGGGCAAGCTCAGACCCTGCTTCCCATTCTCTCAGTCTGGGCCAGAGACCTAGCAGGCATCCAAGGGAGAGTTTTGCAAGATTAAATTAGAGCAGGGATTCTCAGCCCCAGGGCTACGAACCAGCCCCGGGCCGCAATATGCCAGAAACCAGACCGTACAAACAAGCGGAGCCCCATCTGCGGGATACAGGCAGCATGGAAAACCAGGCCCCCTCCCGTCCATGGAAAAACCTCTTTCCACGGAACCGATTGCCAATGTGCAAAAGGTTTGGGGGCCACCGATGTAGAGTGAGATTGGGAGATAAGTATAAGCATGGATTGTTTTGGGTGATACAGGACTATTCACAAGCTTGGTCATAGGCTTGTCTTTTAGCCAGCCTACCACCATACAGGAGAAGGGACCTCCGAGGTCTTCTAGTCCAACCCTCACCCACCTCTTGCCCAAGGCAGGTGTCCTTATATCATCCCGGACAAATGGTTGTGCAATCTTTTCTTGAAAACCTCCATGATGAAGCCCCCACAGCTCGGGGAGGCAGGCTGTTCTGTTGATTAATCATTCTCACCATCAGGAAATCCCTCCGTATTTCTGCTCGATTATTATGTTGCTAAAGCATAGCCCAAGAGACAGTGTGATACCTTTCTATAAAAATCAAGCTAAAATACCGTGCAGTTAGCCAGAATCCTGGTTTTACTTTGTTCTGAACAAGCTCTGTGCTGGTATAGATTTCTTCCCTTCTAACCAGTATGGCTCTCAAACAACCAGAAATCTTTGCAAGGTTTTTTGAGGGAGAAACAGCCTGGTGTGGACAAACAGAGGGTGCCAACCTGCCAATTCTTCAAAGTGAGCAACAACAGCGCCCCGTACAAATTTGTGATTATGACCGACATGCTTTAAAATCCTGAAACTTTTTGAACAGCAAGGGCAGACATTGGGAAGGAGGGAAGAATTAGAGCAGGTTCTCACCAACTCGCAAATTCTGATACCAAATGTGTATACAGAGTTGGAATATTTTTCTCATGTCAGTAATTGTTCCTTCACACATGCTTAGCTACCTTGCAAACTCCATCCCAGGTGGTGACACACCCTGGTTTGAAGGAACAGCGAGGGTGCATTTATTCTGGGGATTGTGTGTAGTCCTTGTCTCTTGCTACCATAATTTAATGGAACTTAACTTCCCTCTTCTTTAGCCCTTGCCTTTCTGAGCACTAAGCTTTGCGGCTAGCTCTCTTTTTCATGGTGGTGAGAATTCAGGAGAACTTCTGATGGCCACAAAGAAATTGGAGGGATGTACAGGCAAGGAAGCTTTGCACCCTAAGCCAGGTTTAGGGCAATAGCAATAGCAATAGCACTTAGATGTATATACCACTTCACAGTGCTTTACAGCCCTCTCTAAGCAGTTTACAGAGTCAGCCTATTACCCCAACAATTTGGGTCCTCATTTTACCTACCTCGGAAGGATGGAAGGCCGAGTCAACCTTGAGCTGGTCAGGACTGAACTCCTGGCTGTGGGCAGAACCTGCTGTACTGCATTCTAGCCATTGTACCGCCATGGTTGGATGGATGGATGGATGGATGGATGGATGGATGGAGAGAGGGAGGAAGGAAGAGCAATAGCACTTAGATGTATATACCACTTCACAGTGCTTTACAGCCCTCTCTAAGCAGTTTTACAGAGTCAGCCTATTGCCCCCAACAATCTGGGTCCTCCTTTTACCCACCTTAGAATCTTGAGCCTGGTGAGATTTGAACTGCCAAACTGCAGGCAGCCAGCAGGCAACAGAAGTAGCCTGTAGTACTGCACTCTAACCACTACACCATTATGACTCAACACGCTGCCGTCAACTTGCCGTCGACATCTTGCCACAACCATCTTGCCGTGGCCAACCCAGTGTGGCCATCTCGCCACGGCCATCTGTCTGCGGCCAACTCACCACAAGGGAAGTTGCCATGAGAGAATCCACGTGGGATAACTCAACATGAGAAACACAATTTTTGTCAGTGGAGATAATGTCGAAGCAACAGTGCTGGATAACCTTTATCGTGCTGAGTTATCCCGTGTGGCGAGTTGGCTGTGACGAGTTGCCCCATTTCTCCCAAAGCCAGCAACTCTTTCCTACAATTAGCATTGGATACAATCAGCCTGGAGAACAAAAAAACGTGTTTGCTCAATGCCAGGTGTGGCCCTTTTCATTTCTTTGGCAACAGGAACTCCTGTCTTTTCCCTCCCGATGAAAACAACTGAGTTTCAGCTCTGGAGGGTGACATAGCAAGTTATCTGTTTTAATCAACCCTCCCTACATTGCACCCAAGGAACAGTAGGAAAGGACACGTGCCCCCAAAGAAACTTTTGCACTTGTGCAAAATATTATCACATTTCAAACACACCCAGATTGGTGCTGATGCAAGAAACGTCCCCTTTTGCTCAGTTTAAGCTGGCTCTTTGGCCTGCTCTTGCCTATGGCCCTGGCTATAATAGTGATTTCCCACCCCCCCTATGCTGGAAGGTAGGCTATATCTGGATGGAAAGCAGATGTTTCCAAGGGTGTTTGTTGCCAGAAGAAAGTTGTGTGTGAAGTCTGGAGCAAGAGAGAAGAGAGTATGAAATAAGAAGAGTTGGATAAGAGACTTAAAACATCTAAATACAGCTTTCCCAAACTGTTTTTTTGCGGCTTGTTAGACTGGCTTCCAAAATTTCCAGCCAACACAGCCAAAAAAAGAGAAGAGAATTGTGAGGGTGCCAGGTTGGGGAAATATGTCCTGGTATGTTGCACGAATATAGCTATAGAAATATGTCCTCTTCTTTGGCCCAGCTCTTTCGAAAGAACGGCCCTGTCTGATGAAGCAAAATGAGTCAACGGCAGAACAAAAGACCCTCTTTATCTATTTCCTGTGGGCAGCTTTGACACTTCTGGGTTTGGGCTTTGTGGCTTGCAAAGAATGCCAGGTCAAGCTCCCTTCCATGGAGGGCGCCACTGAGTCAGGGGCACCTTCAAAAGCCCCATTCTTTATCCACCCCAGAGAAATTCCAGGAGGACGTTGTTGAACCTCCTGTCTTGCAACGCCAAAGCTGGAAATGTTCCAGCCCTGTATGCGTTTCCCTGCTTAAGAGAGAGAGAGAGAGAGAGAGAATTTAGGGGTTGGGTGGACCTTCCCTACAGAAACCCAGGGCAGATGAATGCCCACCTTTGATCTCAGCCCTGCCCTCTGATTTCAATAGGACCCAAGTCTTTGTAGAGGCGGAAAGGGGGCGCGGTGGATTTTCTCTGTTCTATTCTCTACGACGGAGAAGAAAAAAAGTTGAATGCTCTTTCTGTCAAAGCCGCCTTCGGTTGGCCGTGTGGTGTTTTTATTTATTTATATTTGCTCACGGGGGGGGGGAAAAGGATAAGGTCCTAAGGGGAAACGAGAAGGTGTGGTAAGGGTCTTCCGGGAATTATGACGGCTGTCAGTATGCCAAGTAACGGCTGGTGATTGGCTGGGATCCGGGGAGCTGGTGTATTACAGGAAGGATGGAAGTGTTGAACAACATGTAAAATGACAATTGCCGTTGTATTAATCTAATACTTGCAGGGTCTGTGTCAGGCCACTTGGCTGGGAGCAGAGCCGAGACAGTTGGGGGAAATGAGCGAGGCTTGTCGTAAGCGGCCAACAACGCAAGGTTGCATGCCCTTCGTGCACTGCAGGGCGTTTGGAAGGCGGTTGGCTGGCAGGAGAGGCCTTGCTTGGATGTAATTGCTGAATACGCCAACACTGGCATTTACTGAGAAATTGTGTGTGTGTGTGTGTGAATGTCCCAGGAGATGGAACCTCACCACTGGCCTTGTTATCCTTGTTTCAAAGGTGTTGAAAAAGGTTCAGAGAAGAGCAGCTAAGACAATCAAAGGCCCGGAGACTAAACCATATGAAGAACGGCTGCAGGTTTTGAGTTTGGCTAGTCTAGAGAAAAGAAGAATTAGGGGTGACATGATAGCAGTGTTTCAATATTTGAGGGGCTGCTGCAAAGAAGAGGGGGTCAAATTATTCTCCAAAGCACCAGAGGGCAGGACAAGAAACAGTGGTTGGAAACTAATCAAAGAAAGAAACAACCTGGAATTAAGGAGACACTTCCTAACAGTGAGGATAGTCGACCAGTGGAACAGCTTGCCACCAGAAATCATGGGTGCCCCATCACTGGAGGTTTTTAAGAAGAGATTAGACTTGCCTGAAATGATATAGGTTCTCCTGCTTGAGCAGGGAGGCTGGACTAGAAGACCTCTAAGGTCCCTTCCAGCTCTATTCTTCTCTTCCTCTTCCTCTCCCCCCCCTCTCTCTCCCTCCTTCCCTCCCTCCCTCTCCTCCTCCTCCTCCTCCTCCTCTTCCTCCTCCTCTTATTTCTGGAGACTTTGCTGAAGATGGAAAAAAAATACTGTTAGTTCTTGACTCACGACCATCATTGAGCCCAAAATTTCTGTTGCTAAACAAGGCAGTGGTTAAGTTCAGCCCCCATTTTTTTGACCTTTTTTTGCCACCATTGTTAAGTGAATCAGAATAACAGAGTTGGAAGGGACCTTGGAGGTTTTCTAGTCCAACCCACTGCTCCAGCAGGACACACTATATCAATTCAGACAAACAGTTATCCAGTCTCTTCTTAAAAACCTCCAGTGATGGAACACCCACAATTTCTGGAGGTAAGTTCTTCCACTGATTAATTGTTCTGACTGTCAGGAAATTCCTTCTTAGTTCTAGGTTTGCTTCCCTCCTGGATTAGTTTCCATCTGTTGCTTCTTGTCCTGCCCCAGGGGCTTTGGAGATTAGCTTGACTCCCTCTTCTTTGGGGCAGCCCCTCAAACCTTGGAACACTGCTATCACGACACCCCTCGTCCTTCTTTTCATTAAACTAGACATACGGAATGCTCCTCCTCCTCCTCCCTTATTCCCATCTTAGAATAGCAGATGATTCAAAATTCTGATTGGGATATAATACTGAGTCACGTTAAGAGGAATTGATAGGTCTCCTGTAACCCCTCAGCAAGTTAAGATGGAAATATTACTCAGGATAAAATATGAATAATGTGGTACAAAATCAGGTGCCCGTGAGATACTGTGTGCCTGGCCCGTATCAGCTGGAAATGATGGTGATGAACATACCCCGATGGGCAACAGAAAAAGGGTCCCCCAACTGAAAAATCAATATGCATCGGTAGATGAGAGGATTAACAAAGCAATAAGCTAATGGGAATTCATTGGGACTTCTTTAAGTCAGCCTGCAATTTCTCCCCAAGAATGGAATATATAATTGAAATCTCTCATTATGCCTGGTCTCTTGCTTGCTGTGAGATTAAAAAAAAAGAAAGAAAGAAAATAGATAATTTTTTTTCCTGTGATATCTACCAGCTTCCTCATTTGTCTTTCCCCCTCCTCTCATGATTATGGGATGTTTTCCGCCCGGTACTCATAATTTGTGGCTTTATTTTTTTTCTTTCTGAAATTTAAAAACATTTTTTTAAATCTTTCATTTTTATCTCGCTTTAATCTGCTGTTCTTTTGAATGTGCATGCCTGTGAGAGATTTATGGGTGTTTTTTTTTATGATGTAGATGCCTTTGGACTGTTGTGTATGATTTGGAGAAGCGGAAAAAAACCTCCACACCAGCGATGATCTCATTATCAAATTGGGTCACTGTTGTCTGTTAAAACTCTCACCCAGAGAGAGAGGAAAGCTCGGAAGGTGTTTAAAATATTCTTTTAATTAAATAAATGAGAGGTGGGTGGGCTGGAAAGGAGGAAATGAAAAACACAAGGTTTTCAGAATCTTTGCCCAATAAAAGGAATTCCAAAAGAGGAAGAAAGAGAATGTGGGTACTTGATTTTGCTTTGGGGGGGGGCACCTGCTCCCCTCAACCTTTTCATTTTGGGGACTGGATTGCACAGGAGTATATTTGGGGTGGGGTACATGCTGGGGCTGACTCCTGAATCTGCACTTTTCCCCAAACCTGTTACAGGTGCAGAACAGATGCTGTTTGTATGCAAAGAAACCTCAACATATGAATAATTAGTCAACTAGAAAGAAAGGCTACCGGGAAGGTCTGTTCCCTGTTCCATATGAAGAACGGTTGCAGGAACTGGATATGTCTAGTTTAATGAAAAGAAGGACTAGGGGAGACATGAGAGCACTGTTCCAGTATCTCAGGGGCTGCCCCAAAGAAGAGGGAGTCCAGCTAATCTCCAAAGCCCCTGAAGGCAGGACAAGAAGCAATGGGTGGAAACTAATCAAGGAGAGAAGCAACTTAGAACTAAGGAGACATTTGCTGACAGTCAGAACAATTAATCATTGGGGCAACTTGCCTCTAGAAGTTGTAAATGCTCCAACATTGGAAGTTTTTAAGAAGAGAATGGATAACCCTTTGTCTGAAATGGTAGTGGATTTCCTGCCTAGACAGGGGGTTGGACTAGAAGACCTCCAAGGTCCCTTCCAATTCTCTTATTCTGTTCTATTCTGTTCAGTCAGTTGTGCAGAGGCTGTAATTGATGGATGCTTTTAAGACTCTTGTGGCTCTTACAGAACTGTGCAGGAGGGGAGGTCAAAATAGTCAAGATGGCGATCAGAAGCACATATTAAAAAGGGCGAGGTTTTGATCAGATGGCCGAGTTACCATCTTGACTTTATTTTTCACACACACACACACACACACACACACACCCTTGCAAATAGCCCTGCTCTCGTTTCATTTGGTCCTCCCATCTTTTGACCACCCTTGGGCTGATCATCCCTCCACTGCTATAAACTGCCTTCCGGAAGATGAGGTTCTCCTGGAAGTGGAGCCTTGATCTCAGTGAAATAGGACCCCTCATTCTCCTCTCCTTCATTTTTGATTGCCTGGAGGAGGGAATTTCAGCAGAAGGGAATGTTTTCTCTCTCCCCTGGCTTCTGTTTCAAAACATTTCAAAGTCAAGGTGTGGAATCTCTAGAGCAGGGCTCTCCAACCTTGGCAACTTTAAGCCTGGAGGACTTCAACTCCCAGAATTCCCCAGCCGAGGAAAAAGTTGCCAAGGTTGGTGACCCCTGCTCTAGAGCCACCAGGTTTATGTTGATGCCTGAAGCAAAATCCCTTTAAATATTTATCTCTGGTAGTCAAAGCCAAAGCCAAACAAGTGAGTTAAAAATAGGAATACTTTATGTAACTTGGAAGGACCACCCTCTCTCTCTCTTTCTCTCTTTCTCTCCCCCCCTCTCTGCCTCCTTCTCTTTCTCTCTTTCTCTCTTTTTCTCCCTCCCTCTCTCCTTCCTTCTCTCTCTCTCTTTCTCTGTGGGAAATATCCTTCTTCTCTCTCCTTCCCTTCCTGAGGTGCTTGTCTATCTTTCTCCTTCTTATTTCCCTTCTTTGTAATACGTCAATCCGTTTTTGTTAGAGGCTGAACAATTCCTTGCAGAATCAGAGGGAGGGATTGCTCACCGCTTTCTGAAATAAGAGATCTTAGATGAATGAAACAAATGTCCTTGAACAAAGGAGTCCTTGACTTACAGCCATTCCTTTAACAGCTGTTCAAAGTTGCGAAGTTTTCAGTGGCACTGAAAAAAGTGACTGACGACTGGTCTTCCCACTTAAGGACCATTGCAGCATTCCCAGGGCCATGTGGTTAAATTTTAAGTGCTTGACAATTGGTATATATTTATGAGCCTCGGTGGCGCAGTGGTTAGAGTGCAGTATTGCAGGCTACTTCTGCTGACTACCAGCTGCCTGCAATTTGGCAGTTCAAATCCCACCAGGCTCAAAGTTGACTCAGCCTTCCATCCTTCTGAGGTGGGTTAAATGAGGACCCAGATTGTTGGGGGCAACAGGCCAACTCTGTAAACTGCTTAGAGAGGGCTGTAAAAGCATGGTGAAGCGGTATATAAGTCTAAGTGCTATTGCTATGACAATTGCAGCATCTTAGAATCATCTCATCAACATTTGCGACCTTCCCAGTTGGCTCCTGACAAACAGTGTCTTTGGGGGAAGGTAGATTCTTTTAATGGCAGTGTGATTCGCTTAACAACTGTGTTGACTTGCACAACCATCATGGGGGCACAACTGATTTAATAATCCTCTTCTTCCTGGTGTTATTTCTGTGCTATGGTAGGCTCTGCTTCTTGGCATATTGGTCTCCATTTAGCTCACTCCAGTACTGTCAACTATAAACATTTTGTGTACACCTTTTATAGTTGACAACAGAAAGAAGGGGGGGGGGTTCAAAGAGCAGTGTGGAATCAAAAGTACATTCCATTGATATTTTCTTCAAAGACTGATTAAATGGCTGAAGCTTCTGCCCTGAAAAAAATCTAACTGGAGAGCATGATTGATGATTCTTGGCTATGGACATTTTTCGTTGGATGATACACCCAGAGGGATGGGGGGGAAAGCAGGATCAAGGGTGACAGTGAATTATGTATCTCAGAGTTGGCTACACCCAGGTTAGTGCTGGACGTAGAATGTTAACTTCAAATAAATCCTCTTTAGTTTTGGAAGCGTGGCTCGAGGCTCATGATTTAATTGGAGTAACTGCTGGAATCCTGACATCTTCACATGTGACACCTCACATTTCATGCCTTCCTTAATGTGACCCATCCACCATTTCTTGGGTCTGTGCTGGGAAACAATCATCTTGCTTTTAACAACAGAAAATTTGGTCCCAAAATAGGTCATAATTCAAGAACTATCTGTAGACTTTCCCTGTTCATCCTTCATCTGTGTTTCCTTTCTCCCTCCCCCAAGGTGGTTGGCTGGGTTGAGTTAGAATGTGAATAATGGTAGTCCAGTACACTGTCCCTCAACCTGGGTTGCTTGAAGATGTGTGGACTTCAATTCCCAGAATTCCCTAGCTAGCATGGCTGACTGAAGGAATTCTGGGAGTTGAAGTCCACACATCTTCGAGCCACCAAGACTGAGAAACACTGGGTCCAGCATATAGGCAGAATGCGTAGATGAGGACACGCCGTTCCAATTTAACCTGGGTAAACTCTTGTGACTGGCTTCTGGATAAACAGCATAATTGGGTCGTGTGAAACCGAACTCGGGCTGGAGCAGAGATATCAGAAGCGATTCCTTCCTTCTTCATTAGATTATCCTTCTCTGGGTGACCTCCCTTCCTTGTGTCAGTTTCAGGGAAAGCTACACTGGGATCATTGATTCTGTTTGCCATCCTGACTGCTTTCTGCAGAGAATGGTGTACGGGGAGTGCTTTGATCTGTATTCTCCCACAGCGGCTCTTGGGGGACATTGGGGGAACACTTAGAGATATTCAGAGCCCTGTTTAGTCTCGAACGCATCACTTCTGAATAGTAAATGCGATATGGAACGAAGACACACTCTTTGGTAAATTGAATTAGTGTGTTCTAATCAGCGTGGGCTTCCTTTTTTTTCTTTTCCAGTTTGCAGACATGAGAAATTCAAATGCCCTTCTTAGCGTCATTTGTAAAAAGCACTCTGTTTATACAGCATGCATATCAACAAAGAGACAATAGCGTGTCTTTTTCTCTCCTCCCCCCCCCCCCCAATGCTGTCAAGCAGCTTCAAGTGCTTTCAAAAATAAAATAAAGGCATCACACCTTAAGATACCCGTATCCAATCCCACCAGCGTATCACAACTTGGTATTCTTCCCAAATCCTGCAGAAGTGTTTCAGTAGACCTGAGTCCTCTTGTAAACCACTTCACTTCTCTTCAAAATTATAGCCCCCGGCTCTTATTTTTAGTGTCCTTTATATATTTTAGTACTACTATTGTTTTCTAGAAAGGGGAAGTGAGGCTGGAGAATAGAGGAGATGGCTCACACCAATCATTATATGTCAAAGGAGAATCTGAAATGCAAATTTCTCCACTTCTCCAGATGGAGCAGGATTTTAGAACTAGCACAAACCCAGAAAGACAGCATACAAGTCGCCCTTGATTTACAACTATTCATTTAGTGACCATTCGAAGTTATAACGGCACTGAAAAAAAGTGACGTATGACCGTTGTTCACGCGTATGACTGTTGCAGCATCCATGTGATCACATTTCAGATGCTGGGCAACTGACTCCTATTTATGATGGTGGCAGTGCCTCAGGCTCAACAACGGTAGCAAGAAAGGTTATAGAATGGTGCAAGACTCACTAAATGACCATCTTGCTTAACGACAGAAATGTTGGCTCAATTGTGGTCATAGGGACTCACTGTAATGGATTTCTTCCTGGCTGGTACATAAGGCTGAAGTTCAACAGGTTTGGATTGGAACATGCCAGGAATCCAGATATTTCATTTTGTCTGAGTTTGCAATCCAATTCTTGCTGATGAAATAGGGACTTGCCAATTGAAGGACTAGCTTCTTATCTCTCCGTTGATGATATTTCTCCCTAGTCTTCGGGGCAGTGTCCTCTCTTTCCCTTTGTCAGGCTTTTAAAAATTGCTTTCTCAAAGGGATCTTCAAGCCTTCCATCAATTAATAGTTTTCCCCTTTTAGCTTAACAGCTTGTCTCCAACGTTGTCAGCCGAAGATCCCCACACAGAGGAAATTGTAAAGAGAACTTGCCCCCTCGCAGTTCTTAGTTAGACCAACAGCCTGGATCCCTAGAGATAACCA
This sequence comes from Hydrophis major, assembly GCA_033807585.1. Taxonomy (NCBI): domain Eukaryota; kingdom Metazoa; phylum Chordata; class Lepidosauria; order Squamata; family Elapidae; genus Hydrophis; species Hydrophis major. Next base: position 5,756,080 of record CM066336.1, read on the forward strand.
TGTCCATCAAGTCAAAAGGAGAGACTGTTTGGGCCAGTGTTTTACAACCATGGGCGCTTCAAGAGGTGTGGACTTCAACTCCCAGAATTCCCCATTCCAGGGGAATTTCTGGGAGTTGAAGTCCACACATCTTTAAGTGACCAATGTTGAGAAGCATTGGTCTATGGGCTTTGAATGTGAAACACCCATCATCGTTGATCATTCTATTTACTTATTTTATTTCAGAGGTCTTCAAACTTGACAGTTTAAGACTTGTGAACTTCAACTCCCAGAATTCCTCCTCCAGTCATGTTAGCTCAGGAATTCTGGGAGCTGAAGTCCACAAGTCTTAAACTTGCCAAGTTTGAAGAGGCTTATGTTATGTTATGTTATGTTATCTTATGTTATGTTATGTTATGTTATGTTATGTTATGTTATGTTATGTTATGTTATGTTGTTATGTTATGTTATGTTATGTTATGTTATGTTATGTTATGTTATGTTATGTTATGTTATGTTATTATTTATTTGTCAAGCATGTTTTAGATAACAGATATAATTGGAAACATGAGTACATGAAAAAGAAACATTAGGACAGGGGCAGTAGGCACGTTGGTGCGCTTATGCACACCCCCTTACAGATCTCTTAGGAATGGAGTGTGGTCAACAGTAGACAGTCTAAGATGAAAGTTTGTGGGTTTGGGGAAGACCACAGAGTCAGGTAGTGAGTTCCAGGCATTGACCACTCTGTTGCTGAAGTCGTATTTCCTGCAATCGAGTTTTGTGCGGTTTACCCTGAGTTTGTATCTATTGTGTGCTCGTGTGTTGTTGTGGTTGAAGTTGAAGTAGTCATTGATGGGTAGGACATTGCAGTGTATAATTTTATGTACTACGCTTAGGTCAGATCGAAGGGGTAGTTCTAAGTTGTCTAAGACCAACATTTCCAGTCTGGTGGTATGAGGTATTCTGTTATGAGCAGAAGAATGGAGGACTCTTCTCGTGAAATCTCTCAATTGTATTAATGTCCGATATGCAGTGCAGGTTCCAGACGGATGAGCTGCATTCGAGAATTAGTCTAGCAAATGTTTTGCATGGTTGAGTTTAATGCGGTTAACCTCATCAAAATTCTGGTTGAGGTTAATGTGAGGTAGAGTTTTCAGATGGTCTTCCTTCTGGATCCCCTTTGCCCATCAAGACCCTCCCAAAGAGCCCGAGTAAAAGGAGGCCTGTCCAAACACCGCCGGATGACGGATCCTGCAGATTCGTTACGCACCGGAGGAAGAAATAAGTTGGTCTTGTCCATCCTAAGCCTAGCTGTCAATCAGCTGGGTTGGCTGAGCTTGAATTCCAGTGATTGGGAAAGAGAATGAATTACTCTCTTGTTCACCCTTCGCTCTTCCAGGCCAAGCTTCTTATATTATGGAAGGGAGGCAGAGGCTTGGCACTCCTTCCCCGGCACAGAGCAGGCACAACGGGGGGAGAGGAGGCGAATGGCATTCGTTGCCTTCCCTAGCAACCTGCCAACGTCTCTTTGGGGGGTGGGAGTGGGGTTCTCCTTAATGCTATTTAAGAAATCCTTGTTAAAATGAGTCAGATAGGTTATATATCTTTTTTGTCCCCTCCAGAGGGAGGGGATGGAGTTAAAGTGGGGCTGGAAAAGAACCAGGAGGCGGGTGTGTGGGAGGAAGGAAGGTAGCACAGGAAAGCACAGTTCGGGTGATGGGGGCTTCTGCAGAGCTAAGCTTATTTTGGGGCAGTGGGTGGTTGACCTTGGCAGAAAGGAAGATGACCTTGGCAGTTCTTGCTGGCTGCATAGGAGATTCCAGGGAGGGGCGAAAGGGGGAGGGGGGAGGGTGATGAAAGGAATGAGCTGACACAGCAATAACTTCACCCCCCCCATCACCGTTCCACCACTAAGTCAGAGTTGTGGTACCTAGCAACAGCCAGTGGGGGTGTTGCTAAGGCAACCAGACCAGGGATGGTGATGTAGCAGCTTCTTGTGACATCAACAGGGATGAAAGCAGCTGGATAACCTTCAGATGGGGGCACCACCACTCTCGATTTCTATTTCGGGTTCTGTTTTGGAGAATTTTTGAGGGGGGCGAGGTGACGAAGGAAGAAAGGGGAGAAACCCTAAAAGGTTGACATCATAGATGTGGCCTCCAGAAGGTCAAAATTGTCCCTGTTGGTCAGCAGTTGTGTTCACCTGCATTTCTACTCTGTTGCAGCTGTTACACTGCAGGTGTGAGTATCTATACATTGTAGGTGTTCCAGAGAGAGAGAAGAGGGAGGGAGGGAGGGGGAAAGAGGAAAAGAAATGGAGGGAGGGAGGGAGGGAGAAATGGATGTGTGTACACAGGTGGAAGATGAAGGAGAAGCTTTGGATGCTTTTCCAGTAACCCAAGTAACCATATTTAAAATTTGCAGCCCTGTCCTATGCATATTTACCCAGGGGAGAGGAACAACCCCCCCCCCCCCCAAGTTCAGTACAATTTATTTTCCTTTGCCAGGATTCTGACATTTAATTTGTAGAAAGGCATTCCAGAACTCAAATTAGACTGCCTGCCTTTAGAGAAGAGGTGTGCAATCTTGGCACCTTTAAGTCCTATAGACTTTTAACTCCCACAATTCCCCAGCCAGCCCAAGCCAAGACAGCTGGGGAATTCTGGGAGTTGAAGTCCACAGGTCTTAAAGATGCCTAAAGTTGGGCATTCTGCTTTATGGAGGCTCTTTCCCTAAATGGGAAGCAGGGCTAAGATTACCGGGAGTGGAAAAGAGAGAGGTTTTGAGCTTTGAGACATCCTTGTTTTTTTTCTTCTAACCAGCTGTCCAGTTGTATAAGTATCTGAGGGAAGACAAGAACCCCAGCTGACCGTCTTCTCTTCTCCCCTCCATTATTTATTTCTGGCTGGTTTTCCCGTGACAGTTAGATAAGACAGGAGATAGAAACTACATCAAACCACTGGTTTATCAAGGGCACCCCTACATAAGACTTTGCTCCGCTCCAGAATCACCTTAGGGGTCCCCAACCAATTTACCTCAGGGATCCCCAACCATGGCAACTTGAAGACTTTTGGACTTCAACTCCCAGAATTCTCCAGCCAGCAAAGCTGGCTGAGGAATTCTGGGAGTTGAAGTCCAAAAGTCTTCAAGTTGCCAAGGTTGGAGACCCCTGCCTTAGTATCTCACTACTAAGAGCAGCTAAGATGATCAAAAGCCTGGAGACAAAAACGTATGAAGAACGGCTGCAGGATTTGGGCTTGGCTAGTCCAAAGAAAAGAATTGGGGCTAACAGGATAGCAGTATTCCAGTATTTGAAGGGCTGCCACAAAGAAGAGGGGGTCAAATTATTCTCCAAAGCACAAGAAACAATGGATGGAAACTAACCAAAGAGAGAAACAACCTGGAATTAAGGAGAAACTTCCTAACAGCGAGGACAATTAACCAGTGGAACTGCTTGCCACTGGAAGTTGTGGGTGATCCAACACTGGAGGTTTTTAAAAAGAGACTGGACAGTCACTTGTCTGAGGTGGTATAGGTTCTCCTGCTTGAGCAGAGGGCTGGACTAGAAGACCTCCAAGGTCCCTTCCAGCTCTATTCTATTCTATTCAAATACATCTCTTTCATTTCCCTACAGAGGTTCAACCATTTTAGGAGTTTCACATCTTTGTAAATTCTCCTCGAACCTCAGACAAGTGACCTCAGACTATTTCTTGGCAGCGGTGGGGGAATCACCCGAGAAATGCATCAACAATGAACTAATTAACACGGCCAGCTGAAAGAAAGCTGAACAGATTATGTTTTTTCTTAGTGTTTGGAGGCTGATGGTGAAGGAAGATGATAAAAGATCAGCTACAAATAGCTATGAGGGATTGGGGAATGGAACATTGTCCATTCTGACTGGCAGGGACTCTCCAAAAGAAGCTCTATTTTTAGTTTTTTTTTTCTAGATAGTTTTTATCCCGTCTTTATTATTTTATAAATAAGTTTTTACAAACATATATCATAGTCTTTCCATCTCCTATTTTCCTCAACACCAACAACCCTGTGAGGTGGGCTGGAATAAGAGAGTGTGACTGCCCCAGTGACACTCAGCTGGCTTTCATGCCTGAGGTCGGACTAGAACTCACAGTCTCCTGGTGATTGGCCCAATGTCACCCAATCAGCTTTCATGCTAAGGTGGGACAGGAACTCACACTCTCATGGTGATTGGCCTAATGTTAACCAACCGGCTTTCATGCCTAAGGTGGGACTAGAACTCACATTCTCCTGGTAATTGGCCAACATCTACACTACACAGTTTCTTGGTGATTGACCCAACCTGCTTTCATGTTAAGGCAGGACTAGAACTCTCTTGTCCCCCAGTTTCTAGGCCAGTGATTTAACCACTAGACTTCTGGCTTTCTATATTCTTGATGCTATTCTTAACAACATTCCCTCTCTGATGCTGTAACTGGGGCCTGCTCATACTCTTGTAATCAATAATTTCAATCTCTGAAGCAAAGGAAACCAGTTTCGTACCTGGGAATAGTAGAAAAGTTCTTGGCAGAGCTTATTTTTAAAATGCCAACTTTGCTGTTTACTTGAATATTCTTTCTTTGCATGCTGTGTGTATAATTCTGATATCTTTATATTTGGAAGGGGAAAAAATACTCAAAGAGATGAGAGAGGGATAAAGAAGAGAAGAGGTGGGAAGGGACAAGGAGAACCAGGTGGAGAGTAAGAATTTCTTGAACTTCCTTTGATTTGAACCCTGTTTTTTTCCACATTCATTCCATGCTCTTCCATCTTAGAAGTCCTTCTGTCCGTCCATTTTACACGCAGCCTGACAATATCTTGGTGAATGGGAAATCCGTTCAATTGAGGGTTGTCATCTCCGGATTTTATTTTTCCGCACAATATATTAATTTATGTACTTCCCTGCTACCAAATGTCAGTAAGAGTGACCAGCTGGTGTGGCTGGCTTTGAAAACAAGATACAGGCCACTTAATTGGAGGGGACAAGGGCTGCCCGAGACAATGATTTGAAAATGGCTTGACGGAATCTGCATTGTCTGAGACAATCCCACTTCTGAATATCAATTGCCTGGGCTGAGAGAGGACGATGGTTTAGCTTGGCCTTGGAAGCTCCTGTTAGCTAAGAGGAAAGTACAGCTTAAGGCAAGATTTGGTCCTTGGGGAGGTGGCCAGTTGAGCTGCTTCATTTTAATTAAGGGATGGGGGAGAGAGGGGTGAGAGTCCTTTGTGGATAAGCGAAGATTTGCTAATGAAGAGCAGGTGTCTCCTAATCAGGGTTAGAATTGTGGAGCCAGTTCCAATTATGATTGAAGAATTAATTGCATGCAAGCAAAACAATCGCGGGCCACCAAGAAAACTCCCATATGTTACCGTACCTGCCTGTGGTTTGACTGGGGCTCCTTGATTTACAACCATTCATTTAGCGATTGCTCAAAGTTGCAACAAAATAATGACTTAGGACTGCTCTTCGCCCTTAACAACCATCATAGCATCCCTGTTGTTATGCGATCCAAATTCAGGTGCTTGACAGCCGGCAGGTATGTATTTATAATGGTTGACAGCATCCCAGGTTCATTTGATGCCAATTGTGACTTTCCCAGCTTGCTTCCCGCAAGCAAAGTCAGCAAGAGAAGCCAGATTCGCTTAATGCCAGCATGCTTCACTGAACGACCACTGCAATCTGCTTAACAATCGTGAGCAAAAGGTCATAAAGGAAAAAATAAGTACAGATACATCATCACGCGCTATGTAATTCTATGGGGTTATGTGGTGATGATAATTCACAGTTGTTGAACCAACTGTGTTTGTGTCATGAAAAATCAAAACAGCCAGAAGTATTTTTGAGTCAATTTGGTCTCCCAAACTTGGGAACTTTCCCCTTTAGCTTAACAGCTTGTCTCCAACGTTGCTGGCTAGGGAATTCTGGGAGTTGAAGTCCACAAGTCTTAAAGTTCCCAAGTTTGGAGAGCCTTGATCTACTGGTTAAGGCACCGGACTAGAAAGCAAAAGATGGTGAGTTCAAGTCCCATCTTAGGCACAAAAGCTGGCTGGGTGACTTTGGACCAATCATTCTCTTTCAGCCTAACTCACCTCACAGGGTTGTTGTTGTGGGGAAAACAGCCAGAGCAAGGTATGTTAGATATGTTTGCGGCCTTGAGTTATTTGTAACAACTATAAAGGCGAGACATAAATAAAATCAAGTGTGTCTCACTGAACAACCGCCTTGCTTAGCAACGGGAACTATAGTCGAGGATTATATGAACGGTCTTGGAACACTGATACCAGACAATGACTGGATTTCTGCTTAGGCACAGAGAGGCCCCCCTGAAGATCGATGATAGTGTAAAGCAGTAGTGCCCAAAGTTTCCGGCTTGGGAGGAAAAAATGGAGCTTTGTGTGTGTGCTCGTATAGCCCAGTTCGAATGGGCCACAGCCTGGAAGTGGGCCATGACCCAAGAGTTGTGGACCCCTGGGATAAAGAGCAGATGTGAATGAAGCCTGCCTCTTCCTTGAACAACCCCCAGAAGTCTCTCTAATGCAGGGGTGTCAAAACCAATTTCATTGATGGCCTCATCAGGGCTGCGGTTGACCTCGGCGGAGGAGGTGCGTGGCCAATTGGGTGGGCGTGGTAAACTGGGTGGGTGTGGCCAGCTTGATGCCACTCCCCAAACCTCTAGCATGTTTCCTCTTTGTATTGGGTAGACCGGGCCGAAGCTACGCTGGCCTGATCCAGTGGTGGCATTCTACCAGTTCAGCATGGTTCGGCTGAACCGATAGCTCCGAGGATCATCGGTGAGGGAACTGATTCGTTCCAACGATCAGCTGCTAGGCCCACCTGCCTGCCTGTCCCAGCTCTATTCTGACCTTTATTTCCTGGTTTTGAAGCTCAGCTGCTTCGCGTGGCACAGTGGATTGCTACGTGTCAGCTGTTGAAGACACAGGGAGAGTGCACAATTGTAGGAGAAGGTCAGTAGCAAACTCTCCGCCCCCCATACCACACCCGCAGAACTGATGGCAAAAAAAAAAAAAATTTGAATCCCACCACTGGCCTGATCTTTCCTGTTCGCACTGGGTAGACCAGTGATAGCAAACCTTTTTTAGCAGCAAGTGCCCAAACCAGAACACATGTGCAATGTGTGGGTGCTGGAGCACCGCACGCATGCCTGCTTTTTGGCCATTTTCAGGCCGTTCTTTGGGCCATGTTGGGGCCATTTTCAAACCCTTTTTTGGGTCAGGCTGTTTTTCAGGGCAGTTGTGGGGTATTTGGGGGCCACTTTTAAGGTCTTTTTCAGGTTGTTTTTGGCCAAAAACGATCCAGAAAATGGCCCTGAAAAAGCCCCCAAAACTGCCTGAAAAACAGCCTCTTTTCGGGCTGTTTTCTGGTGCTCTGGCACCCGCAAAGACCAGCTGGCTGGCATGCCAGAAACCAGAACAGCAGCTGGTGATGGTGTGCTTGCCCACAGAGGGGGCTCTGCATACCACCTCTGGCACGCATGCCATCACGGAGGTAGACCTTGGACAGTCTGCAGGCCGGATCCAACCACATCACGGGCCAGCTCCGGCCCTGCGGGCCTTGAGCTGGACACCCCTGGTCTAAGGCTTTCTCCCAAGCTGGTTGCAGACAGAAGAGGGGGGTTCTCAGAGTTTAGGGACACCCCCAGAGTTTCCAGCCCTGCTGCTGACAGTTTCTGGGGATTGCAAGTTGACTCCTCGGGAAGAGACAGATTGACAAATTGGTTTGGAGGAAATTCGAATGGAGCCACAGTGATGATGAATGCATCACTGCAAGGCAGTTTGGGAGAGATTTACAGGGCTGGAGACCTAGTTCTGGTGTTCCTCAGGGGGTGGGGTGGGGGGGGATGTGAGATGGAACCGGGGTGGGTTATACATGGGCTCTCTCAGCTTGCAAATTTGCAGGCATACCTTGCCTTCCTGTTGACAGCGGTAGAGGCAGGTTTTACAGATCTGCTAAAATCTCGGAAGAGGCTCTGAAAAACACCTCCACCCCCACGGATATATACGTTTGACAGGTGACGGTGGAGTTTACATAGTACGGGTAGTCTTCGACTTACAACAGTTCATTTTGTGACCATTCAAAATTGCAATGGCAGTAAAAAAAACCATTTACGGCAGTTCTTCACGCTTGTACGGCTGTTGGAGCATCCCCAGGGTCCCGTGGTTTTACATTTGGAGGCTTGGTTATGACAGTTGCATTGTCCACGGGGTCACGTGATTCCCTTTTGGAACTGCCTGACCAGCAAAGTCAACGGGAATGTCGGATTCACTTAACGACCGTGTTAGTAATGGAACAGTTGCAGTGATTCGCTCAACAAACATGGCACAGAATGTCGTAAAAGGGGGCAAAACTCAATAACAACATACACTTTGGGCTCAGTTGTGGCCGTAGGTTGAGGGTTACCTGTACTATTCATACAGCGACCATTCAAAATTAAAATGGCACTGAAAAATGTGACTTATGACCGGTCCTCGCAGTTATGACCATTACAGCATTCTCCACAGTCATGAGATCCAAACCCTGGTCTACAATGATGGCTTTCTGAGCTACATTCCACAATATCCATCTTATATCTGTCTTTTTTTTTTTTAATTAAGGGAGGGCTGTTGCTCTGTCTGTAAAGTTTTAATCCTTCTTTAAAATCATCTTAAGTAAGCAGTCTTTGCACATCTTAGGGTGATAAATTTTGCAAATTACTTCTAATCAGCTTTATTCAGTGACTTCCATATTTTGGGTCTATTTATTCAGAGCTGGGTGAGATGAGACCTTCTCTATTTATTCTCTTCACATCATTAATAGCTGCATTAAATATTTTCTTCTGCACACTTCCTCATTACGAATTCAGGTAATTGAGAAGTTGAAATGGAGAGTGAAAACCTACATGCTGGATTCACCTCCCAGGATCACCCATTTCCATCTTTCAGGACATTTCAGAAGAGTTGTTTCCAATAAAAAAAATATTTTCCTTTTCAATTAAGCACTTTGTCACAATTTCCGCTCCAGGCTAAATTGTGGTTAACTATTTCGTACTGAAGGGAAAAAAAAGACAGATTATGGCTTCTAATCCTGACTTTTCAACAAATTCTAAGATGTTCAGCTAACTATGATTTGGGCTGATTCAGTGGTATAGGAAATGTTAGTTAAACTAACAAGTTGTGAGTTTAAACAAGTTGAAAGCTACGTTGTGTGCCACAACTGGAGAGAAAAGTGAGGTGTGCTCAAATTGCCTTGCTTGTTCACACAATACCATTCTCCTGCCCTTCTTGTTCTTAGGATATGTTGAAATCAAACTCCCATATTGCAATGACAACTATTGGAAATTATTAAAGTTGAAATCTAACACACCTGGAAGGCACAAGTTGGAGGAAGATTGCCATAAAGGGGGTTTAGCTTGAAATACATTCATGTTTTCCTTTGGAAGATAATAATCACCCTGCAACCAGGTTTTGGATGTGAAGCACAAGCTGGCCATTAGAGGGCAGCAAAGTTCTAGGGTTTTTCCGTTCTCTCTGCTGCTCTCCAGTGGTCAGCCACATTTTTTCAAGTTGGATCTGCAAAAGTGTTTGAGGAACACAACTGAAGGGAGTTGATCGCAGTGGTGGGATTCAATTTTTTTTACTACCTGTTCTGTGGATGTGGCTTGGTGGGCGTCAGAGGTGGTATTTGCTGGTTCTCCGAACTACTCAAAATTTCCACTACCGGTTCTCCAGAACTGGTCAGAACCTGTTGAATACCATCTCTGGAGTTGATGGTGTCACTCTGATAATTGAAAAAAAATTATTGATTTGCAAGCTCCAGTAATGGAAGTCAAGGAACAGGGTGGAAAAAAATGAGACTATGATTAACCAAACCAATGATAGCATGTACAGCAATCTGCCCTAGAATTGCCCATTTTCAGGCACAAAGAATCAGGAACTCTCTCTGAGTTCAAAGCATTTGAAGAGTTTATTATTGATGCCTATATGCAAGAATCTAGTCACAAAGCTAACTTGGTGCTAGATATAGGTCAAGAGAATCCTTGGGAGGCTGGACTTGGGTCTCTTGGGGCTGCACAATGATTCCAAGCTGATGATGCGTTTAACTCCGCCTTCCAACTCTGCCTACTTATCTGCTATACCCACAAATACATTAAAATGGTAGATCACTTATTATTATTATTAAAGGAACCAGAAGTCAAATAATTTGCGGCAGACTAGGCCCTAACAATCATGGCAAAAGAATATTGTAAAATTGGGATGGCCACGTGACGACTCGCTTAATGACTGTATCGCATAATGGCAGAGGATTTAAACTAGATTAACCGTGCCCCCCCCCCCCCCAAAATGTAAAATTGGGATGATGACCTGATGACTCACTCAATGACTGCAGCATTTAATGGCGGAAGTTCCAATCTACTTGCAGTCATAAATTGAGGACTACTTGTACTGTTGATATGAACTGAGGTAGGGATGGGAGGGATGAAGACTAAGAAATCAGATCTGTTTCTTACCTTTTGCAATGTTAAGATGGAGGGAATGGGAGACACTCTGGTGTGGAGCTGCCCATCTCTGCATTTTTCTCAGCTTCACCTTTAGCAGGAAATCCTGCCATAATCCAGCTCTTCCTTTCTATAGGGAACTCTGTTGGGAAAGGTAGAAAGAATGGGATTTTTTGTCTGTATGCTAGTTGGTAGGGTGGGAATCCCTAGGGGAAAAAAAGGCAGAATTATAGACTTGTACCCATTGAAGGAGCAACCTCCGTTCACTCAGCTGCCAGGGCAGTTTTCAAGATTCCCTTCACTGAGCATCTGACATTTTTGGAGAGCGAAGAAAAGCTGCCTGTTGAGAACTGGCAGACAATCCTGATTTAGGTCCTAAAATTCTTTATTTGGATAATCAGCTATTCACACTATGCCAACAAATATGGGAAGCATAGAATTGTCCATGTCTTATTCCACTCCAGAGTTGGTTACCTCCTTTGAAAGTGTAACCTATCTAGCTTTTTTTAAAAGAGCGTTTACTCTCTTTAAAAAAATAAAGTCTCTTATGGTTGTGGTTGTGTGACTATCGTGTTTTTCCCAAAATAAGACCCTGTCTTATATTGTTTTTGGCCACCAAGAAAAGGCAACAGTTCTTATTTTGGGGGGATGTCATCCACTGACTAACCTCATTTACGTGCATCGCCCCTGGCCTCCTTTTCGCTGTCAGAGGCCTTTAGGAACTTTTTCTGCAGCTGGCAAGACTTTCCTGAAGGCCTCTACAGCTGATAACAGAGCTCTAGGTCGATCCAAAGCTTTGTTATCAGCTGCAGAGGCCTTCAGAAAAGCCTTGCCAGCCTTGCTGGCAGCAGAAGAAATGGGCCAGCAAGGCAGGTGTCAGGGTGTGTGAGGCCTGGCTACAACTGTCCAAAGGTAAGTAATAGGGCAGCTCCACCCCCCATCTCCATCCTAGCTTAATTTTTACCCATCCACTCTGGAGTTGGTAAGATTTTAATTCAGTCTTGTTTTGGGCATAGGGCTTATATTAGGCGCATGTGTAAAAATCAAGCTAGGACTTCCTTTCAGGGTAGGTTGTATTTTTGGGGAAACAGGTTATATGTTACATTGGCTTGATCCATTTAGGAGCCACACAGGTAGTTCTTGACTTATGACCAGAATTTAGACCAGAATTTCGGTTGCTAAGGAAGGCAGATGTGAAATGAGTCAAACCCCGCTCCCAATTTTATGACCTTTTGTCCATGGTTGTTGAGCAAATCACTGCTGTTGTTATGTGAACCATGCGGTTGTTAAGCGAATCTGGCTCCCCCCTTTAACTTTGCTTGTCGGAGGCCTGATGGGAAACTTGCCAATGGAAATCAGGGTGACCTCAGCACGCTTCACCTGTCCTAAATATCTGTCAAGCATCTGAAATTTGATCCCATGACTGCGGGGGATACTTTGATGGTCATAAGTGCGAGGAACGGATGCAAGTCACTTTTTTCAGGGCTGTTTTAACTTCAAGTGGCCACTACACTAAATGAATGTTTATAAGCCAAGGAATACCTGTATTGGTTAACTTTCAAGATATTCCACCAAGAATCTTGAGATCACTACCCAAGAATTGGTCCCAAATCAAGCCAGGTGCATGCTAATTCTTTCAACCTGAGTTCTTTATTGTGGTGCCCCCCCCCCCACAACCTTTGGGGCACCAGGGACCAATTCCCTGGGGAAAGAACTGTAGGGAGTGTGGTTTTGTGTGCTGCTTGTTTTGGGACTTTGCTTGTTTGTGCGGCATGTCATGGCCCAGTGTGATTCCATGACCAGAGGTTGGGGACATCTGCTTTATTGTTTCACACCTATAGACAAAATCTTGCCAGTCTCAGGACTGTACTATCTGCATCTACAATCATCATCTTCTTTTAATGACCCCATAATCCCTTACGGAGTGGAGTCTGGGCAACTGAATGGAGCTAGCAGAGTGTTTTAATGGCCGGATGCCCTTCCCTGCCACCAATGAGGAGTTTTGTTCAGCAGATATAGTCTCAGTGTGCCCAAAGAGAGAAATACCTGCCTCTACCTAGGATCGAACTCACAGCCTCCTGATTGTGAGGTGAGAACTCCACCTCTAGGCCACCGCACCACTCCACTGTCTGCATCCACAATATACTATGGGAACTATTAGAGAGGAGCTGCCCTCCACCTCGTTCTCTCACACATCCTATCCAGGCTGAGTTGCCTCTTACTTCTCCGGAACGTTTCCCCTCCCTCCTGGGAATCCACCTCCTCACTCCATTTCATCACAAAATGATGATGGCTACCATCCAAACACTTCTGGGAGGGTAATTGGTGGATGAAGATGGCTTATTGATCTTGTGTAGGCTTCCCCTTTTGGTACCTTGTACTGTCACTGGTGCCTGTCACGGTAGCAGTGGCCGCAGTGAGATAAGCGAGCAGTAGGGCAAATCAAGGCAACACACTACGGTTTAATGACAGGTGTGTGAACCAGCCTAATCACACTTTATTAAGCAAACAATAACCAGCAGAGTTGCATTTGTGCAAAATGAAAGCTAGGCCATAAGTTCCTGGATCTGCGGTCTCAGGACACTTCCGCCAGTTCAAAAGTAGCTTCAGATGTTTGCAATGTCATGGCGTTGGCTGTGCTCAGGATTCGAGCCAATTTATTTCTGGCAGTTTTAGGTATTTAAAAACCAGAGTATAATTAGTCTTTTCTTTGAAACGGCGCTACTATCAGGGTATGGGTGGTTCATTTCCCACTTTGGCACACCTGATTATCTGGTTCCTGACATTCCCTTGAATTAGCAGCTTTTTTTAAAGAGAAAAATTCCTTAATGCAGTTGGAGATAGAAAGTGGTGACAGTTGTGCGTGAGGACTCGTCATAAGTCACTTTTTTTTTAGTGTGGTCGTAACTTTGAATGGTTGCTAGACAAGCGGTCATAAACTGAGGACTACCTGTAAAGCCGAGACATAGACTGAAGCTTTCTTAGGCAGTACAGGTAGCCCTTGACTTAAGGACCAAAATTGAGCCCAGAATTTGAGTTGCTAAGGGAGAACTTTGTAAAGTTGAGTTTTGCCCTGTTTTTCAACTTTTCACACCACGTTTCTTACATGAATCACTGAAGTTCTTAAATTGAGTAACCTGGTTGTTACGTGAATTGGGTTTCCCCATTGACTTAGCTGATCAGAAGGTCGCAAAAGATAATCACATGACCCCCTGCCTGGGATACCATCATAAATATGAGTTAGTTGTCAAGCATCCAAATCAGAGGTGGGATTCAGCTGGTTCTGACCGGTTCTAGAGAACCGGTAGCAGAAATTTTTGAGTAGTTCGGAGAACCGGCAAAACCTGCCTCTGACTGGCTCCGCCCCATCTATTCTCTGCCTCCCTGCCATGCCCACCAAGCCACGGCCACAGAATGCCACGCTCGTAGCTGATTGGCTAGGTCTCCTTTGGTTGCCCTACACAGGAGTACAGAGCTGGAAAGCAGGTTAGTGAGGTGGGGAGGGAATGAAGATTTTGCAGTATCCTTCCCCTGCCATGCCCACCAAGCTACGCCCACAGAACTGGTAGTAGAAAAATTTGAATCCCACCACTGATCCAAATGTAAATCACGTGAACGTGGGAATGTTGCAATGGTTGTTAAGTGTGACAAATGGTCCTAAGTCGCTTTTGTCAGTGGTGTCATAAGTTCAAATGGTCACTAAACAGAACTGTTGTAAGCCAAGGACTTCCTGTGTAGCCAAGAGCTGTGATTTGTGATGCACAGGCTGGTAGGTGTGAGTGATGGCAAACTCTTTATGAGCTGATGGGAGCCCCAGCGCCCACTCAATCCATGAAGAATTGTGAAGAAGTGAATAGCTTGAATGAACTGGTGGTGAACACTTTTGAAAATCAATTCCGGAAAGCTTTCGAAGGAGATGTATTAAAAATGTCTTCAGATTTATCACTGCCTGCAACAGTAGTTCTAAGAAATAAATTGAAGAGCTCTCAAGGTATTGAGACAAATCTTTCAGATGGGCCTTTTCCTCCTTGGGTGGAAGCTGTTGTGGATGGCGATGAAAATATTGCCACCGTGCCAACCGTCTGTGCCCACCAGTGGTGGGATTCGATTTTTTGTTTAGTACTGGTTCTTTGGGCATGGCTTGGTGGGCGTGGCAGGGGAAGGATACTGCAAAATCCCCATTCCTTCCCCACCCCCCACCCCCACTAACCTGCTTTTCAGCTCCTTTTTCCTGTGCAGGGCAACAAAAGAAGATCCAGCCAATCAGTTGGGATTGGGAGGCGGAGAATCAATGGGGGCGGGGCCACTCAGAGGCGGTATTTGCCGGTTCTCTGAACTACTCAAAATTTCCGCTACTGGTTCTCCAGAACTGGTCAGAACCTGCTGAATATACCACCTCTGGTGCCCGCCATAGCCTGTGTCCTCTTTTTCAGGTTATTTCAAGTTTCAGCTCAAGCATTACATTATTTAATAGCCCACAGCTTGTGCAACAAACTTCCAGAATCTTGTTTTTGTTGCTTGCATGAGGCTGCAAAGGAAGGCAGGTGTGCGGACTTTTCTGTTGTGCGCGGACGTCCGTATCATCCGTTGTACAATCCCTAATTGCAAGCATAATGTACTTTAGGCGAAACATTGATTTTTATTTTTTTTTAAATAACTTCACAACAGCCACTTCGAAAACAAGAAAAATAATAATGAGGCTCTAATCTGGATTGAGAAGATGTTTTATACCCCAAATCTCGTGCCGCTACTATTATCTCCCAAGAACATTCTCCTTATGAGAAATTATGTGAAGTTTTCCAGTCTTTTTTAAAAAAGAGAGAGGGACAAGGAGAGCGTTAAACCTCTTGCAAACGTGAGTTCCTGAGTTCGAGTTCTGCCTCAGGCATGAAAGCCAGCTGGGTGACTTTGGGCCAATCACCAGGAGACGTGAGTTCTAGTCCTGCCTTAAGCATGAAAGCCAGTGTATGTCTTTGGGCCAATCACCAGGAAACTCTGAATTCTAGTCCCACCTTAAACATGAAAGCCGGTTAGGTGACTGTGGGCCAATCACCAGGAGACTAAGAGTTCTAGTCCCTCCTTGAGCATGAAAGCCAGCTGGGTGACCTTGAACCAATCGTCAGGAGATTGTGAGTTCTAGTACCACCTTAGGCATGAAAGCCAGCTGGATGACTTTGGGCCAATCATCAGAAGACTTGAGTTCTAGTGCCGCCTTAAGCATGAAAGCTGGCTGGGTGACTTTGGGCCAGTCCCTACCTACCTCACAGGGTTGTTGTTGTGGGGAAAATAGAAGGAGGGAGATGTGTTGGATAGGTTTGCCGTCTTCTGTTTATTTGTAAAAATAATACAACCTCAACTTACAACCATGTGAAGTTGCAATGGCAGTGAAAAAAAGTGACTTCTGATGACCAATCCATGCACTTTCAATCGTTTCATCATCCTCATGGTCACATGATCAAAATTCAGGCACTTGGCAAGCGGCCCGAATTTAAAATGGTTGCATCGTCCTGGGATGGGTCTTACGATCACTGTTTTTGGCCTTCCCAGCAGCCTCCAACAATCAAAGTTAATGGAGAAACCAGATTTGCTTATTGCTGACTGGGGAATTCTGGGAATTCAAGTCCAGGAGTCCTAAAGTTGCCGGGATTGGATAGCCCTGCTTCTGTGATGGTGAACCTTTGGCATGCATGTCACAGGTAGCACACAGAGCCATTTGTGTGGGTACACAAGCCCCAGCCAAACTTACCTGCACTGTGCATGTGCATGCCTCCCAGCTGATTTTTGGCCTGTTTGAGGCCATTTTTGCCCTCCTGGAGGCTCGAGGGAAGCCTCTGCAACCTCGGGAGGCCGAAAAATGGGCCCGTTTTGGCACTTCCGATATTTTCAGAAGGCCCATTTTTTGGCCTCCCAAGGCTGCAGAGGCTTCCCTTGAGCCTCCGGGAAGGCGAAAATGACCTCAAACGGATGAAAAATCAGCCGGGAGGTGCGCACATGCGCAGTGCAGGTAAGGGGGGGCGGATATTGCATGCGCAGAGGGGTGGAGAACATTGCATGGTGGGTGCAGGCAAGACCACAAACTTTCGGCACACCACAACAAAAAGGTTCGCCATCACTGCCCTCCTCTATACAGTAATTATAATAGATTCTTCAATTATGTCTATCCCTCCGTTAAAACCTTGCTTCTCCAGAGCTCCGAGATGGAAAAAAAAACCCCATCATAGACTGTTTGATTGAGGTGACTCTACAAACAACAGCATCTAATACATGTTAAGTAGCAAACAGCCATGTGCCTTGATCTATTTAAGGCCTATTTTTCCTCTTTCAAAGATTCATTTTCAAGTCTGGGTAAATCCTAAGTAGGATTATGCCATCCAAAACATGATTGCAAAGCCAAACCATAAATCCAGATTTGTACGTTAAAGTTATTTTCCCTCTTGTTCTCTGAATAAATTATGCAAATGAAGCCAAATTTATTCTGCTGTATTAATAGCTTAGAACTGCATCGATATAGAGAAAACCCCCAAGCAGGATATATACATTAGGTAAAAACTGGTGGTTTTGTTTTTTTTGTCTCATTCTTGTATGCATGCATTAAGAATGGTAAAAGCACGCCTATGTGCATTTTTAAAAGCGTTGAAATGTCCTAAGGTTTCTCCTTCTTACACAACTCAGATGAAATGTTGCTAGGAATTTTATTTATTTTTGCCCGCACCATTTCACAAGGTTATATAACGTTGCTCGCTTGTTGATAGTAAAATTGTTTTTTGATCCACCTGTGTCATAAAATTTTTAGCAAGCATAGGCACATTTCTTTGCACCTGGGAAAACTAAAATAGGGCATCTCTAAAATGTGATTTCTCCCCCCCCCCACTCCGTCACTCAGAATAGGATGTGGACATCTGTGATCCCACAAAGCTGGCTGTGCTTGTCAAAAATTGATTTATTTCTGAATGTAGTAGCCAGTGGTGCACTGCTGAGGGTCCGCAGGGGTTAGGGAGAGCCCCTAGCTAAGTTCACAGAACTCCCAAATCCCACCCTACCCACCCCATCCCACCCGTTCCAGAAGTCCCCACATCGCCCATTTTGGATGCAGGTAAGTGCAGGGTGCGCATGGAGACTCAGGGAGGGTGAAAAATGGGCCTCCTGGAAATTCAGGAAGGCCAGAAATGGGCCTGTTTCCAGCTTCCATAGAGCCTCTGGAGCCCAGAGAGGCTGTTTTCGCCCTCCCAGAGGCTTGAGGAAAGCCTCCGGAGCCCAGGGAGGGCAAAAACGCACCCCCCACCATGGTGCAGGAGGCCAACTAGGCCACGCCCGCCCAGCCACCAGACAGAGAACCCCTTGCTAAAAAATTTTAAGCCCACCCCTGGTCGTAGTCCTCGACGTACCACCACAATAAAGCCTACCATTCCTGTTGCTCAGCGAGTCAGTTGTTAAGGGAGTTCTGCTCTGTTTTATGACCGGTTCTTTTTTGGTCATGGTTGTTAAGCCAACCTGGCTCCCTCTAAGGACTTTTGCTTCTCAGAAGCCGGCTGGCGAGGGTGTCAAATGGTGATCATGACACCCTGGAACTGACATAAATACATGTGCTTTGCCAGGCGCCTGAATTTTGATCACATGTGACCATGGGGATGCTCTAATGCTTGTACGTGTGAGATTTGACCATAGGTCAATTTTTCCAGTGCCATTGCAACTTCCAACCTTGGGCAAACAAGCAGTTGTAAGTTACACCATATTGGAAGCCACAGAAAACTATTATTACACCATGTTGGAAGCTACAAAAAACGATAATTACTCTATATTGGAAGCCACAGAAAACAATAATTACTCCATATTGGAAGCCTCAAAAAACTTAGAGAAAATGCTACAATTCTTGGGAACTTGTGAGTGGTTTATTTACACATTTCCAAAATCTCTTGCCTGCCCCCCCCCCGCCCCCTAATTCTTTATGATTTCTACACCTACGAATTGCTCCAATGTTGTTGGTTTGGTTTGCATAGTAGGGCCAAACAAATGGATGATGAAAAGAATACAGATAAAAGGGTCCTGCAAGCCATTTATTTTCCTTTTGTGTGGAGACAGGTGTGATGGGGTTTTTGTTACTCAAACAGCTCGGGGCAGAGCAATAATTAAGTGAATTTCTGTGTCTCCCTGTTTTCTGTGTTTCGGAGTCAACTGAAATTAACACAATCACCGGTTTTGAGGGATTGGGGAATACTAATAGTGGCCATGGGGACGTTGACGTAGATCTGGGCCAGGCATTAGGATAAATCAGATTTGTGGTGAAGTTTAATTCAGTGGATATTAGCAAATCCAGTACTACTATGGCACAGTCATGAAAGTAAGTAAGTGGAGAAAGACTTATGGCCACAATTGAGGCCCAGTGTTTCTGTGGTTAAGTGAGACATTCGTTAAGTGAGCTTTGTCCCATTTTACGTTGCTCCTTGCCACAGTTGCTAAGTGAATGACTGCAGGTGATAAATTAGTAACCTGGTTGTTGAGCGAGTCTCACTTTCCCATTGATTTTTGCTTGTCAGAAGGTCGGGACACAACAACGGTCATAAGTATGAACCCGTTGCCAAGCCTCTGAATTTTGATCACATGATCATGGGGGAAGCTTCAAAGGTCATAAGGGTGATAAGCGGACATAAGTCACTTTGTGACTTTGAACAGTCACTAAATGAACTGTTGTAAATCGAGGACTACCTGTACAGGTAAGTCCTTGATGTATGGCCACAATGGGAACTAGAATTTCGGTTGCTGAGCAAGATGGTTGTTAAATGATCCTGCTTGATTATGACCTTTTCACCACCATTGTTAAGCAAATCATTGCAGTTCAGTGAATCATTAAGCAAATCTGGCTTCCCACATTGATTTTGATTGTCTGAAGCCGGCTAGGAAGATTCCAAAAGATGCTTGTCAACTCATAAAATATTTATCTGGCCTTTTAGAGTTGCCAACAGAAAGGGAGGGGGGAGCAGTGCAGCTGCTTGCAAACCAAAAGTGCATTCCATAAATGTTTTCAAAGCTGACTGAAGTTTCTGCCGCAGCAAAATTCTAGGTGGAGAGCATGATTGATGACTCTTGGCTATGGAGGTGTCCCATTGGAGGATATGACTTATGATACACCCAGGGGGTGGGGGAAAACCAGGGTCAAGGGTGACAGTGAATTATGTGTCTCAGAGTCAGCTACACCCAAGCAGTGCTGGCATGTTAACTCTCAATAAATCCTTTTGAAGTTTTGGAAGTTTGACTCGAGACTCAGGATTTAAACGGGGGTAACTGCCAGAATCCTGGCAATGTTCACTTGACCCCGGAATAC
The DNA here is from genome assembly GCA_033807585.1 of Hydrophis major. Classification (NCBI taxonomy): domain Eukaryota; kingdom Metazoa; phylum Chordata; class Lepidosauria; order Squamata; family Elapidae; genus Hydrophis; species Hydrophis major. The sequence goes on from CM066336.1 coordinate 5,775,889, forward strand.
TGCAACCATTGAAAATATAGATAGTCCTTAGCTTATGACCACCGATTGCATCCAAAATGTCTGCTCCTTAGCAAGACAGTTGTTAAGTGAGTTTTGCCCCATTTTACGAACATTCTTGCTATAGTTGTTAAGTGAATCACTGCAATTGTTAAGTTAGTAACATGGTTGTAATGTGAACCTGGCTTCCCCATTGACTTTGCTTGTCCGAAGGTCACCAGAGGTGACTGCATGACCCCAGGAAACTGCAACTATCATAGATATGAGTCAAGTGTCTGAATTTGGATTACATGGCCATGGGGAAGCCGCAACTGTCATAAGGGTGAAACATGGTCATAAGTGTTATAGTTCGCCAGCAGCCTGTGCAGATGGCTGCCGAATCAGACAGTGAGGAAGAACAGGGACCAGTCCGGGAGTTTGGGGAGTACTCAGACAAGGGTCCTGCGTCCAATGCAGAGATGGGGTCAGGACCACCTGGGAGTGGTGTGCTGACTCTGGAGCCTCCGGAGTCTCGCAGCAGCGAGGCTGAGGACAAGGGGAGCCTGTTCCCAGTACACGTGTGCACAGAGCTGTTAGAAGGCAAGAGCAGCTGAGACAAAAGGGGCGACTTGGGAGTAAGGCTGGGAGGTGATTGCCCCTCCCATAAGGGATAAAGGACAGGCAAAGGTAGAGAAACCTTGGCAGGAAGCAACGCCATTCACTCTGGTCGGATTAATCCTTGAAGATCTGTGTGGACTTTGTACTTTGATTAGGTTTTTATAGTTCATTTGGCACTCTAGTTGTTGGCAGCAATTCAAAGGGAAAAAAAGGTGGGTGGTTATCTCGAGGGACTGTTTGGGACTCATTACAGGCTGGGAATGAAAATAATTCCCAGCATTGAAATAAAACAAGAGTTGTTTTAAGTAAGTATGTGCTTAATTACCGTCTCGGGAAGCCTTGGTCAGAACAATAAGTCACTTTTTTCAGTGTTGTAATTTCGAACAGTCCACAGAATGAACTGTTGTAAGTCCATGCTGATTGCCAAGTGCTGAATTTTGAACACATGACCCCAGGGTTTATGCCACTGTCAGATACGCGAGGACCAATCATTTTTTTCAGGGCCATTGTAAGTTTGAACAGTCACTAAATGAATGATCGTAAGTCAAGGACTACCTATGTTTCTTTTTTAAAAAAATTGTTGTACTGGTGTCTTTCCTGTACAGATCTAAGAAAGAGCGGTAGGACATTTTTATTTGCTTGGGTGCAGAGAGAATTCTAATTTGTTTCAGTGGTTACGAATGCAAAACCTGAAGGTAGTGATTAAATAAATCCAAGACTATCAAAAATAAAAAAAGGCTTATCCTTTTAGGCTTCAAGGTGGGGGAATAAGATGGGAATTATTTTTAGCATCTTTAAAGAGGAGCGGTTTCCTTCTGTCAGGTTCCTTAAGCTGTGTCAGCGTGTTTTTTATTATGATTATTTTGTTGCTAATTCCCTCCGATCACAAAAATCTTTGTGGGTGGATGGTGTGTCACAGATTATCTGTACTAATGCCATTTTAATAGCTGGGGGTGAAAAGGTGGAAAATGAATGAATGTTTTTGCTTTAAATAGTAATTAAAACTCAGCTTTGCCTTGTGTGTTGCGTTGGTGCAGCCTACAAGTGTGTAGTACAAAATCTGAGCCAGATATGATACCATGTGCATGTTAGAAGACATGCATTGATGAAAAAGAGGGGGGGAAAGGAGAGAGAGAGGGAGAGAGAGAGAGAGATGGATAGATGAATAGATGGATAAAGAGCAGGTCTACATATGAAGGTTCGATTTAACTGATTTATTGCTAATCATATCTATGTACATGAATCTTCTAAGCACTTGGATAGAATTGGATAAGGGTCAATGGCAGTTGAGAGGAGGGGGGTTAGAGTTTGTGAATGTGTCATGATTCTAGGCTGATTCCCTCCTTTTAACCCCCTCCTTGGCTCTGCCAGTTCTTCTCCTACAGGTAGGTAGGTAGGTAGGTAGGTAGGTAGGTAGGTAGATAGATAGATAGAAAGATAGATAGATAGATAGATAGATAGATAGATAGATAGATAGATAGATAGATAGATAGATCAGAAGTGGCATTCCGCAGGTTCTGATCAGTTCTGGAGAACCGGTAGTAGAAATATTGAGTAGTTCAGAGAACCAGCAAATCCCACCTCTGACTGGCCCCACCAACCCCATCTATTCTCTGCCTCCTGAGTCCCAGCTGATTGGCTGGGTCTTCTTTGGTTGCCCTGCACAAGAGAACGGAGCTGGAAAGCAGGTTAGTGGAGTGGGGAGGGAATGGGGATTTTACAGTATCCTTCCCATGCCACGCCCACCAAGCCAGGCCCACAGAACCGGTAGTAAAATTTTGAAGATGGATGGATGGATTAGGTACATAGGCACATAGATAGAACAAAATTTATAAGAAGCACCCCCTATTTCCATGTGTCTGATAGCAAAATATTTGAATAGGAAATAATTCACCAGGGGCAACCCAGGACTGCCTTTGGGTAGCTAAGCACAGGAGGAGTTTTGCCAGACGGAGGGTGGGTGATTGGTATGAAAGTATTGCTACTGGGGTGGGGGGCTTCATTTTTTCCTTTCCCCCAATCAAAGAACTTGGTATCTCCCAGTTGCACTCCTTCCTTCCTTCCTTCCTTCCTTCCTTCCTTCCTTCCTTCCTTCCTTCCTTCCTTCCTGTGTTTCTCCACCTTCACATCTTGAAGAAGTCTGCAATTCAACTCCCAGAATTCCCCACCAGCAAGGAATTCTGGGAATTGAAGTCCCGACCTCTTCAAGATGCCACATTTGAGAAGCCCTGTCCCCTCCCCTCTCTTGCTCTCCAGCACCTCTTCCTTAGGCTAATGGGTAGGTTTCCCCTTCCAGCTGCCTGCACAGCTGGAAAAAGGCTCCTGGAATATCAATCAGGCCCCAACGGAGAGGTCAGAGCCGTGCAAGGGGAGAGCGGTTGGGCTTTCAAGGCTGAGCAACCCCAGCCGTATTTCATGCTCTGGGGCTCTTTTTCCCCCCCTCCCCTCCCCTTCCCTTCCCAGATAGCAAAAGTCCTCGTGAGCTGAATGTCTGATTTGCTTTTGACGCTGGTGGCAGGAAACACAGGGGGAAGGATGGCACACAGGGGCGGGAGAGATGTCAGGGTGCACAGGCAGAAGTAGCAGCCAATTTGAGGGGGGAACTGGGCCTTTAAAAAACAAAACAAAACCAGGTAGTACCTGAATTATGGAAGGAGACAAACAGAGCAGTTGGGAGCTGGGTAGAGTTAATTCAGGCACGTCTCTTTTGGTTTTTCCAAACTGCAGAAAGCAGGCAGCTCCTTCTCGTGCGGTGGTGACAGCAGCAAAAAAAATAAAAATAAAAATGGCCCTGTTCAATTTCCTCCTCTTCCTCCCACCCCCGCTTTCTCTGCTGCTATTCAAGGGCTGGATTGATTTCGGAGTTCCATCCTCTTTTGAAAATGGCCATTTTTCCTTGGCCTGACCCTGGTTCCTGCTCTTTTCTCAGCGCAAGGCTTTTTCCTGCTCCAAAATGAAGTGAAACAATTGAAATATTATTGATTTTTTTTTTCATTTGCTCCTTAGGAGGTGATTTAGTAGGTAAGTTTGAAGGTTCGGCGGTGTTGAAATGGTCACCTTCCTCTCCCGATGGTAGGGTAGTCCTCGAATTATGACCACAGTGGAGCCCAACATTTCTGTGGCTAAAGCAAGACCATGAAATGAGCACATCTCATTTTATGACTTCTATTATGTTCTTTGCAAAACTTTTTAATAACGATTTGTGGAAGATAAATGGAACATCCCTACAAGGATTCATTTGTTTAAAAAGCCAAGAAATATTGCCCGAATAAGCATGGATACCACTTGCAGTCATAAAAACATTTAACTGACCTGAAGTTGAAATCCTTTTTATTTGGGAATGCTTAAAAAAAAGTAAAAAATAAGCAGAAGGGGATAATCTGAAAAGAGGCAAAGCTGCCAGTTTTCTTATTCATTCAGTTAAACGTGTTTCCGATTCATCTTTGACGCTTTTCTCCCAAACTTTTTTTTTTTTGACTTATTTTCATTTTTAGGATTGCATCAACGTCTCTCCTTGCTTGCAAGCTTGCAAGCTTGTTATTTTTTGTTTTTTAAATCCCTTTTAAATGCTTCCTAATGAGCTCTGGCTGCCTTCAAACTCCAATTGTTCTTTTTTTTTAAAAAAAAAAAAACCACAACCAACCAGGAGATTAAATTGTTTACCACCTGGATATGTGGAGCTCTTTGGAGACAGGCTTGTCTTGAGATATATTGAGATGCTTTGGCAGATGAGTTTGACTTCTCCTTGTTGCTCGAGGGGGGCGAAGAGGTCCATTCATAAAACCATTTTGACATGCAAGGGGGCAAGCTGCCAGAATCAAAACTTATTCTGTGTTGGGTTTTGTGTGTGTGTGCCCTCCACTTAAGAGCAGAGTGTGCTCTCTCCAGTGTGCTCATTGCGCTAATGAACTATGATCGCAGCATGTCAGTTGGTACATTCGGGAAAGCAAGGCTCCTGCCAAGCATGGCAATGGCCGGCGTAATTGATCCAAGCTGATTTCCATATGTAGCCTTTGTGGATAATTATTTTCCCCGGCTAAGACTTTGTAAGTCACCAATTGGATGACGATTGTGTCTTCCCCATCCTGTAATCTTTGGTTAAGCAGAGATTTACATTTCTTTAAAAGTCTGGAAGGAGATGACCGTGTGTGTTTGTGTGTGTTTGTGTGTTTCTTTTTTTAAAATTTTCTGGCGTTAACGTTAGTATCGTTTGTTCTTGCTTCGCTCTTAAATCCTCAGGGTTTTGTAAAAGAAGCATTCCTTTTCTTCCGTGTGCAGGTAGTGCTTGACTTTACGACCGTTCACTTAGTGACTCTTCAAAGTTCCAATGGCACAGGTAGTCCTCGACATGCAATGGTTCATTCAGGGTGTCAAGACTCTGACATGCACCCCCCATTCAAATCATAAGTCTCAGAGTAAAAAAGATTGATATATTAGGAGTTGACATGTTGGCGTTTCCTGGTTGTAGCCGACTCTAAGACACATCATTCCTTTCCCCCTTGACCCTGGTCTTCTCCCCACCCCTGGATGTGTATTCTCCAATAGGACACATCCATAGCCAAGAGTCATCAATCATGCTCTCCAGTAATAATCTTGCCCGCCAACAGCTTTGGCTGCCTAGCAATTATCTGAAGCATTTCTGGAATGTACTCCTTTCCCCCACTCCCTTTCTGCTGACAATTAAAAAGACCAAAGAAGTATTTTTTAGTTGGCATAGGGACCGTTCAAAGTTACCACGGCACTTCTCCAGTGAGTCCTTCCTTCTCATAAGGTGGCCAAAGTCTTTTGAGTTTCATCTTTAGGATCTGGCCTTCTGAAGAGTAGTCAGTGTCATGCCCCTGTCAGAGTCTGAATCCGAAGAGGGAGACGAACAGCTGACAGGGAGTGGGAGAGCGGCTCCATTGGCTGTGGAGGAAACTGGGGAAGGGCAAAGCCAGGCTGGGCAGAGCAGGGGAGAGGTAGAACAAGGGAGAGGGAGTTCAGAGGAAGACCCAGGCCCATCCCCTCTTCATCCTATGGCACATCGGAAGGAACGGAGAAGGGAGGATTGCATGGCTTACGGGAGAGGAAAGGGCCCTGATTCCTTTCATTCGCCACACCTGGGAAGGGAGTTTAAAAGAGATACATGCTGAGTGTGGCATCTGCTGGGAACAAACGTGAGTTTATCTTGTGTTGACTTTGGTTATCTGCGTTCCTGGCATCCTCCCAACCATGTTGAATTACTGCCATTCCTGCACGTCTGGAATTCCTTCTCCTGCCCTGTTGGACTAACTACCTCACCTTGCCTTGATTGGACTTGTAGTTACAGTTTTTGTTGACCATGTTTTGGACTTGATTCACTGCAGCCAAAGGCTGTTCCCGGGAGAGTTTTTCTCCAGACCAGAAGATAACCAGGATATTGGGAGCAAAGCTGGAGCTAATAAAGGGACTCCTACTGATTATCTGACTGTGTTGCCTTTGTGCCATGCCCTGGGTCATCACAGTCAGGGTTGATCTCCTCTAGAATTGACCGGTTGGATTATCTTAGGTGTCCAAGGGACTCACAGTAGTCTTCTCCAGCACCAGAGTTCAAAGGCCTTAGTTCTTTTCTTGGATGGTGGAGACGTTTCTGCACAAAGCAATTTTTAATCTCATTGGATACAGAAGCATGGCCGAATTTCTCCCCAGCTCTTCCACTGATGAATCCACTGGAGCAGTAGACCACGCAGAGATGCCGCAGTGATTTCCCTTGAAGTGGTTGCTTTGCGCCGGCGGAATCCGTTTAATTACATTTCTCCCAGCACACCAGCGGTTCTGCTGCAGCGCCACAGCGCACACAGTTGGGGAATTAATGTTTTAAAACCAGAGTGCTAAGTGGGAGATGGTGCACCCCTGGCTTCTCCCATCAATTCTGTCTCTAGCTATTCTCTTTCTCTCTCCCTCCCTCCCTCTCTCTCTCTCTCTCTCTCTCTCCCTCCCTCCCTCTCTCTCTCTGCTCGTTCCTGCCATCTCTTACACACTGTTGAGTCCCGCTAGCAAAGAATGCGAGGGATAGACCAGAACAAATGGAGACTGTGAAAGGAATGGATGGGTTTTCACATGTGATAAAGGTGAAACATTTTTGAAGTAGGATTCATATTTTAGTACAGAAGATTCTGAAAGCGGAGATTAAAAAGGAAACCAGCATTGTTTTTCCTTTTGGGTCTAATGGAGAAAGAACTGGAGCAAAACATTTGGAAGTTCGTTACTACATATCAGTGATGGCTAACCTTTTCGTCGTCACATGCCAAATGTGTGCGCGCGCGTACATATGCCTGCACCCATAATGCAATGCACACGTGACCCCCCCTATGTATGCGCGACCCACCATGTACCTCTGCGCATGTGTGACCGACCCATCTCTGCGCTACACACCGCGTGCCATCACCCTGCTGCGCATGCGTGCATGTCTCTCGTGCATGCGTCTCCCCTCACGAATGTGCATCGCAGACCTGACAATCAGCTGGCTTGCAGGCGCATGCACAGATCTGTTCTGGGCGACGGCTCATTTGCCAGCAGAAATGGCTCTACCTGCCACTTCAGGCATGCATGCCATACGTTTGCCATCACGGCTCTATATGTTGACTGCAGCAAGACTATTGTATGTGCAAATATGGAAAGACACTTTGATTCCTACCATGGACGAATGGCTGCAGAAGTTGATGAAATTGGCGGAAATGGCAAAAGTGACTATTTTGATTAAAAGAAAATAACATAAGTAACAACCGCTTCTGAACTTTGTGCTTGATGAAGGAATGAAACTCTGACTTGGGTTTTACAGATTAGACTGATTGATCTTTATAGAAATGACTTGTTCATACCATTATGGAAAAGCAAAAAGCTGTGATTTGATGCTAATGCCTTATTCTACTGCAAAAGAGAAAATCGGAAGTCAGTGCTTCTTTTTCTCTCCCCCATCTCTCCTCACTTTTCTGTCCCCTTTCCCCTTTTCTCTCCTCCTCACGGCTCCTCTATTTACTTTTGTATTTTATAATACTCCATAACTTAATAAAAGTGTGTGTGTGTGTGTGTGTGTAGGTATATATATCCTCAATAAATAAGTTACATGGTACAACTTGCCTCCAGAAGTTGTAAATGTTCCAACACTGGAAGTTTTTAAGAAGAGATTAAATAACCATTTGACTAAAGTGGGGTAGGATTTCCTGCCTAAGCAGGGGGTTGGACTAGAAGACCTCCAAGGTCCCTTCCAACTCTGTAATTCTAAATTCTAAATAAAGAGGGGCAAATGACCGATAAGTTGTGGCTTAGGCAATCCCCACTGCAGCGTTCCAACTACCCCACTGTCCCATGAAGAGGAGCTCCAAATATTTTAATCACGTCCTGAGGCTACGAAATAGAAACTACAACAATCCCCATGTCTGCTTGGAGCTGGTTTTTCTCTCCAGTGTCTTGTTGCTGCAGAGGATGGACTAGCAAGGAAAATGGGGAGTGGGAAGTAATTTGAGGAGAGGATGAGGACCATGGGACTGGTCTACATCAGGGGTCTGCAACCTTAAACACTCAAAGAGCCATTTGGACCCATTTCCCACAGAAAATAAAACACCGGGAGCCTCAAAACCTGGGTGGGCATGGCCAACTCAATGTCACTCCCACCCAGTCACATGACAACCCCCTGCCACCCCTACCCAGGTTTTGTGGCTCCCAGTGTTTTCTGTGGGAAATGGTTTTCTCCTCTCTCTCTCTCTCCCTCCCTCCCTCCCTCCCTCCCTCCATTTTTTGTGTTTTACCTTCTCAGGCCAGTCGAGGAGTAACTGGGGGAGAGTGAGAGGGGTGGGGCCACCCAGTGGTGGGTTCACCCAACAGGGAGCCACAGCAGAGGGCCCAAAGAGCCACATGTGGCTCCAGAGCAGCGGGTTGCTGACACCCTGTCGAGATCAGGGGTCCCCAACCCTCGGTCTGTGGGCCGTTGGGAACCAGGCCAGGCAAGCAGTGAGGGAGCACTCAATGCTCCAGGTTGCAAAGATGCAGGATTAGATTGTGCACGCAAAACCAACCCCCCCACCATCACTGCTGTCAATCAACAGAGCCGGGAAGTTTGAGGATCGCTGATCTAGGCGACTGTACCACCGTACAGATAATCCTCAACTTACCGCCCCAGCTGAGCTCAATATTTGTTGCTGAGCAACTGTTTCGATACAAGTTTTGCAATGGCGGGATTCAAAAATGTTGACTGCCCTGTTCTGTGGGTATGGCTTGGTGGCCGTGGCAGGGGAAGGATACTGCAAAATCCACATTCCCTCTCCACCCCACTAACCTGCTTTCCAGCTCTGTTCTCCTGTGCAGGGCAACCAAAGAAGACCCAGCCAATCAGCTGGGACTCAGGAGGCAGAGAAGAGATGGGGGCAGGGCCAGTCAGAGGTGTTTTTTTTCCAGTTCTCCGAATTACTCAAAATTTCCTCTACCGGTTCTCTAGAACCGGTCCGAACCGGCTGAATACCACCTCTGGAGTTTTGTCCCCATTTAAGATCTTTCTTGCCACGATTATGCCACGAATCACTGCCACTGTTTTAAATTAGCCACAACAGGTTGCTAAGCAAGTCAGGCTTCCTCGTTGATTTTCCTTGCCAGAAAATCCCCAAAAGGGGAAATCAGAAAATCCCGGGACATTGCAACCATTGTAAATAAAACATCAGTTGCCAAAACATCTCTTGAATTTTGATTGTGTGGACCATGGGGATGCCGCAGCGGTTGTAGGGGTGTGAAAAAAAATCCATCTTAAGTCACTTTTTTCCAGTGCCGTCTTTAACTTCAAACGGTCACTAAATGAATGGTTGGAAGGGGAGGACTTCCTGCCGTGGAATATAATCCCAAATCACAGGAGAGAGGGAGGAAGGAGCGCTTTCACAGAGAGCAGAGAGATAAATCAGCTTGGAAATGGTATCGGGAAGGAAGAGGGTGCAGGCACACACATGCGTGTGCTCACAGTAATTCACCAGGTATATCTAATAGTTATGCAGATAGTTGCTCAACTCTGGCAAGATTAATGTCAGGCCCAAGGAAGCAAGAACAACACAGGGAGTTTGTTCAGGGTAGTTTCTTTATTGTTATTTGCTGTCGCAGACAGAACCCGGCTCGTGAATCATATTATATCCCCTTCAAACATTGCAGGCCATGGAACCTGTTAAGGAAACCAATTAGTCCCAGAAACCCCGTTCATGAGGCCAAACTCTAGAGACAGAATATTGGGTAGGTTAGAGTGAAGTTGTTAGGTTCCTTCCCCCCCTCCCCACGTGTTTTTTGTGGAGTCTGTAGGAGTCTGAGAGTTCTGCAGAATGTAGTTTGAAAAAAAACTCACCTGAATCATACAGTATAAGCAGCTGAGATCAAAGAAGGGTCCCCCCTCCTTCCTTCCTTCCTTCCCTCCCCCTCTCTCTTCTCCTTCCTTCCTTCCTCCCTCCCTCCCTCTCTTCTCCTTCCTTCCTTCCATTCTTTTCCTCCCTCCCTTCCTTCCATCTCTTTCTTTTCCTTCCTCTCTTCTCCTTTCTTCCTTCCTCTCTTCCCCTTCCTTCCTTCCTTCTCTTTCTTTTCCTTCCCTCCTCTCCTCCTTCCTTCCTTTTTCTCCTTCCGTTCCTTCTTTTCCTTCCTTCCCTCCTTTTTTCTTCCTCCCTCCCTTTTCTCCTCCCTCCCTTCCTTTCCTTTTCCTTCCTTCCTCCCTCCTATTCCTCCATCCCTTCCTTTTTTCTTCTTTCCTTCTTTCTTTCCTTCCTTCCTTCCATCTCTTTTCCTTCCTTCCTTCCTTCCTTCCTTCCTTCCTTCCTTCCTTCCTTCCTTCCTTCCTTCCTTCCTTCCTTCCTTCCTTCCTTCCTTCTCCCTTTCTTTTCCTTCCCTCCTCTCTTCTTCCTTCCTTCCACTCTTTTCCTCCCTCCCTCCCTCCCCACAAAGTTTCAAGATTCACATATTTATCATGCCATAAAACCACCCTTCTTTAATTAGGGGCCAGAATACTAGGGGTCATCTCTTTGAGGGAAGGTTAGGAGACACTGATGTGACTTTCATGGCTGCAGCTCGTTTTCACCTACTGCATCAGCTGCATTGAAGTCTCAGGGTGCTGAAAGGGTGAGGAAAAATTATTGTGTGGCATCCATATTCATAGGGGAGTCTTGTGGTTGCTTGTATTTCTAGTCTGTAAATAATTCTTAAATGGTTGCACTGCAAAGTATAAGCCGAACAGATCAACTTCCTTCTACCTCGGATATCAAATTCATTTTGTGTTCCTTATATTTGATGACCCGTTATCAAATACCAATAAAATAGCTTTTACAGAAATACCAAATAGAGCAAAGAAACAACTCAAGTAATAATAGTAGTAGTAGTAGTGATAGTAGTAATAATAACAACAACAATAACAATAACAATAAATAACAATAACAATAACCAGTAAAACCTGCATTTCAAAATTAGTTAAAACAGTTGGCAGCAAAGGAAGAATGAAGAATAGAATAATTGAGGATCAAAGGCAGGTAAATATTGGCTATGTGAAGACATGCACACACACCCTCAAAAGAACGTATAAAATTTAAATGCATGAACATTATTTAAACGGAAGAGCACAAAGTAATGTTCCATCATAGGTCATGCATTTATTAATCTGCATGACTGAGCTGCAGAATGGGGCAAAAGTTAGCAAAAAAACAAACAAACCCTCTAACACTGGAGAATTTTAAGAAGAGACTGGATAACGATTTATCTGTAATAATGTAGGGTTTACCTCTCTGAACAGGGGGGCGGGGGTTGGACTAGAAGACCTCCAAGGTCCCTTCCAACTCTGTTATTTTGTTAGTGTCATAAGAGATTCCCTCCATGTATTTCTCTGCAAAATGGACTCCCTGAGTAGACCAAAACCCACCATTCTTCTGCAAACCTATTAACACCCCCCCCCCCAGAAAATTGTGATTTATTATAGGAATTTATTATTTGAACCCATGCTCTTTGTAGCAGGGGGAGGGGAGTGTGTGGTAAAGGGTCTCTCCCCCCCCTTTCCTCCCCATTCCAAAGGCCCCATTGGAAGCCTATGCATGGCATGGTGCCAGGGCTATGCAAATGGCTGGTCGGCATGGCAACCAGTATCAGCTACTGATGAATAGAGGCAGGAAGGTGGCATAGGGGTCCTTGCAAAACCTCGGTGCTCTTTTCTTCTTCATCAGGGTTAGATTGGCGTTCACGCTCCCTTCCTGTTAAGGGGCTCCTTTTGCAGCTGGCAGGTTCAGAAGCCTCCCAATCAGTTGGAAGATACTTTAATAAGGGAGGCATAATAAGGAAAGGAAAATGAGGAGTTCTGGAGCTTGCCTTTTACCTGGGTTTTGGGGCTCAACTCCTGGTCTCTTCAGATTGGACGAGAAAAATTTGAGGATTAAAGCCCCAGGAAGGTTGAATCTGGTCGGGGCCAATGGTTTGGGAGCTGAACTATATAAATCAGAGGTCTCCAAACTTGGCAACTTTAAGAGTTGTGGACTTCAACTCCCAGAATTCCTCAGCCAGCTATGTTTGGGGACCCCTGGTATAGATGATTCATAAAATTCAATATATTTATTAGATTTTTTTTCTCTCTGCCTTACGTCAAGGTAACTCAAGGCAACAAACATAAAGTACATAAGACTTCTTCATCCTCTTTTCCCACTGTATACTATGACAATCCAGTGAGATGGACTGGGCTGAGAGAGAGAGAGAGAGAGAGAGAGAGAGAGAGAGGTCCCAAGCCAGTTTTTCATGCCTAAGGCAGGATTTGAACTCACCATCACCTGGTGATTGGCCCAAAGTCAGCTAGCCACTTTCATTCTTAAGGCGGGAGTAGAACTCATGGTGATTGGCCCAAAGTCACCATATGACTTTTACGCTTAAGGCAGGACTAGAATTCCCTGTCTCCTGGTAATTAGCCTGAAGTCACTCAGCCAGGTTTTATGCCTTAGGCGGAACTGGAACTCACACTCTTCTGGTTTCTGGTCCAGCAACTTAACCATTACAGCAGCTTGGGTTTGATGCACATTGGATTTCTTCAATTGAGTGCCCTCCAGAAGTGCAGCATCAATTCTAATTGTTGGCATCATTAAACTGCTCATTGTCATCGAACTTTTTATCTTCTACTCTCATTGCACATACTAAGCAAAAACCCTCAATTTTAGTCTTTTAGGCATCTCATAACATCCGGAAGCAAACAACGAGCATTTCAAACCATGGCTGCCCAGGGTCTGAGTTTCATCTACAGACTGGTGAATGTGGCCAAGCCCAGTTCTGCTACCTGTTCTGGTCAGAACCTGCTGAATACCACCTGTGCACTGAATGTGAAAGAAAATGTAATAACCACCAAATCTCTGAAGAGATATACTTTTTAAACTAGTGTAGAATCTAAAGTAATTTTTAGACTGGGAACTTGAAGAGCACCGAAGGAATTGATTATGAATATATTTGTGTTCCTCTGTGCCACGTGTTGACCCAGAGGCAAGAAGATTTTAAACCTCAGAAGCAGGCCTCTAATTTTTGTTTTTTATTTTATTAAAGGAAAGTTGTTTATTAAAGGAAAGTTTGTTTTTTATTTTATTAAGGGAGATCAAATTTGACTGAACATTAAGATAATAATGGAATAAAAGTAACCAGCCACCGTAGACTGCTTCTAATAGCAGTAAGATTTGCATCCATTAGCAAATCATAATGTTTATCTCTGGGCTGTGAAAAGCTTCACTTAGTGATTTCGGCACATCAGATTGCTGTAAAAAGCAGAAATAGCAGATCAGATGCCTGTATTTTTAAAACCCTGTTCAGTTGATGGAGCTACCCAGAGGTAGACATAGTCATGTTCTCCAGCTGTTCAGGATCGACATCTGTCATAATTACAGTGACTCAACGTCCTTTATTACAAAAGACCCTGTCCTTCCTTTCAGAAAGCTGTCCATCAGACCAATTTCATTTAATTATTTATTTTCTTGGTTTGGTTCTTGAATTATCCTTTGTAACAAGCAAAGTTATAAACATAACAATTGATTTTTAAAAAAATTCTTATGAACCTCTTTCAGATTTGCTTCTTTCTTCAGGTTTGCACTTTATTATTTTTTTTCCCCCAAGAAAATGCGGCTACTGTGGATATTCAGCGAGGACACTGATACAGGATTATGGAATTAAAGAGCTCCCGAAACAAGCCATGTTGATGTTTCCTTGGTATTAGATTAACATAGTATGCTGACCTGGTCTTTGTAGTTTGAAACATAGTTCGGGAGCAAACTTTAACTATCAGCCAAAGAATAAGAATGGCAGATGTAATTGAGTTCATGCACAACAATATATTGAGTCTGTAAGTATCTTTTTCTTCTGTCATCTTCTTAGCAATACTTTTTCCTCCATCTATTTTCCCAGCCTATTTTCCCACACCCCATCAGGTGTGTAGGGCGAACAGCGGGTGACTAGCCCAAAGTCATCCAGCCAGCTTTCATGGCCAAAGGCGGGACTAGAACTTCCAGCCTCCTGGTGATTGACCTAAAAGTCATCCAACCAGCTTTCATGTTCAAGGTAGGACTAGAACCCCCAGTCTCCTGGTGATTGGTTCAAAGTCATCCAGATAGCTTTCATAGCCAAAGGCGGGACTAGAACTTCCAGCCTCCTGGTGATTGACCTAAAGTCATCCAACCAGCTTTCATGCTCAAGGTGGGACTAGAACTCCCAGTCTCCTGGTGATTGGTTCAAAGTCGTCCAGTCGACCTTCATGCCCAAAAGCAGAACTAGAACTCATTAGTCTCCTAGTTTCTAGGCAGCGCCTTCCCCGTTACACCAAACTGGCTTTGCTTTTCTGCATGGATACAAAAGTTGTAGCGACTGTACAGTATATAAACATTTTCTCCTGGGACATCCCAAGTTTTTACAGGATCAAGTGATGGACAGATGAACAATACAGCAGATCAGTCCTTGCGTTCAGAATGTTTGGCAGCAGTAACTGTGTTGCAGCCTAAGGCACTATTACAAGAAATCTCGCAATCTATTTGAAAGGTGCGATTTGGAGAGGCTGTTTCCTGCAGTAGAAGAAGCAGGTAAAGCTGAGATAATGGCAGATATGCCACCTTTGGCAAACAGTGTCTATTTTTGGTTGGCACTTGCTGATTTCATTATAAATGTGTGCAGAGGTAAAATTGCCCATCGCTTGGCGATGCAATTGACATTTCTTTTTAAAGCTGGCTATTTTGTAATGGGGGAAAAATGGAAATCAAAACAGCACAGTTCAAAATCAGTGTTAAATGCAGATGGAAGGCCCAGGCAGAGGTGAGGAACTCACTGTTCAAGGGATCTAGAGTTTAACCAACTAGTAGAAAAATAAAGTCAGGCAAATCAATAGAGAAAGATTATAGTAATGTGAAAAGCAGAATCTAGACCGGGGGAGTTTCAAACTTTGGTAACTTGTGAACTTCAACTCCCAGAATTCCCCAGAGCCAGCCATGTTTGTACCTCAGACTATCAAAACATTATTTTTATCTGCCTTAGTGGATTGATCAGCAGTGGTGGGTTCCAAAAATTTTTTTATACCGTTTCTGTGGGCGTGGCTTGGTGGGTGTGGCAGGGGAAGGGTACTGTAAAATCTCCAGTCAGAGGTGGTATTTGCTGGTTCTCTGAACCACTCAAAATTTCTGCTACCAGTTCTCCTGAAATGGTTAGATCCACCACCTCTGGATTGATGGAGACCAAGCTTTTTAACCTGAGGTACATTAACAACACATTTATTGAAGTCCTCAATATAGGTAGTCCTCAACATAAAATCACAATTGAGCTCAACATTTCTGTTGCTAAGCAAGTAGGTGAATTGTGCTCCATTTCATGACATCATCATCATCATCATCATCATTATCACCATCATTATTATTATTTTGCTACAATTTTTTTTGCTACAATTGATAAATGAATTGTGTGGTCCTTAAGCAAATCTGGCTTTCTCCCATTGACTTTGCTTGTGAGAAGCTGATTGGCAGATGGTGATCACATGACCCTGAGACAATGCAGCCATCATAAATACATGCCAGTTGCCATGTGGCCCGAATTTGGATCATATGACCACTGGGATGCTGCAACGTTCATAAGTTTCAAATGAAAAGTGGTCATAAGTCACTTTTTTCCCCAGTGCTGTTGTAACTTCCGTCACTAAATGAATGGCTGTAAGTCTAGGACTACCAGTACTCTGTTTTGACGAGGACATAATTCACAGGCCTGCCTCATGAGTAAGTTCCGAGGACAATATGTGTATCTATGGAGATTCTGTCATCCAGGTCAGGGCTGTCCCAAAGATGGTTTAGTTTTTTTCAAAATGGCAACTGAACTTTCTTGGAAGTTTTCCTTGAAGATGTTTCGCTTCTTATCCAAGAAGCTTCTTCAGTTCTGAGTTGAAGAACTGAACTGAACAGAACTGAGGAAGCTTCTTGGATGAGAAGCGAAACATCTTCAAGGAAAAAAACAAAGTCCAATTGCCTTTTGAAAAAAGTACCTTTGGGTTGATCAGACATGTATATTTTTATGGTGGCCCTCAAACTCACACGTGATTGTTGCTTTTCCCCTGCAAAGAGATAGTTATCTTGCTTGATGTATTTTTTCCAGCAAAAAGAAAACCGATGAATGATGGTTGTAGTGTTCAATGATGACCCCACAATACTGTACTGTACGCACTCTTTCCTATGTCGCTTGTTTGATCTGAATCTCTTTATTTCCTAAAAGGACTTAGCTGAAGCTCTGATCTCACTATAGTCCACATTAGATTACTTCTGCAGCAAAGAATTCACAAACTTTCTGTTGCTGGTAAGCCAAAAACCAAGAAAATCATATTATGTTGATTAAGGTTCAGTGAGCACAGCCATGGTGGATTGTGAGCCATGTTTTATAATTGAACACAAGGTGTGAACCCAACCATTTGTGACTGATTGATTGATTTATTTTTATGTGTTAACAGCAAACACAGATAGATTTTCTCTCAGAGTCTCTTTTCCCAACCTGCTGCTTTGGGTCTCATAATTATGTATTCATTGCTACTCTGAGTTTTTCCACCTTACTGCTAATTGTCCTTCTCTTCTCTTCTCTTCTCTTCTCTTCTCTTCTCTTCTCTTCTCTTCTCTTCTCTTCTCTTCTCTTCTCTTCTCTTCTCTTCTCTCCTCTCCTTTTTTGTTTCTCTAATTTAATGAAAAGAAGGACTTAGGGGGTGACATGATACCACTCTTCCAATATCTTAAGGGGCAGCCCAATTTTCCCCTCAAATGACCTGAGAAGCAGAACAAGAAGCAAGGGTTGGAAATTAATCTGGGAAAGAACCAACATAGAACTAATGAGAAATTTCTAGGCAGTGCGAACAATTAATTGGTGGAAGGCCTTGGTCTCCAGGAGTTGTGGATGCTCCAATAAGGGAGATTTTAAAGAAGCAGTTGGACAACTATTTGTTTGAAATGGTCTAGGGTCCCCTGCTTAATCAGGGGGTTGGACTAGAAGACCTCCAAGGTCCCTTCCAACTCTGTTATACTTTGCTTTAACTTTTCGTAGCATTTTCCCTGCTTCTCATAATGTATCCAAAATAGGTTTCTATAGAGAGTCTCAGTCATTCAAGCCATGGTTGTCTCAAAAGTGCTTTTTCAAGACGCAGTTGTACTTTCTGGTTTTTCTTTGAAGACATTTTGCTTCTCATCCAAGAAGCTTATTCAGCTCATCTTCAAAGAAGAACCAGAAAGTCCAGTTGCCTCTTGAAAAAGCACTTTTGAGATATCCAAAGTAAGATAAGTTGAGGCTGGTCGTTTCTACATTCCCCAGTTTTCTACAATGCTAACAGGAATAGAACTTTCTTAACTTACTGCACCTCTGTATGGTTTGCCAATTGCACAGTAGCAGATAGGACAGCACTCCAGAAGATCATTGGTTGCCCTCTCCCCTCTTTGGAAGAGCTTTATTGCTCCTGATGCCTTAAGAAAGTTCAAAACATTCTCAAAGATCCATCTCAACCTGGGAACCCTTTTTTTGAACTATTACCATCTGGCGTCCGGTACAGGAGAATAAAAACAAGGACAAATAGGCTGAAAAACAGCTTCTATCCCAGGGCAGTAGCTCTGCTGAATTCCACTGATAGTGCAGTGTTGGTGTGGTATTGGGGGGTTTTCAATTCAATGTGTGAAGTATGAAGGATGTTGGTTTGTGTTCATTTTCATGGTCATGATGCACACTGAAGATGGTGGTTTGATTTCGTTGTACGAGGTGCGGTGACAATAAAGTAAACTAAACTAAACTAATAGGAGTTCCCCGCCATGTGTCTCAATATGAGATTTATTGTTCTTAGAAATGTAGAAGATAAGTGGAGGTATTTTTATAAAGAGGAAACATTTGGAGTTCCCTAGAGGTAGAACTTTGAAAAGTCAGTCTTTTTTCAGCTGTTCACAGCTAACTCCAGGTAGAAAATCCATGATCTCTTTCAAGCTGTTATAAATGCTTAAGTGACATTTTTTACACCCTGATCTGATCTACATACAGATAGTCCTTGCTGAAAGACTGTTCACTTAGCAACCATTCAAAATTCAAAACGGATCCTCTCTAAAACAACTTACGACCCGGTTCCAGAGTTCTGATGGCTGCAGACACACACCTGTGTGACGGCAACCAGGTCATCTGTATAGCCAGGTATAGCAGTCTCATGACTGCAATTTATAATTTCCCCCCCAGTTTCCAGCCTTTTCAACAGCTACCAGCAAAAAAATGCCCGGAGGAACTTATGGATTCGCTTAACGACATGATGCTCATTTAATGATCAATGCAGAAAAGTCATAAAATCAAGTCCAATTGTGTGGCTACTGCCAGTGGTGGGATTCAAAAAGTTTTAACACTGGTTGGGTGGGTGTGGCTTGGGCGCGCTCTTCGTTCGTGTACATACTTTGTATGGACATGCATACCAATAATGTTGCAGGATCCAATCTGGATTGGTTACCGGGACCCGAAGTTTTGTCTTCCAAGCTTTCAGATTCGTGCTGGAGTCCATCCTCAGACCCAGAATATATTCTGTCCAGTCTCCAAATTTAAAAAGCGATTTCAGATTATCCACCCTGTTCTTCCTACGGATGAAAAATTGGCTGGCAAACTGTCTACCAAAGCAGCGATAGGAACATCGCAGCATTGTATTTAAAACAGCCTGGTGCGCCGCAGATGCAGCCACTTTCTGAAACTAGAGCAGAGTGGGATGGATTTTGCTCCGGTGCTCATGATATGATAAAACCCAATAATTATAGCAGAGATCTTCTCACTTGTCTTACAAAAAGGAATAAGCAATATTTATCCAGGGCCTCTTTGTAACTGTGCTCCCCAACGAAGGATTGAATGTGAGTTTTTGGGGACAAAGAACAGGGGAATAAAATGGTGGCAGGGAGGTTGAATATATTCCGGTGCACAAGTATTTCTTTTTTTTCCTTCTTCTCCAAATGCACTTATCAAGTTGCATGTGGAAATTAGTGGACAAAGGCCCAGGTGTTGTTTTCCAGCATTTGCTTTCAGTCACAATCAAGCGAGCTTGTGTCTCAGCCTTTCTGGTTGTAATTATATTTGGCCGCCATCTGCATCACCTCCTTTCGTTCCATGTTAATTCAAGAGGGGTGGGAGGAAGGAATAAAATATTTCACTTTAGCTGTTGGGGTTTATTAGCATGGAATTTGTGTGGATGACATCCCAAGCCAACTATCACACTTGCTCCAAATGCCAGGATTAGGACCTTATTGGTGTGGCATTAGGAAACTTAGCAAAGTACGGTCAGGATAGAAGAGAATATGTGTAGCTCAGGGTTGAACTGTGGAGTTCTTGGTGCTCGCTGAGTTTGGTGGTTTTCTTGCAGGCGTTTCATTACCCAACTAGATAACATCATCAGTGCTAGAAGAGAATTGGGTATGGGGAGAAAGAAGGAGAGGGGGGGGCAGTGGGATCCTTGATACTTTCTGAACTTGGTTCTTTTCTTGCAGACATTTCATTACCCAACTATTTAAAATCATCAGTGCTAGTGAGGTTTGTGGAGGGTGGGGAGGAGGAGAAGGAAGAAGGAGGACTTAGGATCCTTGGTGCTCTCTGAGCTTGGCTCTTTTCTTGAAGACATTTGATTACCCAAGTAGATAACATCATTAGTGCTAGTGTGGCTAGAAGGAGGTGGAGGAGGACTGTGGATTCCTTGATGGTCTCTGAACTTGGTGGATTTTCCCCCCGATGTTTCATTAGCAAGCTAAGTTACATCATCACTGCTAGCTAGGAAGGAAACAATGAAGATAACAATGAAACATCTGCAACAAAACCACCAAGCCCAGAGAACCCCAAGGGATCCCAAAGTGTGATCAATTATGCTCCAAGAGTTCCCCTTCCTTTTCTTTAACGTCCCAGCTGTCTTTGCAGGTGATGGCTAGCCCAGCCCACCCTTTCTGAGGGGTTAAAATGTTTCTGTGAGAATAAAAATTAAACAATGCAGGGACCTGTTGGGCTTTGAGCCACCCCAAATGAGATGGAGGAAGGTTAAATCTTTTCCTGGGCTGCATCTACACCCAACAGCTGGCAAAATTTGGACGACATTTGTCTGAAATGATATAGGGCCGTGATGGCGATCCTATGGCACGTGTGCCACAGATGGCACACAGAGCCATTTGTACAGGCACATGAGCCTCAGCCAAATGTACCTGCACTGTGCATGCATGCACCTCCCAGCTGGTTTTCGGCCAGTTTGAGGCCTTTTTCAGCCTCCCAGAGGCTTGAGGAAAGCCTCTGCGGCCTTAGGAGGCCGAAAAACAGGCCTGTTTCATCACTTCTGGTACTTCTGGTTTCGTCACTTCCGGTATTTGCAGGCTGAAAAATGGGCCCATTTTTCGGCCTCCAAAGGCTGCAGAGGCTTCCCTCAAATCTCTGGGAGGCTGAAAAAGGCCTCAAATGGGCCGAAAATCAACTGGAAGGCATGTGCAGTACAAGTAAGGGGGCGGCAATGGGGGGGTTTTGTGCACACGTGCAGGGGTGGGGTGCGCATTGCATTGTGGGTACCGGCATGCGTGCGCTTTCAGCACTCCACAACAAAAAGGTTCGCCATCACTGATATAGGGTCTCCTGCTTTAGCAGGGGGTTGGACTAGAAGACCTCCAAGGTCCCTCCCAACTCTGTTATTCTGTTAAAAGAGGAGACAAAACCAGGAAGAAACAAAATTCTGGAATTGGAGCATCTCATTTCACAACCCGTTTCTCTGTCATCCTTCTCTGGAGGCCGAAAGGGACATGCTATATCGATTAACCCCAGGTCTAGGTTCAGAAGAGACACTGAATTGTGGCTTAGAGGAGTAAACCAAGGCCCTGCTCCTTAGCCACAATTTAACCCATGATCTAAGCTCAGACCACATGCCACGACTAGCCAAAACATGGCCTTCATGTTGTGTGAGTCAAGAATACACAAGGCCAAGAACAAGGAAGGCCAAACAGAAATTGTTGCTTTCTCTCACAAACATATGGGGAAACAGAGATAGTCCTTGACATATGACCATAATGGAGCCTGGCCATTATGGCTGTATGTCCTAACAGTAGTAAAAAAAACAGGTCAGTCGATTTTATGATCTTTGTGGTGGTTGTTAAATGTCTTTAAACGGACCAGCGGTTTTCTGTGGGTGCAGTTTTGCCAAAATTGGAACCAGTGCCAGGTTTTGGCAGAACTGTCGTAAAAATGGTTACGTTACCATGGGACACAACAAATGTGGTTGTGTGACCAAGAGGTTGAAGTTCTATCACGATGGAGGGGACCATCACAACTTCAAATCCAAATCATAAGTCCCTTCTTTCAGGTTGGTTATAACTTTGAATAAGCAACCAGTTATAAGTCAAGGACTATCTGTAACCAAATTTTAGCTCCTACACCAGCTGCATTGGTTTGGTTTTCACAATGGGTCCAGTTTCTCATACAGCCTCTTGGGAAAATTAATTGCCCACTCCTCATTTATATATATAAAAGTGAAATATCCCTCACGCATCATCACAAAATCTCCGGAACTGTAAAGCCTGCAAACTTGAAATTTGGCACGTATGTTCATCTTGGCTTCTAAGTGCTCACTAAGAAAGGATTTTTCAAAAGGACCATCAGAGCATTAGTATTCGTATATTATTATTATTAACACCCTCTGATGCTAAGGAGTTCTACTCCCCCTCTGCACCTCAGTTTCAGTTTTAGTTTCACAGCACCAAGCAGCTTTTGTACAGAAAACTTGAGCTAAGCCACACCCAGGCTCCTTGCTGTCTCCTTGTTTACACAGCAAATACTCTTTCACTTTCCAAACAGCCTTCAACTCTCTCACACACTGACAGGACGCTACCCAGATGAATACCGATGGATACTGGTAGGCAGAGGCACAATTTCCCCCCCTTATTTTCCTCTTCAAAAACTTGCCTGATTGCATAGTTTCATAGTGAAGCACGTCTAGTCTATCATAAGCCTCTGAAGTTTGTCACTTTTTTCTGCAGGATGTCCAAAACATACCAAAATCAATGCCATCGTTCATATTCAGATGCTCCAATTACATCCCTGCTCTGTTTTCAGATTTTATTTCATTGGAATAGAATACTTTGGGAAAGTAATGCTCCTTTTACCACGGTCACTCAGCAGTTGAAATAATGTCAGCTGCTCTCTGCTGAGCATTTAAGTGTGATTTTCCCACAGTAGATTCCAAAGTTCAGGAAGTGAAAAAAAAAATGATAGCGTCCCCTATGAAGAAAGATTG
Source organism: Hydrophis major (assembly GCA_033807585.1). NCBI lineage: Eukaryota > Metazoa > Chordata > Lepidosauria > Squamata > Elapidae > Hydrophis > Hydrophis major. Next base: position 5,798,225 of record CM066336.1, read on the forward strand.
AGGCCAGGGGTCCTTCCAACCTTGGCAACTTTTCAGACTTTCAACTCCCAGAATTCCCATGGGGAATTCTTCCGGCTGGCTGGAGAACTCTGGGAGTTGAAGTCCACAAGTCTTAAAAGTTGCCAAGATTAGACTGTGCAGTCTTTGCTGTTCCAACGCAAGGAATTAGCACTGAGGGAAAAGCAGTAAAGAATGTGTCAGAAATAGGTGAAATGGAGAAGGGAAACAAATTCAGGGAAAGGGGGGGCTCCCCCAAAGATTTTTCTCACAAAGGAATATAATTGATGGATGGCGATGAACGTTTGCACATTTTTTTCTCTCTCTCTCTCTCTTTATGTTGCCCACATCCCATCCTGGCAAAGGAAGGGAGGGTTTCCTCTCCCCTCACCTTAGCATCTTAGGAAATTCTAAATGTCATTTGCACGTGTGGAAAACAGCTGCATCGGAGGTGTTGAAAGAAGCCAAGGGTTAAAAAGAATGGTTCCACAGAATTGCACACAAGACACTTTTTCTGACTGGCCCCTATTCTGAAATTTCCTTTCTGTCTTTGTTTTTTTTTTCTAAATTCCATTTTATTCCACCGACTGAGTTAATTTCTGAAGGCTTTTGTGTTTTGCAGAAAACTCAACTGGATCCTTTCAGGCCCAGATTTTTAGCACATCAGTGGCTTTGTATTACCCAAACTGGACTTTAGGTGATATAGGAGGAAGGGGTATTAAATATGCAAACCTCCTTGAGCTGTTATAAAAATAATAAAGGTGGGATAGAAATGAAATAAATATAATGGTCAGAAGAAGCCACAAAAACCAAAATGGGTGCTATCTATTTAAGCAGTGAACTATCCAGGTTGGGCTTCTGCTTATCCTTTTCCTAGTGCAAGGCTGAAAATTAATCTCCTGTTTGCTATGTAAAACCACCTCTTTTTTCGGTAGGATTCACAAGCAACCTGTGATGTTTGCTTCAGCAGTAAGACTTAAGATTGCTGTAAAGCCTCTTTTGCTGTAAGGCTTCTCCGGTAAATTCATGGACAGATAGATCTGTGTTGGTTTCTTTGGCAGTTGTATGGACGCGAGTTGCCATTGTATTTTCTATTATGATTTGTTGCACGGTGAGCCAGATTAGTATTTCTCAACCTGGGCCACTTGAAGATGGGTGGACTTCAACTGTCAGAATTCCCTAGTTAGCTTTGCTTTGCTGGCTGGGGATTCTGGGACTTGAAATCCACACGTCTTACAGCGGCCCAGGTTGAGAAACACTGAGGAGGAGGAGGAAGAGGAGGAGGAAGTGATGTTCTGGTGATGATGAGGGGAGGAGAAGAAGGAGATGTTCTAGTGCCTCCCCCCCCCCCATTCAAGTAAGAGTTAATCTAACACAGTTTACTTCAGGTCAGCCAAGGTTATCTGTATGCCACCAAGCCAGGCAATATTTGTAACTTTTAGCTCTTGGCAATAGCACTTAAACTTATATGCTGCTTCACTGTGCTTTTACAGCCCTCTCTAAACAGTTTACAGAGTCAGCCTCTTGCCCCCAACAACCTGGGTCCTCATTTGACCCACCTCGGAAGGATGGAAGGCTGAGTCAACCTTGAGCCTGGTGAGATTTGATCTGCCAAATTGCAGGCAGCCGGCAGTCAGCAGAAGTAGCCTGCAGTACTGCACTCTAACCACTGTGCCACCGAGGCTCTTTTAAAATCAAATTACTATTATTTATTGATTGATTAGATTTTTATTCCTACTTTATAACTTTAAAGTAATTCAAGATGGTGAACAAACATAACACTCTTTCCTCCATCTATTTCCCCCACAACAACAGCTCTGCGAGGTGGTTGGGCTAAGAGAAAGTGACTGGGCCAAAGTCATTCAGCTGGCTTTCGTACCTCAGGCAGGACTAGAACTCCCAGTCTCCTGGTAATTGGCCCAAAGTCACCCAGTCGTCTTTCGTGTCTAAGATAGGATTTAACCTCCTTTATCCAAGGAAGATCTTGGAAATTGCATCCTTTTGCACACTTACCTCCAAATAACACATTTGTTACATTAATGCTCCCTACTAACCTCTAAAGTTAACCTCGGCTAATCAAAAAGCAAAGTACATGCTATACCCAAACGAACCATCTTAATGTTGTCGTCTGGTACAAACAGCATTATAAGACAATCTGCTGGGCAGCTCAAATTAGGCAGCCCTGTAATATAGTGTGGTGTGCCAATCCAGCCAATGGGACTTCCCATTACATATGATTTGTGCTTGGACTTTGCCTTGGGCTCAGCATACTTCACACTAATTAAGGCGGCAATCCTCCATTGCACTAGGGAGTCAGTTCCATTAAACTGGTTGGGTTTCCTCGGAGAATAACACGCTTATCTTTTTGCCATCCGGATTTGCATACCTCATTGCTTGAAGCCTATTAGGGGATTGCTATAAAATGGAGACCTGGGTCCAGGCTGGCTCCAGAATTCTGGGAGTTGAAGTCCTCAAGTCTCAAAGGAGCCATAGTTCCCCAATTGTAGGTACTGTAAGGTCTCTTCACTTCTGCTTTTCCTCATTCCTGTCTAAATCCAGCATGAAAAAGCGAAGAATCTTGGAAAGGGTGGCCCGGTCTTAATGAACAGTTGCTTGTCTTAATCAGTGTGATTGCTTTCCTAGGGCTTTTGGCCTTGACGTGTTTATTTAATGGACTAACTGAGCTGCTGGTTGATAGTTAAGCTCTCAAGCAGATTAGATCAGTCTCTTCACTGCCCATTTACACATATTCCTTACCAGAGTGGCGTTTCTGTTTTCCACATGTGACATTGTCCCTCCTAAAAAAAAAAAAAAATGTGAAGAAAGGAAGTGGCAGTTGTTCATTTCAGTGAATAACAGAGTTGGAAGGGACCTCGGAGATCTTCTAGTCTAACCCTTTCCCTAAGCAGCAGACAGTATACCATTTTGGACAAAGGGCTGTCCATTCTCTTCTTGAAAACCTCCTGGGATGAAGCACTCACAACTTCTGGAGGCAAGCTGTTCCACTGATTCATCATTCTCACTGTCAGAAAATTCCAGGTTGCTTCTCTCCTTGATTCGTTTCCATCCATTGTTTCTTGTCCTGCCTTTGGGTGCTTTGGAAAATAAGTTAACCCCCTCTCCTTGGTGGCAGGCCCTCAAAGTAGAAGGCTAAGTCTTCTAGTCGCAGAAGACCTTGTAGCATTTCTTGAAAACCTCCTGGGATGAAGCACCTACAACTTCTGGTGGCAAGCTGTTCCACTGGTTAATTGCTCTCACTTATAGGAAGCTTCTCCTTAGTTCTAGGTTGCTTCTCTGCTTGCTTAGTTTGCATCTGTTGCTTCTTGTCCTGCCCTTTTGGAGCTTTGGAGAATAGCTTGACCCCGTCTTCTTTGTGGAAGCTGCTCACGTATTGAAATATGCTATCATGTCACCCCTAGTCCTTCTTTTCACTAGACTGGACATATGGATGCTCCAGTGAGTTTTTAAGAGGGATCATGGGTTTAAAATCCAGACTTTTGCAAAACCTGGATTCAAACCCTTATAAACATTTGTTTTAACTACTTACTATCTCGGCAGAATGTATGAATTAGATTCTTTCAATTGTAGCAGTTTTTTTTTAAAGGAAACAGAGCCATAATAATGAAGTAACAGAAGTCCTTGTTTAACGACCACAGTTGGGACATTATTTAGTTATTTATCTAGGAAATGTGCTTGGTGCCCATCTCGTATCCAACAGGTTTGGGCGGCTTAGCAATGAAGCAGTCATTAAGTAAAACTGGGCTTACAATCCGACTTCAGCTTTATAGACCTGCAAAGGTCATAAAATGGGGACACCGGTCGCGAAGGTTCTGTTTTCATCATAATCGTAATTGTGAACAATTAAGTGAGGCCTACTTGTTCTCATATTGGCAGATCACGTTCTGCTGATAACTGGGCCCCATTAACCTGGGTTTAGGACTGTTCTGTGATTCCAGTACCCTTGCCAATCCTGGGAAGGCACATGCCCTTGAGATAATCATGGTTTGTAAAATATTTAAGAGGAAAGAGGGACAAAATGGTAATTATTATCTATTGGGAAGTCGGAAGCCACTCATAAATTTCTTCAGTGTATCTCTTTCCTTCTTTTCCTGGGTTCGTTTGCTTCTTTCCTTTGTTTCATTTATCTTTTATTCTAGGAAATGATCCTTTCATATAAATAGAAAAGAGATCATTCTGTTTTGTTCTGAAGGCTTTTCTAGCTGACATTGAAGAAATCGGTATCATAGAGAGAGAGAGAATTGCTGTCTCTGCAAGCAAAGATAGAATATCAGAATAACAGGGTTGGAAGGGAACTAAAGTCTTCCAGGCCAACCCCCTTCTCAAGCAGGAGACCAAATACTATTCCAGACAAGTGGTTGCCTAATCTCTTCTCAAAAGCCTCCAGTGATGGAGCACCTACAATCCCTGAAGGCAAGACGCTCCGTCAGTCAACTGCTCTCACCACCTCTCCCCAGTTCCATGCTTCCTCCACCTCCTCAGTCAGCCACCAACCAACCAAGCATCTGTATAAAAGGTTTTCTGTCCTGTTTATCTTCTGCCCTCAAGTCTTGGGGGTGGGGGAAGTCTGCAGGTCCCAGAAGCTCTGCAGGTTTCTAAAAAGAAATTTAGGTAAGAATAGTCCCCTCCCCCCCCAAAAAAAAGTCAAAAAGAGGGCTGTGAAAATATGTACAGACCCCTCACATCCTGGACATAAACTGTTTCAACTCCTTCCTTCAAAACAATGCTATAGAGCACTGCACACCAGAACAACTAGACACAAGGACAGTTTTTTTCCCAAACACCATCAAATAATTCCCTAAATACTGTCCAACTATTTACAAAGTCTGCATTACTATTACTATTAATCTTCTCATCACTCCTTATCACCCATCTCCTCCCACTTGGGACTGTATGACTCTAACTTTGTCGCTCGAATCCTTACAATTTATATTGACTGTTTCCTAGTATGATTTGATTGCTGACTGCAACCTGTGACTATTATTAAGTGTTGTACCTGATGATTCTTGACTCTTGACAAATGTATCTTTTCTTTTATGTACACTGGGAGCATTTGCACCAAGACAAATTCCTTGTGTGTCCAATCACACTTGGCCAATAAAGAATATTCTGTTCTATTCTATTCTATTCTATTTGTGAATAATGTGTGTGTGTGTGTGTATAGGTAGGTACGTAGATGGATGGATAGTAGGTAGGCATGTAGGTGGATAGATGATGGACAGATGATAGATGGATAGATATAAATAGATTAGGTAGGTTGGTAGGTAGAATACATATTGTTTCCTAGTATGATTTGATTGCTTATTGCACCCTATGACTATTATTAAATGTTATACCTGATGCTTCTTGACTCTTGACGAATGTCTCTTTTCTTTTATGTATACTGAGAGCATTTGCACCAAGACAAATTCCTTGGGTGCCCAATCACCCTTGGCCAATAAAGAATTCTCATTGTAAAGAAATCCAGCAAAGTAGAAATATCCACGTGTTATGGTTGGCAGGGTTACGATTGGGGTATCTGTCCCCCACGCCATCCTTATCTTCCATCCCTCCCCCCTTTCAAAAGAGCCAAAAACCCCTCCCCTTTCTCCCCTTCCCTCACCCAGTGAACCTGCACACTTTCTGCCTACAAATGCATCAAGCTCATTAATGCTATTCCCATGGCAACTCATTACGATGTTAGAGGAGGAGGGAGAAATTACCAAGAGGTTTAAAGGAACAAAGTGTTCTGTGACTGAGCCTGTCCTGCCCACCCCCCCAATCTGCTTTGCCCAGGAGCTCCCCTTTCCCTCCCCTCCCCCCAAAAAAACCCCTCTACCCCATCGCTCCTGTGCTCTGTCTGGAGAAGCGAGGAAAACCTCCTTCCTGAAATCTTCATTCAGTATTTTTCAACCTCAGCCGCTTGAAGATGTCCGTGGATTTGTTCAGCTCCCAGAATTCTGCGAGTGGGAAGCCCATTGATCTTCAGCTGCCAAGGTTGAGAAACATATTACCTTTGTTGCTGCTTATTGACTTGGTTAGGAATTACGAGGAGTGCTGGACTTATAAACAGTTCATTGAGTGACCATTCAAAGTTACAATGGCCCTGAAAAATGGGACTTAGGACCGTGCCTCACACTTTTGGCCTTAGATTGCTATTCCTGCTCCTTCTTTGTTGTGCTGGTCTTATTTTTTTTTAAAAAAATACTCAGGTCTTTTAAAATGCAATAATTAAGCATTTTCCCCTGTCCTAACTCTATGACAGGGTGAACATGACCTGCACTTAACTTATTTTCTTTCTTTCCTTCCCTTCTTTCCTTCTTTCTCTCTTTCTCTCTCTTGTTTCCTTCTTTCTTCTCTTCTCTTCTCCCCTTCTGTCCCTTTCTCTGCTCTTTCTTTCTTTCTTTCTTTCTTTCTTTCTTTCTTTCTTTCTTTCTTTCTTTCTTTCTTTCTTTCTTCCCTTCTCTTCTTCTTTCTTTCTCTTTCTTCCTTCCTCCTTCTCTCTGTACCTCCCTCCCTCTTCTGTCTACACAACCCAGGAACCGGGCCCCTAAAAAGAGAGACTGAGTCTGGGCTTCTCCTAACCTGAATTGAGACCCTGCCTCTTTCCTCCCCTCCCCTGGCAGCCTTGAAATCGGGGTCTCTCTTCCAACCCCAGAGGGATGGCTGCCAAACCAAGGCAGAGATGCCAAGGGAGAAAAGAACAGCCGGCCCTGCCCAGTGCTTTGAACGGAGTTGGTGAGCGGCAGCCAACTCAAGAAGTTTTTGTGGCATGAAGCAAAACACGATGTGCTAATTGCTCCACACTGAGTTGCTGCTCAGAGGAAAACTTCAATGCTCAAAGGTTGGGAACCCTCGACTGAAGAAGGCTAGAATGGAAGGAAGGAAAGGAAGGGAGGAAGGAAGGGAGGTAAGTTTAGGAAAGTGTCTTAACTACAGTAGTCCTCGAGTTACGAACCAAAATTGAGCCCAAAATTGATCACGTGAAGTGTTAATACCACTTTATAATGCCTTGGTAAGAGCACACTTGGAATACTGCATCCAGTTTTGATCACCATGATGTAAAAAAGAGGTTGAGACTCTGGAAAGAATGCAGAGAAGAGCCACAAAGAGGATTAGGGGACAGGAGGCTAAAACATTTGTAAAAGAGTTGTTGGAATTGGGTATGTCTAGTCTAATGAAAATAAGGACTAGGGGAGACATGATAGCAGGGTTCCAATATCACAGGGGCTGCCCCAAAGAAGAGGGAGTCCAGCTAATCTCCAAAGTACCTGAAGGCAGGACAAGAAACAATGGATGGAAACTCATTAAGGAGAGAAGCAACTTAGAACTAGGGAGACATTTCCTGACAGTCAGAACAATTAACCAGTGGAACAACTTGCCTCCAGAAGTTGTGGATGATCCAACACTGGGAGTTTTTAAGAAGAGATTGGATTTCAGAAAAATGGTATAGGGTTTCCTGCCTGAACAGGGGGTTAGACTAGAAGATCTCCAAGGTCCCTTCCAACTCTGTTATTCTATTCTATTCTAAATCAGAAAGAGGACAGAAGGCTCTGGTTGTGTTTTGTCTGGCAGCTAAGCTCATTAAAGAGAGTTAGAATGTGCTAATGGGCGTCTATCTCAACTTTTATTCTGGGCCATTCCTTTCCCGATTATTTTTTTACTTGAGTGGTTTTTAAAATTGTAGCTCTCCAGCAGTGAAGCACGATATGAGCACTGACAATAAATAATTACATTTCTTTAAAAAGAAGGAAGAAGGGAAGGGGACTATTGAAGACCCCTGATTGATTTGGGGGGGGGGACCCAGAAAGGATTAGCAAAAAGGATTGCAGGCCCACAGTGCACGCCCATGCTCGCCATACATCCCATTTGTGCATGCATCTTAGAACAGTAAATAAAAAGCACAAAAGACCGAGGTAAATGCTGGGGAGAAAGTTAAACAGTTCCTTGGTTTGAATGCAGGCAAGTGAATCTAATGGAAAATAATTGCAGTCTGAACAGAGAAATAAGAACCGATTAAGGTAAACGTCAATTACTTTGTCTGCTAAGAAACCACCCCTCCTTCCTCAATTACTCTCCCAGTCACACTGGGGAAGACGGGGAGGGCAAACCTGGTATCTGGTAAACAGAAGGCAGTAAAAATCTGAGCATCATTTGGGGTGGATAAGATCCGAAGGAATTGCTGCTTTCTTTCTTTTTCTTTTTTTCCTTTTCACTTTGAAATCTTTGTAATTGTTGTTGCTTTCATCTCCCTTTCTTAAGGGTTTCTTTAACAGGATTCTTGAAAGGGAAATGGACCGGAACTGTGCACAATGCACTTCTTGCTTCCCTGGATTTTAAGAAAAACACTTCAAGCTTGAGTTCTCCTTTGCTTTTTCTTCCTTGCGTGGCCAAGGTCTTGCTTTTTTTCTTTCATGCCCAAGCTGCGTCTGGCAAATTGCAGAGTGCTTCGCAAAGGGATAACTCTTGTTTACGTTGTTTGGCACAACCAGGATAGAATAGAATAACAGAGTTGGAAGGGGCTTTGGAGGTCTTCTAGTTTAACTTCCTGCCTAGGCAGGAAACCCTATACTACTTCGGACAAATGCAGGGGTGGGATTCAAATTTCTTAACAACTGGTTCCGTGGGCATGCCCTGATTTGGGGGTGTGGCTTAGTGGTCATGTGACTGGGTGGGCATGATTTGCTGACTGGGCGTGGCTTGGTGGTCATGTGACTGGGTGGGCGTGGCTTGTATGTAAATATTGTAAATATTTGTGTAAATGTTGAATTTTTTATTTAGAAAAAAGAGCAACTTCTACCCAAAATGAGGGCAAAGCAGGCAGGCAGATTGAGTTGCTTGCAGAATCACAGAGTCACTCGCAGATCTACCTTTCTGCAACCTACTGCCTGAGTCTGCACTGAAAAATAGAAGCTTCAGTCCTAAGGAAGGTTCAGCTCTGCTCTCAGGCCAGTGGTGCGATTTGCTGGTTCTCCGAACTGTGCAGAATCATAACAACTAGTTCTATAGAACTGGTCTGAATTGATAGAATCCCATCCCTGGACAAATGGTTATCCAACATCTTTTTTAAAACTCCCAGTGTTGGAGCATTCACAACTTCTGGAGGCAAGTTGTTCCACTGATTAATTGTTCTCACTGTCAGGAAATTTCTCCCTAGTTCTAGGTTTCTTGATGTCTATGGAGATTCTCAGTCGTCCAGGTCATGGCTGTTCCCAAAAGGTGCTTTTTCAAGAGGAAAGTGGACTTTCTGCTTTGAGTTGAAGAAGCTTCTTGGATGAGAAGCGAAACGTCTTCAAAGAAAAACCAGAAAGTCCACTTGCCTCTTGCAAAAGCACTTTTGGGACTTCTAGATTGCTTCTCCCTTCGATTAGTGCCCATCTATTACTTCTTTTCCTGCCTTCAGGGACTTTGGAGAATAGGTTGACACACACACCCTTGTCTTTGGGGCAGCCCCTCAAATATTGGAAGACTGCTATCATAGTCACCCTTTAGTCCTGGATGTGTATTCTCCAATGGGACACATCCATAGCCAAAAGTCATCAATCGTGCTCTCTAGTAATATTCTTGCGCTCTGACAACTTTGGGCTGCCAGGGTGATTATCTAGGCACTTAAGGAATGCACTATTTGCCCCCACTCCTTTTTTCTGGCAGCTAAAAAGACCAAAGATGTATCATTTTAGTTGACAGTTGCTCTCTTGTTTTGGGGAAAACCGGAGGAAGGAGCATTGTGTAAAGCACCTTGAGCATGATCACATGATCAAAATTTGGACCTTTTGCAACTGGCTCCTATTTATGACTCTTGAAGTGTCCTGGGATCTTGTGATCCACTTTTGTGACCTTCTGATGAGCAAAGTCAATGGGGAAGCCAGATTCACATAACAACCATGTTAATAACTGCAGTGATTGACTTAACAACGTTGGCAAGAAAGGCTGCAAAATGGGGCAAAACTCCATGGACAACTGTCTCGCTTACCAATGGAAATGTTGGGCTCCATTATGGTCATAACTCGAGGACTACCTTAGTACAAAATTACAGGTGGAATGCTGTTCTGACAAAGGTGAAATGAGGACATATACGCTAACTAGGTTGTCCTCATTTGGCAATTTCCATTGATGGATGCATGAATTTTAAGATTGTTTACAACATATATTAAAACAATAAATGAGTGATGAACAGAGCACCCACGAGAAAAGGTGGTATAATGAAGGCTTGCTTATGTAATAGGTTCATCTGTCTGATTGATTAACAGAAGCAGAGTCTGTAAAATAGCCAATTTGAGGTAGCGATTAAAGGTGTCAAGTCAAAAACCAGGAGCCTGTGAGTTCTAGTCCTGCCACAGGCCTGGACGTCCAGGGGTGACTTTGGGCCAGTCACTCTGTCCTAAGAAAAAGGCAAGGGCAAAACACTTCCTAAAATCTTGCCTGCATGGATGGGTCCAGGCCAGGGGTGGACAGTTATGGCTCCTTTACAACTCGTGGATTTCAACTCCCAGAATTCCTAAGAGTTGGAGACCACAGGTCATGAAGGAGCCATGGTTGTCCACCCCAGCCCAGGCTGGAGTCAAGATTGATCTATAGGCACACATTAACTCTTTCACACACAAATCCACACAATAGGAGGTGTTGCTGGCTGCCATTGTTTTAAAGCCCAGTGTGGCTTAGGACCTGGATATCTAGAACATGTTTCTCAAAATCAGCAACATGCTGACTGGGGAATTCTGGGAGTTGCAGCCTTCATGTCTTAAATCATGTTGGCTAGGGGATTCTGGGAGTTGAAGTACAAACATCTTAAAGCATGATGGTTGGAGAATTCTGGAAGCTGAAGTCTACACATCTTAAATTTGCTGAAGACTGAGAAACCCTCATGTAGAAAATTTGCTTCTCCCAGTGGTTCCTGCCCACCCAATAAGATGAGAAATGGCAAATTCCCTCTGAAATTGGTTCTCATTTGGAATGTCATCTTCAGGGAATCTTGGGGGAAAACCTCCAGGATTCCATCCTTCTTTGGAGCAGCAACCCTTCCATGCTCAAACTTGCTCCGCACTTACTGGGTTTTTCAAAAAGCTATTCAAGAGAATCTTCAAAGTGTATTCATGATCGTGGGGGATTATGGATCTGGATGTTGTTACATGTTTCTTGGACAGCCGTGGTGTTGTTTCGATCTTAGTTTTGTTGCCGATGTTATTTTCACATCTGGTATTACATCAGCGTCATATAAATGGGAGTCGGCCAGTAAGTAAGAATTAATTGATATAGTGGCAAGAAGCAATGGACTAGAGGCTGGGGAATCATGAGTCTTAATCTTGCTTTGGACATGGATGTGTAAGGAAGAAAAATCGAGAAAAGACGCCGGAAATAAAATGGGGGCTGGTTGGAAAGAAGGATTCTGTTTATTGATGAGCAGAACAAATAACAGCATGCGGTTCTGGGGCAGCTGACCAAAATGGTAGAATGAGTGGATGGATCTTTATAGGTTTCTGTGACATTGAAGTTTGAACTGTTGTGGGGATTGTGCAATGAAGAGGCTTTTGTGTCTTTTGCTAAATGGTGATGGATTCATCGATTACTATTATGCCCTAAAAGGTCATGTCCTGTTCTTAGAATTTAGGTAGAGGAAAATGTAAATGTTAATCCTATTGCTGGAGGTGAAGGTCTTTGGTTTGTGAATAGGCTGGCCCAATCCTTCTTAATGAGCACAAAATATCTGCTGGGGTCTATTAAGAAAGACTGGGGCTGCTTTCCATCTTTTATTGTAAGTTGTAAAGTTGTGTCCAACCCATTGCAACACTATATGAACAAGATTTCTTCAGGCCTTCCTTGTCCTCTACCATCCCCTGGAGTCCATTTAAGCCCATGCCTACTGCTTCAGTGACTCCATCCAGCCCCCTCCTTCTCTGCCGTCCCCTTCTTCTTCTTCTATTGCTCTCCATCGTTCCCAGCATTGGGCTCTTCTCCAGCGAGTCCCTTGGAGTCCAAGGGACTTGCAGGAATCTTCTCCAGCCCCAGAGTTCAAAGGCCTCCATTCTTTGGCGCTCAGCCTTCCTTATGGTCCCACTTCCACAGCCATGCATTGCAACTGGGAAAACCAGAGCCTTGACTCTACGCAATTTTGTTGGCAGAGAGTTTCCCTCTTTAACGGTATGTTTCTCCATATTCAGCCTCTTTTAATATCCCCAAAAATATTTCATTCTCAGGGCTGGGGCTTCCCAAAGATGTCAATTGGAGCCTTGGGCCAGTCATTTTCTCTCAATCCTAGGAAGAAAGCAGTGCCAAACTGCTTCTAAACTCCTTGGCAAAACAAAAAAACAAAAACTCCAAAGATTTATCGAAGGGACCAAAAAGGCAAGAAAGCAAGCAAATGAAAGCAGTGGTAATAAAACAGGGAAGGATTCCAAATGAAGTTTGAGTTTTTATGGACCATGCGTAAGATAGGAGCGTACAAGGCCCAGAAGATGTCCATGTTTGGAAGCAGCTTCAGTGCCAACTTGAAGTTGTCATCTCTAACATGTTGGCTTCTTTTGTCGAAACACCAGGGATGCGGTATAGGCACTTGCTTAAAACTGCAACCAGCCCCCAAACCCTCTCGAGTTTTGTTTCTTAACGTTTGGAAAACCACGGGTAAGAGGATGGCTGCAAAAACCTACAGAGTGCAGGTGTTATTTACACACCCAATTTTCTTGTGGTTGATCGTAGATGGTTGTGTGGCCCATCTGAGGCAATGAGCCACGTCTGGATGGCTTTGGAGTCATTTACTCATTCTCTTCTTTAATTTTGAGACATCCAAGGGGACACATTGTTAGGGAAAAACAATGATATTTCCATTTGAGTGGTGAATCATAACTTGATGAGAGGTGTCTCTGAACGCTAGCATTCCCTCTTATTTTTGTTTTGATGATGCCTTATTTGCACAATTCCTCTGTGGTGGGAATGTTCCTGTGCAATTATGGCTCTAATGTGTGAGAAGCCAATTGGCTTTGTCCCGTTAAGTCAGCCAAGCCTTTCTGCCCACAAACAACTTAACCTGCTTGTGAACCTTCAGCCTCATTTGCAGGTGCTAGAAGGTGGCCCTGTTGTCCCCTCATTAAGGGCAATGGCCTTTGAGCATGCGCGGAGGGCTGTTCTCCCACCACAGAGGAATTGAAACCATTGATTGCCTGCTGGTGTTCACGTCTGTCTTTGCAATCCAGTCTTTGCAATCAATTGTTTTGCAGCAAAACTGCCCCAGCTGAACCCTACATTTTTTAATGGGGTGCTGAAGAAGAGTCTGATTCTAGCTTGGGTTCTTAGCTTTGTACCCTGTTTCCCCAAAAATACCCTGAAAGTAAGTCCTAGCTTGTTTTTTACATGCACGCCCAATATAAGCCCTACCCCCAAAATAAGCCCTAATTAAAATCCCGCCCTCTCCAGAGTGGACGGGTAAAAATTAAGCTAGGGTGAGGATGGGAGGTTGGAGCTGCCATCTTACCTTTGGACAGTTAGAGCCAGGCCCTGCATACCCGATACCTACCTCGCCGGCCCATTTCTTCTGCAGCTGGCAAGGCTTTTCTGAAGGCCTCTGTAGCTGATAACAAAGCTCTGGATCGATCCAGAGCTCTATTATCGGCTGCAGAGGCCTTCAGGAAAGCCTTGTTGGCCACAGAAAAAGTTCCTGAAGGCCTCTGACAGCAAAAAGGAGGCTGGGGGCAACGCAGGTAAGTAATGACATCCCCCCAAAATAAGACATGGTGCCTTTTGGGGAGCAAATAATACAAGACAGGGTCTTATTTTCTGGGAAATACGGTAGAAATACAGTGACTTCTGGTGGATTTTGTCAAAAAAAACCCCAAGAAAAACAGAGTTACTTCTCAGTGGTTCCTTGCCTACGGACAGAAACCTTGGCCAATTAAACCTTGGCCAATTACAGCTGCAATCCTCAACTTGCAACTGTTTTGTGACTATTCAAAGTTACAGCTGCACTAAAAAAAGTGACTTATGACCATTTTTCGCACTTATGACCGTTTGCAGCATCCTCATGGTCACGTGATTTACATTCGGGTGCTTGACACCTGACTCACATTCATGACGGTTGCAGCATCCTGGAGTTATATGATTACTTTTTGCGACATTCTGACAAGCAAAGTCAATGAGGAAGCCAGATTCACTTAAGAACCGTGTGACTAATTTAATGACGGTAGGGAGGAGCTGCTTTGGTCTTCTTCCTCCCAACCAAACTGTTCCTTTGTCCTCAGGAATACAGCTATCCCCTCCTTCAGTTATACGGGAAGTCCTCGGATGATTTTTAGGGATTGCTCGGAGTTACAACGGCAGTGAAAAAAGTGATTTATGAACCACTTTTCACACTTATGGCCCAGTGGTGGTTCAAAATTTTGTATTACTGGTTCTGTGGCTTGGTGGGCGTGGCTGGGGAAGGTTACTACCAAATCCCCCTTCCCTCCCCACCCCACTAACCTGCTTTCCAGCTCTGTACTCCTGTGCAGGGCAACCAAAGAAGACCCAGCCAATCAGCTGGGACTCAGGAGGCGGAGAATAGATGAGGTTGGCGGGACCAGTCAGAGGTGAGATTTGCCAGTTCTCCGAACTTCTCAAAATCTCTGCTACGGGTTCTCCAGAACTGGTCAGAACCTGCTGAACACCAACTCTGCTTTGCACCTGTCCCTGCCGGCCCGGGCCTGTCCCATGAATCCTGGTGACTTCTATCTGAAGATTGTTGAGTAGCCAGATCGCTTGGCAGAGAACGACAGATAGTCTCAATCCAGGGAAATTTTGAAGGCCCATTAAAGCTGAAGGATTCCTGCCAGGTCTTTATAGGCATGGCATTTCCCAGAGACAGCTGTGAATGGTCTATAGAGCTAGGGATGCTACTGCACTTCTGTGCTACTGCAGCCAAAATATTGAAAAAAGATGTGTTTGATCTTCTCCCCCGTTTCCCTCCAACTGGATTTGCACACTTTTGATCTTGCCATACCGGTTGTCCTCCCCTGCTGTCCCCGCCATCCCCATGAAAGCCAGGAAGAACTATAGAACAGCAGGCAGCCTGTGAATCTGTGCCTCGCACGGCAGCTGAAGTTGAAAAAAAATCAGGAAATAAAGGTCAGGTAGGAGCCCAGGTAGGCGGGTGGGCAAAAACATCAGCAGACATAGAACCGGTTCTATGTCTGCTGCTCTTCAGAGCTGCCGGTTCTACAGAGATG
Organism: Hydrophis major; assembly: GCA_033807585.1. Classification (NCBI taxonomy): domain Eukaryota; kingdom Metazoa; phylum Chordata; class Lepidosauria; order Squamata; family Elapidae; genus Hydrophis; species Hydrophis major. The sequence continues at coordinate 5,813,410 of CM066336.1, forward strand.
GACAGAACCAGTAGAAACCCACCCCTAAAGCTGAGGAAGGGCAGAGGCCGGCTGAGCAGTCAGAGGAGGATCCAGGCCCATCCCCTCTCCATCCTAGGGGACGCAGGGAGGAGAGGATCAGGGAAAAGCGTGGTCTACTCGGGAGGAGAGGGCCATGATCCTCCTCATGGGTTCCAGCTGTGAGCTCTGTAGAAGAGTTTGGACCTGCGTGGAGTCAAAATAGTGCTTTCTTTGGATGAGGTTTATCTTTGTTGGCGTTCATCCCATGGACTCTCCCCGGTTATCTTCCTGGAATGTATGATCCGTTATCTTGGTTTGCCTTGGAACTCTCGTCAATGCAGTTTGTTTCTGGTTTCCTTTTGCTTCATTATCTACCTTTTGAATTTAAACTGTGACTAATAAAACAGTGAAGCTAAGTTGAAGGCATTATTACAAGACCTTGATTCATGTTTTAGTTTTTGTGTTATTTTTGAGACACTACAAGTCATCACATCTCCCCCCTATGCATGCACGGCATATACCCGACAATCAGCTACCTGGTGGAGATGCACGCACAAACATGGTGGATCAGTTCCAGGCGACAGCTTGCATGCCAGCAGAAATGGCTCTGCGTGCCACTTCCAGCACGCATGCCATAGGTTCGCCATCACCGGGTATAGGGTCTTCTGCTTGAGCAGCGGGTCAGACGAGAAGACCTCCAAGGTCCCTTCCAACTCTGTTATTCTGTTATTCTGACTGTGGAGTGAGGCTTGCAGACAGTCTTCTCTCCATCTTATGTGGAATGCAGGAGGTGGTATATGTGGTGACGGGGTGAATGATGAAGACTTCGAACGGTGCAGGATTGGAACCAAGTTTGTGTCTTTCCTCTGTTTCTGCTTTTTTGTTCTGTTTAGCATAAAATCTCTGATATGCCGTTCCCACTTGATATGACCCAAGAGAGAAAGAAAACAAATATTAAACGGCAGATGCCCTTGCCTTGAGGGAATTGTTTACCCATCAGCCTATTCCCCTGTATAAATCCCAGCAGAATTCATTGTCTTGGATGACGTTTTAAACCGTTGCTTGGCTAAATTACTGGGGTTGGGTTTTTTTCATATCTGTTGAAAACTGCCAGAATTCCTTTGGGAGCACAACAGTGTACACAACAAATGAATAATTGCTTTTATTTATTTTATTTGAAAAAAAAAGTGGGTTAAGCCTTTATAGGCCCTTCCCTCAACTCAGACCACATAACTTTGTCCATTTCAGTGGGATGTTATAAGACCATCTCCAGAGTCCCATTTCTGGGGAGTTTTTTTCCCCTGACGTATCTGTTGGTCTCATTGAACACCTCTAATTACTGTGTTTCCCCGAAAATAAGCCCTAGTGCATCTTTTGGAGCAAAAAAGGAAAATATAAGACCGGGTCTTATATTTCAGGGAAACATAGTACCTGTTATCCTTGGCTTACAACTGTCCATTTAGTGACCATTCAAAGTTTCAACGGCACTGAAAAAAAAAAAGACTTACAGTCGTTTTTCACACTTAACAATCGTAGCATCCCTGTCTTCATGAGATCAAAATTCGAATGTTTGGAATGTATTTATGATGGGTTTTTTTTTTGCGACTTTCTGACAAGCAAAGTCAATGGAGAGAACAGATTCACTTAACAACCCTGTTACTAACTTAACAACTGGAATTATTGACTTAGCAACGGTGGCCAGAAAGGTCGTAAAATGGGACAAAACTCACTGAACCATCTTGCTGAGCAATGGAAAGCAAGGGGCTCAACTGCGGTCCTAAGTCGAGGAATACCTGCATCTGATGCTGTCACTTCACCTTGTCTGACTGAAGGTGAGGCCAACCCCCTCCCAAGCAGGAGACCCTACGCCAGTGATGGTGAACTTTTTTGTTGTGGTGTGCTGAAAGCATGCACGCGTGCTAGCACCCACAATGCAATGCACCCTGCCCCCCCTGCGAATCCGCCCGCAACGCACCCACCCTTACATGCACTATGCATGCGCACACCTTCCAGCTGATTTTCAGCCCGTTTGAGGCCATTTTCACCTTCCCAGAGGCTCAAGGAAAGCCTCTGTGACCTTGGGAGGCCGAAAAACGGGCCCTTCAGAATTACCAGAAGTGCCAGTTTTCAGCCTCCGGAGGGCCTCTGGAACCCAGGGGAGGTTGTTTTTGCCCTCCCAGAGTCTTGAGGGAAGCCTCTGGAGGTTGGAAACGGGTCCGTTTTCACTTCCGGTATTTCTGGAAGGCCCGTTTTTCGGCCTCCCGAGGCTGCAGAGGCTTCTCTTGAACCTCTGGGAAGGTGCAAACGGCCTCAAAGAAGCCAAAAAATCAGCTGGAAGGTGCATGCATGCGCAGTGCAGGTAAGTTTGGCTGGGGCTCGTGTGCCCCCACAAATGGCTCTGCGTGCCATAGGTTCTACCCCATTTCTGACAAATGACAGTCCAATCTCTTCTTGAAACTATCCATCCTTATGAATCTTCCCATCATTTTTGCTGGTGCGATTTGAGGTTATGTCCGCTGCTCGGGAATTTTTCAAACTTGGCACCTTTAAGATGGGTGGACCAACTCCCAGAATCCTCCCCACAGCCAGCCATACAAATATGCAAATTTCCATAAAATGGCTCAGCTGGCTAGGGGAATTCTGGGAGTTGAAGTCCCCCCCCCCCATCTTAATGTTGGGGAACACTTGATCTGGAAGAAGATTGTTTTTGTTCTGGATCTTGTTGCAGCTGATTGGAACCTGCTGGAACTGGACAAAGGACGGAAAGGGTCCTTCCCCTTTTAGACCTGAGAATAGAATCCAGGATCCTGAGAACCAACGTTGCTATGTGAAGAATGCGACCCTTGACAACTCTGGAAGGGAAGAATGCATTAAGCAGCTGGTGGAAGGAATGAGCTGAAGAAGGAGAGGGATGGGTAGCAGGGCGAGGGGGAAGAGATATTTTCAAAGCTCAGCTCCTTTTCTCATTGGCTGGCATTGAATTATGGCCGTCTGCCAAGGACATCGCTGTGTCCCCTGTCCGTTTGGGCGCACTCCCACCCAGTGGCAGCCTCGTTTCCCATCAATCAGCTCTGGAGATTGCCGTAGAGATTGTTGGATTGGGAAAGAAACCCATGGAGACAGAGCGACAGAGCAGGGGATGGTCTTGGTCAAAGGGTTAAGAGCCTTGGAGATGCTTACAAGTTGCTGTGGATGGACCGAAGACGAGGGCACTTTCTTTAATCCCTTCCAACTCAGTGGAGTCATATTAAAGCAGGGGTGGGGGAAACTGGCCCTTTTTTGACTTGTGGACTTCAACTCCCAGAATTCCTGAACCAGAAATCCCTGCTGGCTCAGGAATTCTGGAAGTTGAAGTCCATAAGTCATAAAGGGGTCATAGCTCCCCCACCTCTGTATTAAAGGGTTGAAAAGAATCCTAGAAGCTACGAGTTCTAGATGAATGTTTCTTAGTGACTTTCAGGTGTGTGGACTTCAACTCCCAGAATTCCCCAGCCAACCATGGGGTTTTTCCAGAAGATTCCATGCTGGCTGTGGCATTCTGGGAATTGAAGTCCAAACATCTTCAAGTTGCTAAGGTTGAGAAATCCTGCTCTAGGCTATCCCTAGTTTAGTTTTGTGACAGGCCTCCTTGTTATCCGTCCTCCTCCTATTTACCCCATAATAACAACAACTCTGTGAGATGGGTTGGGTTGAGGGAGAGGGACAAGCCTAAAGTCACCTAGCTGTCTTTCATGCCTAAGGTGAATCTAGAACTCACCATCTCCTGGTGATTGCCCCATTGTCACCCAATTAGCTTTCTTGTCTAAGGCGGGACTAGAACTCCCAGTCTCCTGGTGATTGGCCCAAAGTCACCCAATTAGCTTTCTTGTCTAAGGCGGGACTAGAACTCCCAGTCTCCTGGTGATTGACCCAGAGTCACCCAATTAGCTTTCTTGTCTAAAGCAGGACTAGAACTCCCAGTCTCCTGGTGATTGACCCAAAGTCACCTAATTAGCTTTCTTGTCTAAGGTGGGACTGGAATTCATTATCTCCTGGTGATTGGCCAAAAGTCGGCTTTTATGCCAAAGGTAGGAACTAGAAATCACCATCTCCTGGTTTTCTAGCCTGGCGCCTTAGCCATTAGATTAAATTGGCTCACCAAGAATAAAAGTAAACATCTCCTAGAATGGCTTACCGTTTAATAAAAATTCACAGTGCTCCTTTCCTCAGATTAGCACTCTAAAAAATTCACAAGAAGGAAAATAAGACGAGGAGAACAAAGGGGGGGGGAAACAACCGTGTTTTTGTGAAAAATTTTAAAAAATGCAGTCTGCCAAAATCATGTTAAATTTATTCAGAATGAATAAACATACTTTTTTAAAAAAGAGTTCATATTGATAGGGGGGTTGTTCTTTTTCCTTCTTCAGCTTTTAGCAAGGGAACGAGGAGCATTATTTGAACTGAATTTCTGTGAAAGGACACACAATTCCTGTGTTGTTTGGTATCTTGCTCACTCTTAGATACAAGTGAAGAAGAAATAACAAAGATGTCTATTTGCGCCACTGATGGATCATTTGTGTGGCACTGGTGGACCTTTGTGCCTCTTGCTTCGAGATGAACAAAAAAACCTTCACATTAATTTTGCAACCATCCTGTTGTCGAACATTCTGTAAAATGGAGGTTTAACCTCCACTGAGAAATAGCTTTTTTTAAAACTATACTGGGTGGTCCTTGATTTATAACTTTGTTTAGCGACCGTTCAAAGTTGCAACATCGCTGAAAAAAAAGTGACTTGCGACCCTTTTTCACACCGTTGCAGGAGCGCCACAAGTCACATGATCAAAATTCAGACACTTTCACAACCATGTCCTGAAGGTCATGGGATCCCTCTTGCGACCTTCTGGCCATCAAAATCAAAATGGGGAATCCAGATTCACTCCACAACTGTGGGGCTGACGTAACACCTGCAGTGCTTCCCTTAATCACTGTGGGAAGGAAGGTTGTTAAAACAGAGCAAAATTCACCATTGCCTTGCTTAGCAAGAGAATTTTTGGGCTCAGTTGTGGTCGTAAGTCAAGGACTACCTGTACTCTCATCTTTATGCGCAAAAGCCAAAAGATAAAATAATAAGTGAACCCTGTCGCATTTGTTGGAAAAAGAGCTATGAAATCTGCATGCTTCTCCACCTTCTGCCCTTCCTCTCCTACCAAATCCAACCCTGCTGTTTTTAATTTCTGGCTCCACTTTTCCGATTTATTCTCCCATCATGCTATTAAGTGGGCAAAAGCCCAGTGTATTTTCCCCACGCCTAAGTCGGGTTATCTTGTGGCTTGACATTTGGTTGGCCAAGGATGGTGGTGACCCCCCAGGGAATGAAATAATATTCCTTTCTTAAACAAAAAACAACAAGGATGTTTCTGCCTCGTTGCTCGGAGGCCGTTCTTTTCTCCCTTCAGGAGGTCCGGCAAGTTAGCCGCATTGAATGCAGCTGCAGGCTAGCGTTCTCCGCTGGCGTAGCTCAGCCAGAAACGTTGTGAATGAATTGTTGCCCTGCTGTTGCGGAATGGAGCGTGCGTTGATCAAGAGCGCTTAAAAATCAGCCTGAGAAATTTGACAGATTTATTAGTTCAGGTAATGGAGCGATATTTGCCGGATGCATGAGCCTTGCAGGGAGGTTCATGCAGCAAAGAACTCACCGCTCCAGATGTTTCTCAGAGGCAGGGGTGGGCTGCTGGGGGGGGGTTCACAGGGGTTCAGGGGAGCCCCTAGCTAAGATTCTGCACTGTTTGGAGAACCCCCAAATCCCACTCCTGGCTGGCCCCTCCCCTCCCAGGAGTCCCCACGTGGCCCGTTTTGGACGCAGGTAAGGGCAGGATGCATGTGGAGGCTCAGGGAGGGCAAAGAAATGGGCCTCCGGAAAGTTTGGGAAGGCCGGAAATGGGCCTGTTTCCAGCTTCCAGAGAGCCTCCAGAGCCCAGGGAGGCTGTTTTCGTCCTCCCAGAGGTCCGAGGAAAGACTCTGGAGCCCGGGAAGCAGAGGTGGTATTCAGCCAGTTCTAACCAGTTCTGGAGAACTGGTAGTGGAAATTTTGAGTAATTTGGAGAACCGGCCAATCCTACCTCTGACTGGCCCCTCCCCCATCTATTCTCTGCCTCCCATTGAGTCCCAGCTGATCGGCTGCGTCTTCTTTGGTTGCCCTGCACAGGAGAACGGAGCTGGAAAGCAGGTTAGTGGGGTGGGGAGGGAATGGAGATTTTACAGTATCCTTCCCCTGCCATGCCCACCAAGCCACGCCCTGCCCACCAAACTGGTAATAAAATTTTTTTTTGAATCCTACCACTGCTGGGGAGGGCAAAAACGCTCCCATCTCCGTGGTGCAGGAGGCCGACTAGGCCACACCCACCATGGCCAGGCCCACCCAGCAACTGGGCAGAGCACCTTTTCCTAAAAATTTTGAAGCCTGCCCCTACTCGGAGCGGGTTGGACAGTCCATCAAAGGAAACCATCCCTTTGCTCCCACATGGGCTTATTCCAAAGGCAGAGATAATGTAGACATATTACTTGGACAGAGCGACCCGTCTCTCCTCCCAGCCTTGTGCTCTTCGGTCCTCATTTTTTGCTGACACAACAAATTAGCGTATTTCTCCAAGAGGCGCAATCTTTTGGACGCGATTTTTTTTTTTCCCCTCCTCTGCAGTTCCCTTAAAAATGGACGTGCACTCCTTACCCGAGCTGGCTCTGAGCTCTTGAGGACAGATCAGAGGGGAATGGTGGTCATGAATAATAATCGTACTTTCTCTTGCCTCTCTTCTTGGGTCTGCTATTGGGGGCAAAGTTGCTTGGAAAAAAGAAGGGAGACTCAGGTCAAACCTATGAGTACTGGCTGTCATTCCGGAAAGTTGGTTGGTCCAGATTGAGCAACCGGACTCTGGGCATTCATTGTCTGAAACTGGTGCCCGGTTTTGTAAAAGTCAAAAGAGAGTCAAGTCTTGGTGGTTTTGGTCTTTTGGTCTGGATTTGTTGCTCTGGAAGATCCTTTGCGTTGGCCGGTTTAACTCTTCCATCTCTGGCATGGTGCCCTGTTGAATAGGTCGGCATCTTCTAGTCTTTATTCTAGAAGAGAATAAAAGTCAGTATGGAGCCCAGGCAGGCAGGTGGGCCCAACAGTAGCTCATCAAAGAGAATTGGTTCAGTGTCAACCGATCTTTGGCACTACTGGTACGCCAGAACCAGGCTGAACCAGTAGAATAGCACCACTGGAAGAAGGTGATAAAGACAACAATTGGGAGAGGAGGAGGATGCCTTACACTAGAGTAGAACCTCACATTGTTTATCTCCACAGATAATAGAATAGAATTCTTTATTGGCCAAGTGTGATTGGACACACAAGGAATTTGTCTTGGTGCAAATGCTCTCAGTGTACATGAAGGAAAAGATACATTCGTCAAGAGTCAAGAATCAAAAGGTAAACACTTAATAATAATCACAGGGTGCAATCAACAATCAAATCATACTAGGAAACAGTCAATATAAATCATAAGGATACAAGCAACAAAGTTACAGTCACAAGTGGGAGGGATGGTTGTTGATAAGGAATGATGAGAAGATTAATAGTAATAGTAGTGCAGACTTTGTAAATCGTTGGACAGTGTTGAGGGAATTATTTGTCTAGCAGAGGGATGGTGTTCGGGATAAAACTGTCCTTGTGTCTAATTGTTCTGGTGTACAGGGCTCTATAGCATCGTTGAAACAATTTATGTCCAGGATATGAAGGGTCTATAGATACGTTCACAGCCCTCTTTTTGACTCATGCAGTATACGGGTCCTCCATGGAAGACAGGTTGGTAGCAACTGTTTTTTCTGCAGTCCGAAAGTCTGTGTCTGTCCTGTTGGGTTGCAGAACCAAATCAGACAGTTATAGAGGTGCAAATGATACATGTCTATGGAGATTCTCTGTCATTCAGGTCATAGTTGTCCCAAAGGTGCTTTGGGAAAGTCCAGGTAACTGGACTTTCTGGTTTTTCTTTGAAGACGTTTCGCTTCTCATCCAAAAAGCTTCTTCAGCTCTGAAGTCCATTCTCCACCATCCAGTCAGAGCTGAAGAAGCTTCTTGGATGAGAAGCGAAACGTCTTCAAAGAAAAACCAGAAAATCCACAGAGATTGCTTTCACCTCTTCCTTCCACTCTTCCAGAGAATGAAATACCCTTTTATTCTCTTTTTGTTTCATTTCTTCATTAAAAGATAACAGTGCCTTTTTCTCAGGTGAGATATGAGATGTTCAACAGAGCTTTTCACTTTCTATAAATCTCTTTTAGTTCCCTTTTTAGGCAGGTGGGTTTGAGTCCAAATATAAGTAGCCTCGGCTTACAACTATTTGTTTAGCCACTGTTCAAAGTTATGATGGTGCAGTCCTCACACTTACGACCATCACTGTGTCCCCGTGGTCATGTGATTAAGATTTAGGCACTTGGCAGCTGATTTATTATGGTTGCATCATTCCAGGGTCATTTGGGACCTTCCCAGCTGGCTTTCAAAAAGCAAATTCCAAGGAGGAACTGGATTCGCTTACTGACTATATGATTTACTTAATAACTGCAATGATTCACTTAATGAACCTGGCAAAAAAGGTCATAAAATTGGACACCCTCACTTGACAATCGCCTTGCTTAGTGATGAGAATTCAACTCCCAATTATGATTTTAAGCAGGGAGTAAAAATTAAGGCCCAAGGAAGCAACAGGAACATAAGAAGATGATCAAAAGCAATTTCCCCCCCCATAGCCCCAGAAACTAGGTCCAGGAATAACAGGTGTAGATTTGCAGCGACCTGAATTTCCTTCAAATGTCCAGCTCTGCTATCAATGGCAGCCTCTTCTCACAGAGAGTTTAATTGGTTTTCCTACACGTCGCAAAGGGTTGGTTTAGATAATCTTGGGATCCCTTCCAACTCTCTAACTCTGTGAAAAATCAAAGGAATTGGGTATTCTCTGACTTGAGAAGAGAAGGCCCTGGGGGGAATATGGTAATGAAACCTTATAAAAAGGTGTCAGATTACAAGAAAAAGGTAAGATCTGTTCCCTATCGTTTCAAAGCGTGGGCTACAACACAGCGATCCCCAACCTTTCCAACTTGCGGGCCCGGCCTTTTGTGTGTCTGTGTGTGAGTGGAAGGCACACACTTGCGTGCGAACCTCCCCTTGAGCGAGCGAGCAGAGTTTCTCTCTCATGCTTGTCCACCGCTCATGTAAGTGGTGTTTCATCCATGTGTTCTTGCCCATTTCTCCCGTGGCCATGGCCCAGTAGTGAATTGTGGCCCAGGGGTTGGGGACTCCTGCTACAACATACAGATAGTCCTTGATTGATGACCCCAGTTGGGACCAGATTTTTTTGTTATTAAGCAAGTTGATGGTTTAATGAGTATAATCTTTTTTTTGCTGCAGTTCAGAGGTGGGATTCAGCAGGTTCTGACCAGTTCTGGAGAACCGGTCGCAGAAATTTTGAGTAGTTGGGAGAACCGATCAATCCCACCTCTGACTGGCCCCGCCAACCCCATCTAATCAGTTGCAAAGAATTTGAATTTTGATCGCGTGAACGTGAGGACGCTGCAACAGTGGGAGGTGTGAAAAACGGTCCTACATCCCTTTTTTTTTTTTCAGTGCCGTTGTAATTCTGAACGGACACTAAATGAACTGTCATAAGTCAAGAACTGCCTGTACTTTTCTGGCAAGGGGTGCATCGTCCATCTGCTGGCCATCTGCAGGCTGGAGAGGTGGGAGAGGAGCGTGGGTACCACCACGAGGCATCCTGGAAGGATAAAATGTACTCCCTCATAATCTGGGCCACGGTTAGAGTGGTGCATTGGCCTAGAGGTGGAGCTCTCGCCTCCCAATCAGGAGGCTGTGAGTTTGATCCTTGGTAATCAGATAACAGATAATCAGAGTTGGAAGGGACCTTGTAGGTCATCTAGTCCAACCCCCTGCCCAAGCGGGACCCTACACCATTCCCGACAAATGGCAGTCCAATCTGTTCTTGAAAGCCTCCAGTGATGAAACTCCCACAACTTCTGAAGGGAAATTCTGCTCCATTGGTTGATTGTTCTCACTGTCAGAAAGTTTCTCCTTATTTCCAGGTTGAATCTCTCCTTGTTCAGTTTCCATCCATTATTCTTTGTCATTATTCCTTCGGGTGCTTCAGAAACTAGCTTGACCCCTTCCTCCTCTCTGTGGCAGCCCCTCAAATATTGGAAGACTGCTATCATGTCTCCCCTGGTCCTTCTCTTTACTAGACTAGCCAAGCCCAGTTCCTACAACTGTTCGTTGTATGTTTTAGCCTCCAGTCCCCTAATCATCCCGGTTCCTCTTCTCTGTACTTTTTCTAGAGTCTCAACATCTTTTTTATAGGGTGGTGACCAAAACTGGATGCAGGACTCTAGGTGTGGTCTTACTAGGTCTTTATAGAGTGGTATTAGTACTTCCCTTGATCTTGACTGTATCCCTCTGTTAATACAACTTGGGATTGCATTAGATTTTTGGGCGGCTGCTGCACACGGCTGGCTCCTATTTAGCTGGTTGTCCACTAAGACTCCAAGATCCCTCTCACAGTTCCTGCTATTGAGGCTGGTTTCACCCAGTCTATGTGTGTGGTTTTTCTTGCCTAAGTGTAGGACTTTACTTTTCTCTATGTTGAATTTCATTTTATTAGATATGGCCCAGTGTTCTAGTCTGTCAAGATCCATCTGGATCTTGAGCTTATCTTCTTGGGTGTTAGCTATTCTGGCCAGTTTAGTATAATCTGCAGATTTGATAAGTTCCCCTTCTATTCCTTCATCTAATAGGTAGGTACAGTTATTTATCTCTCTGGGCACAATGAGAATATATCTGCTGAACAAAACTCCTCATTGGCAACAGGAAGGGCATCTGGCCAGTAAACGCTCTGCTAGCTCCATTCAGTTGCCCAGGCACCACCCCACAAGGGATTATGGGGTACGGTTGAGGAGAGACATAGGCCTTTTCTGGAGGCATTTCCTGCCCACGTTTGCCTGTGTGCCCTTTTGTCCTTGCACCTGTGAGTTGTTTATGGGTCTTTTGTTCCCATCTCTGCTTGCCCCTATATTGCTTTGAGACCTCCCTAAATGCCAAAACAACATTCACAAAGTGGAGTTTGCAAGGCTAGAATCGGAACCAGGTGCCCTTCAGGTGTCTTGGGACAGCATCAATTGTTGTCTTCGGGCGTATGCAGATGGTGATGGGTACGGATGCTTTTCAGACTTTTAATTCTGTGGTTGAACGGCGCGATGATGTGATCCGGGGTGGAATGGGGGAGGAATAATTGACACTGTGTAATCATTTTAAAGTGAGGAACTTTGCCACTCAAATGCATAATTTATGCAACCTGGGGAGGAAAAAAGAGTCCTTCGGAATGACAAGAGGGGGTTATCTTCAGGCAGAAATTTTTGTGCGTGGTTTTCGAGATGCTGGATAAACACTTTTTGGTGAGGCCACCTTGATACTGAATGGCCAAAGATCACATCCCTTGGCTTGGAACGGGCTGGCTCATCCTCTCTCTCCAATTGGACTGTCCCAGTCCTTGGCTTACAATGGTTCATTTATTAACCGTTCGAAGTTACGATGGCACTGAAAAAAAGGGACTTATGACCGTTTTTCACAACTTAAGACCCTGGGCCATGTGATTCCCTTATGGCAGCCTTCCCACAAGCCATGGAGAAACAAATTCACTTAACAAATGTGTTACCATCTTAACAATTGCAGTGATTCACTTGGGTGTGGTGAGAAAGGTTGTAAAATGGGACAAAATTCACTTAACAACATAAAACCTCGCTTAGCAACATAAATCTGAGGCTCAATTGTGGTCATAAGTCGAGGACTAGCTGCAGTCCATCACCCCAGGTCCTATCACTATTTCTCACATCCTCTCTTCTTTGATAGACTTTTGCATCCCCACATTTTGAGTAGAGAACAGAACAGAATCGAATGTAGCATAAGAATAGAATGGAATAGAAATTAGAACATAAATCAGAATAGAATAGAACAAAGTAGAATAGAAAGTAGAGTACAATAGAATAGAACAGAATGTAGAGTAGAATAGAAACTATATATATATATATATATATATATATATATATATATATATATATATATATGTTTTCTTAAGTTTTCGCGGGTACTTACACCATACAGAAGCCTGATGATGGCAGATGAGATTCTGCTGAAACGTTGCTACAACTTTAAAAGCACCACGTGGGAAAATACCTGAACAAAGCTGAATGCCAGACATATATATATATATATATATATTCTTAAGTTTTCGCGGGTACTTACATGTATGGCATTCAGCTTTGATCGGGTATTTTCCCACGTCATAGTAGTGGTGCTTTTAAAGTTGTAGCAACGTTTCGGCAGAATCTCATCTGCCATCATCAGGCTTCTGTATTGTGTTCATCTGTTTTCCTGGTGGCATTGAACACAATACAGAAGCCTGATGATGGCAGACGAGATTCCGCTGAAACGTTGCTACAACTCCAAAAGCACAACTACAATGATGTGGAAAAATACTCGAACAAAGCTGAATACCATACATACATACATACATACATACATAGCAAAAGATCATTCACGCATCATCACAAAATTTCCAGAACCATAAAGCTTACAAACTTGAAATTTGGCACGTATGTTCCTCTTGGTTTCTAGGTGCTCACTAAGAAAGGATTTTTCGAAATGACCATCAGAGCATTAGTACTTCCTATATTATTATTATTAACACACTCTGATACTAAGGAGTTCTACTCCCCCTCCCCACCTGAAAAGAAATCTATTTCAAATGCAAAGCACAAGCAGAGGAGTTTCATTTTCAGTTTTAGTTTTAGTTTCACAGCGCCAAGCAGCTTTAGTACAGAAGAGTTGAGCTAAGCCACGCCCAGGCTTCTTGCTGTCTCCTTCTTGCTCACACAGCAAATACTGTTTCAGATTCCCAACAGCCCTCAACTCTCTCACACACTGACAGGACGCTATCCAGATGGATGCTGGTAGATAGAGGCAAATTTCCACCCCCTTTTTTTCCTCCCCAAAAACTAAGCCCAACCACATAGTTTCGTAGCGAAGCATGGATATAGAGCTAGTATAGAATAGAATAGAGTAGAACAAAATAGAAAGTAGAGTAGGGTAGGGTAGAGTAGAGTAGAGAAGAGTAGAGTAGAAGAGAAGAGAAGAGATCAGCTATTATTCTATTCTGTTAGTCTTTAATTAACAAAAACCTTCCCCAAAATACATGGAGCGAAAGTGTTGCAGTTAAGGCTGCGGATAAGTCCCAAGTTTAAAGCTCAGTTCATGTCGCGTTTGTCTTGTGCAGGGTTGTGTACACTGGCTCTTGGTGTTCAGCATGGATAATACCGTTGAACCTTGGAATCGTGCTAAGCCTATTAACATGGAGGTGTCCACCATTTAGCCTTTATTTAACATGGCTGAAGCATGCTGTGGGAAGAACACCATTCTAACACTGTCTCTGTGTCTGTTTATAAAAAGGGTTTAATATTTTACATGTTCTCCTACAGGCAGGGAAAGGGGATTGTTAAGAGGTATAAAAAAATACCTGTCAGGACTGGGTTCATTGAAGCGCTATGTATTTTCCTAAGATTGCACGCAGTCCCCGAAACGCCTGCATGAGTCCGTGCAACCTGCTATTTTTTTAATGCCTTATAATCCACACACCCATGATGAGACTGTTCCTATAAGGAATTCTCCCAACAATACCTGTCATGCCCTTCTCTTTTCACATTTTACTTTGCTGGTTTTTGTGTTACTCCAATGTGCTCTTGTTTATGCCTCTGTGGAATTAATAGCTGACTTGTGAGGATGGGAAGGATGATTAGTTAAGCTTCAAAGGAGGAGAAGCCAGTCTTCCCTCCGGCTGTTAGCTCCTTGGCAAGGCTATCTACCCGCTGACCACTGACCATTATCTTTCAGATTATAGTCTGCATAAAACACTTAGGCAGATGAACATTTCTCGATGGCCTCACATAAACAAGCCAAAATTATAACAAGGGATCCATGGTGCTCTCTGTTTTCTTGCAGACTTTTCATTATCCAAACTAGGTAACATCATCAGTGCTAATCACAGCACTAGCATTCAAGGAGTCCTCGTTGTGTAAGCCTGAGCTATAAATATTTTCTTTATTGGGACAAAATTATGATAAACACACATGCACGTACACAAACACACCCCAATGGTGAAGCTAGGCCAGCCATATTCAGGCAAAAATGAAGATTATTAGATAAATACCAGCTAATAGTAAAGAACTCTTACTCTCTCCGGGCATCTAATGGGTAGGGAGGATTTTGCAACTCAGATATAGCAGCCAAAGTTGATTTTTCTGTCTCATTTTCTGACCTCTTCTGCTCCCTTCTGAGGTTTGCTCAGAGAACACTCTGGAAGTCTCAGTAAATAAGAGCCGCGGTGGCACAGTGGTTAGAGTGCAGTACTGCAGGCTACTTCTGCTGCCTACTTCTGCAATTTGTCAGTTCAAATATCACCAGGCTCAAGGTTGACTCAGCCTTCCATCCTTCCGAGGTGGGTCAAATGAGGACTCAGATTGTTGTGTTGACCCAGAGTATATCAGAAATATAACAAAACCGAAAATGTAACTAAAAGTCCTTTAATGCCTTCAACTTGGCTTCACTGTTTAATTGTTCACAGTGGAGGAGTAAACCATTTTCAAAATAACATTTCAAAGGAAAGAAACACAGTTCAAATTTAAAGAGCCGATAACAAAGCAAAAACCAAAAACAAACTGCATTGAATAAAGTTTCACAACAGAACAGGTTTAAGATAATTGCCAACTTCAGGAAGATAATTAGGGACAGTCCATTGGAAGAACACCAACCAAGATAAACCTTCTTTAGGAATAAAACACTAATTTGTCTCCAGCGTCTGTTAGCACGCAGGTCCAAACTCTTATGCAGATCTCATGCCTGCAACTCATGAAGAGGATCATGGCCCTCTCCTCCCGAGTAGACCACATTTTACCCTAATCCTCTCCTCCCTGAGTGCTCTAGGATGGAGAAGGGATGGGCCCGGGTCCTCCTCTGACTACTCAGAGTCAGTCTCCACCAGGGGCATGACAATTGTTGCGGGCAAGTGGCTGACTCTGTAAACGGCTTAGAGAGGGCTATAAAGCATTATGAATTAGTATATAAGTGTAAGTGCTATTGCTACTGCTAAGTCATTTCTTAGGGATATACCTTGCTCATCCTTATTTTGAGTTAGTTCTCACCGACACGGAATTTCCAAAGCTACTTTGATGCCCCTCAACTATGCCCTTCTCAAGAAGTTGTTTTTGATAAGGATAGGTCCTTCCAGTAAGCAGACTTCCTTGATGATGACCAGATGTCCTTTCTCCAGGAAACAAGCAACCCCTTCTCTCTTTTTCTCCATCCTAGTTAGAGCTCAGGAGGTCCAAGCCGAGAATGTCACGGTAGCAGAAGGCGGGCAGGCTGAGATCAACTGCAAGCTGCACCAATACGATGGCTCCATTGTGGTGATCCAGAACCCATCTCGGCAGACACTCTTCTTCAACGGCACACGAGGTAACCTTGTTTCCAGGCTTCAAAGTGTCAAACTGTGGGCTGCCGGGGATGGGATCTCGGTTTGAGCTAAAGAGACGCAAAGAGTTAGAGCACATGAAAGTTGGGTCATCTACTTTCTTGATGTCCCTTCGGTGTTGATCTACGAAGTTGTCCAGGGCTGGAGTGTTCAGAACCATGACTGCAGCTTGTTGTGACCTGGGAGAAGATGATTCTTATTTGTTTTATTGGTCCACCACTGAGGCATTTTCCCTTCTGCTCCTTACAGCCTTGAAGGATGAACGTTTCCAGCTGGTGGAGTTCACCCAAAAACAGGTCCGCATTGTGCTGTCCAACGCCCGTCTGGAAGATGAAGGTGGATACTATTGCCAGCTATACACAGAAGATACCCACCATCAGATTGCCATCCTTACAGTGTTGGGTAAGCATCACCCTGCTAAGCAACTGGCTGGCTGGGGAATTTAGGGAGCTGAAGTCCAACAAATCTTAAAGTAGCCAAGGTTGGACACCCATAGTTCAGTCTTTTAAACTGAATATCCCCTCCCACACCACATCTACCAGGATGGGGCTGCCCCAGATTAAAACCAGCAGGTCTTCTGGGATCATCCATCATCACTGGTGTCTTTCAAGAAGAAATGGTGTAGAATCTCCTGCTTGGGTTGGGGGGGTGGACTAGATGATCTACAAGGTCCCTTGCAACTCTGTTAATCTGTTAAATCCTGTGAGATTACAATGCTCCGTTGAATCAGTTGCTGCTTGATAATGTGCCTAGGGGAACCCTTTGCCTCCCCAAACGAGTTAGAAGGTCTGTTCAGTGTGTATTCATCAATAGTGTCACATTTGGGGTCTATTTATCCTAGCTCTTTTATGTTCCAATTTCCACCTCTTGCTTCCAACCATCTGTAAAATCTATTCCATGTATTGTAGGACTCCGTTTCCCCTTTATTTTTTAGTTCTAGAGTTAATCTATCTAATTTTGTGCAAAGCAGTATTTTCTTTATTATCTCTCTTTCTGAGGTGTATTTTCACCAGGGGTGGGATTCAAAATTCTATGGCTGTGACTTGGTAGGTGTGGCAGGGGAAGGATACTGTGAAATCTCCAGTCAGAGGCAGTATTTGCTGGTTCTCCAAACTACTTAAAATTTCCGCTACCTGCTGAATACCACCTCTGGTTTTCACTCTTCCATTGCTGGGCGTATACCATTCTTACTGCTGTTCGGATGCGTAGTATTAAATAAATGGATCCTTTGTTGCAGCCCTCTGTTGTGATTCCTAATAAAAAATAATTCCGGCTCTCACCATTTGTTCTAGCCATTCCTGAATCTGTCGCCAGAATCTCCTTACATATTGGCATGCCCACCACATGTGATAATATGTGCCTGGTAATTGTTTGCCGGGTTTTTACCCATTTCTTAAAGCTCATCCGTCTAAATTTCACCCCTCTAACTCAGACTGCAGATGCCCCAAAGGGAAGGAAAAAATCAGGTATGTTTTGGAAGCTGCCAGTACAAAGGACATCCTAACATACGATTGTCTAGACAGACTTCAATGGCTGTCCAGAATTTTAGACCTGTCTTCTTTATCCTTCTCAGGAGAGCTTAGAGATTGAACCTAAGATCTCTAGCGCATTGAACACGTGAATCTACCAAACCTGCCAGACAAAAGACTATTTATTTAGAAGACACAATCATTTTTCAAGGTCAGCCTTTGGCGGTAAGGGAGCCGATAATCTTCAGACAGGGAGAGAGAAGATTTGGATTCTTCCTTAGCAGAACATCAGCGGAAGCATTGATGCAGATGAAACAAAACCTATACCTCCTTTTTTAAAAAAAAAATAATCTGATTTTGCAAGCAGGAAATGCTGGGGAGGAATACATGGAGGTTGAGGGATTTAGCAAACCCTTGTAATCTTCAGAAACGCACGCCCACCTCTTGGGTCTCTCTGTTTTTCTTCTTAGCTTCATTATAGAAGGCTAAGTTCTTGTTTTCCTTCCTAAAATGACCTTCTCAGAATTGAGAAGCTTGGGTGAAGAAATATCCTCCCACTATCAACTAGCCGTTGAAATGTTAATTAGGAAAGTTGCCTCATTAGAGGCGGTTCAGGTACTCAGGTAAAGGATTCAACCATGGGATGTGAGATGATGGAGGGGATGACTAATGACCTGCCTGGTTTGGCTTCTTCTTCCAGTTCCCCCGGACAGTCCTTTAGTGGAGGTGAAGGAACAGGCGGTAGAAGGAGGAGAAGTTGAACTCACCTGCAGCGTTCCCAGGTCACGCCCTGCGGCCACCCTGCGCTGGTACCGGGACCGGAAAGAGATAAAAGGTGTCATTCCAAATGCTGAATTTGGGCTCCCTGTGGAAACCCTGTGACAAATAAAATAAATGTATTTCCTGGAAAGTGGGATCCAGGCACTCTGTTGGCGTTCGGCCCAAAGGCAGCTTGGAATTCCAAGTTAAGGAATATCCTATTCTTCCACTTGATGTCCTCGAGATGCCTTGGGTGATGAGGGAGGATGCTTCCCGCCTTACATGTCCATGGAGATTCTCAGTCATCCAGGTCATAGTTGGCTCAAAAGTGCTCAAAAGATAACTGGACTGTTTTTTGAGGAAGAAGAAGATGTTTCACTTCTCATCCAAGAAGTTTCATCATGGATGGAGCTTCTTGGATGAGAAGCGAAACAACTACTATTATCATCATCTTCTTCTTCTTCTTCTTCTTCTTCTTCTTCTTCTTCTTCTTCTTCTTCTTCTTCTTCTTCTCCTTCTCCTTCTCCTTCTCCTTCTCCTTCTCCTTCTCCTTCTCCTTCTCCTTCTCCTTCTCCTTCTCCTTCTTCTCCTCCTCCTCCTCCTCCTCCTCCTCCTCCCTCAAAAAACAGTCCAGTTGATTTTTATATATATATATATATATATATATATATATATATATATATTCATATATATATTCATATTCATATTTTCATGGGTACAGGTATGTAGGTCCAGGTGTGTTCGGATCTTTTCCCGTGTAAAATTAAGAATATCTTGGTGACGTTTTGGCAAGGTCCCGCTTGCCATCCTCAGGCTGGTGCTTTCGGCTTTGTGCCGAAACATTGCCAAGATATTCTTAATCTTACACGGGAAAAGACCCGAACACACCTAGACCTACATACCCGTACCCGTGAAAATCTATGAAAACATTCTATATAGTTAAGCTAGCGATTTGGATTGATGCTGCTCGGCCATTATGTATGTTAACTTTTGTAATGTTTTAAATGGTTTTTATTTTGAGTCCACCCAGAGTTAGTTGTTAAGATTATCCATATAATACCTATCTGGAAGCAGAAGTCCACAGATCTTAAAAGCTGCCACGGTCATACACACCCCTGATTTAAAGGGGAGTTGTTCAGTGCTTGCTAGGGTTATCTGACGGGATGTTTGTGTGCATTTCAGGAACAAGCAGCAAGCAAGAAAATGGGAAAGTGTTCAGCATCACCAGCATGGTGCGTTTCCGAGTGGATCGCAAGGACCACAGCAGCATTGTGATCTGCGAAGCCATCCACCCGGCACTGCGTGGCCAGCGGAAGCAGACGCAGTATGTGCTAGATGTACAGTGTAAGTGACTGCTGGAGCTCCCTAGGGAGGGAGCGGGGTGGGAGAGGTATGTTGTAAGCCAGGCTCAGGTGAGCAAGATCGAGAAATGGAGCCATGCTGCATTTTGCCTCCTGGTTGCCCCCACTTCCCTCCCCCCCCCTTGTTTGAATGAAGGAGGCAATCATTATGAACCCTCCGTGGCTTCATGTTCAGAGGAAGAAACTAAGCAAGGACCAGGCCTCACCGACAGGCTGTTAAAAAGTCTGAAGTACTTTCAGGCTTGCAAAATTATATTAAAGTAGAATTAGTTAATCTAAGTCATGTTTCCTGTTTGGTTTATTGGGGGGGGAGGGGGGCTGACAAAAAAAAGATACCCCAAAGTCAGGGGTTTTAAAGGGGACATATATTCCACTAAGATTTCATTCCAACCACTACTTGTCCTTTACTTCAGCCCACTAACTAATTGGTACAGGATCCAGGAAGATGATCCCTGAGGAAAAACACTTTTAATAGAGTCCCCTGTTCACCTTGGATTAGATTTGGCACAATTCCAGATTCTTGTACCACTTCATCCTGCAAGCCTTTCCTATGAATTGTTTCTCCCTCCCCTCAAATATCGATATTAATTCTCGGCTTATTACTTTAAAATATTTTATTTAGCTGTTCCGCTTTGTTATGCTTGAAAAACAGCTTCTACTACGTTATGCCCTCATTTTGATTTTTTTAAAAAAATTCTGCTTTTCTGCCTACTAGCAGCTTTCCAAGTTTGTTGACAATAAATAACGTGTAGGGTTGTTGTTTTTTTAAAGGCATTGATGATGGATGCCGTTTCTGAGGGGATAGTGATGTAAAACGTTCACGCTTCTGGCTATAGAAATTACAAATCCAGCATGTAAAGAAAGAAGGAAAGAGATAGATAGATAGATAGATAGATAGATAGATAGATAGATAGATAGAGATATAGATAGAAAGATATAAGATATATAGATAGATATATTTTCTAACAAAGCCTGGGAGTTGAAGGGTTCTGCGCCGTATTTTGGATATATACAAAAAACCGGTAGTAGTAGTAGAATAGAAGAGTTGGAAGGGACCTTGGAGGTCTTCTAGTCCAACTCCCTGCCTAGGCAGGAAACCCTACAACACTTCAGACAAATGGTTATCCAACATCTTTTTAAAAACTTCCAGTATTGGAGCATTCACAATTTCTGGAGGCAAGCAGTTCCACTGATTAATTGTTCTGACTGTCGGGAAATGTCTCCTTAGTTCTAGGTTGCTTCGCTCCTGGATTAGTTTCCACCCGTTGTTTCTTGTCCTGCCTTCAGGGGCTTTGGAGAATAGCTTGACTGCAGCATTTTCAACTGGGGAGCAAACAGCAAGAGCAGCTCTCCTAGATCAGATTAAAAACTCATCTAGTCCAATATCCTGTTTTCCCATCGATCAAGCCAGATGCCACTGAGAAGCCCAAAGCAGCATTTGAACAAGTACACTCTACCATAGTCTGATTAGCACAGTAGTTAAGTGTAGGCTGGGTGGTGTGACATGAAGTAGACAGATAGCTGGCTTGAAAATCTTAGGTCAAAGAGCATGGAGAAGGTTCTTCATCAGAGGGAAGCGAAGATGCTCCTTGGTTCAGCCCCGGCTCTCCAGCAATTTAATGACTTTTGATGTGGGAGCAGAGAGAATGCTGATCACTTGTGGATGACCCTTGGCTGGGCAGGTTAGCTAATATTCTAAGGAGATGGAAATAAAATTCAAAACAATCTTGATCAGCTGGGAAAGGGGGCAGGAAGCAGGGCTGGGATGCGGCCGGTATAACAACCGGTTCGGTAATCGCGCGTGAATAGCAATGCAAAAATCCTTTCCTGCTATGTTACTTTGGGGGAGTAACACAGCTGAGGAGTGGCAAATCTGCTCTTCCATGCTGATCAGATGGGATGATAAAGGCCAGTACTGCACAGGGGCAGGCGGGCGAACCCAGATGATCATCGGAGCAAACTGGTTCACTCCCAGCTGATCCTGGGAGCTAGGGGTTCGCGCAAACCGGTCTGAACTGGCAGAATCCCATCCCTGGCAGAAAGTAACTGCGAGGCCAGACACTTTGTCCAATGCAAAGTTGATATTTTAGGAGACAGATCAATTGCACCACTTCAGAATGGGGAGTTTCTGGCTTGGCTGTGGATTTTTTCTGCGGAGAAGAACTTACGGGGTAGTGTAGTAGAGACAGACACCTGAGACAGTCCTGTGATATGAGTCAAAAAAAGGAGGGGGGGGGGGAAAAAGGCAACCTGGAACTAGTTCAGACAAGTGTGAGGAGACGGTCAGAGGAGTGGAAACTAAACCTTGTGAAGAGAGATTAAAAGGAACAAGGATAGCAACTCATCAAAAATCTGAAAGGCTGTCACGCGGAGACAAATGCCAGGATTCCTTCCCGAGATCAGAAGGAAATCAGAAACACCTTTTCTGACTTCCACACTGGATTCAAAGGCTCACAAAAGCTGCAGCTCCCTTAAGCTTCTGCCTTTGATTCAAATCGGTATGTCGGAATAAGGGCGACCAGGCTGTGATATTTTTTTTGCTTCCCTGAGTTCCCTGCGACAATGGCTACAAAGAGACTCCTTCAGTGAGCTGTCAGAAACATTTTGAGCCAATCTGAGCATTTCTGACGAAAGCCAACTTCTGTCTTTAATTTGACAACCCAACTTCTGTCTTTAATTTGAAAAGCCACTGAGGGGAACGCAGCTAATCCTGCAATGGACTCAAAAAGCGGATTTATGACCCGAATCCGAAGTGCCAACAATTGCCTCCCTCCCACGCAATCCTATTACCTCAGGTGCTCAACAACATGGCTGCATTTATGGCCATTTGTAGCATTCCCATAGTCACATGACGATAATAGTTTATCCCCCAAACCGGCACTTACAATAGATTCGCTTAATGACCAAGGAATTTGGTCAGTGACCGATGTATTCACTTTCTACCACCATGTTAGCTTAACAAGCACCACAAAGGTTGTAAAACCGAGTTAGTGATGTGACCGATCCCTTTTATGACTCTTATGACTTATAACCATGATGGGCATGTTTCATTAAGGTCGTAACTCGAAGGTTACCTGCAAATAATTCAGATCAGGCTGACCGCATTCCTACATCTGTGGGAACAATTGCTCCTATACTTTGCATCTTGAAGCGTTTTGTGCATTTTTAAGCCACGAAAAGACAGGAATCTTCAGGATCTTTGAGAATCAGGTTGCCAGCAAATTTTGTACTGCATACAAATTATTATTGGAGTATTATTATTATTATTTCTGTTATTTTTTTGTTCTCTTTTTCTAGATTCACCCACAGCCAGAATTCATCCCCCTCAGGGAGTCATGAGGGAAGGAGACACCTTAATTCTGACTTGTGCTGTAAATGGCAACCCGCTGTAAGTCCTTCTTCTGTGTGGAAAAAAGAAAATTTTGGACTTATTTTGGTGGCAGCAGGAAAGAATCTTGTGCAAAAAAACAGGCTTTGGGAAAAGGTAGTACATGGTCGTGGTAGCAGTTACTCTGATTTTTACTGACATTTATTTAAAAACCCAAATCTGGTGCTGAGAAGGGTGAAATTGGCGGCCCCTAACAAATGAGAGCTGTCAAGTAAGATATTAGAATATTTTGGGCTTCATCAACCAAGGGTATTGATTATTAGACGAAATCTGCTTCTGTCTGCATTTTAGCTAAAACAGTATATCAAAAATCCAACTTTTCACAAAAGACCCTTTTACTTTTGGGGCTCTTGATGTGGGGAGAGTTCCTGGAGAGCAGCTGATCAGCCAGCCTGGGAACCTCGGAGAGAAGTTGTGGATTTCTGGTTGTCAGCAATCATGGCCAGTGGCCATTGGGTATGGAATTCTGGAGCAGTGTTTCTCAACCTTAGTAATTTTAAGCTGTGCGGACTTCAGCTCCCAGAATTCCCCAGGCAGGACACTGGGAAGACTGTGAGTTCTAGTCCCGTCTTAGGCATGAAAGCCGACTGAGTGACTTTGAGCCAATCACCAAGAGACAGCGAGTTTTAGTCCCGCCTTAGGCATGAAAGCTGAATAGGTGACTTTGAGCCAATCACCAGGAGACAGTGAGTTCTAGTCCCGCCTTAGGCATGAAAGCCAACTGGGTGACTTTGAGCCAATCACCAGGAGACAGTGAGTTCTAGTCCCACCTTAGGCATGAAAGCCAACTGGATGACTTTGGGCCAGTCTCTCTCTCTCTTAGTCCAAGCCACCTCACATGGTTGTTGTGGGGTAAATGGGAGGAGGAAGGAGTATTAGCTATGGTTGCTGCCTTGAGCTATTTATAAAAATAATAAAGGAAGGATAAAAAATCTACTAAATAAATTTCTCACCCTCCCTGTAGCCCAGAGTATAGGATGCCTTAGAAAAGAACCGGGCAGATTTTAACTTTGAAGGTTCTGCCTTTAAAAAGCAAAACAAAACTAAGATTTCAAAGTCTACTATCTGATTCCATTTTCAAAATAAGATTTTTGAAGATGTGTGGACTTCAATTCCCAGAATTCCTCAGCCAGTATGGCTGGCTAAGGAATTCTGGAAGTCCCTACAACTTCAAGTAGCCAAGGTTGAGAAACACTGCATAACAGGAAGAGGAGGAGGAGGAAGAAGAAGAAGAAGAGGAAGAGGAAGAAGAGGAAGAGGAAGAGGAAGAAGAAGAAGAAGAAGAAGAAGAAGAAGAAGAAGAAGAAGAAGAAGAAGAAGAAGAAGAAGACTTCAAGACCCCGTGCAAATCTAAATCATAATTTCTACTATTCGATTGATCCAATTTAGTGATGAAAGCCCTATTATTATTTTTTTGCCACTATAAATAAAGCAACTGACAGCCTTTTTTATCAAGTGCAAACGTTCCCATCCTCTTCCAGGAGATGTTGATTTTAATTTTGTCTTCTCTCTGTGTGCCTGCATATGTGAAAAATGAGACATGGGAGACAGTGTTCACAGCCAATGGCAGTTTAGAAAAGGAATAGCCGTTGGTGGCACGTGCACATTGAGTCATTTTTCTCCTCCAATGATCAGGTTTGGAATGTTTTTATATAACCTTGGCGAAGGAGACGCTGTTTGATAAAAAAAGAATATGGAAAAACAGGACAGGAAACAAACCTTTGCTTGCCCCCCGTGCAGTGTGTCAACAATTCTGGTCTTTCGTCTCTCTATTTTGCTGCTAATGCCAACAGACACAAGAGGGGACAGGATTTCTGTCCTTCACAGATTGGCTTTGAAGATTGGATTTAGTGTATTTAACCAATCAGCAACTGATAATTGCTAGACATGGATATCGGATCTGGGATCAATTAGGCTTACTTTGGGGGGATGATTTTGGATTGAAGCTGTGGTACTTTTTCTTGGAATCGATTACCATAACAGTTTGTTAACAGAAGGTTTGGGGGATTTTAATCTTGCTTCTTCCCCCCCCCCCCTATTATTATGGATAATCTTTATTAATTTTTAATCATTATTATTCGTATCACTACTGTCTTCCCTCTTAACTATTTTATTATTGATATAATAAAATTCTTTTGGCCTGTTTTGTAAGGGGTGGGAGATTCACCCAATCAGCTGAATGCTGATTCATTCTATCAATCAGCATTCAACTACGAAGGATGCAACTGGATGTGTATGTGTGCTTATCTATTTTTAAAAGACACTTTTTAATGTCTTCTTGTCTTTTTTTCTTTAACATTTCGGTGTTTTGTATTTTAACTTTTTTTTTTAATAAATTAAATTAAAAAAAAAAAAAAAAAGGATTCCTGCCCTGGCCGGGGCTGCCATTAATATTATAAAGCCAGCCATTTTGCCTAAATGTCTGCTTCGGGTGCTGAGACCTCATTTTTTTCCGCCACCCTTTTGTGAACAAGCTGTCCTTGCCGCTCTCCCTGACCCGCCTGAATGATGGGTACAATTCCTGGGCAGAGTTATTACTTGAGTGCCCCTTGATCCAGCTGCTGGCTCACGTTTCCATCTATCACCTGGTCTGGCAGCGAATAACCTTGAAGAGAAAAGAGCTGCTTTTTCAAGAGTATGTGCGTGTGTGTGTGTGTGTGTGGAGGTGGCAAGGATGCTACGCTGGTGGCCAGAAGGCAGCACCAGAGAAGGGGGCTGGGGAGGTGAGGCATGGTTCTGATAGATTCTTTTGGGTGCCCCTTTCAGGCCCAGAGACATTAAATGGAGCCGAGCGAATGAAACGTTGCCTGAGCGAGCCCTGACAGAGGGCGAAGTCCTGACTATTCCCAGCCTCAGCATGCTGGATAATGGCACCTACTCGTGCCAAGTGGCCAATAAACATGGACGGTCCTCGGACCAATACGTGCTGGTAGTTTATGGTAAGTCAAAACAACATTTTTGCAGCTTCTTCCGTTTCTGCCTCAACCTAGAATCGTGATGGCGAACCTATGGCACATGTGCCACAGGTGGCACACAGAGCCATTTGTACAGGCACATGAGCCCCAGGCAAACTTACCTTACTGTGCATGTGCGCGCCTCTCAGCTGACTTTTTGGGATGTTTGAGGCCTTTTTTGGCCTCCCAGAGGCTTGAGGGAAGCCTCTGCAGCCTTTGTAGGCCGAAAAAAAGACCTGTTTCATCACTTCCTGTATTTCCGGAAATACTGGAAGGGACTAAATGGGCCCATTTTTCGGCCTACAAAGGCTGCAGAGGCTTCCCTCAAGCCTCTGGGAGGCCAAAGAAGGTCTCAAACAGCCCGAAAAATCAGCTGAGAGGTGCAGTACAGGTAAGGGGGCAGCAGAGGGGATCGCACATGCATGCGCTGGGGGCATGGGGGGCCACGTGCATTGCCTTCTAGGTGCTGGCACGCGAGCGCAAAAGCACGCACACAATTTTTGGCACAGGAGCCCAAAAAGGTTAGCTACCACTGACCTCACATTCCCGATCTTCTGCAGCTGCTCCTTTTGGTCTTTGAGGTCCCAGGTCCAGCCCTCTCACTTGGGTCTAAGACAGGGGTGTCAAATTCAATTTCATTGAGGGCCACATCAGGGCTGTGGTTGACCTCAGTGGGGCGTGGCTGACTGGGTGGGTGCGGCCAGCTTGACGCCACTCACTGGATGTGGCTGACTGGGTGGGCGTGGCCACCTGGATTAGTGTGGCCAGCTTGACACCACTCCCCAGACTGCTGGCCCGATTTTTCCTCTTCGCATTGGGTAGACCGGGCTGAAGCGACACGGCCTGGCCCCTTACATTTTCCAGGATGGTCTCGCGGACCAGATCTGACCAAATCGTGGGCTGGATCTGGCCTACGGATCTTGTTTTTGACAGCCCTGGTCTAGGACAACCTGCCAGGGCCAATTTGCAGCAGGACAATTTGCCACGGAACAGGATTTAACACTAATATCGAAAGAAATGTTGGAATATAATCATTCAATCAAGGATTCGAAAGGAGGGATGAAGTGATAGGTGAAGAACAGAAATTAACATGATTTTTAAGATTACCGTATTTGCCGGCGTATAAGATGACTTTTTTGCCCTGAAAAACATGCCTCCAAGTGGGGGGGTCGTCTTATACGCCGGGTCGTCTTATACGCCAGCAAATAGTAATTGGGAAGCACTGCGGCTGCCCACGGCCGAGGCACTTTTGCGCACCGTGGAAACGGATCCCGTGAAGCCGAAAGGAGCAGCCAGCCTTCAGGCTGATGTAGGCGGGCCTCCTTCTCCCAGCTCCCAAGGAAACGAGGCGCTCAGCGGCCTCCGCTTGCACCGCCCGGGCTCCGCTCAGGTATTCGGCTGGGGCTGTCAGGAGTTGTTACCGCTGGCGCGGCTCCACGCAGCTCCAGTCCCGTGTTGCCTCAGGAAGGTAAAGGCAAAACCAGGAGCCGATGCTGCCGTTGCAAAGCACCACCGCGGCTCTTCCTTTTTGCCTTTCCCTTCCCGAGGCAACGCGGGACTGGAGCCGCGCAGAGCCGCACCAGCAGTAACAACTCCTGACGGCCCCAGCCGGATACCTGAGCAGAGGCCGGGCGGTGCGAGCGGAGGCCGCTGAGCGCCTCGTTTGCTTGGGAGCTGGGAGAAGGAGGCCCGCCTACATCGGCCTGAAGGCTGGCTGCTCCTTTCGGCTTCACAGGATTCGTTTCCACGGTGCACAAAAGTGCCTCAAAAAAAAAAAAGTGCAAAAGTGGAAGGTGTGTGGAAGAGGGGGTATACGGCGAGTATATATAAAACTTTATATTTTGAGTGGAAATGTTGGGGGGTCATCTTATACGCCCAGTCATCTTATACGCCGGCAAACACGGTATTTTAACTAATTAAATTGAATTGTTGAATTATCCTCTGTTGAGTTGTCCTACAGCAGAGGTCTCCAAACTTGGCAACTTTAAGACTTGTGGACTTCATCTCCCAGAATACCTCAGCCAGCTATGGAAATGGCTGCTGACTCAGGCCCCTGCCTCCCCACTGCCAAGAGGGAGGGTGACCAGAAATAGGAAAAACGGAGGAGACCAGTGGTGGGATTCAATTTTTTTTTTACTACCAGTTCTGTGGGCGTGGCTTGGTGGGTGTGGCAGGGAAAGGAGACTGCCCAATCCCCCTTCCCTCCCCAGCCCGCTAACCTGCTTTCCAGCTCCGTTCTCCTGTGCCAATCAGCTGGGACTCAGCGGGAGGCAGAGAAGAGATGGGATTGGCAGGGCCAGTCAGAGGTCGCATTGGCCGGTTCTCCAAACTACTCAAAATTTCCCCTACCGGTTCTCCCGAACTGGTCAGAACCTGCTGAATCCCACCTCTGGAGGAGACCCTTCCTTCCTCCTTTCTTTTGCAAAGCAGCGCAGTTTTCTTTTGCAAGAGACGTTTCTCCCTTCGGTTCATGCCTTCAGTATCTTTTTCTCTCCTTGGCAGATCCTGGGGCTATTGTAGAGGCCCAGACGTCAGTGCCCTATGCCATTGTGGGGGGTATCCTGGCTCTTCTCGTCTTTCTTGTCATCTGCGTCCTCATTATCATGGTCTGGTGCTCCATCCGGCAGAAAGGTCAGTAAGCGGGAGCCCAGGTGGGTTTCTTAAGTAGCCTCGCCCCTCAGTGCTGGCCAGCAGGAAGCCGGTGTTCTTTTTCCGATTGCTTCTCCGTGGGCCTTGCAAGCATGCATTTGGGGGTTCAGCGCTGGGTTGAGATCCTAATGCCAGGTGGGACCAGCTCTGCTCGATATCTCCCCTGCCCCCTTGGGAATGTGGGAAGGAGGGCACGGCACCTCTCTGCAAGACCCCCCCCGCCCCGGGGTGTCAGATTCCAATGCTAAAACATAGAACCGGCACAGCCAAGAGAAGCTTCCTAGTGCCCATTCACCTGTTTGGCCTCTTCTGCACTATGGCCAGCACCAGCTGTTTCTTCTCCAAAGCCCCTGAAGGCAGGACGGAAACTGATCAAGCAGCCTAGAACTTAGGAGAAACTTTCCGACAGCGAGAACAACTAATCAGTAGAATGACTTGCCTGCAAAAGTTGTGGGTGCTCCAACCTTGGAGGTTTGACAGAGGAGATTGGACGGCCATTTGTCTGAAATAGTATAGGGTTTCCTGCCTGAGCAGGGGGTTGGACTAGATGACCTCCAAGGTCCCTCCCAACTCTGTTATTCTGTTATTCTCAGTGTGGTTACCGAATGCAGAGACCAATTAGGAACCACTGAGTGGAAGAAGTTGGCGATGGACGGTGCCTAGTGGTACCCAGTACCTATTGATTGATTGAAAGAACTAATATAGCAATTACCTCACGGTGTTCCTAGGCAGCGGTGGGATTCAAAAAATTTTTTTTATTACTGGTTCTGTGGGTGTGACTTTGGTGGGTGTGGCAGGGGAAGGATACTGCAAAATCTCCCTTCCCTTCCCTTCCCACCCCACTAACCTGCTTTCCAGCTCCATTCTCCTGTGCAGGGCAACCAAAGGAGACCCAGCCAATCAGATGGGACTTGGGAGGCGGAGAATAGATGGGATTTGCAGGGCCAGTCAGAGGCGGTATTTGCCGGTTCTCCAAACTACTCAATATTTCCGCTGTCGGTTCTCCAGAACTGGTCAGAACTGGCTGAATACCCCCTCTGATCCTAGGCATAGTCAATGAAAACAAGATTAAAAACAGAGCAAGCTTTCACCAGGTGAAAGAATAATCATGTTGTCGACCTCCATTCAGCCCTCTTCTAGCCCATTTTCAGGGGGAAGTACCAGGTCTTCTCTGTCTTTCAGAAGGCTAGAAGATAAGGGCCCCTGAATCTCAGTAGACTATTCTGAAGGTCTGGGGCGTCTACAGAGATGGTGTGCCTCTGAAGCCCCCCTCCCCAATAGAATTTCTATTCTACCTGACCTAGTGGGATGAGCAGATATCTTCAGCCTCACAAATAACTTGGCCTTGGACATGCCTTAAATAATGTGCCAGAGCTAACAGCATGTAGGTGTGTGAGTTGGGTTGAAATATGATGGCACTCAACATGATCTACGAGTATCATGGTTTGCTGGTTCTCCTGTGGCTTGCAAGAGTTATTATGGTCTGCCTTCCTGGACTGAAGCTGCTGGGTTTTTTTTTTTGGCATCTAGTCGAATTGGATTCAGCCCTGATGGGCTGTGATCTCATTTGTAATTTTTAAAGAGGAATCTTCCAGGAAAAGCAGTCTCATCTTAGAGCCATAGCTGTAAAGACTTCTGTTGCAGCCACACAGCTGCTATGTCTCTTCTGGGTTGCAACCTCTGAAGGGCACTAGATTGACAAAGGCTGCCCAAACCATAAAGCCAGACTCCTGGCTGGCTCTTCCTTATCATCTTTGCTCTGTTGCCAAGAGAATAAATAACAAGGTTATCCTTCCAACCTTGTTAAACCTGGAGCATTGGGAAAAGCTGCATGACATGATCCAGTGATATGGGTTCAATTTATTAGTGAAAGGACAGCCCAGTTTCTTTTCCTGGAGTTTTCGTTTTGTGGAAGGGAGGTCTTCCCTCAACTCTGGCTTCTTGTCCTTGCCACCATCCTTAGATCACCCCTCAAGTTGATTGAAGGGTGGTCCAATCAGAGTGGCATTCTGGGTTGATTGAATCAACTTCGATAGCCACCTCAACCAACAATGGTTGTTGAAATGTGTTTAAAAAAAGGTTCCTCCAAGGTTCCTCATCGTTTTATCCCTTGCCCTGCATCCAAAGCTCATCTGATCAGCTCCAACTGATGTCAGCAGGGAGAACAGCCATCCTGTTTAATCCTTCAGCTTCCTGCCTTCTAATTCACGGAGGAGCAACGCTGATTTTCATTTCTCCCCCCGCTGCTTAAGATATTAAAAAAGCGGCAGAACGCAAGGGAACCTCCTATTCAACCAACAATAATCACCTCTAGGAGAAGAATCAGCTGTTAGGAGAGAGACTGGCAGAGCCAGGGGGAGGAGCAGGGGTGGGATTCAAAAATCCTCGGGCCTCTGAGAGGGCGAAAATGGCCTCCCCCGGGCTCTGGAGGCCCTCTGGAAGCCGGAAACAGGCCTGTTTCCAGACTTCCTGTACTTCCGGAAGTTCCATTTTTCCCCCTCCCAGAGCCTCCACGCAGACCCTGCATTGAAAATGGGCCACATGGAAACTCCTGAGAAGGGAGGGACCCGACGATTGGTTCAAATACCGGTTTGGGGAACCAGATGCAAATTTAACATCCGGTTCGTCCAAACCGGTCCAAACCTGTAGAATCCCACCTCTGGGGAGGAGTCAAGAGGGTCATCAGTTTAGAATTTTTATGTCGTCACAAAAGGACAAAATCTAGCCCCGTCCCAACCACCACAGGCCCTTATTTAATTCTACCCATGTGCAAACCAATACTGTGAGGCAATTCCTATGCATAAGTTTGAGCAGTAAATTAGTAATTTTGCATTTTTGAGTACAGGCCTGGTTGTTTGCATCTGACACCAACTTAAGGATCAACTAGACAAGAGTGGCGGCAGTTTGGGGGACGTGCTTAATCCACATACCTCCTCTCTTTCCCCCACTCCAACCCCCTTTTCTGCCCTGACAGGTTCCTACTTGACACACGAGGCCAGCGGGCTGGATGAGCATGGAGAAGCCCGCGAGGCTTTTCTGAACGGCGGAGATGGTCATAAACGCAAGGAGGAGTTTTTCATCTAAGCCAGAGGAAGGAAGAGGAGGAGGAGGAAAAGAGGGGAAGGGGTGTTGGGAGAAGCTGGCGAAGGAGGAGGTGCACTGGAAAGGGGAGAGGGTTGCAGAAAAGCTGTTGTTCCGGCTGTGGGTGGGTGGGGAGGATTGGCTTCAAAAAAAATTGGGGAAAAATGAACGAAAGGATGCTTTAAGGAATATAAAGCCCCCATTGTGTACAAAACTGACCACCGGCGGCTCCCACTCTCTTTCCCGGTTTGATTTTCCAAAACCGAGGATTTTTTAAGCCCCTCCCCTTATCCAGGAAGCTCCACCCCCATTCCCACCCTCTCTGCCTTCAGATGCCTCTTTCCACCAAAACCTTTTCCTCCCCACCCTGTTCATTTGGTAGGGCTGGGTAGGCATGCTGAGCACTGTCCCGTCCCCCCCACCTCCAAAAACAAAGTGGGGAGGGGGCAGAGCTGCTGCATTTTCCCCTCTTTTGGGGTAGAACCAGTACTTTGGGGGAGGGGGATGTTTGTAAATAAAAGTCCTAACGGGAAGTGGAAGACACCCCCCTCCCCCCAATGGGAGGTTGAAGGCGAGGGACATCCCTGTGGCCCCCCCTGAGATTCACAGTATTTGGGGAGGGAGGCAGGGCTAATGGGGGGTAGCTTTGGGGGGGGGGGAAAGGTGCCCTGGTCTTCTGGATGGATGGAGAACCCTTGACCTGGAGTTCTGGGTTCTGGATGACCCTGAAGACCTTGTGTCCGTGCTCCTCCCCCTCCGCTCTTCAGGAGTTGCCGGCGTGATGGCGGCCGTCTGCCATGAGGGGCATCTTGGGGATGTCTTTGGGTTGGGTGGGGTGTCTCTTTTCGGCTGCATGCTTTTCCCGGTCAGGGCCGGGCTGCTCAAGGACTCTTGGGCTGTCAGAAGCAGGTTTTATTTCTTCAAAGCCATGATAGTTTGGGGGGGAGGGTAACGGAGGGAGGGGGAGGGAGGACAAGGACAGGGGGAGGGGGTGTCTGTCTGTCTGTCTGTCTCATCCTTGTTATTGTGACATTCTTGGCCGGAGGGCAGGAATTGGGACCCCCCCAAAGCCCACCGGATCATCCACTTCCCACGCCATGTTCACCTCGTCATCTGTCCCATCTGGACAGCACAGCTTGTTGGGCCAGCTTCTGCGGGAGGTGGAAGACCTGCCTGTTTTTATTGTTACGTTTTTCAAATCCGGCCGGCTGAAATATATTGATGAATGCAGATTAAAGTTGACTTGTCTCCATCTCCTTCTCCTTTCCTTTTGACCGCATAGGGAGCCCCTAAGCCAGGAGTCTCCCACGTTGGTCACTTTAAAGACTTGTGGACTTCAACTCCCAGAATTCCTCAGCCATCTTTGCTTCAACTCCCAGAATTTGCTGGCTGAGGAATTCTGGGAGTTGAAGTCCACAAGTCTTTAAAGTGGCCAAGGTGGGAGGCCCTTAGCTTAGGCTCCCCTCTCCTCTTTCTCTTCCTCTTCTTCCCTTCTCTCTTCCCCCCACCTTTTTCTTTCTCTCCTTTCCTTTTTCTCTCTTCCTCTCCTCTCCTTCTCTCCTCCTCCTCCTCCTCCTCCTCCTCCTCCTCCTCCTCCTCCTCCTCCTCCTCCTCCTCCTCCTCCTCCTCCCAGTCCATCTCCTTCAGAAGAAGCTGATTTTGGACACTCTGCAAAACGAAACAAAACAAACCAGAACCAGAAAGTGGAGAGACACTCAGCCCCAGGTTTGGATCCTGTTTCAATGAACTTCACCTTCTAAGATGGCAGCTGTGGTAGAAGATATGGGTTCAGGAGCCACTGTTAAAAAAAACGCCTGCTTTGCCCCAGGGGCAATTGAAATGGACTGCTGTGGATTTAAAAGAGGAAAAAAAGGCCTGGAGTAGCTGAATTTTGGTGGAACGCCTTTCCTATCTCACCGTTCCAAAAGCAGCTGCCGTTCCCCGGGCCCTCTTCTCGTGCTTTGCCCAGGTCCAACCCTCCACCCCCCAAAAAGGGGGCATTTCCAACACATTCTCTCAACTTCTGACCACGTCCTAACACCTGGTAATTCCCGATGGTTCCTTCCAGGTTTTTTGCCGGCTTTTTCTCCGTTTGTGCCAGTAAATGCCCACCCTTCCCTGCCAATCTCCCTCTCTCCTCACCCCTTCCCCTTTGTCTCTTGTCCGGGGAGAAAACTTGCAAAACAAAAACAGAAGAAGAAGAAACTGACCGTGTGATTCTGTGTCCGTCTCTGGCTCGCAGTTTTTTTATTTTATATTGTTTGTGTCTTGGAAAGAAGGGGAGATTAAAAAAAAAAGGAAAAATATAATAATTAATATATAACTGGGGATTGGGATGTGTATAGAGGGGCTTATTCCTCTGCAGCCCAAGACTGTTTCCCCCGTGCCCGAAAGTTAATATATATGTAAATATCTATGTCTGCCTTTTAACCACCTTTGATACTTCAATAAATCCCCCTGATTAATTCTTTTAACACTAGTGGTTGTGCGATCTTTGTTCATCAGCGTGCGAAAGCCTGCAGTGAAGGTTGCAGAGCAAAGGGGTTGGAAGGGGGAGTACAACCGGTACAGAATGGGTTATATCCCCTAGGCCAGAGGTGAGGAATGATGGTTCCTTTATGACTTGTGGACTTCAACTTCCAGAATGAAGCATAGTTTGCTTAGGAATTCTGGGAGTTGAAGTCCACAGGTCATGAAAGGGCCCTAGTTTCCCGTGCTGGCTCAGGAATTCTGGGAGTTGGAGTCCAGGGGTCATAAAAGGGCCATAGTTCCCCATGCTGGCTCAGGAATTCTGGGAGTTGAAGTCCAGGGGTCATAAAAGGGCCATAGTTCCTTCAACCCTTGTGCCAGGCTATTTTCAGTTTCAGACATCACAGGTGCCCACAGTTAAACACAGCAATGGGGTGTTGTAGCACTTGTAGTATCTCTGCGCAGCCCTCAGAAAGAGCCATCAGTGAATGGGGCATTTGACTGCTTCTCTCTTGTGGAAGAGGAGACGGTTTTGAAGGGCCCTGAAACCCTCTGAAGTACAGGTTAGTCCTCGGCGTATGACCCCAATTGAGGCCAACATTTCTATGGCTAAGTGACACATCTGGTTAAGTGAGTTTTGCCCCATTTTATGATCTTTCTTGCTACATTTTGTCCAACGAATCACTGCGGTTGTTAAAGACAGCAACCCGGTGGCCGAGTAAATCTTGACTTTACTTGTCAGAAGGTCGCAAAAGGCCCTCAGAGGAGGACCCCAAGATACTGCAACCATCATCATCACTTTGATCACGCTAGCATGTAAGGGTCGTAAATGTGAAAAAAACAGTGATAAGTCGCTTTTTCAATGCCGTTCTAACTTTGAACAGTCACCTAAGTCCAGGATTACCAACAATTTGGAAGAGGTTGATATTGTTACCCAACTGTGCAATACCACGAGGACTTAAAAAGCATGGGGGTTACTTACATTTTAAACACTTTATGACTGTCGGAGGGAAGGCTGAGTGAATCTTGAGCCGATCAGAATCGAACTACTGGCAGCTGGCAGTCAGCAGAAGTAGCCTGCAGTACTGCATTCTAACCATTGTGCCACCACGGTTCTTGGTAGTACCAACAAAGCCCCAGCATTGTTCGTAACAGTGGTGGGATTCAAACTTTTTTACTACCAGTTCTGTGGGGCGTGGCTTGGTGAGCATGGCTTGGTGGGTGTGGCAGGGGAGGGATACTGCAAAATCCCATTGCCTCCCGACCCCACTAACCTGCTTTCCAGCTCCATTCTCCTGTGCAGGGCAACAAAAGAAGACTCAGCCGATCAGCTGAGTCTCGGGAGGCTAGATGGGCCAGGCAGAGGTGGGATTTGCCGGTTCTCCGAACTACTCAAAATTTCCTCTACCAGTTCTCCAGAACTGGTCAGAAGCTGCTGAATACCACCCCTGGTTGGTACCGTATCCATAATTAGACATTACATTTATGCTTCTCAAGTCCTACTTTTTAGTGGTGGAATTTAAAAATAATAAAAAAAAATAAAGCAGGAATATCAGCCGTGCCACATGACTCATACCCTTGAACTTCAATATTAGACTGTTTCTAGAGATTACTTCTATTTTCAGAAAGGGAAATGAGAGATTTGCTTACTTCCCCAAGCATCCATATGGATCACACTACAGAAATAGATCAGCCTAGATCAGGGGTGTCCAACCTTGGCAACTTTAAGCCTGGTGGACTTCAACTCCCAGAACTCCCAAAGCTGGCTGGAAGTCCTCCAGGCTTAAAGTTGCCAAGGTTGGACACCCCTGGCCTAGATCTTTGTCTGCTCTCTGAAGCACCTTCCCTTCCATGCTTTCTCTCGATAACCTTTGCAAGGGTGTTTGGACAAGTAACAAGCTGTGTACCTGAGGAGGGATTTAAATGAGACCTCCACCAGAGGCTGTTAAGAGTCCTTGACTTAACAACAGTTCATTTAGTGACCATTTAAAGTTACAACTGCACTGAAAAAAACGACTTATGACCATTGTTCACACTTAATCACGATCGCAGCATCCCAATGGTCATGTGATCAGAAGACGCTTGGCAACTGGCTCGTATTTATGACAGTTGCAGTGTCCTGGGCTCATGTGTTCACCTTTTGCGACCTTTTTTATATATTTTATTTATACATTTTCAATTAATATATATGTGCTTTGTGAACAGTGTATTGTCTGAGTCAGTTGCTTACATAATAAAGTTTTCCCATCTTCCAATTTCTACTTCTATTATCCAACTATTTATAAAACAAATCCCCTATTTGAAAATATTCTGTATCTTCCTTCTCTTTTATCTTTAATGTCAGTCTATCCATTTCTGCGCAATGTAATTTTTTTTTTTTAATTACATCTTCTCTTGATGTTTCCTCCTTTTTTCAATAGTGTGCAAATAATTTTTTGCGACCTTCTGACAAGCACTAAACAATCATGTTACTAACTTAACAACTGCAATATTTCACTTAACAACTGTGGCAAGAAAGGTCGTAAAATGTGGGCAATGCTAATTTAAAGTACTGTCTCCCCTAGCCACAGGGATTTGGGGCTACAATTGTGGTTGTAAGTCAAGATGACCCCTAGAATCTTTGGCAGGTCTTTTCCAGTGGTGGGATTCAAAAAATTTTACTACCAGTTTTACGGGCATGGCTTGGTGGACGTGGCAGGGGAAGGCTACTGCAAAATCCCCATTCTCTCCCCACCCCACTAACCTGCTTTCCAGCTCCATTCTCCTGTGCAGGGCAACCAAAGAAGACCCAGCCAATCAGCTGGGACTCAATAGGAGCTGGAGAATAGATGGGGTTGGCGGGGCCAGTCAGAGGTGGGATTTGTCAGTTCTCTGAACTACTCAAAATTTCCGCTACCGTTCTCTGAACTGGTCCAAACCAGTTGAAAACCACCTCTGGTCCTTTCCTTTCCCTGCAATCGCCATTAATGTGCTCTTTGCTCAGCTTTTACTCGAGGTCGTCATGTCCTCACAGCTGCGTCTCACCATCTTGCAGCCTTTGTTGCTTCCACATTTTGCGCTGCTCATGGTTCAGCCGAAGACTTGCAACAAACAAACATTTAAGTCCGATTCAGCTGGAAAACAGAGCTGGCATTCTGGCGCTTCACATTTTCTGCTGCCTTCCATTTCTTTCCTTCGCTCTGATTTTTATTACTCCAGAGGGTTCCTGCCCAGCTGCCATCTGTCATCCTGTACAAAACTCTTTTCTGCTGGAAAATATTTCAGCTGGGAACTCCCAGGGGGGGAAAAAAATATTTTAAAACAATCGGAGAAGTGGGTGGGTGGGGATTTAATGTTAAACAAGATGGTATAAATTCTGCGGTTTGTAGTTCTTTTTAAGGAAGCAATGACGGCAGCGAAATACTTGGGGCAAAGCAGCAGAACCTGCCCAACCACGCACCATGCTTCACTAATGTGCAACAATCATTTCCCCACCAGAATTAGCCTCAAAAGTCTTTGGCTGAGTGTCTGTTCTTTGGATTACATAACATAATCACAACTTTCCTCTTGATTTTCATTCTAGATCAGTAGTATCCCGTGGACTTCCCCTTGCCATAATTTCAAGTGGACATACTACCCACACATTACAGAATTACAAAATAATTGCGTTGGAAGGAACCTTGGAGGTCTACTAGTCTAACCCCCAAGCAGAAGATCCTGTACCAATCTGGCCGAATGGCTGTCCAATCGCTTCTCAACCTCATGTTTTTCTTTTGTAGAATTTGATGTACCCAATTCCCGGTTTTCAACCATCTTGATTTTTTTTTTTTTTTTTAAAGTCTAACTTTCCCAAGTGGTGTTTTTTTCCCCTCCCAACTTTTATTAGTCCCGCTGAATGCCAATAGCCCACAGCGGATGGGAACTGTAGTCCAACCTGGAAGGCATCATGCCAGGGAAGGCTGCAGTAGCAATAGCGCTTAGACTTCTATATCACTTTGTAGTGCTTTACAGACCTCTCTAAGTGGTTTACAGAGTCAGTGTATTCAGAGGTGAGCTTCAAACATTTTAGCAAAGGGTTCTCTGCCCAGTGGCTGGGTGGGCGTGGCCATGGTGGGCGTGGCCTAATCGGCCTCCTGCACTACAGCAGGGAGGGGACGTTTTTGCCATCCCTGGGCTCCGGAGGCTTTCCTTGAGCCTCCAGGAGGCCAAAAATGGCCTCCCAGGCTCTGGAGGCTCTCTGGAAGCCGGAAATGGCTCTGTTTCCAGTCTTCCTGAACTTCCGGGAGGCCCATTTTTTGTCGTCCCTGAGCACATGCCCTGCACTTATTGCATCCAAAATGGCCCAAGTGGGCGGGGCCAGCCAGGAGTGCGATTTGGGGGTTCTCCAAACTGCACAGAATCTTAGCAAGGGGCTCTCCCAAAGCCCCAGAAGCCCCCCCCCTCCAAGCATATTGTCCCCAATATGCTTGGAGTCTGGATCCTCATTTTACCCACCTCAGATGGAAAGCTGAGTCGGTCTTGAGCTGGTCAGGCTTGAACTGCTGGCAGTGAGCAGAATTAGCCTGCAATACTGCACTTAACCCATTGGCACCACCTGGGCTCTGCATCCTTAGCCTTCATCTGAGATGCACAGGCTGTGGGATCCTATTTTTGCTGCTTGCCAGTAAATTTATCTCAGCTTTTTATCAACTGTTATACACACCATATTGGACAGGGAGAGCAGCTTTTCTAAATGGTTATTTTAGATGATAGCTAAAAAAAAAAAATGCTCAAAGGATAGAAACGGATCCGTTCTTCCTGCCCTTGTAGTGGCCTTTTGATTTGCAATGATTTCCCAGGGTTGTGGTCCCATGTTGCTCTCCTGCCCTTTTGAATCAAAACCAACGGGCTTGTCTGTCCCTAATGCTAAAAATTATGGCAGCTGCCAGAGCCAAGATGGATGGTGTCTGCTCACTGGGGCAGCAAACTCATCTTATGAAGGAAATTGTTCTTAACGAATCTCATTTTCCTCATTAATAGGTGAGCATCTTTGCAGCCTTCTGCTCTTTGGTTTCATTGGTTTGCCTAATCCAATCTACCTCCAGCCTTTCAGGGGGGGATTAGTAGAAGAGGGTGTGAAGCAGAGGTGGGATTCAATTTACTACCGGTTCTGTGGGTGTGGCTTGGTGGGCATGGCAGGGGAAGGATACTGCAAAATCCCCATTCCCTCCCTACCTCACTAAACTGCTTTCCAGCTCCGTTTTCCTGTGCAGGGCAACAAAACAGGACCCAGCTGATCAGCTGGGACTTGGGAGGCAGAGAATAGATGGGGGCCAGGCCATTCAAAATTTCCGCTATCGGTTCTCCAGAACCGGTCAGAACCTGCTGAATCCCACCTCTGATGTGAAGCCTCCAACATGAAATCATGGGTTACGGAAGGCTTTCCTATCTAAACATGGGCCCCCTTCTCTATGAATCCTCATCAGCTCACGTATGCCATGCGTGTGGGCCTAACTGTTGGCAGAGGTATTGTAGGGTGAGCCATTTGCTCTTCTTCTTGTCATCCAGGATTATTGTGGGAGGCTGAAAACAAGATCTAAATTCAGCAATGACGTAGGTTGGCATCAGGAGGGCCGGAGACGAGATGCCAGTTTGGCCAGGCCTAGAAACCTAAGAGACAGTGAGTTCTAGTCCCACTTTAGTCATCAAAACTAGCTGGGTGACTTTGGGCTCACCATCAATAGACAGTAAGTTCTAGTCTGTGTTAGGCATGAAAAGTGGTTGGGTGGGCCAATCACTGGGAGATGGTGAGTTCTAGTCTTTAGACATGAAAACCAGCTGGGTGATTTTGAGCCAATCATCAGGTGATAGTGAGTTCTAGTCCTGCTTTAGATATGAAAACTGGATGGATAACTTTGGGCCATCCGCCAGGAGATGGTGAGTTCTAGTCCTCTTAGGCATGATTGGCTATTTTAGGCCAATCATCAGGAGACCGTGAGTTCTAGTCCTGCTTTTGACATGAAAGCCAGCCAATTTTGGCCCAATCATCCGGAGGCAGAGAATTCTAGTCCCGCTCTAGGTATGAAAACTGGATAGGTGACTTTGGGCCAATCACCAGGAGATGGTGAGTTCTAGTCCTGCCTTAGGCAGGAAAGCTGGCTGGGTGATTTGGGGCAAACACCAGATGGGTCGATGCTGACCTTTCTTCTTGGTGGCCTCCTGGCAAGATTAGTTGGGGTTGTTTTTTGAAAAAAAAATATTATTCAATCTCAGGATGTTCATTCCTGTTGGGAAGCTGAATAGTGGCTGAGTGTCTGAAGAACAGATCCAGAGTACAAGATGGAAAATGAAAGAGGAGCTGAGGGACCTTGGCTCCATCCTCTTTTATGGCAAGGAAGGGAATCCTGGCAGAGCAGTTTGATGGATTTGCTCAGGGTGGCCCCATGTACGACCCATTCTTAAGCGCCATTTTTGCCAGCTACTTTCTAGCTTCACGGTTTTGAGGGGACACCCAGGGTGAAGGCGAAGCCCAGGTGGCAAGGAACTTGCAATTTTAGGTGCCTCCGTTTCTCAGAATCGGATGATGTCACCACCTTCTCCTCTTCAAAAAGGCCTTGCTCTTTTACGATCTAATCTTTTATACAATCTGAGAGAAAATTGACCTAGGCTGTCAATCGTTCCTCCGCTGTCGAAACCATGCCCACCTCCCTCCCCTGAAAGGATGCCCTGTTAGGGAAAGGAACTGGAATGTATTCAGTTTCCAGATGACAAGCATGACATGCAAATCTGGAGCAGAAAATACAACCCTCTCTCACACACACACACACAAAATCCCAAATCCTTAACTGGCTTCATTGCTGCTTGTTATAGAGCTGTCAAAACACAGGCGCCTTGATAAAGGTGGATAATGTAGATTCCACAATATCCTAGGCAAAGCTAGGATAAGCTAAATGAAGACTGGGTAGAAATCTAACATGTTGTCTTGTCCTCACATGTTTTACGAACCGGATTATCACCTTATGTCAGAACACGGTTGATTTCTCTGGCTTAGTCTGGTGTGTGAATCCAGCCTCTGGATCTTTCTTTCATGGCTTGGCTAAAGTACTTCCTGTTTGCGTTTACAATGGGCTGCCCTAGATTGCAGATTGTCTGAGTGTCACTCAGCCCCTTAGCTAAGATTCCGTTCTCTTTTTTACAGCCCAAATATCATTATCAATAGCAATTATCAACTTCTAATAGACCCACATTTCTCAGCTCAACAACTTTCAGAAGTGTGGACTTCAACTCCTAGAATGCTGGCTGAGAAGTTCTGGTCCACACAATGGCTGGGGAATTCTGGGAGTTGAAGTCTATGTGTGATAGTTGGGGAATTCTGGGAGCTAAAGCCTATGCATGATGGCTGGGGAATTCTGGGAATTGAAGTCTATGTGTGATGGCTAGGGAATTCTGGGAGATGAATTCTGCATGCAATGGCTGGGGAATTCTGGGAGCTGAAGTCTACATGTGATTGGTGGGGAATTCTGAAGTCTGCATGTGATGATTGAGGAATTCTGGGAATTGAAGTCCACCCAGCTTAAA
The DNA here is from genome assembly GCA_033807585.1 of Hydrophis major. Classification (NCBI taxonomy): domain Eukaryota; kingdom Metazoa; phylum Chordata; class Lepidosauria; order Squamata; family Elapidae; genus Hydrophis; species Hydrophis major. Next base: position 5,854,672 of record CM066336.1, read on the forward strand.
GTGGCTCAGATTCAGAAACCCTGCAACAGTGCATGAGATTCTGTGCTGCTTATTATATTCCATGTTAACTTTCACAGGTTCCCTCTTCCCTGGGGGATAATGAGACCCTTCTTAAAACTGGACTTCATTTTGTTTTAACTATATTTCGGAAAAGCAAGCAATAGCTCCCCCCCTTTTCCCCCCCCCCGAGAACAAGAACATAAATTCTGAAAGGCAACCCAGTTATCTTGGATCTTCTAAGGATAACTAGGGGTTACAGTAGTCCAGGTGGTACCTTGACAAAGGGACGGATGCTTTTGGGGGGATGCAAAACACAACCCCGAACCGTAATCATCATCCCCTCGCCCGATTTGTTCTCCCAGATAATGGGAGCACCACTGATTTGGAATGATGGAGAGGCCCAGCTTTTGAGATGGAAGAGACAGCGCAGGATTTTTTTTTTACAAGCGCTGAATATCCAACGGAGGCCTTTTATGATTGGTTTCTGTACCAAGTTGGGGGTATACCGCTCTACGCTGTCTTTGGCTCAGCCTGGTTTATAGGCCCCTGGGGCGCTGTAGACAATGCGGGTGATAAAAAGGGGTGGGAGGAAGAGAAAAAAACCCTGATGCCACTCGCTCCGAACCGCTACCATGGCAAGATTCTGTTATTTTTTATTTTGATGAACGGAAGTGCTGGATTTTGGGGCAGGGGGGAAAGACATTTAAACTGCATAGTGCGGAGACAGCATGATATATACCGGTTCCCCGTATACCAGCTGTCCCTCCCCGCTTTCTCTGCATGTGCTTGTATGCAAATAATAGCAGAACACCGCTGAAAATTCAAGGCGTTATTACCTTAAGACTGAACTGCAAAGCTCTAACAAAAAACACCCCTCAGGGTCACGATGCAGAGCTTCAGAAAACTCTGGATCACAGCAAGAGTCTAAAACAGGGGTCTCCAATCTTGGCCACTTTAAGCTTGGCGGACTTCAACTCCCAGAATTCCCCATCCAGCTTTGCTGACTGGGGAATTCTGGGAGTTGAAGTCTGCCAGGCTTAAAGTGGCCAAGATTGGAGGCTCCTGGTCTAAAAGGAGAATGATTAAAACAAAAACCAAAAAAAAACGTCAAACGGATTAGATGTTGGACTGAACTCCAGGTCAAAGAGAGACCTTCTGCGAGGTTCCTAAAATAATAAGCGGTTGTTTTTTATCCCTCCATGTGTTCTCGATGCTGCATTTTGCAGAAAAGGCGAAGATGTCTTTGTGGGCTCTTCCAAAGGGGCCTACGGAGGACCACATGTGAAATGTGAGGAGATGGGGTGCAGAATATATCACCACAAACAAGGAAAATGAAACACCACATTGTTGATAGAGTGTTAATTGGCCTCCCCTTCCCGGCGACCACCCATTTTGGGAGGCTCTGACCAGGGCTAGGGTTCAAAATTTTTAGCAAAGGGTTCTCTGCCCGGTTGCTGGGTGGACGTGACCTTGTCGGCTTCCTGCACCACGGTGGGGGGGGGTGTACTTTTGCCCTCCCCAAGCTCCGGAGGCTTTCCTCAAGCCTCTGGGAGGGTGATAACGGCCACCCCGGGCTCCGGAGGCTTTCTGGAAGCCAAAACAAGGCCCATTTCTGGCCTTCTCAAACTCCCAGGAGGCTCATTTTTCGCCCTCCACAAGCCTCCGTGCGCACCCTGTACTTACCTGCATCCAAAACACAACATGTGGGGAATCCTGGGAGAGGAGGGTTGGTTGGGGCCAGCTAGAATTGGGATTTGGGGGTTCTCCGAATTGTGCAGAATCTTAGCTTGGGGCTCTCCTGAACCCCTGCAAACTGCCAGCAGCGCCATCCCTGACAAGGACCCTCTGTTGCTTCTGGAATGTTAACTTTGTCTTTCAAAATCGGAGTCTTCCTGCCTTGGGTAGGATTTGAGTTTTTAAATAAGGCTTCTCTCAATTTTCTTCTGCTGGAGAACAAGCGCTACTGTAGAAAAGAGCCAATGCTTGTTTATTTTCAACAAACCAAAGGTATAATAATCCAGTGCCTTATTCTTCATTCATTGACTCTTAAGTTAAAAAGTAAAAAATATAAAGAGACAGCATCTGTCCAAACATGAAAGAAATAATGTTTGTCAGGGTAGATATTGGCTAAATGAGCCACAGGGAAAAAAATAGTATTTTAGCTTAGAAAGAATGGCAGGCAAAGAGCAGCTAATGTAGCTGGAAAGGAGAGATTCACAGGCACCCCAATATCACTTCTGCCCCCCTCAATTTTTCCAAACGGGTCCCCCCCAAAAGTCAGGATAACAATTCCCCTAAATATACACAAAAACAACCAGTTACTGTACACTGAGGATATTGTTGCCAGTCTATAATCAATACAGGAAAAAAAGTTGGATCTTGAAAAAGTTCATTTCATCCTATGGAAAGAGAAAAAACAAAAAAGGTTAACACAGCTGGTAGTTGTTGCAAAGGATATTTTAACTCAGTGTTTTTCAAAATTTGACAACTTTAAGATGTTATGTGGACTTCAACTGCCAGAATTCCCCAGTCAGTGTGGAATTCTGGGAGTCAAAGTGTACCCATCTTAAAATTGCCAAGTTTGAAAAATCTGATTTAGAGGGATCCTAAAGGTTTAATGAACAGTCCCTGGCTTGATATTCTCCAGATATTACCTCACACCCAAATCCTCCAGTTCAGTGTTTCTCAACCTTGGCCACTGTAAAATGTGCAGACTTCAATGTCCAGAATTCCACACTGGCTGAGGAATTCTGACAGTTGAAGTCCACATGTCTTAAAGTTGCCAAGATTGAAAAACACTGCTCCAGTTAGTGCCAACTGGTATAAGATACCCAAACAAACTCCATGAGGAAATCCTAACTATCTCCAGCAACAGCACCTCACTGCTCCAACTTCTACAGTGGTGCTTAAAAATAGATGAATCCTTTCGAACGTTCCAATATTCCTGCATAAACATGACCTAAAATGAGATCTGTTCTCTACATGTCCTAAAACAAGATGTTCTGACTCAGGAATCAAGAAACAGACTCCTTGTCCCGAAAAATCCTTCTTTATTTAGTTACTGTGAATTCATGGCATTCACACACAGAAAAGTCCCGGCAATAATCCTTCCACGGATTAATTGCAAGAACAGATCTTATGGGTCCTTGGATAGTTACCAGGCCGAGAGCTTCCAGTCGCAAAGCTGTAAATTAAGAAGTCTTTGTGAGGCACGAACCACGATAAGTAAATCTTCCAAGCGAAATAAGAACTATTGTCTCCTGCAACCACCACTCTCCTTTTGCTTCTATTTATTCTCCAGGAAGGGCCCATTCAGTGTCCACATGTGCCTTTCTTCCTGAATCAGCCCCTGTTCCTTTGTTGTTCTCCTCTCCTGACAGCTCTGCGCATACACGCATCTGGAACAGGCCCCAGCTGTTCTTCTTCTCCACTTATCTCTGACTCCGAAGGCAGCTGGGAAATGTTGGATGGTCCTGGCCCTATCTCTGCTTCCAACATAGAGCATCCATCAGAGCCTTCCCCAGACTCCAGGACTGGGCCGAATTCCTCCCCAACCTCCTCACTGTCCAAGTCTGGCAGTTGGCAGACCACAACACAAGAGACAGACAACTCAATTAAACACCCCCCCCCCCCAACATTATACTTATTCATTGATTTGTTGCAGGAAATGATCTCCAAGGCTAATTTTAGGACGTGTAGAGAAAGGGTCATGTTTGAGGCCATGTTTATGGTGGAATATCGAATGTTCAAAAGGGTTTGCCAACTTTTAAGCAGAATGTCAGGTGATTTTTTTGTGTGTGTGCTGACCTTCCTATCTCTCTCAGCATTCTAAAGGAGAGCCAAACAATTTCATTTTTTAAATAACAGTCTTTCTTTAATATCTTCCCACTGCTCTTTACATCTGTTTTGCCTAAAACTGTACTGAAAATCTGTTCAAGGAGATTTTGAGAGAATGGCTTCCCGAGCCTTTAAAAAAACAACTACGACAATATAAATAAATTTGCAAGAGAAGTCCTCTCCTCTTTTAAGCTGCCTGAACTATAAAGTCAGATCAACCTCAGGCAATACCATGGGGGAAGCATTTTTAAAACCCTCCATAGATTTCTGAATGATCAGATTCCCCTCCAGACACCAACATATCAAGGAAAAATGTCTGCCCATTTCCCCCTAAATGACATATTTTGTGTGTTGGTTTATACAAATAGTCCTTGGGTTATGACTGTAGTAGAGCTTGCCTATCATGGTCACAAGTTGTGACCATTGTGAAACAGGTTGCCTATGTAAGTAACCTGATTTTTTTGCTGAGGATCGTTAAAGTGACCACCATGGTCGTAAAGCAGGTGTCCCCAAATCTGGCAATTTTAAGACTTGTGGACTTCAACGCTCAGGATATGCTGGCTGAGGAATTCTGGAAGTTGAAGTCCACAAGTCTTAAAGTTGCCAAGTTTGGAGACTTCTGCCATAAAGCGATCACTGCGGCTGTTTAAAAAAAAAAGATTTTTTTTAGGCGCCAATTTTACCAAAACAGAAGTAAATGCCAAATTTTAGCAAAATCGTCATAAAATAGTGACCATGTGACACTGCCAATGGTTATACATGCCAGCTGGCCTGCCAAGTGCCCAACATGAAGTCATGTGATGGCGGGGCAGCCATTGAAACTTCAGAACTAGGTTTTAAGAACCCCCAGGGAAGTTCATTGTGATTTCAAATGGTCATAAGATGAGGACTAGCTGTACTCTTTTATGGAAATAATTATGAAGAATTATCAAGAATGAAATCACGGGACTTCCGGTCTGAAGGGCTTCGGCGACAGACAGAAACGACTGCAAAACAAGAAAACTGGGACAAAGAAGAAGCCATCTTTAAATGAACAAGCAATTTTATGTAAGGAAGAAAAAGGAAAGGGGGGAAAGAGAATGGAGAATTTAAGACTTAAAAAAACAACCAAAGAAAAGAAAAATAATTCAAAAAATAAGTATAATACTGGAAAGCAACAGAAAAGGAGAATACAGAAGAGAGAAATAGAGGTAGAGAGACAAGGGGGTAAAAAGGGGAGAGAGAAGAAGAGAGGGAAGAAGGAAAGGAAAAGAAGTTACAAAGGACCGGAGCAAGATATAGAGAAACAGGACCTATTTAGAGATAATGGGTGAAAATCTAACTGAAAAAGGGATTCTGTAAAGGTACATAAGATTGTATTGTTATATTAGTAATAGAAATAACTTTAGAAAATTGGAAACAAAGTATGATTAAAATGAGGAATAAAATAGTGTATTTTGGGAAATGTTTGTGAATAAAATAAGTGAAATAAAATAAATGAGAAAATTGAATTAGGAAGGAACATGAACATTTTAATTAGTTAATGTTTTATAAAATATAAGTGAAGGGGGGGGGAATTAACTATGGAAAGCTTATAATTGTACCCATAGAAGTATGATATTTAATTGAAAAGTAATGTTAAAGATGTTAAGACTTTAATGAATATTAATATTAATGACAGAATTGAATTGGAATTGAATGTTGTTTTAATTATATACATTTATAATTTTTTCTTTTTTTAAGAATACAGTGTGTATTTTAAGAATGTACCAAGCAGAATCCGAATGGAAGTTATGTGTTATATTGAATGTTACAACTTTAGGGAAAAGATATAAAGTAGTTACTCCAATCAGTAACTACAGGAGAAATTTTGTTTAATGAGAAAAGATAATAGATAATTCAAACAGGACAAACAAAAAATATAAATACAATGAATTGAATTGAGATGAGATAATTAAAATAAAATTGAGAAAATTAAAAGAGGGGAGAAGCTATGCAGAAAATGTAAAATAGTAATAAGATATGGAATAGAATATAAAAATGAGCATGAACCTGAATTTGTGTCTGTACGAAGAAATGTAACCCGGGATTACGCTACTTTCAAAAAATGTTTTATTTGTATTTTTTTTCTCTTTGTGAAAACTCAAATAAAATTTACAAAAAAAAAAAAAAAAGAATGAAATCACAGATAAACACTCCAAGCGGCCTCAATGACCCTCTAAAAGGATACAAATGGCCAGCTGTCTGCAAGGAATATAAATCAGGGGTGTCAAATTTGACTTCATTGAGGGCCGCACCAGGATTGTGTTTGATCTCTAAGGCCGGGGAGAGCATGGCTAGGGTGGGCTTGTCACTCATGTCAGGGGCACCTGTGGCGGTCCGAGTGCTCTGAGAGGGAAAAGGGAGCTTGGGTGGGTCATGCGTGCCTCCTCCCCAGACCCTGTTTCCGGCCGCAATGTCCGCTCTGTTTTTGTTGGCAGAGGCATCCTGGGCTGGTCCTTCGCTATTTGCCCATGGGGCAAATCTAAGCACCCCATGTGCTGGATCTGGCCTCTAGGCCTTGAGTTAGACACTCCTGTTATAAAACCTTCCATCCCCTGCTATCCTGTCGGAGCTGAAGAAGCTTCTTGGATGAGAAGTGAAATGTCTTCAAAAGGAAGAAAAATAAGAAAGTCCATGGAAAAACCATGACCTGAGGATGACTGAGAATCTCTGTAGACTTTGATCAAGAATGAAGAGATCTTCCCAGGATTTAAAAAGAAATAGATCGCTCTATACAAGTTTACTAACCGGTGGATCTGCTTCACATCACCAGAGGCTGGGTGTCTCCCACAACAGAAGGCACAGAGTCGAGGCTCCCTTTGTAAATGGGGGTGCGCTGGCCAGATTCCTCCCTAAAAAGAAAGACCAACATTTAACTGGTTGTCCCCACTGATGCATAAATACACAAACTGAGAAAGATATGGCCTAGGCTGGTCTGAGGAAGGAGGCAAACTAGGTTACCGGTCACTCCATGTTTGTTTATTGCATTTTCACTTCCCAGGGGTAGTCAACAAATTTCCATTAAACTCAGGCGCAAAAAGAATTCCAAATCCCCACCTGGGACCAGATGAGGCACGTCCCTGACCACCACAGCCCCCAAATAATCCCACTGGACACTCACAAAGCCATTTTCTTCAGGGCAGCTGCCCGGTGACGGGGAATAAGGAAAGCGAAGACCAAAATCAACAGCAGCAACAACACAGCTGGTAGGGCCACCGCCAGGGCCAGCATTGGGGTGCTGAGGGACAGCACGGACTCTGGAGAAGACAAAGGGTCAACATCAAAATGGGAACCAGCCTCAGTGCCCTTCACCCACCTGCCTCCATCAGAGGGGAGAGAAAGGTGGTGGTGGTCAGCCCTGCCCCTAGGATCACCCACAGGGAGACAGGAGCTAAGGTGTTATTAAAAGAGGAGTGGCACCAGCAAGCCTTCAAATTAGGTAGGGTTGGTTCCACAGGGTGGTTTTCCTGAGGTTTTTTCCCCCCATAAAAGACGTGCCAGATTACAGGGAGTGTCTGAAATCCTAGTAGGTTTGAGGGTGGAGGTTCGTTCTCTGAGGTTGTGGGTTGGTTTTCGAACGTTTCATTACCAGCCTAGGTAACATCTTCAGCGGAGATTTAGGGGATGTCATGAACTATGTTTTACAAACCTCCATGGTTGTGTCCACACAGCAAGCTAGTCTTAGCGGAGTACATTTGGGCTGACTTTTTCCACAAAAGAGTCACCTAAGATCTCAATCCCACAGAAAGGTGTCTGCAAGTAACTCTTACTAAACAGTAGGATTTAATTTCTAGGTAATCGTATGCAGGGCTGGACTTAAATATTGTTGTCTATGGCAGCAGGAAAAGAGAAATGGGCTTGATTGGGCCCAGGAGTCACTGCTCAGATGTTCCTGCTTAAAGATGATGGATCTCAACAAGGACCTCCAACACCTGATGGACTCTTTTCCTGAAAGTTCTCCCAACAAATACGGAAGATACCAAGTGGCCAGACTTCATAATGGACATCCAAATTTAGGGCTTCTCACCAAAACTGAAGCTGCGTTTGGGGCTCTCCACGAGCAAGCGGATTGATTTGCTCTTGGTCAACTGTGGCAAAGTTGGGTGGTGGGCTTGGCAAGTATAGGTCCCGGCTTGCTCCTGGGTTACTTTGTAGATAGTTAAGGAACCTGAGGGCAGGATCCAGTCATCGCCCTATTTATAGGAGAAAAGAAAAGAAAAGAACCATTCACAGAAAGCTTTTGATCTACCTAATGAAGCTATGAAACTCGGCTAACTTTCTGACACCTGCAAAGATGATTTGGGAAAGTTGTCTGTGGTGATTCTCAATTGTCCAGTTCATGGTTGTCTCAAGGGTGCTTTTGAAAAAAGGCACCTGGATTTTCTAGGTTTTCTCCCCACCCCCGTTGAAAACGCTTTGCCTTTTCATCCAAAAAGCTTCTTCAGTTTTGGCTGGATGGTGGAGAAAGAGAGCTAACGACCGACATGCAAAGAATATAAATCCTTCATCCCCGGACATTTAGCTAGAACTGAAGAAGCCTCTTGGATGAGAAGCAAAAGGTTTTCAAGAAAAACAACAACAAGAAAAGTCCAGTTGCCTCTTGAAAAACCAGCTGTGGGATGATTTGGGAAACTTTGACCACAAAACGACCTGGAGGGAAAGAACTATGCTGAAGAACCTTCTCTCCCACAACTTTTGGCTACTCTCCAAAGCACCAGTAGGCAGGACAAGAAGCAACGGATGAAAACTGATCAAGGAAAGAACCAACCGAGCAAAAATTTCCTGACCACGGGAACCATAAACCAGGGGAACGACTTGCCTCTAGAAGTTCTAAACGCTCCAACACTGGAGGTTTTTTTAAAAGGGAGTGGATAGTCATGGATCCTAAATGGTTTATGTTATCCTGCTTGAGTGGAGGGTTGGACTAGATGACTTCTACGATCCCTTCCAACACAGTTATTCGGTTCCATTCTGAAGCCTTGTTCCCGCTCCTTTACCTCTCGAATCCACTCGTAGTGCGGTGTCTGGGAGGCATCCGCTGAACACTGAAGCTGCAGGTTGTCGTCTTCAAGGACCGAAATGGAGTCCCCTACGGTACCACACCAGGAGTTGGAATTGCTGACAAAGACCTTGTGCAGATCTGAGGAAGGGAAGAAGACATGGAAAGTCAGATCTCTTCCTTTCCCATCATCCCCGCCCCTTCTCAATTTGGAATGCCAGCCTGGTAGGGGGTTCAGGGACTCCGTTGCTGGGGCTCCGAAGCAATTTTCCAACTATCCCACCCACGCCTACATACATCATTCTGTAAAGAACCAGCATGGCTCCACGTCGGTTGCTTCTGCTTCTAAATCTGTCCTGTTAATGGAGCCGTGCTGGTTGAGAATAAACCATGCCTGTGAGAATATTTTTTTCCCCCTCTGCTCATAAAAGTGCTTTTTATTGGCGTTTCAAATCTCTCTCTTTCCATTCTCGCTCTTCTTCAGAAAAACACTCCACTGCAGATCCCAAAGATAGGCAGACTGTGAATTGCAGAAGTATAGTCTATGTCAGGGGTCTCCAACTGGCTGGGGAATTCTGGGAGTTGAAGTCCACCAGGCTTAAAGTTGCCAAGATTGGAGACCCCTGATCTAAAAGGAAAGAGTAACGCAATCTCCTAGTCCTTATCTCCTGTTTATCTACTGCCCTCTGGTGGCTAGAAGGACAGCAGCCAAAAAAGCCAATGCAATCCTAACTTGCATTAACAGTGGGATACAATCAAGATCAAGTGAGGTACTAATACCACTCTATAAAGCCTTAGTAAGGTCACACCTAGAGTACTGCATCCAGTTTTGGTCACCACCCTATAAAAAAGATGTTGAGACTCTACAAAAACGTACAGAGAAGAGCAACCAGGATGATTAGGGGACTGGAGGCTAAAACATATCATGAACGGTTGCAGGAACTGGGCTTGATTAGTCTAGTAAAGAGAAGGACCAGGGGAGACATGATAGCAGTCTTCCAATATGTCTGGGGCTGCCACAGGGAGGAAGGGGATCAAGCTATTTTCTAAAGCACCTGTAGGCGAGAAAAGGAATAATGGATGGAAACTGAACAAGGGGAGATTCAACCTGGAAATAAGAAGGAACTTTCTGACAGTGAGAACAATCAACCCATGAAATAGAAGTTGCCCTCGGAAGTTGTGGGAGCGCCATCACTTGAGACTTTCAAGAAGAGATTGGACTCCCATCTGTCAGAAATGGTGTAGGTTCTCCTGCTTGGGTGGGGGGTTGGACTAGATGACCTACAAGGTCCCTTCCAACTCTGATTATCTGTTATCTGTTAAGGGGAATCCAAACCCCCACATACACTCCATCTGCAAGTCCAGTTCATCCGAGATGGTGCTGTTGTCGGTGGCATTCAGGCTGGTACAGCGGTAGGGTCCGGCGTGCCAAGATTGGATGTTGCTGATGGTCAACAGGAGGCGCCCATTGTCATCATTCACAGTGATGTCATAAAACCAGCAACGCAAGTCATGAGATCCATCCAAAGAGATCCAAGAACGGAGCCACTGGAGATGGGAGAAAGAGCAATGTTGATCATGAGCCTTAAATTGGCCAAAGCTCACTGTTTGTGGCCAGGGGATTCTGGGAGTTGAAATCCACAAGGATTAAAGTTTCCAAGGTTGGACACCCCTGATTTAAAGCTAAATCTTGTTGGTATCGTATTTTGATTGTTATTGCTCTGTTGCTTTGCATGTATATTGAGAGCTTCTGCATTGGAGACAAATTCCCTCTTTGTCTAATCACTTGACCAAATAAAGTACACAATACTATACTATACTGTACTGTACTGTTCTGTTTGATTTTACATTCTGTTCTGTTCTGTTCTGTTCTGTTCTATTCTATTCTATTCTATTCTATTCTATTCTATTCTATTCTATTCTATTCTATTCTATTCTAGTCTAGTCTAGTCTAGTCTAGTCTAGTCTAGTCTATTTGTGAATAGTGTGTGTATGTATAGGTAAGTACATAGATGGATGGATGGATAAATAGGTAGGCATGTAGGTGGATAGATGATGGACAGATGATAGATGGATAGATATAGATAGATTAGGTAGGTTGGTAGGTAGAATATATCTTGTTTCCTAGTATGATTTGATTGCTTATTCCTATTCCTATTCTTATTCTTTTCTATTTTCCATACTATTCTTATTCTATAAAATAGAATAGAATAGAATTCTTATTATTTTCTATATTCTATTCTATTCAATTCTCTGTTCTATACTATTCTATTCTATTCTTATTCTAATTCTTATTTTCTCTATTCTATTCTATCTTACTCTTTTCTATTTTCTATTCTATTCTTATTCTAATTCCAAAAATAAAAAACCCCAATAATTATAATTCTATTAACAAACGCTTGCTTGCTAAAGGAAAGCCTGGCCAAAGCAAATTCTTTGATTAACCTACCTTGCTATATTTTTGGAAGGTGAAGTCCGACAGATTATCCCCAGAATTGATTAGGCATTCCAGAGTCACATTGTTGCCCTCAAGGATGGGGCCCTCCTGGTCAATCAGACGGATGGTGGGGAAGCCTGGATTATAAAGATAGAAGGAGAGGATTAAGTTGCACAATCTTTTTTCTTCTCCCTGTGTCATTTTTTTTTTCACTTGGAGCAACCCTCCAACCCACCATTTCCCTCCCACCTGCAGATTTAAGATCTCTAACCCTTCCTTTCTCCAATTTGGGGGATGTTGCTCCTTACTGTTCACCCACAGGCTCAATCCATTAGAAGAACAACGGAGGTGGAAGGGACCTTGGGGGTCTTCTAGCCCAACCCCGTTATCATTCCGAACAATCTCTTCTTGAAAACCTCCGGTGATAGAGGACCCACAACTTCAGAACAGCAAGCCCTTCCCACAGATTAACTGTTCTCACTGTCTGGAAATTTGTCAGGAACTGTTAGGAGATAGCAGCATGGAAAATAATGGTGGAGAGGATCACAGAAAGTAGGATCCTTGGTGTTCCTCTGAGCTTGATGGTTTTCTTGCAGACATTTCATGGCATTGGTGTTACCTAGTTGGGTCATGAAACAGCTGCAAGAAAGCCACCGAGCTCAGAGAGCAGCGAGGACCCCTCGTTTCAACCCTGAGGCTACAAATACTCCCTTCTCCAAAGACCATGCAGACTCAAGAAAACAAAAGCAAAGGATCTTTGAACAAATCAATCTGGAGCTCTTCCTGGAAGCCTGAATGGCTCAAAATATCACCTTTCAGACACACATGACGAGGAAGGCCTTGCTGTGCAGAGAAGGGCTGGAGAGGTAGAAGGGAAGAGAGGCAGCCGGATGGAAGGGCTCACAGTTACAGTGGTAATGGGGCAGGGGTGGTATTTAGCCGGTTCTGGAGAACCGGTAGTGGAAATTTTGAGAAGTTCAGAGATTCGGCCAATCCCACCTCTGACTGGCCCCACCCACATCTATTCTCCGCCTCCTGAGTCTCAGCTGATTGGCTGGGTCTTCTTTGGTTGCCCTGCACAGGAGAACGGAGCTGGAAAGCAGGTTAGTGGGGTGGGGAGAGAATGGGGATTTTGCAGTAACCTTCCCTAATACTGAATTATGAACAGGCAAAAGGATTTCTTGAGACCTGCAGTACCACACACATCTCTCCAAATTCATGACAGTGTGTGATTGTCTCTGCTTGTCACTTGACAAATAGCTTTTGGCTGGTTTCAGATGCATCAGTTCACAAACACATAATGGAGATCACTACTTAGCTTCCCTAAGTTTATGGTCAGAGGTAGTATTCAGCAGGTTCTGACCAGTTCTGGAGAACCGGTAGCGGAACCAGCAAAAACAGCCTCTGACTGGCCCCGCCCCCTTCTATTCTCTGCCTCCCGAGTCCCAGCTGATTGGCTGGGTCTTCTTTTGTTGCCTTGTACAGGAGAACAGAGCTGGAAAGCAGGTCAGCGGGGTGGGGAGGGAATGGGGATTTTGCAGTATCCTTCCCCTGCCACACTCACCAAGCCACACCATGCCCACCAAGCCACACCCACAGAACCGGTAGTAAAAAAATTTGAATACCACCACTGTAATGGGGCAGGGGGCACAGTTTGAGACCTGATAGACCAGGTTAGGGACCAATTATCATGGAGAAAATCCATCTTCAGGAAGTCCTCAACTTACAACCCTTCCTTTAGTGACCACTGAAGTTATAACAGCCTCCCAAAAAGTGACTTACGACAAGTCGTTGCACTTAAAACTGCTGTAGCATCCCTACGTTCACTTGATCAAAATCTGGGTGCTTAGCAACTGGCATGTATTTGCAACAATTGCAGCATCTTGGGGGGGTGGGGGGGTCATGAGATCATCATTTGCGACCTTCCCAACCACTGGAGACCAAACAAAGTCGATGGGGTAGGCTGGATTCACTTAATGTCAGTATGATTTGCTGAAAAACGAGAGTGACTTGTGGTAATAACGTCAAAAAATAAAGGTATGGCTCACTGACGATTCTGGTGCCAACTCTGGTTGTAAATCGAGGACTGCCTATAGGACGTGGTTTAAAGTTAACACTGACTTGATGGCACATAATCAATCAATCAATCATCAGTCAGTCAATCAATGCACCTCTTGCTACCCGCCAATAGATTAGCAAGAAGAAAACAAAAACTTCAAACAGTCCCGTGGCCCCAAATTCTTTTTTTTATTAATCAGCAGCGCAGGTTAACAAAATTTATCCTATTATATCCTTTGCAACAACCCTACAGAGAAGCATCTGTATCCCCAAATTTAAAAATTGAGAATTGAGGTTGGGAGAAACTGGCTAGTCTAAAACCACATTTTTCCCCATCTGCTTTGCCTCTGACACTAAGATCTTTGGCAGTTTTCTACTTTGAGTGTTGCACCAGGATGGCTCAGAGTGATTGGTGTTGGAGTGACATCAGATAACTTGAGTTATCTTCACTTTTAGAAGCTTTGTGGGTGACTCTGGGCCAATCACACCCTCTTTGTCCAGCCAACTTCCTAGCTTGTTATGGGGGGGGGGAAGGTGAAGGAACGCTCAAAAATTTACAAAATTGCAACCCTGAGCTTGCAAATTTTGACACCTGCTGCAAATTCTACTGTGCTAACCAAAGACAGGATATCAATCGAACCAACCGGCAAGCCAGTATAATTCAAGAATTCATGGTTTTAATCTTGCCTTGATATTCAGCGCAACCCAGGAAAAGTTGCAGGCAAAAGTGAAATCTGGGATGTTTCACTGGAGATTCAGGACAGTTTACTTCTTAATAACAGCCTCATTTCTTCCCTCTCTTTGTTTGTCCTGTTGACCGTTTTCTTCACATAGATCTTACAGATCTGGCCCTTTAATCCAAATGAACTTCAATTCAAGGTCAAACAAAAGAGCATTTTTTAAAAGCCTTTTGGTACCATCCATGGCAGTGGTGGGATTAAATTCTTTTTACTACTGGCTCTGTGGGCATGGCTTGGTGGACGTGGCTTGGCAGTCATGGCAGGGGAAGATTACTGCAAAATCCCCATTCCCTCCCCAGCCTACTAACCTGCTTTCCAGCTCTGTTCTCCTGTGGAGGGCAACCAAAGAAGACCCAGCCAATCAGCTGGGACTCGAGAGGCAGAGAATAGATGGGGTTGGCAGGGCCCAGTCAGAGGTGGGATTGGCCGGTTCTCCAAACTGCTCCAAATTTCCGCTACTGGTTCTCTAGAACTGGTCAGCACCAGCTGAATACCACCTCTGATCTATGGGGTATTCTTGTCAAGGATATGGAACTGGGCTGCTATTTTTCACTCTAATGGACCATGTTTGTTAGAACTCTTTACTGTGACCTGTCCATCTTGGGTGGCCTTGCACGGCTTAGCTCATAGACATCTCTGAATTGCACAAGCAACTTTGCCACAGCAAAGCAGTGACCCATGAAGGTGGAAAACACCCTTCATCAACTTTTAAATTAACAAATCAGTAATGTATTTTTATTGCTTTCAGAAACATTTCTGGTTTTATTGCTTTTAGTGTTCTAAGGTGCCCGGAATTGCTTCGAAGCTTCAAGATAACATGAAGTATGAATATTACTTTATAATGCCTTGGCAAGGCCACACTTGGAATAGTGCATTGTATTGTGGTCACCACAATATAAAAAAAAAGATGTGGAGACTCTAGAAAGAGTGAAGAGAAGAGCAACAAAGTTGATTAGGGTAAAGAGGTTAAAACATATGAAGAACGGTTGCAGGAACTGGGTATGTCTGTCTAGTCTAATGAAAAGAAAGACTAGGGGGTGACATGATAGCAGTGTTCCAATATCTCAGGGGCTGCCACAAAGAAGAGGGAGTCAAGCTATTTTTCCAAAGCACCTGAGGGCAGGACAAGAAGCTATGAATGAATGGAAACTAATCAAGAAGAGAAGCAACCTAGAATTAAAGGAGGAATTTCCTGACAAGCAAGCAACTAAGACTAACCTGAGCACAGCCAACCCCCCAGCCAATCAGAGCACAGCCAGGCCCCCAACCAATGAGAACACCCCCCCCACCCAATCAGAACACAGCCAAGCCCCCACCCAATCAAGTCAACCCCCCACTAGCAGTTAAAAGGAAGAAGCAGCTGCAAGCTCACATTACTCTGAGAAGCACAGAGCCGAAGACACAAGCCTGAAGATGATGAATGAGACTTCATTGAAACGTTGCCTAGATACTTCCAATCTTACGCGGGAGAAAACCCGAATAATCAAAGATCCAGATAGATAGATAGATAGATAGATAGATAGATAGATAGATAGATAGATAGATAGATAGATAGATAGATAGATAGATAGATAGATGGGTAGGCAGACAGACAGACAGACAGATAGATAGACAGACAGATGGTAGAGATATATAGATGGATAGATAGATGGGGTGGATGGATGAATGGATAGATAGATAGATAGATAGATAGATAGATAGATACATACATACATACATACATACATAGATACATAGATACATAGATGATAGATAGATAGATAGATAGATAGTTAGATAGATAGATAGATAGACAGATGATAGATAGATAGATAGATAGATAGATAGATAGATAGACAGATAGATAGATAGATAAATAGATTAGATGGATGGATGGGTAGGCAGACAGACAGACAGACAGACAGATAGATAGACAGACAGATGGTAGAGATATATAGATGGATAGATAGATGGGGTGGATGGATGAATGGATAGATAGATAGATAGATAGATAGATAGATAGATAGATAGATAGATAAATAGATTAGATGGATGGATGGGTAGGCAGACAGACAGACAGACAAACAGATAGATAGACAGACAGATGGTAGAGATATATAGATGGATAGATAGATGGGGTGGATGGATGAATGGATAGATAGATAGATAGATAGATAGATAGATAGATAGATAGATGATAGATAGATAGGTAGATGATAGATAGATAGATAGATAGATCGATGGATAGATAAATAAATAGATTAGATGGATGGATGGGTAGGCAGACAGACAGACAGACAGATAGATAGACAGACAGATGGTAGAGATATATAGATGGATAGATAGATGGGGTGGATGGATGAATGGATAGATAGATAGATAGATAGATAGATAGATAGATAGATAGGTAGATGATAGATAGATAGGTAGATGATAGATAGATAGATAGATAGATAGATAGATAGATAGATAGATAGATAGATAGATAGATAGATAGACAAGAAAGAAAAAGATAGAAAGGAAAGATATATAGATAGATAATATAGACAAGAAAGAAAGAAGATAGATAGACAGACAGACAGACGATAACCCTTTTCACAAACATGTCCCAGCCAGATTAGTTATGCTCTGCTAAACCGGAGGTCTCTGTGAAGCCAGGAAGAAAGTTGCTCCGGTGCCGTTTGAAGCCTGGAGGGAAAAAGAAAACTGATTCCCACCCAACCCACATCTCCAACTCATGAAAAACCTCCTCCTCTCCGAAATGTCAACATTCAACTGCGGTTGACTTTAAAAAAAAAAAGAAAAGAAAAAAGGAAATGTTTGAGACCAAGATTACACATGTCCGATGACAACAGAATGTTTCCTCGTGACCCGCCTCAGCTCTTCCAGCGACTAAAGCCGAAGCCTTTTTTTTCCCCCCCGCCCGAAACGTCTGTCCTACCTCCCCGCTTCCCCCACCCCCTCATCCTCCAAACCAGGGGTCTCCAACCTTGGCAACTTTAAGACTTATGGACTTCAACTCCCAGAATTCCTCAGCCAGCTGGCTGAGGAATTCTGGGAGTTGAAGTCCACAAAGCTGGCTGAGGAATTCTGGGAGTTGAAGTCCACAAAGCTGGCTGAGGAATTCTGGGAGTTGAAGTCCACAAAGCTGGCTGAGGAATTCTGGGAGTTGAAGTCCATAAGTCTTAAAGTTGCCAAGGTTGGAGACCCCTGCCCCAAACGGAGTCGGGTGAGTCAGGTTCAAAAAAATCAAAATGGTAAACCCAGCAGAAATTTTTTTTTTTGCATTGCAGTCACGCCCTCTTCCCCCCCACCGCTTCCCCCCTCGTTTGTAAACCCTGGTGGGGTTATTTGTCGGATTTATACAGCCTTCTTGCCTTTCTTGTACAATCAAAGCGGCTTGCACAACCTTTGCTCGTCCGTGCGGAGGTTAGGACGGTGCAAGCCAAGAAGGACACTCAACGAAAAGTGAAAGTCGGGCCGTGAAGAAGCAGGAGGCTAAGGGAAAGTCCTGGAGGTCGGGATCCTAAACAGCCAGAAGGGATCTGGAGTTGCTCCTACTCTCCCAGGTGACTTTTAAAGGAACTCTTCTCCCCCCCCTTCCCCCCTCCCCCCGCCTTCCGTGCTGCCCTGGTTCCTCCTCCTCCTCAATACACTCCTCTGTTCGCAACAGAAGACCCTACACTCCCAGACTTGAGATTCTAGGCTTAGACAACCTTTGGACTTAAGCATAGTACATAAAATCATATGTACAACGTCTTACATGTCAGCTTTAACCGCAACAACACAAGAGCACACAACAGATATAAACTCAATGTAAACCACTCCAAACTCGATTGCAGGAAGTACGATTTCAGCAACAGAGTGGTCAATGTCTGGAACTCACAACCTGATTCTGTGGTCACCTGCTCAAACCCCCACTCCTTTACCCTCAAACTAACCACAATCGACCTCACCCCCATTCCTAAGAGGTCTGTAAGGGGCGTGCATAAGCGCACCATCGTGCCTCCCGTCCCTGTCCTATTGTCTCCAATTATTAGTTCCTATTTTTTATATTTAAAGCTATGTTTATTCTTGTTTCTGTGATATTGTAAACTTTTGACTAAATAAATAAATAAAAATAAATAAATAAATATCCTTATTATGCAACATTTGCACTATTCCCCACTATCCTGCCAGAGGTGAAGAAGCCTCTGGGATCAGAAGTGAAATGTCTTCAAAACAAATAACCAAGAAAGTCCATTTGCCTCCTGGGGGGGGGGGGGGAAGCTTTGGGAACAATCAGGACTTGGATGACTGAGAATCTCTACCGACCCTATTTCGACCCTTTAACCCAGGGCACAGTCTCCAACCTGGGCAACTGTTAAGCTTGGCGGACTTCAACTCCCAGAATTCCCCAGCCAGCTCTGCTTCCAAGGTTGGACACCCCTGATCTTGGCTCTCCTGCTGGAGCAGAGGGTTGAACAAGTCCAGAGGTCTTCAACCTTGGCCACTTTAAGCCTGGCGAACTTCAACTCCCAGAATTCCCCAGCTTGCTCAAAGCAGCCAAGTTTGAAGACCTCTGGACTAGAAGACCTCCAAGGTTCCCTTCACAACTCAGTTCTTCAGTTGTTTTACTAAATCTTCTCTCCCGTGAGCCCGGGGAAGAATTCTGTAGAGTAGGGCTCTCCAAGCCTGGCAACTGTTAAGCCTGGCTGACTTCAATTCCCAGAATTCCCCAGCCAGCTCTACTTCTAAGTTTGGACACCCCTGATCTAGGCTCTCCTGCTGGAGCAGAGGGTTGGACAAAGCTGGCTGGGGAATTCTTGGGAGTTGAAGTCCGCTTGGCTTAAAGTTGCCAAAGTTGGAGAGCCCTGTTGCCTTGACTCAGCTTCTGAGCGACCCCGGCGGCTGGGTTCACACAACCCGCTGACCCCCCACAACCGGGACCCTCTTCCGTGGCGTGAACCCAGCCTGCCTGCCTGGTTACCTGCTTTCCCGAGGGAGGAGGGGGGGGCGTTATCCCGGGATCCGACTCACCTGCTTGACCGAAGCGGAGGGTCGCGCTTAAGGCCGCGGCTAAGAAGAGCCAACAGCCCCAAGGACCAAACTGCGCCATGGAGCTCCGACGGCTGGGCTTCCTCCTCCGCTTCGGCGCCGGGGCTGAAACAAAGCAGGAAAGGCAAAGCGATGGCGCGGGGAAGGGCTTGCGGGGAAAGTCCGACGGGGCCGGGCAGGAGAGGCGAGAAAGTCGGGGGCCACCAGGACCGTCCTCTTGCTCTCTTGCGCTCTCTGGGGCTTTTGGAGCAGCGGAGGCGTCTGGCCAAGGCTGGGCGCGAGGGGCGGGGAAGGGAAGCAGTAAACCGGCGAAACCGGTTCGAGGGACTCGGGTCGGGCAGGGCGCAGGAGGAGTCCCGGAGGGGGCGGGGCCTGCTGCGTTGTTTTGGGGTGTGTGTGTTTGTGTGTGTGTTTTCTTGGTTGGTTGCTTTCCTCGTCCTGCCGGGTGAGAAGCGCCTCTACTGCTGTTTCTGCCTGCCTGCTGGATCTATCGTTCGACTGGCCGGCCGGCTGGAGGGACGGTTGGACGGACGGACAGCTGGGCGGCTGGATTGATGGATGAATGGACGGTTGGACGGCTGGATGGACGGACGGACGGAAGCTGTCCGGCTGGATGGCTGGATGGATGGACGGATGAACGGATGGATGGACGGTTGGATGGATGGATGGATGGACGGACGGACAGCTGGATGGATGAACGGATGGACGGATGCTTGGATGGATGGACAGCTGGATGGATGGACAGATGAACAGCTGTCTGGCTGGCTGGACTGCAGGACAGATGGACAGCTGGCTGGACACCTGGCCGGATGGACGGACGGATGGATAGACAGATGGACAACTGGGTGACTGGATGGATAGACAGATGGATGGATGGATGGACAGCTGGCTGGCTGGCTGGCTACCTACTGTGGTTCACTGGACTCCGAGTCCAGAATTGTCCACCACAATCCCCCCGCAGCTTCATTCCAACTGCCGCCCGGCGCCTCTGAACACCTCGTGAGGTGTTACCATTGCCTGTTGGGTCAGTTGCTCCCCGCTGCCCTTCCCTTGCCCTGCCACTAGAGGGGGGCCACTGGCCCAGGCGAAATCTGGGCAGAGGATGGGATACTCTGCTGGGGATTGCGTGTAATGGTGAAAAGGTTGCACTAGAAATTGAAAGGCAACAAGTTCTGATTCTCCCATAGGTGTGAAATCCAACTGGGTGACTTTGGGCCAATCACCAAAGGTCCGTAAGTTCTAGTTGGGTACAAAAGCCGACTGAGTGACTTTGGGTCAGTTACTCTCTCTCAATCCAACTCTCCTCACAGGGTTGTTGTGGAGAAAGTAGGAGGAGGGAGCATTATGTCCACCACTGAGTTGTATAGGAGAAATACAACATGCACACAATAATAATGGCAAACTGGACAATTGGTGATCACTTCAGAGACACTAGTTTCATTACCCAGATTCCTCCCTGCCTTCAACAATGGCAGAGATTCTAATCTACTGAAAATGTATTTAAAAACCGAGGGAGGCTTTTGGAGATGCATCTGTCTTGAAAGTAGCCCATGTTCCACTATATAGTACAAACAGTAGCAGCTGAATACAGGAAACGTTTTACGGCATTTTGCATTATCTCATAAAAATCACGATCATTTTAAATGTCCTAAAATGTTTGAATTCCATGGGAGCCAAGAGTCCCAGATTCTATAAATTAGTCCATTTGAGATACTTTGGTAAAAAAATAATCTGTCCTAGACATTGGAATGCATGACCCAGTAAAAAGTTACAGATGCAGCATTCACTTCACTAATGTTTCACTTAGCAATGTAAATTTTTGCCTCGGTTGTAGTCGTAACTTGAGGGCTGCCTGTCTATGATTAAGAGAGAGAGAGGTCAGAGAGGAGCTGCTGGAATTGAGAGAAGAGGGGAAAATGGTTATCGAAAACATTGCGGTTTCTCAAGGTGAAGTAATTTAAACCCAGACTTCTTGTCTCTGGGAATTTCCACCAGCCTAGTTGCAAATTTGCACAACCTGGCCTTCTTCCTCCATTTCTGCTGGACAAACATTGCACAGCACGCAAGGTTGTAGGTTTTCTCTGTAAGGCTTTCAGAAAAGATAAGTGAGGAGAAAATAAAAGTGATGGCTGTACTTCACAACAAAGGCTTATGATTTTTGAGGATTTATTTTATTTTTTATTCTATTTTTGCTTTTGAATTGGGACTCTGGTGAAGAGACCAGACCAAATTCTGGCCCAATGAAACACAATTTAGGGGAGCCTGCGCCTCAGTCTGCAATCTAAAAATAATTAAAATGAGAAATTTCTGTGCCGGATGCCAGGGATCTTAACAACTGCCTCGCCACAGAAAAGTCAACCACTTCCTTGTTTTGACGAGAGAGACAAAGAAGAGGGGTGTGTGTGTGTGTGTGTGACTTATTATGAAATCCCTGCTGGGAAAATAGTAAAGAAGAAGAGAAATGTTTGAAGTCATGTTTAACTCCTGGGGATTTCAGGACAAATCTGCTATATCCTGTTTTCTTGGCCTTGGGTTTTATTATTGCCTCGCGGGAAGCTTTCGCCTTTCCATATTTGACTTTTTAAACCTTACTGTCTTTTCTCATGGTTGCCCATCCAGCTAAAAACCGGCGGAATATTGCTTAGGTTTTTAAATCAGCCAAGCTTTGTTGTTGTGATTATAATTATTACCGTAAATTAATAAAATCAGTCCCGCGCCATTTGATTTTTATCCTACCTTTATTCTTCTCAGTAATCCAAGTCATATAATCATCGCAAAATTGCTTTTTTTAATTATCAAAAGGCAACTGGACTGTTTTTTATTTGAATAAAAAACAAAAACAAAAAACAGTCCAGTTGTCTTTTGAAAAAGAGCACCTTTGAGATACTACTGTTCTTGTTTATAAACAGTGCCAACATACCTAATACTGGTACTCCTTTGTCCTCTTTTTCCTAGGACAACAACTCTGTGAGATAATAATTGGGGCTATGATGTCTTTGGTTTTGGCTTTGTAGCAGGGATGTCTGCAAAATACAATTAAAAAAAAAAAATCAAAATGGCTGTGATGATGAGATCAAAGTGAGCAGAGCTTTAATTGCATTGTGGCTGCCTCCATCTTGAATTTTGCATGCATGATATGTTAAAAACGCATGGGGCTTAATCTTGGGCATGAAAGCCAGCTGGGTGACTTTGGGCCAATCACCAGGAACCTCTGAGTTCTAGTTGTGCCTTAACTATGAAAGCCAGCTGGGTGACTTTGGGCCAATCACCAGGAGACAGTAAGTTCTAGTTTCGTAAAAGCTGACTGGGTGACTTTGAGGTAATCACTGGGAGCCTCTAAGTTCTAGTTTCACCTTAGTTATGAAAGTCAGTTCTGTGACTTTGGACCGCTTGCTCTCTCTGAGCCTAACCCACCTTACAGGGTTGTTGTGAGAAAGTAGGAGAATGAAGGAGCATTATGTATGTTTGCCATCTTGAGCTACATGTAGTAATAAAGGCAGGATAAAAAAAACCAAATAAATAAGCAGATAGATAGATAGATAGATAGATAGATAGATAGATAGATGATAGATAGATAGGAGATAGACATAGAGACAGACAGACAGATACAGAGACAGATAGAGACAGAGATAGATAGATAGATAGATAGATAGATAGATAGATAGATAGATAGATAGGAGATAGACATAGAGACAGACAGACAGATAGAGACAGAGACAGATAGAGACAGAGATAGATAGATAGATAGATAGATAGATAGATAGATAGATAGATAGATAGACAGACAGACAGACAGACAGAAATAGATGATAGAGACAGACAGACAGATAGAGATAGATTATAGAGAGGTAGATAGATAGAGATAGATGATAGACAGACAGATAGAGACAGACAGATACATACAGTAGATAGGAGAGAGAGAGAGAGAGAGAGATAGACAAATAGACATAGAGATAGACAGACAGACAGATAGATAGATAGAGATGATAGACAGACAGACAGATAGATGACAGACAGATACATACAATAGATAGATGAGAGAGAGAGACACACACAGAGAGACAGAGACAGAGAGAGACAGACACACAGAGAGACAGGTTTATCAGCTTCACTAAACATTTCAGAGCTTTGTCCAAGAATGCTCACTTTTTGCTTTGGTTCAAGAAGCATCTGCCTACCATTTGTCATACGAGGAAGTGTACCTGGTATTCTATTAAAATGCAAAGCGGTTTGAGACCAGATCTTTGAGAACAAGTTGACTCAACTCCCTGGATTCTGCCATAGGTGGGGAATTTTGGAGGTCAAAGTCTACGCATATTAAAAGTTGCCAAGTTTGAAAAAAAAAACCTTAGCAAAGGTTTTTTTTTGCCTTTGATCATTTCACATCAAAAATACGGCACAGCTAGACAAAGGATCAAAAGCATGTTTAAAAAAACAGGGTAAAATCGGGAAAGGATATATGGCTGTACAGTAGGTTGGTCTGTGCATCTATAAAGATAAAAATCTAGATAGATGTAGATTCGTGTCTGTGTTTGTGTGGGGGGGTTTATGCATGCTTCAGATAATCTTGTCTCCTGATAACTGCATAGACAAGCCCCTGCAGGGGTTTTTTTGGCAATTGATTTGCCATTGTCTCCTTCTTAGGCCTGAGAGGGGGTGACTGGCCCAAGGTCACTCACCTAGCTTTGGACTCAAAGAACTAGAATTCAGGATCTCCCAATTTCTAGCCTGGAGTCAAATTGGTATGCAGATATTTCTTGCCATACTGTAATTTTAGATTTTCAAAGTCAGTTCCCCCAAATACTACCAAGGATAGATACATTACACCAAGAATTATGGCAATGTTGTATGATTATGTGTGAATGGGGCTTATTCAGCAAACCATGGTAACCCTAACAATGGTTTGTCACTGCATATGAAGCCAGCTGCTGCTCATTTATACACAATAAATATAATCAAAAGGGAGCAGACAATCTAATATAGTAGTCCTTGAATTATGGCCATAATTGAGCCTAAAATGTATGTTGTCTAGTGAGACATATTCAGTGAGTTTTGCTCTATTTTATGACCTTTCTCTCTAGAGTTCTTAAGTGAATCACTGCAGTTGTTAAAGTAGTAACATGGTTGTTAAGTGAATCTGGCTTCCCCATTGGCTGTGCTTGTCAGAAGTTCGCAAAAGAGGATCATATGATCCTGGGACACGGCAACCGTCATAAATATGAATCAGAATTTTGATCATGTGACCATGGGGATGCCCCAATGGTCATAAGTGTGAAAAATGGTCACAAGTCACTTTTTTTCAGTGCCGTTGTAACTTTGAACAGTCACTGAGTGAACTGTTGTAAGTCAAGGACTACCTGTATAATTATGTGTAAATCAGAGGTGGTATTCAGCCGGTTCTGACCAGTTCTGGAGAACCAGTAGTGGAAATTTTGAGTAATTCGGAGAACTGGCAAATACCACCTCTGACTGGCCCCGTCCCCATCTATTTTCTGCCTCCTGGGTCCCAGGTAATTGGCTGTATCTTCTTTGGTTGCCCTGCACAGGAGAACGGAGCTGGAAAGCAGGTTAATGGGGTGCAGATATGGTATTCAGCAGGTTCTGACAGGTTCTGGAGAACTGGTAGCGGAAATTTTGAGTAGTTTGGAGAACCGGCAAATATCGCCTGAGTGGCCCCGCCCCCATCTATTCTCTGCCTCCCTAGTCCCAGCTGATCGGCTGGGTCTTCATTTGTTGCCCTGCACAGGAGAACGGAGCTGGAAAGCAGGTTAGTGGGATGGCGAGAAAATGGGAGATTTTACAGTATCCTTCCCCTGCCATGCCCACCAATCCACACCCACCAGGCCACACCAACAGAACCAGTAGTAAAAAATTTTTAATCCCAACACTGATACACTGGAGCAAGAATGGACAAGTGATGATGGAGCAACAGAGATGGTATTCAGCAGGTTCTGACCAGTTCTGGAGAACCAGTAGCAGAAATTTTGAGTAGTTTGGAGAACTGGCATATACTACCTCTGACTGGAGATTTTACAGTATCCTTCCCCTGCCATGCCCACCAAGCCACGCCCACAGAACCGGTAGTAAAAATTTTTGAATCCCATTGGTGTAAAATGGTGGCTTATTCAGCAAACCGTGGCTTATCACTGTATGTAAAGTCAGTTGCTCCTCATTCGCACAGAATTAACAATATAACCAAAAGGGAGCAGAAAATATATCTATAATATGGCAGTCTTTCTGTCTAATGTGGCAGTCCATTTGGGCATTATGAAAGTGTTAAAATAGCTTTGGTTTTGGTAGCTGTGGTAAATCAGCTCCAGATATTAACTGGGCTAGTTGGCTAGCAAAAACAAACTGGGTTTGTTTAAAATATCATTAACTTTACAGTGTCAAGGATCAACCAGAGGCAGGTTGGAGGATAGAATCCTACGCCCATCACCATTAACCATTATCATTTAAGATGGTCCCATAGCTCACTTTTCCAATTTAAAATTGCATTCCCAAGTGCTTCTTGCAGTAACAAACAGAACAATCCATTTAAGATGTCTTAATAAACAACATGCTTTGGGGTTTTTTTTTTTTTTGGGGGGGGGGAATTAGCGAAAAGCCACATTAAAAAAAAAAACCCCAAGAACACAATTCCATAAAAACGGCACTTAATCCTATTCATTTGAGTTGCTGTTCTATCGAACCAGACTTCTGCGAGGGCAAACCAGGAGTTGTAACCTAGCACTTACAATTTAATTTAAAAAAAAGAGCGTTGGCTGCCTTCGCCAAGGAAGAAATAGAAATAGAAGCCTTCTGCCCAAGGACATCGCCCATTACCTTCTTTCAAGAGATGGTCACGGTACAACAGCGAGGAAGATGAAGTGGGTTGGTTAAATTGTCGTAGTAAATACTGTTAGGCAGATGGCTTTAGACCCCGTTTTTCGAATAACTTGTCGAACCTGCTTGCAACAGAGTCGACAGTCAGGAAGAACGTTGGTACCACCAGTGGTGGGATTCAACTTTTTTTTACCACTGGTTCTGTGGGTGTGGCTTGGTGGGCACCCTTTGTGTGCATGCAGAGGGTTTCATACTGACTTTCTCCTGCAATCCTCTCCCTGTGTGTTCAACAGCTGACATGCAGAAGAGCCTCTGTGGCACAGCGGCTAGAGTGCAGGCTCCTTCTGCTGACTGCCGGCTGCCTGCAATTTGGCAGTTCGAATCTCACCAGGCTCAAGGTTGACTCAGCCTTCCATCCTTCCAAGGTGGGTCAAATGAGGACCCAGATTGTTGGGGGTAAGAGGCTGACTCTGTAAACCACTTAGAGAGGGCTGTAAATCACTATAAAGCAGTATATAAGTCTAAGTGCTATTGCTATTGGTATTCTGCTGTGCTGCGCCCAGCAGCTGATCATTGGAGCGAACTGGTTTGCTCACAGATGATTCTTGAAGCTACCGGTTCAGCCAAACCAGTAGAATACCACCCCTGGATACCACCATGAATGATGAGGATTCATAGCAGAGCCAGAAACTGGCTCTTGTTACAAGGTAGATTTTGGATCCTTGTGAAATTTAAAAGAAACCAAACAAGATATTTGTAGATTGCTGTAATCAAAAGAAAGGAAAAAAAAAACAAATCCTGACCTGACCTCTTAGGAAGAGAAGAGAGACCATCCATCAGTGACCACAGATCATGACCATAGAGGTTCCTGCAGCATCTCCTGTTGTCTTTCAGAAACTCTGAGCTTCGATGACATCACAGAGCAAATGTAGGGTGGGTTGCCAGTGAGGGCTTGTGACTAGAAGTGGTCAGTTGCTGATGACCACAGTGTGGTCATCATAAATTAAATGTGTGGCTCAAGAGACCACAGGATGGCCTGTGTAACGGATGCCTCTGGAGGAAAACAAGGAACAAATTCTTTTGCTCTTTCTTTCTTTTTTTATAGTCAACTATATCCTGTTAGTTTCTTACTTCCCGTAGAACAGCATAGTGAGAGAAGGAAGCTGCGCATTGGGTTTTTTTCAGAAGATGGGGGGGACTCTGATCTGCTAAAAGACACATCTATTGTGCCTCAGTACAAACCTAAATATGTCAGTTTTCATTATGGATTCATCAACATATGTGGCTGGTCTTGGTTGATCTCAAAGGCTTCTCATGGAGAGCATGTGGAGAGGAGAACACAGGAAGCCCATGGGAGGATGGGGTGGGACAAAATGTCAAGAAGGCAGATCAGTTGCCACCTATTTCGACTTTTTGTTGGAGCAGCTGGAAAACCCACAGTTGTCTTTCCTGGAATGAGGAAGTGGACAGGCTCCTCACGGTGCGAGTTCAGCTCATTGTTAAATCTTGTCAACTTTCAGATGTGTGGACTCCATCTCCCAGGAGTCCCTTGCAGGCTGGCTGGGGAATTCTGGGAGTGGAAGCCCATCCATCTAAGATCCATATCCCTCTTAACTTGTGTGAGTGGGTTCCACTTGTGGTGAATTCTTTGAATGAAGGTTTCTTTTGCCTTTGAAGGAAGCCTGGGAGAAGGTCTCTAAGAAGGCATCACCGGACCTTACTATTTTTGTCCAGCATTGAACCTCCTTTTTTGTGACTATTGGTTGAGAAAGCAGACTGTTCTACAGCTTCAGAGGACCCTGAATGAAGTGGATTTTCTGGTTCTCTTTCAATCAAGAATCAGATCTTGTATGGGATAGAAATGGCATTGGTCTCTGGTGAGAGTAGCATGAGGGTTGTGCTACCATCTTAAATTCCACTTGACCTCTTGATGACTTTCGATACCTTAGACAGTGGTAGGGGGCTGGGGGCTAAAGCATACCAAGAACAGTTACGGGAATTGGGTATATATTTAGTTTAATGAAAAGAAGGACTAGGGGTGATATGAAAAGTAGTCTTCCAATATCTAAGCCATAAAGAAGAGGGGGTCAACCTAGTTTCCAAAGCATCAGAAGGTATGTCAGGGTAATGAAGATTTAATAGCTGATCAGCTGATGTAAGCCTGTAAGCCAAGAGGATGAACTGAGGATGAGTCAGCAGGATACTGCCGCTTTAAGAAGCTGTCTATATAAGGGAAACAATGTGGGGGCATCTCTTTCTCCTCATGTTCTATCTCCATTATAGTTCTCTGTGTAGAGTTGAAGATTGATTGATTGCCTGGTATTTGCCTAACACTTGTATGTAATATATAGTAATCTTGTATATAAACCACTGTTAAAAAACAAAGCCTCGGTGTCCTGTGTTTTGCTTCTGGGTTGTCTCACAATAGCAGTCACACTGTAAACACTCTGACAAGGTAGAACAAGAAGCAATGGATGGAAATTAATCAAGGAGAGAAGCAACCTAGAATTAAGGAGAAATTTCCTGACAATGAGAACAATTAATTAGTGGAATGATTTGCCTCCAGAAGTTGTGGGTCCTCCACAGGGGTGGGATTCAAAAATTTTAACAACCGGTTTTGTGGGCATGGCTTAGGTGATAGGTGTGGCTTGGTGATCATCTGACTGGGTTGATATGGCTTAGTGGTCATGTAATTGGCTGGGCATGGCCAACTCAGCATCACTCACATCGAGGCACACATTTCCTCGCCTCACCTCACAAGACTGTGGGGATGCTGCAACAGTCATAAGTGTGAAAAATGGTCATAAGTCACTTTTTTCATTGCCATTGTAACTTTGAATGGTCACTCCACACAAGCAAAGTACTAGCAAAGGAGGGGGAAAAAAACTCAAGAGAAGTTCCAGAGACAGTAAATCTAGTCCTGCCAAGAATGTAATAAGGGTTAATGGAGAGGCAGTTTCTGTAAGCAACACCAGAATGTTTCCTTCCTGCCTTCCTTACAGGATTAGGCCAGTAATTTCTTCTAACAACCGGTTCTCCAAACTGCTTAGAATGTTAACAACTGGTTCTAGCGAATAGGTATGAACTGGTAGAATCCCACCCCTGGTCTTCCATCACTGGAGAATTTTAAGAAGAGTTTGAACAATTATTTGTCTGAAATGGTATAGGGCTTCCTGCTTATGCAGAGGGTTGGACTAGAAGTTCTCTAAGGTCTCTTCCAACTCTGTTATCCTATATCCTTCTGGATCAACTCAGAGCATTGGGGTGGGCAAGCATGATCTTTTCTAGTCTAATTGTAGACTTCCCAAGTCACTTCTTTGTAAGGTAGGCAGCCATATAAATTTAACAAACATTAAATAAAAATAAATAAAATGAACTGACACTTCTGATTATCTGGCAGGGCCCTGAGGTGTGAATTGATTTACCACCCCATTTCAAAGAGAACTGAGGAGTTTCACACAGCCAAACATCAGTGAGAATTTAAAGGCAGTTAAAAGAATCTCATTAAGAGGAACCAAAATTTCCCAGGCTGGGAAGGTAGCATCTAAACTGAGATGGAAAAAAAATCCCTTTGCTTTCAAGAAAAAGGAACGGTTTCCCCCCCCCCTGCTTTTTAAGTTCTGAGAAACAGTGAGACACAATGAAAATGGTCCGTTTAGTATAAGTTTGCCAAATATTTGATTTTTTTTTTTTGAAAATGCAGACTTTCTTGTCGATGGAAAATTTTTTGATAAATTAACCCCAAGAGCTTCCTTTACATATTATTGTAATATGATTTCAGATTTGGGCCTAGCGCAATGGCTGAAGCCCTTTAAAATTTTAGCAACGGGTTCTCTGCCTGGTTGCTGGGTGGGTGTGGCCATGGTGGCCGTGGCTTAGTCAGCCTCCTGCACCATGGGGGGGATGTTTGCCCTCCCCGGACTCCGGAGGCTTTCCTCGAGCCTCCAGGAGGGCGAAAACAGCCTCCCCAGGTTCCAGAGGCTCCCTAGAAGCTGGAAATGGGCCAATTTCCGGCCTTCCTGAACTTCTGGGCGGCTCACTTTTCGCCCTCCCCGAGCCTTCTCATGGACCCTGCATTTACCTGCAATCAAAATGGGCTGTGTGGGGACTTCTGGGAGGGGCGGCCGAGGCCAGCCAGGAGTGGGATTTGGAGGTTCTCCGAGCTGCACAGAATCTTAGCTAGGGGCTCTCCTGAACCCCTGCGAATCCCAAGCAGCCCACCCCCGTTTGTATGCTGCTGAAACACAATGAACTGTGGTCATTTAATAAACCATAGTTAAATCAGGACCTAGCCCAATATGCTATGCAAACCCTCAAGCTTAGCTCACTTACATCTGGTGGTAAAATGTTTTTTCTTCTGCTTCAGCTGTGATTGTTCACTATCTGTTGTTCCTCTGCTTGTTTGTCCGTCTGTCCATCCAGCCGGCCTGTGCCCTTCCCCAGTTTCCTCCACAGCCACCAGAGCCACACTCCCACTCCCTGTCAGCTGTTCCACCTCTCCCTTGGAATCAGATTCCAACTGGAGCATGACATATAAGTATGAACATAACATATAAACATATAAGTATAAACAGGTATAAGTGTCGTGTCCGCAAAGAAAGTTCAGAGTCCGTGACTATCATTCAAGCTCTTTATTAAACTGTTGTGAACCGAACCGGCGAAAAGGAAAAAGCCCGCGGCTTTTATCCTTTTCGCTGCGGCGGCCGCGGCCAATGGCAGCGATTCAAGTCTCCCGCTCTTGGAGCGAGCCAATCGCGGGAGACTTCAATCGGGCCAATCAGCGCGGCTCGCCTGGCCAATCAGAAATCCCCGCGCCTTAGCCAATCAAGGCGCGGGGATTTCGAGTATTCAAATTCAGGACAGAACACCCCTCCCCTCTAGCGTAGTCACGCAGGTAGGCGGGGCTCCGTCTAGTCCTAGTTGACCTGCGCAACTCAGTTTCAAGCTGTACCTCGGCCGGAGCGGTCATCTTTTTGGCTGCTCCTCCCTCTGTGTGAACCGGCTGGATGATCGGGCCGGTTCATTCTCCGTGGCTCCCGCCTGGGCCTACCGGGTCGGTTGAGCTGCGGGTTTCGCCGCTCCCGCTTGGTTTCTCCGAGTCGGTTGAGCTGGCCAGGTGGTTCTTCTCCGGAGGGGACTCGCGATGGCTGCGTTCCGGTGAGTATTTTTGGATTTTTTCTTGCGCTATTTTATTCGGGTGTTCCCTCCCCCCTTGGTTCGAGTCTTGGGGGTTGAGGTCTGTTGCCGTACGTGACCGGAGCTGGTCGATGTGTCGTTTCCAGGCTCGCCCGTCGGTGGTTTGGAGCCGGTACGACCGTGGACCGGTGATTTGAGTGATGACGGCTGGGATCCATAGGGGGTCCCCCGTCAGATTTTTGGCGTAAACTAAGTCACCGGGGGCAAATGTCTGGTATTTGGAGCTGGAGTCTGGGGGCCGCTCCGGGTTGTAAGTCGGGTGCAACCTGTCGAGTGAGGACCTCAGCTTCCTGCCCATTAACAGTTCGGCTGGGCTCTTGTTGGTAGTGGTGTTAGGGGTGATGTGTTGTATGAAGAGGAGTTTGTTGATTTTGTCGTTGATCTCCCCGTGGTCCATTTTCCGGAGGGTTTTTTTAGTAAACTGGACCATCCGTTCCGCTCTACCATTCGCCGCCGGATGCGCCGGTGCCGTTAATGCGTGGCGGATGCCCCTCTCCGCCAAAAACCTTTCAAACTCGAGGGAAGTAAACTGGGGCCCGTTATCTGAGACGACGACGTCTGGGAGGCCGTGCGTGGAAAACAGTTTACACAGTTCTTTGATGACAGCCTCCGTGGTAGTGGATTTCATATCGCTTACTTCCAACCAATTGGAGTAAGCGTCGACAGTGATCAAAAAAGTATGCCCATTTGTTGGACCCGCAAAGTCTAAATGGATTCTGGACCAGGGCCCCCTTGGTATTTCCCAGTCCCGGATGGGTGCTGCGGGTGGGCTGGGTCTGGTCTCCTGGCATCGATGGCATTTGGCGACCCATTGCTCAATCTGTTTGTCCATCCCCGGCCACCAAGCGTAACTCCTGGCCAGGGCTTTAGTCCTGACGATGCCAGGATGACCCTCGTGCAGCATCTCTAAGACCCTCCCTTGCAATCTGTCCGGGATGACTACCCTGTCACCCCACAAGATACATCCCTTAAGAAGTGAAAGTTCAGTCTGGCGGTTTCTGAACGTTTTAATGGATTCGTCATTGTCCCTTTCAGGCCAGCCTTTTTCTAGCCAATGTAGGATTCGCGCCAGACGCTTATCCTTAACAGTCTCTCTGGCAATGTCCGATGCGGTAATGGGTAGGTTTTCAATGCTAAGGGTGTTTGTTGTTGGTGCTGGGTCAGGATCAGAGTCTGGTAAGGGGGAACGGCTTAAAGCGTCCGCGTTCGAAATTTTCTTACCTGGCTTGTGTAACAGTTCGTAGCTGTAGGCTGCCAGGAACTCGGACCACCTTGTCATCCGGGGTGATAAAATGTTCGGGGTGGCTCGGTTTCCGGCGAGGATTCCCAGTAATGGCTTATGGTCTGTCACAATGGTGAATGGGCGGCCATATAGGTATTCGTGGAAACGCTTAACGGCGGCAACTATAGCCAAGGCTTCTTTGTCCAGCTGGCTATAGTTCCGCTCTGGTTTAGTCAGAGTCCTGGAGAAAAAGGCGATGGGTGCTTCCCTTTTGTCGGGGAGGGTATGGCTGAGGACAGCGCCGACGCCGAAAGGTGATGCGTCGCAAGTGACAGCTAAAGGCAAGGTTTCGCTGAATTGAATCAGGACGGCGTCGGAGGTGAGGAGGTCTTTGGTTTTTTGAAAGGCGGTTTGCTCTCGTCTCCCCCAAGTCCAGGTTGCCGCCTTATCCAGGAGTCTATGCAAAGGCTCCGCCGCCGTAGCCTTTTGGGGTAGGAAAACATTATAAAAATTCAGCAACCCTAAGAACGCTTGTAGTTCCGTTTTAGACTTTGGGGTAGGGGCTTCTTTGATGGCTTTCACTTTTTTAATTGTAGGGTGAATGCCATGCCGGTCTAGAAGGTAGCCCAAAAATTCCACTTGCTTTGTGCATAGTTGGCATTTTTCTCGTTTAACTTTAAGTCCTGTCACTTTAAATTTTGTTAAGACCTGTCTGAGTCGGTTTTCTAATTCGGCTTCGTTTGGTGCCGCTACTAATACGTCATCAAAATAGGGCACCACCCCCTCGATGCCCTGTAGCAAACGTTCCATCAGGCTTTGAAAGATGCCTGGTGCCACGCTGACTCCGAATTGGAGTCGGTTACACTTGAAGGCCCCCCGATGGGTCACGATGGTCTGGGCTTCTGCCGTTTTCTCATCTACTGGTAGCTGCTGATATGCCTGGGCGAGATCGAGCTTGGCAAAGACCTTGCCCCCTCCCAGTGAGTGCAGCAGATGTTGCACGATTGGGACTGGGTAGGTGCTTTGTTGTAATGCGCCATTTAGGGTGGCCTTATAGTCCCCGCAAATTCTCACGGACCCGTCTGGTTTTACTGGGGTCACTACAGGGGTTTCCCATCGGGCATGGTCTATCGGCTGCAACACCCCTTGTTCGACGAGCTTGTTGATCTGCTCGTCAATTTTAGGCTTCAGGGCGAATGGTACCCTCCTAGGTTTAAGCCGCTTGGGGGGAACCTTCGGGTCTAGGTCAAATGAAATAAGGGGCCCCTGGTACTTGCCCAAACTTCCATCAAAAACTTCCTGGAACTCCTGGGCTAGCCGCTGTTCCCAACCGTTGTCGGCGACGTGGTTGACTCCTGTCAGCGCGATGTCAAGCGGGGCGAACCATTGTAAGCCCAGTAGGCTTGGGCGGTCGCGATCGACGATGGTGAGTGGCAGTTGTTCGGTGCGGCCCTTGTAGGTTACATTGAAGCTCTTGGTGCCCACTACCGGGACACGGTTCCCTTGGTAGTCTTTTATGATGGTTTTCTGGGTATGAATGTTCCTCTTATGGAGTGTGGGTACGAGCCGCTTAATCTCGCGCCATGCAATCATGGAGAGGTAGGACCCGGAGTCCACTTCCATCTTGCATGGCTGGCCCTCAATATGGACTTCAACGTGTACCTTTCTGGCGCCGTCGGAGATGGCATGGCCGATGGTCACCGTCTGGTGTGTTTCTTCTTTTCGCCGACCGTCGCCGCCTCTTGAAGATCGCTGGGTATGGTCCCACCGACCGTCCGGTTGGCGCTCTCTGGTCTTGGGCGGGGGGCTTTCCTTCTTCCGGTCGTGTTGTTCCCATCTGGGCGGGCTGCGGGTCTTCTTTTGGCGGCAAACTCGAGCGATGTGACCCCGTCGTTCACAATGCCTACAAATAGAGTCAAAAAATCGGCATTCTGACCTGGGGTGGTCGCCGCCGCACCCGGCACAGTTGGTCCTCGACCTACGACCTCTTCGATTCCGCTGGTCGCCGCGTCCCGTCTGCACGCGATGTATGTCCTCCTCGTCTTCCGACGTGCTGGAGGCTGACTGGAATTCTCCGTAGTGTGCGGTTGATTCACTTCTAGGGTCGGCCGACCTTGCCGGGTTGTTGTTTCCGCCCTTTGCGTCGGATCTTCGCATGCTGTCAGCAGACGAGCGGGTTGCCTCTGCGGCTGCGGCTGCGGTGAGGGCGTCTGCTAGGCTGATGTCGCCCTTGGCCATAAGCCGGCTCTGGAGTGTAGGGTCCCATAGGCCGAGCACGAATCGGTCTCTTATGAGGCTGTTTAGACCTTCAAACTCGCAGAGTCCTCCTAAGCGCCGCAGCTCGGCGACGAAGTCGCTCAATTTCTCGTCTGGTTTCTGATTTCGGCGGTAAAACTCGTTGCGCCGTATCAGGATGGGGACCTCGGGGGCGTAATGGCGCCGCAGTATAGGCTCGAGGACGTCCCAGTCCATGGCGGTTGCGTCTGCCGGCTTGGCCAAGGCTTTGGCCATCTGGAAGACCTCTGGTCCGCAGTGAGTAAGGAAGACGGCGCGTTTTAGCGGGCCCGGGGCGTCCTTCATTCCGGCGCATTCCAAGTACATTCGGAACCGGTCTGAGTACGATTCCCAGTCTTCGTTGGCGGGGTTGAAGGGGGCGGGCGGTGCGATCTTCGCCATCTCTTTCACTGGAACTGGCTCTTGTTGGACACGGGGTTCGGTTCAGGGTCGGGATCCCACCCTCGTCGCCAGTGTCGTGTCCGCAAAGAAAGCTCAGAGTCCGTGACTATCATTCAAGCTCTTTATTAAACTGTTGTGAACCGAACCGGCGAAAAGGAAAAAGCCCGCGGCTTTTATCCTTTTCGCTGCGGCGGCCGCGGCCAATGGCAGCAATTCAAGTCTCCCGCTCTTGGAGCAAGCCAATCGCGGGAGACTTCAATCGGGCCAATCAGCGCGGCTCGCCTGGCCAATCAGAAATCCCCGCGCCTTAGCCAATCAAGGCGCGGGGATTTCGAGTATTCAAATTCAGGACAGAACAATAAGTATATGCATAATAAATGAGATGCATAAATGGGAACAGTGGGACAGAGACAGTAGGCATGCTGGTGCACTTATGCACGCCCCTTTAAAGATCTCTTAGGAATGGAGGGAGGTCCATGGTAGACATTTTAAGGTTAAAGTTTTGCGGGGTTGAGGATGTAACAACAGAGTCAGGTAGTGAGTTCCAGGCATTGACCACTCTGCTGCTGAAGTCCTATTTGCTGCAATCGTGTTTGGAGCGGTTTATTTTGAGTTTGTACCTATTGTTTGCCCGTGTGTTATTGCAGTTGAAGCTGAAGTCGTCGTTGACAGGTAGGATGTTGTAGCAGACAATTTTATGTACTAAGTTTAGGTCAGACCATAGGCGGCGTAGTTCTAGGTTGTCCAGGTCCAAAATTTCAGGCCTGGTAGCATAAGGTATTCTAATCATTAGTGTCTTCTCTGTTTTCAGACGTTCTTGTATATTTGGCTAATTTAGAAACTGCAGGACAAGCACCAAAGCAGGAGGTACACTAAAGGAAGGTGCCAGGGCTGAGATAAATAGGATTCACAAGTACTAAAATTGTCCCATTTCATCATTTACAGCATCAGTGGGTCCTTTCTAATTCAACCATGGTGAACCCAGAGTGGTGAAGATGGTGTTCCATGGAGCTGGGCTCACAAAGGAGTTGTATAGCCCTTAAACCTGGCTCTCTTCCTCCCATCTTGAAGTTGCTAATCTCAGTCAGCAAAGGGAAGGTTCGATATTAATGATGATTAAGTATCTAGCAGGTTATTGGGTGCTTGCCAGGATAAGAAAGGGAAATAATTATCTAAATGGGATTAGAGCAGAAGGTTTGTTATCTTGCAGCTCTTGAAAGAAAATAGAGCAGCTCTCCCTCCCTCCCTCCCTCCCTCTCCCCCTCTCTCCCAGATGTTGATTCAAAAATGTGGGTCATTTGCCCTAGACATAAATATTGACAGACACAAAATTCTCTTGAGCAGGGGTGTCCAACCCTGGAAACCAGCGGTGGTCTTCAGCAGGTTCTGACCACTTCTGGAGAACTAGTAGTGGAAATTTTGAGTAGTTTGGAAACCGGCAAAACCCACCTCTGACTGGTCCCGCCCCCATCTATTCTCCACCTCCCGAGTCCCAGCTGATTGGCTGGGTCTTCTTTGGTTGCCCTGCATAGGAGAAGGGAGCTGGAAAGCAGGTTAGTGGGATGGGGAGGGAATGGCCATTTTGCAGTATCCTTCCCCTGGAGTCAGGTGGGAATGGAGATTTTGTGGTATCCTTCCCCTGCCACGCCCCACCAAGCCATGCCCACAGAACCGGTAGTGAAAATTTTTGAATCCTACCGCTGCTGGAAACTTTTAAGACATCAACTCCTAGAATACCCCAGCCAGCCATGGGAATTGAAGTCCACAGGTCTTAAAGTTTCCAAGTTTAGCTACCCATGTCTACGCAGTTTTTTCTACTGTTTGATATCAACGGCAGATTGCACACTCTGCTCTATAAGGTTATTATTCTTCAATCTTCTTTCTTTTAAATAAAGACTTGGCAGGCCTAAGGCAATCTGGAGTGAAAATACTTGCATTTAAAAACCCAGCATGTACTTCATGTGATTCTGGAATTCGTCTGGTTTCAACAGAAGGGAATCTCTGTAACTCACGGTTTAACTATGGAGTTCTTGGTACTCCCTGGACTTGGTTATTTGCTTGCTGACTTTTCCTCCCCCAACTAGGTAAACCTCTCCAGTGCTAGCAGGCACATATATACAAACAAAAGAGACAATAAAAAAGCTACAAAGGAAACAAAAAATTCAGAACACCTCCTGCTTGCCAGCAAAACAACATGCAGATAAACAGGGAAAAACCCCAGGATTAACACTAGAACAAATAGTCAAGAGGAACCAATACCTTAATTTAGGAACTACCAAGGAGAAAAAAACACCTCTAATAAGGCAAGCTACTATAGATCAAAAGGGAACAAACCCCACTCTCTCTAGCACTGTAGATGTTGCCTACCTGGATAAAGAAACTTCTGTAAGAAAACAACCAAACTCAGAAATCACCAAGACTCCACAGTTAGACTGGTATCTCAGCCTTCTCTAAATATAGGAAGTCCTTCACTTGTGGCCACAATGTAGCCTAACATTTCTATTGTTAAGAAAGATGGTTGTTAAGGTTGTTAGGTAAAATGGTTTGTCCATTTTACTGCCTTTCATTGACATTTTTGTTAAGTTGCAAAAGTTAGTGACACAATTGTTCGGTGAATCTGGCTTCCTTGCTGACTTTGCTCATCGGAAGAAGGTCACAAAAGGGGGTTACGTGACCCCAGAACATTGCAACCGTCATAAATATGAGTAAGTTGCCAAGCTTCTGAATTTGGATCACATGACCATGGGGATGCTGCAGGTGAAAAATGGTCCTAAGTCACTTTTTTCAGTGTGGTTGTCAGGGTGGGATTCAGCCGGTTCGGGCCAGTTTGAGTGAACCGGATGTTAAATTTACATCTGATTCATTGAACCGATAGTTGAGGGCCCTGCCCAGCCCGCCCCTCCCAGGAGTCTCCACCTGGCCCATTGTGGATGCAGGTAAGTGCAGGGTCCGCATGGAGCCTCTGGGAAAGTGAAAAACAGTCCTTCCGGAAGGACTGGAAGTCTGGAAATGGGCCTGTTTCCGGCTTCCGGAGGGCTTCCGGAGCCTAGGGGAGGCTGTTTTCACCCTCCCAGAGGCCCGAAGATTTTTGAATCCCACCCCTGGTTGTTGTAACTTCAAACAGTCACTAGAGTAATTGTTCAAAGTTGTGTACCACCTATATATTCCTCCCCTTATAAACCAGCATGACCAACGGATAGGAAAGTTGCAAACACCATGTCTAAAATGGACCAGATTGAGACAAAGTGTGGATGATACAGAACCTTGGATGCAAAGTCGAATGCCAGAAATCAAGTTGGAGCTGATTAAAACCATGACTAATTCAAATCCCCTTGATTTGAGTTGTTCCCTGTTAAGACTGATGGACATGTTCCACTGAACTTGACTGACTGGCTGATTGATGAAAACATTGATGTATTGCCCTGCTTCAAAAAGCCTTAGGAGGCTGGAAGTACAACAGAAATAAATCAGTAAAATTAACAAAACCAGACCTTTGATCCACAAGGTCAGCCAGTTAGAGGTCCATCATCTGTACTTAAAGCTGCTCAGAATTATGCCATGTTTACAACTTTATGGAAGACCAAGAAGATTCTCTCCCAACTTCTGGCTTCAGAGTTTCATAATATGGCTTCCCCATTCTTTTCATCTCATGAGGGCCATAGAAGACCCTCTTGAGATTCCAGGAAGGGCTGCATCTATTGTTACTCTGGGGCTCCACATGGTTGAACATTCCAGCTTTTATGGCCAGGAGAGTTTATGAATCTAACCAATCTGGTCATTCTACAGTAGTCCTTGATTTTTGACCGTAATAAAACCTGTCCATTCTTCTAGTCCAACTCCCTGCTCAAGCAGGAGACCTTATCCAAATTGAGAGAAGTGACTGTCCAGTCTCTTCTTAAAAACCTCCAGTAATGGAGCACCCACAACTTCTGGTGGCAAGCTGTTCCACTGGTTAATTGTCCGCAGTGTTGGAAAGCTTCTCCTTAATTCCAAAAGTTGCTTCTCCCCTTGATTGGTTTCCATCCCTTGCTTGTTGTCTTGCCTCCTGATGCTTTGGGGAATAATTTGACCCCCTCCTTTTTGTGGCGGCCCCTCGAATACTGGAATACTCTTATCATGTCACCTTTTCTGCACCATATCAATTGGAGGGAGAAAAAGATTAAAGCCTCAGAGGGATTTTTAAAACAAGTATTTGAGGGAAATGAGAATATAATATTTCGAAATCCCCTTCAACATGATTTCAAGAGCAGCTTATGCTCTTAAAATTAGAATGCCATTGATTGGCAGTTTTTGCTCTCTGTAATCCTCTTATCTATTTCAGTTGTTTTGCTTTCAGTTTTTGGACTCTCTGCTTTCCCTTTCCCACCCATCTCTCTCAATGCAGGCTAACAAATCTGGCCAGCTGGGACATGAATAGTTGTCTGCCACATCTATTCATCTCTGCCCCCTGCCTTTTGTCCCCAGAGCTAGGGTGGGGCTTTGCTAGCGGGGGTGGATCTTCCGTCCCAAGGACTGGCCCATAGATTTCCACTGCTCTCCTCTCCTCTGCCTTCTGCGCATGCATACATCAGGCACTGGACACAGCTATTCCTCCTCTTCCTCATCAGTCACCTCCAGACCTGGGGACTGTTGACTCTCCATCTGAGGGCTGACGGACAGCCCAGGCTCCGCCTCTGTCTCCCTCTGCCAGTTCCATTCCCTCTTCTTCCTCAGAGTTCTCAGGTTGTCTTGATGCTAGCCCTGACTCCCACGCCTTCTCCTCATCTGATTTGGCTGCTGGAGGGGCCGGCAGCCGACAGGTCACCTATGTACATGCCAGTTGCCAAGCGCCTAGGGGCCATAGGACACTGCAATGGTTGTAAGTGTGAGGATTGGTCATAATGATTATAAGTCAAGGACTACCTGTAGGATTTTTTTTTTTAAGCCTGGCACATCCTCTCTTAGGCTACTGGGCTTTATTAGGCTGTTGTAAAAATAAAAGCCAGATTCATGCCGTCTTTCCTGGCAGCTCAGAGCAATTTGCCACTGTAAAACACACACACACACACACATACCTCAGAAATCTCAATTAGAGATAACATAAAAAGAACAATAACCCATAAAGGGATTTATGGGGCAGGAGAGAAGGGAAGCGTTCATAATCCCATGTGTGATGCCCAGGGCAAAGACGGATGAGTTGAACTATGATTAATCATATGATTGTATCCCAAATATTGTATTGCTGCTAGGCCAACATTTAATAAGGGAAGCTCTATCTGCTAATTTTATCTGGGGTTTTTTTTGCCGAAGGGATGGGAATGGGGTAGACGAGAGAGAAAAGGGATAGAGAAATTGGTGCTCCTGCCAAGAAGGCTTTTTGGGGATTTAGATTTTACACGGGGTTAAACTTGGAGTGGGTACTGTTGGCAGCTAAGCCATGTGAAAAACTCAAGTGGTTTGAAGCTGGAAAGAGCCAAATGCAATCTCCCGACTTAGCACTGCCAGCAATTAACCCAGCATAACGGAGACCACGGTTTGGCTGGTAAGCGAGGGAGGGGAAGATGCGTTCTCTGGTTCCCCAGCGAGGAAGACCCTGGCATGGAGTGGCATGAAAAGATCCTGGGGTAGTAGTAGCAGAGACGGCAAAGTGAAGGCTGTTCAAAAGAGAAAAGCGATCTGCAGGCTGAGGTTGCGTCTCTAATGTCATCCCCGAGCAATGTTTATAGTTCACGTGCTCCGTGGCTCTCCTTTGACGCAGGATCAAATTCCCACCTTGAACAGGACCGAGCTTCTTAAATGTTGTTTGAGATATGTTCCACTCCTGACTCGTCTTTTCTTCCTGGCAGGACTTTTGATTTGTTTCATTAGCAGAAAGGGAGACTTAAGAGGAGCTGGCTTTCAAAGCTGCCTATTATTCGTCCTTGATTTGGCATGGCACAGGGGTTTTCAAGGGCGATTTAAGATGGGTTTTTAATCTTTCAAATGCCTTTTTTTCTGAACTGGTGCTTTCCAGATAGATTGGAGGACAGCTCCAATTTCCCCCCAGTCATGGCCAGTGGACGCTGAACGGAGTCCATTTAGTAATAGCCATATACAGATGACTTTACAGCAGTTCGTTGAGTGACCATTTGAAGTTACAACGGCACTGAAAAAAGGGATGTCAGGGCTCCAACATGTACCCCCATTCAAATCATAAATCTCTAGCCGCATCTCTCACAGTAAAAAAGATTGATTTATTAGGAGTTGACATGCTGGCGTTTCTTGGTAGAAGCCGACTCTGAGACACATCATTCATTCCACCCTTGACCCTGATCTTCCCCCCACCCCCAGGATGTATATTCTCCATTGAGACATTTCCATAGCCAAGAGTCATCAATCATACTCTCCAGTAATAATCTTGCGTGCCAACAGCTTCGGCTGCCAAGGTGATTATCTGAGGCATTTAAGGAACACACTGTTTTCCCCCACTCCCTTTCTGCTGGCAACTAAAAAGACCAAAGGAGTATTTTTTTAGTTGACAAGGAATTCATAAGACATAAGAGTTTATTTGTCATTATACTCGCAAGCGGGTGCAACGAAATGAGGTGCTCTTCCACAAGTAAAACTGGACAAACACCACTAAATTAAATTAAAACTAAACACAACCGACCATACAATAATCTCTATGCAATTTAAAAATGTAAAACCCCATTACTCTCAGCCATTCACTTCCACATAAATCTTATGACCCTGCATTCATGGCCGTTCTTCGCACTTATGACTGTTGTAGCCTCCTCACGGTCATCGGAACAAAGTTAAGACGCTTGGCAACTGGCTCATATTAATGACAGTTGCAGGGTCCTGAGGATAATACGGTCAATTTTCTAACAAGCAAATCAAAGGCGAAGCCATATTCACTTAACAACTGTGTTGTTAACTGAACAACGGCAGAGATTCACTTAACTTCTGTTGGCAGGAAAGGTGGTAAAACAGGGCAAAATTCATTCAACAATTGTCTCATTTGGCGACAGAAATGTTGGACTCAACTGTGGTTGTATGATTGCAGTTGGGACTGGAATTGCCATGAGCCATGGTGGCTCAGTAATTACAGTGCAGTACTGCAGGCTACTTCTGCTGCCTGCTGGCTGCCTGCAATTTGGCAGTTCGAATCTCACCAGGCTCCAGGTTGACTCATCCTTCCATCCTCCCGAGGTGGGTCAAATGAGGACCCAGGCTGACTCTGTAAACCACTTTTGAGATTGCTGTAAAGCACCTTAAAGTGCTATTGTTATTGTTAAGCGATGCATGACTGCCTCTCTTAGGGACAGAAATCGAGGCAGGTCATTCAGTGGAAGTGTGGACAATCCCAGGGGAAAGCGTGTGGGGTACCACGTGGTGGGGGAGACCCTGGGAAACCCTGAGTGGCTTTGTATTGGCTGTCTGGGGGGGGGGAAGAGGGGTGTTGCAGTGGTGTGCAAGCTCAGGAAGGTTGGGGAAAGAGGCTGTTCCATTGGTTGATTGCTCTCACTGTCAGAAAGTTCCTCCTTATTTCCAGATTAAATCTCTCCTTGATCAGTTTCCATCCATTATTCCTTTTCTGGCCTTTTGGTGCTTTGGGAAATAGCTTTGACCCCCTCCTCTCTGGGGCAGCCCCTCAAATATTGGAAGACTGCTATCATGTCTCCCCTGGTCCTTTTCTTCACGAGATTAGTCATACTGAATCTTCCTCTTCTGCAGAGATATTCAAACAAATCTTGAAAGCCCTTTACTGAGGTTACAATGAACTTGAGTTTCAATACTCCTCGTTCTTCTGCTCTGATGTTTCTTTATCATTTTGGGAGGTCACAGCCTTGGCAGGCTAACAAAATATTCATGCAAGATAAAAAAACAACCAGCACTGAATGTGATGTTTACCCCAAACTTGCCTAGATATGTTTTTGAGAAACAGATGCTGGGAACAGTGACTTCTTTATGTCCTGCTTGTAAACTTTTTTTAGAGAAATGGATCTGCTGCGATCACTGAATTGGAGGGATTGTGAGCAGATTCAGAAATGCATTTTTTTCAGTATTCTTAACCCTGCCACTTTTCACATAGCTTCACATAGCTTAAGGAATGCAATGCATAACTTTTTTTGTTTTTTTTCGTGAAAGCGTAATACATTTTGGATACAGCTGCAAAAATAAGTATCGAAAATGGCTGACGAGCCAGCCCAGGTTTAAAAACTAGGATTAGTTGTTTTCAATCTTTCTTTGCCACTGGTGAAATGGGAACGGGTCTGATTTTGCTTAAAAGTTATAACACACATAATCCATGGTCTAGATCAGAAGCATCCAACCTGGGCAACTTTAAGACTTGTGGCTGGGGAATTCTGGGAATTGAAGTCCACAAGTCTTAAAGTTGCCAAGGGTGGACACCCCTGACCTAAACGCCAGGGGTGGGCTTCAAAATTTTTAGCAATGGGTTCTCTGCCCGATTGCTGGGTGGGCGTGGCCTAGTCAGCCTCCTGCACCATGGCATGGGGGGGGAGGCATTTTTACCCTCCCCAGGCTCCGGAGGCTTTTCTCGCGCCTCCGGGAGGGTGAAAATGGCCTCCCTGGGCTCCGGAGACTCTTTGGAAGCCGGAAACAGGCCCATTTTTGGCCTTCCCGAACTTCTGGGAGGCCCGTTTTTCACCCTCCCTAAGCCTCTGAGTGGGCCCTGCACTAACCTGCATCCATAAAGGGCCACGTGGGGACCCCGGGGAGAGGCGGGAGGGGTGGGCAGGGCCAACCGAAAGTGGGATTTGGGGGTTCTCCGAACTGCTCAGAATCTTAGCTAGGGGCTCTTCTGAACCCCTGCAAACCCCAGCAGCTCACCCCTGCCTAAACCTTCCTTTACCATGGAGTTGTAGCCCTTCTACCTGGCTGTGTGGCTGAACGGATTAAACTGGCATTACTTAACTTCATGTGGATGAATGCCATCCTGCTGAGAATTGCCAGCTGATGTGTTCAAGTGCCTTTCCTAACTATTTGGAGGTTTTAATTTTCTTTGGCTTTTCAGGACAAATTAAACAAGAAGAGGAGACGTATGACCACAATTCTATTGCTAAGCGAAACATTTGTTAAGTGAATTTTGTCCCGTTTTACGACCTTTCTTGCCACAGTCATTAAGTGAAACACTGCAGCAGTTAAGTTATTAACGCAGTTGTTAAGTGACTTTGGCCTCCCCATTCACTTTGCTTGTAAGAAGGTCACAGAAGATTCCTGGACATTCCAACCGTCATATATATGAGCCACTGTTGCCAAGCAGCCGAATTTTGATCATGTGACCATGGGGAGGCTGCAACGGTCATACATGTGAAAAACGGTCATAAGTCCCTTTGTTCAGTGCCGTTGTAACTTTGAACGGTCACTAAATGAACAGTTGTATGGTGAGGGCTACCTCGACAAGATTTCTCCTTCTTCCCAACAGCTCCTACAAAAATCTCCTTTCTTTCCATCCTGTCCCTAATGTGTTTTTTCAGGAGGCAGCTGGACTTCCTTGTTTTTGCTTTAAAGACGTTTTGCTTCTCATCCAAGAAGCTTCTTCAGCTCTGGCAAGATAGTGGGGGAATGGAAGGACTGACATTCCTTGCAGACAGCTGGTCATTTGCATCCCTTTGGAAGGTTGTTGAGACCACTTGGAGGTTTATCTGTGTCCTCAGGGCCACCTGAATGATTATCCTGGTTCCCGTAGTCTTCAATTTTTTTCCTCCGTAAATCCATTCCTACTCCCACAACATTCCAAAGGTGTTCAT
Organism: Hydrophis major; assembly: GCA_033807585.1. NCBI lineage: Eukaryota > Metazoa > Chordata > Lepidosauria > Squamata > Elapidae > Hydrophis > Hydrophis major. The sequence goes on from CM066336.1 coordinate 5,899,433, forward strand.
CCCAAATTGTGTAGCTAAAAGTCTGTAGAGATTCTCAGTCATCCTCAGGTCAGGATTGTTCCAAAGGTGCTTTTTTTTTTTTTTTTTCAGGAGGCAACTAGACTTTCTTTGTTTTTCTCTTTCTTTTGAAGAGGTTTTGCTTCTCATCCAAGAAGCTCCTTCAGCTCTGACAGCAGAGTTCTTTCCTTCCTCTTCAGCCCCATGAATTCTTTCTGTTTTTTTAAGCAAAAGGGTCATGCGAACTCTGTGTAGGAATATGATACGTGGGTGTTAAGGCTACCCTAGCACAAGGCATGTATCTGCGGATTAAATTCCGGTTCTCTGCATGGGAGAAAAAAACAAAATGAACCTGATTGCACTGATGAGCAGAGCTGCATGCTTTTCTTTGAGCTAGAGGGACATGACATCATATTTATTCTGAAATGTTCTTCTTCTTGCTGGGTTCTTTTTAAAAAGGCAGTTGGAAGCCCTCATGCCTGCCTTCCCTGAAGCTTTTCTGTGATTGGGAAAATCAAGTTACAGGGCAATTCTAGGCAGGCGCGTGACTCAGTGGAATTTGTTCCCAGGAAATTGGGTATAAAGGTACAACTTTCTTTAATGAAATCTGGCTGGGCCAATCACCAGGAGGCCATGAGTTCTAGTCCCACCTTTGGCATGAAAGCCCATTGGGTGCCAATCACACTAACTCAGTGCAACCCACCTCACAGGGTTGTTGTTGTAGGAAATGTAGGTGGAGGATGTATGCCTGCTACCTTGAGTACTTCTAGTATTATACTTCTAATATTGAGTATTAAAGGTAGAATAAAAATCTATTAATTAAATGAAAAAATACTGATAAAGGAGAATATTTGTAGCTCAGGGTTGAAAAGACATCTTGCAGATGTCTGCCAGAAAACAACCAAGGTCAGAGAAAACCAAGGATCCCTCCAATAAAAAATAAATAAATTATCCTTTTTATTTACCAACATCATTCTTACATTTGCCCATATCTGTAAATAAAACATCCATTCTGGGTAGAGAAGGAGCTATGAGCATTTTAACAAGCTGCTTCTATGCCACAGACTTGCAGACGAAGGAAGCAATTTTAAGGCTGAGTTTCTTGATGGCAGTCCTTTGAAGGACTTGTCTTAAAAGCTTACAAAATTAAAAATGCTACCTCATTAATTAGGGATGTCATTTTGATTAATTCAAAGGTTAATTGTTTGATGTTTTTAACCGACTAATCAGTGAAAGCTTGCCACGCTAATTTTGAGGTTAGATTCCCAAGTAGGGTGAGATTATTTTCCCAATGGCTTCTAGATGCATAGTGGGTAGCCCCTTCCAAGTCATTCTCAGACTGCCTGAAGGATGCTCAATGGAGTACCCTGGAACAGCCTATCATCCTCAGGTGTTATTAAACAAGCCACTAGAGCATGTTAGTGAAGAGGGAGTCTAATGAATAAGGCACCAGTTTAGAAATTGGGAGATTATGACTTCAAGTCCCATTTTAGGCATGAAAGTTGGCTGGGTGACTTTGGGCCAATCACCAGGAGACTGTGAGTTCTAGTCCTGCCTTAGGCAGGAAAGCCAGCTGAATTACTGGGCTAATCAACAGGAGACAGTGAGTTTTAATCTCGCTTTAGGATAAAAGTCTATTGTATTACTGGGCCAATCACCAGGAGATTGTGAGTTCCAGTGCTGCCTATGGCATCAAAACAATCCTGCCTCATAAAGTTGCTGCAGTGGGGAAAATAGGATGTATGTTGGCTTCCTTGAATTGGCCAAGAATAGAGTAAAATGGCAGGATAAAAATCTAATAACAATTTTTATTTCTTAAAAACCTGTTATTTAGTAAAACAATGTGTTTAATAATTATATTTAATAACAGTTGAGTAATAAAAGCTCCGCAAGCAAATAAGTGGAGTTCTGCAAGCAAATCATGGACATCAGAGGACATGAGACAATTCACTCTCTCTCTCCAATACAACTAGGCTAAGTGATTACATCTGGTTGCAAAAATCCAGGTGACAGAATGAGGCAGCAGGGGGTTTAAACTGTAGCTTAGCTCTGTTTCTGTCCACTGCCCCCTAAGCTCTGATGGCTTCTTTTTCCTCTCTAGGGTGCCCTCTGCTGGCAGCTGCCTCCTCCTGCATTGATCTCGATGTCGACTCTGGTGGAAGCCTTTTCCCCAGGTTTTCAGTGCCGCAGGACTGTCTCACGAATGCAGCTGCCTGATTGCAAAGCTCCAGAGGGAAGTTACCCAGAATTGCTGCTCTTTAAGACATTTTTGGGAGGTTTATGCTTGTGGGGGGGGGGGGGGAGGAGGAAATCACACCAGCCAATGGAAAGGAGGCCACGCAGCAATTCTGTTCCAACAGCCTTCTGCTTCTCTGGGAGTGCTAACGTACCACAATTCCCAGAATTTCAAATCCACTTAAAGCTGTCTAGGGATCTTCGAAAGAAAAAAAAAAAGCATCTTTGGGACAATCATGACCTGGATGACTGAGAATCTCTGCAGACTTTTAGCTATACCATTTGGGACGAACACCCTTTGGATGGTGTGGGAGGAGGAATGGATTTGCAGAGGAAAAAATGGCAGACTATAGGAACTAGGAGCATCACTTAGACGAGGACACAGATAAACCTCCAAGTGCTCCCACAATCCTCCAAAAGGATGCAAATGACCAGCTGTCTGCAAGGAGTATAAATCCTTCCATTCCCCCACTATCCTGTCAGAGCTGAAGAAGCTTCTTGAATGAGAAGTCTTCAAAAGAAAAAAACAAGAAAGTCCAGTTGCCTCCTAAAAAAAAAAGCACCTGGGGATTGTGGGAGGTGAAGTCCACCATATTGTGGAAGTCAGTGTTTAAAGGTTCCCCCCCCCCCCCCAGTCAGGCTTCCTGGAACTACATTCCCCAGAATCCTGAGCCACGTCAATTTGTAGCCCGAACAGGAAGGATCAAGACAGTTTGGGCTGCAGTTTCCAGAATGGGAATAATAACACCAGTGCCCATCCTGGGGCACCAGATTGGGGGAAGATTGGATTCTTGATCCTGGCTTATATTTTTTATTCTGCAATTATGGGGGTGGGTGGGAGGGAGAGAGAGAGAGAGAGAGAGAGAGAGAGACACCAAAACTTAAGTGGCAGTCACAAAATTCTGTTGTACTTATTCCCGAATTAGACACCTGCATTTAAAACTGCATTTTATCACAACATATTTTTGTCACTTTTCTCTCCTCCCCCTTCCACTCTATTCTGCAGGTAGTCCTGGATTTACAACTACAATGGAGCCCACAATTAATGTTGCTAAACGAGAAATGGCTTGAGGGAGTTTTGCCCTGTCTTATGACCTTTTGTGCCACATTTGTTAAAGCAAATCGCTGCAAGTTGTTCAATGGTCGCTAAGTGAATCTGGATTTGGTTGCAAAACCAGAATACACGACCCTGGGATGCTACGAGAGTTATAACTGTGAATCAGTTGCCAAACGTCTGAGTGTAAATCACGTAACCACGGGAAAGGCTACAACGGTCATAAAAAACCGGCCCCAGGTCGCTTTTTTCAGCGCCATTGTAACTTTGGTGATTAAGCAAGCTGTTGTAAATCGAGGGCTATCTATACTTCACAAACTCCTCTCCACACGACTTTTGCCGCGCGCATGCGCAGAACGATTCGAACGGCACATCATGCGGGGAGTGAGGGGCTCAAAACTCCCGACCGCCCGTTTAAGAGAAAGCGGCTACCGGCCCACTCATGCGCAGTGCCGGATTGACACACCCGAGCCTCACAGCGCATGCGCAAGGCCTGAAGTTAGGTGGGCGGGTCCGGCCTATATATAATATAATTATTTATATATATATATATATATATATCTTTTAATTCCCCCCTCTCTTTTTCTCTGCGCTTGCGCAGCTAGGGGGGGTCCTGTGGCCGGAGGGGACCAGGCTGCCCCTCCCCACATCCGGAGGAACCGGTGAGTGGTAGACTGTGCAAGGCATTGTGGGAAAGGGGTAACTTCCCTCCCCCCTTCTACTTTTGGCTCGCGGGACCTCTTTTTTTTTTTTTTCCCCTCCACAGCCGCGGTGTATGATGGGATTGTGGACTCCGCCGCGGTCCGCTAGCCGCAGAGCATGCTGGGAAACGAAGGCTGGGGCCGGTTTAGCGCTTAGCTTGGCCTGGCGGGGGCGGTGGGGGGGGCAGGCATGACTATTATGGGATGGGACCCCGGAAAAAGAGGAGGGGGTGGGTGGGGGGCTCCCCGCCATCTCTCTCTCTCGTGTCCCGCTTCTGCTCCTCTTGCAGGTTGGGCCGCAGGCTTGTTTTGAGGGGTGGTGATGTCCGAAGTACCCAAGCCGGTGGAAGCGGGCAGCTCTGAGGACATTGGCTTTGAGGAGGAGGATGGGACCTCGACTGGTGAGCGCACAGGCCAGGCGGGGGACGGGCTTGCTTGCCCGGCCTGTGGAACTTGGGGCCGTGGGGTCCCTGAGCTCGCCTCGTGAAAAAGGGGCTGAGAGACTCCGCCTGGGGAGCGTGTCAAGGACACGGGTGTGGGTGGGTGGGGGGGATGCCTTTCTGGTAGGCCGAGGGGGTCCTACTCAAAATCTCTGCAACGTGGGAATCGCCTCTCTTCCCCACTCCCGCAAGCTCTTTGGAATAGGAATAGAATAGGAATGGAATGGAATGGAATGGAATAAATTAGAATAGAATGGAATAGGATGGGAATGGAATAGAATAGAATAGAATTGGAATTGGAACAGAATAAGAATAGAATAGAATATAGAGTAGAATAGAATATTGTTTATTGGCCAAGTGTGATTGGACACACAAGGAATTTGTCTTCAGTGCATAAGCTCTCATTGTACATAAAAGCCACACGTGATAAATCATGATCATCGCCATCATAAAAATACATTCATCATAAATCATAAGGTACAACCCTTAGTGATAACAAGGGTTAACACACCGTTAACTTTCCCGTTAATTGCACATCTTGCACCAGAGCACCAGGGGGTAGCATTGTGCAAGGAGAGTAGTTCAAAGTGACAGCCCTGGAGATTTGGAGCAAAAGCAGCACTTAAAACAATTACATGCTGAAATTCCAAGTGGCCCTTTGCTCTCATTACAGATATTTCTTGACCTAACCACCCCAAGGGAGCCCAAACTTTCTTGTTGTTAAGCGAGACGCATTAGATAAGTGAACTTTTGGTCCCATTCTACTTTTCCAGCCATGATTGTTATGTGAATCACTGCAGCAAGTGTTTAAATCCGTAACAGTTAAGTGAAGCAGCCTTCCCCATTGACTTGGCTTGTCAGAAAGTGGCAAAAGGGGATCAGGTGACCATGGGACACTGCAACTCATAAATATGAGTCAGTTGCTGAGCGTCTGAATTTTGATTGTGTGACCTTAGGGATGCTGCAATGTTTGTAAATGTGAACAACGGTCATAAGTCACTTTTCTCAGTGCCGTTGTAACTTTGAACGGTCACTAAACAAGTTGTAAGTTGAGGATTACTCATGTTTTGAAAGGGCTCCTACGACCTCCATGTTCTTATGAATGAGTTGTGAGGGATCCATCTACTTGGGAAATCATTGATACCAGTAGTTGTTATTTGGCACTCTGGATAAGTTGAAGTATGATTATGAAAATGTGGTCCAGCATCCTAGAAGTTTACATTTAAATAATCTTCCACACAATTAGTGAAGAGTTTCTACTTCTGGAGTGGGGGCAGAGAAAGCTGTACTTGTGAACAGCAAGTATCTCTTAGGGTCATATACATAGAATAGCCATTATTTGGGACCAGTCTGCAGCATTGAGAAACTTATATATGGTCTTTGAGGCTTAATGATCAAAAATAGCTTCGTGATTCATTACTTAATATAAACTTCCATGATTTAGACTAGGGAATGATGGCCCTGTTGTGACTTGTGGACATAATTCTGGGAGTTGAAGTCCACAAGTCATAAAGGGGCCATTGTTCCCACTTCTGACTTAGATTATGGTAGATAATGGTTAATTTTAGCAGAACTCATAGTGGGTTTTAATTGATGCAGGTATTTCAGCCATGCAGGAGGAAGAGGAAGAATCGGAAGCAACCTCTGTATCTTCTGGAGACAGTAGTCCTGCGACCCCATCTGCCAATGGCTACCCAGGTAAGCTGATCTGTCAGATCATAGGTAGGAGTGTTACATAACAAGAAACTTTGGGGCAGCAGTAGAAGAGATGTTCACGTTTGAGGCTGGGCACAGCTATTAAAATGTATTGTGCTTGGGGCTGTAATCTGTAAAAAAGGCAATCAAAATACTACTTTTGGGGATATGAAGAGTATTATTTCCAGCACCACTAAATAGCTGTAGTTCTTATATCTTCTTAATTCAAGGTATTTTCCTGCAGGTTGCTCTCCTCATATTCCTTTATGATTCCACAAAATACATAAAACTTGACCCCTTGATTTAACAAATTATCCATGGGGCTGCCAAAGGAGAAAAGTCCCAGTGTTTTTCCAAAAGCTGAAGAAGCTTCTTGGATGAGAAACGAAATGGTTTCAAGGAAAAAAAAATGAAAGTCCAGTTGTCTTTTGGAAAAGCATGTTTGGCAGAACTATGACATGGATGATTGAGAATCTCCATAGACCACGAGTGTCAAACACAGGCGTCACGTTGCCATTATGTGACATATTGTGGAGCTGGGGTGGGCATGGCTTGTGTGTGATGCATCTGGCCTGTGGGCTACTAGTTTTGACACCCCTGCCATAGACAAATGACAAAAACATCCCCTTCCCTGTGTTAGAGCTGTGAGTTGTAGAGTGGAGATAAGCCAAGGATGCTTTATCTTCTTCTTTATATATATAAAAGCCAAGTACTCATCACGAAATCTCCAGAACCATAAAACCTACAAACTTGAAATTTGGCACGTATGTTCCTCTTGCCTTCTAGGTGCTCGATAAGAAAGGATTTTTCAGAATGACCATCAGATCATTTACTATTTCTTAATACAGCAATTAACACGCTCTGATGCTAAGGAGTTCTACTCCCCCTCTCCACCTGAAAAGAACTCTGTTCCAACTGCCAGTTGCCTCACATTCTGTTACCTCAGTTCTAACTGGCAGATGTTCCACTCCTTCACTCAGGAGTGGCCTGGGGTTCCTTACAGTACTAAACGTCGGTACCTCACCAAAAATGTCTACACCTTCCACCTATGGAATTGCTTCTGGACTCAAGGCGGCAGGAGAGATATTCCCTTATGAGTTTCAATCACCAACCACCACTGAGCCAACGAAGCAGATTTCTCCTGCATAGTGTCCCAGGCCCAACTCACTTCTTACACTGACCTCCTCAGTTCAGACGAATCTGTTCCTTTTACTGTAACACCAGTTAAAGGGAAAAGAGGGAAGAAACGCAGGAAAAGATTGACAGATGCGATTAGGAAAACACAAGTAAGGGAAGCTGCAAAAAAGTCAACGCCATCTTGAAGTCAATGTTACTCAAGCAGCTACAGCTAAATACAATAAAAAAAAATCACAAATCAGATCAATGCCTTGGACTAATAAGTATTTGTCTGGTTTTAAATATGAACCTCAGATTGATTACTCCAGGGAAAAGGTTGTTAATCTCGGACCTCGTTCACCCTGTGCCTGGTGCTATGCCCTGAAGTGCCAGGATGAAATTCCCAGGATGTGCTGCAGCGATGGTAAAGTCCACCTCTCTCCCCTTGAGCCCTACCATGAACCTTTACACAGCCTTCTCATCCACCAGCATTCAATGACAGAGCACTTTCTTTCTGCTGCCCGGAAGTACAACGGATGCTTTCGAATGAAATCTTTTGGAGCCAGAGAAGTGAAGGAGGGAAATTTTTATGCCAATATTCAAAGTGCAGGGCCAGGTATACCACAGGATGGGGAGTATTATGGTGGGGCCTCAGCAGCAGCCTTCATTTTTCCAGGTATATTTTGTTGGTGATGATGACAATAAAGAGGACATCCGCTGTGGAATCTACCCAGGTGTTAATCCAGAACCGATTAGCCAACTGCAGAAGTTGCTGCGTGAACACAACGAGAATATTCTGGAACTTAAGGCTGCTGTTGATTCTGTTCCTAAGGGCCCCAAGGACTTCCAGGTGGTGATTAACGCCGATAGGAAGCCTTCTGGAGAGCACCAAGGTTGTTTAAATGCCCCCACGACTACAGAAGTGCCCGTTCTCATTGTCGGCAGGATTGTGAGAAGAGAGAGATTGTTTTCCACAGCAGAGACAACAACTATGACACTCTCCAGTCCCCTCTGATGTTGTGTCGTGGAGAAGATGGCTATTACATCAGTATACCTCAGTGCGATGCCAAGACTCAGGGTCCTCTTAAGAAGACCATGTCTGCTGCTGACTTCTACAGCTACAGGATAATGGAGCGTGATGGCGAATAATGCTACCTACTGCTGTTCTGCAACCTTCTCAATCCATTTCTGGTTGACATGTATGTGAAAATTGAGAGTGAAAGACTTCATTGGATTCGTAACAACCCCAAAAAAGCTGAAAAGTGAGGAGTATGTGCACCTGAAGGACGCCAATGACAAGACCTGACAGCCAGTTATCATAGCTTGGCTAGATGATCGTGTCGCCCTCTTCTTTCAGGGGAGGACCCTGCTCCAAGCATGAGTGAATTCAAGATGCGATGACGTATGAGCGCCATTTCGGACGACTGGATCTGTTCATTACACTTACCTGCAATCCGAAATGGCCAGAAATTCGTACAGCTCTTGAAACAAGCACAAAAACCTCATGATAAGACATGTCCTAGTGGCAAGGGTTTTTCACGGGAAGCTCCTCACTAAAGGTTGCACCTTTGGAAATACCAGGTGTTACATGTACTCCGTGGAATTAGCAGAAATGTGGACTCTCCCACATTCATAGTCTCCTGTGGCCAGAAGATAAGATTAGAGTCTGTTGACAGAGTTATAAGTGCTGAGGTACCTGATCCCAACCTAGATCTAGCCCTCCAAGACATCAAGACCAGGGCTCTCCAACCTTGGCAACTTTAAGACTTGTGGACTTCAACTCCTAGAATTCTGGGAGTTGAAACCCACAAGTCTTAAAGTTGCCAAGGTTGAAGACCCCTGATCAAGATGACAATGCTCCATGGCCCATTTGGACCCCTCAACAGGAACTCTCCCTGCATGGTGGATGGTGCCTACACCAAGAAATATCTCCTGGCCCTATCAAGGCTGATTGTAACTACTCATTCATTTTCAAGCTTTTAAGTTTATATAGTTTCGTAGTGAAGCACGGGTGTATCCAGCTAGTACTTGCATATTTTACTGTATTCTCTCTCTCTCTCTCTCTCTCTCTCCATTTTCCTAGGTCCGCAGAGCAAAGAACCCAAACTGGCCACTGCTGGGGAACAGGTGGATGATGTTGGAGAGGGAGGGCAGGATCGCCTCAGCTCTTCCCAGGCTCCTAGCCCCGAATGGCACGAATGCCCCGAATGTGGCCGTGGCTTTGGCACCTCTCGGGCCCTGAAGGTGCACCGTAGCTACCACGTGGGGCGCAAAAGGCCGCACAGTGGTTCCTCTTCAGCCAAGCCCTCCCCTCCGCTGACCTTGCTGGGAAACCCTGACAGCCAGGAAGGGCGGATGGGCCCGACTTCTGGCCGGGGCAGAGCCTTTCACTACATCTGTGCCGAGTGCGGCGTGGGCTTCACCTCTCCCGCCACGCTGGAGGGCCATCGCTGCGAACACAGCTGGCGCAGAAGCCCCCCAGCCCCTCCTCCTCGTAACAAGATCGCTCCCTCTCTTGCTCCCAGGGAGGCTAACGGGGACCAGGACACAGATGGGGCTGACGGACCATACCACTGCACCGAGTGCCCAGGCGAATTTGGCTTGGTATCCGAACTTCACGAGCACTACATCCTCCATGCTCGCGGAGAGCTGTAGATCGGTCTTCCCCCGCCCCACAGCCCGCTTCCAAATATTTCCCTGTTGTGATAGTTGGCCCCTGCTAAGGGATCTCTGTCCTGCTAGGATACTCAACAAGTGGAGAAACCCCCCCCCCTTTACTTTTAGTTCCTTTAAGAAAAAAAAAAAAGATACATGTCTGTATTTCTGAAATGAATTTAGCTTTGGAACGAGGAGAGAGACCGAGAGACGGCACATCACTTTTGTATCCTGCCTCCTGGCGGTGAGCGCAGTGACTTCAAAAACAACCACAACCACAAACCTCAGCTCATTTGCAGGAAGTGAAGTTTCCCCTTTTTCCTTGCCCTTCAGTGATCTGGATCTGGTGGCCCCTAAAATATTCTAACCTCCCCCCCCCCCAAGAAATCCTGTTCATGGACTTTTGTAATCGTAGCACTAGCAGGAAGTCCGTTTCATTAACAGAACCAGAATTATCTTCTTCTTCCAGGCCCATCCCAAAGCGGGGGGGAGACGGGGGCAGGAGATAGTAAGAGACGAATTGGAATCGCTTGTCCTTGAGATCCTGCTTCCCCAGACAGTCCCTTCTCAGTCAGGCTCCCATTTCCATGGTCGTCATGTTGGCATCTGGGTGGCCCATGCCGAAAGTACAGAAGCTGTATTCCGTTACGTGTGTGCGTGTGTGTTTGGCTTCTAGGGAAACAGCTCCGGGGAATGGCCCCTGATCTGCCTAAACTCATGAATTCTAACCATATCCCTTCACAGGAGCTGGAGATAACGGTTTAATAAAAACAATTCTGTATGTATGACTTTTTATTGTGCCCATCTCTGTGTTGGCAAACGGTGCGGTGGGGGAAACTGAGGGGGTGCTGATTTGGTGCAGCTCTTGGCCTGGGGCCTCTCTTATAAGGAAGCCAGTTCCAGTTTGAAAGGCGCTGTCTCTGCAAATGAAGCTGCCTGGTCTCTTGAGTTTAATGGTGCACGGTCATTCTTTACAAGCCAAGATCTCTTTTATGTCCTTATGAGAGGATAGCAAGCATTCATTCTTATGGATGGGTTGTGAGGGATCCATCTACTTGGGAAATCATTGATACCAGTATTTATCTAGCACTCTCTGGATAAGTTGAAGTGTGATTATGAAAATGTGGTCCAGCATCCTAGAAGTTTAGACTTAAAGAATCCACCACACAATTAGTTGAAGAGTTTCTGCTTCTGGAATGGGGGCAGAGAAAGCTGTACTTGTGAATAGCAAATCTCTAGGGTCATATACATAGAATAGCCATTATTTGGGACTGGTCTGCAGCATTGAGAAACTTGTATGTGATCATCTTGATCTGCCTTTGAGGCTTAATAAAAAATAGCTTTGTGATTCATTACTTATTATAAATAAACTTCCATGATTTAGACTAGGGAATGATGGCCCTGTTGTGACTTGTGGATATTATTCTGAGAGCTGAAGTTATAAACTTCACAAGTTATAAAGGGACCATTGTTCCCAACCTCTGACTTAGACTATGGTAGATAATGGTTAATTTTAGCAGAATTCATAGTGGGTTTTAATTGTTGCAGGTATTTCAGCCATGCAGGAGGAAGAGGAAGAATCTGAAGCAACTTCGCTGTCTCTACAAATGAAGCTGCCTGATCTCTTGAGTTTAATGGTGCATGGTCATTCTTTACAAACCAAGATCTCTTTTATGTCCTTATAAGAGGATAGAAAGCATTCATTCTGCTATCACCAAAGCAGCAGCCCTTGTGGTGGTTTGCCAGGGATATTACATAGTCCTCAACAATGGCGTAGCAACCAGTTGAAGTTACCATAGACCCGTCCAGAGATACTTATGACCCTATTCCAAAGTGCTATTGATCAGCCTGCTCCCCTCAGGTCATATGACCATATCTCAGGCCCACTAATTGTCCTCTATGGCTGTAGTGTGAGGTCACACATGACCACAAATGAGGTTACGCATTTGCCAGCCCGTAGAGAACCATTGATTTGCTTTTATGACTGCAGTGGTCACTTTTAAGTCATAACAGTTGCTTAATAACCACAAAATAGGTGATACAATGAGGTTGAGATGACCCAGATTGTTGAGGGCAATATGTTAACAGCTGTAAACCGCTCAGAACGTGCTGAGCGGTTTACAGTGTTACCATGGCATGGTATTTTGTCCAGGTGTGCCAAAGCCTCAATCTAGTTTCTGTAGATCTGTATCTACTCAATCTCCCATAACTTTGCATAAATATGTACATACAACTATGTGAGCAGTTTTGTATTTTTTGTCTCCGGAAAACTCCATTGCAGTTAATGCGACACAATCCATAAAAGTAAGGTTATCCAGAAGCATTACTTAGCTGTTCAGAGAGAAAGTTGTGCCGTGCCTGTTTCAAAAAGCAACGACTGTAATCCCTCACCCTTCCTGGAGGAAAATTCAGTTGAAATGCACCATGAATAAACCTCTGCGACAATTTGATGCCAGTCCCATGTTTATAAATTAACTAGCTCTCTACTGCTTCAGTTCTTTTTAAAAAACTTTGCAATTCCTTCATCATTAGATATTGTGTCTAGAAAAAATATCTTCCTAATATGTGACCAGACTCAGAAGATAGACAACTGCAAAATTACTGTTACTATTCTTATTCATGGCTGTACAGGAAAATTGTCTTTGCAGATAAAATGACATAATTTCCGCTGGAAATTTTTACCAACACGTGATATGACGTGCAATTAAAAACACAGGACAATTGATGGAAAACTGAACAGAAAACTAGAGCAGACGGCGCCTGCGCCCCTCGTTCAACGTTCATGGCGGCTCGGAATCTCATTGCTAGGAGCATGCGCAGATACAACTATTCGGTGGAACTCTTTGAAGGCCAGCCGCTTTTCAGCTTTGGAGAACGCTTTCTGCGATGCGCGTGCGCCATTTCTCAGCTCTTCTCTCTCCCCCCCCTCGAAACTGTCAATGATATTGCCTGAAACAAGTTAGAAGGATTTATGAGACCTGGCTCAGAGATTGGGCGCCGGAGACCTCCGCATTTCCCTTAAATCTTTCACTTGTCTGTGTTGAAAACAGCGGGCGGCATTTCTAGGCACGCGGCGGAAATAAAGAGTATGGATTTCGTGCAGGCGTTCGGAACGGCACGCTCTACGGGCAGGAGTCTTCAAACTGGACAGCTTTATTTTATTTATTTTGCCAAGCGATTATAAGATAACAGGTATAAGTATAAACATAGTTATGAATACATGACATGGATACATATAAGAAAAATAAAAAGAAACAATAGGACAGGGATAGTAGGCACTTTGGTGCGCTTATGCACCCCCCCTTTAAGACTTGTGGACTTCAACTCCCAGAATTCCTCCTCCAGCCATGTTAGCTCAGGAATTCTAGGAGTTGAAGTCCTCAAGTCTTAAACTTGCAAGTTGGAAGATCCCTAACTCTAAGGCAAGAACAATATTTTATTGTATAGTGGAATATAAAAGGAAGAAAATAAAACAAAAAATATATAACTCCTTGATGGAAGCTGGCTGGGAAGGTTGCAAATGGCAATCATGAGACTTGGGGTATCACAATTGTTGCAAATGTAAGCTGGTTGCCAGGCCCCCAGATTGTAACCATGTGGACATTGCAAGCACTGGTTGAAAGTCGTTTTTTCTAGCCCTGTCATAACTTCAAACAGTAGCTATGTGAGCGATTGTAAGTTGAGGTCTACTTTCATCTTTTCTAGTAGTCTTGACTTCCCATCTAAGAGAGGAGGAAAATAGGATAAGTTGCTACAGTATATTAATTTCTGCCCCAAGTGCTGGATGTAGTTGTCAATTACCAAATAGACAATTTTGTCATCCAAATGAGTCTTCCCCCAGCATCCGGTAGCCACAGAAACCACAATGCTTTTGTATCACTCTGAATACAATTTGCTGCAGGCATGCTGGACAAATATTTTGTAAGAAGAATTTGGACTTTTGATCCCGCACTGTTTGGCAAATCAAATTAAAATAAACATTTTTTTTAAAAAAAAACAATTAGCCAAGGCCTGACTGAGGGTGAAGATTTTAGAAATCCAGTGAGTTGCATACTATAAACAAAAACGATGACCAAAACAAGATTTTTCAACAAAGAACAACTCTTTTAATTTGTCATGCAGCAAATTACAAACAGGCAACCGTTTTCAGTTAACTTGTGGCATGGCTGGATGTACAACATGTAGAACTTTTAATTGCAGTTTGCATTGTGCAGACATTCTACCCCTGACCAGTGTTTTTAATAACTCTGTAACATCACCTGCTTCCAGAACAAACAAATTTAAACAACTATTTCAATCTACAGAATTAGAATTCTCCTGGACAGAAAACAGCTCTCTTTTTAAGCATGTGTACATCTGGGGAATTCAAAAACTTTCCTGAACAGGCCAAGCTGTATGAAGCCTGTCCTAGAATGAGATGTGTTTGCCCTTTCAGAAAAATAAACTACCTCCCCACTATATCAGACCAATACTTTAAGACAGGATCCCAGCAAGTAAGCAAGCGTTTGATTTCTCTGTAATAATAGAACTGCTTCATATAAAGAACACTGATTTCTCTGTAATAGGAGCTCTTCTTATAAAGGACAACTCACCAGTATTTCTCAACCTTGCCAACTTCTAAGCTGTGTGGACTTGCAACTCCCAGAACTCCTGGTTGGAGAATTCTGGTAGTTGAAGTCCACACATCTTAAAAAGTTCCAAAGGCTGAGAGACACTTCAGTGTGTATGAGCACTGAAAAGGGGTAAAGGCTTAGCACTGGCTTTCCATTTCTTAAGTTTCTACAGCCAAATCTTGCTGGGCCCTTCTGAAAAACATCATCATCGCCGCCGCCCTTGCTGGGCCCTTCTGAAAAACATCATCATCGCACTATGCCAAGCAATCTTTGCTCTTGCCTCAGTGTGTCCTATCGCAGGGCCGCTCCTGTTACTTTTCTCTCCGTTGTTTTTAAAGAGCGACAAAGGTGATTGGCCCTTCCTCTCCCCACATCCCAAAATCAATCTATCCCTCTTCCTCCTCTAATCCTCCGAGAAGGCTGCCAGGAGCAGCCTCTCTGCGTCTTCGGACAGTTCCACTACAGCTTCTTTTAGCAGGTTGTAAACTTTCTCCACTGAGATGGTGGCCTCTACATTGCTTCTTTGGCCCCAGTATGGCACATAGCTCCACGCCCAGCTGTTCCATGAGGGAGACTTAACTATGAGGTTGAGCACCTCGGTGGAGTGCATTGGCTGGGCAAAGCGACTTTGGATCTGTTCCTGAAGCAGGTGGACTGCTTTGCCAGTACACTGGGCTGTGTTCATGATAGATGTTTTATTCAGACCAAGGTGGATGCGGAAGCTGGTGATGATGGCCAGGAGCTTTTCAACTGCAGTCTCCTTGAGATCGTCCACAGAGGAGAGGCCAACTTGCAAGGTCTTCCCCCACACGTCCTTCATCAGCACTTTGCTCTTGAGCCTGACCAGCTGGGAGAAGACGGTCGGGATAACTCTCCTCAATGCCTTCCTCTTCCACTCAGAAGCCTGTTTCTGGAGTTCTTCCCGAAGGAGAGGGAGGTCGTAGGCTTCAGCGATGAAGGAGGAGACCAAGAAGACTGGACAGTCAACGCCATCGTTCTTCAGAGCTTCCACACATCTCTTCCGGATCTGTTCCTGAAGTTTCTCCTTCAACTCGGGTTGGTTTCCACCTTGGGCTTCCATGTCTACGTCTATCTTGTTCCTCACAAAGAAAGACTGTTTCCCTTCCGAAGCAATAATTTTGGCCAGACAGCTGTGGATGTGCTTGTAGCGCTCCGAGGCCACCAAGAGAAAGATGCTGTAGCGGCTGAGATCCAGGCGCTTCACATCATCCTCCCTCATTCCCACTCCTGGTAAATCCCACAGGAACATGTTAGGGACGGATGGGAATGGGTAGGCTGTGGCTCTCCTGGTTGTTTCCGCTACTCCAGTGGGGGCTGCTCCTGGCTCTTCAGGGCCTACTCTTCTCAGCGCATTGATCAGAGAAGAGTTTCCTGAGCCTGTTTCCCCAATCAGAGCTACATTCAGGTGGATTTGAGCGGGATCGGTCAGCGTACGCTGGATTACTATTGGGACTTCAATCAAGCTGTCGAACTTGCAAATGTCAAATAGCTCCTTGACCATCTTTTGACTCACTGCATGGAAGTCCTTCAGAGTTCCCTCTTGGTGCCTACAAAGAACCAAGAGCAGAAATATACTGTAAACACAATACATTGTCTTCCTATAGTCATTAGTTGCACTTAAAAAGGACAGTGAGAAGACAGCCAGGATACATTAAGGACTCAACACTCTGTCTTTCTTGGAGACTACACTGGGCATGTCCAATAATAATGTCCATGCTATCATAGGACTTTTCTCCGCTTTTGATGTTTGTCATTCTTTAATTTTTTTAAACCCTAATTTAATTTTTAATGTTAACATTATTTTTATACATTTTTTATCGGTTGTCACAGCTGGAGGATCAAGGCCCTCTCCTCCCAAGGAGACCACGTCTTTCCCTTATCCTCTCCTGAGTGCCCTAGGATGGAGAAGGGATGGGCCTGGGTCCTCTTCTGACTGCTCAGCTGGCCTCTGTCCTTCCCCAGCCTCCTCTACAACCTCAGGAGCCACGCTTCCACTCCCTGCTGGCTGTTCCTCCTCTCCCTGGGAGTCAGTCTCCAACAGGGGCATGACAGCTAAATTATAGGAGTTTTTTTCCTACTTTCCTTGATAATCTTCTGTTTTAGCACATTTATTTGAGTTCCATATGGAAAACAACTAAGGAAAAAAAGGACATTAGCTCGACAGGCTAATGTAAAAGGACAGAATGGCATTGTATGGAGATGCAAGAGATGGACACCTCTTCTTTTCCAGCCCTGCAAGAAAAGTAAAAAAATGTTCTGATCTAAAGTCAGAAACCCCCCCTCCCCCCGCTTGACCCCTTTTTTTTAACCTTTTCAAGTTGAGCACTTCTCCTTCCAAACTATCCTCGAACCAAGCAAAATCATATCTCTCCGTCTGCAGCCCAGACACTAGAAAGAGCTTCTTGGCCTCCAACCCGTCCTTGGTCAATGTCTCGGACAACTCCTTCCGGATCTGGTTCATCTGCTCTGCAGGATTGTGTCTGTATTGAAGGCGCCTTCTAGCTGTGTGCAGATCCAGGTCGATCTTGGTGCGAACCACAAAGAAAACTTTCTTCCTTTGCTTGATTGCCTTAAGGACTTGCAGATGGACGTCTGTGAAGCCCCTGGTTCCCACCACCATCACAAAGCAGCTAAATTGCTCTAGGTCCCCCAGCTTCTTGAGATAGACAGCTGGTTTCTCGGTGGCCTCAAAGCCAGGTAGATCGTGCAAGACGAGGTGAGGGAAGGTGGGATGGACGTGGACCTCTGCAGAGAGTGTGGGTTGTTGAGCTTCCCGGAAGTAAGCAAAAAGGTTGGTCACTGGGCTGGGCTTGCTCAGGAGAGCCTCAACCAGCATGGTCACCCCTGCGCGGTGCTCTCCCAGGATCCCAACATGGACCTTGAAGGAGTTCAAGAAATCCAGCAGTTCCTGGATTTGAGAGGCAGCTGCGACGGAGTTCTGGGCCAGATATTGAACCTTGCGGTTCTTCAGCTCTGCTTCGTTGAAATAGGGAAAGCTGGCCATGGCTGAGCTGCAGGAAGAGAAGAGAGGAGGTGAGTGCTGCCCAGGCAGGAACCATCTGGTGGGAATCCAGGCTTCACACAACCACATATCACAGGTGTTTCTCAACTTCGGCTGTTTTAAGACTTGTGGACTTCAACTCCCAGAATTCTGGCTGGGGAATTATGGGAGTTGAAGTTGCCAAGACACAATCATGCTCCAGCCACATCTCTGCTTTCCCACGACTAACATCGCCCTGCGCAGGCCTTCCAGGACCACAAGCGTCATGCTTGACAAACAGAGGAAAATCCCTATTTTTAAGGATTTCTGCCTGTTCCCCGCCACCCGGTAACTCACCCCCCATCAAAAGCCACTGGGCAATGGGGTGGAGACTGGGGAGGGGCGGAGGGACATCCCCCCCCCCAAGGAGGCCCTGCTTTGTCTTTTGCCCGGTGCCTCCACTCCTTCCTTCCCTCCCCGGTTCAGCCCACGAAGGGGAGGAATCGAAAGCTACCGCATCCTGACCGCGCCTTGAGGGGCTTTGCTATATTTCGGGCGACCATGAGGAAAGAGATTTTTTTGGGGGGATAAACAGTTTAAGTTCTTCCTGCCCGTTGTGTGTGTTTCGCGGGGAGGGAAGAGGTCATACAATAACAGAGTTGGAGGGGACCTTGGAAGTCATCTAGTCCAACCCACTACTCGAGCAGGAGAGTCTATTCCGAATATTAGCCTCTACCTAGGATCGAACTGACAAGCCTCCCGATTGTGAGGAGGAAGTTCCGCCTCTAGGCCACCGGAGCTGCCTTCCTGGATTTCACGCCCCCTTCCACCTTTCCAGGTGACCCCCCCACCCACCTGCAGCCCCCCTCCCCTTTCTCTACATCCCCGGATTGGCGCGGGAAAGAGCCGCTCACCTGTCCTCCAGGAGCCGCTTCGCCTCCGTCTTAGGCGGGGTGGGGTGGCGAAGAAGAAGATCCGCGGCCAACAAGGGCAGTCTGGGCAGTCCTGCTTCCCCCCCCCCCCCCCGCTCCCCGCGGGCCGAGGGTCCCCCTCCCCACTTCTTCTCTTGCTCCAGCGGACGGTGCGCGCGATCCAGAAGCCTTGTTTACACTTTCACTTCCCCCCTTCTCTCCCCGCATCAGCCCTGGTTCTCTGCTCGCACCGCGGCGCCGCAAAACCGCCCCTTCTTCTGACGCGCCGGGGAGGAGGAGAGCGGAGCCCGGCAGAGGCGAAGCGAGAGCGGCCGGAGGAAACCCCCCACCCACCCCGGGAGACCGAGCGAAAGGGGAAGGGTCGCCGGACGCTCCTCTGCCCCTGGGAATCCGGCCTGCCCTGCGCTGGACCACCGACCCGCAAGTAGGTGGGGGAGGAAGGAAGGAAGGGCGGTGTGTTTGTTTGGTTTGTTTTGCAACGGCCGGATCATGCAAACGGGCCCCCCTCTCCCTGCCCGGCTTGGCCCCTCGTTTCGGGCTACCCTAAACCGCTCCTGCTGCGAGGCGTCTTTCTGCAAGCCCCAGATTGCTGAGCTCTGAAAATCTGGACAGCAAAGCTGGCTGGGGAATTCTGGGAGTTGAAGTCCTCCAGGCTTAAAGTTGCCAAGGTTGGAGACTCCTGACGTAATTCCCCAGCTAGCATGCAAACCAGGAAAAACAACAACCTGGTCTAGCTTGTTAAAACACCAGGCTACAAACTAGGAAACTGTAGTGCTGCCTCTGATAGGAAAACCACCTTCCAGATCTGCCATGTCCTGCTTGCATCATGGCCCGATTTGGAAACATTGTAATGTAATTTGTTGGTCTTGTTGAGCCATGAAAAACAGAAAAAGCATGAACAACAACAAAAAAGGAACAATAAGCACTTTCCTGTAAGGGAGGTGAACATGTACCCATCCCGATTTTTATGGGCACACAGTGAAATTAAACAAAATTATTATTATACGCTTGGCCTGTCGCCAATTGTGCTGGATGTGATAATTGATACTTGCGACCGAGTGCTGCTTAAAATATTTATAGCCAAATGTAGGTTTCGATTTTAGCCTAAAAAGAGACATTTCTCCTTCTTTGACCTTTGTCTTTCTTTCTTTAAAGGTTTACCACCTGCTGAGAAGAAAAGTTACTCTCTTTGTCAACACCAAACATGTCCGTGAAGACCCCTCCAGGTTCTGCTCTGGGTTCCCCCGATTGCGGGGACGTTTCTATCATCTTCGTGGGGAAATCCGACGTTGGGAAATCGGCTCTTCTTAATGCCGTACGAGAGATGACCGAAGATGATGTCGGATCAGCCCCCGTGGGGACTGCAGTGAAATCAGAAAAGCCCATCATGTACCCTGACCCAACTTACAATAATCTACTATTGTGGGAGCGGTCGATGGAGGGCAAGGGCCACGCGGATCAATGGATGAGGGAGGCCGAACTAATTGTGTTGGTGACTGACAACAAGTTTGAGGATTCTCATGGCCGCCTTGTGTTGGAGGCCCGGCAAGCTGGCAAAAAGGTCTATTTTGCCCGGACCAAGGCTGATCTGGACCTTCACACTCTCAAGCGGTTGATGGGGCAGCGTTACGATCGGTCGGAAGTCCTCCGGGCCCTCCGGGAGGCGTGTACCGAATCTCTGGGGACCCTCCCTCTCGTGGATCCCTTTGTATACCTGATCTCTGCTTTTGAGCCTGGTGCCCTTGATTGCCCCCGGCTGCGGGAAGATTTGCTGAAGGACCTGCACCAGTATGAAAGGTTGGTATGACAGCTGGCCAGCAAAAAAAGTGGAGTTGCTCTCAAATGAAGGCGAACACAGATAATCCTCGGCTTACGACCACAATTGAGCCCAACATTACATGAGACGTTCGTTAAGTGAGGTTTTGTTCCTTTTCACGACCTTTCTTTGCTGCAGTTGAATCACTGCAATTGATAGGTGGTTAACTTGATGGTTAAGGGAATCTGGCTTTCCCACTGACTTTGCTTATCAGAAGGTCACTGTTAGGATTCCAACAATCGCCCTAATTAAATCATGATTCTCGAGCCAAACTTCAAAAAACTTCAAAGGATTAATTAGAAGCAACATACTGGCACTGCCCTATATGAAGCCAACTCTGGCATACATAATTTAGTCACCTGTGACCCTGTTCCCCCCTCCCCTCCCCAGTTTCTCATAAACCAGTTTCTCCAATTGAGTACATTCACGGGCTGGGTGTCATCATTCACGTCCTCCAATTAAAGATATTCGCGGGCAAAAGTTCTGGTAGTTTAGTTACAATCTTTTAAAGAGAAGAGTTGGAATGTACTTTCGCTTTCAAACTGCTGCACTGCTCTTCCAGATTTCCTTCCTCCACGCCCCCCCCTTTTTATGGCAACCACTAAAACAGGAATCTTTTATGAGTTGACAGTTGCAAAGGCAGATCACATGACCCCCTCGGGACGCTGCAACGGTCACAAAGATGAATCAAGTTGCCCAGCATCTGAATTTTGATCACATAATCATGGGGATGCTGCAAAAGTTGTCACTTTGAAAAACGGACCTAAGTCACTTTTTTCGGTGATGTTGTAATTTTGAACGGTCACTTAATGAACTGTTGTAAGTTGAGGACAACTCAGGATAATATTGCAGGATACAATCTGGGTCAGTGATAGGGACCAGAGGTTTTTGTCTTCTCGTTTTCAGACACGTGCTGGAGCCCATCTTTAGGGAACTTCTCTTTTTCAGAAAAATGGCATGTTTTGTAGAGAGAGAAGTTCCCCGAAGATGGGTGTGATAGCCCAGGATGGGCAACAAAATAAACACAGTCACAAAAACAGGTGAAGCCCCTTTTTATTCCTTCACTTTGCTTCAAAGCTCCAAATCTCCTTGACTGGA
This sequence comes from Hydrophis major, assembly GCA_033807585.1. Taxonomy (NCBI): domain Eukaryota; kingdom Metazoa; phylum Chordata; class Lepidosauria; order Squamata; family Elapidae; genus Hydrophis; species Hydrophis major. Next base: position 5,920,786 of record CM066336.1, read on the forward strand.
GACAAAAAACTCCCCCACAAGCAGTTACGAGGAGGAGGAGATGCCATTTAAACTAAAAATGCCTATAAATTATAAAGAGTAAAAACAACTCAAACCTCACTGAAGCAATTGAGGGAACCAGGCAAGATAAGGGCTTGAAGACGTCCACAGATATCGGGAACACACACTGGGAAGGACGCCAAACTCAGAGAGGAAGACAGACTAGATTTATTTCCACACGTTGTTTCCACCATTGGCCCATACGCATGTCTGTCCTTTTAGCCAGTTCTTACAGCTGCAGCCCATGAAGAGGATCAAGGCCCTTTCCTCCCCCATAGACCACACCATTCATGTCTCTCCCTTATCCTCTCCTCCCATAGTGCCCTAGGATGGAGAGGAGATGGGCCTGGGTCCTCCTCCGACTGCTCAGCCAGCCTCTGCCCTTCCCCAGCCTCCTCCACAACCTCCGGAGCCACACTTCCACTTCCTGCTGGCTGTTCCTCCTTTCCCCTCACGAGTCCGAAGGAGAGAAGTTCTAGCTAGAGAGAAGGGCTCCAGCACAAGTCCGAAAGCTCAAAAGACAAAATCTCTGGTTCCGGTGACCAACCCAGATTAGATCCTGGAATTGCTTTTCCGAGATCTGGTCAAAAGCTCTAATACTCTTTTAACATCCTCCTATTTTCCATAGCTGATCCCCCTGGATCACTTTCCCAGGTTAATATTTTGGAGGTCGAGAAAGGGAGGATGGAAACACCAGTGCCTACATTCAGAAGACTGCTGAGTCTGGTTTACAAACATTGCAATTACTGTAGTTGTCAGGGTAGTTGTTTGTTTTTGTGTTAGCTTGCTGTGTGGTGTCCTTGGTGCTCTGAACTTGTTTGTTTGCAAATATTTCGTTATGCAACTAATGTCAACAGTGTGAATAAGTGTGGTGTTTGCTCCCTGTTTGTATACAGTACAGATAGTCTTTGACTTACGACGGTTGCATATTGACTACTCCAAGTTACAGTGGATTCTCTCCAATAGGGACTTATGACCTGGTTCTGAAGTCCTGACAGTGAATGTGACTGCATTTCAGCCACTCAGCAACCAGTCTGCATTCATGGTTATTTGCAGTGGTCACATGACTGAGATTTATGTTTTTGCCCCAAATTGGTGTTCACTTGTGGTTTGGTCGTAAACAATGGCTTCCCTTAATGACCTCTGCAAAAATGGTTATAAAATCAGTTCAGTCATGTGATGACTTCCTTTAAGATGATTGAAACTTACAACTGTATTGGGCAGGCTCCATTATTGTCATAAGTCAAGGACTACCTGTAACTTGTTCTGCCAGGGTTGATGGGCATAGTTTTTCTCCTCGGAAGTTCCTTCATTGAGCTATTGGTTTCTACTTAATTGCCTGGAATTAGTCCCTGCTTATCTGGGTGTTGTTGCCGGAGAAGGAGGATGTATTCTGGACTTTTTGTTTCCTTCTTAGCCTCTTCTTGTCTCTTTCATGTGGGTGTGTAAACATGATTGATCTGCAATGTTGGGATGTCATGTGGGGAGGTTACCTAACATAATGAAATGTCTGAAAGCAAATAACCAACTCTGAGAACACACAAAGATTCCATGGTTCAACCCTGAGCTGCAGAGATTCAGTTCTATTAGCTTATTAGGAGCCTCTATGGCACAGAGTTTCGAGTGCAGTACAGCTGGCTGCCTGCAGTTTGGCAGTTCAAATCCCACCAGGCTCAAGGTTTGACTCAGCCTTCCATCTTTCGGAGGTGGGTCAAATGAGGAGCCCGATTGCTGGGGGCAAGAGGCTGACTCTATAAACCGCTTAGAGAGACCTGTAAAAGCACTATAAAGCTGTAGATAAGTCTAAGTGCTATTGCTATTATTGACTTATATAAATTAAGAATCCTGCCCAGTGGTGGGATTCAAATAATTGAACAACCGGTTCTCTGCCCTAATGATTTCTCCCAACAGCCAGTTCACCAAATGGCTCAGAAAGTTTTAACAACCGGTTCTCCCAAACTGGTGCGAATTGGCTGAATCCCTGATTCAGACCACTGATTCTGCCCCATGGGGCAAATTTTGGAAACTGATTGTGGACAACATGGATGTTTCTGTTTAGATATCAAAGTTAATCATTCTGAATTAGATGTATTTTTCTTGAGTAGAGGTAGCCCTCAACTTACAATTCAGCCCCAGAGTCCTGTCGCTAAGACAGGCAATTGTTACGTGAGGTTTACCCTCATTTTTGTCACCTTTCTTGCCACAGTTGCTCAGTGAATCACTGCAGTGGATGGCCGTTAAGTGCATCTTGCTTCCCCATTGTCTTTGCTTGTCAGAAAGTCACAAAAGGCGATCGTGCAACAGTCATAAATACGAGTCAGTGGTCAAACATCTGAATTCTAATTGCCTGGCCATGGGCATGCTGCAATGGTTGTGTGAAAAATGATCATGTCACTTTTTTCAGGGCCGTTGTAACCTTGAATGGTCACTAAACAAACTTGTAAATCGAGGACTACCCGTCTGTTAAACAAGACCAAATCATCTATACTTCCTGTTTTAGAGAGCCTACTGTATTTTCCAAAGAACTTATGATGACCCGGGGCTTGACACAAAAATAACACAGTCACAAAAGTAGAATAAATTCCCTTTAATGCCTCCAACTTGGGCCTCAATATCCAATTATCCTCGACTTGATATCAAACTCTTCCAAAAACAGTCTATGAAGAGAGTAAATGCAGTCTGACCCAAAAGTAAAAATAATTAGACATAAAAAAATAAACACAAACCACACTGGAGTTATTAACATGGCAGGCCAGGATGATAAATTGCAAACTTCCACAAGATGACGCAGCAACCACAGCTGGGAAGACACCAAAACCCAGATAAGCCTTGACCAAGATAAAACACGCTTTGCTTCCAGCAAAGAGCCATTTAAAATGCCCCACTTATATCCTGTTCTCCCAGCTGCAATTAATGAAAGGGATCAGGGCCTTTTCCTTTCCCATAAGCCACATTGCTCCCTTCTCTATGCCCTAGGATGAAGAGGGGTGGCCCTGGGTCTTCCTCTGAATGCCCAGCCGGGCTGTGCTCTTCCCCCGTTTCTTCCACAGACACCAAAGCAACACTCCCACACCCTGTCAGTTCCTCAATCTCCCCTTCAGAGTCAGACTCCAACAAGGGCATGACAGGACTTTTCAATGCATATTTTAATGTTTCCTTGTTTGCACCTGTGTTTCCCCAGTTTCCATGGAACACTGGGTTTTAATCCAGGTTCTCCATCCATAACATGGACTGTTCCTCATATCTTTCCACAGGGTGCAGAAGCCCACGCACCTCAGCTTCGAAGAGTTCAGCGAGAAAGAGATTGCTGAGATCCAGGAAGCCTACGAACTCGGGGGCCTCTCTGAAGTGGTGACCCGAATCCAGGGCAGTTTGGAAACCATCTGGAATGCCCAGCTGGATATTGCGATCACCGGAGAATCGGGTGCTGGGAAATCCACCTTTGTTAACGTCTTGAGGGGCATGACTGATGAAGAGGAAGGGGCGGCCGCGACAGGCGTGACAGAGACTACAATGAAGCCCACGGCATATCCTTATCCTGGGCACGCCAACATGGTCCTCTGGGATCTCCCTGGTATAGGAACACCCAACTTCCGGGCTGATAAATACTTAGAGATGGTGGAGTTTTCCCGTTATGATTTCTTCATCATCCTGGCTTCCGAACGATTTAAAGAAAACCACATCCATTTGGCCCAGGCCATTGTCCAACAGGGAAAGCAGTTCTACTTCATACGTACCAAGATCGACAATGATTTGGAGGCCGAGCGGAGGAAGAAGAACCCGCCCACCGAAGCCCAAGTTCTGGAGGTGATCAAAAAGGATTGCCAGAGCAAACTTTCCAAGGCTGGGCTGAGTGATACCAAAGTGTTCCTTCTCAGCAATTTTTACCTCGAGAAGTTTGACTTCCAGGCTTTTGAGGAAACTCTGGAGCAAGAATTGCCCACTCATAAGCAGCAGGCTTTTCTCTTGTCCCTGCCCAACGTCTCCACGGTGATCATCGAGAAGAAGAAGAAGGTCCTTCAACGGGAGATCTGGAAGGTGGCTTTGATTTCCAGCTTGGTAGCTGCTGTCCCTTTGCCGGGCCTGGCCTTCACCTGTGATGTAACCATTTTGCTCAAGAAGTTGTCCAGTTACCGGCAAGACTTCGGCCTCGATGCCGCCTCTTTATCCCGTCTGGCTGAACGGTCTGGGAAGTCCATGGAGGTCCTGAGAAAAGAAGTACACAGCTGTCTAGGCCGAAGCATCAACAAGGATGTGGTGATCAGTTTGCTGGGAAAGGCCACTGGGACAGGCCTGATGGTGGCCAACTTTTTCCTCCATCGGTTCCCAATTTATGGAGCTCTGGCCTCTGGCGGTATCTCGTTTCATACCACCTACTCCATGTTGGGACAGTGCCTGGAAGAGCTGGCTGCCGACTCCCAACGCGTTCTTATGAAGGCCTGTAAAAATGAGGTCGGATGTGGCTAAGATGGCTTATCTCTCCAACAACAGTTCCCATCCTTCTCAGCTGGTCCAGCTTTTGGTTGCAGTGGGAGGACTTCCCTTGTTCCCATTTCTGATCCTCCCTGGATCTTGTCACGGAGGCTTCCGTCCCTTAGCTTCTATCACTATAACAAGCTACTTTCAGCATTGCGGCCTGTAAAATCTTGAGGACTAGGAACAAGCGTTTTGCTTTGGCTTCGATGTTCTGGAGACAAGATTTAGATGCACCACTTTGCCTGAAAATCAGCCCTACGGTTATTTATTATTTGAAATGTATTGTCCCTCTCTCTTCTGGCATGGACATACTGAATTTGAATGAAATTTAAGGTTTTTGTGGCAGATTTCTTCCCTAGCCCTAGGGTGACTAACCAAAAATGGGGAAGGAGGAGGGAAAAGGAGGGGCGTAATATCCAATCATATTTTCCAGAGATAGATCTCCAATGGGAAGGCTTGGTTGAAGCACAAGGTTGAATTTAAGATTTCCCTGAGGGTGATTTATGGTGGCACTTCCTTGGCTGGCCACGAGAGGGAGGTGCTGTTTATTTATTGAAATAAAAAAAATATATAGGTCGTGTGGCTGGCTGGGGAATTCTGGGAACTGATGTCCACACTTGAGGATGCAAAACAGTGATCTAGAAGACACATTGAATTGCAACTGGTGTGTGTCAGTGGAGGTGTGTGTATGTGCATCAAATGTATATAAAATTGCATGCTGTGCAAAGGATCAAACAAGACTTTTTCCCTCTCTGTTTCTTCCCATGCTGTAGAAATATTCCCCAAACGCCATTAATAAAAAGATCTCAGAGAGATCAAATTATGTCTCAATTCTTTGAAGTGCCATCCCATGTGGACACCATTGGAGCCGTTTAGTCATGCCTCCTACATCAGGGGTCTCCAACCTTGGCAACTTTTAAGACTTGTGGATTTCAACTTCCAAAATTCTGGGAGTTGAAGTCCACAGGTCTTAAAGTTGCCCAAGTTGGAGAGCCTTGTCCTAGATGGTAAACCTATCAGGGACTGAATGCACTCATTTTACTGTTTCCTTGTAGGGTGAGGGTTAGGAGAAGTATGAAAAATTACACTGCTGCAGCTTGAAGGCGGCAAGGATTTTGGCAATGCAACCTTGGGGGAATTAGTTAGGGGACCCCATAAATAGGCTGTTGGTTAAAGCTCAACTGAGCAGTTAACTCTTGCCCGTCTTAAATCAGATTTATATCTGCTCCTAAGCCAAAGAAAAATTAAAAAAAAATCTTTCTAAAGCAAATCCCAGTCCCAGAAGGATGGTGTTATTTTGAAGAGCGGCTGCCAAGAGTTGAGGTTGGACACCCCTGAGATAGAATATGCTTCTTGGAAGCACCCAGGCCATGTTTGTAACTGCACAGCGTTGCCAACTCACCTTAAGCCTCGGAGGAGAAAAGCAGATCGTCAGATTATTAAACTGAGACAAAAATAGAGCAGGGATGTCAGAAGGGAGGAGTACCTGATCTCTACATTATATAAGAGCACAGATTTTAGAGCCAAAGTGGAAAACTTCCTAGGCCTTGCACAATTTATGGGTCAAAAATATTTCCTGGGCCTGGGACAGGGGTGGGCTACTACCGGTTCGCCCCAGTTCAGGCAAACCAGTAGCTAATTTTATGGCTGGTTCATCGAACTTGTAAATCCCACCCCTGGCTGGCCCAAACTGCTCCTCCCCTCCCAGGAGTCTCCACGTGGCCCATTTTGCATGCCAGGTAAGTGCAGGGCCCAAGTGGAGGCTCGGGACGGTGAAAAATGGGCCTCCTGGAGGCTCCAGAAGGTCAGAAATGGGCTTATTTCCAGCCTCCATAGAACCTCCGGAGCCCGGTAAGGCCATTTTCACCCTTCCGAAGGCTCAAGGAAAGCCTCCGGGGTCCAGGGAGGGTGAAAATGCCTCCCCCTCATGGTGCAGGATGCCGATTAGGTCCTGCCCACCATGGCTAAAAGTTGCTAAAATTTTTGAAGCCCACCCCTGGCCTGGGATATGCATCACACTAAACCATTGCATGACAACAGGGTTCCGATTTCCTCGGGTTATGCCATCATCCATGGTTTACAGGCCACAGGAGTTGTGTTCATTCAAGACCCCCAAACTAAACATGTCACATGGTGGTTTAGCGCAATAGTGTGATGTATTCAGAGGATTGCTAACTGCCATGGATTTGGTAAATTACTCGCGGCCCAAGGCTCTGATCCAGAGCTGTCAGGATTACAACAACTTATTCTTCGTGCAGAAGAGCAACGCTTACTTTCCAACCATAGCATGACTCAAAGCAGGCAATAGTTCAGAGAGTTCATTGTGATCTTAACTTGTGGAAGTTGCTTGGACTGGAACCGGAGACTTGTATTGACATCCTAATACATAAGATTCTTCAATTTGGTGGTGTTATGGACCCAACTTCCGTCACTTCACATTTCGAGATGGAATTCTGACCAACCATAAAGATCTTGGGATCTGGTGGGATTGGAGAAGACTCCCAGATAGACACTGGCTGGATTCACACAACCTATTTAACCTTACACTCCAGAGAAGAAAGTGTACTTGTTTTCTCCTAATATGCTGTGGTCAAGCAAAACCATGGGACGGTTTAAATGTAATACCTGGTTTATTTATTTACAACTATTTGAACTGTATGTTTCTTACTCACTAGATTCTAAGTCACTCTGCTTCACTAAATGACACCAGACTGGTGCTTAAGACAGCACGTAGCTTCTTGGGCCAAGCTGAATCACAAATGACTCGCCATCAACCGTTTTAACCCAGTTGAGATACGTTATCTGAACCTCAACCTCCTTGCGTTAAAATTTCAAACAACTAGTTAAAAGTTAGGTTTCGAGAGAACATGCTGTCAAATTGAAATTAAAGACTTCTAGGAGTTATTCTGGAGAAGATTTGAACCTCAGTAGAGAAGTTGAAGGGGCCAAGATTGATGGACTTTTACAAGATTTCTTTCTTGCTTGTTGGCCAAACGGTCGAGGGTGTTGCAATTTAACTGCCTGGGTTAAATTGAAAATACAGTGTCCTGTGGTCTAACTGAACATGAAGGTTGACTCAGCTTTCCATCCTCCTGAGGTTGGTAAAATGAGGATACCGACTGTAGGGGTGAGGGGAGTCATTGGTGCGCTCTGAGCTTGCTTGTTTTCTTGCAGATGTTTCATTCCCCTAGCTAGGTAACAATATCAGTGCTACTTAAGGAGTGGGGTTTGCTGTCAGTTTATATTCTGGTGGCTTACCTGTCTGTGTTGGTAGGCTTGGTCTTAGAGAGGTTCTTTGGGTAAGGCTGTTTACTGTTGGCTTGCTAGCACTTTCTTAATTGGGATATTATTTATTAGATTGTTGATCTGATCTTAACCTTGGAGTTAATCCTTGGAGTTTTATATATATATATATATATATATATATATATATATATATATATATATATATATATATATATATATATATATATATATATATATATATATATATAAAAGCAAAATACCACTCACGCATCATCACAAAACCATAAAACCTACAAACTTGAAATTTGGCAGTATGTTCCTCTTGGCATCTAGGTGCTTACCGAGAAAGGATTTTTTGAAATGACCATCAGAGCATGAGTATTTTGTATATTATTATTCACACGTTCTGAGGCTAAGGAGGTCTACTCCCCTTCCCCACCCGAAAAGATATCTGTTCCAAATGCCCAGCACAAGCAGAGGAGAGGAGTTTCAGCTTCAGTTTTACTTTCACAGCAGCAACCTGCTTTAGTACAGAACAGTTGAGCTAAGCCACGCCTGGGCTCCTTGCTGTCTCCTTGCTCACACAGCAAATACTGTTTCAGTTTCCAAACAGCCCTCAACTCTCTCACACACTGACAGGATGCTAGTTAGATGAATACCGATGGATGCTGGTAGGCAGAGGCAGAATTTATTTTCCTCCCCAAAAACTAAGCATGACCACATAGTTACGTAGTGAAGCACAGGTATCGAGCTAGTAAAATGTATACTCCTTGGTCAAGGGAAAGCAGAAAATGGAAGAGACGGGATTGAGCTATGAGTGGAGTTTCACCCAAATCGAGAGGGCTCTTTTGAAAGGGTATTTTAAAAAATAGGAACAAATTATTGTGGCATTGAATTTGGATTATTCATTGAACACTGAGGAAGCAGGAAACTCCACCCCTCTGCCTATCCTTTCGAAGGAGGGACAATCCAACTGTCCTCCTAGGCTTGGCCATATTTCAGTAGGGAATGCATTCCAGGAGATCTTTTTGCCTCATCAAGATCATCAGCTGCTGGTAAGATAATACAAACAGGTGGATTTCCAAATCACTTTCTGTAGTTTCTTCTTTCAAGCAACCTGAAATGCTTTCTGGTTTTAAGCCTTTGAATGTCTTTTCTTAGAGGTTGTTTGGATGTATTTGATCCTGGTTTTTTTTTATAAGGAATGGTGGATAGATGGAGATGAAGGAGATTAAGGGTGGTTTGTCTCCAGCAGAAAAGTAACGAGGTCAGTTTTGAAACTCTTATCATCTTTCTCCTCACTCTTCATGGACAATTAATTTGCTATAGACCAGGAGTCTCCAAACCTAGCAACTTTAAGATTTGCGGACTTCAACTCCCACAATTCCACAGCCAGCTGGCTGGGGAACTCTGGGTGTTGAAGTCCACAAGTCTTAAAGTTTGGAAACTCTTGATATAGCTCTTACTGTCAAGATCCTGGGGCAGAATATGGCCCCATCCAGTAGATACTCATTCTGGAAATCGATTATGGACAAATTCCTTGTCTCTGAAGCACATTATAATTTACTACGTTTCCCTCTTCTCTGATAGTGTGACTGTGATGGATAAAGGGTCTATTACAATCTTCATTTTTTGTCTTGGGATGGGTAAGTTCAAATTATTGCTCTATCTCTCTCTTCTTTAGTTTATTTTTAACTAAAATTGTCTGGATGGTTTATAAAATAAAGGTGAAGATGAAATCTTCAGGTTGAGATTGCATTCTGAGGATGTCATGGTATGGAAGAAATTTCCAGGTGCCTCCTTCCATCAGGAAGTCCCAAAGGTGCTTTTTTCAAAAAGCAACTTGGACTTTTGGTTTTCCTTGAAGACGTTTTGCTTCTCCAAGAAGCTTTTTCAGTTCTATTTTTTTTGAAAAAGTTTTATTACTATTTTTAGACAAACATAGACAAACACAACATAAAAACATCAAGCCATCTTCCACATATGTACATACAGTGTGTCGGTTGGTTTACAAATTATTTTGTGGATCCAGTTCATAGTCATCACTTACAATTAAAGAAGCTTTTTCAGTTCTGACTTCCGACAAAACTGAAGAAGCTTCTTAGATGAGAAGCAAAATGTCTTCAAGGAAAAGCTAAATCCAGTTGAAAAAAAGCACCTTTGGAACAGCCATGACCGAAAATCTCCATAGATATTCCATTAGGAAGGTTTCTGCAACCAACCAGGCCTTAAATCAAGGGTCTTCAAACTTGGCAAGTTTAAGACTTGTGGACTTCAAATCCCAGAATTCTTGACCTAACATGACAGGAGGAGGAATTCTGGGAGTTGAAGTCCATCAGTCTTAAAGTTGTAAAGTTTGAAGACCCCTGCCTTAAACATTCAGTGAGATGCCCCATATATACAAAGCAGCATTTTCTGTATCAAGTTCAATATAAGAACACAGGAAACATAATTCATATTAGTCAAGTAAACACTCTGCTGGTTTATGGATTATTGTAATGCACAAACTGGAAAAAAAATGATTATTTCAATGGTTAGCTGAACTTTATTTGTACTAAAAAGCAAAAAATCATAGTACAATTGGGTAGAATTGAGAACAAAGGGGAAAAAACTAGGCGATTAACAAATTGAAAATATTTTAAAACAAAAAATTCATTCAGAGGACAAAGCATAGAGCAGATCTAAGACATTAGATCTATTAATGCAATCAGGGAACCATTGAAGAATTTTTAAAAAAGAAACACAAATCAGCTTGGGGAAAATGAATTAATTAATGGCCAGATAATGAATGGTCTTCCGGCAATAGCTATGCTTCTTGTCATTTCAGCAACCACAAGCCTAGGAGGTATTTCTATTTTAGCTCACTTCCCCAGGAAACTTATTGTGTGAACCAAACCTAACCACTTTTTCCTCAGAGGATGAGAAAATAATGTCCTAAAACAGTGTTTCTCAATCTTGGCAAATTTAAGAAGTATGGACTTTAACTCCCAGAATTCTTTGCGCTGGCTGGGAAATTCTGGGAGTCAAAGTCCACACGATTGAGAAACATTGTCTTAAAATGTTTTGTAAATATTTCCAGATACAATAGATCTCACGAGAAAGCCTGCACGACAGCTTATTTATTTGTATTTATCTATTTATAAAATTGATTTGCCACCCACCTCTTAACCAACAACTCTGAGAGGCTAGATCAGGGGTCTCCAACCTTGGCTCCTGGAAGCCTGGCGGACTTCAACTCCCAGAGTTCCACAGCCTGTGGAATTCTGGGAGTTGAAGTCCACCAGGCTTCCAGGGGCCAAGGTTGGAGACCCCTGGGCTAGATGCACAATTTTGCAGCACGTCCTCTGAATTTTATCACCGCTTTAAGATGGCTGTTGCAGTCTTCCAAATTGGCGTGGTAGGAAAGTATGGGGAACTGTCATTCCTAAAATTCTGAGTTTAGAAAGACTCGGGATTACCCAGGGCAGATAATGAAGAACCGAGCCAGGAATTCTTGCAAGTCCAGTCCTTTGGAAAGATAGTGAAATTCCCTTGTTAGGTGGAATGTCGATTCTTTTTCTTCAGCTAATAGCTTGGAGTGCCATAAGTGCTTAATTAACAAAGGGAACTGCTCCCAGGCTCCAGTGGAAGTTTGCAGACCCAACCAAGATGCCTGTTTCACAATGATCAAGAAGTACCATGGATGTAAGTCTTGTTCTTCAAAGGGTTGTGTCTGTGTGTGGGGAACTCTAAAGTTGGTTTTGTGACTCCTGGGGTCTGCCTGAGGAGATTTCAGATCTTCCTCCTAGGGCTGAGAGAAAAGGACTAGTTTAGGGTCATCCAGCTGGCTTCATGACAGAGTAGAACTCAATCCATCAAAACAGCTGGAAGGGATCTTGGAGGAAGTCCAACCTCCTGCTCAAACAGGACACTGTATGTACCATTTCTTTTTATAAAAAAGTTTTTTTATAGATATATTTACAACAATTCCATCTTTCATTTAAACAGTGTTATCTTGTGCTTACAATTATAATTAACATACTTTCCTTACCAAAATAACAGTAATTGCTTTTTCTTTATATGCCATTATCACTTACATATTTTATCTTTATAACAATCTTAAATTTATTTCTCTATATATTCATCTTCTCACTTTTAGCTTATTACTTTATTTTCCAACCATTGATAAAACAGACCCCGTACCATATAGTATTCAATTTCTTCTTTTTCTTTAATTGCCAATGTTAATCTATTCATTTCTGCACATTCTAATATTTTCTCAATCACCTTTTCCTCTGTTGGATTTTTTTCACTTTTCCAATTCTGAGCAAATACTATTCTAGCTGGAGACCCTATACTTTTTCAGATAGGTGGCTGTCCAGTTTTTTCTTAAAAACCTCCAGTGATGAAGCACCCATAACTTCTGAAGGCAAGTTGTTCCACTGGGTAATTGTTATGTTGGGAAGTTTCTCCTTAATTCCAAAGGTTGCTTCTCTTCTTGATTGGTGCTTTGGAAAATAAGTTGACTTCTTCTTCCTTGTGGCAGCCCCTCAAATATTGGAATATTGCTATCATGTCATCGCTAGTCCTTCTTTTATCTAGACTGGCCATACCCAATTCTTGCAACCGTTTTTCAGGCTCTTAATCATCTTAGTTGCTCTTCTCTGCACTTCCCCCCCCCCAAAAGTCTCAACATGTAACAAAGTGGCCAACACTGGGTGCAGTCTTCCAGGTGTGGTCTTACTAAGGCCACACCTTAGTAAGTAACTCATCATCTGGTTTCTCGCCGGGTACCTTAAGCACAACACCAAAACGAGCTCTTCGTTGAAGATTATACAGAGCTCAAAAATACGTTTATGGATATTTGGCTGCACTTTTGATCTGACCCTTATCTAGTCTGTGGCTCTTCCTTCTGTCTCTTGAAGACATCCCCATATACTGTTACAAAGAGTCCTTGATTTACAACATTCGTTTAGTGGGGGCCAGCCAGGGGTGGGATTTACCAGTTCGCTGAACTGGTAATTAAAAACGATAAATTAGCTGCCGGTTCATCCAAACCAGGGCGAACCAGTAGCAGTCCACCCCTGCTTAGGACTGTTTCTCTCACATATGACCATTGAAGCCTCCCCATGGTCACATCACCAAAATTTAGATGTTTGTCAACTGGCATGTATTTATGATGGTTTATGTGTCCTGGGATCATCTGATCCCCTTTTGCGACCTTCTAAGAAGCAAATTCACTTACCAGCCCTCTTATTAACTTAAACAGCTGCAGTGATTCACTTAACAACTGTGGCACGAAAGTTCATAAAATGGGGCAAACGTCCCTTTACAACTGTCTTGCTTAGCAGTGGAAACTTTGGGGTCAATTCTGGGGTCATAAGTCGAGGCCCACCTATACGACCCAGTAAATCATGTCATAGATTGCAACCAAGAGTGCAAGATAATTGCGCAACACCAAATAGACTCTTCAGGCAAAATTTCCACCTGATGGTAAGTAACCTCGTTCATTTTATTATTTTCCTTGTAGTGAGCGCAGATACTGCAAAGGAAGGCTGTGGATCCTCAAATATTTGCCGAAGGTACCCCATGGGCATGATGGGTTCCTTGTTCAGAACAATGTGGTGTTGTTCTTCAAATCTTTGCCAACCCATCCATTTGTCTGGTACGTAAAAACAAGGAGAGCCACAGAAGCGTGTCTGGAACCCAGAATGCAACACTTCCTGGGTCAGCCCTGAAGCCATTTTAGGATCATCTTTAGGGCTGACACAGTGAGGCTGCTTGGCACTTTGGGAACGTGAGGGGGGAGATAGAGACAGGTGGAGTGGGTGGGAAATGTGTAGCCAAACAATTCTTTCCCATGGGAACCAAGTGGTTGGAAGGCGTGGACTAAAGCCAGCGAAATTGGGGACTGTGACCTGATTGGACCATGTGATGGACATGTGATCTGTGTGAAAAAAATTTGGGTTTTGATTTGGGTGGGGAAAACCTCAGGGTCAGGGTTAATAAGTTCTTACTTTGAGGAAACGTCAAGCCTCAGAGTTTTGATTGCGTTGGGTCTGTTACTCAGAACCCTGACATCCTGAGGAAGTCTCGGTGGATGGTTGGTCTGTGACTTGGTAGCACAATGATTTGGGGGGCACGTGACCTACAACAGGATATGTGCCAGGGTTCCAGGTAACATACCAGAGGTGGAATTCGGTCAGTTCTGACCAGTTATGGAGAATCGGTAGTGGAAATTTTGAGTAGTTTGGAGAACTGGCAAATCCCACCTCTGACTGGCCCCACCCACATCTATTCTCCGCCTCCAGAGTCCCAGCTGATTGGCTGGGTCTTCTTTGGTTGCCCTGCACAGGAGAACGGAGCTGGAAAGTAGGTTTGTAGGGTGGGGAAGGAATGGGGATTTTGCAGCGTTTTTCCCCTGCCATGCCCACCAAGTCACGCCGACAGAACCGGTAATAATTTTTTTTGAATCCCACCACTGTGCTATAGGTGTTATTTGATATCTGTTTGAAGGTATGCACAAAAGTGTAAAACGAGCAAGATTTGACTACACAACCATGGCCACCATCGTGAGATTTTTTTTTTTTTACTACAGGTAGTCCTCGACTTAGCAACAATTCGTTTAGTGACCGTTCAAAGTTGCAAAGCAAACTGCAAGAACCGACATGACCGTTTTTCACACTTACGCCCTTTGCAGCATCCTCATGATCATGTGATCAAAATTCAGATACTTGGCAACCGGTTCATATTTATGACAGTCGCTGTGTCATGTGATCCTCTTTTGTGACCTTCTGACCAGCAAAGTCAATGGGGAAACCAGACCCACTTAACAACCTAGTTATTCACTTAACAACTGTAGTGATTCGCTTAATGGCTGAGGCAAAAAAGGTCATAAAATGGGGCAAAATTCACGGAACAAATGCCTTGCTTAACAACAGAAATGTTGAGCTCAATTGTGGCCATAAGTCGAGGATTTACCTGTACACCATGTGAAACTAATTTGTGGGGTTTCTATCACTTTCTATTACTTTTTTCTGCATCATGAAAAGGGTCGGGAAAATTTTAAATATTTACAGATTCATTTTTGGGTAGGTTCTAGAACCTTTGTATTTTTTTGGGGTGTGTGTATGTGTGTGTGTGTGTGTCTGGATTGCTTCCACTGATGGAATCGGACGAGGGAATTGAGTGAGTTCTCTCCTTGCCTGTCATTTCAAACAGTCAAACGAGATGGATTGCAAAACGGGCTGGTGTGCCAAAGCTGTATTGGGGACACAACTGAATGCAGCCTGACGGCCCCTATGCGGCAATGCTATGGGAGTGCAGATCGGTGTGTACAAATTTCCCAGCGTTTCCTTCCAGGTACAAGCAGGTGTCGATGTGAGATAACTTGGCAGGGCTGTGTGACAAAACACACCACCTTCTCTCTTCCGGTGGGTGGTTTATTCGTGGTTTCTGTTTTGTCGCTTGGAATTTTCTGTCATTGTGAAAAAATAACGACTTTCTTATTGAGGAAAGAAAATGGGAGAATTAAAAGAAATCTCTCCCCTTAAGGCAGGGGTGTCAAACTCAATTTCGTTGAGGGCCACATCAGGGTTGTGTTTGACCTTGGGGGGGAGGGGGGATGATGTGGGGGCGTGGCCAGGGTAGGTGTGGTCAACTTGATGTCACTTCTGTCGGGGGCACTTGTAGCGGCCTAAGCGCTCTGCCAACAAAAACAGGCTCCCAAGCTCCATTTCTGGCTGTGGCAGCCACCTGCAATTCTCTGCCAGTGAAAACGGAGTTTGGGAGGGCTGCCGCAGCCTTTGTGAGCTCTGTTTTTGCCTGCAGTGGCTGCCTGATAACAGATAATCAGTGTTGGAAGGGATCTTGTAGGTCATCTAGTCCAACCCCCCACCCAAGCGAGAGACCCTACACCATTTCTGTGAGAGACCCTACACCATTTCTGACAAATGGCGGTCCAGTCTCTTCTTGAAAGTCTCAAGTGATGGCGCTACCACAACTTCTGAAGGCAACTTCTCTTCCATGGGTTGATTGTTCTCACTGTCAGAAAGTTTCTCCTTGTTTCCAGGTTAAATCTCTCCTTGTTCAGTTTCCATCTATTATTCCTTGTCTGGCCTTCGGGTGCTTTAGAAAATAGCTTGGCCCCTTCCTCCCTGTAGCAGCCTCTCAAATATTGGAAAGACTGCTATCCTGTCTCACCTGATCCTTCTCTGCAACCCTCTGCCAGTGAAAATAAAATGCGGCCCTCCTGACCTCTGTTTTCACTGGCAGAGGCACCCCAGCTGGTCCTTTGCTGTTTCCAGGGTGGCCCTGTCGGCCAGATCGAAGCATCCCATGGGCTGGATCCGGTACGCAGGCCTTGAGTTTGCCTTAAGGTTCCACAATTTGTTACATAAATGTAGCTCATAAGCAGCTCAACCCAGAAGTGATGTTCAGATGGTTCAGACCAGTTCTAGAGAACCGGCAGCAGAAATTTTGAATAGTTTGGAGAGCCGGCAAATCCCACCTCTGACTGCCCCTGCCCCCATCTCTTCTTTGCCTCCCATTGAGTCCCAGCCGATCAGCTGGGTCTCCTTTGGTTGCCCTGCACAGGAGAACAGAGCTGGAAAGCAGGTTAGTGGGGTGGGGAGGGAATGGGGATTTTGCAGTATCCTTCCCCTGTCACACCCACCAAGCCATGCCCACAGAAATGGCAGCAGAAAAATTTATATCCCACCACTGGTTCAATCCCTTAGCCACACTGAAAAAAAAAAAGTAGCACAAATTCAAGCAGGAAGCTTTTAATTAAAAGTACAAGAACTCAGAGTTTTATTTTATTTAACTGGCCAACCTGTGAATTTACTTCTGAACCTGTATGTTGAGTGGTTTGTGTGTGTGTGTGTGTGTGTAAGTAAAATCACAGGTTGTCCAGTTAAATATAAAAAATAGAAGGATAGATGGAATTATTTTTAGTAGAATGGTTATGGAAATCTTCTCAAATTAAAGCGGACTTCTTGCATCATAGAACTCGAGGAACTATTAGGGAGGTGCTGTCTTCACCCGCTTTTTCTCATACCAACTGTTTTCTCTTGCTCCTCTGGAATGCAGCCCCTCCCTCCTGGGAATCCAGACTACATTCCATCCCATTCTGTCACACTGTAAGATGAATGATTGAGGGAATTAGGTATGTGCAGTCTAATGAAAAGAAGGACTACGGGACGACATAATAATACTCTTGTGGTACTTGAAGATATGTCGTGGGGAAGAGGGGGTTGGAGTATTCTTCAGAGCATTAGAGAGTAGGAGAAGAAGCAATGGGTGGAAACTTGTCAAAGGGAGATCCAACCTAGAAATAAGGAGAAATTTCCTGATAGTGAGAAAAATTAATCAGTGGAATGGATTATCTACAGAAGTTGTAAATGCTCCGTCACTGGAGGTTTGAAGAAGATACTGGACAACTCTTCATCCAGAATGATATTATAGGGTCTCCTTTCTGAGCAGAGGATTGAACTAGAACTAGGGTCACCAACCTTTTTGGACTTCAGGGATCATCTAACTCATAATTTTAAATCCCACAGACCAGAGATCCTGGGAAAATCCCAAAAAGGTCTGCAAGAAAATTCCCCACCCCGTTTTCCTAACGATCAATCGTTCTTTATTTGGGATCACAGGATACCGTCTCTAGGTCCGTTTTCAGGGGGAGAGAGAGACTTTTGGCTTCATGCAAGGAAAGCAGCAGAAGCAGCAGAAGTCTTTTTTTCTCTCCCCCAAACTCCGCCAGAAATGAGTCTTTGTGAGACTTGTCGTGCTGGCGCAGCCTCTTGGAGCAGGAGGCCTTGCAGGGTCCCAAAGGCTCATTTCTGGTGGAGTTTGGGGGAGAGAAAGAAAGACTTTTGCTGCTTTCCTTGCGTGCAGCCAAAAGCAGAAGAAAGAAGTGGAAAGAAGCAGCCTGGTGGACAGGCAAGGTGTGTGGGGCAAGTTCCCCCCTCTGCCCTTCTCCCCCCTCCCCCCACTACTTCGTGTTGTTTGCAATGCAAGCAACACAACCCTCGTGTGGGCCATGTGGGTGGCGCAGTCTTGTGTCCCCGCGCAGCCTAGATTAATTGCTTTGGGGGGCATTTCTCTGTGGACCACCAAAATTTTCTCTCAGGCCACCAGTGATCTCCGGCCCACTGGTTGGCGACCACTGGACTAGAAGACCTGTATTAAGATCCCTTCCAACCCTATTATTCTATTTTCTACAAGTTCTGCGAAAGCACTTTGAATAGACTATGATCAACTGTGATCCTGGTGCATAAGAGTCATTGAATGATTGTCCTCTTCAGGAGAAGAGCTAGAACCTATCATAAAGGGATGTGGAAATAATAGCTCTTTCAAAGATCTGCAGGTGCTTTACCAGATTGGAAGAGACTTTGCTTTCTTTGACCAAAAAGTCTGTGACCAATCCAACTGCAATAATAGACGTTTTCCAGGTAAGTCCAACAAAGTCATTGTCCTTTTTTTTCATCTTTTTCTGTTACATTCTCAAGCGCCCTGAATCTTTTGAACTGGAGTGATATAGAAATACAGAGGCATTAAATAAATGTAAATATAAATAGCTACCCCTCCTATCCAGTCCACCATTAGATGGCAGAAAAAGAGGTATGGAAATATAATGAATTAATAAAGTAATCCGGTGTGTCTCAACCATGGACTTCAACTCCCAGAATTCCATGTTGGCTGGAGAATTCGGGGAGTTGAAGTCCACACATTTTCAAATTGCCCAGGTTGAGAATCACAGATTTAATCTACTCTGCCCAGAATTGTTACTAAAGTCAGATGGGGTGACGATTGCGTAATCTCACCAATGATTTAATGTCTTTTTGGAAAAATGTGCCTTTGTTTTGAATTAAAAAAAAAAGGATTATAATAAGACATAATCCTTGTAAAGGAAGAGGGAAATAAATATCTCTTTTATATATCTGTATATGCTGTGTGATTGGTGAAATAATTTTTTTTAATGGAAAAGAAATAAAAATAGAGGCAGATAAACAGTTCAAGTCCACAGAGTTTAAGGAAATGCCAGTTCTGGACAAAAAAAACATTGTCAATCTCTGTGGGTTGACCTCAAATGTGGGCAATACCCCAAATACAGTCACATGACCTCAGGGATGTGACCTGGCTCATAGAAACATACAATTAGAACAATTAATCAGTGGAATGACTTGCCTCCAGAAGTTAAAAACTAAACTCTGACTAATGAACGGAAGCAAATCTTGAGGGGGACACATTTAGAATAGAATATAGAATAGAGCTGGAAGGGACCTTAGAGATCTTCTAGTCCAACCCCATGCTCAAGCAGGACACCCTACATCAGTGATGGCCTCACCTTTTTGGTGCCGAGTGCCCAAAGTGCGTTTATGTACGCACATCCCCAAAAGGCAGTGTGTGTACCACCCATGCATGCAGGTGAATCCCCTGTGCATGCACCCCCTTGTGCATGTGCTCCACTCCCTGCATGTGCCCTGCACATGTACAGCAGAGACCCAAAGGCCAGCAGGAGGCATGCGCCTATGCACGGCGGAACTGAGCTGGGGCAACGGCTTGCGTGCCCACAGAGGGGGCTCTGCATGCCACTTCTGGCATGCATGACATAGGTTTGCCATCATGGCCTTATACAATTCCAGACAAGCTGTCCAGTCTCTTCTTAAAAACCTCCAGTAATGAAACACATACAACTATGGAGAAAAGCTGTTCCACTGGTTAATTGTCCTCACTATTAGGAAATTTCCCCTTAATTCCAGGTTGCTTCTCTGCTTGATTGGTTTCCATCCATTGCTTCTTGTCCTGCCTTCTTTGGTGCTTTGGAGAATAGCTTGACCCCCTTTTCTTTGGGGCAGACCCTCAAATACTGGCAGACTGCTATCCTGTCACTCCCTAGTCCTTATTTTTTCCACACTGTCCATACCCAATTCTTGCAGCCGTTCTTCACATGTTTTAGTCTC
Organism: Hydrophis major; assembly: GCA_033807585.1. NCBI lineage: Eukaryota > Metazoa > Chordata > Lepidosauria > Squamata > Elapidae > Hydrophis > Hydrophis major. The sequence continues at coordinate 5,940,492 of CM066336.1, forward strand.
CAGACCTTTGATCATCTTAGTTGCTCTCCTCAGAACTTTTTCCAAAGTCTCAACATCTTTTTTGTAGTATGGTGGCCAAAATTGGTTGCAGCATTCCAGTTTCCACTTGTCATTGGTAGAAACCATGATCAGCTCCTTTATTATTTTTTCCCCTGCCTGCAGAGATCCTCCCAGGACAGCCCAATGGGCTACAGTGCTATACTTGCCATGATTTAGGCCATGAAGAGTGTGCCGTCCAGAAACAGCAGGTTTTGAGGTGCACCGGAGCCATGAACCAGTGTGTCCGTATCATCAGAGCAGGTAAAGAGAAGACTTGCAAACTGAGCTGATACAAAAGACAGAGAAAGAGAGGAAGGGAAAAAATATCTCAATACAGGTAGTCCTTAACTTATAATCGTTTGTTTAGGGATTGTTTTACATTACAACAGCACTGAAAATGTGATTTATGTCCAGTCCTCACACTTAAGCAGGATCTCCAGCAAATGATTACAATTTGGTTGCTTGGTAACTGGCATATATTTATCATAGTTGCAATGTTCCCCCTATCTACCCCAGCCAGACAGTCAGACACTTCTTCCATGCACTCCATTCATCTGTCCATCCATCCATCCATCCATCCAATTATCCTACCATCAAATCACCCCATCCATCAATATATCCATATATTCAGTGGTGGGATTCAGCCAGTTCGCACCACTTCAGGAAAACCGGTTGTTAACTTCATGAGCAGTTTGGCAATCTGGTTGTTGGAAGAAATCATTAGGGTGGAGAACCAGTTGTTAAATTATTTGAATCCCACCACTTCATATATTCCTCCATCCATTCCTCCAGCCACTCCATCCATCCATCATATCATCCTATCCATCCATCTATCCCTCCAACCTTCCATCATCACTCCAATCCATCTATACATCCATCTATTCATCCATCCACCCACCCACCCATCATATTTCATCCATCTACTGGTATACATCCATATATTCCTCCATCCATTCCTCCATCCATCCATCCATTCATCATATTATACCATCTCTCCATCATATCACTTCATCTATCTATCCATCCATCCATCCATCCATCCATCCATCATATCATTTCATCCATCTACTGGTATACATCCATATATTTCTCCATCCATCCATCCATCCATTCATCATATTATACCATCTCTCCATCATATCACTTCATGCATGCATCCATCCATCCACGTACCCACCCACCCATTATATCATTTTATCCATCTACTGGTATACATCCATATATTTATCCGTCCATTCCTCCATCCATCCATCCACCACAAACTTGGCAAGTTTAAGACTTGTGGACTTCAGCTCCCAGAATTCCTGAGCTAACATGACTGGAGGAGGAATTCTGGAAGTTGAAATCCACAAGTCTTAAAGCTGTCAAGTTTGAAGAGCCCTGTCTTAGTGCTTGGGAATTTGGGAGGGGGGATTTCATAGAGAGGTGGAAGTTTAGACATAACAACATTCTTCTCATAAAGTCAAGGACAAGTCACTCTGCACCTGGAGAGGAGTGGTTGGAGGAATGGGACAACGGGTGATTGGACCATGTGATGGACTGGTGGGTGGAAGGGATGGGCTTTTGATTCGGGTTTTCCCAGATGTGCCAGTATATCTTCTTCAATAAATTCTTACTTGGATAAACTTTGTTTCTGAGTGCTGAATAAAATGGGGAGTTTCATTGGAACGCTGACATTTGGGACCGGCAATGGCCGAGTCAATACTGAAGGTGCCTTGCTACCTGGTATACAACACAGCATGGGAGGATCTAATACTAAGGCTAGAACGCTTTCCACCTCTGGCATCCATCTCCTGCAGAAGCCTATACAACTGGTTTCTTTGAAAACACAGAAATCTTCTTTTGATGCAATGTAAAAATTGGTTCTGTTGGGGATTTTACAGGGGTGGAGTGATGGGATTCGCAGGCGTTCAGGAGAGCTCCCTAGCTAAGATTCTGTGAAGTTTGAAGAACTCCCCAAACCCATTCTTGGCTGGACCTGCCCCTCCCAGGAGTTTCCACGTGGCCCATTTTGGATACAGTTAAGTGCAGGGCATACGCAAGAGGCTCGGAAGGATGAAAAACGGGCCTCCCGGAAGTTCAGGAAAGCTGGAAATGGGCCCATTTCTGGCTTCCAGAGAGCCTCTGCAGCCCAGGGAGGCTGTTTTTGCCCTCCTGGAGCTTCCAGGGAGGGCAAAAACGCCCCCCGCCCCCTGCCGTGGTGCAGGAGGCTGACTAAGCCACGCCCACCATGGCCACGCCCATCCAGCAACCGGGCAGCGAAACCTTTGCTAAAATATTTGAAGATCACCCCTGGGATTTTAGTGACCATCTAGGTTCTCCTGGGTGGTTCCATCAGAAAATTACATTAAAAAAAAAAAAGTAAATGTGACCCTTACTACATACACTTTTGTTATTGTTTTCCAGAAAACGAAAGCACAGCCGTGACCATCCAGAAGGGCTGCGCCACGGAATCCATGTGCAGGAGAGACACAGATATATATCTTAGACTGAAGAGAGAAAATACTCACGCCGAATGTTGTAAAAGGAATTTTTGCAACAAAGCCCACAGTCCCACCAGCCCACAACTGGTGACAATTCTTAGTTTATGGCTGGTGTTGAAGGTCTATCAATAACCTCCCCTCCCCATCAGTGGCAAGGAAATAAATTTGGGACATTCTGGTGATGAAGTGTTTTTTGCTTCTGCTGTTCCAATGCGTAAACTTTGTTGCTTTTCTAAAAAAAAATTAAAAAAAAAAAGTTGTTTTTCTTTCTCCTATTTTGTACACTGGACTTTCTTGCAAAATGTCTTCAAAAGAAAAAACTCTGACAGGAAAGTTGGGGAATGGAAGGATTTATATTCCTTGCAGACAGCTGGTCATTTGCATCCCTTTGGAGCAGGGGTCTCCAACCTTGGCTCCTGGAAGCCTGGCGGACTTCAACTCCCAGAGTTCCACAGCCAGCTGGCTGTGGAATTCTGGGAGTTGAAGTCCACCAGGCTTCCAGGGGCCAAGGTTGGAGACCCCTGCTTTGGAGGGTCCTTGAGACCACTTGTAGGTTTATCTGTGTCCTCAGGGTCACCTGAGTGCTGCAATTTTTTTTACTCTGGAAATCCATTCCTCCTCCCACACCATTCCAAGGATGTTCATCCCAAATTGTGTAGCTAAAAGTCTGTAGAGATTCTCAGTCATCCTCAGGTCAGGATTGTTCCAAAGGTGCTTTTTTTTTTTTTTTTTTCAGGAGGCAACTAGACTTTCTTTGATTTTTCTTTCTCTTTTGAAGAGGTTTTGCTTCTCATCCAAGAAGCTTCTTCAGCTCTGACAGGATAGCGTGGAATGGAAGGAACAGTACAGTTTCTGGATAACAGTACAGAAGTAGGTTGAATGTGTTTTTCTCCAAGATGTACTGGAGTTACAACAGTTCATTTAATGACCATTCAAAGTTACCACGGCTCTGAAAAAAGTGACTTGCGATGTTCTTCACATGACGTTAGCAGCATCCCCCTGGCCATGCAATCAAAATTCAGATAGAATAGTGTAGAATACCTTTGAAATTTGAAAGCTACTCCAGCACAGTGCCCCAAACACCACATCACAATCACACTACAGAGTTTTAAAAATCAAAATAACAACAATAATAATAGGACTACATCACAAATGCACTGTTTGATTCAAAACAATTACTGCCTTGGAAAAGAAACTGTTTCTCAATCTATTAGTCCTCATTTTAAGACATCTATAACGCCTCCCTGATGGTAACAGATCGAAATATGAATGACCGGGATGAGAATGGTCTGTGGAGATTTTTAGTGCTCTAGAGAGGAGTCTGGTCTTTGCAATCTCTTCCAAAGAGGAAAAAGAGCAACTGGTGATGTTTTGTGCTGTGTTTATAACTCTCAGGGGTCGCCAACCTTTTGGACCTCAGGGATCACCAAACTCATAATTTTAAATCTCAGGGACCACTAACCGGTTCTGTGGGTGTGGCCTAATTTGTGGGTGTGGCTTGGTGGTCATGTGACTGGCTGGGCATGTAAATATTATAAATATATAAATATTGAATTTTTTATAAAAAAGAGCAACTTTTATCCCAAATCAGGCAAAGCAGGCAGGCAGATTGAGTTGCTCACAGAATCACAGATTCATTCAAAAACCTATCTATCTGCCCTTGGCTAGCTCAGTCGGTCACATAAAATTTGCTTGCAAGCAAACTCACAAAATTAACTCACAACACAACATGTATGTAAATATTGAATTTTTTATAATAAAAAAAGAGCAACTTTTACCCAAAAGCAGGCAAAGCAGGCAGGCAGATTGAGTTGCTCACAGAATCATTCAGGGATCTATCTATCTGCCATCGGCAAGCTCAGTCTCTCAAATTTGCTTGCCATGAGTCTGCACTGAATAATAGAACCTTCAGTCCTAAGGGAGGTTCAGCTGTGCTTAAAAGCAAAACCGAAGATCTAAAGACTCGCTAGAAAGCAAGAAATCCAACATTTCCTGCTTCCTAGCTAATCTAAATCTCCCGGGGCAGCAAAACAGCTGATAGTTGGAAAAAGGAAAAATAGCAATTTAGCAGGCAAGTTGGCTGGGTAAGGAGTGGGCAGGGAGGGTTCCTGCTGGCCATGTGGGCGGCGCAGCCTTGTGTTTCTACGCAGCCTGGATTAATTGCTTTGGGGGGGGTGTGCTCTGGGGTTGAGATTTCTCTGCGGCCCACCAAAATTTTCTCGCGGCCCACCAGTTGGCGACTGCTGCTCTGGAGCATCTTCTTATCCACTGCAGAGCATCCAAGCATATCACACCGTTACACACTATGCCAAAATGCTCTTGATGGTGGACCGGTAAAAAGTAACCAGCAACTGGCTTGGCAACTGGCTTATATTTATGGATGTCGCAGCATCTGAGGGTCATGTAATCCTCTTTGGCTACCTTCTGACAAGCAAAGTCAATGGGGAAGCCAGATTCACTTAACAACTGGGTGACTCACTCAACAGCCAGAATGATTCACGTAACAACGGTGAAAAGAAAAGTCGTAAAGTGGGTCAAAACTCACTTAACAAATGTCTCCCTTAGCAACATGATTGTGGTCGTAAGTTGAGGACTACCTGTATTCTCAGCTTTCCAGCTGAAACGAAAAACAATTTGGTCTCCATTCAAATACTAACCAGACACTGAGCAATGAGGTAAAACTACAGAGCATTAAAACTATTGTGCTTCGCAGAAAAATGAAATTTCCCTCACACACAAAGGCAGAGGACTTTGATCACATGACCGCAGGCACCATCTTGACTTTTCTGACCCCCTCCCCATGGAGGTCCTGTTTATATTTTTTGTCTATAGGCTCCTAAAACTGTGTTCAACTGTTTGTGACCTTCAATTGAGCAAAACAGTGCATCGTAGGGCAACAGTTTTTTGAACAGTTTTTGAATTTCAAAACAGGGGACTCCAAATCTGGGACTCATTACCCCGATTGAACTGAAATTTGGCAAAATCGTGGCTGCTTCAGTGCTGCTACGCATGCTGCCTTGCCACTGTGCATGTGCCATCACATGATTGTCACTTCCAAAGTTGCCTGCCAAGCTTTCCATAAGGAAAGTGAGTGGGGAAACTGGCAGGAAGTTTGAAGTTGTTTCTACTTCTACTGGTTTTTTGGTTGCCAATGGTCATTCTATTTCTCTATTTAAATGTGAAAATATCTCTGAAACAATGCCCAAGTGGTCACCGTGATAGGCTCCAAAACACAAAATGATGAGTGTTTTTTTTTAAATCAAGCAAGTTTGTTTATTGTTCCTTACTTACAGACAGAAATCTTGTGAAACTAAAGCAAAGTATAATTGCACAATTAAGGTATACCCTGAGCACATCTAGGTAGGAGCTTTCTTGACTCTTTTCCTCCCAAATGAACTATCCAAACTTCACTGTCTCTTGGTCCTCTGGAATGCAGCTCCTCCCTCCTGGGAATCCTGACTACATTCCACCACATACAGGTTTTCTAGTAATCCATATGTATGTTTGTCTAGCTCAGAGGTGGTATTCAGCAGGTTCTGATCAGTTCTGGAGAAATGGTTGTGGAAATTTTGAGTAGTTCGGAGAACTGGCAAATATCACCTCTGATGGGCCCCACCAACCCCATCTGTTCTCTGCCTCCTGAGTCCCAGCTGATCGGCTGGGTCTTCTTTGGTTGCCCTGCCCAGGAGAAGGGAACTGGAAAGCAGGTCAATGGGGTGGGGGGGGAATGGGGATTTTGCAGTAACCTTCCCCTACCACGCCCAACAAGCCACGCCCACCGAGACACACCACGCCCACCGAGACACGCCACGCCCACCGAGACACACCACGCCCACCGAGACACACCATGCCCACCGAGACACACCACGCCCACTGAGACACACCACACCCACCAAGACACACCACGCCCACCGAGACACACCACGCCCATCGAGACACACCATGCCCACCGAGACACACCACGCCCACCGAGACACACCACGCCCACCGAGACACACCACACCCACCAAAACACACTACACCCACCGAGACACACCACGCCCACCAAAACACACCACGCTCACCGACACACCACGCCCACCAAGACACACCACGCCCACCGAGACACACCACGCCCACCGAGACACACCACGCCCACCAAAACACACCAAGCCCACCAAGACACACCAAGACACACCACGCCCATCGAGACACACCACGCCCACCAAAACACACCACACCCATCGAGACACACCACACCCACCGAGACACACCAAGCCCACCGACAAACACCATGCCCACCGACACACACCACGCCCACCGAGACACACCACGCCCACCGAGACACACCACGCCCACCGAGACACACCAAGCCCACAGAACCGGTAGTAAAACTTTTTGAATCCTACCACTGATGCAGCTATATTTTTATGTACAAATAGGCACCGTGTGTAGCACACGCAGCCAATAATCTCCTGTCTGTGTGATTACATTAATGGTATTAGTCTACGAAAGATTATAGAACAATAAAGGTGTTTATCTCACCAGTGGCAAAAAGTCTTTCCTTCCCTCCCCCTCCCCCGCCTCCTCCTTGCTTGGGGAACAGCTGCAACCAGATGTCCTGGTTCATAAAGAGGCAGAGTAATTACAATAATGAAGGAGGTGCAGTCAACTCAGGGAGGGGCCTTTGATTTGCAGAAGGCAAGTAACAACTGGAAATCCTGCTAAATGTTCAGCGGGCAAGTTGTATTCACAGGTGAAGTTTGCCTCCATACCAACCATGGGAGCCCAGTTTGGGATTTCAAAGAAGGCATGAAAGAAAGACCCTACAGAATGGTCAACTGACTGCCAGTAGAAGAAAAGGGATTCTTGTAGCGACCCTGCCTCTCAACCTGCGTCCAAGGTAAGGGTTCTTAGATTGATACCTGAGCTGTTGCAATGTGCAGAAACATCTAAAGGAGATATTTTGACGTAATCTCCGCGGCATCTGTTAATGCTAGGAAACTCTCCCAACTTTATTTCCTGTATTTAATCAAGGAAGTGCCCCAAAACTTTTGAGGAGCAGGATAAACCACGTTCTGTAGTGGTCCACCTTGAAATTTCTCCTCTCCCCATATATGGTGGGTGATTCCAAGAGGACCTGAGGTCTCACTTCCTTGAATTGAGATGGGACCTCAACATGTGCTCTGGGCTATCCTCAGTTGCACTCTTCAGGGGAAAATAGATACCCTTCAAAGAAGTTGGTTTGCCATCACTGATCCTATTGAGGTCTTCCTGAGGACTCTTTTCTAGAAACCACACTTGGAAAATGATGATTTTGTTGTTTTCACCCTGCCTCATAAAGTCCGTTTTTAAATCATGGAACGTTTGCTCCTTATAATATTAATTCTTCTTTCTCTCTTCCAGCTTTTCTCTTCTTTATTGTTGCTTTGTATTCATACATTGATGTAACCCCAAAGAATTGAGAGCATGTAGCTTTATATATATCAAATTTTCAATTTAATCATCAGAATAAATCAGTGAAACAGTCAAGAGTCTCACCTCACCAATGGTTAGTTCAGCTTGCATCGCTGTTCTCAGCTAAGATTATTTCTCCTTTCTTGCTGAGAGGCAGGGAGGGAGGGAGGGAGGGAGGGAGAGAGAGAGAGAGAGAGATTAACAACAATTAATCATAATATGCCAGTACAAGAAGGTAGTAGGAAAGATGAGCGGTGGGAAAGATAAGAAGATGGCATAGATCAGAGGTCCTCAAACTTGGCAACTTTAAGACTTGTGGACTTCAACTCCAAGAAGTTATACTATGAGAGTTGAAGTCCACAAATCTTAAAGTTGCCAAGTTTGGGGACCCCTGGCATAGAAGGTAACTCTCATCCCCCTCAATCATTCTGGGGAGTCTTGAGCCACCCTGTGCAATGAGAAAATCTTGGCCTGGGGTACCATCCTTCAACTGTTGTCAGAAACAAAGAAATGTACATCACTCCAGGACCCCTTGTTTTACATTAGTTGTCTCAGGCTGGAACCTCAAGCAGAGAGGGACTTTTAAGTATCAGAGAGAGCATGGATTTAGTACAACAGCAACTAAATTGTTTGGGGGCTGTGTTGTGCTTCATGGGTCACAAATTATTCAGGCATATTAGTTTGGCATTCAGCCAGGGCTACTCTCATGTCAAATCTTTGCATTTTTAAAACATTCCACTGCTCACCTTGACTAAGTCATTTGCCTCTGGGCAAAGGTAACCAGGTGCAAATTTAAGAGCTTTCACCCTTGGATTTAATATTGTAATTTGTTGCTTCTGTGTTTTATGTGTATGTTTGTTTAAAATAGTAGATTTCCATGCTGCCAGGAATCAAAGACTGTACCTGGGCAGGGTGAGCTGTTATCTCCATCTCTTGCACTATCCCCAACCTGGTACAATAGTGATATAGGCATCTTGGGTGCGATCCCAAACATCTGGAGCACCACTGGAACACTATTGGCATTGACAAAAATCTCTATCAATCAATGGCAAAAGGCAGCTTTGCCTTCATCCTGTGAGGGTATCTTCAACATTATTAAACAGGAGCATCTGCCTATCCCAGATGCTTGGGAATGACTCAAAATGAGGGATACAAATGCCAGATCCTCTCTAAACATCTGGCTGATGGCACAATGAACTATAAATCATAATTATTCCCAAGATGGACTGCCAACTTTTCAGCTGACTCAGAAGTGATGCCTTTTAAGAGCTGGTGATATATGAAAGCTAGTAGCCGATAATATTAGATAGTCTTCACCGCTGATTTCTGCAGAGCGAGTCACTTCTAAAGAATTTGGTGATTTCCTTAGCAGCTCTCTTCTCAGACTACCTACTATATAGCTAGTGTGTCTTCCAGGCTCTCATTCTCAGCACAAATTTGCTCCAGGTTGGTCCCATTTTCTCGAGTCCCAGGTATTTGTTATCAATGAGGCCTGAAACAGCCAAATACAAATTAAAAAGAGTGTTACTGCAGACACTAACCAAACCCCTTTCAAAGGAAAATCGATTTATTTAGAGCATGACAGGGAACAGATCCATTTGCTTGCTTGTAGAATTATCTCCTTGTTTAAGGGAGAGAAACTTTCCCTAAACTGGGATATACTTACCTCCGATTAAGCATTGCATGATGCAAATGGTAAATCTGAGACGCTCCATGCTGAATTCCATTTGGCAGGAAAGCAAAACCATCGTTAAGTAAAGTCAATTCATTTATCCCTGGACCATCCCTTGGTTTACGGTTGGAGAAAAAAAAGGAAGAGGTCTCACTTATTCTCAAACAGGTTGACGGGGATTAGTTCAGACAATCTTATGTATTATAAGAGCCAGGGTGGCGCAGTGGTTAGAGTGCAGTACTGCAGGCTACTTCTGTTGACTGCTGATTGCCAGCAGTTCAGCAGTTCAAGTCCCACTGGCTCAAGGTTGACTCAGCCTTCCATCTTTGGTAAAATGAGGACCCAGATTGTTGGGGGTAATGTGCTGACTCTGTAAACTGCTTAGGGAGGGCTATAAAAGCACTGTGAAGCGATATATATGTCTAAGTTCTATTGCTATAAGGAGGGATGATGTAATATTACATATTACATCAAGCTGTATGATAATGGTATTGCTGTAAATCCCTGCCTGCACAGCATGAGTGCATATGTGTGTGCAAGGTGTGTAAGGTGTAAGGTGTGTAAAGTGCATATTTGTGTGTGTAAGGTATGGGATGTGTAAGGTGTGGGATAACAATCACTCTGATAAACAAATAATTCCCTCGACACTGTCCAACTATTTACAAAGTCTGCACTACTATTACTATTAATCTTCTCATCCCTCCTTATCACCCATCTCCTCCCACTTGTGATTGTAGGACTGTAACTTTGTCTCTTGTATCTTTACGATTTATATTGACTGTTTCCTAGTATGATTTGATTGTTGATTGCACCCTATGACTATCATTAGGTGTTGTATGTTATGATTCTTGATTCTTAACGAATGTATCTTTTCTTTCTATATACTGAGAGTATTTACACCAAAACAAATTCCTTGTGTGTCCAATCACACTTGGCCAATAAAGTATTCTACTCTACTCTACTCTACTCTACTCTACTCTACTCTACTCTATTCTATTCTATTCTATTCTATTCTATTCTATTCTATTCTATTCTATTCTATTCTATTCTAGCAAGTGGTGTCAATGGTGGAATTTGCCAAACATGCGTCTCAACGTATCCCTCAGTTTCCTTATATATTTAATTTTTCTTTTTGTATTATGCTAATTGGCTTAAACTGACTTTATCATGGTTTGCCACACACAGTCTCTTGTTTCAGATCAGTGGCCAATACAGGTAGTCCTCGACTTACAGCCGCAACTGAGCCCAAAATTTCTGTGGTTAAGTAAGTTTTGCCCCATGGTGTGATCTTTCTTGCCAACGGCAGTTTAATTGAATCACCGCAGCTGATAAGTTAGTAACCCAGCTGTGGAGTGAATCTGGCTTCCCCTCTGACTTTGCTTGTCAGAAGGTCACAGAAGGGGATCACGTGACCCTCTGGAGACACAACAATGGTCATAAGTGTGAGTCAGTTGCCAATTTTGATCACTTGATCACGGGGATGCTACAAAGGGAGCAAATGTGGGAAAACGCCTCTAAGTCACTTTTTTCCAGTGCCGTTGTAACTTTGAACAGTTGCTAAATGTACGCCGAGGACCACCGCTACAATTTGAAAGAATAAAGAAAGACGCAAATGTCAAAGGCTGGATCTGTTGCTTGGAGCATCTGGCAGGTTTCTATCTAGAGACCAGGGGGTGGGGAGGCATCAAAGCGGACAAATATATGTTGTCAAAAATTGACATGCATAGCTCTGTTTTTAATCCAGCAGGGGAATAGTGTACCGTCCTTAAGAAAAGAACTGGCATAGGAAGTAATAGTGCCAGCTTTAAGATGAGGAAAAGGTTAGAATGGGAGTGTCAAACTCAATTTCATTGAGGGCAGCATCGGGGTTGTGTCCAACCTTGGGAGGGGAGATGAGGTGGGTATGACCAGGGTGGGCACAGTGATGGCATTCAGCCAGTTCACACCAGTTTGGGAGAACCGGTTGTTAACTTTCTGAGCAGTTTGGTGAACTGGTTGTTGGAAGAACTTATTAGGGCAGAGAACCGCTTGTTAAATTATTGGAATCCTACCACTGGGTGGGTGTGGCCAGCTTGACCTCGCTCCTTTTTTAAAAAAAATAATTTTTAAAAACAAAAATACAAATCTCTATTCACATTAACAGTGTTTGTGTCGTTATTAATACATACCTCTCCTTTTATTCATAAACATCAACTCTTATTTCTATCCTCCACCCATTTGTACCACCTATCCCAAACCGCATAACTGAGTCGTCTTTGCCTCTTAATTCCATTGTGAATTTATCCAGTTCTGCACAATCCATTATTTTTTGTGTCAAGTCTTCTTCAGATGGTGTCTTTTCCTTCTTCCATCCTTGTGCGAAGGCTATTCTCGCCGCAGTTATGATATGTATAATGATGTATCGGATGAGCTTGCTCAATTTTCCCTCAATTATTTCTAATAAGAATATTTCCAGTTCGAGTTCTAATTTGTGCTCTGTAATTTTTAATAACCATCTTTGTACCCTCATCCAATATTTTTTAACTTCTGGACACTGCCACCATATATGGAAGAATGTTCTTTCTTTGTGTTTTCATTTCCAACATTCTGCTTTTGTGTTTGGATACATTTTGGCCTGTCTTCCTGGGGCTGGATGCCATCTACAACCTGTCGGGGGCACCTATGGTGGTCTGAACTCTCTGCCGGTGAAAATGGGCTCCTGAGCTCCATTTTTGGCTAGAGCGGCCTCTTTCAAGCCTCTGCCAGTGAAAATGGAGCTCTCCTGAGCTCCGTTTTCACTGGCAGAGGCTTGCAGGAGGCTGTGGTAGCTGAAAACGGAGCTCAGGAGCCCATTTTCACTGACAAGAGCTCAGGGCGGTCCTTCTCTATTTCCAGGGCAGCCTCATGGGCCAGATCTGTCCCACGGGCCTTGAGTTTGACATCCCTGGGTTAGATTAATGCGTGCCATGAGTTGGGAACAGAGTCAAAAACCTCCTGCTCTAGATGCAAAGGGGAGCATCTCCTTTGATCTTGGCAGAGAAGAGAGAATTTGGGCAAATGGATTTTCCCCCCTCCGCAGTGCACCAGAGTGACAGGGCGAGCTAACTTCTGCTGAAATTGCACCTCCTCCATATTTAGAAGTTCTGCCTCTATTGCATCTGATCTCCCAACCCAGGGAGCTGGACATCAGAACAATCCATCCTGGCAGAAAGGATAAAATATTATTTACTGTAGCAAGGAGTTCCTCTGGCAACAACCCATCTGTGGCCAAGGAGGCACATAGGAGGGTGGTGGTGATGAGCTCTGGAGTTGCTTTTGTTGTCTTGTTTCTCACTTCTCCAGTCGGTCCCGTTCTCCGGCTTGGCTTGGTACAGTGTACACTCCTAGTTCTTTGAGTCTCGGTCGCATCGGATTTAGGCAGCTAGCTTGGTCTAAAACCTGCTTGGCAGCTCCAGGAGGAAAGCAGTGGATGATGCAACCAACCTATCCATTACTAAAGTGGTGCCTGAGACCAAAATCTGTTACCCTTCGTCACTGATTGCTTTGGAGAAGAATTTGAGGACTGATAGTGACTGAGAACCGAGGTAATAAAGGCAGAATAAGATTCAGGCACGGCGGGAGCGAACACCTTTCAAACTGTAGGTTTGCTGAAAACTAGCCTGCACACAGCAGGGAACAGATGTAATTAATTAATCAGAATAGAGATGAAAGGGACCTTAGAGGTCTTCTAGTCCAACTCCCATCTCAAGCAGGAGACCCTGTGCTATTTGATATAAATGGCCATCCAGTCTCTTCTGGAAAGCCTCCAGTGATGAAGCACCCACATATTCTGAAGACAAATCTGATTAATTGTCCTCCCTGTTAGGAAGTTTCTGCTTCATTCCAGGTTGCGTCTCTCCTTGAGTAGTTTCCATCCATTGTTTCTTGTCCTGCCTTCTGGTGCTTTGGAAAATACTATAAGTTGATCCCGTCTGTTTTGTGGTCCACATCTTTGACCCACTTGAAGGACAGAACGATTTGGCATGAAATGCTGGTATTAAACCTGGTAAGCTGAGTCTTTCAGTGGCTATTTGCAGAATTTACACATTGCATTTTCAGAATTCCTATTTTTGGGTAGTACAAACATGTAGAGAGTCAGTTTGGTGTGGTGGTTGAGGTGCTGCTGGCCTAGGAACCAGGAGACTTGTGAGTTCTAGTGCTGCCTTAGTCATGGAAGATGGCTGGAGGACTTTGGGTTAATCACCTGGAGACAGTGAATTCTAGTCCCACCATAGGCATAAAAGTCAACTGTGAGTGACTTTGGGCCAGTCATTCTCTCTCAGCCCAATCTACCTCACAGGGTTGTTGTTGTGGGGGAAAATAGGAGGAGGAAGGAGTACTAGGTATGTTTGCTGCCTTATTTATGAAGGCAGAATAAAATAATATAATAAATGCAACCACGGTATCATCTTTTAGAAAACACTTTGGAAGCAGGTTTGCAGAGTGGAAAAATTTGTTTGCCAAAAGTTAGAGAAAGCACGCCTTGAATGGGTTCAGCCTCTGGTTTATTTTTATGACCCACAACTTTAGAAATATCTTTCTGGTATCCGAGGTCATGTTTTGCTTCGTTGCTCATGAGGCTTTTCCATTACTAGCAAAGTTTCCTTCCCCTACATAGCATTGCCCAATTTCTCCCAGTTGTAAAGAATGTCAGGTAGCACATTGGAGAATATATTATTTTAATGAAATGTCAATGACAGCCAAGCATCTTAATTTATTTTTTTTACAACTGCACAATTACAGAGCTAAGTACTGTATTTAGAATAAGTATTCATCCAGTGGTTAGAATGCAGTATGGCAGGCTAATTCTGCCAACTGCCAGGAGTTTGATCCTGACTGGCTCAAACTTTGACTAAGCCTTTCATCCCTCTGAGGTTGGTAAAATGAGGACCCAGATTGTTTGGGGGCAAGATGCTGACTCTGTAAACTGCTTAGAGAAGGCTGTAAAGCACTGTGAAGTGGTATATAAGACTAAGCGCTATTGCCTATTGCTATTTTTACTCCCTGAAATGGAAATCTTTGCAGCTGGAGGAAGTTACAAACCATCATTTTCAAAGCAAAATGAAAATACCTGGAAGATATTTTTTTCCAGAGATATGGAAATGCCACTGGTTTGATGTGGCATTCTCTTGATCAATGAAAATTCTAGTCCCGGTAACCGATACAAATTCAATTTTGCATCATTATCCTGGGACACGTCTATTTGCCTTCCTTCGTAATGAAAATTCTTGTCTTCTTTACAGGTGATTGATGGTTACTCCAGAGGTGGAAGGAAAACTGCCCTGAGCATATTTCTAGAATCTGAACTCTGCATTGCAAAAATCAAAACATACCACAAATAAGCCCTAAATCGTCACCGTCAACAAAATTGCACATATGCTGTCAGTTGGTTAATATTGCTACTGTTGACCAACTCAACCCCACTGAATGCTGTCAAACTTCTCAAGAAGAACAGAGAACATTTTTTTCATTCTTTTTTTTTCAGCCAAATATGGTATCTGTGGATAGTAGATTGACTCATTTTTCTCTTGCCTGTTGAGCAAGTTTGTAAATCAAATCTTGCCTGTTTGTTTATTCCACCAACTCTTACTACAAGGTGTCCAACATATGAGGAAGATGGCAGAGTGGGAAGAATACTTCAGGACCCTGCTGCTGACTGTCACATTTGGCTTTTGTCTGTTGGGTGCAGGTAAGAATGAACCCATTGGGATGGGTGAGCTTCTCAGAGGGATGAAAGAGAACCATGTACTGTTCAGGGAAGAGGTTCTGTTGATGTCCTTCAAGATCAGAGGTCTCCAAACTTGGCAACTTTAAGACTTGTGGACTTCAACTCCCAGAATTCTCCAGCCAGCATAGCTGGAGAATTCTGGGAGCTGAAGTCCACAAAGTTAGATAGATAGAATGATAGAATGATAGAATGATAGAATGATAGAATGATAGAATGATAGATAGATAGATAGATAGATAGATAGATAGATAGATAGATAGATAGATAGTTAGATAGATAGATAGATAGATAGATAGATAGATAGATAGATAGATAGATAGATAGATAGATAGATAGATAGAAAGAATTCTTTATTGGCCAAGTTGCCAAGTTTGGGGACTCCTGTTCAAGATTTAGACTAGAAGGAAATGGACACAGGGAAAAATATTGCCTTTCTCCTGATTTTGAGCCCCACACTTCCTCTTTATGGGTCTACACAATGTAAATATTTAGCAGAAGCAGTTACATAAATAATCCCCATTAAACCCAGAAGGACAAAAGTGAGAAAACTGTGAACCTCAAGGATTGATGAAACTCCAGGGTAGCAAGCATAGCTCCAGTTATGTTTAAACTGTTTTTTGGTGGGGAGTAGTTTAGTAAGTAGTTTGTATGAATCAACTACTTACTAGCCAGTAAATAAGTGTCATTCAAGCTCTTAACTGTGCAACTCTAAAATAACAACAACAAAAATGACCCCACCACCAGTTAATTTTGTAATCAGCTTAAAGTCTGTTGCGTCAGCATAGCCAGCTAGTTCTAATTATCTCCCTTTGAAATGAATGTAATATAAATTAACCACAGTGAGTGGTTGATTGATTTGAGAGGTGTTTCTCCTAATTAAGTTGGAAGGTCATGACAAACAATTATGAAATGCAATTTAAAAAAAGAAAACAGGTAATGGGAAATTCTCAATCATGCAATATAGGTGACAGGTTAAATTGAAATGGCTTTTGGTACGTAAAAATTCAAATTAACAAAAAAAAAACCCCACACATACAAGATGCATTTCATGTTTACCTGAAGAAGAGCTTTGTGTGTGTGTTAGGCAGTGGCCAAAACACTTGACAGGTGGCTTTCAAAATGTTACTTTCAGATGCAAGAAACCACTTGTGAATAGTGAAACTCAGTAACGTTATCATCTACCAGCTATGTTATAAGAATCTTATCAGACTGCTTGTCATTCCCTGTGAATAATCAGATAAGGTTTCAGAGGTCTTGAGGGAAATCAGGCTTATGTTGCTTGCACAAGAATTCCAAGCTAGGCCCTCGCTTGACTCCTCCTTCCAGGTTGGCTGACAATTTCCCAACAGTTATTTCTATTTGCATATTGTTTTCCTTCTCTATAGTGAATGGCCTGCGGTGCTATCAGTGTGTGGGGATGTTCCACGAATGTGTCCAATCAGAGCAATTGTGTACACCAAGGGATCGTTCCTGCTTCTCATCTACCATCAAACTTTTCTGTAAGGAGATTCCCCCAATTTGATGTACCTACTATGATACTTATTTACTTCAATTATAACCACCTTTCCATTCAAAATGGAGCGTTTTTGTCTGTTTGCAAGAAGTACAGGCTAATGGCCCAATGCTTTCCACAGAGAGAGGATGGACCTAAAATTTGTTAGCAGTTAACAAACAATTTTAAAAAAAATATATTAGAAAACAAACATAATGTCTCCCAGAGCTCTAAAACTGCCAAAGGTTGCTATCTTGCAAGGAATCATGTCTGGAACGCTTGTGGGTGATCTCAAGACCTCTCCTTGACCATAGAGGTTTCAAAGAACCAGTCTAATCACTGGATCCACCGCTGGACTGCATGGAGATACCTTCAGTCTATCATTTTGTCTTTCAGAAGTCCTCACCCTGGTTTCTTCTGAATACTTCTCTGATGCAGAGTCTTCTCAAACTGATGGAAGTTGTATATTCCTTTTTTGGTCAATCCCTGGAAACTGGCAAAACTTTAGTGCATTTTTCCTGAAGAGATGAAGAAGAGGGTGGCTTTTCTTGTCAACAGTGATTGCTTTTGGAGATGGTTGGGCTTATTTTGAAAGCAAATTATTTAATGGACCCTTCTCCAAGAAAGCAAAATGACTGGAGGATTCTTATAGCCAGGGAGTCCCTCCAGTATAATATGGCTGTTTCACCATCCCATGGGAGGGCTAGTCAGGTATTATATAACCAAGGGATGGGGTACCTATAGCTTTCTACATGCATTTAATTTGAGCCCTAATATTCTTAGTCACTAGCAGCAATGATTGATTGGATCTGAGAGCCAAACAACACCCGGAGAACTGCAGTTTCCCCAATCTGGTATCCTTCCCATATGTTGATTCCTAGAATTTTTAGCTCAACTTGGCCAATTTGGGAATATTTACAATATCTGAATTCTGAGTATGACAAACTCCTGCATCCATCACTGACCTTTTGGTCCCATTCTTTTCCAGATTCAAACAACTATACAGGAGTATTTTTGCTTCCAGGTAAGTTGGATGGCAATTATTAATTTTTTTTTTTGATCCAGAAAAACAAGTTTGAACCTGAACTGGGAAATTTTTAATTTTAAAAACACCGATCCGTACGTTGATTGATTGTGACTATTTAACCATGAGGCAGGAGTCCCCTCTACACATGCTCACAAGCAACTTTCTTAATTTATTTCATATGAGAGGAAGATGGGCTAGAACCAAAAATAATCCCATTCAAGGACAAAAGAAAACAGACTGAATTTCTATGAAGCCACATAAAACTTCAATGATTTGGTTAAATATGTATGAAAACAGTAATTGTTCTGCTTTATTTATAAGTAATAAATATCTAGAGAATAATAAAATTTAGAGAAAAGTGAATGTATTTTGAGGCAGAAAAATAAAAGTTAGTGGCATCAATTCTACAGAAATTATATGTGGCTGACTTTAACTCATCTTCTGCTATCTCTGCCTTCAATCCTCATGTTCAGCTTGGATGTTTAGGATTATGGTTTATTAATCAAATTATATCGGCCCAATTCACATAACTCTAAGCCTGTACAATGGAATGGCTTCAACTGATTTTCTTAGACTACTTAAGCCCATGTATTTCCAAACCCCAGATTTAGAAATCGCTGAGTATGTGATGAAAGGCTGTTCAGCGGAAAGCGTATCCAATCGCACAGCTAACATCTATTCAGAAGACGATCATGAAGTACACAACACGTATTACTGTGACTCTAACCTCTGCAACATCCGATTCACAGGTGGTAAGTACAGAATTTAGAACATCAACCTGTTGAGCAAGTGAGAACTGCAAGAAACAATAAGAACCAATGTGATGTAATATTTAAGGTGTTGGACTAGGGAACCAATCCAATGCCCCTTCCAACTTTGCTATTCTATGATTATAGGACTTGGGTTGTCTTAAATATTAGTCTACTCTCAGCCATGGAAGCTCAGTAAGTGTTTTTGGGCCGATGTCTCAGCCCAATCTATCCCACATATTATTGTGGAGAAAAATGGGGACAGAAGGATGTTAAGTTCTGTGCATGGGTGCAAGGAATGGAGACGAGGCAGTGAACAGTGAATTTCAACTCTTTATTAATCATACTGAACGGAGCAAAACCCTAGGGTAGCAGCAGCCCTTTTATAGGGTTGGCTGCTGTCCTATTAGCCAATGAGAAACATGGAAATGTTAAACCCTTGAACCAATGAGAGTTGGCCCGTTAACAGCCAATCAGATTATCCAGAAGGGACCAATCCGATGTCGCTATTATCGGCCAATCAGAAGTGCAGGATTAGAACCCTGCTTTTTCTTAAGTTTATTAAAACTTTATTAAATGCCTTTATTAGTTCACAATACCCCTTCCCCCTAGATTCCGTTTGAGGGGTGCGGTGACGTAATCCAGTAGATATGCAGGTTGTTTTAACTGTCTATTAGATTTGCGCTGTCCCTCTGGTTCCTGTCTGTAGTCCGGTTTTGGTGGAACATTTTTTGATTTATCTGGTACAAGCGGTTCCGCATCCTCACTGGACGACTCGGTGCCGCTAATTCTGTCGTTGTTGTCCTCCGGTCTCTGCGGGCTCGCTTCCGTTGAGGTATTCCTCTGTGGCGAGGCCATCCCTCTCCCTGATTCTTCTTCATGTAACGCGCCTGGCTGCTGACTTCCTTCGATTCCGCTTTCCACCATCTCAAATTCGGTTTCTTCGACATCCCCTCCCCTCTCAGTTTGAGAGTCACAGGAGTCACGGGAACTGGGTTGTAGCCTAGAACGAAGCTGATCTATATGGCGTTTCCATATCTTTCCGTCCAATGTTTGCACACGGTACGATCTGGGCCCAGTGGTTTGAGTTACGGTTGCTTCGACCCATAATGGTTCGCCGGAAAGGTTTTTAGCGAAGACTAATTCGCCTACCATGAACTCGCGGCATTTTCCGCTAGATCCACAGGGTTTCTCTGGTGCGTAGGATGGGTGGAGACGGTCGAGGTGGGAGCGGAGCTTGTGTCCCATCAACAGTTCAGCTGGAGTCTTGTTGGTGACGCTCTGCGGGGTGATGTGTTGGAGTAGGAGTATTCTGTTTAGTTTGTCGTCAATGTCCCCATAGTCCATTTTGTGGAGAGTTTTTTTAACAAATTGGACCATGCGCTTGGCCCTGCCATTGGCCGCAGGGTGCGCCGGTGAGGTTAGCGCATGGCGGATACCCCGGTCCACTAAGTATTGTTCAAAGGCCAGGGCGGTGAACTGGGGTCCGTTGTCGGAGACTAGAACGTCTGGCAGCCCATGTGTTGCAAATAGCCTATTCAATTTTCGGATGATGGACTCGGTTGTAGTATTCTTCATTTTGTGGATCTCGAGCCAGTTGGAATAGGCATCCACTGTTAGGAGGAACATATGTCCTTTAGTAGGTCCCGCAAAGTCAATGTGGATGCGGGACCACGGCCCCCGGGGGGTTTCCCACTCCATTGGAGTTGCTCTAGGTGGGGCACTGCTGACTTCTTGGCACTTTAGACAAGTCTTCACCCAGGCTTCGATCTGCTTATCGATGCCCAGCCACCATAAGTAGCTTCGTGCGAGCACTTTCATACGCATGATGCCGGGGTGACCGTCATGCAATGTTTTCAAAACTGCTCGTTGTAACCGCTCTGGGACAACGACTCTGTCTCCCCATAGGATGCAGCCTTTTTGCGAGAAAAGTTCTGTTTGGCGGTTTCTGAAAGGGGTGAAGTCGTCAGGGGTTTGTTCTACTGGCCATCCTCGTTCGACCCAGCTGAGAACTCGCACCAGGACAGGATCTCGTTTCATTTCGATAGCGATGTCTCTGGCTGTTAGCTGCGGTGAATGTAATGTTTCAATCTGGAGTGTCATAAGGGTTGGAGCTGGGTCGTCGACGGTTTCCGGAAGTGGGGCATGGCTCAATGTATCAGCGTGGGGAATGGCTTTCCCCGGGCGGTGTTGTAATTTATAGTTGTACGCAGCTAAGAACTCTGACCAGCGAGTTATTCTAGGTGACAATATATAGGG
This sequence comes from Hydrophis major, assembly GCA_033807585.1. Classification (NCBI taxonomy): domain Eukaryota; kingdom Metazoa; phylum Chordata; class Lepidosauria; order Squamata; family Elapidae; genus Hydrophis; species Hydrophis major. The sequence continues at coordinate 5,961,395 of CM066336.1, forward strand.
GGTTGGCTTTTCTCCTGCTATAATCCCCAGCAAAGGTTTGTGATCAGTAATAATAGTAAAAGCTCGTCCATACACATATTCATGAAACCGTTTCACAGCAGATACAACAGCAAGAGCCTCTTTGTCAATTTGGCTATAGTTACATTCAGCCCTCGATAAGGTCCTTGAAAAATAGGCAATAGGGGCCTCACTACCATTTGGTAACACATGACTCAAAATGGCTCCTACTCCAAACGGTGACGCGTCACATGTAATTGTTAAAGGCAAAGTCTCGTTATACTGCATTAAAACAGCATCAGAGGTTAGTAAGTTTTTCACTTGTCAGAATGCGTGCTCCTCTCGGTGTCCCCAGACCCAGGTTGCTTTTTTGTCGAGAAGTCTGTGTAGGGGCTCAGCTACGGTCGCTTTCTGGGGCAAGAAGATGTTGTAAAAGTTAATGAGCCCCAGGAAAGCTTGAAGGTCTGTCCTATTCCTGGGTCTTGGGGCGTTTTTGATCGCTTTTAGTTTGCTATTAGTGGGGTGGATGCCTTGCTTATCAATTAGGTACCCCAGGAACTCTACTTTATCTGTGCACAGTTGACATTTATTTTTTTTAACCTTTAGGCCGGAGTGTTTAAATTTCTGGAGAACCATTTTAAGACGTCTTTCTAGTACTTCTCTATTTGGGGCCACAATTAAAACGTCATCAAAATATGGCATGACCCCCTTGATCCCTTGCAAGAGTCTCTCCATCAGACTTTGAAAAATCCCTGGGGCTACGCTCACTCCGAATTGGAGTCGGTTGCATTTAAAGGCACCTCCGTGCATAACGATCATCTGTGCTTCCGTGGTTTTTTTTATCTACAGGCAGTTGTTGGTACGCCTGCGCTAAATCCAATTTAGCAAAGACTTTTCCGCCCCCCCAGGGAATGGAGAAGGTGTTGCACCACCGGCACCGGGTAAGCGTTCTGTTGAAGGGCGTAATTAAGGGTGGCCTGGTAGTCCCCACAAATCCTTAACGATCCATCCGGTTTGATGGGTGTTACGATTGGGGTTTCCCAACGGCCATGGTCAGTTGGTTCTAAAACACCCTGGGCTATTAATTTATCGAGCTGCTCATGATCTTTGGTTTTAGGGCAAAAGATACCCAACGAGGCTTAAGGCGGATGGGGGCTACTTCAGGGTTAAGGTTAAATAATATCGGGGTCCCCTTGTACTCGCCTAGTTTGTCTGCAAAGACGTCCTGGAATTCCTGGACGAGGGCCTCCTCCCAGTCGTCGCTTCTGGTTTGGTGAATGCCGGCTACCTCGATCCCGAGTGGGGCGAACCATTGAAGGCCTAACAAACTAGGCTGGTCGCGGTCGATGATGGTCAGCGGTAACAATGCAGTACGATTTTTGAATGATACTTGGACTTGGCTGGATCCAACGACCAGAATTCGGTTCCCCTGATAATCTTTGAGTATGATTCTTTGGGCTCTGGGGTCTTGATGCTGGACGGCAGGGATTAATTGTTTAAGGGTCTTCCAGGAAACCATCGAGAGGGATGATCCTGAGTCGACTTCCATCACGCAAGGTTGGTTTTCGATGGCGACCCTCACTCGGATCTTCTTTGCATCTAACGATGAAGCGTGACCAATTGTAATGGTTTGGTGTGCCTCTTCCCGACTCGTTGAAGTGGCCAGTGTTTTATTTCTGTAGGAGTGGTTGTTCCATTGGTGGTTCAAGTGTTCCCGACTCACAGGACGATTCCCTGTGGTCTGGCGGTAGTTGTTTTCTCTCTGAATTGGGCTGGATCCTTGCTTGCTTCTACAGACCTTCCCGATGTGGCCTCTTTTCCCACAGGAATGGCAGAGTGCGTCGAGGAATTTGCAGTCTGATCGCAGGTGGTTTGCCCCACAACCCGCGCATTGGTGCGGAAGTCTTTGATTCCGCTGGTTGCGTTGGTCACGTTCGGACCGAAGCCGGTTGACCTCCTCCTCATCATTTTCTGATGGAGATTCGAGGTCCTCATGGTGGGTCGCTGTTGTGTGCCTCTCTAGGCGAGGTGAGGTATCGCTGGCGAGTTGACGGAGCGGTGCGTTGGTGCGGCGCATTCGGGTGGCCAACTTCCTGGTTGCTTCTGCTGCAGTAGCGTCTTTGATGACATCGGCAAGATAGATGTCCCCTTTGGCTATGATCTTGCTCTGCCCCCTATGGTCATCTAATCCCAGAACTATTTGGTCTCTCAGAGCTTCTTCGAGGTCTGCAAACCCACAGAGGCCTCTCAGGTTCCGGAGGTCCGCGATGAAATTTGCGACGCTCTCTCCTTTCCGTTGGTCCCTCTGATAAAACTCATGTCTTCGGACAAGCATTGGTACGGCGGGTGCATAGTGAGCCCATAGAAGGGGCGCAAGGACGTCCCAGTCCATGGATTTCACCTCAGCCGGTTTCGCTAGTGCCTTGGCCATCTTAAAGACGGCAGGCCCGCAATGGGTCAGGAACACTGCTCGCTTTTTTCCCGTAGTTGCGTCTTTCAAGTTGTTGGTCTCCAGAAACATCTGGAACCGGTCTATGTACGAGTCCCAGTCTTCTTGTGCTGGGTCAAATGGAGCGGGTGGTATGGCACCGCCGGACATGTTTTCCATTGTCGATGTGCCTTCAGCCACGTGCTCTGTTTGGTGCTCTGTGAGTGTTCAATCAGCTCAGATGTCTCCGCATCCCATCCTCGTCGCCAGTGTTAAGTTCTGCGCATGGGTGCAAGGAATGGAGACGAGGCAGTGAACAGTGAACTTCAACTCTTTATTAATCATACTGAACAGAGCAAAACCCTAGGGCAGCAGCAGCCCTTTTATAGGGTTGGCTGCTGTCCTATTAGCCAATGAGAAACATGGAAGTGTTAAACCCTTGAACCAATGAGAGTTGACCCGTTAACAGCCAATCAGATTTCCCAGAAGGGACTAATCCGATGTCGCTATTATCGGCCAATCAGAAGTGCAGGATTAGAACCCTGCTTTTTCTTAAGGTTATTAAAACTTTATTAAACACCTTTATTAGTTCATCACAGAGGAGAAGGTGTCCTCCCAGTTCCCAACTCTTTGAAGCAAGGAAGAAAACATAGAGTTACTGAAGCTTCGATCTGCCTGATAGAAATGCATTAAAGCTGAAGAGTTTTAGCTTTTCTGAAGCGCAAAGTGATTTTTGCATACTTTGCTGGTTAGCAAAAAGCTTCCAAAACCAAATCAAAGGGCTGGTTCTATCTTGTAAAACTCTGCAGGCTGAAGTTCTAGGATAGCTTAAAACAAACATCTTGCAGATGAATTCCATTCATCTTATGTGATTCCCTAGGGAGGAGATGCTTAAAGTTCTGGTCCTTCAAGAAGTGAAGAAAACATGGACTTGAGGGTGGATTTTCTCTGTGGTATAGTTGTGATGTCTATGGAGATTCTCAGTCCTCCAGGTCATGGTTGTCCCCAAAGTGCTTTTTCAGAAGGCAACTAGACTTTCTTGATTTTCTTTGAAGACATTTCACTTCTCATCCAAGACGCTTCTTCAACTCTGACTGGATGGTGGGGAATGGAAGGATTTATATTCCTTGCAGACAGCTGGTCATTTGCATCAATTTAGAGGGTCACTGAGGCCATTTGGGGATTTATCTGTGCCCTCAGGGTCATCTGAGGAGTGCCAATGGGTGTGGAGCCTTCTTGACTTCAAAGAAAAACAAGAAAGTCCAGCTGCCTCCTGAAAAAGCCCCTTTGGGACTTAGTGGTGGTGGTTCACCAATTTTTAATAGAGGTATGATGTTATGAACTGGAATGTGTATTTTTAGGCATATTGACAGGGTGGTTTTTTTGTATTTTCTGATACCATGTTTGATTTTTGATGTATGTAAAAGTCCTGAAATGTGGGGTAGGCACGTTATATATACAAGTGCAATAATGAAAGAAATATATTTTTTAAGAACCAGTGGCCAAGCGATATCCTTCCCTTCTGTTTCCCCAGCTCCAGCCAGCTCTATTCAAGCAGCCAATGGCATGGAGTGCTACAGCTGTTTTGATCGTGGCACAGGAGACTGTGCTGAAGGAAATGCTACTCGGGTCAAATGTTTGGGAGATATGAATCAGTGCATGGATTTTACTGGTAAACCGAGATCTTTCTTGAATACGTTTGGGAATGATGCTTAAAGGGATTGCAGAACTGCTGAGTGCAGATAGAGGAAATATTGTATCTATGATCTTTCTACACATCTATTTGAAAGGTGAACACAGATTAGCAAGTAAGATTTCCCATCAGCTGGACGTGAATAAACCAGACAGCACAGTGCAATTCAGAAGAAGCTGAAGAAAGAAAGGTTGGAGAAATAGCAGGGGAGGCAACGAGTGGAAAATTATAAAAGGGAGAGAGAGAGAAAGAGAGAGAGAGAGATGCACCAGTCAAGAGAAGAGTACAAAGCAGCTTTCTCCTAAGGCATCCCGAGTACCGTAACGTGGACTTCAACTCCTAAACTTTTCAGTAATGACTAGGCTACCTGGCAAATTCTGGAGATTCCAGAAGTCGAAGTCCACATTTCTGGAGGCTACTCAAATTGGGCAAGGCTGGCCTAACAGAGTTGCCAAAATCTGAACTCTCCCTCTTGACAAGTTGTCATTTAAGGACCCCGTAATCCCTTACGGGGTGTAGTTGGGGCAACTGAATGAAGCTGAGTGTTTACTGGCCGGATGCCCTTCCTGTCACCAATGTGGAGTTTTGTTCAGCAGATATACTCTCAGTGTGCCCAGGGAGAGAAATAATCTGCCTCTACCTAGGATCGAACTCACAGCCTCCCGATTCTGAGGTGAGAGCTCCACCTCTAGGCCACCCCACCACTCGACTCTCTCTCTCTTGACATGAAATAAAGAAATTATGAATGGGGAACATGTAGGATTCTGGATCTGACTGAGCCATAAACTCCAACTTTGCTAATCACCAGGCCAGCCCATCACTTCTGAGAGTTGTAACTCAGGAACAGCCTCATCTCTGAATTAGACAATGTAGATATAAGGTCCCCCTGCCTACAGCCTGATGCACTGTGTTCCCTCATGTTCTTTGATTCCTAGTGATCACTGGTGCCTGGAAAATGACGTATCGGACATGTGCCCTGGAAACCTTGTGCCGCCAGCAGTATATGCTGCCAGAACTCTCGGGGAGACTGGAAATCAGCTGCTGTTCTACACCTCTCTGTAATGATGGGCGACCTGGCCTTAAAAGCATCTGCAGCCATTTCTCAGAACAAGGTAGCTTTCTTGTTATCTATCAGGAAAAGTACCGTGAGACATGAGTTGGTGTCAAGCAACGGGGAAATCAGGAGATTCAGGCAGTTCAAATGAGCATAAAGATTTACTCAATTCACTTTCTGAAATGGTGCTAAGGCTGTCAACTCGTAAATCATTCCTATGCCTGTTTCCAAGTTTCCATAAGAAGGAGGGGGCAAAGGTCTGAGGGAGCAGTTCGGCAGATGAAGGCCAGAAGCACATTCCACGCTTAAACCTAGGCTATTGTAGCCTAGGCTACTGGATCTTCTGCCCCGAAAATCCTTCATTGGAGAGTTAATTGATGACACCCAGCCTGCGTTTCCTTGGAGAATCTGATTTATGACACACTCGGGGGGGGGGGGGGGGGGGAAACAGGGTCATAGGTTACATGTCTCAGGCTTCATATGAGTTAGTGCTGGACATGTTGCTCCTAATAAATCTTTTGGATTTTGAAGCTTGGAGGGAGGCTCATGATTTAATTAGGGCAATCATCGGAACCCTGACAAATGCCTCTACATCAGCACCCCACAAACCTTTTGGGCACCAGGGACCGGTTTCATAGAGATCAGTTTTTCCACAGACCGGAGGAGCTTTGGTTTTGTGTGCTGCCTGCATCCCATGGATGGGGCTTTGTTTGTTTGTGTGGCCCGGTTTCTGGCATGCCACGGACTGCTGCTGGTTCATGGACTGGGGGTTGGGGACCTTGGCTACACATGATAGATTGACTGATGGATGGATTGACTGATGGATGGATTGCTCTCCAGGAGTCAAGAAGGAGCCTGAGAATGGATTGAAATGTGCCAGTTGCTGTGATTTAGGCCAAGGTGAATGTGCCCATGGAAACTGGACTCATGTCAAGTGTGTTGGGGAGCAGATCAAGTGTGTAAATGTTACAGGTGAGTTGTGTGAGCATATATGTAGTTGGGTAATGGGTTAAATTGGAGCTGTGCCCACAATTTTCTTCCCCAAAGGGAAAAATGGGATGCAAAATAACAGTATTTATCTCTATCCCTTTCTCTGTCTCTGTCTCTATTTATTTATTTATTGTTTATTTCTTTGTTTGTCAAACATGTACAAGATAACAAGTATAGGTATGAACATAAACATGAACAAAGGAAGTAAATACAGATAAATGGGGACAGTAAGACAGGGACTGTTATGTCCTGAGCATAGGTACAAGGAACGGAGATGAGGCATCGAACTGTGACTTCAACTCTTTATTCGTGACTTCAGAACAGAGCAAATACTTGGGCAGCAGCAGCTCTTTTATATAGAGCTGGCTGCTGTCACAATAACCAATGATTTGAGTTTACCGCTCTAACAAGCGTCCAATCAGAGAGACCTGCTGTCAGCCAATCAGATCAGCCAGAAATGACCAATCACGACTTGCTATTCACGGGCCAATGAGAAGCGCAGGATTACGAGCCTGCTGTTAAAGTAAAACTATTAGGGTTGTTACTGAACGCGTTAGCTTAGTCCTTAACAGGGACAGTAAGCACGCTGGTGTGCGCACACCCCCTTTAAGGACCTCTTAAGAATGGGGTGAGCTCCGTGGTAGACAGTTTGAGATCTCTGAAACTGCATCTGCATCTGTATCAGTATCTGTCTATCTTACCTTTTAAAGAAGATATCAGGAATTAATATTTAGAATAAAAATGAAAAAGGGAAAGAGTTAAGAAAAGAAGACAAAGCTAAAATTGCAGAAAGAAGAGGAAGAAAAATAAATAAATAAATAAAGAAGTGACTTCTGATTTTCCTCAACAACAGTTATAAGTAAATTAATTTCTTACCAGAGGTGGTATTCAGTAGATTCTGACTGGTTCTGGAGAACTGGTAGCAGAAAGTTTGAGTAGTTCAGAGAATTGGCAAATACTACCTCTGACTGGCTCTGCCAACCCCATCTATTCTCTGCCTCCGGAGTCCCAGCTGATTGGCTGGGTCTTCTTTGGTTGCCCTGTGCAGGAGAACAGAGCTGGAAAGCTGGTTAGCAGGCTGAGGAGGAAATGGACATTTTGCAGTATCCTTCTCCTGCCACTCCCACCAAGCCCACAGAACTGGTAGTAAATTTTTTTTGAATCCCACCATTGCTTCTTACTCTATGATTGGTATAATGTGTAAATACAAAATACTGCTCTTTGAACCAAGCATAGCATCTCAATAGTCTTTAAAGGTAACTCTATTAGTGTGTTGCAGTAATCTAGAGAGGTAGTAAGAAGGGTGTGAGTTACTATAGGAAGGTCTCTTCCCCTCCCCCAAGATCCAGGTAGGGCTTCAACTAGCTCACCAGCCAAAGTCGCTGATGATCCACTGGTCTCTTCGCATTTGCTCCTCACTCCTTCTCCTCTCCACCTTCTCACCTTTAGCTCCACCATCAGTAATTTCCTCTTGCAGTCACTTTCAGACATTTGGTGTTACAGCTGTATTTGTTTTCTCTAGAGAAAGGCCATACATTGATGCGTGGCTGTAGCTTGGAGAAGCTTTGTTGGGAGAAACCACAGTTGCTGGGCCTGGACCGAAATTCTTCTATCAACTGCTGTTCCAGCTCTCTCTGCAACAGAAGTAGGGCCCCAACTGGAGATGCTGCCTTGGTCCTTTTGCTCCTGTTTTTCTGGCTCCTTTGATAAAAAGTTTGGAGTGTTCAAATTTCAAGGAAGCCAAAGAAAGCTGGAGAACAGAGAGCCCCGCATCACAAGGACTGATGTACTGCAGCCACCTACTGTCCCTCTTGCCTCACAGCATCCAACATGATAAGTGTTGCACATAAGGTGGTCTTAATTACTCCAGCCTACATGACAATGCTCTCTGTGATTCTCTCCACTGTCTTTAAGTAGGAAGCTTGAAAGAAACAGGTTTAGCGTCCTAGGCAAGAAAGAGGGTTCAGTTTATGAGCTAAGGTGAGGGTGGCATTGGGGCAGAAGTTACAGTCTTGAAATATTATCGGCCTCTCCCTGCCTTGCAGTTTCTCGAGGCTAACTCCTGCCAAAGGACCCTTTGCTTCCTTTCCTTCACGGGGTGAAAAAGGGGTGATTTTCCGTGCCCTTTTAGCATCAGCTGCAGGGTACGGCACCATGGGTATTAGTTATGCAAGACTTTTAGGTTGGCTCTCATGCCAAAATGGAAATTGATGGTTTGCATAAACAAAAAATCTCTAACCGGTATGATTTCCTTGTTGCTAGAGAGAGCCAATTTTCACCAGGAGGGAAAGAATCATCCCAAAACATAGCCACTGCAATGTCCCTTGTGCTATTGACTGTTTTCCGGAGGACATGGTCCTCCAGCGAGGGGAATGGTGTGGTGACCTAGAGGTGGAGCTCTCGTCTCACTATCAGGAGGCTGTAAATTCGATCCTTGGTAGAGGCAGATATCTCTCTCTCTGGGTCCACACTGAGAATATATCTGCTGAACAAAACTCCGCATTGGTGACAGGAAGAGCATCTGGCCATTCAAATACTTTGCTAGCTCCATTCAGTTGTCCAGACTCCACCCCATAAAGAATTATGGGGTCATTAAATGATAATGACGATGATGGTCCTCCAGTGAGGAACAAGAGGTTGCTCTCCCTGCCCTGCCTGTGGACTTTAAGATCATGGACTTTATGATCCTGCATCTTCATCCAGAATTGTCCAGTGGAGTTTCCTTCAGGCTTCAAAGACATCAAACGGGGGAAGGTTGTTCCAAAACATTTTGTGCACACCGAGCTGATGGTGATTTTAGCCAACCTTGTTGCAAGGAATCAAATCACACTCCTTGCATTTTACTGTACAAATACCAATTGGATCTACCTCCTTTCATTCTGCTAAGAAAACTAGAATCAAGGATCGCTATAAGCTGCCCAGAGTCACTTGGATAGCAAGATGGGCAGCGTATAAAACGTAATAAACAAAAATATGTAAAGATGGGTCAATCAATGCATAGCCATGGCAGAATCTGTTCTTTGACTTGTAGAGCTGTGGTTGTGGGTTTGGCCTTTTTTCCTTTGGTGTAGAAATCTGCCAATGTCCTTGAATTCCTAGCCTGCAAAAGGATGTTCAGGGACCTTCAATATGAGGGATGCAGGGGAGACAAAGGATAATTCAAAAGACATGTTATTAAATTAAAGAAAACACAGTTTGCAGGGCTGTTGTGTTCTGAGGTGTGAATCTTTCTGTAAAATGGCATTTTGGAGAATTCCATAGCTCTGGTACCTTTTGCAGGAAATCGTTTTGGGGGAGACAAAGGCACCCATGAGCCCATCTCCCCCCAATGCTCCAGATTTTGGAACTAGCATAAGGATATTGTATCCTAAGAAGTGTCATCTGAGTATCAAGAAATGCCTTAGATGGGGCTCTTAAGAGACAGTCAAAAGTTGTGGTTAGCTATGCTCCTTACCCTGACAGAAGGGAAAAATTAATAAACACATGACCAAGGAGTAATCATATGAATTAATGTTAATGAAAGCCACATACAAATGAATTGAAATCATGTTTAATTTTGATTCTCCATTATTTTGAGAAGGGCAGTTCCTAGGATGCTGCAACTGAATGGAATTCTCACTCCATAAGAAATTTCAGGTTCTTGTTTTGTGGAATGCAGGTGTGGGAAGGAAAAAGGACTGTCCCTGGGAACAAAACAGTAATCTTTATGAGACACCCAAGTTCAGAGTGCACCAAGGACCCCTCGTTTCATCCCAAGCTACAAATATTCTCCTTTATTGCCAATTTCTATTTCATTTAGGCACTAAATAACAGTTATGCCTGGTCTATTCAAATACTATTTCGCTCCATTAGCTGAGTTCAGAGAACAAATTTAACCTGTTCCCCATTAATTTAGCCAAAGTTTCTGAACGTTGATCTGACTGGTAGCACACAATCTGACTACAGATAAGGATAGCAGTTATATAGAAGTATGCTGGAAATAGTTGACAGATTAGGAACAGGTAGCCCATCTTGGTAGAACATCACTGCTCTCTTGTGGTAAATGAAAGGAATTGTGAGGAGAGGACAATCAATTATTATTTTTCTTTCTTTCTTTCAACAGCATTTTGATATCTACAAATATTATTATCTTATAAGTCCTAGTATATTTAATATACATTCACCAATAACTGTTATCTCTATCTATAGTTAGTTCTATCCTGTATACTTATATATTTTATATATCCACACATCATTTTCTTAAGGTCTCTTACAGTTAATCTCCTCTTCTTGTTTCTTATAACAACTATTCTCTTCACTATTCATACCATTTGTGCCAGATTGAATAGTACTCGGAGTCCTCTCTCTCTCTCTCTCTCTCTCTCTCTCACACACACACACACATCATCCCTCTAGGAAGCATAGCAGATTGATTGGATTTTGGTCTTTGGCTTGCAGATATGACCTTAATTTTCCCAGGTGGCCCAGGATAATCTTTCTGGATGGACCCGTCCATCCACATTCTCCATGTCACTCGATTATATGGGATGGGCTGTTTCCCTTTGGCGCTGGACAGCAGGTGGAGGTGAAAAAGGCCTGCAGTTTAATCATCTGAAATCAAGAGCTGGATTTTGCTGATGGAAAAATGTCTTTGGTTGGGCCATTCCGCAGGGCCAGCTTTCTCACTTGAGAACAGGTATATCAAAGTGTTAGGTGGCAAGGCATTGTTCAAGAGGCAATTGATCTTTGCTCCAAGAAGTCGTGTGTGTGTGTGTGTGTGTGTGTGTATGCAGGGGCACACGTGTGTAGCCTGGAGGAACTGCGCAATGTTAAGTGAATGAGGGATGCAATTTATAGCCTTGTCACTGGCAGCTAAACATCTTGGGATATTTTGCTTGGATGTTTGTCCTTTCTATGTATATCCCAGTTTAGTTTAGCCAAACTCTGTTTTTCTATCACTGGTTTAAAAGAGCCTTTTAATGAGGTTCCAGTTTGAAAGATCTTTTCTTGGGAAGTGTCACAAAGAGACGTTCTGGATTAGACCACCTGGAATGTGAATTTAGGGCTGGGCTCATGTAGAAGAGAATCCTTTTTAAAGCAAAAATTAGCCATGGGAAACTCAATGGCTTAATATTTAATTTTTTAAACAGTGACAGGAACTGCATTAAATACAGAAATAAAGGTTCAACCTATATGTTTTGTGTGAATTTTGAAATGACCGATAGGGCTTGGTTTCCAGTCATGATTTTTCAGCTTTGTCTTAATTTTGTATTGCAGAGAATGTTGAATGACAGCTATTAAAATGAATGAAAATGATTAAGATTGTCTTATGATTTGAGCTGTGCCACTCAGGAGATAAAATTAGGCAGGTTGTAAATTGTAGATCAATTGTAGATCTTGATTCAAATCCTAAATTAGGCCCATTACATTTCTCCATGAATGTGAACATCGCGTTATAGAGGGGAAATATAGTATTCAACTTTTTTTTTTTGGTCGCCACGATGTAAACAAGATGTTAAGACTCTAGAAAAAGTGCAGAGAAGAGCAACAAAGATGATTAGGGGACTGGAGGCTAAAACAAACGAAGAACGGTTGCAGGAACTGGGGATGTCTAGTCTGATGAAAAGAAGGACTAGGGGAGACATGATAGCAGCGTTCCAATATCTCAGGGGCTGCCCCAAAGAAAAGGGAGTCCAGCTATTCTCCAAAGTACTGGAAGGCAGGATAAGAAACAATGGATGGAAGCTAATTAAGGAGAGAAGCAACTTAAAACTAAGGAGAAACTTCTTGACTGTTACAACAATTAATCAGTGGAACAACTTGCCTCTAGAAGTTGTGAATGCTCCAACACTGGAAGTTTTTAAGAAGAGATTGGACAACCATCAGGTTTCCTGCCTGAGCAGGGGTTGGACTAGAAGACCTCAAAGGTCCCTTCCAACTACAATTCTGTTCTGTCCTATTCCTATTCCTATTCCTATTCCTATTCCTATTCCTATTCCTATTCTACTCTACTCTACTCTACTCTACTCTACTCTACTCTACTCTACTCTACTCTACTCTACTCTGGGTCCAAAGTAGAGAAATGTGAGAACACAACTCATTCTGGTGCAGCCTGCTCAACTTCTGCACAAGAACAAGGCATGCTTTCGAGAATAGTTGTTGGGTGTTGGTGAACACTGGCCTGTCACCCAAAATGTTGTGGTGTGTCCCCTTTGACAGGCATGTCATAAACTTGCCATCATTCTCCCAGGGTTGGGCTCAGCTGTGTCCCTTGGAGTCCACCTCTCTTATGCTACAGCAAGAGAGATTTAGTTTCAGCAACTCTTGCCACTAATCCCCAAGGCACACACATTGCGTGAAGGGTCCACAAACTCATTTCTTTCAGAACAGACAGATTGGCCAAGTGTGAGTAGGGGAAGCCAAGGGTGGTTTTACTGGATTTGAACATCGTCGGCAAGCTTTTCCTGTATTTAAGTATGAAATATAAACATAGGAGCAATTTGAGTATTTTGATACCTGCACCTTAGCCCCACTCATGTTTTGCCCTCTAGCTCTCAGCCAGCCACTCAAGAAATTCTACCTTCCTCTTTAATGGATAAAGAATTGGAATTGGACCAGGGTCAACTCTTTACTTAGCTATGAGAAACAGACGCTGTATTTACATACAACATGGTCATTCAATTTGCTTTGTTTGCACAACTGCAATTTTGGCCAATCAAATGGAATTGTGCAATATGGTAGGTCACCAAGTCACAATTATCCAATGTTGAAACTAACCAACAGGTCACATAGTTAAACCTCCTACGTGAAAACATCCACCGGATCTCCTCCTCCTCCTCCTCCTCCTCCCCCTCCTCCTCCTCCTCCTCCTCCTCCTCCTCCTCCTCCTCCTCCTCCTCCTCCTCCCCCCACCTTGACCCAGAGTTATTCCTTGCAGCTTTTGTTCTCTTCTTTTTTTGTAGGGCAACCAACAAGGCTAGTTTCCCTGCCCTGCGATGCATCACATTTTGCTTAGAGCCCAGATACCTAGTGTGTCTCATTGGTTCAGAGTTTCTCAACCTTCGCGTCTTTAAGAGATTCTCTTAAAACAACTTTAAGTGTTGTTAAACAGCAACTTCAAGTGTTTTTCACACCTCAGCATGCCAGCTGGGGAGCTGTGGGAGTTGGTCCACACATTCTAAAGTTATGGAGGCTGAGAAATGTTGCACTAGGACAAGGAGTGTCAAACTTGATTTCACAGAGGGCCACATCAGGGTTGTGTTTGACATCAGAGGGTGCTAGGGTGGGCATGGTGAGTGTGACCAGATCAACGTCACTTGTGCCAGGGCGCCTGCGGTGGCCCGAGAGCTCTGCCAGCAAAAATGGGCTCCCAAGCTCTGTTTTCGGCTACAACGGCCTCCTGAAACCCTCTGCCAGCAATCGAGTGCCATTTTCACTGGCAGGCTGGTCCTTCCTTGTTTCTTGGGTGACCCCGCATGCCAGATCTAAACCCTTGATCCACGTGCCTTGAGTTTGATACCCCTGCACTAGATGGTAGTCCCTGTCTATTCTTGGTGATGTTGGGACAGAACTAGCTGTGGAAAACTATTGCAGAATTCCAGAGGTGATGTTTAGGCTAGGACCTAGCCATATTTAAATACCAATTACACAAATGAGAATGCTGATTTAAATTTGTAACTGACCTGATTAAGCCTGTTGTTGAATGCAGCCACTGGACATTTCAAAGGAGAAGGGATAGAGGAAGAAGATGGTGTCAAAGGAAACTCAGTAATGATTGCCCCTAAGTCTCACCTCACCTCACCCCTCTTTTTTGTGGTTGTAAGAAAATAAGCTTTAAAAGGTTTTGCCAGTGCTGTTCAGGCAATTCTTATTCACTTCTGCCTTCCTTTTAATATTTATTTTGTTCAATTATTTTATACTGCTTTTAGAACACCTCAAAGATGTTTACAATAATAAAAAAAACCAGCAATAAAAAATAATGTGCAACAGTGGTCTCTGCGACATTTCTTCTTCTCCATTTTTAGCAGATCGAGCTGCTGATTCTTGACTTGGGGTTGATTATTGCTCTTGGATCAGTGCAAAATGGGATATGAAGATGCTGGGCTTGTCAACTGAAAGGCTGGCAGTTCGAGACCTGAGTGCGACATGACAGGGTGAGCTCCTGTTTTTGTGCCTCAGCTCCTTGCCGACTTAGCAGTTTGAAAGATGCAAATGCAAGTAGATAAACAGGTACCACTTTGGTGGGTAGGTAACAGCGTTCTTTGTGCCTCAGTGTAGATTCATGTCTGCCACATGATCATGGAAGTATCTTCAGACAACGCTGGTTCCTCCAGCTAGGAGATGGAGATGAACATTTGCCCCTAGAGTTGGAGAACAACTGGACAGAAATCTTTTCCTTTTAAGATCCAATGCCTGAAGGGTTTTTCCTTTTTCTCTTTTGATGCTTTAGAGTCAAGTGATTAAAAAAAAAACCCGCTAAACAACAATTAGAGATCTGCTTTCTTGCTTCTAAGGAGATGCCTCACACTTGCTTCTCTCCCCAACCCCAACCCCCCCAATTTGTAGCATGAAGACAAAACAAATATTTCCCTTCCCTTCTAAAGAAGGGGAATGTTGGAAAAGCAGTTGGCACTTTCTGAAGAGATTACAAAGTCCTTCTGGTTCCTGCTCTGGAAAAGAATAGGAATTGTTTAACAATGGTTAACAGTGAGAACAATTAACCAGTGGAAACGTTTGCCTTCAGACCTTGTGGGTGTTCCATTACTAGAGGCTTTTAAGAAGAGGCTAGACAGCCACTTGTGTGGAATAGTATAGGGTCTCCCAGTTGAACAGAGGGTTGGACAAGAACAGTGATCGTCAACCAGTGGGTCGGGGACCACTGGTGGTCCATAAGAAAATTTTGGTGGTTCACAGAGAAATGTCCCCCCAAAGCAATTAATCCATGCTGCATGGGAACACAAGGCTGTGCCACCCACATTGCCTGTGGAAATACAAGGCTTGCATTGCTTGCATTGCGACCAACATGAGGTAGTGAGGGATGGGGGGGAAAAGGCAGATGGGGGGGAACTTGCCCCATGCACCCTACATGCCTGGCCACCAGGCTGCTTCTTTCTGCTTCTTCCTTCTTCTGCTTTTGGCTGCACACAAGGAAAGCAGCAAAAGTCTTTCTTTCTCTCCCCCAAACCCCTCCAGAAATGAGCCTTTGGGACCCTGCAAGGCCTCCTGCTTCAAGAGGCTGCGCCAGCGCGACAAGTCTCACAAAGACTCATTTCTGGTGGAGTTTGGGGGAGAGAAAGAAAGACTTCTGCTGCTTCTGCTGCTTTCCTTGCATGAAGCCAAAGGTCTCTCTCTCTCCTTGAGAACGGAGCTGGAGACGATATCCTGCGATCCCAAATAAAGAATGATCGATCGGTAGGAAAATGGGGTGGGGAAATTTTCCTGCAGATTTTTTGGGGGATTTTCCAAAAAAAGATTTAAAATTATGAGTTTGGTGGTCCCTGAGGTCCAAAAGATTGGCGACCCCTGGAGTAGAAGACTTCCAAGGTCCCTTCTGTTATTCCTGTATGGATAATGTTTCTGAGCAACTTTAACATGGCATATCTATTTCCAGAATCAAAATCTAGCTGGGGAATTCTGAGAGTTGAAGTTTTCACATGTTGAAGTTGCTGAGAAACACAAGCTTATCCTTACTCTTTTAACTTGCTTTAATTGTTTTATGAGTTCTTGCATTACACAAATTGCTACTTCCAACAGATTTTTAATGTAATGTTGGTAAAGCATCCAGAGAATTTAAAATGGACACCTAACATCAAAAACGTCATCAAAAAAGCACAACAAAGAATGTTTGTTTTGTGCCAACTGAGAAAGTTCAAACTGCCCAAAGTTCTACAGAGTTCTACAGAGGAATC
The DNA here is from genome assembly GCA_033807585.1 of Hydrophis major. NCBI lineage: Eukaryota > Metazoa > Chordata > Lepidosauria > Squamata > Elapidae > Hydrophis > Hydrophis major. Next base: position 5,977,444 of record CM066336.1, read on the forward strand.
ACTGAGTCTGTCATCTGCACCTCTTGAACTGTCTGGTTTGGCTCTGCAACCAAACAAGATAGACATAGACATCAATGGATAATTAGAACTGCAGAAAAAAACAATTGCTACCAACCTGCCTTCCATTGAGGACCTGTATACTGCACGAGTCAAAAAGAGGGCTGTGAAAATATCTACAGACCCCTCATATCCTGGACATAAATTGTTTCAACTCCTACCTTCAAAACGATGCTATCGGGCACTGCACACCAGAACAACTAGACACAAGGACAGTTTTCCCCAAATGCCATCACTCTGCTAAATAACTAATTCCCACAACACTGTCAAACTATTTACGAAGACTGTGTTACTATTATTCTTGTCATTCTTCTTAGTACCTATCTCTTCCCTTTATGACGATAACTGTGTTGTTTATATCTTTACAGCTTGCTTTATTTGTTTCCTAGTATGATTTCATTGCTTATTAGTAACCTATGACTAAGTGTTGCATCTTATGATTCTTGATAAACATATTTTTATTTTTCCTTTTATGTACACTGAGAGCATATGCACCAAAGACAAATTCCTTGTCCACACTTGGCCAAATAAAGCTAAGCTATTCTGTTCTATTCTGTTCCATTCCACTCCACTCCACTCAACTGGGAGATTGTGAATTCTAGTCCTGCCTTAGGGATGAAAGCTGACTGGGTGACTTTGGGCCAGTCCCTCTCTCTCAGCCCACCTCGCATAGTGGTTGTTGTGAGAAAAATAGGAGAAGGAAGTATTATATATTTACAAAATAGGCAAAAAGCTATTAAAATAAATAACTCCTGCAACTTGTCCAACCACGTGAATAATTACACAAGACTCAATTATTTGCATTGTTAGTTTATTTTGATTATAGTTTAATGACCATTGAAAGTTAAGAAAGAACCTCAGAGTGAGCTAGAATATCAAAACGTAGCAGTCGAAACCCATCAACCATCACCAACTCAAATCACCAACTTTAATCTCGAACTTGAGTATCTTTGATCTCAAATTCGTACTGCTCTTTGGATGGAGCCCTTAATTCCATCAGTACCAAATGTTTTTGAAAAGCCATTCCATCCTTCCATTTTCGGAGGATCCCAGCATTCTACTTTTTCAATATTGAAATGAAGTAATCCTTTCCCTTGTTCTGAATTTCCTAATGGGTAGGAACAGGTTTTCTTGGTTGTACAACCCTGGGCAGTCACGCTTGAATGATATATTGATACTGGGGAAAAAAAGGGGGAGAAGGAAGCATTTAGGAAAACTTTTTTAGTCCCCCCCCCTTTCACTTTTAATGGTGTAGGACTGACATACATTAATGAACGTAATGTATCTGTCCGGTCATCTAGACAAGGCCTATTGAGCCTTCCCCTTCCTTGTGAGGTAAATAAGGATTGAATGAGATGTTTGGTACCCCATAATCTTGGACAGCCTCTTTCCTGAGGCATGTCCTACCCGCCCCTCCACTCTGTCAACCACCCTCAAAATTACTAAAAATTTGTTTTAAATCCAGCAGTGATTGGGCCCCCATTGATTGACTAAGGAGGATCGATCTGAAGTTTTGAACTGAAAGCAGAGGTTTATTCAGCCAGTTCTGACAGGTTCTGGAGAACTGGTAGCAGAAATTTTGCATAGTTTGGAGAACTGGCAAATCCCACCTCTGACTGGCCCCGCCAACCCCATCTATTCTCTGCCTCCGGAGTCCAAGCTGATCGGCTGGGTCTTCTTTGGTTGCCCTGCACAGGAGAACGGCGCTGGAAAGCAGGTTAGTGGGGTGGGGAGGGAAGGGGGCTTTTGTAGTATCCTTCCCCTGCCACGCCCACTAAGCCACGCCCTCATAACTGGTGGTAAAAATATTTGAATACCACCACTGATTGAAAGGTTTTCTTGTTGTTTTCTTCTTAAAAAACAAAACAAAAACAGAATTGAACGTTGGCAAAGACCGAAATATTGGTCTTCCTTTGTGCTGTTTATGTTTCTCTTTCATTTCCTGTATGCTTAATTTTATTTGTTTCTAAAATGTTCCTCCCCAAACTGATAAAGAATGAGGTTGCTCACGTGCGCTTGTTTCGAATTCTGCACTGAAACACTGGTCTTCATCACCGAGACAAAGGACGAATCCACTTTCTTCAGAATAACCATTTTCTTTATAATTGCCTTCACAGAAGAACCCATTGGGTTTAAGGAGGTTACGCTCTGGTACTGCAGAGAGGAAGCTTCAGTGTTAGCAAATACTTTTAACAACCACAATACTGAGTATGTCTATTTTGATGAAAAGAAGGACTAGGGGAGACATGATAGCAGGGTTCCAATATCTGAGGGGCTGCCCCAAAGAAGAGGGAGTCAAGCTATTCTCCAAAGCACCTGGAGGGCAGGACAAGAAGCCATGGATGAAAACTAATCAAGGAGAGAAGCAACTTAGAACTAAGGAGAAATTTCCTGACAGTCAGAACAATTAATCAGTGGAACAACTTTGCCTCCAGAAGTTGTGAATGCTCCAACACTGGGGTTTTTAAAAAAGATGTTGGATAACCATTTGTCTGAAGTAGTGTAGGGTTTCCTACTTAAGTAGGGGGTTGGACTAGAAGACCTCCAAGGTCCATTCCAAGTCTATTATTTATTTATTATTTATTATTCTATTCTATTCTTTCAGTCGGAGAGTCTGCTGGTTGTTAGAATGGGCATTTTAATCACAGGTTACTTACTAGGAAGAGGTGCTGTATTACAGCCATCGGTGTCACAACATGCTATTCTCATCTGCTGGTATTTCTTGGTTAGCGATGTGATGCCATAATCACCTTCAGAACATTGGTTAGCTGTTGCACATCCCTTGGCAGTAAAGGAGACCAATTGAGGGACTGCAAAAAATTAATCAGAAAACAAAACAAAACCCCAATGTGGCAGATAACAGAGAAATAAAAACATCGACCCTTCCAATTTAAAGGTTTAAATTCAGATGCTTCTGTTGATCAGTTCTAACTAGTGGAGAGGGTTTCAGTTGAGGATACACATCTTGTGTTCTTCCTCCCAGATATCCTGAGATGAAATGGAAATAATGAAGAGGTGCCATAAAGAGCCGCCATGGCACAGTGGTTAGAGTGTAGTACTGCAGGCTACTTCTGCTGACTTCCGGCTGCCAGCAGTTCAGCAGACCGAATTTCACCAGGCTCAAAGTTGGCTCATCCTTCCATCCTTCTGATGTCAGTAAAACGAGGAGCCAGATTGTTGGGGGCAATATGCTGACCCTGTAAAACACTTAGAGAGGGTTGTAAAAGTACTATGAAGGGGTATATAAGTCTAAGTGCTGTTGCTATTGCTATTGGAGAGCATTCTAACACCTTTGACTTCACCAGGGAAAAAGGGAATGTTTTTATTGTTTTGAGCTGAATGAGGTGTGGCATGATGAGATTAACAGATGCCATTCTGTTCTTGGATTGAGGGCATAGGAAACAGCCCAGGTATGATGAAATGTCTGTTGTGACTCCCACCAACACCTATAAGTTATCCCTTGAGGCTCTGGGGATCAAGGAATGAACATGGCAAACATCATTAAAACTGCAGGTGCATTTCACTCACACATAGTGCTGCTAAAGGAAAGTGTAAAACAATATATTTCGTCCGGTGCACATTCCACCAACTCCATGTCCTCATTTTTGCATTCTTCCTTGCTGGAAAAACAGGTCTGGCATTTCAAAGATGCCTCTGCAGATAGAAGAAGAAAAAGAGGAAGGAAGGAAATTTCTAATGCTGTAGTTCTAGCAATGTTCAAGATCTGTAATGAGATAATTATCAGGTAGTCATCAACTCATGATGATCACTCGACATACAGAGATTCCTGGAGAGAACCCACAATTAAAGCTCCTCCCCTACTTTAGATAAATCGTTAACCACAATTTAATCAAAATTCTTCCAGATTTTTCTTCCCTCCCTTGTGTTACTTTACCTGTTGAGATGATGGAAGAGAGGAGGCACAGGACAAAGATTCTACCAGACATTACGACAACAGTGTGAATTGGCTGTGTTTAGTGAAGGCAGTGTGAGGCATTTATAGTTCCTGGTATATGCCTACTTGGAGGTTGAGTTTGAAGAAATCTGCTGAGGATATGGAAGAGGAGTTGAGGGTGACAATCAAATCCCACACAGAGTAGAGCAACATCAACTTACATAAGAAGTTGGGGAAAGGGAATACTTGTACAGCATCCATCAAGATGAGTAAGACAGTTTGTCATATTAATGGTGAAGAAAAACTTGATCTGTGCTTTTCCAGTTCATGATGTAGGCGCCACTTTTAGCAGAAGTTTTGCCGGTCAGTAATGCCAATATATTAAGGGGTGGGGGGGCAAGAAAGGAAATTGGGTTGAGATCATTTTGGTAACATTTCAGGAGGAAGCCATACATGTGATCTGGCAGCATAGAAGCATCTGGTTCAATAGTAGGAACTGGGAGAGGGATCTTGGAGGCCTAGTGGACAACCACTTAAATATAAGCCAACAGTGTGCTGCAGCTGCCCCAAAAGCCAACACAGTTCTAGGCTGCATTAACAGAGGGATAGAATTAAGATCACATGAAGTGTTAGTATCGCTTTATCATGCCCTAATAAGATCACACTTGGATTATTGCATCCAGTTTTGGTCACCACGATGTAAAAAAGATGTTGAGACTCCAGAAAGAGTGCAAGAGAAGAAAGAGACCAACAAAGATGATTAGGGGACTGGAAGATAAATCATATGAAGAATGGTTGCATATGTCTAGTTTAATGAAAAGAAAGACTAGAGGTGACATGATAGCAGTCTTCCAATATCTAAGGGGTTATCACAAAGAAGAGGGAGTCAATCTAGCCTCCAAAACATCAGAAGGCAGGATAAGAAGCAATGGATGGAAACTAATCAATGAAAGAAGTAACCTAGAACTAGGGAGGAATTTCCTGACCGTTAGAACAATTAATCAGTGGAACAACGTGCCTCCAGAAGTTGTGGCTGTTCTGACAGTGGAGGTTTTAAAGAAGAGATTGGACAATTGTATCTGAAATGGTACAGAGATTGGACAATCATCAGGTTTCCTACCTGATCAGGGAGTTGGACTAGAAGACTTCCAAGGTCCCTTCCAACTCTGTTATTTATAGGAAGGTGTGATGAAAGAAGAATGTTCTCAAGGTTCTTCTCTCTAGCACAGGGGACTTCAAACTTGACAGCTTGTGGCCTTCAACTTCCAGAATTCCTCCTCCAGCCATGTTAGCTCAGGAATTCTGGGAGTTGAAGTCCACAAGTCTTAAACTTGCCAAGTTCGAAGACCCTTGCTCTAGCATCTCTTTCTATGGGCTGAAACATAACTGACACTCCTAGGTTGAACATGTCTACTATCAACCTTCAAGACTCCTTTCTTTGCTATCTTTTCAGCTGCCATAGCAATGGGGGGGAGGGGGAATCAATTGGGCTTTGTGGGGTGGGAAATGGGCTGGAGGGTTTAGAGAATGAATTGTATAACTAGGGGAAAACTTTATTGTTTATGCTTCCTTGCTTGCTTACTGAGCAACTGCAGCTCTTGATCAAACTAGGCCAAGGTCATTGGCCAGATATCTGCATCACCACCTGAAGATGCCCCACATGACATTATCCTTGTTTGAATTATGGTGGGTGGGAACATTGCTATCACTTTGTATATGTGATTTCCGCACGTAAATTCTCAGTTCTAGTTCTTTTGATGCTACCACTTGATTTCCAGTAAAAGTTTCTTTTCTCTATAACAATGGAGTCTATGAGTGTCTTTCTTGGATTTTAAATGGAGCTCCATCTGACATCTACTTTGTCCAGAGGGGCCAGTTTGCCAGGCTTACAGATACAAGATCCAGGATATACTCAAAGAACCACCTATACCTAGAAAGCCTTGATTATAAATCATCCTGAATTCAATATGGTCACGTTCCATTCGTGTTGCACTGGATTGCAACACAACACTTGCAAGGATTCACATAAATTAAGCTCTGCAACTTTTTTGACCATTCCAAAAGAAAGTCCAGAATTATGAGCTGCATGTGGGAGGGAAAGGATGATGAATTGATGTGAGAAAGAGTAGCTGGTTGAATGAGGAAATAATTGAACCTGGTCCCTCTAGGCTTGGCACCAGCTCCCTTGTGCCTCCAGCTTTATGGTAAAACTGCTTTGCAAACAGCAGGAAGATACTTTTGGAAAAGAGAGGCAACAATTTATCTTCTGACTTGTGGGAATCTATCATGTGGGCAACATGAGGCAAGACATCAGCATGCAAATAGAACAAATGGCATGATTGCATCTTGATTTCTCCAAGGCCATCCATTCTGTCCGGTAATAACCTGACTAATGTAATTGAGCAGAGAAATATTTTGGAGCACATCAAGATTGTTGAAGTGAGGAAGGGTTGTTTTTCTTTTTCAGTTTAACATTTTTATTGAGTGATAAAGTATTATAAAATACAAAATACAAAAAGAAATAGAAGAGCAGTGAGGAGGGAAGGGAAAGGGGGAAGAGAAGTGAGGAAAGATAAAGGGGGGGGGGAAGAGAAAGAAGCATTGATTTCCGACTCTCTCTGTTGCAATGGAATAAGGCGTTAGCATCAAATCGCAGCTTTTTGCTTTTCCATAATAGTATGAACCAGTCATTTCTGTAAATGTCGATCAGTCTGATCTGTAAAACCCAAAGTCAGAGTTTCATCCTTTTTCCACATCAAGCACGAAGTTCAGAAGCAGTTTCCATGTGGAAGCAAAAATACTTATGTTCTTTTCTTTTAATCAAAGTGGTCAGTTTTGCCATTTCTGCCAATTCCATCGACTTCTGCAACCATTCTTCCATGGTAGGAATCAAAGTGTCAGTAATGCCAATCTATTAAAGGGAGGGGGGGCAAGAAAGGAGGTTCAAAATGACCATTGGGTCGAGATCATTGTGGTAACATTTTAGGAGAAATGGATCAGCCAGAGCTGAAGCACCGGGAAGCTGTCATAAAAGAGGAATGGCCTCAGGTTCCTTCTCTTTAGCATCCCTATCTATGGGCTGAGACAATGTTGACATGGTTAACCACCCACTTCTTTACCATAGAGAGCCACAGTGGTGCAGTGGTTGGAATGCAGTACTGCAGGCTACTTCTGCTGATTGCTGGCTGCCTGCAATTTGGCAGGTCAAATCCCACCAGGCTCAAGGTTGACTCAGCCTTCCATCCTTCCAAGGTTGGTAAAAGGAGAAGCCAGACTGTTGGGGGCACTATGCTGACTCTGTAAATCACTTAGAGAGCACTGTAAAACACAGTGAAGCGGTATATAAGTCTAAGTGCTATTGCTATTACTCCATAGGTGAGTATGTTACTCCATGAGGTCAGTTTGCCACAGTCTCAGATAGGATAGGGATGATGGAATTAAAGAACTACTAGTTTCTCTGCTTTGAATTAGGAACTATTTATTTGAAATCACCCTGAATTTAAAGTGGTCAAGATCCAGTAGTATTGCACTGGATTGCAGCACAATACTTGTGAGAATTCTCACAAATTAGCTTTGCAACTTTCTGGATTATTTCACAAAAACAATTCCAGAATTATGTACTGCATGTGGGAGGGAAAGGATGACAGATAAATTTGACAAAGAGTAGTCTGTTGATTGAGAAAGGATGTGAACTTGGTCCCTTTTGGCTTTGTGTTTGCTCCCTTGGCTTCCAGCCTTAGGCTAAACTGCTTTGGAAAAAGCGGAGAACAGAATAGAATAGAATAGAATAGAATAGAATAGAATAGAATAGAATAGAATAACTTTGTCACTTTGAATGCAAGCTGATTGGCATACATTAAAATGAAATTGCAGACAGCTCTCAATGGGCCACCACCTCCAATATACACTGTATAAACATGACAAAATAAATAAATAAATATGCATACACCCACATATATTATATGATAAAGAGAAACAACACAGTCTAGTTTGGATGTATACATGTACATGGCTAGAAAAATGAATCTTGCGAGTTTACCAGATGGATGGTCTAGAGAACAAAGCTGTTACAGAATCTGGTAGTCCTGCTAGAAATACTTTGAAACCTCCTCCCAGAGGGGAGCAACAGAAACAACATGAAGTGGGCGTGTGGGGTCTCCAATAAAGCTTTGAGCTCTAAGCACATAGTGCTTATAAGCAGTATCCTGAATAAAAGGAAGTGAGTTTCCTATAATCATCTTGGCTGTCCTCACCACTCTCTGCAGGGACTTTCTATCTGAGAAGCTGCCGTCACCAAACCAAACAGGGATGCATTTTGTTAAGATGCCCTCAATCCTGCCTCTGTAAAACATGGTCAGGGCAGAAGGAGAAAGATGTGGTCTCATCCAATGCAGGAAATGCAGATGCTGGTTTGCATGCTTCAATAAGGATGATGTGCGGAGAGACCAGCTTAGATTGTTAGTTATTTGCGCCCCCAGATACTTAATACTGTTTACCTCTACACCTGCATCCTTGATACTGAATGGAGTATGACCATGCTGGCTCTTTCTAAAATCTACGATGATCTCCTTTGTTTTATTAACATTTGGAACCAGGTTATCTTTATTGCATGGTCCACCAGAGCTTTCACCTCTTCCCTATAAACATCTTCACTGTCATCCTGGATAAGACTCATCACTCGGGTGGGATTCAAATTTCTTAACAACCAGTTATGTGGGTGTGGCCTAATTTGTGGGTGAGGCTTGGTGGTCATGTGACTGGGTCGGCATGGCTTGTATGTAATTATTATAAATATTTATGTAAATATTGATCTTTTTATAAAAAAGACCAACTTTTATCCAAAAGCAGGCAAAGCAGGCAGGCAGATTGAATTGCTCACAGAATCACAGATTCACTTAGATAACTATCTATCTGCAATTGGCTACCTGAGTCTGTCACATAAAATTTGCTAGCAAACTCTTTTTTTTACAAAAAAAGAGCAACTTTTACCCCAAAGCAGGCAGGCAGATTGAGTTGCTCACAGAATCACAGATTAACTTAGAGATCTACCTATTTGCAATCAGCTACTTGAGTCTGCACTGAAAAGCTTCAGTCCTAAGGAAGGTTTGGCTCTGCTTTTAGATTAGCTAGAAAGCAAGAAAACCAAGGATTTCCTGCTTTCTAGCTAATCTAAATCTCCTGGCAGAGCAGAACAACTAATGGTCAGGAAATAAAAGGAAAAATAGCAACTTACCAAACCAGGCAAGTTGGATGGCTCGCATGGCATGTAAGGAGGAAGGGCGGGGCAAGGCCAGCCAGTGGAGTGATTTGCCAATTCTCCAAACTGGGGACAATCATGTGTGCAGCATTTGCAAGAAATCATCAGCTGTGCCGCCTGGACAGCTGTCAAGCGCTGCACTCCTATGCGCCACGTTTGAAAATCCTCTTGTTTCCTGCTTTTTCAACCTCAGTTGTGCCACGCAAAGCAGCTGAGGAGGGAAAAGCAGGGAATAAAGGACAGCCTAGAGCCCAGGTAGGTGGGTGGACCAAACACCGAACTGGTTTAGTGTCAGCTGCTCTTCGCAGCTACAGGTTCTATAGAACCGGGCCGAACTGGTAGCATCCCACCCCTGCCATGGAAAAACACTTTTGAAAAACAGGGGTATCAGCTTCTCTCCCCAATTATCGGCAGGCCTGAGGAGAGTGGGGTGCAGCCGGCACATTGTTCCAGGGCTCATGGAGCTCAAAGGGGGGGCCATGAAGGGGAAATTAAAAAAAAACTTTTACAAAACCAAATTTTTAAAAAGAAAAACAATATTGGATATATACTTCCTACTCTATACTTTGTGTGTATAGCAAAACCGCCTGGCAGTCTTGTTTGACGTAACCTTTATGAATCTGAAACTCAGTGAACAGTTATTGATGTAATTTATTTAATTTTAATTTCATTTCTACGGGGCGCCCCTCAGCAGGAGAGAAACTGTTCTCCTGGCCTGCCCTGTGGTTGCGCCACTCTGCCCCAACGTCTCTATGGCATGCCGCTCTCTGTGGGAGTGGACTGGTGCTCCCGGCCTGCCTCTTGTGTGCACTTTGCCCCACCCATGGCCTCACTAGCGCCATGAAGAGCCCAGCTGAGGATGCCGCCATGCTGCTGCCCTCATGTGGGTGCTCCAGGCTGTGGGGGTGCCCTCTTGTGAGGGAGCCCATAATAGTCTTGTTCCAACACTTAATAATCCTCTCGGTGGCCCTGATTATTGGTATTGGTAATGTAGGCAAGATGAGGCAATAACATCAGTATGCAAACGATGCATATACTGTTGAAATTGGATATTTGCCAATTTCAAGTGTTTGCGGTTAGTGCCCTAAGCTTTCCTTAACAATGGTATTCTTATATAGGTTTTGGAATATTTACAAATATTGCAGCAATGCTAGAGTTAGTTTGAGTGAAGAGGGTTTGGGCGAGGATCTGAAATCAGATGAAATCCCACAACCTCGTAGCTAGAACAGTAAACAGAATTACTTTACTGATTTATCTGTTCTTCATTTAATGGAAAACAATGGGCCATTTGCTACAAATTTGTTTTTTTCAGAAAAAAAGAAAAAAGGTAGAAAGTCATTGGGGCAAGATAATTAGAGATTAGAGCGAAGGGTTTTAGAATAAATAATAGATAATCAGAGTTGGAAAGGACTTTATAGGTCATCTCGTCCAAACCCCTGCAATGTGAGGTGGTCGTATTGACTTATAATTTCCTGCTGATTATGTTTTATGGCTTTTAATTTGGGTTTTAGTAGTGTGATGCATTCTGTTGCTTTTGCAATTTTTGTTTTGTTTTGTAATGTTTTAATTAAGTGAGCTTCCCATTGTGATTGTGAAATAGGGAACTATGCAATTTGAATGGATGGATGGATGGGTGAGTGAGTGAGTGAGTGAGTGAATCAATGAATGAATATGTAAAGTACATCGGTGATTACTCAAGTATGAGTGACATAAGGCAGGAGATCAAGTGCTTCAAATATTGTTCCTTAAATAGTTCATTGAATACCCATTAAAACATATAACACCGAGGTCTTTGGAGAGCCATTTATTTTCATCATATTTCAATGACAATCACATTCCAAAGGAAGCTGCACCCTTTGCACATGATCTAACATAATAGTTAAATGCCTGAATCCTAATTTCTAGCATTAAAAAAACTCAAGAATATTTGATCCCCAGTCTTCAGTATTTCGCATGTTTTAATATAGGCCTTAATTTGGGGGAAGGGGCTTAATTTCATTTCATGCCTATAAAACATGCTGGGACTTCCTATTGGGGGAGGCCGTATTGTTGGAGAAACAGGGTATAAGAAAAATAAAAAGAAACAATGGGACAGGGATGGTAGGCATGTTGGTGCGCTTATGCATACCAATAATGTCAGTTGCCAAACATCCAAATTTTGAATGCATGATTAAGGGGATACTGGGAAAGGTCATAAGACATATGAATTAGTAATCTATAAACTTTAGGCAAAAGGACGTTGGAGAACTCAGTGAGAAAGATTCCAAGTGAAAATGCATAAAATGATAATTATAATTTCTTAAGTATGAAAGACAGGAGGGATCAGAAGGAGCTATTTTATTCAGAACACCTTTGTATAAATTCTAAAGAAAAAGATACTGAATGCAGATTCCTTTGTCTTAGCAATTTATTTTTATGATGATTTTGTGGACTTTGAGGATCGAAAACACATATTTTATTGAGCTGTGGTCTCAAAGCATGATATTTTTTGCTCCAAATTTCCAGCTTTCCCCTACTGACTCAGGTAAGACTCAGGTAAGATTCCAATCTCTACTTATCTCATAATTATATCTCCAACTTCCTATTTTTTTTTACAAATTTCCCAATAATTGCAAAGAAGCTTCGGCTCTTCCCAACTATAACTGAAGATCTGGTTCAGAAGAAGATGCATTTCTGCATTCCAGAGTGGTGACATTGAACCGAAACAGCCCACTGGCCATCTCAGAAAATCCTAGAGGGAAGGAACATGAGTTCTGTGTCGTACATCCTTGGTAAGTGGACTTTTCAGTGAGATTTCCAACTGGAGATAAGAAAAAGACAGAAAAGGTATATGAGACTCTATAGAATAAATATTATAAAGCAATGCAGATTTCTTTATTATTTATATTCTGGCCTTGATGTTCTTGTGGCCTTTATAAAAACATAAAGGTCTTTGAAAAACATGATACAAATCTGGTTACCATATATTAACTGTTTGATAAAGTTTCTCCAAATAGATCATCTTCCTTTATTTAAAAAATGGAAGGGAAGGAAGGAAAGGGGAAGGAAAGGGGAATGAGGGGAGGAAGGGAAGGGAAGGGAAGGGAAGGGAAGGGAAGGGAAGGGAAGGAAGGAAGGAAGGAAGGAAGGAAGGAAGGAAGGAAGGAAGGAAGGAAGGAAGGAAGGAAGGAAGGAAATATCTACTCACAAGCCTCTGTGGAACTAGTTATGGTAAGACACTGATCCTCTTTGCCAACACAGACTACAGGTTGATTGGCTTTACAATGATCCTCATCTAGTGCAAAGCAGCCTGGGCACTGTAATCCATTTGGTTGAAACTCTTCATACTTTTCCACTGGAGGAAGCAAATATTCCAGTTAGCAAAGTTTCATAATAACCACTAACCCTTTTAATGTCTATCACAGCCTCCTCCAACTTGACTTTCTTTTCACATATTTGAGTTCAATTCCAGCTCAGATGGAATCAAAGAACCCAAGATTCTTTGCAAAAAGCAAGATTTTTTTTTTTTTAAAAAAAGCTAGAGTTTGAAAAAGAATTCATTCAGTTGTAGATACTTACACAGAAGCGGTTCTGCATTGCAGACATCAGTGTCACAACAGTTGCCTCTTGCTACTTCAAATCTACCATCTACTATTGTGGTGCTGAACAGGCCCTCAAAACAGCCCTCACGTGTTGAGCATTCCTTGATAATTAAGATCGTGACAATATTGGCTGCAGAAGGGAATTAAAAAAAAATATGGAACTCAGCAGGAAATGAAGAAATGCATATCAAACCTGTTCATTTGGCTGTTGTATTTTGGAAGAAATCACTAAATACCTGTGTTTATTTCACTTTATGAACTATATATCCTTTTTGTTTAGGAGCTCATAGCCCTTCCACTTGTTACTTTTGCCTATAAAACTACTGAGGTTAGTTGGGCTGTGAAAGTTTGACCCACCCAAACTATTGTGTGAACTTCCATGGCTGAATCTTCCTGCTTCCAACCCAGCACATATCCCACTATACTCGTTCTTGGACCTGCAGAAAATAACAGGCCAGCCAAACTTCTCCAAATGAGATTCCTAATCCTAACCTGAATTACTAAACCACACTGGCTTTCATGTAGATGTTGGCACCTTAGAAGATTTATTTATTCCCAAGAAACATTTTAGCACAAGTAACTGCAGAATCTTTTTACAGAACGATGAACCTTGCTTTGTGAGAAAGTAATGTAAGCTCCTTCTGTTTAACTTGCAATGTATGATGCACATTCAAAAGGGCAAAGTGTAGATTGCTACATCAGGATGGGTGTTTCATCACTTGTCCACTCTTGTCCCCGTGTATCATATCATGCACGTACGTTTAAAAAAAATTACATCCGGCAAATAACATTGGACTATTGTCCGTCAATGAACCCTGAAGAGAAGTCATTGAAGGAGACTCCCCAACCCAATCATGTTTTAGCACAATTTAGATACAAAATTTTAGCATTTTAAGGTTGCTTGACAGTGAAAAACACAGTTGAGAAAGTCCAGAAATATTTCACGAGAAGAGTTCTCCACTCCTTTACTCGTTGCAGAATACCTTATGCCACCAGACTCGAAATTCTAGACCTAGAAAACCTAGAACTATGCCACCTTTGGTCCAATCTTAGTATATAAAATCATACATTGCAAAGTCCTACCTGTCAATGAATACTTCAGCTTCAACCATAACAACACAAGAGCACACAATAGATACAAACTCAAGGTAAACTGCACCAAACTTGATTGCAAGAAATACGACTTCAGCAACAGAGGGGTCAATGTCTGGAATACTCTACTTGACTCTGTGGTTTCTTTCCCAAACCCCAAAAACTTTAACCTTAGATTTTCCACTATTGACCTCACCCCTTTCCTAAGAGGTCTGTAGGGACGTGCACAAGCGCACCAATGTGCCTAAGCACACCAATGTGCCTACTGTCCCTGTCCTATTGTTTCTTTTATTTTTCTTATATGTATCCATGTATTCACAGCTATGTTTTTACTTATACTTATTATCTTGTAAGCAATTGACAAACCAAATAAAATATAAATAAATAAATGAAATGGGTGACAAATGTTGTCAAAGATGTTAAGGCTCTGAAAAGAATGCAGGGAAGAGCAAAACAAAGATGACTGGGGACTGAAGGCTAAAGCCTGTGAAGAATTCAATATGTCCACTCAAGTAAGAAAGAAGGAAATTTAGCAGTGACGTGATAGCAGTGTTCCCTTTGTGGAGCTGCCACAAAGACAAGGGAGCCAACTTATTCTCGAATCATCTGAGGGCGAGATGAGAAGCAATGGATGGAAGCCAACCAAGAAGAGAAGCAACCTGAAGCTGAGGAGACATTTCCTGACAATGAGAACAATCAGGGGAATGGCTTTCCTCCAGATATTGTGGGTGACTTCCAAGGTTCCTTCCAACTCTGGTGGTCTGTGTTCTAATCAATATATACATATTATACAAAAAAATGAAACCAAATAATGGACATACTTGAGAACAAACTCAATTTTCACTTACTTAGAGTAGTATTAAGAACTACAGTAGAACAAAATTCTTCATCTTCTTTGCACTCCACCACCTTCACAGCCTCTCTTTCACATTCAACTCCAGGGGCAACGCATGCCTGACACGTTAGAGATGTCACTACAAATAAAAGACAAAGTTATACCAATGATCAGTGTCACCTTTATATGTTCTGCTATCCTAGCAGTTAAGTTTAAGGCTCCTGTTATAATCTGGTTTACAAAGCAGGCCTCCCCTGTTGTTGTTTTTTGTACTTGGAACCTGGGCAGGGGTGGGAGGTGAGATCAGCTTGTGGAAATGGAAGGCAAATTGAGACTAAGGGAGAGATTCACCCTCTCATATCTCTCACATATTAATATGAAACTGGATCTTCCCCTCTTCTGGTATTTATGCCATAGAACAGATTTGTAAAGAAGCCATGTGGATGCTAGCTGAGGCCATAGTTCTGCAAGAACCTGAATTCTGAATATTTTTTGATATCTGCGTTGGTGATGCAGGATTTGGGCACATTCTAGATGTGGCCTACCTATACCCTCTTGCTAGGGTTGAGAGAGAGTCACTTGCCTAGTTTTTGGTCCAATGGTCCAATGCCACTTGCCTAGTTTTTGTTCCTCATAAATGACTAGACTCATATTACCCATTCCTACTCCAAAACCTTCAGCCACTGCACCAAATTGGCTCTCATGATACTCTGAAGAGATTATCATGAATCCTGCATTGACTACAGGTAGTCCTTGACATAGGATCATAATTAGGACTGGAGCTTTTATCACTAAGTCATATTGTTAAGTGATTTGTGCCCAGTTTTATATCCTTTTTGTGGT
Organism: Hydrophis major; assembly: GCA_033807585.1. Taxonomy (NCBI): domain Eukaryota; kingdom Metazoa; phylum Chordata; class Lepidosauria; order Squamata; family Elapidae; genus Hydrophis; species Hydrophis major. Next base: position 5,993,004 of record CM066336.1, read on the forward strand.
AGTTAATATCTGCAGTCATTAAGTGAATCACATGGTTGTTGAGCAAATCTGCTTTCCCCCATTGATGCTGTTTGTTAAAAGCTGTTCGGGGAAGTCAATGATGATCATATGTCCCAGGACACTGCAACTGTTGTAAACACATGCCAGCTGCCAAATGCCCAAATTTTGATTTGAAATGGTGGGAATTGTTGAAAGCGTTAGGACCATTTGTAAGTGACTTTTTTCAGTGCTGTTTTAAGTTCAGATGGCCAGTGAACAAATGGACATATGTCAAGAAAGATCTATGGTAGAACAATTTCCCAGAAACTTCCTCAGGCTGCCTATTCTCCATCTCTTTCTTGAAGTCACCCAAAGTTTCTATATCTGCTTTAAGGAAATCAAATTCTTTACCTGTTGACAAGATGGAACAGAAGAGACAAAAGACAAGAAGAATTCCAGCTGCCCTCATGTTGGTAGAAGTCAACTCCCCTGCCTTTTCTGAAGCCACCTACTGTTCAGTTTTGCAACTGGGGAAATGTTTTTAAAGAATTAGCTGGGGGAGGTTGAATATAGGGACTCAAATAATTGGCTAGCTGAGATAGAAAACTCAGGGAGGGCAGAAGCCAAATTCCATTGGAAAAGATAGTGTGTGTTTTTTGTTTTTTTTAGAAAATATACACAAAATAAACTTTGCTTGGCAGTGAAATGGAGATGTGAATTCTTGCTTTTCTTAGTGGCTTAGTCTAGCTTCTAGAGCTGATTTTATATCCTACTATAATTCTCCATCTCTGATTTGTATCCTTTGCCCCTCTTGACTGTGTTTCACCTTAATTCCTACATTCATTTGTTTGGATTGTTTTGGACCTTTTCCTGATCCTACAGTTGTGCATAATATAACAGTCAGTACTTTGTTATGTATTAGTGATAAGTCTCTGAACATATCCATTATTATATTCTTATTTTTGTAGACAGCTTGTAGTTACTGGCCCTTAGTTTCAATTATGTATTATTATATTTACTGACCTCCCATTTTATCTATAAGAAATAAAGATTAAAGTATAGTTATAATTTAAGATTACATGAAATGATACTTTGCTTCTTATGTTATAATTGTGATTATAATTTTTCCTATCCTGGATTCAGAGGTGCTATGTAATGAACTGACCAATCACTATTCTTCCTTTTCTAGTAAAGATTATTAATTGAGATGTTGGTGATGAGGGACCAATTAGAGCAGGGGTGTCAAACTCAATTTTATTGGGGACTGCATCAGGGCTGTGGTGGAGCTCAGGGGGCTGGGGTGGTAGTGGCTGACTGGGTGGGTGTGGCCGACTAGGTAGGCATGACCAGGTTGATGCCACTCCCCAAACTGCTGGCATGTTTCCTCTTTGCCTTGAGTAGACCAGGCCAAAGTCACGTTGGCCGAATTGGGTAGACCGGGCTGAAGCTATATTGGCCTGATCTTTCCTCTCCGTACCAGGTAAACCGGGCTGGGAGGGGTGGGGTGAACCACAATGTAGGTCCCCGCATCGTGATTACCCCAGTTCACTGAACTGCACACAAAGTTAACAACCAGTTTGAATGAACTGGTGTGAATCAGCTGAATCCTACCACTGGTCATCAGTCTTTGTATCCACAAGAGATCTAAGTTCAAGTCCACTTGAATTCCATAGATTCTTATGCAGGGTGGGCTTCAAAAATTTTAGCAACTGATTCTTTGCATTGCTGGGTGGGTATGGCCTAGTTGGCCTCTTGTACCACAGCAGGTGAGGGGGCATTTTCACCTTTCCTCAAGCCTCCAGGATGGTGAAAATGGCCTCCCCGATCTCTAAAGGCCCTCTGGAGGCCCTCGATGGGCTTGTTTCTGGCCTTCTGGAGCCTGCAGGAGGCCCGCTTTTCACCCTCCTTAAGCCTCCATGCAGGCCCTGCACTTAACTGGCATCCAAAATCGACTGCATGGGGACTTCTGCCAGGGACGGGTTGGGATGGGCGGGGCCAGCCAGAGGTGGGATTTACTGGTTCACCGAACTGGTCATTAAAAATGATAAAATCATCCACTGGTTCACCTGAACCAGGAAGAACTGTTCAGAGTTTTGCAGTGTAAATTCAGCGCCAGAAAAATAAACACAGATGGCTGATGCACTACTTAACATCTTAATAAACATATTAAGTAAATGTTTACAATACCAGTTGTAGATTTCTCCAACATGGAGCAAACTCAAACAGAAGCAGACATGTTACAAGCAACTCAACTTCAGCAGACAAGCAAGAAAGTTAGTCTTTCTTTCACTTTAGAGTTGAGTACAGAACAGAGATAAACCATGTTATGGTTCACCAGCAGCCAGTGCAGATGACAGTGAAATCGAACAGTGAATGTCATGCCCCTGTTAGAATCTGACTCCGAGGGAGAGGAGGAATAGCTGACAGGGAGTGGGAGTGTGGCTCCAGACTCTGTGGAGGAAACTGGGGAAGGGCACAGGCCAGTTGGGCATTCAGAGGAAGATCCAGGCCCACCCCCTCTTCATCCTAGGGCACTCAGGGAGGAGCAGATAAGGGAGAAACATGAGTGGCGTGGTCTACAGGGAAGAAAAGGGCCCTGATCCCCTTCATGGGCTGCAGCTGTGAGGACTTTTGAAAAGGACAAACTGTGAATGGCCCAGTCCTGCAAGCAAAGTGTGAAATAATTCTAGTCTCTCAATTCTTATCTGAGTTCTGGCGTCCTTCCCAGTGTGTGTATTTTGGTATCTGTGGACGTCTTCAAGCCCTTATCCTGCCTTGTCTCATTAATTGCTTCAGTGTGGTTTGTGTTGTTTTTTCTATTTATAATTTATATGTGTTTTGAGTTCGAACAGAATTTTTTCCTTTTTGCAACTGTTTGTTGGGGGAGTTTTTTCTCCAGTCAATGATAATTGGACCTTGGAGGGCAAGTGGAAGGAATTAAAGGGACTTCACTTATTTCTGTGACTTTGTTGCTTTTGTATCCCACCCTGGGTCATCACAGTGAGGAAAAAAGGGGACCAGTCAGGGAGTCTGGAGAGAACTTGGACCAGGGTCCTGCGTTCATTGCAGGGATGGGGCCAGGACCATCTGTAGGAGGCGTGCATAAGTGCACCAACATGCCTATTGTCCCTGTCCTATTGTTTCTTTCTTTTTTCTTATTTGTGTTCATTTCTTGTATTCATAACTATGTTTATCCTTATACCTATTATCTTGTAAATGATTGACAAATCAAATAAATAAAATAAAGAAATAAGCAATGTATTATAAAGCAGTACAACCGCTTCATGTGATTTTATCCTTGATTTTATCCCTGTGTTATTGCAGCCTAGAACTGCACTGGCTTTTTTTTGGCAGCTGCCGTACACTGTTGGCTCATATTTAAGTGATTGTCCACTAGGACTCTAAGATCTCTCTTGCAGTTGCTACAGTACAACTCTCTTATAATGTGACAAGAGAGGATGATAGGAAGTATCCCAAAAGAAAGATGGCTAAAAGTATAGCTGAACTGAGTCAAGAATGGGTGACATAGAAGAGGGAATACCAGTCCATCAAAGCTACCCTTTCCTGTGTGTTCAAACACTCCTTAAAAAAATACACAGACACTAATGCTTTCAACACCACAATTTATTTTCATTATAATTTAGTGCAAATGGAATGTTTAGAGAAAAACCATATCCCCCTCAGCTAGTAGCCCCAAACATCGCATTTCAACCCTCTCAGGTTTGTTCCTCCATATTCTAAATTGCTACCAAGAATGCTTAACCCCAAACCACTGTTACTCTTACTAATGAAGCTCCAATCTTCTTCTCACTTTTATAAATGCTGAAAGACAAAAGAAGAAGGCTATATTCTGATTACTCGGGGAGAAAATCTCTATTGAGGGACAGTGGAACAGTGGAACACTCCTTCATGGAGCTCAATATTGCAAGATTGCCTATTCGCACCTCTCCATCAGGATAGGAACATACATTTGGCGTTGTGCATCCTTGGAACGAACCCCCGCCTTGTATAGCTCCAACTGTGGAGGAAAAAGGAAGAATAAGAATCTCTGAGACTTTATTGCAAGGATATTAGAAAACAAAGATAATTTTCCTCTCGACAAACTCCTGAGCATAGCCACTCTTTGGGAAATCCTTTGCACTATGTTGACAATTAAGCCCTAAAATCAGCCATGAACACTACTGCCCTCCTGTCAACCCTTCGAAGAGGCCAAATTAAGAACATAGTCATGCATGTTTATGGGTCAGGGGTCTTCAAGCCTGATAGCTTTAAGGCTTGTGGACTTCAACTCCCAGAATTCCTCCTCCAGTCATTAAGTTAGCTCAGGAATTCTGGGAGTTGAAGTCTATAAGCCTTAAACCTGCCAAATCTGAACACCCTTGCTATAGGTCGTCCTCAACTTACAACCACTATGGAGCCCAAAATGTATGTTGCTAAGTGAAACATTTGTGAAGTAATTTTCAGTCATAAAATTACTGCCCACTTCTCAACCCTTCAAGATGACCAGAATAAGAAGTCAAACTATGCATGTTATACACCACAGTACTGTTATTGTTGAAAGATTACAGTATAGTGGAACCTTGGTACTCAACTGCTTCCCAACTTGTCAAATTTGGTACTTGAAGCATTTTGACATGAAAATGCTGTTGCAATACTTGGGATATGCTTACAGAGGTGGTATTCAGCAGGTTCTGACCAATTCTGGAGAATTTTGAGTAGTTCAGAGAACCGGCAAATACCAACTCTGACTGGCCCTGCCTCCATCTCTTCTTTGCCTCCCATTGAGTCCCAGCTGATTGGCTGGGTATTCTTTGGTTGCCCTGCACAGGAGAACAGAGCTGAAAAGCAGGTTAGTGGGGTGGGAAGGAAGGGGCTTTTTGCAGTATATCCTTCCACTGTCATGCCCACCAAGCCCACAGAACTAGTAAGAAATTTTTTTGAATCCCACCATTGAATCCCATTCAATGTGCTGTAATAGAAAAAGTGGGACAATTGGGGGAAATGGACAGGAATTTGGCCATGCTGGGAAGATCTCGGCAAAAGAAGGGGGATGGCTAATGGATGCTGAGGGTGGATAGCAAGTCGTGTTGTTAGGAAGTTCATTGATGTAGGCAAAGGGATAGACAGAAAGTTATTCCTGGCCAAAACAAAGGGTTTATTTGGGATTCGTCCTTTTTTTTACTATTCATCACAACTTCTGGAACCAATTCATGAAGTACCACTGTAATAAAATCTTGGAAATCTGAACGTGGGGTTCCCACCTCCAACCCTTAGGAAGGTTTTTGCCTGAGACGCTTTCTCAGATTATAGTTCTGGCCCAGATTCAAATTTCTTTTATCTGACTATTGTTTAGTCGCGGCTTTTTCTGCCGAGTCTCAAGATTATTCCTCATCTCATTACACCTCTAGGCATAGTATATATTGTAGGAAGTTACAGAGCTCTTGAACACTTAATTTTCCACTGGAAAGTTTTGTGATCGAGAGTGCATTTTTTTAATTCTCACAATGTTTATATACCTGACAGACACAGTTCCAGTGAAATATTTATCTACACCACTATGCTTTTCTCGGGATGAATATTGGGCAAAAATGCACTTGCCTAGGAAATTTGTTTACTGTAATGTATATACTATAGCAGAGTGCGAGGGTAATTATCTTGTGCAAAGTTGCACCTAAAAGGCATGGAAAATGTCTACGAATACCTGCATTAGGGAGAGAAATATATGGAAAACTGAAGTAATATTCCTGCAGGTTCCTTTCCCCATCCTCACTCTATATTGCAATTATCTGATCAGAATCATATGAATAAAGTGGATTTCCACAATCATGATGTGTTAGTCTGCTGGCAAAATACTAATTAGTCCTTTAATTTCAGCAGCATGGTAATGGATGATCTTTTGATGTTTTTGAGCCATCCTACAGTCAGTCTGCCTCCCTCTCTCCCAATTTTTTTTTAAAAACCCTTCAATTTTTCATATTTTAATTATTTATTTTTAGTTACCTGGCATTTTGTTTTGTTTTGTTTTCTCTTTCTTTGATTAAAAATAAAATTGCACTCACATGCATTCATGGTAAAATTAAAGTTGACACAATGTGTCTCTCGGCCAAGACAAAGAATTGGATGAGCTGATTGGAGGGAATCTCCATGTCTTGTGTATGATCCAGAGCATACGAATCCATTGGGTTTGAGTTCCTCACGGAGGGGCACTGTAAGAATCAACCCAAGGTTAGCAAACATTTTCATGGCCACCATCCCATATTAAATCCCAAGTGTTTTCACATTCTGGCAGTTGTGGCCCACCAGTGGCCAGCGGAGCTGGTGGCAGATTTGGACAGTGAGGAGGTTGGGGAGGAACCTGGGCCAGTCCTAGAGTCTGGGGAAGGCTCTGATGAGGGCTCTGCACCAGAAGCAGAGATGGGGCCAGGGCCATCCAACAGTTATCAGCTGCCTTCAGAGTCGGAGATCAGTGGGGCAGAAGAACAGCTGGAGCCTGTTCCCAATGTGTGCGCATGCACAGAGCTGCCAGGAGAAGGGAACAGTTAAGGAACAGTCAACTCAGGGGTAAAGGTACAGATGGATAGTGAATGGCCCTTCCCATAGGGAATAAAGAGGAGTGAAAGGGGTGTGGGATTTGCAGGAGACAGTTCATTTAATTAGGGTGAAGATCTGTTCGTGATTCCTTGTTAAGTATTTTCTGGCACAGCATTGTGCTTGGAAGCTAACGGCCTGGCAACTCTTCAAGCTTGATAAGGTCTGTGGTTGTAAATCACTCTTGAAAGGCTGTTTGCCGGGACTTTGCTGGATGTGAATGATAGGAATTCACATTAGCCTAATAAAAAGGGATTTTGTTGGGATGAGGAGCCTGCTTTGTGATTTTTGTGAAGCCTAGGTCAGAACACTGGCTTCCAGGGTTCCCAGCCAGGACACGATTTGTAATCCATGCATCTGAAGGCAAAGCTGGACCAGGAATGGGGATGGCACCTCATTCCATCTGCTCCATCAATTCCATCACAAATGTATGAACGTTCTGAGGTTCCCCTTCAAAATAGATCCTTTTTCCCCCCTCTTGACCTCTTATAAGCCCTCTTGAGAAGATAGTCTGCAGTTCTCTCTTGCCCTTATGACAATCCCAGCTCTGATTGGCAACTTTAAGGATGGAAGCCCAGAGGGGGTATTCAGCAGGGTTAGAGTTAGGATTAGGGTGCCCTGCACAGGAGAACAGAGCTGGAAAGCAGGTTAGTGGGGTGGGGAGAGAATGGGGATTTTGCAGTATATCCTTCCCCTGCCATGCCCACCAAGCCACTTCACGCCTACCAAGCCACGCCCACAGAACTAGTAAGAAATTTTTTTGAATCCCACCACTGTATGTTTAGTATTCAATGTGCTGTAAAAGAAAAAGTGGGACAATTGGGGGAAATGGACAGGAATTTGGCCATGCTGGGAAGATCTCGGCAAAAGGAGGGGGATGGCTAATGGATGCTGAGGGTGGATAGCAAGTCGTGTTGTTAGGAAGTTCATTGATGTAGGCAAAGGGATAGACAGAAAGTTATTCCTGGCCAAAACAAAGGGTTTATTTGGGATTCGTCCTTTTTTTTACTATTCATCACAACTCCTGGAACCAATTCATGAAGTACCACTGTAATAAAATCTTGGAAATCTGAACGTGGGGTTCCCACCTCCAACCCTTAGGAAGGTTTTTGCCTGAAACGCTTTCTCAGATTACAGTTCTGGCCCAGAGTCAAATTTCTTTTATCTGACTATTGTTTAGTCGCGGTTTTTTCTGCCGGGTCTCAAGATTATTCCTCAGCTCATTACACCTCTAGGCATAGTATATATTGTAGGAAGTTACAGAACTCTTGAACACTTAATTTTCCACTGGAAAGTTTTGTGATCGAGAATGCATTTTTGTAATTCTCACAATGTTTATAAACCTGACAGACACAGTTCCAGCCTTCCCCCAGGAGTGGGGAGGGAATGAGGATCTGACAGTATCCTTCCCCTGTCATGCCCACCAAGCCACGCCCACAGAACCAGTCATAAAATATATTGAGTCATATACCACTGAAGCCCTCCTCCAATAGCTGATTGCAACCCTGGGCAGCCATTCCAACCTGGGTTGCTGGGTTGCTATGTTCTCCACTTACACAAAGTTGCCATTTTTAAAAAATCTTATACAGGTAGCCCCCGACTTACAACAGTTATTTAGTGACCGTTTGAAGTTACAACGGCCCGGAAAAAAGTGACTTTTATGACCATTTTTCACCCCTTATGACTGTAGCATCCCCATGATCGCGTAATTGTCACTAGGACGCTTGACAATTGACTCACATTTGTGACAGTCCAGGGGTCGTGTGGTCCCCATTTGCAACCTTCTGACAAGCAAAGTCAATGGGGAAGACCAGGTTCACGTAACAAACTGTGTTACTAATTCCACAAGTGCAGTGATTCACTTAGCAAATGTGGCAAGAGAAGTTGTAAAATGCAACAAAATCCAGGTCACAATTTTTTAACTTAGCAGTGGAAATTTGGGGTTCAGTTGGGGTCATAAGTTGAGGACTACCTGTGGCTGACTCAACAATGGCTTGCTCAACTAGTGAACTTCCATTAATTCATTAATAAATTTATATTTATTTATTCATTATTATTTATAAACATAAATGAAACCATTCGGTTTTTAATAAAGAGATTGGATAACCCTTTGTCTGAAATGGTATAGGGCTTCCTGCTTCAGCAGGGGGTTGGACTAGAAGACCTCCAAGATCCCTTCCAACTCTGTTATTCCTCACTCTCTCCATTGAAGTTTGCTGCTCCATTGAAACCCTATATCTCTTTTGAGGCAAACATGGTGGTGCTGTTGCTTTCTGCTTAAGCTGGGTTGAAATTTGCTCCCCTAGCCAGTGGTGCGATTCAACCGGTGTAACAACCGGTTCAGTGATTGTGCGCTTTGCACAATTTTAAAAAGCCCATTTTCAGCTATAATACCTTCTATTGCAGCTGAGTTGAGTAAAACATCTGAGGCGGGCAAAACCACCCTGCCGCATGAATCAGCTGTCCTCCAAAACAAGGAGATAAAACACAGAAAAGAGTAGAAGCGGGTGGGTAGGCAGGGCCGAAATGATCACTGGAACTACCAGTTCACCCGAACCGGTCCAAACCGGCAGAATCCCACCCCTGCCCCTAGCTTTCTCACTCCTCCGCCGACAGTTTAACTTTCTCTGCCTAGAAGTTGAACTACTTACGCAGAAGAGGCAGGGCATTGCACCCATCTGTCTGGCAACAGAAAAGTTTCATTTGAGAATATTTTCCCTGTGTGGAGGTGATACTGTAAAAACCTTCGAAGCATTCCTCAGCTTTTGCACAAGTCTTAGCCGTGTAACTGAGTGGAGGACTGGCTGTGAAACAGAGAGGAAATGTTGGGATTTACAAAAAAGGGAATAAAGGAAATGTTCAAAAAGCACCATGCTCAATTAAATATTCTGTTTGAGATCCCTTGTATTAGGTTGGCTGGTGGAGAAGATGATAAGGTTTTCTTTAATAGGAGAAAGAGCAACAAATTACCCCATGCATGATTTGAGATGGTTTCCTCCATTTATCTCAGGTAAGGAGGAAGAGTTAATTTGGACAGATGGAACCTCTGGAAACTATTTTGTACAGTTAAACAAACATTGCATCCCTTTTGTTCTCTTACCACTCTTCTCCCAGTGTTATCCATGTATGATAGAGCAACAGAAAATAATATTTTTCCCAATATAACATTTCTAGTAAACATAAACCACTGAAATTGGCAGAATATGGTGACATTAGTCAATGATGAAATCCACCTTCAAGAAAACTGAATTATTCCTTCTTGATGCTTGAGATACTAAGTGATGGTAATATTGACTGCCAGTTAAATTGAAAAGATATTTCACTCACTCAAAGTAACAGACAGAGTCATGGAAAGGCAATGGGTTTGGTCTTGTTCACACTCCACCAATGCCATGTCCTCATTTTTACATTCTCCTCTAGTGACCAAACATTTGTAGCATTTTAGAGATGTGACTGCAGAGGAGAGAAGCAAAATAGTTATACAGGCAGTGAGCCGACCAGGTTATGTGATAGTTATTTAAAAACCCTCTGTAGATTTCAAAAATAATAACAATTTTCCCTAGGTGTGTATCCGAAGCCATTTCTAGCAAACATTTGAAGCTTAGAAGGTTAGAGATCAGAAAAATATGGATATCAGAAATTAGCTCAGCTTTTAAATAGGACAAGCGATGTTTCATTCAGTTCTTTAGATAAGGTTCTCTTCCAGACACTTCTGTTTATTATTGATTGAGATCAGTCTTCTAAATAAGCTGAATGGGTGCCAGCATATTAACAATCAATATAGAGTATCCTGAGACTATGAATTCATGGTTTATAATCCAGGACATTCATTTTAGTGTTTTTAGTGTTGAACACATTGAATTAGGAGGTGGAAACTGTGCATTCTAGTTTTGCTTTAGGCAGAAATATCAGCTTGGGGACTTTGGAAGAGTCACTCCTTAGCGTAAGAAGAAGGTGTGGCAAGAAGAAAGTACAGCATGCCCAAAATATGCCCAAGAAAATAGCTGACCTCTTACTGCTGGCACCTGGGGTGAAGGCTGACTCCAAAGGCCAACTCTTAGCCTCCTGCCCATCCCACAGCTACCTGGTTGCTGATTCACCTCCTCATCCATTTATTGAGAGTCTGCTTTTAAAAAGCTAAAACGAGCAGAGAGCTGAAGATGCCTGTCCATCCATATGTCTTCATCCATGTAAGAAAACTCCCTCTACCAACTCTCCAGAATCACAGTGTTGAATAGCAATACTCACCACCTGTCAATAAGATTGAGGAGACAAGACAGAAGAAGACAACAAGACCAGCAGCCATTGTATCTGCAGAGTGACTCCAATGCTGTCCTGAAACCAATAAATGAATGGGCTGAATTTTATAGTTATTGGAGCGTGGCTCCCCTGTAGGATGCTTTGGAGTCTTCCAGTGGGTGGAAGACATGAGTGATCACCAAATCCCACACAAAGCAGAGTAATAATCCCACACAAAGTAGAGCAATAACAACTTGCACAATGAAATGGGGAAAGGGGCAACGGCAGTAGAGAACCAACAAGTTGGTTGAGGCTTGTTGGGATCATCCAGTAACTTGGCGGTGTGTTTCAAAATTGCCTACCACCGGTTTGGTGGGCATGGATTGGTGGGTGCGCTTTGCATTCGCATGCGCACCAAACATGCACTTTGAGCAGGCATAGAGGCGTTCCAACTCAGCTCCTGCAAGGCTGCATTTTCCTGGCCACTTCAGCAGCTGCTGCAGGACACTCTGCTGTGGCCGTGCAAAGTAGCTGCGCTCCAGAAGCAGGAAATAAAGATGACTATGGGAGTCCAGGCGGGCAGGTGGGCCCAAGAGCAGAGTGGCGGAGAGAACCAATTCAGTCTCTGCTGCTCATCACCATTACTGGCTCAGCAGCACCAACCCGAACCGCTAGAATACCACCACTGATGGGCTCTATAGGCTAAGCAAAGAGTGATTCCAATCATAAATAAGGGACTGAAGAAGAAATATCTCCTTTCTCTTTTATTTATTTTTTATTTCAGAAAGGAGAGGAAGAGGATGCTTGCTACAGTATTTGCCAACATGTCCAAAGTGAGTCAGTGGTGACGATGAAGGATGTTATTTTGTTTTTATTCATTGAGAAACAGCATAGTACCATAACCACTACTCAACTATTCAGTGGAAGGCTTGTCCAACACAGCTCCTTTTATTGGAAGAGAAAGAAGGAGGTTGTTGTGGGACGTTGGACTTGATCAGGGATGGAGATTTGTGCGTGTTAAATGTGTATGGTGTTTTTGCAATTGTTTAATAGGGATATCAGTCGGTCAACAATTGACGAATTCCGAAAGGAAATCAACCCTATCCTTGAAAGGACAGATACTGAAGCTTGAATTCTTTGGCCACCAAATGAGAAGAGAGGACTCATTGGGAAAGATGCTGAGGTTGGGAAAGACTGAAGGCAAAAGGAGAAGGGAGTGGCAGAGGATATAGATCAGGGGTGTCAAACTCGATTTCATTGAGAGCCGCATCAGGGTTGTGTTTGACCTTGGGAGGCTGGGGTGGGGTCCAGAGGTGGTATTCAGCAGGTTCTAATCAGTTCTGGAGAACCGGTAGTGGAAATTTTGAGTAGTTCGGAGAATCGGCAAATACCACCTCTGGTATTGGAGATCCTTCCCCTGCCATGCCCACCAATCTATGCCCACAGAACCGGTAGTAAAAAAAATTGAATCCCACCACTGGTGGGATAGCCAGGATGGGCATGGCCAACCCAACAACACTCATGTTTTGAAGTGCCTGTGGTGGCCCGAGCACTCTGCCAGAGAAAACAGGTGCCCGAGCTCCATTTTCGACTGTGATGGCCTCCTACAATCCTCTGTCAGCAAAAACCGAGCTCAGGAGGGCTGACCGTGGTCTTCTCAAACTCTGTTTTCACTGGCAGAAGCAAAGCAGGCCAGTCCTTCATTGTTTCCAGGACAACCCTGCATGCCAGATCTAAGCACCTCACATGCTGGATCGAGTTCCTGGGCCTTGAGTTTGACACCCCTGATATAGTTGATTAGATATTATGATCAATGTAATGATAATGAGTTTGGACAGACTCTGGGAGACTGTGAAGGATGGATGGGCCTGGCGTAGCTGTAGTCCGTGGGGTCATGAAGAGTTGAACACGACTTAGTGACTGAACAACAACAAGTAGATGAATACTGAATATGCTGAGGACTGCACTCATGGGGCAAATTAGCAGATATGGGAGGAAACAAGACTTCTAAACTTTGAATGATTTGGGGAAAGTTGTGTCAGGCTTACTAGGTACATCAGATAGGAACACAATTTGATGAATTAATTCTGCTTTATTGTAAAGCTACAATACCAGAATCTTGCAGGTCTGAAAGTATAATATCCTCAAGAGACTAAGGAGGTCTCTTCTGACTTTCTTGTCTTGGCCACTATCTATTTGCAGACTATGCTGTGTCTTATCTGACCCATCCCTTGGTAGAGTCTCTTCACCCAGTCTCCCTTTCCCATATAAATTACAAGAAGACATCTTAACAAATACTACACAAAAAAGTGATGGGATGTGCACCTGTAGGAGCAATGGGGGAGATGTTTAGCAACACAAAGTTTTCCCACAAAAGGCCCAGCTTAAGAGACTGTGCAGTCCCAACCTCGATGGGGAGGAGGGAGGAGATTCATGGTAATCACGCCCTAGAATCTCTCAAGATGCATCTAGTAGGCAAGCAATTTACAACTTTAGTTAGGCAAGATTCTGTCAACTAGGTGTAAATAAATAAAGTATCAGACTTGACTGGATTTTATTGTCTCGTTCTTGCCTTGGGCTTGAGAGAAGCTACTGTATGGACATGTCTTCTCATACCTAGTAATGTACAAAGAGCGCTCCTTATTTGGTCACAATAAAAACATTGTTTTTACTGTGTAACGAATCTCTGGGACAGGGAAGCCCAATATTAGCATTAGCACACAGATGGGGCAGAGTGTATTGGTGTGGGCAGCTCTTGGTAGCCCCCAAAATGGCCCATGTTACACCACTGCACCTGGAAAGGATCTTGGAGGTCTTCTAATCCAACCTCCTGCTCAAGAAGGCAACCCTATACCATTTCATACAAGTAGCTGTCCAGTCTCTTCTTAAAAATCTCCAGAACTTCTGAAGCACCCACAACTTCTGATGGCAAGTTGTTCCACTGGTTAATTGTCCTCACTGTTAAGAAGTTTCTCCTTAGTTCTAAGTTGCTTCTCTCCTTGATTAATTTCCATCCATTGTTGCTTGTCTGGCCTTCAGGTGCTTTGGAAAATAAGTTAACCCCCTCTTCTTTGTGGCAGCCCCTCAAATATTGGAATACTGCTATCATATCACCGTTATCACCATATCACTTCGTTCTTCTTTTCTCTACCCTAGCCATACCCTAGTTATACTAGTGATAGACTAGCTATACACATACTCCTTGGCATCTGGCATACCCAACCTGAACTCCTAGGGCATTAGACCCAGAAGCCCTTCCCAACATTTATGAAGTACTCCGAGATACTGTATCTTGTTAGACTCATTACCTTTGAAGAGAAGGGTGTGACAAAAGAGAATGGTAGGAGATATTCCAAAAGAAAAGTGGCTAAGAGTATAGCTGTATTCAGTCAAAAATGGATGGCACCAGAGAAGGAAATGACTAGGTTATCAAATCTATCTTCTCGTGTGTTTTCAAACCCTCCTTAGAAAAATACTCAGACTGTTAAATTCTGCGCATGGGTGCAAGGAACGGAGACGAGGCGGTGAACAGTGAACTTCAACTCTTTATTAATCATCCTGAACAGAGCGAAACCCTAGGTCAGCAGCAGCCCTTTTATAGGGTAGGCTGCTGACCTATTAGCCAATGAGAAACATGGAAGTGTTAAACCCTTGAACCAATGAGAGTTGGCCCATTAACAGCCAATCAGATTCCCCAGAAAGGACCAATCCGATATCGCTATTATCGGCCAATCAGAAGTGCAGGATTAGAACCCTGCTTTTTCTTAAGGTTTTGTTAAAACTTTATTAAACGCCTTTATTAGCTCATAACACAGACACTAATACTTTTCATCGCCACAATTTATTTTCATTAGGATGTAGTGAAAATGGATTGTTTAGAGAAAAACCATGTCCCTCAGCTAGTAGCCCCAGACACAGCATTTCAATCCTGTCAGGTCTGGTCCTCCATATTTTAAAGTATTGCCAAATTACAAGTAGATTGCTTGTTATTCACTTAACAAATGTTTCATTTAGCCACAGAAACTTTGGACCTAATCGTGGTCATAAGCCGAGGACTACTTGTATTTCATAAATATCCAGGGGTCACAGTTTTACACCTTTCTGTTTATTTTATATACCAGCCCTGTTACAACATTCAACATTGCCAGGTTCTATGCAAATATTCTCATAATTCATGAGGTGATTATTTCTGCCTTCTGTTGGGAGCTCAGCACTGCAAACTAGAGTCAATTTGACTTACTGCACTGTATAGCAGTGATGGCGAACCTTTTTGTTGTGTTGTGCCGAAAGAACGCACACGCAATAGCACGCACATGTGTGTGCCAGCAACCCACAATGCAATGTGCCCTGCCTGCCTGCACATGCGCATGCAACACCCTGCCCTGCCCCCTTACCTGCACTGGGTGTGCCTCCCAGCTGATTTTTGGCCTGTTTGAGACCATTTTCGCCCTCCCGAGGCTCAAGGGAAGTCTCTGCAGCCTCAGGAGGCCGAAAAACAGGCCTTCCGAAAATACCGGAAGTTCCCTGTTTTCAGCCTCCAGATGGTCTCTGGAGCTCGGGGAGGCCATTTTTACCCTCCTGGAGGCTTGAAGGAAACCTCTGGAGCCTCAGGAGGCTGAAAACAGGCCCATTTCAGCACTTCTGGTATTTCCAGAAAGCCTGTTTTTTGGCCTTCTGAGGCTGCAGAGGCTTCCCTCGAACCTCGGGAGGATGAAAACAGCCTCAAACATGCTAAAAATTGGCTGGGAGGCACACGCATGCGCAGTGCAGGTAAGTTTGGCTGGGGCTCGCGTGCCTGCACAAATGGCTCTGTGTGCCACTGGTGGCATAGCCTTTCACATACCTATTTTTTTTAAATCTCCCCTGCATTTCTACCCCTCCTTTTTTATCTTCCCACTATTTACATGTCTATATCTTCTATGTCTTTTACACACCTTTTCATTTTCTGCTGTATATCTCTGATACCATCAATAGCTTATTATAACTTTCCACTTTATAAAACTTTTTATATTTCTTTTTAATGACTCTATACAAGCCCTTATGTTGGACTACCCCTGTAATGATGATGAGTCATTTGATTTGTTATCCAAAACAAACTCAAAGGTCCTGCTCAACAATAGAGCTCAGGTGTGTTTCCAAAATTAGAAGCTGTATTTGCATTAACATGTCAAATGTCACTAGAGCTACTGTTGACTTTAGGGATTTTTTTTTTAGTTGTGATAAATGAACTGAGCATTATTCAGCACACAAAGAAAATGGGATTACAGATGTCCTAAATTTAGGACTACAATGGAGCCCAAAATGTCCATTGCTAAGTGAGGCATTTGTTAAATCAGTTTTGATGACCCGGAGTGTAATACAAATGTAACAAAATCCAAACCATAAATAAATGTCCTTCAATGCCTCCATCTTGGCCCCACTGTCCAATAATTCTCAGTTGGAGACAAAACTTTTTCAAAAATAGTCTTCAAAAGAAAGCAATACAGTCCAAACTTAATGAGCAGATAGAGGTGAAATAAAAACTAAAGCAATCTACAATGGAGGAATTTCCACAACAGACCAGGATAAGTAGTTACCAACTTCAAGGAGATAACAATTTTGGAAGGACACCAACCAAGGTAACTTCAGCCCAAAATAACACACACTTTGCAATGCTGTGTTTTAACCATCTCTCTTATATACTATTCTCCACAGCTACAACCAATGAGAGGGATCATGGCCACTTCCTCTCTCTGTTGCCTTCTCCATTCCTCCCTGCCTGTCCTAGGATAAAGAGAGGATGGGCCTGGTTCTTCCTCTGACTGCCCAGCAGGCCTCTGCCCTTCCCCAGCCTCCTCCACAACCTCTGGAGCCACACCTCCCACCATCTCCCTCACTTATTCTAACCAGCTCTGCATGACCAAACTGTCTACTGCCTCATCTTGATTATATTGCTGGGCTTACCTATAGCTACTATACGGAGAAAGAGGTTTCATGATAGCAAAAAAGTATATCTTTAAGCCAAGGAGAAATGTTCCAACCACAGGGTGGTTTCTGGGGGTCTTCAAACTGAAGTGATAAAGACATTATCGCCACAACTTAAACTGAGTTAGCACTGATGATGTTACCTAGATGGGTAATGAAACATTTGCAAAGAAACAACTAAGAGAGCACCACATAATCTGAGCTGTTCAAATTTTAGATCTATAGGGATCTATAGGAATAGAGATGAGTGAATTTCTGTGTGCAGTTCATCAAAGTGAATAGGTTAGGCTCTCGGTCACTAACTGCACATCTCTGAACCATGATGGTGTAGTGGTTAGAATGCAGGCTAACTCTGATGACTGCCAGCAGTTCGATCCTCACCAGCTCCAGGTTGGACTCAGCCTTCTATCGTTCAGAGGTCAATAAAATGAGGACCCAGATTGTTGGGGGCAATGTGCTGACTCTGTAAACCACTTAGAGAGGGCTGTAAAACACTGTGAAGCAGTATATAACTCTAACTGCAATTGTTATTGCTAATTAATTTCAAACAATATTTGCATAAACAGCATGCAAAGTGAACATTTATTTGTTAAGAACATTTATATAACTGTCCAACTCATTCACTGTGACTCCTGGCAGGTTACAAGGATTAAGCCCCACTACCATATCATCAAAATATGAGAGGGGTGTTGAGAGAGAAATTGAGTCTGATTGAATTAAATATATCTAAAAAAAATCATGGCAATCTTGCCACATTTCTTAGCAAGGTTTTTTAGCGGTGGTTTGTTATTGTTTTCTTTGTCTGAAGTGGTGTAGGGTTTCCTGTCTAGACAGGGGGGTGGACTAGAAGACCTCCAAGTTCCCTTCCAACTCTGTTATTCTAAATTCTACATTCAAAATTCTTCCTAGGACTTAGAGAGAGGAATTGGCCCAAGGTTGCCCCATTGGTTTTGGGCCTAAGCTCTTGGACAAAAGACAATCTATTAAGCTAACAAATCATAGATTTTCCTGCAATGTTTATGAGTAGAATAGTGACATCCCAGTGCATTCAACATCTGTCCAACAAATGTTGGAAATGTAATCAAATACCAGGCACATATTATCACATGTGGTGGACATGTCCAAAAGCAAAAACATTTTGGATGAAAGTGCATATGTAGTTAGAAAAAAAATGTTAAGGCACCATATAAATTATAAGTCAGAACTATTTTTATTAGGCATAATACCAGAAAAATATGACAAAGGGAATGTATATTTAATATTACACATTTTGACAGAAGCAAGAATTGTATTTGCACAATAAAATGAGGAAACACCTACAGAAGAAGATATAATTAAAAAAATATTAGACTGTGCAGAAATGGATAGACTAACACTGAAGATAAAAGTATTATTGTATGTAAAGAGAAAATACGTATATAAATAAATTGGGGGAAAAACTATCTGTCTTGGGTTCCTTCGTGAACTTAATCACTCCATTATATTTTTCTTACTCAGAAAAAGTATTTTCCCCCAAAGCTGCAGGTTGCCTTCTCTAGTCTATAGAGGTGGGACAGTTCATTTTAATTCCCAGCAATTGTACCTAAAGCCTAAGTGAACAGAAATAAAAGGTACCATCTGGAATGTACCAGTCCATAAAATATCCATTATGTTGCAACTTTATAAAGGCTGGTTCAGTTGGAAGTTCTGTTAAGAATAGATGGAAAAATAAACATAACATCCAGGTGTGTAAATTTGGCTTGAAGGTGGAGTCTTTATTTCATGCTTCTTTGGATGACAAACAAAGTCAATAATACACACACACACACACACACACACACACAAGATGATTCCCAATAAAGAGCTAATAGAGAGAAAAAAGTAAAGCCTTTTCAATTCTTAGTGACTCCACGGACACATTGATATATCTTTTATAGAAACGGAACAGAATAATTTTTATCAAGAAGTACTTTTCAGTTGAGATTATCTCCAGGGGTTTCTGGTGATTTGCTATCCAGTGTGGTTTGTTAGATTTTTGAGATCATGCACGTGGGTGTTGACGTACTGTACACATGTACATATTTACTTTTGGCAAAGTGTGAATGGATCGGGAGCCGTTCCCAAACATTGACACCAAAAGTGATGCCAGAAAACATGATTAGCTAAATTAAACTCACTAAAAGCGGCTACCATAAAAGAGAGGGTGGGCTGTAATTAAATTTTCATTTAACTTTGTGTGCTTGCAAAGGACTGCAAACAAGACAAAATTTGTAGTAATTTTTGAAAGTAGATGACTTGGTCTCCCCTACCACCAGGCCACCGAGAAGCAAATCCTTCTTATCTTGGCGTTTCATTTTTACAAATATGTTAGATTTGGTTTATTCAATTTGAAGATTTTTGTTGTTGCTGCTGCTGCTGCTACTGTTTCCACTTTTAAAAAACGAGCTTTAGGCCATTCAGACGAGTTTTGTGTATGTATGTGTGTGTATTTATATTTATATATGAATTTTGTTAATTTGTAATATTGTTTACAGCATCTTAAGATTTTTTTTAATAGGATGGCTTTAATTAATGTTAAGTTTTGTTTGTGAGAGTTAATATGGTTGGGCTTAGGCAGTAATAAAGATGAGTTTGACCTTGTAAAAGTTATATTTTAAATATTGTTCTCTAAATCATGCAGTAATCAATTTATATCTATATATCTCCATCTCCCACCCTCCCTCCCTCTCTCTCTCATCACTCTCTCATCTCTCTCCCTCCCTCCCTCCCTCCCTCCCTCTCCCGACCCACCTACCCACCCATCCATCTATTTATCTCTTAGGAAACCCCTTTGCTGTTTTGTAAATGTACAAACTATTCATGATTGACGATGAAATGGACTGAGATATCAAAATATTGCCAGCAGCTGTGATGTACTGCCATGTGCTTGCAGATTACATCACTCACCCGTCTTTTCTCATGAAAATGACCTTGTTAGTTTAGCCTCTCCATGTGATGTTTCCCAGATGGCTAGGCTTTAAGCCCCATTATTTTTTGTCAATATGATTGTGATCTGGGCACTTGGCACCCAGCTCATGACTGTGATGTAAGAGTGAACCACAAAGTTAGCGGAGAAGCTGGCAGGAAGTCGCAAGCTGCAGTCTTGTGGGGTCCTTACTTAGCAATCTGTTTGGTTCTCACTTAATAACGGCAACCAGGACTGCTGGAACTGCCATTGCTAAGTGATGTGGTCATGTGAAGCACTACTTGTCCCAAAGGTGCTTTTTCAAAAGGCAACTGGACTTTCTTAGTTTTTCTTTGAACACATTTCCCTTTTCATCCAAGAAGCTTCTTCAGTTCTGACTGAATGGTGGATGATGGAAGAATTTCGTCTTCCATCATTCCATCCTCCATCATTCATTTCCTTCCTTCCTTCCTTCCTTCCTTCCTTCCTTCCTTCCTTCCTTCCTTCCTTCCTTCCTTCCTTCCTTCCTTCCTTCCTTCCATCCTAAAGCATCTTTTGGACAACCATGATCTGGATGACTTAGAAGCTCTGTATACAATAAGGACTATTTGAAGTGCTTCTCCTATATTGAGCGATGCTGAAGTCAACTGGCAACTATCTATCTTTGACCATTTACTTTTCTAATCATGGCACTGATCAAAGAAAATACAACGTGACAGATTCTCCTCATAGATTGATTGCCAAGTAAGAGTTCTCTGAATGATTGCTAATGCATTGTGGGCCTGAACTTGCTCAGAAGTGGTGTGGGTTGTCATTTCAATGGCTGTGTTTACCACACACACACACAGAGTCAAAATATCACAGCTCGGACTGTCAGTCTAGGTCTCAACTCACTGAGACAGAATGTGATTTATTTTAAAAAAATATTTATTTATTTATTGGCCATTGCAATAATTAACCATACCGGTAGATTCTGGTTAGTGTTTCTGGTTTCACCCATTAACCTTGCTTCATAGTGTTTGACTTCTTTATATCATCCTCTCATATTGGAAGAGTTGACTATCTATCACAGGCCAGTATCCCTGGTCAACAGGGTTTCACAATCTTAAGAGAGAGGATGCAAATGCAAGGAAGAAGGAATACAATAACCAAGAGAAAACATGGTCTGTTCCAGGACCAACCCTAAAACCCGACTTTTTGGAAGGCTTAAGATTCATCTTGATCTAGTGTCATCCCGGCACTTAGAAGCTATCAGTAAAATTTGAGTTTACTATAAGCAAATGATGACCAAGGAACAGAAAGAAATAATGGATAGCCTGCAATTGATTCACTGAGGGTGAGACAAGAAGCAATAGGTCGAAACTAATCAAGGAGAGAGCCAATCTAAAACTAAAGAGAAACTTCCTGACAGTGAAAGTAATTAGTCCAAGGTCCTTCAAACTTGGCAAGTTTAAGACTTGTGGACTTCAACTCCCAGAATTCCTGAGCTAACATGACTAGAGGAGGAATTCTGGGAGTTGAAGTCCACAAGTCTTAAACTTGCCAAGTTTGAAGACCCCTGAATTAGTCAATGAAGCAGCTTGCCTTCCAGGGTCGTGGGAGCACAATTGCTGAAGGTTTTCAAGAAAAGATCAGATATCCATGTATCTGGGATGGAATAAGGACTCCAGGGGGTTAGACTAGAAGACCTCGAAAGTCCCTTACAGCCCTATAATTCTAGGCATATGCTTCATTCTCAACTGCATCATATACCCATTTATATGAAAAGAGATCCCATTGATTTAGCAACATTTACTTCTGAACACAGATTGCTTTAAAAAAAATGTTGAACACGATTTGTTTTTTTTTTTAAAAAAAAAAAAGCCAGACACATTTATTTTGAGTTGATTTTTTTAAAATAAAAGAAACAATGAAAGATGGCAGGCATTGTCTTACAAGAGGCATTCCATTCCATTATCACACACACAGGGTGCCCCTTAGATAGGTATCATACATCAACAGAAAAAAAACACATGTAAAAATATATTTTTGTTCTTCAGTATGATGATTGTAGCCTTACCTCAATCGTTGGAAGCTTAATTATTTAAACCAATTAATCTATTCCAATCTTAACTGAGCCTTTTCAAACCGCTATATAAAAAAGCCCATTGAACTCAACAATATCTACATTGTTGTGATTCCTTTATTTGCGGGTCCTTCTTAACACTACCATTTCTATTCTTATTTAAGATATGCATTAGTTAGATACATTAAAATCCCTTTTCATTGAACAAAGAGGAGAGAGGGAGAGGGAGAGGGAGGGAGAGGGAGAGAGGGAGGGAGAGGGAGAAAGACTCAGAAACCAGCAATTGAGAGACATACTGGGCACCAATTGCTGAAGCCAACAATTTTTTTTGATTTATTGTATGCCTTCTTTGGTAGAATTCAATGCGACACTTTCCCCATTTGAGTAGAGAGGACATTGGCAGGTTGGGGTTAATACAGGGAGCTGTCCAGTAGGAACCGTAGGACACTTGGCAGAAGGATAGCAAAAGATAGGCAGTTGGAAATCCAGCTGGCACCACTTTTGGCTTCCTCAACTTGGACATTTTCAAGTTTATAAGAGTTCTCTCCAAAGGTCAGGGTGGTATTAATTTTTAAGATGGTTTTTGAAGTAGCACATCCCTTCGCGGCGAACTCTTCAGCTGCAGCTGAACCTGTGAAACCAAAGGATAGTGGGGGGGGACTACAATTAATATGGGTTTTTCTTCTTCTCAGGGGTGATGCTGAATTTGGCTCAGCTGTGCCTCCCTTCCATCCCCTGCCATTTTCACTAGAGATGGACAAATCTGCTTTTTTTCTTTTTCTTTTCTTGGCAGCATTTCCTCAGATCCTGACATGTTTGATTTGGCACATATCTAAATCAATGAATCAATAGTAAAACAACAACAACAATGAGATATCCACACGTTTTATGTGAGCCATGGTGGCGGGATGGTTAGAGTGCAGTATTCCTGGGTAATTCTGCTGACTGCCAGTTGCCAGCAATTTTGCAGTTTGATCCTGACTGGCTGAAGGTTGACTCAGCTTTCCATTTTTCCAAGGTCAGTAAAAGGAGGACCCAGATTGTTGGGGGCAGTTTGAGTAAACTGCTTAGAGAGGGCTCTAAAGTACTATAGAGCGGTATATAAATCTAAGGACTATTGCTATTCTGCCTTCCTAGTGGTGTCTGGAAGTAATCTGTTTGCAGTGGGTACATGCCACAAGCAATAGCAACAGCACTTAGGCTTATATACTGCTTCACAGTGCTTTTACAGCCTTCTCTAAGAGGTTTACAGAGTCAGCCTCTTGCCCCTAACAATCTGGGTCCTCATTTTACTCACCTTGGACAGATGGAAGGCTGAGTCAACCTTGAGCCTGGTGATATTCAAACTGCCAATCTGCAGGCAGCTGGCAGTCAGCAGAAGTAGCCTGCAGTACTGCATTCTAACCACTGCACCACAAGAGCTAGAACTGTGCCATGTGTGGAAAGAGTAGAGGGCTTTGCATAGGATTTTTTGTGGATTGCCCATCACAGAATGGCAGAAAACTCTCAGAATTTTGGTTGGAAGCTACAAGAACAACAAAGGTTAAGATTTACAAAAGGCCCTAGCTCTGCCTATGACCTTAATAGCAACAGAGATTTTGCCTTGGCTTCTGATATTTTTCCACCCACTTGATGATATGCTTAGACCATGGCTGTCAAACTCGTTTTAATTGAGGGCTGCATCAGGAACCCATTGTCTTCAGCACGTGCCCAGGGGGTGTGGCAGAGCGGCCCCTTGCTGGCTCCAGGGTGGTTCCGCAGATCTAAAGCTGACCGCGTTCTGGCCTGGATGGCTACCACCAAGTTGCAGATCAGTGCCAGGCTGGCCTGGACTAGGGCTGAGGCACTGGGGAGAGGGGGGGGCAGTCCTTCATAGTTTCCAGGGCCGCCCCGCAGGCCAGATCTAACCACATTGCATGCCAGATCTGACCCGTATGCCTTGAGTTTGAGACCTCTGGCTTAGATTAAGGGAATATTTCTCCTGAAGGTACTCCTCAACTTACAACTATTCACTTAGAGACCATTCAAAGTTACTGAATAAAATGACTTAACGCCCATTGCACTGCCATCTCCTCGATCACCCGATCACAATTTGGAAGCTTGGCAATGGGCATGGATTTATAGCAGCTGCAGTGCTCTGGGGACAGTGGTGGTATTCTACCAGTTTGGCCTGGTTCAGGTGAACTGATAGTAAAAGAAATAATGCTACCGTTCGGCTGAACCAGTAGTAAAAATCAGCTACTGGTTCAGCCGAATCGGTATTGCCTCCTGGGCCTCAGGGAAGTTTTCTGGGCAAAGCAATAAGATTGTGAGGGGGGATCCCAGCACAGCTAATCGTTGGAACAGCTGATCATCGGGAGGAAAGAAGAAGAATCCTGGGGAAAATGGCGGCGCGCACAGACGCAGCGGCTTATGGCTCTCCTGTTCGGTGCTCTTTTTTGTTGTTTGTATACGTTTTTTCTGTTTATCTGTGGACTTTTGGCTCTACGATCCAATTATACTCACGACTGGACATCATAGGCATAGGAAACCGACACCAGACGTCTGTTTCGAGTGCTTTTCATCGTTTACATAACATCCCTGACGAGATAGCGAGACCAGCGGGCTCTCCGTGGATTGTTGTCGGGACTAGGAGGCGGCGCAGACGGAGGAGGGAGAGGAAGCAGAGGCGAGGCTGTAGGTCTGGTGTTATGCTAAGGCTGAGGAAACATCCATACAAGCCACCTCTCCCGAGTCTGTATCTTGCCAACGCCAGATCCCTGGTGCATAAAACGGACTATCTGAACTTACAACTCGCTGGTAATCGCTACGTTCGAGACTGCTGCGTTATGGTAATTACCGAAACTTGGTTACATCCCGGGATTCCTGACGCTAGCATGCAGCTTGCAGGTCGTACTTTTTTACGCTGGGATAGAACGAGGGACTCTGGTAAGAGTAGAGGGGGGGGGCTCTGTATGTATGTACATGAGAATTGGTGTAATAACGGGACAATTATAGATAATCACTGTTCCCCTGATCTTGAGTATATGTCTGTAAGATGTCGGCCTTTTTTTCTACCGAGAGAGCTAACTGTCGTGATTGTCACGGCGGTGTATATTCCACCCGGTGCAAACACGGATAAGGCACTCTCTCTCCTGCTGAACACCATAAATGAACAGCAACGGGTTCATCCCGATGGTGTTCACGTCATTGCAGGAGATTTTAATCAGGCCAATCTGAAAACTGTACTCCCGAAATTCTA
This sequence comes from Hydrophis major, assembly GCA_033807585.1. NCBI lineage: Eukaryota > Metazoa > Chordata > Lepidosauria > Squamata > Elapidae > Hydrophis > Hydrophis major. The sequence continues at coordinate 6,018,003 of CM066336.1, forward strand.
CCAGCATGTTAAGTGTGCTACGAGGGGAGGAAATACTCTGGATCACGTTTATACCAACATCAAACATGCATACAGAGCCATACCCCTCCCCCATCTTGGGCTTTCAGATCATCTCTCCCTCTTGTTACCCCCAGCCTATACCCCCCTCAGATGTAGGGGCAGGCCTATTATAAAGACTATTACGACCTGGCCGGAGGATGCACTCAGCAGACTACAAGACTGCTTTGAGCAGACAGATTGGAATACGTTTCAACATCAGGAGCTGGAAATGTATACGAGTACGGTGCTGGACTATATCAAGTTCTGTATCGGAAATGTGACTGTAGATAAAAACATCCGGGTTTTCCCAAACCAGAAACCCTGGATGACTACTCAAGTCCGCAGACTCCTCAAAGCCCGAGATGTAGCCTTCAAGTCAGGTGACAGAGTCCTGTATACAGCCGCTCGAGCCGACTTGAGGAAGGGGATCATAAAAGCCAAGATAGACCACAGGAGGAGCATAGAGCTCCATCTGTCCAGCCATAACACACGGGAGGTGTGGAAGGGCATACATGACATTACTAATTACAGGGGCTGTCATGCGACAACAGAACATCTGAGTGCAGCGTTAGCAGAGGAGCTGAATAACTTCTTTGCTCGTTTTGAAGTCCCTCAACATCATAGAGCTGTACCAGCCCTATTCCCACCTTCAAGTATACCCAGCTCCACTATTCCACCCAGTACATATTCTGTGACGGAGGATGACGTCAGACGGGTGTTCTGTGCGGTGAATCCCAGGAAGGCAGCCGGTCCAGATGGAGTTCCTGGCAAGGTGCTCAAGGCATGTGCTCCCCAGCTCGCTTCCATCTTCAAAGACATCTTTAACCTCTCCTTGGCCCAGGCAGTTATACCATCTTGTCTGAAATCTGCTATAATTATCCCTGTGCCGAAGAAATCCCCCATCTCCAGCCTCAATGACTATCGTCCAGTGGCGCTTACTCCTGTAGTTATGAAGTGCTTTGAGAGGCTGGTGCTCTGGCACATCATTAATCATCTCCCCCTGGATTTCGACCCTCATCAGTTTGCCTACCGTACAAACCGGTCTACAGAGGACGCTATAGCCATAGCTCTGCACGCTGCGCTGAGCCACCTGGAGCAGCAGCAGAGCTATGTCCGGATGCTCTTTGTGGACTACAGCTCTGCCTTTAACACAATTATCCCAGGAATACTGGTTAAAAAACTGGACATATTAGGTTTGCCTTCCCTTACATGTGCCTGGATAAAAGACTTCCTAAGCGATCGGCCCCAGACTGTGAGGCTTGGCCCCCACCTCTCTTCCACTTGTACACTCAGCACTGGCTCCCCACAGGGCTGCGTGCTGAGCCCACTCCTGTACTGCCTCTACACCCACGACTGTAGTCCACGGCACGACAGCAACCTCATTGTGAAGTTTGCTGATGACACCACAGTGGTTGGACTCATTTCGAAGGGAGACGAGGCAGCTTACAGGAAGGAGGTCCTGATGTTAACAGCTTGGTGTTCGGACAACAACTTAGTTCTGAACACCAAGAAAACTAAGGAACTCATTGTGGATTTTAGGAGGCATAACACCGATTTGGCTCCCCTTTACATCGATGGAGAGCAGGTGGAGAGGATCCACACCTTCCGGTTTCTGGGTGTCATCATTGCTGATAAAATCTCTTGGACGGAAAATACCACGGCGGTCATTAAGAAGGCCCAGCAGAGACTCCATTTCCTGCGGGTGCTCAGGAAGCACAATCTGGACTCTAACCTGCTGATTACCTTCTACCGTGCGTCCATTGAAAGTCTGTTGACATACTGCATCACAGTGTGGTATGGCAACTGTACCATGGCAGACAGGAAGAGATTACAGAGGGTAGTCAAAGCAGCTCAGAAGATCATCGGCTGCCCTCTTCCCTCCCTGTCGGACATTTATTCCTCCCGCTGTCTTAGTAGAGCTGTGAACATCATAAAAGACAGCTCTCATCCTGGTTATGGACTGTTTGACCTGTTGCCCTCAGGGAGGCGTTACAGGAGCATCTGGTCAAGGACAAACCGCCTTAAAAACAGTTTTTTCCCGAAAGCCATAACTACCTTGAATTTGCACATGCACTGATTTTAAATACTGCCAGATACACTGTAAATAATTGTGAACAAATTTTGTGCAATATGATCACTATTGTTGTTGTGTTGGCGGGCATGTGCAATAATTCCTACTGGGACAGGCACAGTAGGGTATTTTTATTCTTTTATTCTTTTATTCTTTTTATTCTTTTATCATAATTTTTTTAGAGATTTTATGTATATTTCTGGTGTGTATGTTGCACTGAAGGACGAGTCGCTTAATTTCACTGTGTATGCGTATGATGCAAATTGTACACGTGGATAGTGACAATAAAGGTATAAAGGTTATAAAGGTATAAAGAAGCCATGCCCACCCAGTCACATGGCCATGCCCACCTAGCCACACCCACATAGCCACGCCCACCGAACCAGTAGTAAAAATATTTGAATCCCACCCTTGCCTGAGGTCATGTGAGGCCATTTGTGACCTACCAACCAGCAAAGTCAATGGAGGTGGATGGGAAGCCTGGTTTGCTTAAGGACCATTTGTTTTACTTAACAATTGCAGTGAATCACTTAACAGTCTTGGCAAGAATGGTTGTAAGAGCCTTGGTGGTGCAGTGGTTACAGCACAGTAGTGCAGGCTACTTCTGCTGACTGCCATGTGACTGCAATTCGGCAGTTCTAATCTCGCCAGCTCAATGTTGACTCAGCCTTCCATCCTTCTGAGGGGGTAAAATAAGAATCCAGATTGTTGGGGGCAAAAGGCTGACTCTGTAAACCACTTAGGGAGGGCGGTAAAGCACTGTGAAGTGATATGTATATAAGTGGTATTGTTATTATCCTTCTTTCCTTCCTTCCTTCCTTCCTTCCTTCCTTCCTTCCTTCCTTCCTTCCTTCCTTCCTTCCTTCCTTCCTTCCTTCCTTCCTTCCTTCCTTCCTTCCTTCCTTCTTTCCTTCCTTGCTTCCTTCCCTCCCTCTCTGGAAACACAAGGGTTAGAATGCAGCATTGCAGGCTAACTCTGCCCACTGTCAAGAGTTTGATTCTCACCAGGCTCAAGGTTAACTCGGCCTTCCATCCTTCTGAGTTGGGTAAAATAAGAACCCAGATTGTTGGGGGCCAGACTCTGTAAAACCACTTAGGGAGGGCTGTAAAGCAATATATACTGTAAGTCTGACTGCTATTGCTATTGCTAAAAGTGGGTGTACTTCATTTTAACAACTACCTTATTTAAGCCACAGAAAGTCTAGTCCCAGCTGTGGTTATATGTCTCAGGTGTGTTAGAAGCCAGTACAGCATTTTTGGAAATGAGAGTTTGGATTCAAACGTAAGGAATCCATGTGATGTTTCTGATTTACCTTTGGTGACTGTCCCATTGATAGTGAAGCATTTGTCCTGGTTTTCCTTGCAGTACATCCGTTCACCCTCACATGTTTTGTTCTTGTAAGCAAAGCATGATGGACAAACCAGCTTTTTGCTGGAAAGAGTCTTGTTAACTTCTGAAAAGCTTGGAAATTCTAGAAGAGTTAAGATATTCATGGATTAGCACTGAGCTGAACCTTCGGAACTTATCTAAAATTATTCCAGGGGGCATATTTGGAAGGGGAAATCTTATCCAGTTCTGGGAGAGACCACTCCCCAAAATCTGTAGAAGTACAGGTAGTCTCAGTTCATTTAGTGGCCGTTCAAAGTCACAATGGCACTGGAAAAAGTGACTTATGACCATTTTTCACAGATATCACCTCTAGCAGCATGCAATCAAAATTCAGAGGCTTGGCCACTGGTTCATACTTACCGTGTTTCTCACATAATAAGGCCGGGCCTTATATTTTTTTGAGCCCCGAAAAAACAGCTAGGCCGTCTTTTCGGGGGTGACTTAATTCTTCCCCTTGCATCCTCGCCAACAGCTGCTCCTAACGGGTGATCATGGCAAAGCACAGAGAGCTCCCTACTCCCACCAAACACCTTTGCTGCAGACACCTTTGGCACATGCTGCTGTTGCTTTCCCTTCTGCCACCACCACGTTTGGAGCTGCCGCTTCCGTGTTTGGAGTGCAGCCGCCATTTGGAGCTCCAAACGCGGAACTGGCAGCTCCAAACATGACGGCGGGCGACCTTTTTATTTTGATCCGCGCGAAGTTCAGAGCGAGCAAGAGAGGGAGACTGCAATGCCTCCATCCGAGATGGCAACCTCACTAGTGGATCACAACGTGGCTGGAAGCCCGAATTGGCGGGATACGATGGCAATCTTTTTGGAGCGAGAGGAAAGGGAGAGAAGAGTTGCGAGGCGTAATTTGCAGGAGGAAGTGGGTGTACCCCACGGCAGGGAGCCCAAGGAAGAAGGGCCGGTAGGCAATGGAGAGCGTCCCATAGCTCCGGAAGCAGCCTAGAGACGCGCCCGGGAAGAGGCGCAGATGCTGCCTTGTAGTCCCCAAACCAACTCCAAACGCGAACGTTTTCCAAACGCGAAGCCGGTTGCTGAAGAGCCAGAAAGCAGCAAGGGCACCAGGTGGAAAGGACAGGGTCATGATCACACGGAGATGCCCAAAGAGCGGAGTGCACATAACTAAAGGCGGCGCACACAGTTGGTTTGGGGACTACAAGGCAGCATCTGTGCCTCTTCCCGGGCGTGTCTCTAGGCTGCTTCCGGAGCTACAGGACGCTCTCCATTGCCCAAAAAACATGCTGGGCCTTCCTATTGGTGGAGGCAGTATTGTTGGAGAAACACGGTATGACCGTTGCTGTATCATGTTCCAAGGTCAGGTGGTCCCCTTTTGTGACCTTCTCTCAAGCGAAGTCATGGGGAAGCCCGTTTCACTTAACAACCAGGCTACTAACCTATCAACTGCTGCGATTCCCTTAACAATGTCAAGAAAGGTTGTAAAATAGGGCAAAGCTTGCTTCACAAATGTTTCACTTAACAACAGACATTTTGGGCTCCATTGTGGTTGTAAGACGAGGACTACCTGTACAAATATTCATTCTGAAAATGATGAACGGTGCTGTTCTGAAGCAGCAGCTGGAGGTGCGATCCCTGGTTTGGATTTAATGGACAGTTAGGTCTAATATCCTGAAGCTTAAAAGACATTAGACATTTTAATGGGCAAATTAAAGCCTCATGTCCTTTCTTGACTTTATGAGTTTACTTGGTGCATTATAAATAGTCACCCAACTAGAGGTGGGCTACTACCGGTTTGCACTTGTTCGGATGAACCGGAAGTTAATTTTACATCTTGTTCATCAAACCAGGAGTTGCAACGACTGGCTGGCACTGCCCACCCCACTCCGCCCCTCTCAGGAATCACCACGTGGCCCATTTTGGAAAACAGGTAAGTGCAGGGTGCACATGGAGACTCAGGGTGGGCAAAAAAACAGGCCTACCGGAGACTCCTGAAGGCCGGAAACGGGCCTGTTTCTAGCCTCTGGAGCCCAGGGAGGCCATTTTTCCCCTACTCGAGGCTCGAGGAAAGCCTCCGGAGCCCAGGGAGGGCGAAAATGTGCCCCCCACCCACTGTGGTGCAGAAGGCCACACCCACCATGGCCATGCTCACCCAGCAATCAGGCAGAGAACCGGTTGCTACATTTTTTGAAGCTCACCCCTGCACCCAACTGTGCACAGAATAGTAAGAATTCCCTCCAGAGAAATTGCTATTAAAATGTGCACAGGGTGAAGTGGGAATCAGGGAAAATTGCAAATAAAAGCAGATTTTTAAAAAAACAAACAAACAAAACACGACGATGTCACCTACTTGGAGCATTATTTTGATTACATTGATTTTTGTCTTTACAGCATTTAACGTTGCTCAACAGATAAAAAGCATCCTCAGACAAAATGAACACAAGTCCTTCATTGCAGACATCCCCTTTGATATCCTGGCAGCCTTTACTTGTTGTATTTACTGTCTTCTCTTGCTCTGCAAACAAATGGGAGGAAGACATCATTAGAAAGAAGTTGAAAAGACGTCTGTTGGCATTTTCAGATTTACTTAGAATAACAGAGTTGGAAGGGACCTTGGAGGTCTTCTAGTCCAATCCCCTGCTTAGGGAGGAAACCTGGCCACTTTAAGACTTGTGGACTTCAACTTCCAGAATTCTCCAGCCGGCCATCTGGCTGGAGAATTCTGGGAATTGAAGTGCACACGTCTTAAAGTGGCCAAATTTCGGGACCCCTGCCCAATACCACTTCAGACAAATGGTTATCCAATCTCTTCTTAAAAACTCCCAGTGTTGGAGCATGTACAACTTCTGGAGGCAAGTTGTTCCACTGATTAATTGTTCTCACTGTCAGGAAATTTCTCCCTAGTTCCAAATTGCTTCTCTCTTTGATGAGTTTCCACCCGTTGCTTCTTGTCCTGCCCTCAGGTGCTTTGGAGAATAGCTTGACTCCCTCTTCTTTGTGGCAGACCCTGAGATATTGGAACATTGCTACCATGTCACCCCCTAGTCCTTTTTTTCACCAATTTGTTAAGCACTTCTCCTTAGCATCCATCTGAAGGCTGGAGTCAGGATCTTGTGCCTTCACCTTTCAGGTCTACAGAAACCGGGATGAGGTTCCCCAACAATTAGACTCAGTCAAATTTCCACATTGTGGAAGTTCAAGGATGGTTTCGGTCACATTTTCATGGCAATGTTGATTAAGCACAATCTCTATCTTTTGCCTCTGAGGCCGAGACGTCTGCTGAGAGCATTTTAAAAGTTATTGGACAACAGAGGTGTGGAAAGCAGAGGTGGTATTGAGCAGGTTCTGACCGGTTCTGGAGAACTGGTAACAAAAATTTTGAGTAGTTCAGAGAACCTCAAACTGCCTCTGACTGTCTCTACCCCATCTATTCTTTGCCTCCCGAGTCCCAGCTGATCGGCTGGGTCTTCTTTGGTTGCCCCTGCTCAGGAGAACGGAGCTTGAAAGCAGGTTAGTGGGGTGGAGAGGGAATGGAGATTTTGCAGTAACCTTCTCCCAGGAGTGGGGAGGGAATGGAAATCTTACAGTATTCTTTCCCTGCCATGCCCATCAAGCCACGCCAACGAAGCCACATCATAACCACAGAGGCAGTAGTAAAAAATTTTGAATCCTGCAACTGGTGGAAAGGATGAGAGCCAGAGGTGGTATTCAGCAGGTTCTGACCAGTTCTGGAGAACCGGTAGCAGAAATTTTGAGTAGTTTGGAGAAGAGGCAAATACCACCTCTGACTGGAGATTTTACACCAGTGGTAGTCAACCTGATCCCTACCACCCTCTAGTGGGCTTTCCAGCTTTCATGGTGGGTGGTAGGGGTTTTGTCCCCTACTTTATAAATCACCATTACTGTGGAACCGGTGGGCGGTTAGAGAAAATTTTACTACTAATAGAGATACAAAAGTGGGTGGTAGTGGATGTAAAACCCCTGTTTTACACTATCCTTCCCCTGCCACACCCACCAAGCCATGCCCACAGAACTGGTAGTAAAAAAATGGCCGAATTCTTGCCTCTTTCCTCATCTTTTTGATTGTAAAAGACAGGTAGCTTAGCTTTTCCGTGAAGGCAGGCAGGGTAGCCTTCTTTTGATAACAGTTAGCTCTTCTACTAGTGCAAAATCAGACTTTCACCTACTGAGAGGTGAGGCTAAAATGGATGCTGGAAAATTTGTTTCTCAGAAGTGAGTTGATATTGGGCTGTGGGGAATAAACTTTGGCCTGAGCTTGAGCAATGATTAATATAATGCCTTATACATTCATGCCTGTCTAAAGGTCACTAAGATAATACAAAGAAAAGAGAACAATAAGAACAAATACAAACAAAGAGGCAGCTTAGACAACTGCAAAAAAGCCTGTACTATATCTAATTATTAAACCACAATATAATTGCTTACTATGCACAAAAATCTCAATAAAAGGAAGCACTGGAATTTTATTCTGGGCTCCCATCCCAAGTACACCAGCCTGTGTCTCATTCTTTCCATGGGAGACCACCACAAGTGGTGACCCCTACGTGATCCACTGCAGGTGGTACATGTCCGGACCTCCGTGTTTCCTCGCCTGGAATAGGTAAAGTACGTACTTAACTATTGCTGGACAATAGGATTATTCAGGGAACATGGGGGGAAAACTCTCTCAGCCACAGGAACGTCATGTTAGTGAGCTGCTGAAGTTAGTCAGGACAAACTTCTTTATCTTTAAACCCTCTGGGGGGGAGCAAATAGTTCTTTCAAAAGATAATGTGAGAGAGCTGCTGCTAGAGATCTGGCGGCAATGTCCCTGGTATCCAGAGAAAGGCTTTTTAAAGTTAGACACATGGAGGAGAATTGGAACTATCCTTCGTGAAGAGCCACGGGCAACAGCTGAAATTTTGATATATTGGAAGGTTGTTATGACTGCTTTAGAGACCCAGCAACAACCTCTTTTAAAAACTTTAGTAGAACCTCCTCCTTATAAACATTATAGCTACTATACAGCATATGGAACAAACCCTGAATGAGAATCCATTACAATCGAAGGACGAGGGACTGGACATGCAGTCTGCACTTTGGTCCTGGTTGCCAGATGGTTCATGGATGGTTCATGGATGGTTCATGGATTCATCACCTAATTGTTGGAGCGATATTGCTTATTATATTTTCTCTCTGTGTATGCTGTTGTATTCAATGTCTCCCTGGACTTTTAGGAATGTGTCGGGTGAAGCCTACGGAAGGAGAATTGCTGTTGCAGATGGCGAAAAGCTACCGAGGCATCCGCGATCATCAAAAAACTAAAACAGGGGAGATGTGGGGAATAAACTTTGGCCTGAGCCTGAGCAATGATTAATATAATGCCTTATACATTCATGCCTGTCTAAAGGTCACTAAGATAGTACAAAGAAAAGAGAACAATAAGAACAAATACAAACAAAGAGGCAGCTTAGACAACTGCAAGCAAGCCTGTACTATATCTAATTATTAATCCGCAATGTAATTGCTTACTATGCACAAAAATCTCAATAAAAGGAAGCACTGGAATTTTATTCTGGGCTCCCATCCCAAGTACACCAGCCTGTGTCTCATTCTTTCCATGGGAGACCACCACATTGGGCACCTGATTTTCTCCCCTCCTCCTTCTCTCTTTCTTTCTGTTGTGAATGAATAATACCAATAAAGTTATCATTGAGCTTGAAGTCAAGTGCAGGGTTCTGGCCCTGCACTTCTGATTGGCTGTTATTGGCAGGATCGGATTGGTCCGTTCAGGAGCATCTGATTGGCCATTAACAGGCCATTCCTATTGGTTAATGGAGCTAGCGCTCCAGGTTTGCTATTGGTTGAAGAGTTAACAATTGCCTATATAAGGAAGGCTATAGCAGCCCTCCAGTTGAGCTGTCACAATATGTAAATAAAGAGTTTGAAGTTCACTGTTTCTACCGGCTCGTCTCCATCATTCGCACCCATGCTCCAGACTTAACACTTTCCTTCTCGCTTTGCCTTCTCATCCTTCTTTCTTCTCTGTTTCTCTCCTCTCCTCTCCTCTCCTCTCCCCTCCCCTCCCCTCCTCCCTCCCTCCCTCTCTTTCAATCAAGAAATTTCCTAGAAGAAGCCACTCAGAAAAGCAAATAGGAAGTGTCAGCATTTACCGATAGAGATTTCCCTCTCAACTGAATAACATTGTCCTTCTTGGATAGTACAAATATCTTTATTGCATGGTGGTCCGGATGTTGGTGTGGAACATTGGCAGATCAGCTCAGCTGTTGCTATTTGGGGTAGGGATGAGGGGGGAAAAAGAGAATAAAATAACAATAACTTTCAATTGAAAAGCAAATTGACAATTTAATTTAATCTTTCTGCTTAAATAAATTGGTCCAACGTGCCCTTGGTTTATGCACCAATACACCGGTTGCTCTGTGTTTTGTATTTGTATATTTATGAAAGAAAGTTGGACATTTTTATGTTTTGTTTGTTTTGTTTGTCTTTAAAAACTATTAAAATTGTTTTCAAAAAAAAAAAAATATATACCGGTTGCTCATTATCCAGATAGGTAACTGTCAACATCCAAAACAGCACACTGTTCAAAATGGCCACATGTATGCGGGTGTGTGTGTGTGTATGGGGCCACAGATGTGTGTTGAGTGATGGGACTCATGCTGGGAGAGGAGCCAGGAAGTCAAACCAGCTGCGGTCAGTTTAGAAGTCAACCAGGCCTGTTCTGGAGAACCGGTAGTGGAAATTTTGAGTAGTTCAAAGAACCGGCAAATACCACCTCTGACTGGCTCCACCCCCATCTGTTCTCTGCCTCCCATTGAGTCCCAGCTGATCGGTTGGCTCTCCTTTGGTTGCCCTGCACAGGAGAACGGAGCTGGAAAGCAGGTTAGTGGGGTGGGGAGCAGAGGTGGTATTCAGCCGGTTCTGACCAGTTCTGGAGAACCAGTACTGGAAATTTTGAGTAGTTCGGAGAATTGGCAAATACCACCTCTGACTGGCCCTGCCCCTGTCTATTCTCTGCCTCCCAAGTCCAAGCTGATCGGCTGGGTCTCCTTTGGTTGCCCTGCACAGGACAACGGAGCTGGAAAGCAGGTTAGTGGGCTGGGGAGGGAAGGGGGATTTTGCAGTATCCTTGCCCTGCCACGTGCACAAAGCCATGCCCACAAAGCCACGCCATACCCACCAAACCACACCCACAGAACCGGAAGTAAAAAAAAATTGAATCCCACCACTGATTCTTTTCCTAAATAACTAACATCCCTCCACTACCACTACCAGGCTGCCCAGGTGAATTCCGCACCGGCCTGCTGTACTCATCATAGCTGCCCGAGTCGATTAGCTGCCTGTTTGAAACTGCGTTTCAGCCCCAAAGTGGCAAAGTGCATGGCCAGCAAGCCCCTTGTCAACAAAAGTGCAGCCCACTTCTGGCCAGCTGGCTAGCAGAAGCCAGGAATGCTGGCTAGAAACTCTTGTACTTATATGGTTCACCATGTGCCAAGCTGACTCCACTAAAGACACCCTTTCTGCTCATAGTGTGGTCTCTTCTTTTGCTGGCTTGGTTGGAACTGCGACAGTAACATCAGCAGGCACTTCATAGCAACCAAGCTGAGAGAGCACCAAGGACCCCACATAAATATATATTTTAATATTAATCAATCAATAATCTCCAAATACAATGGATTACAATGACATCATCACTCTTCGCCTTTCTGCTCACTCAGCCCAGAGAGTCTATGTTCCAAGTATTTATTGGGCTTACCTGTAGCTATCAAAGCAGCGGAAAAAAGAAGATACTTCATTTTTTTTTTTCTGGGAATGGAGAACTTTTGGTTTGCACAGGGATAAATGTTCCAACAACGAATTCCATTAGGTTAGAAATGTGTGGGAAGAAAGAGCAAGAGAGAATTAATATGGCAAATGAACAATGGGGAACTTGGAGGCAAGCTCATGAAACCAATGACATCATGAGTTGGATAAATACGATCTCTAAAATTCTCTATTTGGGAGAAACACAGCTTCAAAGGTGTAAAATTACAGTGGAGGAAATAGAAAATACCTTCTATTCATGACGGCTTAGAAATTTCCCAATTCTTTATGACCTAGTCTTCCCCATCCTAAATGACAAATTCCCTCTGTCATTGGGCACTTTAGTTTTGGCTGAGGGCCACAGGGAAAACTAAATGTGGTTGAGGTTTAATACAAATAGCAATAGCAATTAGACTTATATATCACTTTTGTAGTGCTTTACAGCCCTCTCTAAGTGGTTTACAGAATCAGCACATGGCCCCCAACAATCTGGGTCCTCATTTTACCCACCTTGGAAGGCTGAGTCAACCTTGAGCTTGGTGGGATTTGAACTGCCAAATTGTAGGCAGCCAGCAGTCAGCAGAAGTAGCTTGCAGTACTGTACTCTAACCACTGTGCCACAGAGGCTCCCTATATATGTGCAAATACTGCAAAAACTTAAATAAAATAAAATATATATGCTTTTCCTTGCTGACCTTGGATGATTTCTGAAAAGGTGAGAGGATCAGAATAGGTGGTTACACGAATGGGAGACCACCCCAAAACTCTCGATTTGTAGACCTGAACTTGGTTCAGGAAGCCAAGTTGGTTGTATCTGGGGTTGATTCCTTGGCAGAGAAACTAGGCAAAAGTTGGAGAATTATGAGGTTGTTTACAAAAATTGAATTTCAAACCTACAGCGGCTCCCTTTGCTCACTGTGGAATTCTGGGAGTTGAAGTTCAGACATCTTAAAGTTGCCAAGGTTGAGAAACATGATTTCTGACTATTGGCTATCCAACTGTTGCTTGAAAACTCCCAACTCCAGGAGATAAGTTGTCCAATTGCTTCATAACATTCATGATTAGGAGATTCCACCTTACCAAGTTTGAATCTCTCTCTCTATAGCTTTGATTTGTGACTTCTTGTCTGATTCTTGAGTGCTAAGGAGAAAAAAATCTACACCCTCTTCCTAGTGTGGCTGCCCTTCAAGAATTGGAAGACTGCTGTATTTTATGGTGAACCTAAAGACTCAATAAAATTTACAACCCCATCAGTACTGTGTTTCCCCGAAAATAAGACCTGGTCTTATTTATTTATTTTGCCTCTAAAAAAAGCATTAGGTCTTATTTTGGAGGGATGTCTTCCATAGCCCCAACAGCCTTGCTTAGCAGGAGCCCATGTGGCTATTGTTGGCCCACTTTATGCCCGGTGCCCTAAGCCTCCATTTTGCCATGCCCACAGTGCCCCCAGCCTCCTCGTAGTTGAGAAACAAGCTCTGAATGCCACCCCCTGATGGCCAAATGGAGGTCGGGGGCAATACGCACAGGAAGCGGCAAGCAGCTGCAGAAGATGTGGGTCAGCAAGACAAATGTTTTGGTGTGTGAGGCATGTCTGCAACTGCTCAAAGGTAATCAGCTCCACCCCCCATCCTCACCCTAGCTTGATTTTTACCTGTGCGTCTTGTCCCACCCCATGCAACCAGGTGCAATGGAGTGGGCAGGGTTTTAATTAGGGCTTATTTTGTGTGTGGCGGGGTAGAGTGATCATGTGTAAAAATCAAACTAGGGCTTATTTTCAGGACAGGTCTTAATTTTGGAGAAACAGGGTAGTATTTATAATATTTTTTTGTTGGTTAGCTTTCTTTGAATCATCATAATGTATCTAGAAGGGTATTTTTTAACCCGCCCACCCACTTCACTGTATAAATGTCATTTATTAATTTTTTTTCTATTGGTGCTGCCATTTGTAATACTTTGCTATTCATATTTTCAAACAAATTTTTAAAGACCTCTAACAAGGGGCAAAGCAGGGTTGTTGTTGTTTTTAAACTTCTTGCACTTTCCTTTAATTCTAGTTTAGAATAGAGGTAGAGATAACAATCTTGCATTTTGCTATAAAAAGCCATTTTGTGCCATTATGAATTATTCAAATGGGGTCGTGTTTAGTTTTAATTCTTCTCTTTAAAGTCTGGACTATTTTGCACAAATTAGCATGTGGGTGGTATCAGGCCCAGTGCTGTGTTTTTCCCCCACATAAAACAGCAGCAGCAGCTAATGGATCTTTTAAACAAACGGTGACTATTTGTTGTTTCAAGATATCTGCAACTAGGACAAACACTCTGTGCTTTAAAAGTCCACAACATGCAAATGGAAAACAATAGATCATAGCTAGCAGGAAGCAATTAGAATGAGTGCTAAGGTAGTAGCTATGCCTACAGGCTGAAAAAAAGGGGTGTCTGAGGATATGAGAGATGTCTCTTTGTTCCCTATGCAGGTGTACCTTTTTTCCCTATGCAAATTAGAGAAAAATATGAAAGAAACAGCTGCAAATGTATGAATTGAGCCAGACCTGGTATTATATAACTGTCAGGCTTGTAAGCCATTTTTTACTTGGAAGCATCAAGACTTCCACATTTAGTGCCTGGGAATTGGGGAGATGGGATTTCATAGTGAGGTAGAAGATTAGACATAACTACATTTTTTTCTCAGAGAGTCAAGGACAAGTTTCCCTGCACCCAGAGGGGAGTGAGCGGAGGGATGTCTCCAGTAGGGATGAAGATTTGATTGGATCATGTGATGGACTGATGGGTGTAGGGGATGGACCTTTGACTTCTCTTTTGGGAAGGAAAAATCCGGAACTCTCAGATTCGGGTTTTCCCAGATGTGCCAATATAACAACTCTAATAAAATGGAACTTTGAGGAAATGCTTGTCTTGGAGTTTATTGGAGTTGGTTAGCTGGAATGCTGACAATAACTTCACGTAACATCCCAGTTGTCTCCTCTCCCAAAATGCAGAAATCTCACAAGAGGGAGAAACCTTGTGAGATGTGGTACAAGAAATGAAATAAATACACCAAAAACTGCAAATGGTTAAAACCTATTTCATTGCAGGAGGGAACTAAAACTTGGCACCTTGGGTGAGTCCACAACTTTTGCAAACCTTCCTCAAAGAAGTCCATGAGGAATGATGGTGAACCTCTAGAAGAAAACGAAGCTCTCTAGATACCTAGGACTTCAAAATTTTCATTGGTCACTGCCAGGGCATGATTGGAGTACCTAAACTTTCCTATTTACTGGCCTCATCCATAGTGGTTCCAAGAGCCAGGAATACTCAGACTAAGGCAGCCAAAAACTGTTTCTCTCGCTTCCCAAGAAAGTCACCAAAACCAAGAAAATCACCAAACAACAGAAAAGAGCAGAATCAAATCATTTTCCTTCATAAGCATAGCTCCAGTCAAGCAATCCCAGGTGCAAACTGAAAACATTTAACACCATGAATATATAAATTCCCCTCTTACCTGTTTCCTTTTTTCTCTGGCTCCTTGATAACTTTTGTGATACGATGCTTATAGGCAAAACAAGGGCACTGTCGATCTGCTGCCTCTTTATATTTGGATGGGCGGAGCCAATATGAGATTAAAATAAACAAGGTAGCATAGTGGGGCAAGCGAATGATTCATTTTGAGGTGTACTTCTGGTTAGCATGCTGGACATATGCTTCTTAAAAGCCAGATGTAGAAGACACGATTGGTAAACACACTAGCATATTGATCAGCAGCCCTCTCTGGTACTAGTACTGTTCCCCAAACCCCAAAAACTTTAACCTTAGACTGTCTACTATTGACCTCACCCCTTTCCTAAGAGGCCTCTAGGGGGGCGTGCATAAGCGCACCAAGGTGCCTACCGTCCCTGTCCTATTGTTTCTTTTATCTTTCTTATATGTATCCATATATTCATAACTATGTTTTTACTTATACCTATTATCTTGTAAGCAATTGACAAAAATAAATATCTAAATAAATAAATAAAAGGATTCGGTAAAAACAAAAAACAAAACAAAACAGAAAGCTAACGGGAAACTTCCTGACAGTTGGAACAATTAATCAGTGGGTGCTTGAACACTGGAAGTTTTAAAGAAGAGATTGGGCCATCATTTATCTGAAATGTTATAGGGCAGGGGTCTCCAACCTTGGCTCCTGGAAGCCTGGCGGACTTCAACTCCCAGAGTTCCACAGCCAGCAAAGCTGGCTGTGGAATTCTGGGAGTTGAAGTCCGCCAGGCTTCCAGGGGCCAAGGTTGGAGACCCCTGTTATAGGGTTTCCTGCTTGAACAGGGAATTGAATTGGAGGGCAGGCAAGATCCCTTCCAACTCGTCTGTTACTCTGAACAGGGTGTCAGTAGTCAACAGCCAATCCATCAGCCGCTTGGGCGGCATGCTGGCTTTCCAGGATAGAGAAGGCTGAAGGCAAACTCTGGCAAGATCCCCCATCTTGTGACAAATGCCCTGAATATATTTTTTCACTTCTGCATGCATAGCAGGAGAGCTCTTACAGTAAACTCCCTTAGAGAAGGACCAGGGGAGACATAATAGCAGTGTTCCAATATTTGAGGGGCTGCCATAGAGAGGAGGAAGGGGTCAAGTTATTTTCCAAAGCACCTGAAGGCCAGACAAGGAATAATGGATGGAAACTGAACAAGGAGAGATTCAACCTGGAAATAAGGAGAAACTTTCTGACAGTGAGAACAATCAACCAAGGAACAGAAGTTGCCCTCGGAAGTTGTGGGAGCTTCATCACTTGAGACTTTCAATAAGAGATTGGACTCCCATTTGTCAGAAATGGTGTAGGGTCTCCCGCTTGGGCAGTGGGGGTGTAGGACTAGATGACCTACAAGGTCACTTCCAACTCTTGATTATCTGTTATCTGTTAGACACATACATTCCATGAGTTTGTGGTAAAATGCACCACCAGACAGAAAAAAGGACATGGCAGAGAGAAATTGACATCTTCCTTAATCTTCTCCTCCTCCAAAGTTTGCTAATTACGTATTTCTGTTGTGAATTAATAAAAGTGCTAAAATAAAGATTATTAAAACCTTTAGAAAAGTGCAGGGTTCTGGCCCTGCACTTCTGATTGGCCAATAATAGAGACATCTGATTGGTCCATTCAGGAGAATCTGATTGGCTATTAGCGGGCCTCTTTCATTGGTTAAGGGAACTAACGCTTCCTGTTTCTTTTTGGTTATTTGATCAGCGGCTTGCCTATAAAAGGGGCCATTGCTGCCATAGCTTTTTGCTCTATTCCACAATGTTAAATAAAGAGTTGAAGTTCACTGTTCATCGTCTCGTCTCCAATTCTTGCGCCCATGCGCAGAAGTTAACAATTTCCTTCTTTTATTTTCTAGGAGTGGTTAGGGCTCCTTTTATTACACCTTCAGGCATAAGGAAGTAAAACTCCTTTTGTTCTCTAATGCCTCATGATTTACCACCACCACCACAAACTCCAGACATGGAAGAAAGTAGAAATGAAATGTCATGCTAAAACTCACAAAATCCTTCGGTAAACATGCTGGTTGGGGAATTCTGGGCATTGAAGTCCATCTCTCTTAAAGTTGCTAAGGCAGACAATCACTAGTTTAGAGAATCCAGCAACAATATAGTGACTTGTTGTTGGTCAGAATCTATCCTCAAGTCCACATATTTTAAAGTTTGCCAAGACTGAGAAACACTCTTTAAATATAAATTGCAGGTCAGGTGGAGGAACTGCTGCTGTTAGCTTGAACCGAAGTGAAATAAGAATTTATAGTATTTTGCCTTTCCTTAAAATGTCACTTTCCCCCAAGTAAATGATATCTCTGCTCTGAAGAATAGTAGTATGTACTGGGTGAGTGATCCATTGAGAATCTGGTCCTCTGTAATCATGCCTAAGTGAGAACTGAGAAAAGGCATATTGTTGGTCATTAACTTTAACCATTCCCAAAATTCAGAAGCCAGCCTGGCCCACTGCTGAGAATTCTGGGAGCTGGAGTCCCTGAATCACAAGAGACCCAAATGAGACAAAAGCTAATCTTCAGAAATGTTGAGATGTTGGATCTATTAGAAGGAAAAGATCCTCAGCCATTTTTTGCTCTGAGGATGCAAATCCAGGAAGCCACACAGGTGGTGTCTTGTGACGAGAGTGAAAATTGTGTTTTTAGAGGATAGTGCCACGTGTGAGATGATTACAAGAAAAAGTTAAAAGATGTTTCTCGGCTAGGTTATTTCAGCATTAGGGCCCAGACTGGAGTTGTTGCTATTTTTGATATGAACAACAACAGAACTTCTCAGAGTTGCTATCAATAAAGATTTCTTCACATACTCTGCAGTTTCATCCTATCTTGTGTGCGGCCTATTCAATATTGGGCAAAGAAAGAGGATGGGATTTTTGCTCTTACATGGATAGTTTTTTAAGTGGGCAAAGGGGCTATGAGGAACTGTAAAAAAAACAATAACTTTTCCACTTGTCCATTAAGTTAGTTATCACTTGTGAGTCCTCATTCTTTGGCGTCTGTGTTGTTTTTAGCCATTCAGTGTCTGATAGCAGGGATACACCCAATGTCTTTTATTCCTGAACAATGATTTTAGAACAATTAACTATGTACATTACAGCTTGAAGCATTGATCATAGTCTCAGGCATTAGAAGTTTCCTAACTATGTACATAATTGTTCTTTTGAAATCTGGGTAAACTAAGCCCCTCCCGGTAATTTTCATGACAAATAAATCTATGCAAGGCTGGTTCCCTCTAGATTAAAAAGGCTAACAATCCTTTCTGTAGCAATCAACCGGTGAAGACTGCTTTGTCTTCACACAAAAAAGATATGTTATCTGAGGAAACATTCATGTAATTTCCTTCTGGGATTGCTTACCAGCTTTGAAAATTTTATTTATTTGATTTGATTTGGTTTGCCGATTGCTTACAAGATAATAGATATAAGTATAAACATAGTTATGAATACATGGATACATATAAGAAAAATAAAAGAAACAATAGGACAGGGACGGTAGGCACGTTGGTGCACTTATGCACGCCCCCTGCAGACCTCTTAGGAAAGGGGTGAGGTCAATGATCCATTCCAATAGAAATTGCAGTCTGTGATTCAGATGATGTGTTTTAAAAACAACCATGATGTTTTAAAGCAGGGGTGCTCCCCCCCCCATCCCTGGGCCGTGGCCCATTCAGAACCGAGCCGCACAAGAGGAGGGCGAAAGTGCACACATGCACACAGCTCCACTTGTGCAAGCAGGGGGTGAACATGTGTGCGCATGAAGCTCCATTTGCGTGAGCAGTATGTGTGAGTGTCCACATTGTGCAACCACTGAGCCACTACTGATGCTGACCCATCCTGTCTCTCCACCACCACTGCCAGTCCACAAAGCCACATGGGTTGGTGGTCACTGTCTTAAAGCATAAACTTTGTTTTTTATGCATCTGGCAGAGACAAACAAAAAAAAAATGGTTTGGTGAGGTGCGTAAGACACAAGTCCTAAAAAATGGGACACCATGAGTTAGTTGTTCTCCTATCTTAAACATGAAGCCAGCTGGGATTTGGTTTTTTTTTTGAGCCAATCACTTTCTCTCAGCCCTTAGAAGAAAGACTGGTAATCAAAGAAAAAGAAGAAATGGAATATTATATGGTATGGGATTTATTTTATCAATGATTGGAAAATAAAACAAATTAAAATGGACTAGATGAATATATAAAGTAATAAGATAAGATTGTTAAAAATAGATATATTAAATAATAATTATAAGAAAATGTGATTACTGTTACATTGATAAGAAAAGTATTAAATATAATTGTAAGCACAAGATATATGTATCCAGTCGACACATGATTGAAATGAAATGGAATTAATTGTGAAATATAATTTTTTTTTTCAAAGAAGGCGTTGGAAGAAATATCCTTCTGGGTTCAGTTCCAAGTGGGGAAAAACACACTGGAAACATGGAGGCTGTTATGGACTAAGCCAACGCATCAGTAAAAACCCTAATAGCTTTACTTTTACAGCAGGCTCGTAATCCTGCGCTTATCATTGGCCCACGAATAGCGAGTCGTGATTGGTCGATTCTGGCCAGTCCAATTGGCTGTTAGCAGGTCTCTCTGATTGGACGCTTGTTAGAGCGGTAAACTCAAATCATTGGTTGTTTTGACAGCAGCCAGCTCTATAAAAGAGCTGCTGCTGCCCAAGTATTTGCTCTGTTCTGAAGTCACGAATAAAGAGTTGAAGTCACAGTTCAATGTCTCATCTCCGTTCCTTACGCCCATGCTCAGGACTTAACAGAGGCTGTTTGGAAAGTTGGTTTAATAGTGGACAGGATCACATGCCTTGGAGCTCTTGGGTGAAGAAAAAGAGGAGATGCTGAGAGTCCCTGGGTTTTATGCCCTCTCTGGGCTTTTGAACTTCTTGGGGCACAGGAAGAGTATTCTGATTGGTTGCTGTCAGAGGTCAAAGCTGGCTTTATAAGTTGTCTGTGTGCTATGTTTGGTTGAAACTTGGTGGGTGGTGCAATGAAGGGCAATGGAATGGCTCTGCCTGAAGGAGACAGATCTTTGTTATGTAGAATAGACTGGCCCAGGCTTTAATGGCCTGTTAACAAAGGGTGTGTGTGTGAATTTCTGCCTCTGAGTTTATGCTTCTCTGAGTTTCTAATTCTCTTTTAGGGGAAATATTCTGCCTTTTTAAAAATATATATCCTAAAATATTTCATTTTCCTAGGGGAGGGATGGGTTTTAACTTCCAACAAAGGCAAGGGCCAACCACTTTTGAAATGACTTAGGTGGAGCTCTTGTTAAATCTCCTACTGTTCCGGACTAGCAGGCTTGAAAGCCTGCAAAGCAGATTGGTCTGCTAACAGCAGGTTGTGATTGGTCACTCCAGACTGATCCGATTGGCTGCTAAACGGGCTGCCGCAATTGGGTGAACCAAGCGCAGCAAGCTCAAACCACTGTCATTGGCTGTTTAGCCGCAGCCAGCTCTATAAAAGGGGCTGCTGCAGCTAGGAGCATTTGCTCAGATCGGAAGTCACTAATAAAGAGCTGTAGTCACTTTCTGAGTCTCGTCTCCGTTCTTGGATCCATCCTTCCAGACATTACACCTACAGTTGCATTAAGTAAGACGTAATGCTGGAGGCACCCATGGGAAAGCTTCTGCAGCTAGGGAAGGAACAGGGAAGGGAAGGAACAGATAAGAAGGAACTTTTGCCCCATTTCACAGCTTGGATAAGCCACTCTCAAAGAGGCATTAACTCACTTTTTAAACCTTGTCCGCAACTCCAGATTGGGCTGCTGAAACTGGATGGAAAAAGCATCAAATGTGAATGTGACCTCCTAAAATTTCCACCCCACTCCAAAAGGACCATATTTATGTGAGTCCTTCATTTCGTCCACATGGTTATATCATATAAATAGGGGGATAGAATCAAGATCACATGAAGTATTAATAACACTTTATAACGCCTTGGTATGGCCACACTTGAAATACTGCATTCAGTTTTGGTTGCCACAATGGAAAAAAGATGTTGAGACTCTAGAAAGAGTACAGAGAAGAGCAACAAAGATGGTTAGAGGACTGCAGGCTAAAACATACGATGACCAGTTGTAGGAACTGGGCATGGTTAGTCTAATGAACAGAAGGACCAGGGGAGACATGATAGCAGCGTTCCAATATCTCAGGGGCTGCCACAAAGAAGAGGGAGTCAAGCTATTCTCCAAAGCACCAGAGGGCAGGACAAGAAGCAGTGGATGATGGCAACTAATCAAGGAAAGAACCCAGCTAGAACTAAGGACGAATTTCCTGGCAGTGAGAATAATTAATCAGTGGAACAATTTGCCTCCAAAAGTTGTGAATGCTCTAACACTCGGAGTTTAAACAAAGATGTTGGATAACCATTTGTCTGAAGTGGTGTCGGGTTTCCTGCCTAGGCAGGGAATTGGATTAGAAGATCTCCAAGGTCCCTTCCAACTTTGTTATTTCATTCTATTCTATTTTCCCATTCATTCAGCTTTGGAAAGTGAAAAGTTAAAGAAAAAAGACTCCCAGTTTCAAAAGAAGATTGCCCTGGCTTTCTTAAAGCAAGAAGCTAAGGGACCTCACAAGATGTTTTGTTTCCATCTTGCAAATCTAAGGCCTCTCGTTTATTTTATTTTTTCTTTCTTTCCAAGAGGCATACAGTAGAGTAACATTTCTCAACCTTGGCTTGGCTCTACTGACTGGGGAATTTTGGCCGTTGAAGTCCACACATCTTAGAGTTGAGAGTCAAAGTTGAGAAACAGCACACAATAGACGGTTTCTTGGGGACAGTCATATCCTTCCCATTGCATGAAGGAAATCAAACCTGTGTTTCCTTGGACATACAAGATGTATAAATATTTGCTCCTGTAATATTTATATGTTTTTACTTGGACTTTAAACTTGGCTGCTTTTTATGGAAATCAAACACAAGGTGTTTAACCCCTTGCTGGTAAAAATCATTTCCCTCTTCCACATTTGATAATCGAAGCAAAGACACACAATGATGCAGAGGTGTATAAATGGAAACACTGGTCTCTCCCATGCTCTCAGCTGAGAGATTAGATTACTGTGCATGCATGCATTAGATTACTGTGTTAAAAGAGTTGTGAAAAAGAGGTTAGGATTATGGCGGTTGACTTTTTAGATGGTTTTTCTTAAAAGCATTTGGCATGATGTGATTAGCCTTTTTTTGTCAAAGTTTTTTATTTTTTAATTATTTAAATACATCTTTGAGAGAGCAGTGAAGTTCCAGAGCATCTTATAGTAAAAAAAAACACGGTATATAAAGAAAGTGTGGGACTCCATTCGTTCCACTGGAGCTGCCTTCTTGCCTTTGATGCCTCTTGCCATGCCACGTATCCCCGTGGATGACCTTTCCCTGAGTATATATTGGATGAAATTGCTTGAGTAAATTTTTCTCCAAAGAATTCTTGGACTATTGGTGAAAAATTTTAAGGCTAAAAATGGAGGTAGGACATATCCATCCCACTTTTTCCAGAACAAAATGAAATTTTGGGTCATCTTTTGACCTGTTGGATTGTCCACCCTCTCATCCAACGTGAGACCTAATCCTCACGCATTCTCAATGAAGCGTCAGTGGGTATAGGAAATTCCCTCTAATTTTACAAGGAAGAGAACAAATTAAATGTGTACCTATAAAACAATGTTAGGCAAGGAATACGCCTGTTTATTGTTCAGGACAATAAGGGTCATGCAAAGATGCCAGCTTTGTGGTTATGAAAAATAATGTTGTGGTTTTTCTAAATCAACATAGTTGAGCAGGAAGCTAAATTCTGCTGTGACATCTTTGTATATCTGGGCCATTAGTTGAACGGCTCTAAATTATTGTCCAGTGTTTAACATTTGGCAACTTTAAAGACATTGTAATTTAAGACGTTCCAGAATTGCTGAGAGTTGCTAAGGTTAAGAAACACTGGTATGTTATACTATAGATTAGCTAACAAGCATGCTAGCTGAGGAATTTTGGGAGTTGAAGTCCACGTGTCTTAAATTTGCCAAGTTTGAGAAACACTGTATTAGATAAGTGAGAATAATACTCATTAAAATGTGTGCCTTCCCAAATCCTGTGGTTCTGCGAAGAAATGTCATGTATTAATTAATTTGATTTTGAGACAAGGTTTAATACAGAAATGTCCAACCTTGGGTTGGCCACTTTAAGACTTATGGACTTATGGCTGCCCAGGGAATTCAGGGAGTTGAAGTCCACAGGTGTTAAAAGTTGCCATGATTGGATAACCCTGGTTATTAAGTATTAACTTTTGTACACCTGTATTTTCTAGAGCTTCATAACCCCTAGATGGAAACTGATGTTTGCACAACAGACTGTACTGTTCTTATTGTTAAGAAACTAATTAAACATTGGAAAGATATATTTATGTCCCCTTCACTCAGGGGTGGGATTCAATTTTTTTAACAACCGGTTCTGTGGATGTGGCTTAGGTGGTGGGCATGGCTTGGTGGTCATGTTATTGGCTGGGTGTGGCCAACTCAATATCACTCACATCGAGGCACGCATCTCCTTGCCTGACCTCTCGTGACTGTGGGGATGCTGCAATAGTTGTAAGTGTGAAAAATGTCACTTTTTTTCAGTGCCATTGTAACTTTGAATGGTCACTCCACACAAGCAAAGTACCAGCAAAGGAGGGGGAAAAAACTCCAGAGAAGTGCCAGAGACAGAAAGTCTAGTCCTGCCAAGAATGTAATAAGGGTTAACCGAGAGGCAGTTTCTGTAAGCAACACCAGAATGTTTCCTTCCTGACCTCCTTACAGGATTAGGCCAGTAATTTCTTCTAACAACCGGTTCTCCAAACTGCTTAGAATGTTACCAACCAATTCTAGCGAATAGGTGCGTACTGGTAGAATCCCACCCCTGCCTTCACTGGAAAACTTAATATTATTAGGGCTTTTGAAAAAGTTACGTGTTGATTAAGCATAGCCTCCATGAAATGAAGAAAGTACTTTTCTTCATTTTAAATTATTTAAGGCTTTCAAGAAATGTTCAGAAAAGACTGAACAGTCATTTGTCCAGAATGGTATAAGTAGTCCTCATTTTGTGACCACAAATGGACCGGCAACTCAAACTTAAGTAAAAAAGTTGCTAATTGAAAACACAACTGTGCTTAGAATTGTATTTCAGCTTTCCTTTTGCTTTATAATAGAATTCTTTATTGACCAAGTGTGATTGGATACACAAGGAAGTTGTTTTGGTGCAAATGCTCTCAGTGTTCATAAAAAGAAAGAAAAAAAATTCATTCATCAAAAATCATAGGTATAACACTTAATAGTAGTCAAAGAGTACAAATCAAATCATCTTAGGTATTTGATAACCAATCAAATCAAATCAGCCTATGAAGATGTGAGGTCCAATCATAATTTTTACTTTTTTTATTACTGTCATAACTGAATGATTGCTAAATGAGGCAGTCACTAAATGAGGATAATCTATATGAGGATTCCTGTTCTGGACAGGGGATTGAACTAGAAGTTCCCTTCCAACTACCAACTCTATGAAATTGTTACATGAAGCTTTATATAGGCATTATAAACTATAATAAGCCATATATCTAGGCTTCTCATATACACATAATACATAAAAGGGAGGAAAAGAACAATAGTTATATATTGTATGTATGTGTGTGATATATATGGGGATTTCTTTTTTGTTTTGTTCCTGTTTTATTTTTGCTATTATTTTTTTCCTTTATTCTGTTTCATTCTATAAATAAAGGCAAATAAATAAATATATGAATGCAGTCCCCATCTCTTCCCTTTTATAGTCAGGTAAACAAGAATCCTTTTTTAAGAGGAGGAAGGAGTATTAGGTATGCCTTGATTTTTATTTTTATTTTTAGAAAAATACTAAAGGTGAGATATAAAAAACACCAATATACATTTGTGCTGGTTTTTCACGCTGTTTATTCATTACATTCAGTAAAGGAGATAATATCAGGCCCACATTCCCAAGCTGCAAGACAGTGAGGGGGAAAATCTTCTGAGGGGATTCTTTGGAGGCCCTTATCACCAGGGCCTCCGTTAGGTGCTGTTGGCTCTCACGGCTGGGCTGCACTCAATTTTCTTGAGGCGAAAAGTGATTCCTGCGGAATAAATGTCGGTATCCAAGGGCAGAGCACATGCTGAGGCAGAGCTGCAGCCTCTGGAAGCAATCGTCATAGAAATGCCACCTGGGGATCAAAAATTCAGTCAATTAAGGGGCATCCAAAAGGAGAGCTGCCAGATTGCCTGTTCAAATTCTACCTCTGCTATCACTCCAAATGGTTTGGCTGCTGGAACTAGGTATGTCTAGTTTAATGAAAAGCAAGACAAGGAATGACATGACAGCAGACTTCCAATATCTAAGGCAGGGGTCTCCAATCTCAGCAACTTTACGACTTGTGGACTTCAACTCCCAGAATTCCTCAGCCAGCATGCACTGGCTGAGGAATTCTGGGAGTTGAAGTCCACAAGTCGTAAAGTTGCCAAAATTGGAGACCCCTGATCTAAGGGGCTGCCACAAAGAAGAGAGTCATCCTGCTCTCCAAAGGCCCTGAAGGCAGGACAAGAAGCAATGGAGGGAAACTAATCAAGGAGGGAAGCAAACTAGAACTAAGGAGAAATTTCCTGACAGTGAGAACAATGGAACGAGTTGCCTCCAGAAGTTGTGGAGGCTCCAACATGGAGGATTTTAAGAAGAGACTGGACAGCCACTTGTCTAAAATGGTATTGGGCAGTGATAGCTAACCTTTTCGCTACCAAGTGCCCAAAGCGTGTGCATGAGCGCATGTGCATCCCCAAAATGCAACACACACCCCTGCACATGCACCCCCACCCTGTCCAAGCACACATAACCCCCCCCCCCCCCCGCGTCCCCTGTTCCCCACGCATGCAGAGACTCAAAGACCAGCTGGCCCATGGGAGACACACACACATACACACACACGCGCAGCAGAGTTGAACTGGGGCGATGGCTCACTTGCCCACAAAGAGGGCTCTGCGTGCCACAGGTTCACCATCACAGGTATAGGGTTTCCTGCTTGAGCAGGAGGTTGGCCTAGAGGACCTCCAGGGTCCCTTCCCACTCTGTTATTCATGTTCTGAAGAACAATCTCTCAGCTGTTTTGTGGAACCTACAGGGATAGTATCTTGCATACTTGTCATAAACCGGGTCTTTTGGCTGGGTTCACACAAGACACTATACCTGTGATGGCAAACCTATGGCATGCAGAGCCATTTGTGCCGGCACGCGAGCCGCAGGCAAACTTACCTCACTGTGCATGCATGTGCCTCACAGCTGATTTTCAGCTGGTTTGAGGCCTTTTTCGGCCTCCCAGAGGTTTGAAAAAAGCCTCTGCAGGCCGAATAGGCCTGTTTCATTACTTCCTGTAATACCGGAAGTGACAAAACAGGCTGGTATTACAGGAAGTGACGAAACAGGCCTATTCGGCCTGCAGAGGCTTTCTTTAAGCCTCTGAGTAGCCAAAAAAGGCCTCAAACCAGCCAAAAATCAGCTGTGAGGCGCAGTGCAGTTAAAGGGAGGGCAGTGTGGGGGTATGGGGGGGATTGCACGCTCATGCGCAAGGGGCATGGCAGGGTGCACATTGCCTTCTGGGTGCTGGCACATGAGCACGTGAGCACCAGCGTGCACACAATTTTTGGCACATGAGCCCAAAAAGGTTAGCACCACTGCACTATACCCTCTTGTTCAGTGGTGAAATGCTACCGGTTCGGCCCGGTTCAAAATTGCTACTGGTTTGGCCCAACTGGTAATGTAAAAAAAAAAAAGCTACGATGATCAGCTGAGAGAAGAAAGTAGAGAAAAGCACACAATCGGCCTTCCCACCTGCCCCTGTGCTTTTCTGTTCTTTATCCTCTCAGCTGATTGGCATGGCAGAGCCTCAGCTGGTGTTGGGAAAGCTTCACGCATGTGTGCGTTAGGTGCGCGATCACCGAACCAGTTGGGAAAGTGGTAGAATCCCACCACTGCCAGGGTTGCCAGATCGCAGTTTGGCTCTGTGGCCAAACTCAAGTCAAAATACGGCCAAATTCGACCAAATTATTTTTTGCTCATGGTGACACGCATGCGCAAGGGAAGGAGAGTGCCAGAGGATGCGCTTGTCCTCCTTTTGCTCATGGTGACACGCATGCGCGAGGGAAGGAGAGCTTGGGATGGGTGGGGAAGCCGAGGGGCGTGGCATTGGAACGAGCTGTAATAGGAATGGGTGTGGTGTTGATGGAGGAGGAGCCGCCCCTGCTCGGGTCACAGGCGGGAAGGGGGCGTGGTCGGGTGCCAAGGTCCCGAAGGGGTGTGTGACGGGAGTTGAGAGGAAGCAGGCGTGTCAGAGAACTGAGAGGACGCGCTTGTCCTCCTTTTGCTCATGGTGACGTGCATGCGCGAGGGAAGGAGAGATCTGGCCGATTTCACGGCCAAGCAACTTTCGTATGGCCAAATTTCTGGCCAAATAAATTTGGCTGGAGACATCATTTTTTTCACGGCCAAGCAGATAGAAATACAGCCAGATTTCTCGAATTTGCCTGGAAAAACGGCCAGATGGCAACCCTGACCACTGCTCTTGTTGACTTCTACATGTGTGACCCAGTGGTGACCCCACAACATGAAAATGCAAATGCAACTTACTAGTAGTTATGGTTCCGGATGTGGTTATACAATGATTGTCTTCTCCTACACAGTTCAGAGTCTCGACCATTTTGCACTTATCTGAGTCAAGGTTAAAGCAAGCTGGGCAGGTCAGACCATTGAGGGTAGTATTTTCAGGGGGCACTACAAAAGATTATGCCATACAGAAACCTTAGTTCAGCAGGCCTTAATTATACACCATCACATATAAATAAAGCATTCACAGGCACGGATTTACTACACTGAGCATATTTATGATCAAACCTGCTGCAAGAAACAACTCTCATAGAAATCCAGGGAAAGCCCATTATGCTACTGGAATTCTGAATGAGTTACTACTTCCAATCAGATCTGGCAATTGCAGTGGGATAGGGTGGAGGACACGGTTTTATTCCAGGCTGTTTCAAAGACAGCTAGTGGTTTTCTTGAATTTCAACTGATGGTACACTGTCAATTACAGTTTTACTGTTTGTGGGAACCAGGCCAGGTTTGACACAAAGAGATGGAACTGTAGCTGAGGTCCTTATTCCATTGAAGCACCAGGCCCAAAGTGAGCACCATAAAGTTGAGAATATAGCTTTGTTTGTACAGTATGTACGAAGGAGGGAGGGACCAAGATTTGTCAGTGCTTAAGGCACCAGTGAGCCTTAATCCGCCACTGCCTTGAAGACTGCAGTGTCTTAATCACCTGCAGCCAATCTTGCAAGATGGTTTCCTAGGTGTTCCAACAACCTTTGATTTGGAAAAAATATGAATATAAAAATAAAAACATGAATATAATATAAAATATAAAAACATAAAATATAAAAATATAATATAAAATATAAAATATAAAAATATAAATATAAAAAATATGGGGAAGTAGATAAGAAAAGGCATTTGTTTGCTTTTCGTATAAGAAGAATCTACTGAAAATCCCCCAAAGAGTTGATGGAAAGGTTCTCTGGAGGAGGATGGTGCAGGGAAGTGTAGGAGAAGGAACTCCAGAAAGAGGTGATGCCAGACAGCGTTTCCCCAGGAGACTGGTGTGCCACTCCGAGTCAGCTTTGACTGGAAGGATGTACAGTAGAAACCATGCTAAATTAATTTTTTAAAAGGCT
The DNA here is from genome assembly GCA_033807585.1 of Hydrophis major. NCBI lineage: Eukaryota > Metazoa > Chordata > Lepidosauria > Squamata > Elapidae > Hydrophis > Hydrophis major. The sequence goes on from CM066336.1 coordinate 6,046,574, forward strand.
TAAATTTTGAGCAGATTTGGACCTGATGCAGTGGTGGGATTCAATTTTTTTTTTACTAGCAGTTCTGTGGGTGTGACTTGGTGGGCATGGCTTGGTGGATGTGGCTTGGTGGGCATGGCAGGGTAAAGGTACCGCAAAATCTCCATTCCCACCTACTCCAGGGGAAGGATACTGCAAAAAGCCCCTTCCCTCCCCACCCCACTAACCTGCTTTCCAGCTCTGTTCTCCTATGCAGGGCAACCAAAGAAGACCCAGCCAATCAGCTGGGACTCAATGAGAGGCAGAGAATAGATGGGGGTGGGGCCAGTCAGAGGTGATATTTGCTGGTTCTCCGAACTATTCAAAATTTCTGCTACTGGTTCTCCAAAACTGGTCAGAACCCGCTGAATACCACCTCTGACCTGATGGCTGCTCCAACTGGGTATGCCAAATCAGATATAAAAGAGTACATGGAAGTAAGCAACCCCAGTGAAAATTTGGGGAGATATGAATACCAACTTCAGGAACATTAGTTGGGGAGAAGACAAACGGTTCCTTACTGTCTAACTTTTTGTTGTTGCACAGGTCTCCTTGGCAACAGGTGGAGTTGCTCCAGAAATGGATCTCAGGATTGATGGTGACACGGATGGGTCCAGGCAAGCAGGTGTTCTTAACAGAGCAGACTTTGACAGTCTCGGTGAATTTGTCAGACCCTGGTGAAGAAGATGCAGATAAGAGAGGTTTGGTTAAATTAGGTGACACCTTTTCAGAAAATTTCTGAAAAATTAACATAGCCAATGAAAGACTCAGCCCCATCTCCTGATTCCTAAAGTAAAGATACATACTAGTTGTTTCTGGCTCTAGGGGGCGCTGGTGCTCATCTCCGTTACAAAGCCAAAGAGCCAGCGCTGTCCCACGACATCTCCGTGGTCATGTGGCCTACATGACTAAACACCGAAGGTGCACAGAATGCTGTTACCTTCCCACCAAAGGTGGTCCCTATTTTTCTACTTGCATTTTCACATGCTTTTAAACTGCTAGGTTGGCAGAAGCTGGGACAAGTAATGGGAGCTCATTCCGTTATGTGACGCTAGGGATTCAAACTGCCAAACTGCCGATCTTTCTGATCAACAAGCTCAGCATCTTATCCACTGAGCCACCACGTTCCCCTAAATATACAAAGTTTGGTGACAGAACCAGGTGTCAGAAACCTGTTTGGCCTTATGGAAGGCCAAACAGCGGACCTACAAAGAATGTCATAATCCAAAGGGTAAACGATATGTTTTATAATGTTTAAAAAGTTTATAATGTTTTCTAGTATCTATACTATACGAGTAAGTAGACATGTATCAATAAATCAACATATTGGGAAGACCTTCTCCAATGTTTTGGTGATAAGGTTGCCCAATTGAAAAGAAATTTGGTAACCACTGTCCTATCTGCTCTTCTGGGAACTTAGATCTCTTAACTCCCTCTGCTGGTTCAAAGCAAGTCTTGAGATCTTTTACTCACACAAGGTATTTATTCCTACAAAGGTAAGGCAGGTATCTTCAGTCTCTCCACAGGTGCGGCTCATACCAGTGCAGTCTTTACCTGGACTTTGACAGGTCTCACAGATCAAACAGGAACCTGGAGAAAACAACAAAGATGAGATGTGACTTATTCAATAAGCTATGATGGGGAAACTTTCACTGAATACATTTCATTATGCAGAGTGGTGTTTCTTAACCTTTGTGTTTTTAAGATTCCCCCTTCCTGGTTTTAAAAATGATGAAGACCTTTCAAGGAGCTTTGGCTTGCATGGGTTTTATCTTTATTGATATTTACCATATGAAAATGGACACATTTTTAGAATATTTATTGAATCATGTAAAAGCAGCAATATTGAACCCATGAAATCTTAAATAAATAATATTTTTTCATGAAAACAAGATATATTTTTTCAAAAGAGAAGACATGAGTGACATTGTTTAAAATTTTTGTCAATATCTTCCCTATTTAGTAAATAATGTTGATTTTGGAGACTCCCGAGATGCGTTTGAGGAGCCCTCAGCCAGTGTGGAGAAACTATAGGTCAGAGTTTCATCAGAATGAGAAGATGTAGGAAATCCAACTAAGAGTTCCTGCCCTTCATCAAATGAGGTCTGTCTTTCGTAGCCTCTCTTGAGTCCACACTCAGACTAACAGAGTAACAGAGTTGGAAGGGATCTTGGAGGTCTTCCAATCCAATCCCCTGTCAGTGCAGCATGGGCTGTCCTCCCTCCTTCCATTAACTTCTCCATAATTCTAGACAAGTCTCTTCTTAAAAGCCTCCAGTGATGAAGCACCCATAACTTCCGAAGGCAAGCCATTCCAATAGTTAATTGCTCTAATTGTCAGGAAATTTCTCTTACTTCTAGGTTGATCCTCTCTGACTAGTTTCCATCCATTGTTTCTTGTCTTGCCTTCTGGTGCTTTGGCAAATAGGTTGACCCCCACTTCCAACCTATAGCTTCTTGATAGTGGTGGGATTCCAAAATTTTTACTACCGGTTCTGTGAGTGTGGCTTGGTTTGATGGGCGTGGCTTGATAGGTGTGGCAGGGGCAGGATACTGTAAAATCTCCATTCCCGCCCCACTCCTGGAGGAAGGTTACTGCAAAATCCAATTCCCTCCCCACCCCACTAACCTGCTTTCCAGCTCTGTTCTCCTGTGCAGGGCAACCAAAGAAGACCCAGCCGATCAGCTGGGAATTGGGAGGCAGAGAACAGACGGGGGCAGGCTGGTCAGAGGTGGGATTTGCTGGTTCTCTGAACTACTCAAAATTTCCACTACCGGTTCTCTAGAACTGGTTAGAACCTGCTGAATACCACCTCTGCTTCTACAGCAAGGTAAAAATGTTCAAGGATACAAGCACATTTCCAAGAATGGATGCATCCACCTTGCCTTTACTTTAGCTATAAAGCGGAAAGACTGCATTACTAGTTCAAAGCAAATTTACCTTGAGTTAGGAGTGTGGCCAGAAGGAAACTGAGGCTGGACAAAGACGCCATCATGTTGAATCTTGTAATCTGCAGATCCGTAGATTCTGAGGTGGAAGCATCCCGAGAGGGAGAATATATACTGGACCAGTTACATAAAGGGGAGTGAGTGAGTAAACAGGATTGGCTTGAGAGGCACTTAAAACCTGGGCAACCCCCCCTTAGCTCTCTTCACAGCTGATTTCCTTGTCTGCTGATGGCCTCAAGAGGCCCCTTTGTGTGCCAGGTGGCTGTACTCCCCTCGCCAAAAGGAGCACAACCAACTTCATTTTCTGAAATGTCTCTTGTGGTTGGCAAGGGAAGGAGCCAAGGTGTTGCGTTTCAACTCACAGAATATAAAATGAAAGCCAGAGAAAAGAGGAATGCTTCCTTATCCAAAATCTAAAAGCCATTTCACATTTTCTCCAGAACAAATGACCCCATTTTCATTGGGAGCAAGTCCTGGTCATCTAAACTTTCACTGTAGCTTGGCACAGAGAGTGGGTGTGGGAGGACAGCCAAGCTGGATGCCAAGATTGCAATCATTCAAAACCACCTCTTCAAATTGATTTTTGTTTCCAAGAGTAACAAAATGTGTGTTTTTGTACATGTATAAGGGGGTGGAGGTTCATTGTGAATCTGGGGGCAAGCAGGCTTCTTAGCAGGTGTGAGAGCCTTCCTCGTAGGGTTTAGTTTTCAAGATTTTGGCCACTATTATATATCTAGGCTTCTCATATATGTATATATTCACATTAAAGGGAGGGAAATAATAATAATTATAGATTGCATGCATGTGTATGATGTATATGGTGATTTCTTTGTAGTTTTGTTCCTTTTATTTTTTTTCTATTCTTTTTTTTTCCTTTGTTGTGTTTATTTATAGAATGAAACTATAAGAAAAATAAATAAATATATGAATGCAGTCCCACTCTCTTCACTTTTATAGTCAGGGAAACGAGAATCCTAAGAGGAGGAAGGAGCATTAGGTATGCCTTGAGGGTTTTTTAGAAAAATACTAAAGGTGAGATATAAAAAACATTAATATACATTTGTGCTGGTTTTTCATGCTGTTTATTCATTACATTCAGTAAAGGAGATAATACCAGGCCCACATTCCCAAGCTGCAAGACAGTGAGGGGGAAAATCTTCTGAGGGGATTCTTCGGAGGCCTTTATCACCAGGGCCTCCCTTAGGTGCTGTTGGCTCTCACGGCTGGGCTGCAAGCAATTTTCTTGAGGCGAAAAGTGATTCCCGCAGAGTAAAGGTCGGTATCCACAGGCAGAGCACAGGCTGAGGCAGAGCTGCAGCCTCTGGAAGCAATCGTCATAGAATCGTCACCTGGGGACCAAAAATTCAGTCAGTTAAAAGCAGAAGTCTCCAACCTTGTTAACTTTAAGCCTGGAGGACTTGAACTCCCAGGTTTGCTGGCTTGGGAATTCTGGGAGTTGAAATCTGCCAGGCTTAAAGTTGCCAAGGTTGGAGACCCCTGAATTAAAGGGTTCTTGTGGCATCCAAAAGGAGAGCTGCCAGCTTGCCTGTTCAAATTCTATCTCGGCTATCACTCCAAAAGGTTTGGTTGCAGGACCTGGATATGTCTAGCTTAATGAAAAGAAGGACTAGGGAGGACATGATAGCAGTCTTCCAGTATTTGAGGGGCTGCCCCAAAGAGGAAGCCAAGCTATTCTCCAAACCGCCTGAAGGCAGGACAAGAAGCAACAGGTGGGAACTAATCCAGGAGAGGAGTATTCTAGAACTAAGGAGAAATTACCTGACAGTGAGGATAATGGAACAACTTGCCTCCAGAAGTTGCCATGGAGGATTTTAAGAAGAGACTGGACAGCCATTTGTCTGAAATGGTGTAGGGTTTCCTGTTTGAGCAGGAGGTTGGACTGGAGGACCTCCAAGGTCCCTTCCAACTCTGTTATTCATGTTCTGAACAACAGTCTCTCCACTGTTTTGTGGAACCGACAGGGATAGTATCTTGCATACTCGTCATAAACGGGCCTTTTGGGTGGGTTCACACAAGACACTATACCTTCTTGTTGACTTCTGTGTATGACCTGGTGTTGACCCCACAACATGAAAATGAAAATGAAACTTACCAGTAGTCATGGTTCCAGATGTGGTTATACAATTATTTTCTTCTCCTACGCAGTTCAGAGAACCATCCACTTCGCACTGATCCAAGCCAACGCCAAAGCATACTGGGCAGGTCAGCCCATTGAGGGTGGTATTCTTAGCAGGTACTACAAAGATTATGCCATACAGATGTAGGAGAAGGAACACCAGAAAGAGGTGATAACAGACAGTGTTTCTAAACCTTGGCAGTTGGAAGGTGTGTGGATTTCCACTCCCAGAATTCCCCGGTCACAGTGGGGTATTAACCATTAAGCAGACTAAGCAGGTGCTTAGGGCACCAGGCCCAAAGGGGGCACAACAAAGTTGAGAATATTTGTACAGTATGTACAAAGGAGGGAGGCAGCAAGGTTTGTCTATGTTTAGGACACCAGTGTGCCTTAATCTGCCACTGCCCAGCCAGCATGTATGGGCTCAACTCCTAGAATTTTCTGGCCAGCATGCCTATGGATTTTGGGAGTTGATAGCAAGGATGAGCAACTCAGTTAGGTAAAATCAGGGAAATAGGAACAACACAGATTTCAATAGACAGTGTTGGAGGTGAGGTGAATTAATCTAGGGTAGTGTTACGTCCATGCAAGTGTGGATGTATGTTAAACTCAGTTTCCTATAAAAGGGGCTGTCAGCTGGGAGCTGGATGTTGGTTTATTGCGACTTCTTATCTTGAATGAACAGTGCTGCTAGAATCTAAATGCTCATCTGCTCCCATTTACAACTTTGCAGGTAGCAAAAGATATCTTTGGTTAAGAGACAGAAGCTTTTGTGAACTGCACAGTTCCTGCGGACTTTTTACAGAATCTTGGAAATTGCAAGTGGAATTTCTCAGCAGGATTCATCAAGAAGGAGGTCCTTTGAAATGCATCGAAATGCTTCTCCATGTGTTTCTTGCCACCTTGATGTTCATCAGCAAAACTGATGTTCACTTTGAAATCGGGATGCTCCCCTTGGAAATCCAAATCTTAGATCTTCCCTCTTAATTTTAAGAAAACCATGGCTGGCACATTAGGAATGTTGAGGAATTAAGTTTGAATTTTGGCCTAGGGGGTGTTTGCATTCCTCGTTTCCTTCAAACCTTTTCTATGAAATTGCTAGCATGAAATGGTTTTATTTCTCATGTCCATGGCTTGTTTTAATCTGGTGTTTACAATGAGGGGGCTGGTGTGCCTCTCCAAGCCAGCTTTGACTGGAAGGATGTATAAACCATGTTCAATTAATTGTTTAAAAGGCTTAAATTTTGAGCAGAGTTGGACCTGATGGCTGTTGCAAATGGATATGCCAAATCAGGTAGAAAAAGAGTACATGGAAGTAAGCAACCCCAGTGAAAATTTGGGGGAATAAAGATACTAACTTCAGAAACTTTAGTTGGGGAGAAGACAAATGGTTCCTTACTTACTATCTGACTTTTTGTTGTTGCACAGGTCTCCTTGGCAACAGTTGATGATGAGCCAGAAATGGTTCTCAGAGTTGAAGGTGACACTGACGGATCCAGCCTGGCAGTCTGTGCGATTAGAACAGAGTTTGACAGTCTCTGTGGTTTTATTAGACACTGGTGAAGAAGATGCAGATAAAAGAGGTTTGGTTAAATTGCTGAAAATTTGGTAAATTTGGTAAAATGACTGAAAGCACCATCAATTTCCACTGCAAGCTAACCTGGACGATGACACCCAAAGTTGCTCTTTTTTTTCTTTCTTTCAAGAGGCAACTGGACTTTCTGGCTTTTCTTTGAAGATGTTTCGCTTCTCATCCAAGAAGATTTTTCAGCTCTGACTGAAATCATTCCATTCCCCACCAATCCAATCAGAACTGAAGAAGCTTCTTGGATGAAAAGCAAAACATCTAAAAAGAAAAAACAGAAAGCCAAGTTGCCTCTTGAAGAAAAAAAAAAAAGCATTTTTGGGACAACCATAATCTGGATGACTGAGAATCTCCATAGTCATCTAGACAGTGACACTAAGTGGGAAAAGAAGGATGGGAGCAGGGAACTCTGCCACTTGTCTATTATTTCTCCCACTGTCGTGATGGGGAATAATGGAAATTATTACTCACTGTATCTGGAAAGCACACATTGAAGAAAGGGCCCTTGTAGTAGCCCCACTGCTTTTTTGACCCTTCAAAGCTCAGTACAGTATTCGGAAACTGGAGAGACTTTTCAGCTTTTCTAGATTCAGATTAATGGGGTTCTAGGTATTCAAAAAGGAAGTCTAGCGATGATCGATTTTGAAGGAAGATATATGGGCAGTGCACAAGAATATAATACGCTTAATTTGAATATTTAGGCATATACACACACCCCTTACATAGGTATATATTGATTTCTATTCCACTTCAGCTCTGTAATGCAGATATTCTATGCCATTATAATACTTCCGATACCGATCACCACAGATTGGGGGCATGAAACACAAGGGGATGTGCAAGACTATTCATTAGGGTACCGGAAGAAAATAATAGGATATCTATTGTTATTTACTTATTCCAATCCTTTAAAAAAACTATTTTGGGGAATATTTACATATTCAACTAAAATGGCCTCCCACCTCAGTCAATCGATCAATCGATCAATCTTTATTTGGTCATTAGACCAGCAGAACTGCCTATCTCATGTTAATGACTCTGAATGGCTAACAATATTTGTGTTTGTGTGTGTGTGTGTGTGTATGGAAGGGCAAGGGTCTTTCTGTTTTTATATAAATGTGTATGTGTATCTATATCTATACATACATTTATACCAGATAAACACTATACAGAAGCCTGATGACGGCAGATGAGATTCTGCCGAAACGTTGCTACAACTTTAAAAGCACAACTACAATGACGTGGGAAAATACCCGAACAAAGCTGAATGCCATACATACATACATACATTACAAAGCTGAAGAGCCAAGCGCTGTCCAATAACATTTATGTGGTGGTGTGGCCGGCATGACTAAACACCAAAGGCGCACGGAACGCTGTTCCCTTCCCACCAAAGTGGTCCCTATTTTTCTATTTGCATTTTTACGCGCTTTCAAAACTGGGACAAGTAATGGGAACTCACTCTGTTACGCAGCACTAGGGATTCGAACTGCTGACCTTTCTGATCGACAAACTCAGCGTCTTAGCCACTGAGCCACCATGTCCTACCCATCCCCAAAGTTTGGTGACAGAACCAGTTGTCAGAAACCTTGTTGTTGTTGTTGTTAGTTGCAAAGTCAGGTCTGACTTATCACAACCCCATAGACAACATTCCTCCAAGCCTTCCTGTCCTCTACCTTTTTCTGGAGTCCATTTAAGCTCATGCCTACTGCTTCAGTGACTCCATCCAGCCACTTCATTCTCTGCCTTCTCCCCTTCTCCCATTCCCCTCAATCTTTCCCAGCATTAGGCTCTTCTCCAGTGAGTTCTTCCTTCTCATTAGGTGGCTGCCAAAGTATTTGACTTTCATCTTCAGGTTTCATCTTCAGGTCAGCAACCTTATAGAAGGCCAAACAGCATTGGGCCAACTGGACCTACATAGGATATTATAGTTCAAAGGGTGGGCAGTATGTTTTGCAATGTTTAAAATATATAAAAATGCATAACTCTGGAACGTGTCAAGCAATTTCAACCAAACCTGGTACACAGATGACTTACTCTCTGGAAACAAATACTGTGGGGGTAAGATACCCCTAACACCCCGGGGGGGGGGGGGGTTGATCTGTGAAGATACAGCCTAGAGCCCAGTGGAGTTGCCATGGTAACAGCTTCACAGTACTCCACAAGGGGGCATTTGTAAGGGGACCTGCCTGCACCGCTAGGAAATCCCCTCAGGACCTACATCACACAGATCACAATCAGGGCTCAGGGAGAAGTTGCCCTTGCAATCGCTTCTTCAAGAATTATGGAGAAGTTAAAGGAAGGAGGGAGGACAGCCCATGCTGCACTGACATTGCCGCTTGACATCTGCCATTCCTGTCTAATAGAGGATTGGGATAAAGAAGTACCCAGGCCGGGTTATCAGTTTGTGTATCAATAAATCAACATATTGAGAAGACCTTCTCCAATGTTTTGGTGATAAGATTGCCCAGTTGAAAAAAAATTGGAAACCAACCACTGTCCCATCTGCTCTTCTGGGAACTTAGATCTCTTAACTCCCTCTGCTGGTTCAAAGCAAGTCTTGAGATCTTTTACTCACACAAGGTATTTATTCCTACAGCAGAAAAGCAGGTATCTTCAGTCACTTCACAGGTGCGGTTCATACCAGCGCAGTCTGCACCTGGACCTCTACAGGTCACACAGATCAAACAGGAACCTGGAGAAAACAACAGAGATGAGCTGTGGCTTATTCAATAACCTATGATGGAGAAACTAGGCTTCACTGAATACATCTCATGGTGCAGAGTGGTGTTTCTTAACCTTTGTGTTCTTAGGATTCCCTCTTCCTGGTTTTAAAAATGATGAAGACCTTTCAAGGAGCTTTGGCTTGCATGGGTTTTATCTTTATTGATATATACCATATGAAAATGGACACATTTTTAGAATATTTATTGAATCATGTAAAAGCAGCAATATTGAACCCATGAGATCTTAAATAAATAATATTTTTTCATGAAAAAAAGATATTTTTAAACAAAAAAAAAATGGGTTTGAGAGGGACGTCCTCAGCCGGTGTGGAGAAACCATAGATCACAGTTTCATCAGAATGAGAAGATGCAGGAAATCCAATTAGAGTTCCTGGCCTTCATCAAATGAGGTTGTCCATCTTTAGTAGCCCCTTTTGAATCCACAGTCAGAATAACAGAGTAACAGAGTAGGAAGGGACCTTGGAGGTCTTCTAATCCAATCCCCTGCTCAAACAGGATCCTCTACACCATTCTAGACAAGTGTCCAGTCTCTTCTTAAAAGTCTCCAGTGATGAAGCACCGATAACTTCTGAAGGCAAGCCATTCCACTAGTTAATTGTTCTGTCAGGAAATTTCTCTTACTTTTAGGTTGCTCCTTTTTTTGTCTAGTTTCCACCCATTGTTTTTGTCTTGCCTTCTGGTGCTTTGGAGAATAGGTTGATCCCCTCTTCTAACCTATGGCCTCTAGAGCAAGGTAAAAATATGCAAGGATACAAGCACACCTCCAAGAACAGATGCATCCAGCTTGCCTTTACTCTAGTTGTAAAGCAGAAAGACTGCAGTGCCCATAACTAGCTCAAAGCAAGCTTACCTTGAGTTAGGAGTGTAGCCAGAAGGAAACTGAGGCTGGACAAAGACGCCATCATGTTGAATCTTGTAATCTGCAGATCCGTAGATTCTGAGGTGGAAGCTGGGGAATATATACTGGACCAGTTACATAAGGGGGAGGGAGGGAGTAAACAGGATTGGCTTGAGAGGCACTTAAAACCTGGGCAACCCTCTCTGCTCTCTTCACAGCTGATTTCCTGGTCTGCTGATGGCCTCAAGAGGCCCCTTTGTGTGCCAAGTGGCTGTACTCCCCTCACCAAAAAGAGCACAACCAACTTCATTTTCTGAAATGTCTCTTGTGGTTGGCAAAGGAGGAAGCCAAGGTGTTGCGTTTTAATTCAGGGAATATAAAATGAAAGCCAGAGAAAAGAGGAATGCTTCCTTATCTAAAATCTAAAAGCCACTTCACATTTTCTCCAGAATGAATGACCCCATTTGCATTGGTCCTGGTCATCTAAACTTTCACTGTAGCTTGGCACAGAGGGCGGCTGGGGGAGAACAGCTATCTGGATGCCAAGATTGCAATCATTCAGAACCACCTCTTCAAATTGATTTTATTTCCAAGAGTAACAAAATGTGTATTTTTGTACATGCATAAGGGGGTGGAGGTTCATTGTGAATCTGGGGGCAAGCAGGCTTCTTAGCAGCAGTTGCAGGTGCTGAGAGCCTTCCTTGTAGGGTTTAGTTTTCAAGATTTTGGCCACTATTTTGCATCCTGATGACTGGATAGTCCTAGGGTTGTGGCTACAGTTATTCCCAGTTGGAAATGGCCAGTGTATCCATGGCACGATCCCTTCTATAACTGCCCATTAGGCAGTTCAAATTGTTACTTTTTGCACTGGGTGAATAAGTTCAATGTAAAAAGAACTTCTGGGTATATAAAATTTACTATTGTGTTAACCAACCATGAAATGGCTTCACACCTAGGGATTCAAACAAACCCACATCTTTAGCACAGTGGTTAAAGAAATTCCAAGAGAATCCAAAGAGACGTAACACTGACTTCTGAAAAAAAGACATGTGTTTCCAGACCAGGTTTGGAGAGGAAATAATTTTACTGCTGTAGCCACACCACGCGATTAAATAGGATGCTCCTCTCAGACTTGAGCATTAATGAACGATTGCGAGGTCCCAAAAGTCTCAACATTAATTAAAATTCAAAAACATTATGACTCCTATATTGGGACATTTTGAGATCACAGCATCCATTTCAAGTTATCAATTATGATTTACTAATAGTTCACACAATATACTAAACCTAAATAAAACAAACCACATTTTAGAGTGTGTCCCTATAACAATTTTAAAGGCATTCTTGATTATTTTCAAGAATGTGAAATCTAGGATTCCCAAACTATGACTTGGATTCTTCTAGAGGACACTGCCCCACAGCTATAGCAAAATCTGTTTCATCTGGAAATTTGGAATGGGAGGGAAGGGTCAGGTTTTAAAACACCAACACCAGCTGATGTAAAAACTATGGTGTCCACCATCCTTTTCCAACCAGGCAACCTTCAGATATGTTGGATTCCAACTTCCCTAGCATCCAACACCACTTTTTAAATCTAACATTGCCAGGATCAGAATAAATCAATGAATAAATTAATTTTCTGTCCCTGTGGCAGTTTCTCTCAATCTTTGTTTCTGGCTGGGCAATTCTGGGAGTTGACCTGCATCCATTTTAAAAGTTGCCAAGGATGGGAAGCATTGCCCTATGAATTTTTTTTTCCAGAGGATTTTTTTTTTTTACTACTGAATAAGCAAGCATATCCATACTAGATTAATAACCTGACTCATAGAAATAATGCATTGTTACTTTTGTTGGTATTCATTCAATTTTTTAAAAAGAGTTGTTACTTATGTGTCTTTTCAGAGATAAGACCACATTAGAGATTTCATTTCACCAACTAATGGTTACAAAGAGTGAGTAAGGGTTGGGAAATCCACTCAGTGTTTTTCAAACAGGGCCACTTTATTTGGCCTTCAACTCCCCAGAACTCCTCAATATGACTATGCTGGCTGAGGAATTCTGGGAAGTGAAGTTCCACACGCCTCAAAAAGCGTCCAAATTTTGAAAATCTAATCCCGCGCAAAAATCGCATGCGCAGAAGGGAAGAACCGCGTTTCGGCGCCATGGCGTCACGACCGAAAGGAGCGAATGTGAGCATGCGCCACGACATCCCAACCCCAACCCTCTGACCCTCCCGCTCGCTCTAAAACCGCACGGCGTTGTTTTTTTGTTTTTTTTAGACAGACGTCGATTTGAGTTTGCGCGCGGAGACGCCAAAGGGCACAAGTGGGAGGGACCATAGAGACGAGCGTCCGGGAGGGCATAGAGCGTCCGTTTCCGGCGCTTTGGCGGAGTTTTGCCGCCGGGTGACGGCGGGTGACAGAAAGTGGCGGGGCGATGCCGGAGATCGAGATTCGACATGTGGTATCCGCAAGCAGCTCCGACACGGTAGTGCGGCTTCCACGGGGGGCGTAGTCCTCCGCTCGGGGGAGCAAGGCAGCCGTGGGGGGAGGGGGAGAGGGAGCTGTTAAGTTGTGGGATGGAGCCAGCCATTGTGAGGTGGCGTGGGCAGTGGGGAGTTGGATAAGGGGGCGGCCGAACCTGGAAGAGCCTCCCGGTGGCTTCGGGGGTGGAATGGGGTGAATGGAAAACCGTACAGACTAGGGGTCTCCAACGTTGGCCACTTTAAGCCTGGAGGACTTCAACTCCCAGAATTCCCCAGCCAGGTGGCTGGGGAATTCTGGGAGTTGAAGTCCTCCAGGCTAAAAGTGGCCAACGTTGGAGACCCCTGGTTCAGACAATGCAGCCTGCATTCCTTACGATACCTAAACCAGACAAAAGCCAGAATGGCTACATTGGGCTCCAATGTGTTGGGGGGAACCCAGCTAATGGTCAGTCAGGATGGATAGGGAAACTGACCATTGCCTGAAGCATGAACTTGGACGGTTGGTTTCGGCATGTGGGATTTTTCCAAGAGAGGCCACTGGACTCCACTTCTAAAGCTTCTTGGAAGAGAAGCGATGGGGAAATGAAACAACCACTTCATAAGCTCATGGCACAACCTAGGAGAACGAACGCATCAGGATTAGATTCAATAGTCCATCTTGATTTGAAAGATAGTCCATTAGATGGATTAGATAGTCCATCTTCATTGGAAAGACAAAGGCCGCTCTTTGGAAGACAGCGAAGTCCGCATTTTTGACAGAGAAGGCCGCTGGTTTGAAAGAGGGGTCAAAGGGGCCATCAGTGTCAAAACTGAACAGCACTGTCTCAACAGAGGGGGAGGGATACAGCAACATCTATCTCCAATCTACAGCGTACTTTCAGCTGTTCCAAGAAGGCTCCACACCCATTTGCACCCCCAGGAGCAAGATAAATCTCCAAGGGGCCTCAACGACTTGCTGAAAGAATGCAAACGTCCAGCTGTCTGCAAGGAGTATAAATCCTTCCGTTTCCCACCATGCAGTCAGAGCTGAAGGAGCTTCTTGGATGAGGAGCGAAACGCCTTCAAAGAAAAATCAGAAAGTCTAGTTGCCTCTTGAAAAAAAGCACCTTTGGGATGAGAAGCGAAATGTCTTCCAAGAAAACCCAAGAGAGTCCAGTTGCCTCTGGAAAAAGCACCTTGGGGACAAGCAAGATAGATTGAGACTCTCCATAGACACTGAGCATCTGAGATGTAATAGGAATAAACCATTGTGATCCCCTCATTTAAGGGCTTGGTGTGTTGGATAGACCTAATCAAAAAGACACAGAGGAAGAAGAAGAAAGGGGGGGGGAGGGTCATAAGAGAGAGAGAAAAAAAAGGGATGTCTGCGAGTCTGAAGCACCATTTTTTCTAGCTTGCCTTTTGGGGAATAGGTAGCTTAGGACTGTCATAGTACAGGTAGTCCTCGATTTAGGATGACGATTCAACCCCATTATGCTGGATTAGCAGGACACATTTGACTGAACTGGGTTTGAGATGGTCCGTTTTGCCTGTTACATGGTTAGGCCATCGCATTACTGTAAGCCAGAATAGAGCTCAGTTGAGTTTCTTAACCTTGATAACTTTTAAGATATGTGGGCTTCAATTTTCCAGAAACTGGCCGGGAAATGCTGGGGATTGAAATCCACACATCTTAATGCTGCTGAGGTTGAGAAATTCCAGAAAGAGAGCAGTTGTGCTTTCTGATGGATTTAAAGTATGCTGGGTAAATCCAGTCCATGTGTAAGACCATTGGGGAACGAGGAAAGGAAAACAGGATAAGGAGTAAAGAATAGGATTGAATATGGATAGGATTGTTTTGATGTAGCCTCTTTTCCTGTCCACAGACGCATTGTGCTGAGAACCTGCTCAAGGCTGACACCTATCGCAAGTGGAAGGCTGCCCAGGCTGGGGAAAAGCAAGTCTCTGTCATATTACAAGTGAGTTTCTGCTAATCCCTTGATGAGATTTGTCCCCAACACTTTCTGCAGTTGTTGGAATACTTGCAGTATGACAACTTGCTGTAAGCATATTTATACTGTTACAGGTGTGTGTGTATAAATTATAGTTCTTCAAACCCAATCCTATCTATGTCTGTGTGTCTGTCTGTGTGTCTGTCTATCTATCATCTCCATTTAACAACCCCATAATCCCTTGCAGGGTGGAATCTGGGCAACTGAATGGAGCTCGCAGAATGTTTTAATGGCCAGATGCCCTTCCTGTCACCAATGCGGAGTTTTGTTCAGCAGACATATTCTCAGTGTGTGCCCAGAGAGAGAAATATCTCACAGCCTCCTGACTGTGAGGCGAGAACTCCACCTCTAGGCCACCACACCACTCACATGTATATGTATGCATGTATGTATATATATATATATAACAGAAATAAATGCTTTTCAGGTAGTATTTAGAATTTCTTCATAATTTTTCTATTGTAGTTAATCATGGTTCTGCAGTGCATTACTGTATGCTCAGCCCTCAAAATCAGCTACTGTTAAGATCTTAGCAAAAGCAGCAGCTGGAAGATGAACACCTTGCTGTCTAAGATAATCCCTGTCAGTCAAATTGGATAATGATGACTTTGGTCCTGATTTAGTTATTGGATAGCTTTATTTGCTGTTTGCATGGCTCATATACCTGGTTGGGGCGTATTTGTTTAAATCAATATCCAACTGTTAAGATCTGAGCTTATATAGCAGGGCTGTCAAACTCATGCCCGGTTTAGCAAAAGGGGAAAAAGTCCCAATGCGTCATGTGACGCCACCGTGACGATGTGAGTTTGGCACCCCTGCCTATAGGACTCCTTTCCTGCATTTTCCACAATCTTTTACTGTGTGCCCCTTCCCTCACAGTTTGAAAAAGAGGAGCAAATTCACAGCATTGATATTGGCAATGAAGGCTCTGCCTTTGTGGAAGTGCTGGCTGGTAGCTCTGCCTCCTCCAGTGAGCAGAATTATGAGGTGAGTGAATTCGGTGTCATCTGAGAGTTGCCATCACAGCATGGAAGTGGTATTTGTGTGTGTGTGTCTTCAGTGAAGGGGGTTTGGTGTTACTTCCTTTGTTCTGTTTGAATATGTACAGTCACAATTGGTACGATTCCAGCAATGTAAACCAAACATCATTTGAATACAGGTGTGTGTATGGGGCTCCATGCAGGCTGACTGCTTAGCAGTTTAGGCAAAGCAGTGTCACCTGTTCTGGGTGTCAAACTCGTGGTCCACAGGCTGGATGTGTCACCTGCCGGCCACACCCCATCCCCGTTTTAGTGGGGGGGAAGGGGGAAAAAAGTTGCAATACAACACACGGCAACATGTCATCGCGAGTTTGACACCCCTGCATTAGAGGCACAAGAGAGACCCTGCTTTCCCCCTTGTATTTAATGTGTGCAATTCTCTTCCCTCAAAAGCCCCAATTGTGATTTGATGTTCTGTTGCTCGCTCTCAGGCAGATTGGGGAGGACTCTTCTGGATTAAGACTGGAATTTAGTGAGAGATGTATTTTCAAAAAAGCTGTGTCTCTTGATCTCCATTGTAGTGCTTTCCATTCCACCTCAGGTGCTGTTGGTTACATCCTCCTTCATGTCTCCCTCAGAGAGCAAGAGTAGCACCAACTTGAACAGAGTCCGTATGTTTGGGCCAGATAAACTGGTGAAGGCTACAGCTGAGAAGAAGTGGGACCGAGTTAAGATTGTTTGTACCCAGCCGTATACCAAGGTTTATATTTTGGAAACAAAATATATGGGATGCTGGCTGGAGTCTGTCTTGGACTCCTGGATTTATTTCTTCCTCAGAGGTTTGATAAGGAGCTGGTACTTCTTAGCATACTCTTTAGCAATTGTGTTTAGTATCAAATGGGTTCCGTGCCTTCTTATAACTGCATTTCAAAGGTGAGAGAGTCATTGTTTTACATATAAGAAAAGAAGTCGATCTCAGGCAGTTTTGATGATTATTTGGCAAATTGTGAATATTAATTTCTTCTAAATGGGACTCCAAATTTCTGGGTATTCACCTTTCTGGAGGCGAGGTGAAGCTCACTTCCAGAAGTTTGCAATTATGCCTTTTCTAGATGAAGGTCTCTAGATAGCTGAACGAGCTAAAATCTCATTGGTCCTTTTTTATAGCCTTATCTTGTGAATGTTTACTCAGAAATAAAGCTCGCTGGCTTCAGTGAGACTGATTCCCATGTATATAATTATTGAATTGCAACTTTACAAGTGGGCTAACTTCTCTCAAAAGAGCACTTAAACTCTAGGATCAAAAAAGGTGTAACAGTTATTAGCCATTTATGTTAAGCAAGATTTATCCCTAAGGCAGGCTGGCTCATGACAGACCCAGAGTTGTCTCGTGGGGTCATCTCAGAGACGACGAGGGACCGGCTCATGCCGACCTGGCCACGCCTATCCAGTCAGCTGTGACAACCAGGCCATGCCCACCCTGGCCCCCAAGAGCAAACAGGATCCTGATACGGCACCTATGGGATTGAGTTTGACACCCCTGCCCTAAGGCATGCTAGGAAGAGAAAATCACAAGCTCTCAATAGGTCAAACCTTCCTGTTGACTTATTAAGCCCACCAGGGCTTAATACTGGCAATGAAGGCTCTCCAGATTTCAGTTTTCAGATTTTTTGGAGTTGGGAATTGTAGAAGTTGTGTATGTCCCGCGAGAAGGCTATAGTAATGCTAGTCTTACTTGTTTCTAACATTCATTAGCCACATAGATTTATCTGCCTTCTATTTTAAAACTGGTTTGTGTTCCACCTCTGGAGGGAGAGTGGTCTGCCCATTAGAGAAGGCAGTTGTCTTGCACAGAATGACAAATTGTGGCTGTCTGATTTGCCTAAATCTGAATCCTCTTCCTTCTCTCTTCAGTCTCTGGCTTATGGCCTTTCCTTTGTGAGGTTCCAGTCTCCTCCAGACAGCAGTGAGACACATTCCAAAGTGGTTTCACCGGTGAGGATCCCTTGAGTTACATGATCCCTTCCAACATTGATTTGTGATCCTGTATTTTACCACACTTCTTTAAAATCTGGGCATCTCGTTCTCTTTTTGTTCCACCCTCATCAGAAGGTCACCAAATTGGGCCAGTTTAAGGTGAAGGAGGATGACAGCAACTCCAGCTCTCTGAAACCTGGTGCTCTCTTTTTCAGCCGTGCCAGCAAACCTCTGGTCTCCCCTCCTAAAGGTAATTCTCACCATTTTTTTTTATCCTACCTAAAAGTCATCCAAAGATCACAGTTACTATTTCTCATTCCAGCCAATCGCAGGCAATAATCTTTCTCTGTTGTGACTTAGAAGCTGAATAATATATATGAGATTTTGCTCTTGCAGTGCTCTGTCAACACTAATTGCTATGATCAAATAGAATCTGATAAAGTGAGATGTTACCTTCTTCATTGGCCGTTCTTGAAATGGAACTTTTTTTCAGCTGAAAATGTCCGTTCTAATGCTTTATCTGCTCTTTAGCGTTTGCAGTGTTTTTGCCATCTGTAGACATCCACTTTGAGACTGGTAACTGATGACGATGATGATATAATAACAGCAACAACAACAATAATAATATAATAATAATAATGGCTATTCTTGCAGCATCTCAGAATGACCAGCCTTCGCCCAGTTATGCTGCTGCCTCACTACAGACCAACAAATCTCTTTCTCCTGACTCTTCACCATCAGCAGTGGAAAAGCCCACCACCAAAACTCCACCCAAGGTAAAGAAGAGAAAATTGAAGCCATGCGAGTGGGCAAAAGCGGTCACATTCCAATCTTTTTCCTTTCTCTTAATTTGCTGTCCAACTGAGAAACAAACAAACAAAAATCCTTGTTTAATGACCACTCATTCAGCAACCAAATGAGTGGTACTTATAACTGGCCTTCCTAGCTGCAACTGGTAACAACACCGCTGTTGATTGGAGGAGTTATGTCGTTGCAGTTCATCCGATGCTCATGTGACCTCCACCTTCACAGTCAATGAAGAAACTGGAGGAGGTTGCAAATGGCCACCATGTGACGTTGCATAAGTTGCTAAATGACAGCAACTAGAAGTCGTAAGTTGGTATGGTCCTATGATGATGTGTTTTTATGACCGTGTCACTTAGCGACAGAGATTCTGTTCCCAGTTACTGTTGTTAAGCAAGGACTATTGTACTTCCATTCCACAATCTTACTGTGTCGCCTCTCTAGGCACAGGAGCATGGATCAGAGCAGCATTAGGGGTCCTAGAATTATTTGCAGCCAATCTTAAAAGGATCCTTAAGCCTATATATGTCTTAGACGTAAATCCAATGAAGTTGGGAGAAGCTTCTGTCCAAGTATTTTAGGATTAGTTGCAGCCTTAAGTTTTTTTGTCTTTGCAGGAACCCACCCCAGTCAAAAGGAAATTTGAGTTCAGCAAAGAAAATGCTGGCCTCTCATCAGCAACCAAGAAAGCTAACCCTGATAAGTCCCGCGTTACACACCCACCTTCCAAAAAACACAAAGGTGTGTGAAGAAAGGAGGGAACTTGCAAGTTGAAAACTTCATGCAGTACACAACATTTTTTCAATTCATCTATTTATTTAATCAATAGTTTGTATGGCCAAACGTCTCCACAAGTGTCTTTGAGTGGCAAACAATACTAAGATAAGATGAAAGCAGTTGTACAAGCAATAACCCTGAACCAAATATTTTCAGCACATTGGACTTTATCCTTATTACTATTTTATCTTTATTAGATTCCAGAGTCAAATATTAAAATGCAAACTAGCATAAAAGGAAAAGGAAGCAGCAAAACAAATTTAAAATAACCCCCAAAAATATTATTCATTTGATGTCAATATTTTTGAGCACATCACCTTCTTGGAGTTTGGATTTCTAAGCCTTGATTGTTACTGTTACAGGCTGGGTAATTTACATCAAAGAATGAGCAAGGACTGCCTTTTCCATCTTTCCTAACCCAACATTTTGTTTTTGTTGATTTGCAGTCTCTCTCTCCACGTCTCCTCCCCAGAAGACGCTGCCTTTCAAAAAAGCTCTTCCAACGCAGTCTTCAGAGGAGACAGCCGCCAACGGGTCTTTCCAGCAACTCCTACAGGGTACTGTCTTCGTGCTGAGTGGCTTCCAGAACCCCTTTCGCTCTGAATTAAGGGACAAGGCCTTGGAGATGGGGGCCAAGTACCGTCCAGACTGGACCCCTGACAGCACTCACCTCATGTACGTGTCTGGTACCCAATGGATCTATTCTCCTAAAACATGCATGCACCCCCACAATTCCCTAAACCAAGGATCTTCAAACTTGACAAGTTTGAAGATCCTTGTGGACTTCAACTCCCAGAATTGCTGAGCTAACATGACTGGAGGAAGAATTCTGGGAGTTGAAGTCCACAAGTCTTAAAGCTGTCAAGTTGGAAGACCCCTGCCCCAAATGTTAAGCCACTGAAACGTCAGATGCTCTGCTTGGGGAGCCCAAGACCTCAACTTTGTTTTTGGTAAAAGAAGAACTCAAAGAGACCCACAATTTTGCTACAGTTTATAACAACTTGCCAATTCACCGTGGCCAACTCTAATACTGTCAACCTTCCAGAAAAACAAACTCCCAGCAGCAAAACTCCAAGACAGGCATTTTCTCTAAGTTCCATTTTATTTGAGCTGTCATACTGGCACATCTGGGAAAACCCAAATCTGAAAGTTCTGGGTTTTCCTCCAGTAAGTAATATATTACAAATCTACCCCCTGCACCCAACCTTCCATCACATGCCCCAGTCACCATCCGCCCCAACTTGAGACACCCCTTGAACGCTCCTCATCCAGGTGCAGTAATAACATGACCTTGACTGTAAAGAAGAATGCTATTATGTCTAACTACATATGCTCCATGAAATCCCGCCCCCCCCCCCCAGCTTCCCAAGCTCAAGAATGTGTCAGTGTGGAATCTTCTGGTGCCAATATGGCTTCCAAAGCTGACAGTTACACGAATGTCGAAAAAATAGTGGAACAGAATAATTTTTTAAAAAGATTCCAAAGAAGGGTCAAAAATATGAATGGATTGGCATTGGTCCAAAGTCACCCAGCCAGCTTTCATGCCTAAGGCAGGACTAGAAGTCATATTCATCTGGGGATTGGCCCAAAGTCACCCAGCCAGCTTTCATGCCTAAACTAGCACTAGAAATCCCCAAACCTTTACCACCAGATCAAACTGGCTGGTTTCATACTGGTGCCTGATAGATTGCAATGGATCCCTCAATGCTGAGCGACTCTGTTTCTCTTTCTAGCTGTGCCTTTGCCAACACCCCCAAATACAGCCAGGTGAAAGGGCTCGGGGGGACCATTGTACGGAAAGAATGGATCCTGGACTGTCACCGTACCCGTCGGTGCTTGCCCTGCAAACGGTGAGTTGTCAAGGGGAACAGGAGCTAGGTGGATTTCTACTCTGTCTTCATTTCAGACTGTAACTGGCAGGTTCCCTTTCCTAGGTACCTGATGGGTGGCCCCGATTCATCCAGCAGTGAACAGGAAGAGAATGAGGAGGAGACCCCCGCTCCGCCTCGCAGACCTTTGACTCCTCAACAGGTAAGCCAGATGTGTTTGTTTGGGGGAATGTTTCTATTATATGGTACTAGCTGGATACCCGGCCTTCGTGACAAAATTTTGTGATCAGGCTATGCAGGAAAAATTTGGTTTACAATCCGTTGGCTCAGTGGTGGTCGGTGATTGAAACTCATAAAGAAATATCTCTCCCGCCGCCTTGAGTCCGGAAGCAGTTCCATAGGTGGAAGGCATAGACATGTTTGGTGAGGTACCGACATTTAGGACTGTAAGGAGCCCCAGGCCGCTCCTGAGCGAAGGAGTGGAACGTCTGCCAGTTTGAACTGAGGTAATGGAATGTGAGGCAACTGGCAGTTGGAACAGTTATTTTCAGGTGGGGAGCGGGAGTAGAACTCCTTAGCATCAGAGCGTGTTAATTGCTGCATTAGGAAATAGTAATTATCTGATGGTCATTTTGAAAAACCCTTTCTTAGTGAGCACCTAGAAGCACCAAATTTCAAGTTTGTAGGCATTACGGTTCTGGAGATTTCGTGATGAGTGAGTGGTACTTGGCTTTTATATATTGAGATATAGTGAAGTGAGTTTCATTGTAGGTTTTTCTTATCTGATTTGACTGTTATTTTGCAACCTGGGCATTAGTGTAAGTCATTAGATTGTAATCCTCTATGAGTGTTTTTCCTTTGTTGGGAAGATATCCAGGAATCTGTGAGGAGAGCCAGTTTGGTCTGGTGGTTTAAAGGCACCAGGCTGGAAAGCAAGGAATTGCGAATTCTAGCCATGAAAGTCAGCTGGGTGACTTTGGGCCAGTCACTTCCTCGGGGGGAAATAGGAGGAGGAAGGTGTGCTGGATATGTTCACTGTCTTGTGTTAACTATAGAAATGATTAAAGTGGAATATAAATGAATTTAAAAATATTAGAATTTAATGACAAAGAAATGTTCAAAAACGTGCTCCGGTGAGTTTGCCTTCCTCTGTCATTGAATGCTGTCTTTTCTGTGCCAGAGAGCCAGTGTGCCAAGCCCCAGCCCCAAGGTAACGCAGGCGGTGCCACCCAGAGTGTCTTCTGGGGAGGAAGAGGAGGAGCCCACCACCTCTCAAAACAGCAACATCCACAACAATTCAAGGGCATCCAGTGGGGATGAGAAATTTGCAGGTAGAGTGGAGCATAATTTGGGAATGCAGGGGAACGTTGCTCCCACAGAATCCTTCGTTGATAGTAGTGGGGTTGGTGGTGAGTGGGGCTTGGGTGGTTGAAACCAAGATTCAGATGCCTCTCTATACACCTTGTAGAGAGATTGTTTTTTTTTTAAAAAAATAAAATAGTCAATATTACTTACTGCATTTTTCAGACTACAAGATGCTCCAAAGTATAAGACGCACCTAGCTTTTGGGGAAGAAAAAAATAAAATAAAAATCTGCCTCTGCCTTCCAGTAATTTGCCTCCTTGCAGCAAACAGCAAACAGTTTGGTTAGCTTCAGCACAGCCTGATTAGCATAAGCAGCTGATTGGCAGTTGGATCTGCCTTCCAATGATCAGCTGTTTTAGGCTGCAGGGATTGCCATCGCCTATTGCCACCTCTGTGCGCCGCATTTTCAGCCCATTCCAAGTGGTGAGGATTGGAACCGGCCGAAAACGAGATGCATGGAGGCAGCAATAGGCAATGGCGATCCCTGCAGCCTGAAACAGCTGATCGTTGGGAGGCAGGGTTGCTGTTTGCTGCAAGGAGGCAAATTGCTGGGAGGCAGAGGCCAAAGGATGGGGGCCAGCGGGTGGGCAGGGCTTCGGCAACATTCGCTGTATAAGATGCAGAGACATTTCCACCCACTTTTGGGAGGTGGGAAAAGTGTATCTTATACACCCAAAAATATGGTATATCAGTAAAGGAATGTATTATAGAAAGAATAAAACAAGAATAATACAATTTCAACTTCTGCAATTTCAATTTAAATTGAATACTGAGCTTTTCCTTCCTTCATGTTAGGGCATATGCAAAACCAAAAAGAATCATTGAATGCACTCTTACAGATACGTAGGCTTTTGTAAAAAAAAAAAGTTTTTAGAATTATATTCAGTTGCCTGTTGTCCTACTTCTGTCACATATCCCCTTGGGGTTAATTTATTGAACATCTAACCACCTTCCAGGCTCATGGTGCTGATTTAACTGAATAACCTTGTAGAGATTATCAAAGGAGTTAATGAAGGATTCTTGCTTCTCTGAGACATCTCAGAGACATCAGCCATCCACTTCCCACCAGTGATCAGGACAGTTTACCCAGCTGTTTGACAGTGGGGACATAAAAGAGATTGCTGGTGATGCCTTTCTGCCTTTCTGCTGCCTCTTAGGTCTTCAAAACAACGGAGACGAAGGGTCTGGTGACACCGATGACGAGTTAAGAAGGTTGGTTCAAATGATACCTGTGGTAGTTGACCCTCCCTAGGCAGGCTGCTGTCACCTCATAAAATATTCCTTTGCCTGTTTTAGTAGTTAGTAGTTCAGTAGTAACTAAACTACTGGAGCTTTTGCCCAAACGTGCTCAATTGAAGAATCTGGTTTATGAGACACTCAGGGGGGAGGGGGGAAACAGGGTCATAGGGGACTGTAAATGATATATGCCAGAGTTGGCTCTATACAGGGCAGTGCCAGTATGTCGCCTCTAATGAATCCTTTGAAGTTTTTTGAAGTTTGGCTTGAGAATCATGATTTAATTAGGGCGATTGCTGGAATCCTGACAGTTGCATCACTTAGTAACTGAAACAGAGCTTGCCATCTTAGATTCTATGGCAGGGGTCCCCAAACTTGGCAAGTTTAAGACTTGTGGATGCTAGCTGGAGAATTCTGGGAGTTGAAATCCACAAGTCTTAAAGTTGCCAAGTTTGGGGACCTCTGTTCTATGGTTTGAAGCCTGGAGGCCTTTGGTGGCTGTGGTAGATCCTCTCCCCAAGCTGATTCCGTATCTCCTCTGGCTTTAGAGTTGAAGAGGAGCACCGCAAAAAGCAGCAAGGTGGACGGAGGCTAGTCCCAGAACCAGACAATGACCCCTACGCTGGTTCCACTGATGAGAACACAGATGTTGAGGAACAAGGGGAGCCAGATCAGCCTATCCCAGAACTTCCAGGTTTGTCCAAACCGATCTAAAGTTTGGTGTTTCTTTTTATTTTTTTTCTTAATCGAAATTCCAATCTGTGGGATTATTAGTCCGTTACTCTTTAGCTAAATAATAAATATCTAATACAGAGAGTCAGTTGGGGCCATAACTTCCATTACTAAGGGCTGCAGTTTTTAAGTGAGGTGCTGAGATTGGCCAAAAGTCATCTAGCTGGCTTTTATGTCTAAGGCAGGACTAGAAGTCACCATCTCCTGGTCTCTAGCCTGCTGCCTTAAACCACTAGATGAAACTGGCTGAATGATTAGAGAACTGATAGTTATGTTTGGGTTGTCCAGCCTTTGTTCCATTTCTCCCAAGATCTTTGCTTTTCCTTTCCAGATCTGTTTGTGGGCAAATGCTTCTTCCTTTATGGTGAATTCCCTTCTCAGGAACGACGCCTCCTGAATCGCTACATCATTGCTTTTAACGGGTGAGTTTTTACAAGAATATTACTGTAGGGCTGTCCCATTGCCTAAATATGATGCTGCATTATATCTGTAGAAGATGTCATTATCTCTCTATACATAAAAGCGAAATACCACTTATGCATCATCACAAAATCCAGAACTGTAAAGCCTACAAACTTGAAATGTGGCACATATGTTCCTCTTGACTTCTAGGTGCTCACTAAGAAAGGATTTTTCAAAAGGACCATCAGAGCCTTAGAATTTCTGAATTTATTTTTATTATTTTACGCTCTGATGCTAAGGAGTTCCACTCCCCCTCCCCACCTGAAAAGAAATCTCTTCCAAATGCAAAACACAAACAGGGAGTTTCCGTTTTAGTTTCACAGCAGCAAGCAGCTTTAGTACAGAATAGTTGAGCTAAGCCATGCATGTCTCCTTCTTGGTCACACAGCAAATACTCTTTCAGTTTCCAAACAGCCCTCAACTCAAACACTGACAGGACGCTAGCCAGATAAATACCAATGGAGGCTGGTAGACAGAGACATAATTTTTCCCCCTTATTTTCCTCCCAAAAATCTAAGCCCAATCACACACACACACACACACACACACACACACACACAAGGACCAGGAGTGGGGGACCCCTGTCCTAAACGATTTCTTTTCTCTAGAGAAGACGAAAACTCTCTCTAAAGGCCACACATTTTGACTTCTTGCAGGGAAGTGGAGGACTACATGAACGAGTGTGTAAACTATGTGATCACGGCTCAAGAATGGGATGACACATTTGACGAGGTGAGCTTGGATCTTCAGGGAAACTAGCCCAGAAGGACAGACCTGTAAACCATTCAACAAGACCGATAGGGCCACACATGCTATAATTCTGAAGGCTTTGAGGAATGATCAAATTTACATTGAGTAAGGTACCCCATCTTCTGGCGATCCATCATTCATGTCAGGAGCAAAGAATGAAGACTATACGTTAAATTGCAGTTCAGAATCTGTCAGAAACGCGGTGGGTTCTCCTGGCCTTGAGTGGGGGGTGGTGGTGGACTAGATGACCTACAAGGTCCCTTCCAACTCTGTTAATCTGTAAAACCCCTGGGAAGTTTTTATGTAAGAACTTAGTCAAGGCTAAATTGGCTCCAGAATAAGAGGCAATGAAATTTTTGAAAGGAGAAAAGTGGATGAGATGGTGATAATAGGGGAAAGTTTTGGAGGACTCTTCTTTCATGGAGCAAATTGGAGGAGGCATAAAAGCTCATTCCATTGCGCTGTCCTGCGGTGTCTCTCAACCTTGGGAACTTTAAGAAAGGAGAATTTCCAACGCCGGCAGGGGAATTCCAGGAGTTGAAGTCCCAAGGATGAGAAACACTGCCTGAGTCGGTACAACAAGATGAAGTTTCCAGAAGGAAGAGAAGGAGGAGGAGAAAAATATTAACTTGAATGCCGGTATTAGCCAGGTTCAACAGTGAGTGGTGTGGTGGCCTACAGGTTGAGCTCTCGCCTCACAAACAGGAGGCTGCAAGTTCAATCCCAGGTAGAGGCAGCTATTTCTCTCTCTGGGCACAATGAGAATATGTCTGCTGGAAAAAAAACCTCCGCATTGGTGACAGGAAGGGCATCCGGCCAGTGATCACTCAGTTCCATTCAGTTGCCTAGATTCCACCCCCCGGCAAGGGATGATGGGGGCATTAAAAGATGATGATGATGATGATGATGATTAACCAGCTTCAATAGTCTCTTGTCTACAAATAGGCTGGGTTCTGTCACTACGAGCAGCTCCAAGACTGTTGATGGTCTCTTTCCTTAATTTTGGCTGCAGGCTCTGAATGAGAATCCCAACCTTTCCTTCGTGCGTCCCCGTTGGATCTACAACTGCAATGACCGGCAGAAGCTGATTCCCCACCAGCCGTATGTCGTGGTGCCGCGAGCATAGGAGGATCCATCCTGCTGGAGTTTGTATATAATGTATATTCGTCTCTCTTGCGGGAAGAGCCTTAGCCTCCTGGCTAGTTGAAACAGGGCACTCCTGCTGGGAGAAATTGCCTTCCTCTGAAGCCCTCCAACCTTGGGGTAGTTTGGATGGTCTCTGTTGTGTTCCCCCCACCCACTCAGTTCTACCACATCATGTCAGAAGCCAGTCTGCTTTTGGAAAGCAATGCTTGCTGCGGGCTGCTCTGGGAACAGGGCTAGAGTCATCTTCCAGGATGGAGAAGGCACTCCCTTAAAATTAGAGCCCAGTTAATGTACAGAACAAATTCACAGGCCTCTTTCACGCCTTTCAATTTCTTGCCCTTCTCACTACCCATTTAGTATTGGTGGTCTTACTTCTCTTCTTTGTCTTCCCAGGCATGTGTCCTGGCTGAGCATTTTTGCCTCTCCCTACGGACGTGTCTTTTTTCATACCCTGAACCCCTTACTGCAGCAAACCTTATTTTCTTAAGCAGGTAGTTTGGGGTTTCGCAGAAGAAAAAACTGTCCCGTTTTTTTCACCTAGGGTGTTTTCAGTTTCATGACAGTACAGGTGGGGCTTATCTCCATCATTGGTGTAGATAAACCTCTGTTGATTGTATCTGCAGGCAAAGCCAAGCTCGTTGCTGTAAAATGCAGAGATTGACAAATCACATGCACATTTTTCACCCAAAAAAACCCACCCAGGAAAAATGGCATCCCGTAACCCTGCCCAATCCTGGCTTGTGTTGGCAAATGCCCTTTTCTGATTAGAAATGTTACATACAGGCTCCATCATGAACACTTTCCCATACCAATTATTTGAAGAAGAGGGTGTTTGGCCTAGATCAGGGGTCTCCAACCTTGGCAACGTTATGCCAGCTGGGGAATTCTGGGAGTTGAAGTCCTTCAGGCTTAAAGTTGCCAAGGTTGGAGACCCCTGGCCTAGATATCCGATGGTAGCAAAGTTGAGAACGGAAGTATTAGAAGAAACCATGATTGCTTTATCACAATTTCTGGGGTAGGCTTGTGTGTCTGAAAGTCTTCCTTTCATTTTCGATGAATTTTTCCCAAGTCCCTCTGTAGGAAAATAAGAAACTGCTTTAGTTAATTTTCATGATGGAATTGTTCGTTTTCCGCAGAGCATCGTCAGTTTCACTATGAATTGTTTTGGCCCCTCCTGCTTCTTTGGAAGGAAAAAATATTGGACCATTTGTATAGGTTCTTTTCGGAGTAGTGCTTCTTAACCGTGGCAACTTTAAAATGAGTGACCTTCAACTCCCAGAAATTCCCTAGCCAGCAGAATTCTCCAGTCAGAATTCGGGTTGGGGAACTCTGGGAGTTGGAGTCCATGCATTTTAAAGTTCTCAAGGTTAAGACTATTTTCAGAATGACACCCCATTCCCCAAAGGTCACGTTCCTTCCCACTTTTCAGTTGCTGTAAACTGGGCTGGGATGTCTTGAATAATCTACCTCATTTTTACAGCTGGTTTCTTATTTCCCAATTCTATATTCGCAATCAAACCAGCCATTCTACTCTTGGTTTTCTTACTTCCTTGCTTTCACAGGAAAAATGTTAATCGGTTGTGGGAGTGTTTGACTTGTGATGGGCACTGCAGAATTGGAGGGAGGTCCCTCTCTTGTTGAGACATTCATCAACTGCGGTGTATTCATTATTCTCAAGCAGATTTTTTTTTTATAAAGATTCCAAGATGGAAGCCAGAGTTTTTCCCTGGAGCCTGAATTTTGTTTTATGTGCTGGAAACTCTCAACCCTCTAATTAGGAGTGAGATACTTGAGGAGGGAGTTCTCCTTCCTACCACTTCTTCTTTTTAAATTCATGACGTAGAATAACTTTGGCTGTACTTTCATTCCTTCTCATCCTTTATCCTGGCAATTCAGAACTTATCCAGATAAGGAGCGGCTAAAATATTAACAAACATTCCATTCTGGATGGAGTTTGCTCAGTTCTTCCCAACTTGAGTGGATTTCCTTGGTACAGATGATGCAGGCCTGTCTGCCCCACAAAAAACACCGCAGTTTTATGGACTTCAATTCCCAGAATTCCCTCACTAGTCTAATAGTTAGAGAATTCTGGGAATGAAAATGTGCACGTCTCGAAGAGGCCAGGATTGGAGAAGGTTGTATTAGAGCATATTCCTGGTCTCAAGAGGATGGAATGTTTTTGTAAGGGAGGCTTGTGTCAATAAATTAGCTTTTAAGAGCACATTAAAAAGAGCACAAGAGGAATTTGCAAGTGACTCTTTTAATGATGCCAAATTGTTAAGGAGAAAGGAGTAGCCTTGGCAGCTAAACTAGCTGAGTGCTTTACGATTGTACAGTCCGTGTTCCACAAAGACTCAAGGGCTTGCTTGTTTTCTATAAATTTACACCTTGGTTCAGCAGTTCTTCTGAGATTCCAGCGACAAAACTACGGGATACTGTATTCTTGTTCTCTTTTCCTATATCATGTTATGGTTTTAATAAAACAAGATAGAAGTCTCCACAGGCAACCTCTTTTAAGAACTTGTCGACAGTGCCAGGGAAAGATAATATTCCTCTGTGACCTCAAGTAGGACTCCTGTTCTCTTGGTGAGAAGATAAGCTTTTAAATATTTTACAAGGTTGTAGTGCTTCAGATGACCAGGAGCAGTTCTTAAAAGGGCTTCAAATTCTTCCAATTTCGAATTTAAACGGCTTCAAGTTCTTTCAAGTGAGGCAATGAAAACAAAACGAAGGCAGAAAAGTTTGAAAGTAAAGTAACTGCATAGGAAAAGCTGTGTACTGTACTTTCTCTGCCCTGGCTTTGCCTTGTTCATAGAGCCCCAGATGGATGTTTAAGCAACTTTCAGAAACCATACAAACAATACAATGTTCAGGAGTGAGCTGGATAGTCCCCAAGGTGCTTTTTTTTGAAGAGGCAACTGGACTTTCTTGTCTGTGTTTGAAGACGTTTCGCTTCTCATGCAAGGAAGCGAAATGTCTTCAAAGAAAACTAAAGTCCAGTTGCCTTTTGAAAAAAGCACCTTGGGGACAACCCTGACCTGAGAATCTCCATAGACTAGTACTTGATACTTCTTGGGATTAGGATCGGGGTTTTCTGAGTATATACTGCTTGTTTTGAGTATGAGTTGAAACTGCCATGTCAGAGATCTAAGCTGGAATGTTCTGGGTATTTGTCGTAAGTCAAGGACTAATGCCTTTAGTATTAGTATTAAGTGTTAAGCATCAGCTAGGAGAGCTGAGAATTTATTAGATCAGATAGTTGTCCACTTAAGCTTAGTGTTTTTAAGCAAAATGACTCGCTCTTTGTAAGCTTCCAAAAAGAGATGGTGCCGTCTAGCTTAATGAAGGACTAGGGGTGACATGAGAGCAGTGTTCCAGTATCTCAGGGGCTGTCACAAAGAAGAGGGAGCCAAGCTATTCTCCAAAGCACCTGAGGGCAGGACAAGAAGCAACGGATGGAAACTCATCAAGGAGAGAAGCAACCTTAGAACTAAGGAGACATTTCCTGACAGTGAGAACAATTAATCAGTGGAACTGCTTGCCTCCAGAAATTGCGTGTGCTCCAAGTCTGGAGGTTTTTAAGAAGAGATTGGATAACCATTTGAGTGACATAATATAGAGTTTCCTACCTGAGCAGGGGGTTGGACTAGAAGACCTCCAAGGTCCCTTCCAACTCTTGTTATTCCAATTGTAATCTGTCTCTGTCTTTGCCGAAATGGGGCTTTGGGGAACAGAGGCAGCCCTTGATTGACAACCAGTTGCTTAATGATTTATGACAGACCCACCCAAAGGATCTTAAGACCTGGTTCTGAAGGTCTGATGGCCCCTTTCCCTCCCCCACCTCCTCCAGGTCACAAGACCACCTTGTTGTATGTTCAACAACCGACCCTCATTTATGACCATTGGCAGCATCTCATGACCACATTTTACGACCTTTTTTTGGGGGGAGGGGGTGTCAAAAACCAGCTTTTACTTGTTTGTGTGTGTGTGTGTGTAAAAACAGCTCAGCGAACAATGGATTCGCTTTACAATGGCTACAAAAAACAATAATGGGTCTGGTCATGTGATGACCTTGGTTTTACGATCATCATAACTTTGTGAATGCAAGCAAACTCAATTGTGGTCATTAAGTCGAGGACTACCTGTATACAGATTCTTTCTAGCATCTAGCTCACATGCTGGAGCTCACAGGCTGTGACTGACTTACCTTATGACTTACCCCAGGCTTTCTCACACACACCAAGTTTTCAAAAATGCGTTTGCTTTTTATGTTTTATTTTATATCAAGAAAAATAAGATGAAAAACTCCAGCATCTAATGGAGCTTCACTTTTTTTTTTTTGTTTAGTATTGGCTACGAACAGACTAGGAACCAGTCACACATCCTTCCACCTGCCTTTCACCCAAACCTGAATGATGGGGAGTTGGTATGTGCTAGTGTGTGTGTGTGTGTGTGTGTGTCTGTGGAAAGATGCACCGCAGGTCACCTTCGATTTACACTTCATTTTGGGACCGTTCAAAGTTAGCAACAGCACTGGAAAAAAAAGTGACCCATGACCGTTTTCACACTGTTGCAGCATCCCCAGGGTCACATGATCAGAATTCAAATGCTTGGTAACTGACTCGTATTTATGACGGTTGCAGAATCCCCTTTTACGACCTCCTGACCATTAAAGTCAATGTGGGAAGCTGGACTTGCTTAACAACCACGTTACTAATTTAACAACTGCAGTGATTCGCTCAACAGCATTGGCAAGGAAGGTCGTAATATGGAGCTAAAAACTCACTTAACCAATGTCTCACTCAGCAACCGAACGTTTTGGGCTCAATTGTGTTTGTAAGTCGAGGACTACCTGTATTAGGTTTTACTAACTTGAGGGAAAAAAATGTGTGTATTAATTGTGGATAGTAGTGAAAAGCAGACCTGGGTCTAGAAAAGCAGGGGAGAGAAACAGGTGGAGAGAAAAAAAAATCCCAGAGGGAACTTAACATTCAATAATGAGGGCAAAATAGCAACTGTCAGTGTCTTTAGGCATGTGGCACAACTAAACCAAACACACAGGAGTAAACAAGGATTAGCAGGCTATAAAATTGTGTGTACTACATGGTGAAAATAAAATTATACAACCCCTTTTAGCCGGAGAAATTCATGTGTAAAATCTGCCTTCTACGCGTACTATTGGATGCACTTGCTTCACCCTTAATACACAACCCACACGAAACTTGGCCTGAGGCATCTTTTGATGCAACGTGTAAACAACAAACCTGGACGGTAATGGGAATTTGCCAAATGATTTTTCTGCTTCTACAACTCTTTAAAACATAAATGTTGCCTACTACTCTTGCCTGGAATTTGTGTCTTAAGCGATCCCACTGGTGGATTTCACCAATTGCCACGTTGTCAGACTCAGCTTTTGTTTTGTAAAAAAACCCAGAGATTTCTTCTTAAAACAGACTCAGCTCATGTCCAATATGATGTGCTCAGTTCATGCATATTAAACCTTCCATTTCCACGGCCAAAGGTTGACTGGTTACGGCAGTTGCAACAGAGCCCCTGTATAATGCACATTGAAGAAGATACAAGTTTATAGAGCCATGGATTACAGGGATGCTGAGTTCCACATTCTGACAGAAGCATGCACCAGTTGAGCATAAAACAAAACTATACACAGCCACAGACAAGAGGTTGCTCCTTTTGTGCAAAGCACACAACAGGTTTTGCTCTGCTGACAAGTGAGGTTTGGTGCAGACATTCACTTCTCTAAATGCAATTAGTGGGAAAATCTCAATGGTGTTTTTTGTTTCCTTGGCACGGAACTGACATGGTCTATGGAGTAACCGGGATTGTGTTTTTGTGAGAACCAGAAGGTTAAAACAAATTGTGAAGGTGCAGAAGTCTGCATAACTTAAACCAGGTTGTAGAATAGGCCACTGGTCACTGCAGAAACAAGGTTACCAGAAGAGTTTTCAGCGCGATGTGTGCAGGTTGGCCTCTGGAGAGGGGAGCCTGTCATTTGGCCTTTTGCCATCAAAGCTGAGAACAGAGAAGTTATGGGTTGCTGGAGGTTACGGTGCAATCCTGACCTCCACCATAACTTTCCATTATTTACAACGATTCCCACAGCTACCAAGTTTTCAAATTATCCAAGTTTCTCCCTTGCAGAGCCCAGCGGTTCCAACTCAGGCTCTGTCCCCACTGCTGTGGCTCTTGTCCTGGGCTAAGTCATCACCTGCTTCTCCGTCCTCATGCACCCGTTGGTGAAGGGTGAGGTTGCGCAGCTGCCGGAAACTCTTGCTGCAACGCATGCACGGGTAAGGCCTCCCCGCTGCGGTGGCCGCATGGATCTGCTGATGGGCAGCCAGTTTGGAAGGGTAGCAGAAGCTCTTCCCGCAGCGGCTGCAGGGGTACGGCCGCTGCCCCGTGTGCGTGCGGCGGTGGGCGGCCAGCTTGGAAGGGTAGCAGAAGCTCTTGGGACAATCGGCACATTTATACGGACGCTCCGGCGTGTGAATCCACTGGTGGGCAGCCAGCTTGGAGCGATGTCCAAAGCGCTTGGGACATAGAGAGCAAGGGAAGGGGCGTTCCCCGGTGTGCGTACGTCGGTGGGCGGCCAACTTGGATGGGTAACTAAAACTCTTGGGGCAGTCGGGGCATTTATAGGGGCGCTCGGCGCAGTGGGTCCATTGGTGGGTGGCCAGTTTGGAGCGGTACACGAAGCGCTTGCCACAGTCTTTGCATTGATAGGGACGATCGGAGGGTAGGACAGCAGGAGGCCGGCGGCGGCGGGGGGGACGTGGTGGCTTGGGAGACTCCGTGGCGGGTGGGGAAGACAGAGGCGAAGGCGAAGGTGACTTGGTGTTCTCCTTCAAGGCTTGGGAATCTGGAAGGAAAGGAGAAAACATTTTAAAATAATAATAGAGGATCCCTCACCAAGCATCCCTTTTCCTGCCTCAAATTCAAGTGCTGTTGTCTGCCAATTATTCTGCAGGTAGAATACAGGCAGTTTTCGTTGAACGGCCACTTGTCCAGCAACTAGTCAAAGTTACGATGGCCCTGAATGAGAGGGTTTTCTCATCGTTGTGGCTGTCGGTGACAACGATTCGGTAATTGGCTTGGCCATCGCCTTGCCACTGCAACATCCCAACAACTTGTGGTCACTGAGAGGTTGCAATTGCAACATCCAGATTTGGAGGCTACATAACGGGCAGCGCTTATAACCGTTGTGGCATCTCATGGTTGCTGTTTTTGTCACCTTCCATGCCAGCCTCCAACAAGCAACATCCATAGGGAAACTGACAGGTCACAGATGGAAATTCTGCGCCCACAGCATGCTGCAAAATGACAGCAATTGGAAGACAGCCAGAACTGCCATCATTAAGTTGAGGCAGTTACACGATGTGTCGCTTTAAGTGACTGTCACTTAGTGACAGAGTTCTCATTCCCAATTTACAGTCGGTAAGTGAGGACTACCTATACTTGACATTAGGCGGAGCTTAAATGGAGGGAATATATATATATTTGCTTTTTATCTATCTATCTATATATATATCCATCTAATCTCTCATCTATCTATCTGTCTGTCTGTCTGTCTGTCTATCTATGTCTGTCTGTCTGTCTATCTATCTACTTATTTGCTTTTTTATCTAAAGAATGCATCATGATCTTTTTGGATTTGCACCGTTTGAAGAAACGCCAATTGTTTGCATGGTTTGTGCAAACAATAAAACGACTCACATTCCTCGCTCAGCCCTTCCTTACCTGCAACACTGCTATTCAGCGCGTTGCTCACTACGCCGTTCTTGCTATTGCTCACACAGGGCTCTTCCCCTCTTTCCAGCATGAGGACCAGGGTAGGTCGGGTAAGAATATAACCTGCAGGCATGGGAATTTTTTTTTGGGGGGGGGGGAGAAGAAAGTGGGGAGGGGGAGTTAGAGAGGATTCGGGTTCAGCTTTAAACAGGTTTATACATCCTTTCAGAAAAGAAATCTACCCTAAATAAAGCAGGGCTTGTTTTACCAATCCTGCTTCTGCTCATCAGAGAACAAAATTGTCTCACTAACTACTAGAAATCCAGCAGAGATGCAGGTCCTTGTTTAGCAACTGCCTCTTTTAATGTCCGTTTGCAGTTTCAGCACTGGGGAGAAAGGGGTGGGGATGAGTGGGGACCAGTCTTCCTATTTTTCCACCCACTCAGGTGCGTACAGGTAGGCCTCGACTTAAGAAGATTGCTTAGCGACTTCAAAGTTATGACACCGCCTGAAAATGGGACTCGTGACACGGATTCAAAGATCCGACCTCTGCCCACTGATCCTCAGCTTGTGGTCATGTGATCACACATTTTGGGCACTCTGCAAATGGCCTGCCTTTACGGCCGTTTGCGTCACATCACATGACTCGGTCTTATAATGTTTTTGTTATAAACTGGTGTTTATTTCTGGTTTCCAGCCAAAATGGCCCAATTGCAAACAATGGGTTCGCTTAATGACAGCCACATTTGCTTAATGACCACTGCAAAAAAAAAAGGTTGTAAAATCAGGCATCGTCATGTGATTATTCACTTTATGACCACTGTGATTTTCAGTTGAAATGGTGGGCTCAATTACGGTAATAAGTTGAGGAGGATTACATGTAGAGTGAAACTAAGCATAGTTGTAGTTTTACTTAGCAACTATTTTGCTAAGAGCCACGCTACTACTCCCCAATTGTCACTAAACAAGTGACAATTCCCTGAAAGAATAAACCTCTGGAGAATAAAATATCCTTTATTATACTTTGGAGCCCTTGTATTTAACAAAGATTGTTTTTTAAATTCAGTTTTGCTTACTGCATAAATATCCCTAGGTTTCCAGTTTAGGCTACACTCAAAGGTACACTGACCACAGAAGAAAAGCACAATAAAACCCACAATAAAACCCACACAATGGGGGAAATATTACACTCCGATTCATAGTATCAGGTGAAAAATTGTTTATATTGAAATATGATCTATTTTATCATTTGCCCCCAGAAAATAAGAAAACCCAAACTTCCATATTATACAGGTAGTCCTTGACTTACAACCATAACGGATCCCCCAAATTTCCATTGAGAGATTTACTAAACGAGTTTTGCCCCATTTTATGACATTTCTTGCCACAGTTGGTTAAGTGAACCCCTGTAGCTGATAAAGTTAGCAACCCGGTTGTTAAGTGAATCCACTTTCCCCATTGACTTTACTCATCAGAAGGTCGCTAAAGGGGAATCACGTGACCCCCAAGACACTGCGACCATCATGAATACAAACCAGTGGCCAAGCATTCGAATTTCAATTGCGTGATTATGAAGAGTTTGCAAACTGGTCGTAACTGAAAAATGGCCATGAGTCGCTTTTGTAACTTTGAGTGGCCACTAAATGAATTGTAAGTCAAGGACTACCTATAATGCAGTTTGGCCCCAGAAGACGTATCAAGGCCATGGTGAGGAAAACTGAGTAACTACTCAACTTTGTTCCTTCTTCCCCTCCTACCCCTCCATGCCATAACTAGCCATCATGGTTATGCATCAACAGGGAAAATTGGTTTGCAAACCGAGCTTAGGCTTGTCATAGAGTAGTTTGAGGGGTTATATAGAACAGACCTCCATTAACCAGCAGCATTTCCATAGCGTGGTTTCCCTTAGAGGCTCTCCCTGAACCACAAGACCCTGGGATCCAATTACGGTGTGATTCTGCCATTGCTCAACTTGGCATCAATGTGGAGTTGCTATGGCAACGTGTTCAGGCCGGAGAGGAGAAACTAGCGTATTGACGGAGAAATGAGATGTGCTATCAGAGTTCAGAAGCTCTGAGCAAGGGGGAGGATGAGAGGGAGGAGGGTCAACAAGAAAAAATTGGGGCTTGAACAACCAGAGATGAAGGATTAAACTGGAGGGACCCCATTTTTCCCAAGTCAAAATGGTGGAGATCTAGGTGCCTTTCTACCTTTGCGACCACATACAGAAAGCCACAAAATGTGGACTGCAACCCCCAAAATGCCTTGCCAGCGCCCAAGCTGGTGGAGGCCAGAGGATGCTGAAACCCCAAACATCTGGAAACACTTGGAACTAGATTGAGGTGTCCGGAGAAAACTGCAGATAATTGGAATTGCCATTTTCTAGGCAGTGGCTGCAACCTGTGTGGAACCATGAGGCAGGTTTTTAAGATGCCAAATACCAAATCAAGAGTAGTTCATGGAGTATCTTCATATTCCACAGAAGTTTACTGAAATAAGTAACTTCTGAATCACTCTATGGCTATCTTCACGTAAGACTCTGCACCATGTGCAGAAGACACTGATCCATAAGCTAAGGGCCTGGTTTGTATGTAACTTACTAAGGCAGTGTTTCTCAACTGTGGCAACTTGGAAGATGGGTAGACTTACGTCCAGAATTGGAGTCTCGCATATGCTTTCTTTTGGCTGTGGTTTGCTTTCCAAGCTTGTTTCAATTTTGTTTCTGAACGTTTCGTTGCCAGACTGGATAACATCATCAGCAGGATTTTCTTGTCCTATTCTCCTTAGTTATAAATGCCTCGTGCACATGACATTTATAACTAAGGAGAATAGCAGAAGAAAACAACAAGCATGGGGAGCAAACCTAAATCTAAAACCCAAGCTACAAATATTTTCTATTATTTCGAAGTCACATACGCTGTTGGGGGAATTCTGGGAGTTGAAGTCCACCCGTCTTCAAGGTTGAGAAACAACATGGAAGTCCCCATGAACTCAAGTTTAGTGTTTGTGTAGATTTTAACCCAGCGTCCAATGGAGCTACTAGGTCTTTAAATTTGGGCACTTGGCCCCTGGCACGTACTGTAAACAGTTACAGAATCCTAGGATTACATGAGCACCATTTGCAACCTTCCTAACCAGCTTCCAACAAAGAGTCAATGTGGGAAGTTAAATTCGCTTAACAGAGCCCGGGATTCCCTTAACAATTGCAGTGACTTGTTTAATAACTGCGGCCCCCCCCAAAAAATGGTGGTGAAATTTGGCATGTCTCAATTAACAAATTTCTGTTGTGGTCCGTCGGCAGCCTGTGCAGACAGCAGCAGAGTCAGACAGTGGGGAAGAACATGGGCCAATCCGGGAGTCTGGGGAGGACTCAGATGAGGGTCCTGCGTCCGATACAGAGGTGGGGCCAGGACCATCTGGGAGTGGGGTGCTGACTCCAGAGCCTCCAGAATCTGGCAGCAGTTAGGCAGAGGAACAAGGGGAGCCTGTTCCCAGTGCATACGTGCGCAGAGCTGCCAGAAGGTAAGAGCAGCTGAGATAAAAGGGACGACTCGGGAGTAAGGCTTAATTGGCCCCTCCCATAAGACATAAAGGAATAGGAATCTTTGCAGGAAGTAACTTTGTTCGTACTGGTTGGTTTGAAACCTGAAGCTCAGTGTTGAATTTGTGTTCTGTTTTGGCCTCATTTAGTTGTTGGCAGCATTTCAAGGAAGATAAAGGTGGGGGCTTATCAGACTTATCCTGAAAGACTTTGGCAGACTTCCATGGGACCATTTACAAACTGTCTTAGACTCACTATGGGCTGTGAATGACTAAAATCCACAACCGTTGAAATAAAGAAAAAAGGATTTTGGGACTAACGTGTGTTTATTAGTGTGTTAAAGCCTTGGCCAGAACAATTCCTTGCTTAGCAATGGAAATTCTGTTCCCAATTGTGGTCATAAGCCAAGGACCACCTGTCCTGTATAACACTCAAGGCAGCCCATCATAGCCATTGGGAAGTGATCGGAATTGTTGACTCACATCTGGGGAGTTCAGTCAAACGCTGTTTGTGGGAACACAGCGTCCACTATTAGAATTTATTTCTCAGCAAATCTGCAAGGAATTGGGATACAGTGGTGAAGGTCGGTGGGGCTGAATTCAGAAAAAGGGTGTCTGTGAATAGGGGTGACCAGAGATACTGCACCCCAGCTCATTCAAGCATTAGCTTGCCCGGAAGGGTTCTGTATTCAAATTCTGGTGCCTTCTAGTCAGCAAACCCGGATGACACCAAAATATGGACATAAGTTACCGTATGTAGAGTGGCTTGGGCTAACAAGACACCAGGCATATACACTTGATAAATAACATAATAAAATAACAGTAAAAGTGGTGCTTTTTGGTGTGATGACATCACTGGGAGAGGGGTGTTGTCATCCTTGGACATTCTCAATTCTGGTTCTTCACACACACATTTGTTTTGCACCTAAAAAACTGCCATCCCATGAAACCAGTCCCAAGCCCTATAAAACAAAGAACAGCCGGGTTCACACAACACGCTTCACTCAACCCGCTAACCCTGGCGACCATTCACCTAAAGGAAGCCTGGTTAGCTTTAAACCCTGGGTTTGGCCGCTGAGCCTCGTTCCTTTTTCCAACCTCCCTTGCCAGAAAACCCAGTAAATGGAATGAATGCACTTCCCAGGGTTGCGTGTATTGTCATAAACAGTGGGGGGGGGGGGGGAGGAGGAAGAAGAAATCCCCTCTGGATCTGTCAGGCTGAGGCTCCCCCCCCCCTCCGTGCTATTCTCATGCATGCACCCCCCATCCCAATCCCCCCCCCCCATCAATATGCCCTGAAATTTTGTGCCGGGTGATAACAGAATTTAGTATCTCTCCCCTCTCCCCCCTCCCCCCCCCACGACTGAAAGCAAATTTTGCTGCAATGCACCCGCGTTAAAAAGACAGAAGCCGGCTTGCTTGCAAGTGGGGCGGACCTCCCCCTCCTCGTTTTGGCCGGCCGAGAGCCCAGCTGGATGGGGAGGGCGCTTCCACTACCACCAACCCTTC
Organism: Hydrophis major; assembly: GCA_033807585.1. Lineage (NCBI taxonomy): Eukaryota > Metazoa > Chordata > Lepidosauria > Squamata > Elapidae > Hydrophis > Hydrophis major. The sequence goes on from CM066336.1 coordinate 6,086,179, forward strand.
CCTCCCTCAGCATCGGCTGCAACGGGCACCGTCCTCCCTTGCAGCCTTCCTCCCGCCTCTGTCACTCACCCGGCCGGGCGTCGGCGCCGGCTTCAGGCTGCCTCTGGGGTCTTCCCTTCATGAGGCGATCGCGCCGGGTCATGCTGTCCCCGCGGGGAGCCGGGTGCAGCGCCCCACCGCATCCCTTCCCCAAGAGCCGGAGCCCGGAAAGGCGAGGCGCAAGGCCTGGCAGCCGCGGGGGAGGCTCCGCCGCCGCCGCCGCCGCCGCGCTCGCCCAATCGGCACCTTCCCGTCCTTTTCCTCTCGGCGGAGAAAGGCAGGCGGACGATGAGGTTGCCGTGACGGAAGCAACTTCCCCCCCCCCACCTCCACCCCACTCCCCGGGCTGCGTTCACACAACCTGCCTGAACCCGGGTCAGCCGCTTCTGCACAAGGTGCCATCCTTGAGTTCGTTTCTAGTTGAGATTTTTTTGTGGGGGCTACTCCCTTTCTTGTTTTTTTAAAATAACAATTTATTAAATACATTAATTATTTAATAAATAATATTGAATACAGGTAGTCCTCGACTTACAACAGTTCGCTTAAGGACCATTGGAAGTTGCAAGGGCACTGAAAAAAAAAAACCACATGTGGCTCTTTTCCAAACTTATGACTATTGCACTATCCCCCTGGTCATGGGATACACTTGGATGCTGGACAGCTGCTTTGTATTTATGACGGTTGCAGTGTCCCTTTTGCGACCTTCTGACTAGCACATTCAATGAGGGAGCCAGATTCACTTAACGACCGTGTGGCTAACAGTAAGAACTTCTGTGATTTGCTTTAACAACAGTGGCAAGAAAGATTGTACAACGGGACAAAGGTCACTTAGCAAATATCTCACGCAGCCACATCTACTTTGGGCTCAACTGTAATTGTATGTAGAGGACTACCTGTATACCTAATGCTCCTTCTTATTCTTTTTCCTACAACAACCCTACGAGGTGGGTTGGGCACATTAAGAGGAAGGTTCCCCCAGCTGGTTTTCATGCCTAAGGTGGGATGAGAACTCAGTTTCCTGGTTTTTAGCCTGGTGTACTGTGTGGTCAACAAGAGATGGTCCAAAAATTAATTAAGCTGTTGTGTGAACAGTCTGTGAGACTTTATACATCCACTAAACCTTGGTTTGCTCAATTACAGATAGGTGAAGCTTATGCATCCTGCTAAACCATGATTTGGCCAATTACAGCCAGGTAAATCTCCCAAATCATGTCAAACCTTGGTGACTGGATCAACAACATTATAGCTTGGTCACAGCCTCCTTTCCCATTCTAGACAACTCTAATTCCTATCTTAGTTTTAGCCAAACATGGCTAATTCTAATTTTCTTCCATATTTTCTATTTTTCATCCCCCCTCAATGCAACCAAAGTTCTTTGGATGGTTGCAAAATTAGATCATACATGCCTTTTTACCAATCATGTGTTTTTTGGATCGCAGCTCTCAATTCGCTGGTTGGGAATACTGGGAGTTGTAGTCCCATATGCTAGGAAACCAGAACGGGGACAATAGGATACTGGGTTAAGTTGCAGAATAAGAGCCGCATGTCATGAGGATTTCTTGGAATCAAGTCTTAAGAATCATACAGCCCGACCCCCGCTTTTAGCAATCATGATCACGCAGCTCGGGGTCCAGTTCACACGATACGCTTCCTTTTCTGGGGACTTGCAATCCAGAACCATAAAAAAAAACCAACCATCCTAAAACCCTAACCAAACTGACTGGATTGCATTGATGCCCAGCAGCTAAGTCTGCCCTCGAACTAACCAAGGTTTGCAGCTGGTGCGAATGCAAATCCCGAGTTTGCTATCCAGGTTGTGTGAATGTAGCCCCGGGGGAGTTTGCACCCGATCCTAACAAGCGGTTGGCACTTCTGACCCTCCCCCCCCCAAAAGAAAAGCTCGCCTGCAATTTGCCCACGTGAGAAAGGGAAAGGAAAAAAAATCATTGCAAGTTATGTATTTTTTCAAAAAAAAAAATGCATGCCCCTTTTTAAAAACCGAGGACAGGACGAAGCGCGGAGGGAAACGGTTGGCAAGCACGCAACCCGGCCGCGCAAAAACCCACGCGAGCGAAACGAACGCAACGATTCTACCTGCAGGGGAATCAACAGAGCCAAACCTCGCTGAGAAAATGTTAGCCTGGACACAACCACGTTCCGGGATGGTCACCCCCTCCCTTCCTTGGCCTTATGGTTTCGCCCTAAGGAAGAGGGCAAAGAAATGACGTCGAACGGCGGCTTGTAAGGGACAAGGTTGAATCTCATTTGTTTTCAGATGCGCCTCTTCAGAACTTTTTTGGAAACTGCATGGCGGGTTAAGTTAGTATCCCAATCCCGCAGGGTCTCCCCCCCCCCCCAAGACCTTGAGTTTTAGTTGTAATCGGGTAGTGGTAAAAAGTGAAATTTCACCGGGCTTAGTCTGCTTCAAAACCTTTCCAGCAATTTTAGTGAACAGTTTGCTAGTTAAGAAGAAGGACGAGGGTACTGGAATATTTTTTTATTAAATCATTGTTGCCCACTGGGAATCCAAGAGCATTTGATGGAGATCCTAGTTAGAGGCTAATCTTTGGAATAGTCTCCTGCTCAAGCAGGGGGTTGGACTAGATGACCCCCAAGGTCCCCTCCAACTCTGTTATTCTATAAAATAAGACGTTTCACTTTTCCTTTCTAACAGATTAACAGAGTTGGAAGGGATCTTGTAGGTCATCTACTCCAACCCCTCCCCCCAAGCTGTGTAAGGATGTAACAAAACTTCAATTTTGTACTCTTAAGCTTGGCTAGATTCTCTTTGGTCACACTCATACAGTTTTCCCCTGAAAAACAGATTTTTTTTAAAGAAAAAGAGTTAACTATTTACAGTACGTGTCAAAACCAACAAACCTGATTAAGGGATTGCATCATGTACTGCCTTGGTGCATGTACAATCTTTCCCCAAATTCCCTCTGTATGAACCACAGAAATGATGCAAATTATGCTCTGGTGCTTTTCTGAACATTTGCTGTAAAAAAAAAAGTACTTTTTTTTTTGACATTTGGCTTACCCCACATTAAAATGGTGCAATTGCTGGAATTTGGGACACTTACATCACCCTGTCTCACGACACAGCAAAATATAAATTGCACGTTGTACTTGGTACATTGCTCTGCCTACCTTATCAGGCTGCTCACTGGAATTCCCAATAGCATCCCTGAAAAAAAGACGTAATATCACGTAATTGAAGCTGCCAGCTCTTTGCCCTACGGAAGAATAGGGATTGTTCAAAGAAGCTGTGTGTAGTAACTCAACAAATTGTAAAAGCTAGTTTGGCCTAGTGGCAAAGGAACCATGCTAGAAAACCAGGAGGTAGAGAGTTCTAGTCCCACCTTAGCTTGAAAAATCAGCTGTGTGACTTGGGCCAAGCATTGTCAGGAGACAGTGAGTCCAGCCTTAGACATGGAAAAAAAAGGGACTGTGTGGCCAATCATTCACAGCCAAGCCCATCTCACAGGGTTGTTGTTATGAGTAAAAAATAGGAAAAGGGAGGAGTATTGTGTATGTGTTTGCTATCTGGAGTTGCTTAGAAAGAAAAGGCTGAAATAAAAATCTAATAAATAAAATTATGCTTAAGGTTATTATTGGAGGCTAGTCATAATTAAGTGCTAATCGCTATCATTTCAGCACCCAAAGACAAGCTGCAACCTCATAATCAACCCTACAACCCCTTTTCATTCTCCAAGCACCTGAGGGCCATTGAGAGATATGTGGGGGTTGGTTTTGTTCTGTGCTTTATTGCCATTGTACAACTTTTAGCTTTAGTCATTGTTAATTTTTAAAACCTTTTTTTCATTAATATTATGCATTTCTGTTGTATGCTCCCCAGTCACACAGCCTGAGTTGAATGACCTTGTAACTCTTGAAATAAATAAAATAAATGTGTCAGCATGACAAGGTAGGACTTCAACTGTGCAGTTGCAACTAGCATGTTTAGTTCCCACCCCCCATGTCCTTGCACTGGCCAAAAAGCCCAGACATGATTATAGGTGGCCCTGACTCCCCTGACTTAGCTAACATCGATAATTGTAATGGGGGGGGGGGGGGAGCAGTGGGAATGAGTGGGAAAACACAGTGGTAGCTGCTGTGTTTTGGTATTCAGAGAAATGCAAGAGTTAGTTCCATCTTAGAGCAACTAAGATGATTAAAGGCCTGGAGGCTAAAACATAGGAAGAACAGTTGTAGGGATTGGGTGTGGCTAGTCTAGAGAAAAGAAGGACTAGTGGGGACATGATAGCAATATTCCAGTATTTGAAGGGCTGCCACAAAGAAGGGGTAGGGGGGTCAACCTCTTCTCCAAAGCACCAGAAGACAAGAAGCCATGGATGGAAACTCATCAAAGAGAGAAGCAACTTGGAATTAAGGAGAAATTTCCAAACAGTGAGGACAATTAACCAGTGAAACAACTTGCCTTCAGAAGTTGTGGGTGCTTCATCACTGGAGGTTTTTAAGAAAAGACTAGACGGTCACCTGTCTGAAATGGTATAGGGTCTGCTTTAGCAGGGGGTTGGACTAGAAGACCTCCAAGGTCCCTCCCAGCTCTATTCCGATTGAGTTACGCTCCCTTCTGGCATATTCTTTGCATCAGTTTATGTATCTTTCCTACTGAAAGATCCCTGTCATCAAAAATCTCTAGAAAGAACAGAAAATTCCATAGTCTTACAAAATAAGCCACGACTTGAAGAAGTGTAGCTAAAAAAATTGTACCATGCAGATTTCTATTTTTTCTATGCTTTGCCCTGCCTTTCAAACATACTTTGGAGAACAGCCCATTGAAAAAAAAATAATTGAAGAGAGTTGGAGTATATGGGTGAATAAATAATTTCTGAACTTGTAAAAGTTACACCCATGTTTATTATCCAGGATTTTACTCCAGCAATTTGAATTTTCAGATGTCACATGACTTCTAAAGTCAACAGAAGAACACTTCTAATCCCATACCTATCTTGAATTCATAACAGATAACGCTCAGTTCAATTCAGTTCAATTCAGAGGGTCATATGAGTCAACCGGTAAACTAGGAAGAATTCAAAGTCTTTAAGACTTTATGCAATCGGGTGAGTCTGTGTGAATTGATATGTTTATTCAAAAGAAAACGTTAAAAAAAAAAGAAAATTTATATCTTTATTCAAAGAAGGTGTTTACGTGACTCTAGGCAAGAGTTCAATGGCAGTTGGTTAAATCAAGGCTGTCAGTATAATTTATGGTGACATCACTGCCTTAAGAAAGTCACGTTAACCCTTGCTCTTACAACCACACACACTCCCCAAAAAATTTTTCCCAATTGTTAAGGAAAGATGGGGCAATAATAACTACTGAATTGACCTTGATTCTTCAGGAAAGAGCCTTGTTTTGTTTGCTTTCCATTGGCACCTACCAAGATTAACAGAGTAAGAAGAGACCTTGTAGATTATCTAGTACACACACAGAGAGACCAAGCAGAAGACCTTGAAGCTTGAAGACATGTGGATTTCAACTCCCAGAATTCCTCCTCCAGTCATGTTAGCTCAGGAATTCTGGGAGTTGAAGTCCACGAGGCTCAAACTTGCCTTGCGTTTGCGGCGCCTCTGGACCTTTTAAAGGAGGCGCGTCTCTTCTCCTCCCCTCCCCGCCAGCCCATCCCAGCCCAGCCCAGCCGAGTCAATATTAAAGGGACGTCGCTTCGCCCTTCGCTCCGGTTCCTGGAAAGCTGGCGCGGGATCAAGAGGTAATACCTGACCATGAAGCGGCTGCTGCTCCGGGGATGCCCTGCCGCTGCCAGGCGGCTCCTGAACCAGCCGCTTCCCCGCACCAGCCTCCCGCAGCGATGCTACTGCGCCGCCTCTGCCCAGCGGCGGGGGCTGCTCTTCCGACAGGTGAGCTCCTCCCACGCCCCTCCGGACAGATGGACTGCTGCTGCTGCACCTCCAAGGGGCTTCGCAGCCCCCCCCCCCTCCTTAGCGGCCAGGCGCTGCTGCCCTCCCCCCACCCACTTTGGCCGGACTTCAGGGACTCTTTTCGAGGAGGGATTTCGCCTTGGCTGCTCTTGCTTTCGCTTTGGGCTGCTGCTTTCTTCGAGCTTGGCCGACCGGGAGGAAGGGGAGGATGGGTGTTGTAATCCAAGGCAGGTTCAAGGAGAAAAGGCACCCAGCCGCTCCAAACTTGATTGCAGGAAATACGACTTCATCAACAGAGTGGTCAATGCCTGGAATACTCTACCTGACTCTGTTGTTACATCTTCTAACCCCAAAACCTTTAACTTTAGACTGTCTACCTCACCCCATTCCTAAGGGGTCTTTAAGGGGCATGCAAAAGTGCACCAATGTGCCTACCGTCCCTGTCCTAATGTTCCCTTTTATTCTTATCCATTTCATGTATTAATAATTGTGTTCATACTTCTATCTGTACTCTAATACATGCTTGACAAATAAATACATAAAAATAAAGCGTGAGCTTGTTGGGAAAGAGGTAGGATGGGAGTTTGGAGATAATTGCCTGGTTTGAGCCAGGCTCTTGGTAGTCAAATGTTTTCCTCTCTGAAAAGACCCCCGGGCTCTTAACAGGAAGGTCAAGGATTTAGGATTTGGGGGAGTATTATGTGGAAGTGGAGCTTCACATGCTGATTGTCTTGTTTTAAAGATGGGTATCCAAGCATTAAAATGAATATTTCTATCCTCCCAAAACTTGTCACGGAATTTACTTTTAAAATTGTTTCCTCTTTCCAGTACAGGGAGGGATACTACAAGTTTTATTTATGAGCAATAGCACTTAGACTTATATACTGCTTTATGTACACTGCGTCGGCTTTGGAAGCCATATTAGCACCAGAGGTTTTTCTGGAACGCTGAAACACTGTACATACGTACACAGCATATGCTTATATACACTGAGAGCATATGCACCAAAGAAAAATTCCTTGTGTTTCCAATCGCACTTGGCCAATAAAGAATTCTATTCTATCCTATTTACAGAGTCTGCATATTGCCTCCAACAATGTGTTAAATTTAGGGGATTTATTAGTCCATGTACCTATAATTTCTTGAGGAATAAAATCTGAAATAATCTCTTTTCAGACAGGAGAGTTGCAGTAGGACAGTTTCTCTGAGAGATAGATGCAGGCAATAAAAAAATCAGTTAATTGTAATTAATTAAAATTCAGGGTGCAGATTTAATATGGATAGCAATTCATGTAAGGTGTTGGATACAATGGAAATTTAATAGTTTGCTTTAATTTAATAATAACAGCATCAACAATAACAATCCTTTTAATTTAAATGATCCTGGGGCTAGGGCAGAACTCTCCAAACTTGGCAACTTTTGGATTTCGATTCCCAGATTCCCCAGCCAGCATGGCGAGATACAATTGGAATGTCAGCTGGTGCTCCATTCAAAATCCAATAAAGAAATACTTAGACTCCATTAATTAGAGAAAAGATATATTTTACTAGAAATCAAGTGGTAGCATCAAAGGAATTCTAAATCTGAGAAAATGAGCACGTAAATCACATATACAAAGTGATGGCAACGTTCCCACCCACAGTAGTTCAATGTGTTCATCCAATTAAAAGTTGTATGTAACATCATGTGGGCATCTTCAGGTAGTGATGCGGCATCTGTCTGTTGACCTTGACATCTTTTGATAAAGCGGTGCGCTTGTGCATAGCATAAGAAAGAAACATAAACAAGAAACTCCCCCCCCCCTTTTTATTTTATTTATTTTATTCTCTGAAACCTCCAGCTTGCTTCCCATAACCATTTCACCCTTCCTGCCCCCTTTACTCATGACAGTTGAAAGATGCAAAGGAAAGAAATCTTGAAGGCTGACATGGACTGTTTGACTTGCTCTTCCATGGACTAAGTTTTTGTTGGTTTTTTTTTCCCACTTCACCTACCAGCTCTTTGAGTCAGAAAGTTATACTTACACTTACCTGCTGGCGGATATGAAGACAAAGGAAGCTGTTCTAATAGACCCTGTTTTGGAAACTGCCAAACGCGATTCAACATTGGTGAAGCAACTTGGACTCAATTTGCTTTACGCAGGTGAGTTGTTTCTTCTTGAAAAAAAAAGGAAAACCACATGGCAACCATGGTCTGTCAGGATCTTCAGAATGTAGCCATGATATAATTGGAGATGGATAACAGAACGGAGGTGTCAGCGGTGCTTGGTAACCTAAGAATTGGTGTTCAACCTCTCTGGATGTTATCAGCTGAAGGAAGATTGATCTCCTTTTAAAGTAGTCTTTCCTTTTTTAAGAAAACAAGATTTGAGACTGAAAATAAATTCTAGGGGGAACAATAGCGAAAAGGATGAAAATGACCAGCTGTCTGCAAGGAGTATAAATCCTTCCATTCCCCACCACCCAGTCAGAGGTGAAGAAGCTTCCTGGATGAGAAGTGAAACGTCTTCAAATTAAAAAACAAGAAAGTCCAGTTACCTCTTGAAAAAAGCACCTTTGGGATATCTCAGGGGAACAGTTTTCTGTCTATTTTTCACCCGGTCTCAATGTTGATAGGATTATATGCTTCCTGGGTGAGAGGAGAGAGAGAGAGGACGGGTTAGTTTAAGGACTGCCCTCCAGATGGGTGGGAGACTCAATTCTGAGGGTGCTCAGTACCAACCATGCTGAGTTTGGAGCAGGGGGCACAGATAATCCTCAACTTACGACCACAGTTGGGGCCAGAATTTCCATCGCTAAGCAAGGTGGTTGCTTAAGCACTTGAGTTGCGCCTGTTTTTATGTCCTTTGCTGCCACAGTTATTAAGCAACTCCCAGAAAGTTCTTAAAGTGAATCATACTATCGTGAAGTGAACCCAGATTCCCCCATTGACTTGGCTTTATCAGAAACCAGCTGGGAAGATTGCAGATGGAGGTCACTCGATTCAGGAACTCTGAAACCATCGTAAATAAATGCCGGTTGCCCTAAATCTTGGGGTGCTATGATGGTCGTAAGTACAGCATGAGGAGGACTGGCCATAAGTCACTTTTTTTCCAGTGCTATTGTAATGCTAAACGAATGGTTGTAAGTTAAGGATTGCCTGTCTTGAAATACACTCATTGGAAAGGGGGCCAGGTTGTAAAAACCTGAGTTAGATTCTTGATCTTGTCTCTTTAAGAAAACAACCATATGTTTCTCCTCCTCCTTGTCAGTCAACACCCATTGTCACGCTGATCATATCTCCGGTACGGGACTCCTGAAACAACTCCTTCCGGGTTGTCGTAGTGTCATATGCAAGGACAGTGGGGCCATCGCTGATCTCCTGATCCAGGAAGGCTGTCACCTCCAATTTGGAGCTTTCGTAAGTCTGACAACAGATTCCTGGAGAATAAGTAGCATAAACAGGAACTAGGCTCTTCAGACCCCTTCGCCTTGGCTGCTGGTAGCTCTTGACTTACGCCTGTAATGGGCTGTCCATCACAGTCCTAAATTGTGACAATTGTAAAACAGGTCAGCCACATGTCCAGCCCCGATTTCATGACCTTTATTGTTGTGTTGTTAAGCAAATGCCACAATTGTTAAGCGAACTGGTTCTTCATGCTTGTTCCCTTTCTCTGAATTTGCTCCAGTTTTTCTGAGTCCTTTGTAAATTGTAGACATAATATGTGAGAGGGAGCTTGCCCAGCACACAATGGAGTGAAGCTGCTAGTTCCTCTCATTTAGAAATAATGCATTTATCACTTCCTGCACTCCACCCTGCCACCTCATTTATTTCCCAACAATTTACCAACAGGCTTGCTTAATTCTCTCAGTATGTAAGTCTGAGGGCTGTTACTATTGCTACTCAACAGGGAAGCTTGTCAAGGTGATGTATAATCGAAGGGCATCAGGACTGTGTTGTCTGTAACATTCCCCAAACACCTTGTTCAGTGGTGGGGTTCAAAAATTTTTACTACTGGTTCTGTGGATGTGGCTTGGTGGGCATAGCTTGGTGGGCATGGCAGGGGAAGGATACTGCAAAATCCCCATTCCCTCCCCTTGTTAATTCATAAAATATTTCTATGGTCTTTTTAGAGTTGCCAACAGAAAGGGAGGGGGAGCAGTGCAGCAGCTTGGAAATCAAAAGTGCATTCCATAAATAGTTTTCAAAGATAATAACTAGGTGACTGAAGTTTCTGCCATGCAAAATTCTAACTGGAGAGCATGATTGATGACTCTTGGCTATAGATGTGTCCCATTGGAGGATATGACTTATGATACACCCAGGGGGTGGGGGAAAACCAGGGTCAAGGTGACAGTGAATTATGTGTCTCAGAGTCAGCTACACCCAGGCAGTGCTGGCATGTTAACTCTCAATAAATCCTTTTGAAGTTTTGGAAGTTTGACTCGAGACTCATGATTTAATTGGGGTAACTGCTGGAATCCTGACACCCCATTCTTGGGGGAAGGATATTGCAAAATCCCCATTCCCTCCCCATCCCACTAACCTGCTTTCCAGCTCCGTTCTCCTGTGCAGGGCAACAAAAGAAGACCGAGCTGATCAGCTGGGACTTGGGAGGCAGAGAATAGATGGGGTTGGTGGGGCCAGTCAGAGGTGGGATTTGCCAGTTCTCCAAACTACTCAAAATTTCCGCTACCGGTTCTCCAGAACTGGTCAGAACCTACGAAATGCCACCTCTGCCCTTGCTGCTATGAATTCTGGGGGTTGTAGTTCCATAACTTTAGGCAGAGGAATTAGAACAGAATGCTAATATAAAACGGGAGACAGGCTCTAGGAACATTAGTGATGTGTTATTATGGTTTCAGGCATTACAAGCTCGTGCCACCCCTGGCCACACGGACGGCTGCCTGACCTATGTGCTGAATGACAACACTATGGCTTTTACAGGAGATGCCTTGTTGATCAGAGGATGTGGCAGGACTGACTTCCAACAAGGTATGTGTTGTGGTTCTCCAGCAGCAGGTATGGATGGCTGAGGTCTCGGAGAACAAGGACTCAGATGAGGGGCCTGTGTGTGATGCAGGGATGGGGCCAGGACCATCAGGGAGTGAAATGCTGCCTTCGGAGATTGTGGAGGCTGGCAGCAGTGATGAAGAGGCCCCCAAGGAGCCTGTGCCCAGTGCGTGTGCATGCAGGGCTGCTCGAAGGAAAGAGCAGCTGCAGCAGCACGGGTGACTCGGGAGTAAGCTGTAGGTAATGGCCCCTCCCTTAAGAGATAAAAGCCAGCTGAGAAACCGGAGTTCTTTGCAGGAAGCAAAGAAGTTTTTGCACTCAAGCCTTGTGGACGTTCGGACTATCTTGGTTGGTGTTTGCAGACTCTTTGTGTTTGAAATACTTCTTGGCAATTTTATCTAGTGTTCTTGGCAGCCTTGCACCACCTTGGCAAGGCTGGTTCTTATCAGAGACAATTAGTTTGAAACAGCCTTTTAACCGCGAAGGAACAGAATTAATAAGAAATCACTGAAAAGTTTTGATGTTACCTCCATTTTGTGTTCGTTTCCTTGGAACAAGGTTTGGGTCAGAACAGTATGGAAGACTTTAGGATCTGGTTATGAGCTTTGCAGCTCGGGAGAGAGTGGAGGTTTTTATACAGGTAGTCCTCGACTTACAACAGTTCTCTTAGTGTCCATTCAAAGTTACGACGGCATGGAAAACAGTGACTTAGGACCATTTTTCACACTTATGACCATTGCAGCGTCCCCGTCCCTCCCCATGTTCATTTGATTTACATTCGGATGCTTCACAGCTGACTCGCATTTATGATGGTTTGCAGTGTCCCAGGGCCACATGTGATCCCCTTTGGCGACATTCCAATGAGCAAAGTCAATGTGGAAAGAAGATTCACTTAATGACCGGGTTACTAATTGAACCACTGCATCAATCCCCGTAACCAACCTGGCAAGAAAAGTTGTAAAAATGGGGCCAAACTCAAACTGAAACAAATTTTTCCCTTAGCAACCTAAATTTGGGGGCTCCAATTCTGGTTGTAAGCTGAGGTGTACCCATTGTAGGACAAAACTTTTTTGGGGGGTGTTGGAATCTCTAAGGAGTGTTCAGAATTCTGCCCCTTGACTTTAACTTCCTTATTTTTCCCAAAATGTAAACATTGTAGGCCTCCAGAAGGATGAGCAAAGTCCAACTCTATTTTTAGAAACAGTCATTTTCCACTTCAAGGGGAACCTTTTGCTTTGATTTAGTTTGATACAAGATTTATGCATACCTGTTTGAGGTGTGCTCTTTTTCTTCCAGGTGACCCAAAACTCTAGTTGCTGTAGAGCAGGGGTGTCAAACTCGAGATCTGGGAGGCAAATCCTGCAAATAGTGAAGGACCGGCCCACTATGCCTCTGTACACAGCCCTCCCGAGCTCCGTTTTCGCTGGCAGAGGGTCGCAGGAGGCCGTCACAGCTGAAAACGGAGATTGGGAGCCCATTTTCATTAGCAGAGTGCTTGGGCCACCACAGGCTTGCCCCAACACAAGTGATATCATGCTGGCCACGCCCTCTGGCCATGTCCCCCTGTCCTCCCCCAAGGTCAAACCCTACCCAGATGCGGCCCTCAATGAAATTGAGTTTGACACCCTTGCTCTCGAGATTCTGGTTGCATGAAGGAGACTTACACGTATGTTACAAGAGATGGTTTTCAGCCTAATATTTGTCAGGGTAGGAGTTGGGGGATAAACTCCTCTGGGCACTCCAACTTCTATATTAGGGAAGGGAAAAAAAGAATCTGCTTGATGGTTATAGCTCCATTCTCATCCCCAGGTTCTGCAGAAACCCTGTACAACTCAGTCCACAAGAAAATATTCACCCTTCCAGGGGATTGCCTGATCTATCCTGCCCATGATTACACAGGTGAGTTGGTGAGAGCTCTTTATTCTTTTTTTATCTTTATGTTTAGTTTGCATTAGATTTTACTCTTACAATCAACATTCTGAGGTGAATATAGAGACACCAGATTTATTATGGCTTGTGGCTTCATGAACTAAAAACTTAAATTTAGTGCATATTATATGTACAGTAACTGGGGTGAGGGCTGGTACCGGTTTGCACCGGTTCAAGCAAACCGGATGTTAATTTTACATCTCGTTCGCCAAACCGGTAGTTACAATGACTGGCTGGATCTGCCTGCCCCTCCCCTCCCAGGAGTCTCCATGCCGCCCTTTGGATCCCAGGTAAGTGCAGGGCCTACGCAGAGGGCAAAAAACGGGCCTCCCGGAAGCTCTGGAAGGCTGGAAAATGGGCCCATTTTCAGCCTCTAGAGAGCCTTCGAAGCCTGGGGAGGCCATTTTTTCCCTCCCAGAGGCTCGAAAAAAGCCTCTGGAGTCCAGGGGGGGCGAAAAATGGGCCTCCCAGAAGTTCCGGTAGGCTCATTTCTGGCCTCCTGAGGGCCTATGAAGCCTAGAGAGGCCATTTTCACCCTCCTGGAGGCTCAAGAAAAGCCTCCGGAGCCCAAGGAGGTCAAAACCCGCCCCTGCCGCTGCCATGGTGCATGAGGCTGATTAGGCCACGCCCCCCCAGCAACCAGGTACAGAACCAGTTGCTAAAATTTTTTGAAGGCCACCCCTGGCAATAATATCCATTTTCTTTCTTCCTCTGGTCCAGGCCAGACGGTGTCTACAGTGGAGGAAGAACGGACTCTTAATCCCCGTCTGATCTTGTCTAAGGAGGGTTTCGTTGAGCTTATGAACAACCTGAACCTACCCAAACCCCAAAAGATTGGTAAGTCTGGCTTCTGTTACTCTGAGGGAGAGAGGAGCAGAAGGGGTGTGTGTGTGTATGTTTCTTCTGGACTATTATCTGCTCCATGTTAATGGCTCTTCTGGAAAAAAACTCTATAGCAGGGATCTCCAACCTTGGCAACTTTAAGACTTGTGGACTTTAACTCCCAGAGTTCATCAGCCAGCAAAGTCCATACCCGCATCTCCAATAAATATTAACCCACTTTACCTACCCCACAAATGCAGCTGTTTGCTTGTAACTGATCCACTTAAGGAGTTTACAAGCATGCTGCTCCTAGCTTGTCAGACCCCTAAAAACACAGTGGGTCTTACATCAGAATAGACACACATAAGCTGGGTCTTCCCCATAGCCAGAAGATAAAACATCCCCTCCCATATTTCTGGTCTGCGAATCTCTGTCTCCTTCACAGGATTGAATAGCATTAGCACTAGCACTAAGACTTATATACCGCTTCACAGTGCTTTACCACTGCTCTCTAAGCGGTTTACGGAGTCAGCATCTTGCCCCCAACAATCTGGGTCCTCATTTGACTGACTTCGGAAAGATGGAAGTCAATCTTGAGTCGGTGAAAATCGAACTGCTGGCAGTTGGCAGAGTTAGCCTGCAATACTGCATACTAACCACAGTGTACCATGGAAGGATGAGAGGGAGGGAGGGAGGGAGGGAGGGGAAGAGCAATAGCACTTACTTATATACCACTTCATAGTGCTTTACAGCCCTCTCTAAGCGGTTTACAGAGTCAGCCTATTGCCCCCAAATCTGGATCCTCATTTGACTGACCTTGGAAGGATGGAAGACTGAGTCAACCTTGAGCCTGGTGGGGTTTGAACTGCCAAATTGTAGGCAGCTGGCTGCAGCATAATCCTCTTTCCTTCGTAATCTTTAGTTTTAAGGCAAGGGTCTCACTCTGGACAACGAATATGTACTGCATTCTAACCACTGTGCCACCACACCTCCTTCCTTCTTTTCTCCCTCCCTCCCTCCCTCCCTCCCTCCCTCCCTTCCTTCCTTCCTTCCTTCCTAAATAACAATAGCAGACATATATCACTTCACAGTGTTTTACGGTCCCCTCTAAGTGATTTACAGAGTCAGCTTATTGCCCCCAACAATCTGTGTCCTCATTTTACCCACCTCGGAAGGAAAGAAGGCTGAGTCAACCTGGAGCCTGGTAGATTCGAACTGCCCAAATTGCAGGCAACCGGCAGTCAGCAGAAATAGCCTCCAGTACCGCACTTCAACCACTGCGCCACCGTGCCTCGTTCTAATGCTTCCATTTTCTTCTTTTTGGCAGATTTTGCAGTTCCTGCAAACCTCAAATGCGGAATCCAGGATGTTCCTGTTTAAGGCAGTGTCTCCTTTCTCAAGATCAACAATATTCTGGGCCTCTAGAAAGTCCCCAGTGTCACTTCTACACTCTTGTGCAAAACACAAGCGAAGCCAACAACAGTCAAATGCAACTTGTTCGTTTCGAATTCTTGAACTGATTCCAAAATGAAGATAGACCCACCTTATAACTCCAGTTTCCTTGCTTTAATCTAGTGATATCTTTATTAGCAAATAGAGTGGCTGGCACTCCTGGCCTCACCTTAGATCTGCACTGCATGGCTCTCAACATCTGACGGGCTTTCTTGGGCTGTGAATGACTGAAACTCAACAGACTGGCCTTCTGTGTTAAACAAAATAAAACTCTTTGTTTCTTAACCTTTTGGAATTCAACATTGGGGCAGGGAGGCTGGGAGGAGGGACCATAATGGTTAATGCCTGGGTTAGACTTGAGCACTGCACGTCAGGGAATGTATGTGTCTCTAGCACTGATGATGTTACCTAGCTTGGTAATGAGATGTCTGCAAGAAAACGAGCTCAGAGAGCACCCAACCCCCCCCCCCTCATTTTAATCCTGAGCTACAAATATTCTCCTTTATTGATACACAGGTGTCTCTTGCTTGGAGGGTACTTCCAAGTTTAATGTTTTGGCTAGGGCAGGGATCTGCAACTTGTAGCTCTGGAGCCACATGCGGCTCTTTTGGCCCTCTGCTGTGGTCCCCTGTCAGCTGATCTCACCACTGGCTGATCTCTCCCCATCATTCCTCACCTGGCCTGAGAAGCTAAGGGTGATGGCGCGGGATGGAGACTCGCTCCATATTCCAGAGCAGGAAGTGATTGGTTGGGAGTGAGTGACCTGGCCATGCCCACCTAGTCACACTGATGGTTAAATTATTGGCTCCCAGTGTTTTCTGTGGGAAATGGGTCCAAATGGCTCTTTGAGTGTTTAAAGTGCAGACCCCTGGGCTAGAGGGTTGCTCAAAATGACTGTCAGGATTCCAGCAATTGCTCTAATTAAATCATGATTCTCGATCCAAACTTCAAAAAACTTCAAAGGATTAATTGGAGGTGACATACTGGCACTGCCCTGTATGAAGCCAACTCTGGCATATGTCATTTACAGTCCCTGTAACCCTGTTTCCCCCCTCCCCTCTGGGTGTGTCATAAATCACATTCTCCAATTGAGCACGTTCACAGGCTGGGTGTCATCCAAGTTCCCCAATTAAATATATTCCCGAGCAAAAGCTCTGGTATTTTAGTTACAATCTTTTAAAGATAAAGAGTTGGAATGTCAACTCATAAAGCATTCCTATGCCTATTTTAGTAGTTACCAACAACAAAGCACCAATACATTTCCCGACAGGAAGTCGGACCAACTGATCAGCATGCAGGTCGCGCATCTCCACATAATGCATAGTTGAGATTAGGTAGGTCTGCAACCCCTGTGCGACCTATGCTTTTATCAACCTCTTTGCAACACAGGCATGCGTCAAGCAGTGGCAGTCCGATCCAAATGAAAGCTTTCATGAAGGAAGGAAGTGGATGGAACAGGATTTTATTTATTTTTATTTTGTCAAGCATGCATTTGATAATATATATATAATGTATAAACATGATTATTAATACAAGAAATAGATATGAATAAAAGGAAATTTTAAGACAAGGACAGTAGGCGCGTTGGTGCGCTTATGCACACCCCCTTACAGATCTCTTAGGAATGGAGTGTGGTCAACAGTAGACAGTCTAAGATTAAAGTTTGGGGGTTTGGGGAAAAGACCACAGAGTCAGGTAGTGAGTTTCAGGCATTGACCACTCTGTTGCTGAAGTCGTATTTCCTGCAATCGAGTTTGGTGCAGTTTACGAGTTTGTATCTATTGTGTGCTCGTGTATTGTTGAGGTTGAAGCTGAAGTAGTCATTGACAGGTAGGACATTGTAATGGATAGTTTTATGTACTACGCTTAGGTTGGACCGAAACAGAGGTGGTATTCAGCAGGTTCTGACAAGTTCTGGAGAACCGGTAGAGGAAATTTTGAGTAGTTCGGAGAACCAGAAGTAACCTTCTCCCTGGGGTGGGGTGGGAATGGAAATTTTGCACTATCCTTCGCCTGTCACGCCCACCAAGCCATGCCACACCCACCAACCCACGCCCACAAGAAGCAGTAGTAAAAAATTTTGAATCCCACCACTGGACCAAAGGCGGCGTAATTCTAAGTTATCTAAGCCTAAAATTTCAAATCTGGAGGCATAGGTTATTCTGTTGGGAGTAGAGGAGTGGAGGACTGTTCTCATGAAATATTTCTGGACTCTCTCAATTATATTAATGTTCAATATGCAGTGCGGATTCTAGACAGTATTTGAGAATTGGTCTAGCAATTTCATGATTAAGTATAAAGTTTGGGAAGAGGGTCACAACTCTAGTGGTAGATCAAGGGGTCGCTGGCATGTTTCCTACTTTTTATTTAATCTTCTGATCCTGAATTTATTTATTTTTTCTTCCCATTGCAAATACTCCTAAGTAACATGTGCTCCCTTCCTATTCAAATTCAAAGCTGGGTCATAAATAGTTCTGGGAGAAGAATCTCATAACTGAACAGTCACTAAGCAAACAGTCGTAAGTCCTTCTGTATCTGGGTTTTGCTAAGTCAGTTACACTTTCATGGAAATTGTGAATACAATCCCTCTAAGGCAGGGGCCTTCAAACTTGGCAGCTTTAAGACTTGTGGACTTCAACTCCCAGAATTCCTCCTCAGGTCATGTTAGCTCAGGAATTCTGGGAGTTAAAGTCCACAAGTCTTAAACTTGCCAAGTTTGAAGACCCTTTGAATTAAGGAAAGGGACCTTCCTTTGTTAGTGTTAAGTGTGCGAATCACTTAGAATGAGGACAGTGGTGCCTGCTAAAAGAGCTGTAGTTTCAAGCATTAACCTCCAGAGGGCAGGATTTGCCCACTAGAAATTCAATTCAAAGCAACCTATAGAATAATAACTTTATTGCCACTTGGATCCTACACAAATCAGCATGCATTAAAGTGAAATTTCGTTCCATACAGCTCTCAAAGGATCACCATCTCCTATATGCACTACATAACAAAGTTGTCATGTGAATTTCAACAAAGCTTCATTCTCTTCGATGGCTGAGGATCAGTGGTGGGATTCAAACATTTTTACTACTGATTCTGTGAGCGTGGCTTGGTGGGCGTGGCAGGGAAAGGTTACTGCAAAATCCCCACTGCCAGCCCACTCCATGGAAAGGATATTGTAAAATCTCCATTCCCTCCTCACTCCTGGAAGGAGGTTACTATCAAATCCCCATTCCCCCCCCCCCCCACTAACCTGCTTTCCAGCTCCGTTCTCCTGTGCAGGGCAACCAAAGAAGACCCAGCCGATCAGCTGGGACTTGGGAGGCAGAGAATAGATGGGGTTGGCGGGGCCAGTCAGAGGTGGCGTTTGCTGGTTCTCCAAACTATGCAAAATTTCCGCTACTGGTTCTCTGGAACCGGTCAGAACTGACTGAATACCCTGGTCCTTCTCTTCATTTTTATAAACGAAGGGCTTTGTCTGCCTAGATATAATCTTTGTTTTCCACAAATACTTTGACTTTTCCCCCATTTTTTTTTTTTTTAAGAACATTGCTGGGCTAAAGTTTCTGTTATTGCCAGTTTTACACTTTGTCCCTTGATTGTGTCCCTGAGGTGTTTATGGGAAACACGTCCTTGTTCCCTTTTTCTGTGGGGTTCGTTGGAAGGTCGCAAAAACAGATCACACAAACCCAGGACTCTGCAACCGTCATAAATATGAACCAATGGCCAAGCGGGCGAATTTTGATCATGTGACCATGGGGGACACTGCCACGTTTGTAAGTGTGAAAAATAGTCCTAAGTCACTTTTTCCCCTGGTGTGGTTGTAACTTCAAATTGTCACTGAATGAACGGTTGTAAGTTGAGGATTTACCTGTGCTTAAAAATCGTTTTAGATGTAGAAGGGGGTGAAACATCCTGTACTCCCATCTCGTCTTCCCAGCTAAAACTGAAGTTTCCCAAGGGAAAAGACAGGTAAACACAGGAGAGTCAGACAGGATCAGACATGTTTTGATTGGCAGCCCTGCACGACACAGGTGAGAGAAACTGCTTTTCCCCACAGGCCACAGACAGTGAGATTGTGCCATGTTTGTGCAACTTGCCAAGGGTGGTCGTTCCATGCCGAAGCCGGGATGAGGCTTTCCCACCATTTTATTCTTATCACGGGCCTGGAAGTTCCACAGGGGATCGCTCCTTCTAAACCTTCTAAAGAGGAGAGGCACCCCAAAAATATGGGCTACGTGCCCACAACAACCTCAAACTTAGACGCTACAACAGAGAGGAATATCAACAGAAGAAACTATTTGTAGCTCAGGGTTGAATGAAAATGTTTCACTTCCCACCCAAGAAGCTTCTTGGGAAATAGAAGGATGTATATTCTTTGCAGTCATCTGGTCATTATAGCTTTATGTACAATGAGAGCTTAGGCACCAGAGACAAATTCTTTGTTTGTCCAATCACATTTGGCCCATAAAGAATTCTATTCTATTCTATTCTATTCTATTCTATTCTATTCTATTCTATTCTATTCTATTCCTATTCCTTATTCTATTCTATTCTATTCCGATTTCTATTTCTATTTCTATTCTTTCTTATTATTCTAATTCTTATTCTCTATTCTATTTCTTATTCTAATTTTAATTCTTATTCTCCTATTCTGTTCTATTCTTTCTTATTATTCTAATTCTAATTCTTACTCTAATTTTATTATTCTCTATTCTATTCTATTACTTATAATTCTGATTCAATTCTAATTCTAAAATTCTATCCTATCCTATTCTCACTTCGAGGGTTAGTCCTTAACTTTCTGACAGTCATTGAGGCCACTTGGGGATTTATATGTATCTTCAGGGTCCTCTGAATCAGCGTGCAAATGGGTGTGGAACTTTCTTGGGACTGCCGAAGAAAGGACACACACTTCTATTCCCCTATTCAGTCAGAACTAAAGAAGCTTCTTGGAAGCGAAGCAAAATGTTTTCAAGGTGGAAAAAAAACAAGAAAGTCCAGTTGCCTTTTGAAAAAAAAAAAAAACATTTTTGGGACAAACCATGACCCTGGATGATTGAAACTCCCCAGAGACATAAAACTGAAAGTGATTCATCTCAAAAAACTGATACGGGGGAAGGAAAGTGTAAAAGGAGAAGTCTTTTGAACCGAGTTTGACTTCTAGGGACTTTACATACTTATTTAGGGAGCTTCCTTAGAAATGAGGAAGAATAGGGTGTTTTTGTTGGGATTCTTGGTGATTTCCCATCTAAGTCCCATCAAATATTTCTAGGTTGGCCAAAGTTGGTTAGTGCTGTCCTACATCCAGATCTGGTCCCTCAGCACCGCCTCTGCTCCTCTGGTATTCTGGGCAACCATGACCATTAGTTGAGGAAAATAAGCAGGAGTGAACCTCCATGGCCAATGTCTGCTCCTTGGAGAATGCAGCAGAAGATACTTGGGGCCTCCTAGGGTACGGTGAGAGCATGTTCCAGCTCTTTGGGGGGTTTCATTAGCAAGAGCTTCATAAATATTCAAATATGTGCAGTGTTTTCTAATATTGGCCATTTCTGGATGTGAGGAGCAGAGGCATTGATAAGAATTCCGGCAGTTGAAGTCTTCTCCAACCCTCCACAAGAGCCAAGTGCTTCTACCAGTTGGCTTGGGGCTCCGAAGGAGAGGCTTCGTGTGGGGGGCAGTTGATAGATTAATATCAGATCCCACCTGCTTCCTTATTCATCCTACTCACTCACTCCCTTCCCCTCTTTCAGCTATTGCACTTTGTGTTTTTATATTCTTGTAGTGTTTTATTTATACAGTTTTATCTTTTTAACATTTTAAAGCGGAGTCACTCAGTGGTAAGATGGTAGCCAATAAATTTGATGAATATATAAGATAGATGATAGATAGATAGATAGATAGATAGATAGATAGATAATCTGATAGAAAGACAGACAGACAGGTGATAGTTGATAGATATAGATAATAAATAATATATATATATAGATAGCTGCTAGATAGATATCAATATATGATAAATAATAGATATTAATAGATAGATGATATAGATAGATGATAAATGATAAATAGATAGAGATAAATTGAGATAGAAATAGATGATAAATAATATTGATAGATAGATGATACAGATAGATGATAAATGATAGATATTGATAGATGATATAAGATGATAGATGATAGATATAGATGATAAATGATAAATGATAGATAGATGATAAATAGATAGATAGATAGATAGATAGATAGATAGATAGATAGATAGATAGATAAAGATTGGGAAGCACAACTTTAATATCTACCAGACTGTGAGTCAGATTTCATCTGGGATCTTAAAACAGAACAGGTCATGTCCAGTTTGCTGGAGGCCAAAGATGTAGATTAATAAAAGATCAGGCAGGAAATGATCCCATTGAGAAACACTTATTGTAAGTTATGAAAGGAGAAGGTACAGCTGTCATCTATTGGGTGTGTGACCTATTTGGATGATTATTATCAATTATCATGGAGCAGCTTTGGAGGGAAACAGCAGGAAAAGGTGTGAAAACATCATCAAAGCAGAAAACATTGGATTTGGAGTGCCACGGATAAAACAGGACATGAACGCCCTTCCTGTGGCCACCTGTGTCCTTTTTTCACCCATGTTGTTTTGGGATTTATTTTAAGCTGACCACCAGAAGGGCAAACTAGGAAAAATACTGATCTGAAATTACACTAAGGGACATTTTGTCTGGTTCTGGGTTAGTGTGACACATAAAATCAGCCACCGGCCTTTGTAAACCATGGTTGGAGATTAGCACATTCAAATGTTTTTCAACCTGAGCGAGTCTATGTTGTGTGGACTTCAACTCCCAGAATTTCCTAGCCAGGATAACTGACTGGGGAATTCTGG
This sequence comes from Hydrophis major, assembly GCA_033807585.1. Taxonomy (NCBI): domain Eukaryota; kingdom Metazoa; phylum Chordata; class Lepidosauria; order Squamata; family Elapidae; genus Hydrophis; species Hydrophis major. The sequence goes on from CM066336.1 coordinate 6,108,197, forward strand.
GAGTTGTAGTCCATACAACCTGCAGCGTTAAAAGTTGAGTAACACGAGGGACTCAGTGGCTCAGTGGCTAAGACGCTGACCTTGTCGACCAGAAAGGTTGGCAATTTGGCGGTTCGAATCCCTAGCGCCGCGTTAACGGAGTAAGCTCCCGTTACTTGTCCCAACTTCTGCCCACCTAGCAGTTTGAAAGCATGTAAAAAATGCAAGTAGAAAAATAGGGACAACTTTGGTGGGAAGGGAACAGCCTTCCATGTACCTTCCGTGTTTAGTCATGCCGGCTACATGACCACGGAGACGTTTTTGGACAGTGCTGGCTCTTTGGCTTTGTAACGGAGATGAGCACCGTCCCCTAGATCCAGAAACGACTAGCACATATGTACGAGGGGAACCTTTACATTTAACATGACTCGTATATTGTGTCATCTCTTAGCTAACAAGCAGAACGGAACTGGCCGTGGCTTAAAGCAGGGGACATTTCCAATGAATTAAAAGTAAAGAATATTCACTTGATTAATCTCTTGCCATTAATTTAATTTTTCCCTATTATTCCACTAAAGATAACTGTTTGATAATAACTTATGGAGATCTAATCAGAGGGCAAAGATTGCTTCAAAGGACTTTAGGCAGTTCTCAAACAACACGTTGTGCGAGTCTAACTTAAAGCAATGACTAATGCAGGATGGTCTATGGTGGGAGGGGTTGAAAGATTTGCGGTGGCGATACCCAGCAGCAAAGATCAGCCCCCGATTGCAAATTCCTAGATATAAAGAGTCTAATCTTTTAATATGAAATGAAATTATTTTGATTGTTGATATTGTAAGTTAGGTTTTAACATAATATGCCTCCCTGACTGTGATTAATATCATTGCCTCTTGTTTTGTGCGCTTTTTTATACTTTGTATAGTTTTTTTTTTTTAATAATAATTGTTTTATAGGAATTTATTGATTTACTCTGGGAATTGAAGTTTATGCATCTTAAAGTTGCCAAGTTTGAAAAATGTTGTTCTAAACCATCTCAAACTAATGAGTCCAGGTAGTCCTCAACTGCACCTGATTTTACAGGTGTTTTTGCCATGGTTGTTAAGTGAATGATGCAGTCATTAAGCGAATTCGGCTTCCCTTATCGACTTTGCTTGTCGGAAACTTGCTGGGAAAGTGTCAAATAGCAATCACACAACCTCAGCCGGCCGCAACCATCGTAACTACATGCCCATTGCCTGAATTTTGCTACAATCATCATAAGTGTGAGGACCAGTTGTAAGGCACATTTTTTTTCAGTCAGAACAGTCACTAAACAAATGATCGTAAGTCAAGGACAACCTGTGAAAAACAACTGTCCCAGAGGGCAACTGTAACAAAGGTGGGTGCAATTTCTCTGATATGTGGGAATTTTCTGCCTCGGTTCTAGGAGTATTCATAATGGGGACAGGGTTGCACCCCAATTTGGAAGTGATAGAATGCATTGTTGTGACAGGAGGGAGTGGCTGCTCTTCCAGTTGGAACCAGACAGGCAGTTCTGCATTTTATTCTTATCAGTCCCCCACAGGGCAAAGAAAGAAAGGAAGGAAGGAAGGAAGGAAGGAAGGAAGGAAGGAAGGAAGGAAGGAAGGAAGGAAGGAAGAGGAAGGAAAGGAAAGGAAAAGAAAGGAAAGGAAAGGAAAGGAAAGGAAAGGTGGAAGGAAAGAGAAAGAAAGAAAGAAAAAGGAAAGGAAAGGAAAGAAGGAAGGAAGGAAGGAAAGAAAGAAAGGGAAGAAAGAAAGGGAAGGAAGGAAGGAAGGAAAGGAGGAAAGGAGGAGGAGGAGGAGGAGGGGAGGGAAGAGGAAAGGAATAAAGGGAAAGGAAAGATAGAAAAAGAAAAGGAAAGAAAGAAGGAAATAAAGAAGGAAAGGAGGAAGGGAGAGGAAAGAAGAAAGAAAAGAAAGAAGGAAAGAAGAAAGGAAGGAAAGGAGGAAGAGGGGAGGGGGGAGGAAAGGAATCAAGGGAATGGGAAGGAAGGAAAAGGAAGGAAGGAAGGAAAGAAAGAAAGAAAGAAAGTCTCTTGAATTCACTTTATAGTTTCATAGTGCAGCCTTTGGCTTTATTGACTGAAGATAATTAGCCAGGCAAACAGACCAGACAAGGATATGGATATAAAACAAACAGTTTGCCCAGTGAATGCACTGTTAGAATCCGGCATCCAGACCAGCTTCTGTTTCTCTACCAGCATTTGTGTTAGTTTTTTGTTCTTTTTTACATGACAGTTGTCTAAACCAGGGGTCTCCAACCTTGGCAACTTTATGACTTCTGGGAGTTGAAGTCCACAAGTCACAAAGTTGCCACGGTTGGAGACCCCTAGTCTAAACTGCAGCTCTTCCTCCTGTCTCCCAAGGCCATTCCCACATTCCATTATAGGCTTTCATGACAAGATTGAGATCATGATTTTTTTTTGACCTTTCCTTCCCCAGATGCTGCTGCCTCCCTCCCTCCTTCCCTGCTTCCTATCTTTAATACAGATAGTCCTTGACTTACAACAGTTCACTTAGTGACTGTGCAAAGTTACAGCGGCACTGAAAAAGTGACTTATGACTGTTTTTCACACTTGCGAACCATTGCAGCATCTCCATGGTCATATCATATGAATATGGATGGCAATTGATTCATATTTATGACCATTGCAGTGTCCTGTGGTCATTTGGGACCTTCTGACAAACAAAGTCAATGGGGAAGCCAGATTTACTTAACAACAGTGTTACTAACTTAACAACTGCAGTGATTCACATAACAACGGTGGCAATAAAAGTGGTAAAATGGGACAAACTTCACTTAATAACTGTTCTCACCTAGTGACAGTGCTGGTCGTAAATCAAGGATTACCAGTACTATCCTTCTCTCCTCCTCGTAATTGTTAGCGAAATACTCGTTTCTTCCCTCCGCTGTATAATCTCATTTAAAGCTGGTTTTCTCTAGTGCCAAACCTAAGAGCAAATATTATTTCAGTCCATTTACCTCTTGGCAAAAAAAAAAAAAAAAGTTGCATCACGCAGAAAGGCAGGTAACAGGAAACGGATAAACATAGTTATGATTTGAGGTTTAACAGATAAGTTTCCCTTTCTTTTGGAACAGCCAAATCATGAGTTGCACAAACAGACACACACAGATACCATCAATTATATTTATTCAGCTTTTCCTGGCATGATCACATGGGTGTGTGTTTCCAAAAGATAATCATTTTATTTGGGTATTTTCCCACGTCATTGTAGTTGTGCTTTTAAAGTTGTAGCAACGTTTCGGCAGAATCTCATCTGCCATCATCAGGCTTCTGTATTGTGTTTGTCGAACGAATACAATACAGAAGCCTGATGATGGCAGATGAGATTCTGCTGAAATGTTTCTACAACTTTAAAAGCACAGCTATAATGACGTGGGAAAATACCTGAACAAATATATATGGATGTGTGTGGATGTGGATGTGTGTGTGTTCCAGCATAACTCTTGAACACCTCAAGCAATTTGAACCAAACTTGGCACACAGATTACTTACTCTCTGGAAAGAAGTACTGTGGGGGTAAGATACCCCAAACTCCCTTCGGGGCGTGTGTTCTTAAGATATAGCCAGCTGTGCCTTCAAATGGTTTCTACCGTATTGCCTTCAAATGGCTTCTACTGTACAGCACTGTGGAGTTGCCATGGTAACGGCTCAACAGTACTCCACAAGGGGGCTCTCTCTGGTAACAGGGAACATCCAACATTACAAATTATGTTTGTCCAGGGTTGCCGAAATCAGAGCTTTTTCTGTGTAATACAGGATTAGGATAAGTAAATACCTGGGCAACACTGGGTTATTGGCTAGTTTAACATAAAATAATATGCCCCCAGGAACATAAAAAAAAACCCCTCTCCCCGATTGGTTGGATCCTGAATTTTGTAAGTCTTTGAGGATGTATTTGGTAAGTAGATTCCTTTAATGGGGCTTTTTGTAACATAACAGTGGTTGTGTGGATTGAAGCACTGGCTGGAGAATTCTGGGAATTGAAATCCACAAGTCTTAAAGTTGCCAAGTTTGGGGACCCCTGCTCTAGAGAAAGGCTAAAATTAAGGTTTTATTGTTCTACTACAGCATTTTTCAACATTTACTATGCTGGCTGGGGAATTCCAGGAGTTGAAGTCCATACACCTTCAAGTGACCACAGTTGAGAAACTCTCCAGTAAGGGATAAAAGAGAAATGACATTTCAATCCTCGGAAAACTAATGTGAAGAAAAAAAAAAAGACTAACATAATATTTGATATATGTGGTATAAAAGAAGCAGAGGGAATGCTGGCTGGGGAATTCTGGGAATTGAAGTCCCTACATCTGAGTTTGAAAACCACTGGAGCAAGAGAAAATGTGAACGGTGAGATATTAGGGCAGTTTAGAAGGAGAAAAAGATTCCAGATCCTTGGGAAGTACTTGACAGGTGGATTAAAAACACCAGGTCTAGTCTAAACATCTGGCAGATTGTGTGGTCGACAACGACAACAGCACAAGGGGGAAAAAAACAGAATCAGTTAAGATTTGCAGGGTGGAGTCAGTTTTCCTGCCACCTCCTTACCTGCCTCCGCAAATATTCATTATATGGTAGCCTAAATAGCCATTTCCTCTATTATTAAGGTACAAGCAATATATAATTATTCAGTAGAAATGATGGCTGCCAGTTGTGGGAAACAGAAGCCACTTGAATGGAGAAACGGGCACAAGGAAATTCCTTCTTCCTGCTCTTTTTCTTGTAAAGGTAACTACAGGTAGTTCTCAGCTCACAAACTTTTGTTTACCAACCAAAGTCACAACGGCACTGAAAACACTGACTTATGACCGCTCCTTGCACTTATGGCTGTCCCAGCATTCCCCCGCCCCCAATCACATAATTTGGGCACGTATTTCCTGCTTGGGCAGTGGGTTGGACTAGATAACCTACAAGGTCCTTTCCAACTCTTTTAATCTATTCATCTATTTACGACGGTTGTTAATAACACGTGATCACCTTTTGTGACCTTCCCAGCTGGCTTCTGCCAAACCGAGTCAACGTGGGGGAAGCCAAATTCGCTCAGTGATCCACTTAACAACTCCAATCCTGCTGGCTGGGGAACTCTGGGAACTGACTCAGTTCAGCTTTCAAGAAGAGATCAGACTGCCATCTGTCTGAAATGGTGTAGGGTCTCCTGCTTAGGTGTGAGGGGGGGGAATTGGACTAGATGATCTTCAAGGTCCCTTTCCAACTCTGTTAATCTGTCATCCTCCTAAAGTTTGAAAAATGCTTTAGAGATTTTTAAGTGCCAAAAGGTCTGACCAACACGGCTTTCGATCCATCCGCAGCGGGCAACTAACCAAATGATAGTGTTGGAAGGGACCTGGGAGGTCTTCTAGTCCAACCCTAACCCTGATTACCATTCCAGACAAGAGTTGGTAGTCCAATCTCTTCCTAACACTGGTCTAAAACTTCCAGCAATGCAGCAGGGCCCAGATGCAGAATGCTGGGAGTTGTAGTTCAGGCATCCTCCAGTCCAGAAACCTTTGACATAAAGACGTCAGAAATATTTGAACTTGTCTGCCAAAAAGAAAAAAAAAAACACCAGCAACTTTTGCACCCAGTTCTCTCCCTGCTCGTCATCTGCTGCTGAATTCCCCTCTTGGGATAAGCTGTCATTCAAGAAGCCACTTTTTCCTCTCAGAGCTCCCCCCCCCCCCCCAAAAGCACAGCTGGGATTTTCCTAGTCTTCTTCCTCCCTCGCCCCAAATTCAATTCAGAGCAAAACTTTTCCAGGGCAGCCAGTTCTTTCTCTTTCTCTCCCCCCCTCCCCAATAACCCCCTTCCAGAGAGCCCTATGATGTCACGGGTTTTGTTTTTCCAAAGCAGGGTTGTAAAACTTGTTTGAAAAAAAAAAAAACAACACCAGGAAGCTGAGCGGCAGCTCCTTCAGGCTGACACTGCAAGCTGAAAACTCAGCCGTTCCACTTCTGAGCAGGAAGGAGGAAGGCAGGCACCCCCAAGAGGACGGACAGCCGCCCGGGCGGCTTGCAAATTGCAAGAAACGAGGCCCCTACCAGGTGAGTGCCTATCACCTTGGGATAAGAACCCCCCCCCCATGACAAAGGGTGGTGGTGAGAGGAGCCAGGAGTTGCTGGGCATGCAGGTAAGAGGGAGGGGGAAAGAGGAAACGCAGGTGCGGAGGGTAGAGGAGAAAGACTGAAGATCAGCCCTGGAAAACAGACCCCTACCCACTCACTACCTATCACCTTGTTGATGAGGACAGCATCTGATTGGATTGGAAGGGAGCAACTGGATCCAGGAAGAGAAAGTAAGGCTTTCTCCTGGGTTGAGAGTGAATGAATGCTTGCTGCACATGATGGTCGCAGTAGCCAAAAGACTAAAAAGTACATCTCCTGGCCATCCAGATTCTGCCTATGCCCAGATGCTGCTTATAGAAGTACCGACAAACAGGCTGAAAAACAGCTTCTATCCCAGAGCAGTAATTATATGTTGAATTCTACTGTATTTAGTGCAATATTAATGCAATTTCAGGGGGTTTTCACTTCAATTGCATGGAATGTGAAGCATGTGTGTTGTTTTATTTTTATAGTTTTATTTTTATGATGTACACCGAAGATGGCACTTAATTTCGTGCTACAGGGTGCGATGACAATAAAGTGAAGTAGCTAACCTTCTGTTGTAGTTTTGTGCAGAAGGTCGGTCCAGTTCTGATGGGCAGATATCCAGCAGAGCATTCTGTGTCACTACAATTCATTTAACTTTTAGATAGTACTACCTTGCTGATATTAATAGGCACCTTCAACTCTATTGTAATTTTAGACCTCAATATAATTTTAGGGTTTATATCATCACTTAATAGGGGCTGTAATCTGGATTTCACCTATGAGAGGCGAGTTGCTTTGTATTTTAACACAGCCTTAAATTTTATTCGTTTATGATCTTTTCCTGGTCTTGGACCGCAGTAAATTGGATTGAATGGATTGAATGAACGCTCTGTTCTACTCAGAAAAAATAAAATATCTCCAGTATCTCACAGACTGGAATGGGGGGACCTGGTGTTGGATGTTTCTTGAAGGCCAGGCATGGAGAACTTGGGAAGGGTCAGAGGTAATGACTATGGATTCCTGACAAATGGAGCAGATTGTCTGGGGTTCATCCCCTGGGAACACAAGCAGACTGGAGTCTCCAAATAAGGTTACTGTCTTCCCAGAAAGTTGGATTCCTTCATGCGTAGCGTTCAAGATCCGAAGCAAGCAGTACAAAAGATGCATTTGTGTTTTTTTTTTATGGAGTTTAAAATGGGGATGGTGGAGCTGAATCAAAAGTTTTCCATCCGTAGAAGAGATGAGAGTGGTTGTGGGCCACTCTGGGAGTCTGGAAAGAGGAAATCAAAAGGGATTCATGCAGAGAAGGGTTTAAAAGAGAAACATCTCCCGTGCTTGCAAAGAAGCATGTGCAAGTTGTGACAAGGATGGCTGTCAGTCAGGGTTATTCTGAGCAACGTTGACTTTTCCCAGGAAAATTTGCATCTTCTAGAGGCTGGTAATATGATGTGAAGGCAGAAAGGTGATTGAAAAGTTTTTTTTTTTATAAAAAGATAAAGAGTTCTGGTAGGTAGGAGAAAATTGCATCATGAAAGAAGTCATGAGGAAGAATTATATATGCACAGCATTGGAAAAAATGAGAAACCGTCCATAGAAGAAGATGTAGTTTAAAAAAATAACTAGATTGTGCAGAAATGGATAGGTTGACATTGAAGATAAAAGATAAAGAAGATGCAGAATACTTTCAACCATGGGGTTTATTTTATCAATGGCTGAACAATAGAAGTAGAAATTGGAAAAATAATGTTAGATAGGCTTTATGTTTAATATTATATTATACCCCATTGTGGAAGCAAATTAACCCAGACTATTCATAAAATACTTATGTATGTTAAGGAAAATATAAAAATAAATTGTTAAAAAAGAAGTTGTGTTGGAGCCCAGCCAGTAGGAAATGTGTCCTGGTGGGTTGTACCAAGACACTACAATCATTTTTTAATATGATATGTATACAGGTTTCTCCCTTGCTCAACTGGCTTGAAAATAGCTGAGCAAAGCGGTTTATCCCAGTGGCCTGTACGGAGTGCCACAAGGATTTAAATCAGGATGTTAAGTTTCTGGAGCAGGGACAAATCTCTTGGTTAAAGGGGATTTTGACGTCAGTCTGGTAATGCTCTTGCCATGGAAAACAGACTTTCTGTCCCGTCCTTGAGACTTAGGGAAATTTATAGGCTGTTTATCCTTAAAGCAACCCACAAAAGGCAGCTAGGGTAAGCAAACAAGAGCTTGTCCAAGGTCTTTATGGAGAGAGAGAGAGAGAGAGAGATAGAGATCAGAGATGTCAATCTTTCTCTCCGCGTATACCCTGTTTCCCCCAAAATACGACCTACCCTGAAAGTAAGTCCTACCTTGATTTTTACATGTGTGCCCAATAGAAGCCCTAACCCCCAAATAAGCCCTAATTAAGATCCTGCCCATTCCAGAGTGCACGGCTAAAAATTAAGCTAGGGTGGAGAGGGGAGGATGGAGCTGCCCTACTACTAACCTTTGGACAGTTGTAGCCAGGCCTCGCACCCCCTGACACCTGCCTTGCCAACCCATTTCTTCTGCAGCCGGCAAGGCTGGCAAGGCTCAGATCAATCCGGAGCTCTGTTATTGGCTGCAGAAGAAGAAGTTCCTGAAGGCCTCTGATAGCGAAAAAGAGGTTGGAGGCGATGCGCACAAGTGAGGTTAGTGGGTGACATCTCTGGAAAATAAGACCTAGTGCCTTTTTTGTTGGCAAAAAAATAAGGCAGGGTCTTATTTTTGGGAAAACACAGTAAAACTGGAGGCTTTATTTGAGATTCTACATGGGGGGGATGACTTAAGAGTAGTCATGTTTGGTTGATAAATCAGTTAAACACAAACACACACACACAAAGTGCCTCTGATTGAATTGTGCAGCAGATTTGACACTTTAGTTTATCTTATTGATTAGCCCTTGGGCCATATCAAAGTGCAGAGTTCCAGACATAAATTATTACTTAAAATCTGATGAAAACCATTTAAAATGGAACTGGATAAAATACAATTTAAAATGAAATTGGAATAAAGATTGGACACCTTGTTTAGTGAATGAGGGAGGAACTTTGGTTTGTGCCATAGTTCATTAGAAGTTTTTATGCAGAAGGTGGAGGATTATCTCACAGGGTGGCCTTTTTGTCTGGTTCAACGCTGAGCTACGGCAACATTTTTAGACCTTGGCAATTTGAAGATGGGTGACTTCAACTCCCAGAAGCATGCTGGCTGTGGAATTCTGGGAGCTGAAGTCCACCCACCTTAAAGTGGCCAAGGTTGAAAAATAATGATTTAGACTAGAGGTCTCCAAACTTGGCAACTTTAAGACTTGTGGACTTCAACTCCCAGAATTCTCCAGCCAGCTATACTGGAGTGAAGTCTACAAGTCTTAAAGTTTTCAAGTTTGGGGACCCCAATTTAGACTGTGATATATAAAATTCTACCCCCATTAGGAGAAAACACATTCTCCTATGCAGGCAGACCTCAACTTACAATCTTTCATATAGTGATCATTCAGTTACAATGGCATTGAAAAAAGAAACTGACAACCTAGTCCAACCGTCGCTGTGTCCCAACTATCACATGATCAACATTCAGGTGCTTGGCAACCAGCAGGAATTTACGATGGTGGCAGTGTCCCATGGTCATGTGATCGCCCTTTGCGACATTTCCAGCCAACTTCTGACAAATGGTTGAAATTGGACACTGAATTTGCTTGTTAACCATGCGAGTCATTTAACAACCGCAGTAGCAATAGCATTTAGATTTATATACCGCTTCACGATGTTTTGAGGCCCTCTCTAAAGCAGTTTACAAAATCAGGCAAAGAAGAACAGGATCTAGAGCCATGATGGCGAACCTATGCCTTAGGTGGCATGTAGAGCCATTTGTGCCGGCACGCAAGCTGCAGGCAAACTTACCTCGCTGTGCATGCGCGTGCCTCACAGCTGATTTTCAGCTGGTTTGAGGCCTTTTTGGGCCTCCCAGAGGCTTGAGGAAGGCTTCTGCAGGCTTTGCAGGCCGAAAACTAGACCTGTTTTGTCGCTTCCAGTATTTCTGGAAAAACAGAAAGGGGTGGGGCTGGGGTGCAGATTGCATGCGCATGCGTGGGGGGCGTGCATTGCCTTCTGCATGCTGGCACATAAGCGCGAGCGTAAAAGCATGCACACAATTTTTGGCACAGGAGCCCAAAAAGGTTAGCAACCACTGATCTAGAGGTTTGAGATTCTTCCATTTCTGTCTCCAGATCTATAAATCACAACTGTTTATATGTGTACAGGCGTTTCTCTTCTCTTTCAACAAGAGAGTATTTGCTGTTACAAACACCGGCCTCAGAACAATTACTTTTATTTGTACATACATAGCCACACAGATTTCATGACTGAGGAATCCTTCAATGAAAGCTACATGATTAGTATCTCTAGGTTTATTTAATTAGGTAGCATTCCTGGTGAGGAAGGCATGGGTTTATTCACTCTTGATTAGATTCTTGGGTGAGGAATTATAAATTTTAAGGTGGGGCTGTGGGCTTTAATCTTCCTAAAACAAGTTAAAAGTTGTTTGAGATTTCAGAGCAATGGACCACATTCCTAGTGTGGTACAGTACACAAATGTCTTAATTGTTAAGGTGGGCCTTAATAGTTCTGCAAGGTGATTTCCTGGGCTAAATTAAGCAAATACAGAAAAAGGAACAGGTAGCCTGACTGCCAAATATTTAATTCCTGCTCCTTAGCAGTGGCTAAAACTTGAGGTGTGTGAGCCAAATGATGCTATTGTTGGTCAACTTGTAATAAAGAGTTGCATTAATCAGCTACCACAGAAATTTAGAGACCAACCACTGGCATTTTATCCCCGCTAAGGTTGGTTACCATACCTAATGGGGGTTGAAGGCACAACTGTTTTTTTTTTAAATTTTACTCTGCTGTGGGTGAATGTATATCTCTTTCTCCTGTTTATACAAATATTTAATTAAAGGACAAGTAGCTAATAGTGAAATAAAACAAACACCAATGAAAGGGAAAGGAATCTGTAAATACATGTAAAATAAGCTTCACCCAGAAGCAAAGGTTGAAGTGAAAATACAATTATAAAACAACAACAACACCGCAACACTACAGGTACGGGAGGCCTGGATTTAGAACCACAGCATTTTTATCCTTAAGTGAGAACATTAGTTAAGTGAGCCTTGCCCCAATTTTAAGACATTTCTTATCACAATTGCTAAGTGAATCACTGCAGTTTTAAAGTTAGTAACCTGGTTGTTAAGTGAATCTGACTTCCCCATTGACTTTGCTTGTCAGAACATTGCAAACGGGGATAGCATGATCTCGAGATGTTGCAACGGTCATAAATATGAACTTGTTGCCAAAGATCTGAATTTGGATCATATGGGGATGCTGCAAAAGTCATAACTGTGAACACGGTCGTAAGTCACCTTTTTCAGTGCCCTTGTTTAGTTAGTTTAGTTTAGTTTACTTGCTCCTTGTACAAAGAAATCAAACATTTCAAACACTTCAAACATCTTCAGTGTACATTATGACTATGAAAATAAACATAAGCACACATCCTTCACATTCTATACACTGAATTGAAAACTCCTGATACTGCATTAATATTGCCCTATACAGTGAAATTCAATAGAGTTACTGCCCTGGGAATGAAGCTGTTTTTCAGCCTATTTGTCCTTGTTTTTAATTATTGTCCTGTACCGTCTGCCAGATGGTAATAGTTCAAAAAAAAGGGGTGCCCAGGATGAGATGGATCTTTGAGAATGTTTTGGACTTTCTTAAGGCATCAGGAGCTATAAAGCTCTTCCAAAGAGACAAGAGGGCAACCAGTGATCTTCTGGGCAGTGACGTTAACCCTCTTGTGACTTTGAACGGTCACTATATGAACTGTTGTAAGTTGAGGACTACATGTATTATTTAGAAAGAGAAAGAAAGAAAAAGAAAAAAAGGAAGAAAGGTAGGTAGGAAAAAAGGAGAGAGAAAGAAAAAAGACAGGGAGAGCAGGAGGGTGGGAAGGAAGGAAGGAAGGAAGGAAGGAAGGAAGGAAGGAAGGAAGGAAGGAAGGCAGGCAGGCAAAAGCATTCTAATAGCCTCTTTCTTTTTTTCCTCTATCTCTCTCTTCCCTTTAACCCCTGATTGTTACTTGAATATTTCAGAGTATGCTTTGGACTTCTGTGATCATTGCTCATTTTTATTTGGTTCATTTTAATTATATTTTAAAGTCGTTTTTCTTCCAAATGTCTACTCTAAATGGCTTAGATTACATGTCTGTGGGACATGTATATAAGGGAACCGATCCCGCTTGAATTTAATTAGGCTACAGCAGTCAACTTTTCCACTGCTGTGTCCTCTTGTACTCCAATTACAGTCTCCCAGTCTTGTATTGTCAGCAGGGTTGGGGTGTGTGTGTGTGTGTGTGTGTGTGTATCTTAATGGCTTTATGCTCTCTTTGATGGCCTGATTGCTTTAAACAGGCCATAAAGAGAAAAGGAAGAAAATAAAACCCCATGGTAATAACTTTCTGGAAATATCAGGCCACCAGCTTCACCTCTCACCTCCCTTTTGTTTCTTAATCCAAAGGAACTAAGGCCTTTGGCAGGTATGCATTATTCATAGGCCACTCAGTTCTTCATGACAACACTTTTATCCGTGGGTAGAAATAAAAGTGAGTCTCAGCATATTAACTCGGTGTTTCTCAAACTTGTAAGACCTGTGGACTTCAACTCACAGAATTTTCCAGGCTTGCTCAGGACTTCAGTCAGCGTGCTGGCTGAGGAATTCTGGGAATTGAAGTCCAACTTGAACCCAAACTTGCAGAACATGGATCCATTCTGACGAACCCATCTCACAACCTGTTTAGGAAGTCAGCTCCTTCCTTGGTAAGCAGTCTTCTTAAAGAATCTGGGATCTGGACAAACCTTTTAAAATTTATTTATTTTTTAATGTATGTTTTATTTGTAATTTTCCTTTAACATATTTTGTGGACAGTATATTGACTGGGTCAGTATAGTTTTTACACAATACTAATGATAACAGTACAATTAAATATACATAATCATAGTCTTCCAACTTATAAACTTAACCTTAGATTGTCTACTATTGACCTCACCCCTTTCCTAAGAGGTCTGTAGGGGGCATGCATAAATGTACCAATGTGCCTACCGTCCCTGTCCTATTCTTTCTTTTTATTTTTCTTATATATACCCATTTCATGTATTCATAACTATGTATATACTTATACCTATTACCTTGTAAGTGATTGACAAATCAAAATAAATAAAAATAAATGCACATTGTAATTATAGTAAATTCTATTATATATATACCATTGTGTGTAATACTATTTTCCCAATTTGTATTTTCTACTTTTTTTTCTTCTAATTTTAATATGGTCACCATTTTGAAAAGTATTTCATCTCTATGCATCCTCTCCTTTCCCTTTTTAAAATTTCATCAATTATTGACTTTTTAGTAACTCTTTCATTGATTTGTCTGCAAACCTTTCTATATTTAATCAGTATATTTATTTACACCCGCCTTGTTCCATCTTGGAACTCAAGGAGCAGGCTGGGCGTTCTGAAAAGTTGGTGAAGATAAGGTTCACCCACTATGAGTAGCTTTTATTTCTAAATATCCACCTGTGCATTTACATCCCTTGTGCAAATCTTATGCAAATCTATGTCCTGTTTGCTCATTTCAGGAGGAGCTTTTCTTATGTCTCAAGTTAGAAGTAGATCTTATTTGCAAAGCAGGACATGTAATTTCTATCTTTTTCATATAGTGGCTTCTAAATCCCATTGCCCTTTCTTTCCAATTTCCCAAACCCAGACTGGATGACAAATAGATTTTTAGCTGAGGAAGAGAACAGACAAAGGAGCTTGCATGAAATAAAGTTGATAAAAGTGTTGGAAACTTAGATATTTTTGTGGATTCAAACTATGAATTCAAAAGGCAGGATGTGTGTGTGTGTGTGTGTCACATGTATAATTAATCTGGACAAATTCATGCCATACAATATACACCTGGATATTGGAATATACAATATGCAGTGTTAGGCCAGTTGGCACAATTTGCTTAGCTAATGTTTAGCTGGGTGAGCATGTTATGCATTCCGGCTAGTCCTCCTGTTCAGCATTCAGGTGCAGAGCAGTATTGCTCAGCCTTGGCAACTTTAAGATGTGTAAATTTCAACTCCCAGAATCCCCCAGGCAGTATTTTTGCAATGCACCTGACAGCAGAACAAAAAGTAACAGGTGGAAGATTAAAGAGAGATATATCCTAGAACAAAAGAGAAATTTCCTGCCATTGAGAACAATCAATCAGTAGAATGGCTTGCCTTCAGAAATCATGGATGCTCCATCATGGGAGGTTTTTAAGAAGAGTTTGGACAATCATCTGTCTGAAACGGTATAGGAATTTCCTGCTTGAGCAGAGGGCTGGTCTATAAGACCTCTGAGGTCCCTTCCATCCCTATTATTCTGTATTCTATCTTAAGGTTGCCAAGGCTGAGAAGCATTGGATTAACAGGAATTAGGTTTAGATGATCTGATCAACCCAACAAGCTTGTTGCTTGTGTGCATGGAGGTGGTATTCAGCAGGTTCTGACCAGTTCTGGAGAACCGGTAGCAGAAATGTTGAGTAGTTCGGAGATCTGGCAAATACCACCTCTGACTGGCCCCACCCCCATCTCTTCTCTGCCTCCCGAGTCCCAGCTGATCAGCTGGCTCTCCTTTGGTTGCCCTGCACAGGAGAATGGAGCTGGAAAACAGGTTAGTGGGGTGGGGAGGGAAGGAGGATTTTGCAGTATCCTTCCCCCTGGAGTGGAAAAGGAAGGGAGATTTTACAGTATCCTTCCCCTGCCATGCCCACCAAACCACACCACGCCCACCAAGCCACACCCGCTGAACCGGCAGCAAAAAAATTTGAATCCCACCACTGGTGCACGGCCACCAAGCAGTTCTCAAAAATGAGAATGCACCTCTTCTCTTCCATCTCTGTCTCTGGGGGTTCCCAATCAGATCTCGATATTGCAATATATCTGTAGTATTGGTTTTTTAATGTCGTATTAACATTATTACAGGAAAGATCAGCCTCTGTCTGAGTCACTATTGGGGTGACTGAGGTCCCTAGGAAGGTGGCTACACTCTGCTTGACAGGCATTTATGACTGTGCTACTGGCACACCAGAGAAGCATGTGTCCCAGGGAAAGAGTTAGCTGTCCCAACCATCAAGTGTTCAATCATAAATTAGTAGAAAAGGCTGGCTTTGCACAAGACATGAAGGCATAATATACGGATTCAAAACAAGCCAAGTTTCAAGTACTGTTGATTCCTTTTGGGTCTTGCACAATCTCTGTACAGTAATCCTTGACTTATAACCACAGTTGAGCCCAAAATTTCTGTTGTTAAGGGAGACAGGTGTTAAGTGAGTTTTACTCCAGTTTATGACTTTTCTTGCCACAGTTGTTAGGTGATTCACTGCAGACATTAAACTAGTCACATGGTTGTTAAATGAATCTGGCTTCCCCATTGGCGTTGCTTGTCAGAAGGTTGTAAAGGGGAATCACATGACCCCAGGACACTGTAACTGTCATAAATATGAGTCAGCTTCCAAGTGTCTGAATTTTGATCCCATGACCATGGGGATGCTGAAATGGTCATAAGTGTGAAAATGGTCATAAGTCACTTCTTTTCAGTGCCATTGTAACTTTGAATAGTCACTAAATTAACTGTTGTCAGTTGAGGAGTACCTGTATTGTTTAGAAAAAGAAAGAAAGAAAAGGAAGAAAGAAAAAGAAAGAAAGAAAGAAAGAAGGAAGGAAGGAAGGAAGGAAGGCCTGCCCACCCATTCCAGACTATATCTCCTAATTGGGCCAAGTTATGGTGTTTTGAACTCTGTTGAATCAACCATAATTGTCATAATTAACATATGACCCTGTTCCTTAAACCTTGGGTTACAAGCCATAGTAACTACCGTAGTTCATACAACCTTCTAAGCCAAAACTGAAAGTCGCCATTTTGTTCCTCCAAATCTTCATGCTAGAATTGGGGCTCACAGCAATAGGGGTTTCCCAGATAAAAATTAAAGGAGCATGAAGGCCTCCATTAAATGCCCTTATTTTGATTTTTTTTTCTGGCTCTTCACAAGATGGCTGTCTGTTTTTGCTGCTCTTCAGGCCCTTCTCAGGCTGTTTCTTGGCATCTACGACAAACACTGACCTTGTTATTATTTTTGTCCCATATGAAGGCATCTCAAGTGGAAAGAAACAAGCTAGGAGTGATAACAAGGGAGAAACACGTGCACTCTTCAAGTGAGGTTCATTGTTCCTCAGTAGATACTCAGAAGACAATTTCTGGAATGTCCTAAGCTCTCTAATCTCATGTCTGTCTGCAGATACTAAGTGGATGATAAATTAAATATACATGTTGTACACTGGCTGGTGTTATAGTTCTAAGATAGCCCCCACCCCCAAAAAGGGTATAGTCTGGGGGACCACATCAACATGAATTTGTGACCCCCAAGAACAGTTGAGTGGGGCAACTCCAACATTTGCAGCTTCGTTTGAATTTGGTAGGATAGTTCAAGGGCCACAATAAGTGTCTTCGGTCTTAGAGATGCCAGGATGGTATAGTGATGAAAAAGTTGAACTAGGAGCAATTAGACCCGGGTAGACTGCCCCTAGCTAAGATCCTGTGCAGTTCGGAGAACCCCCAAGTCCCACTCTTGGCTGGCCCCATCACCCCGCCCCGCCCTTCCCCGGTGACCCCACACAGCCCGTTTCGGATGAAGGTAAGTTCAGGGCACGGGCAGAGGCTCGGGGAGGGCGAAAAATGGACCTCCTGGAAGTTCAGGAACGCCAGAAACGGGCCTGTTTCTGGCTTCCAGAAAGCCTCCGGAGCCTGGGGAGGCCATTTCATACTCCTGGAGCCTTGAGAAAAGCCTCTGGAGCCCGGGGAGAGCAAACACTCCCCCCCCCATGGTGCAGGAGGCTGATTAGGTCACGCCTATCATGGCCTCGCCCACCCAGCAACCGGGCAGAGAACCCCTTGCTAAAAATTTTGAGGCCCACCCCTGAATTAGACTCAGGAATCTAGGTCATCCTCAGCCATGGAAACTCAAAGGCAAGACTTTGAGCCAGTCATTCCATCTCGGTCCAATAGCCAGGGTGGTGTGGTGTTGAAGGTGTTGAAGGTACTAAGAATGAGAAGATCCAAATTCTAGTCCTGCTTCACCCACTGAAACTTCTGTGGAGGACTTCAGATTCCCTCTTAGCCCAGTTTGTTCACCAGGATGCCGTTGGAAAAAAAATGGAGGAAGGACTATTATGTATGGCTTGGAAACAGGTGGGATATAAATTAGGCCAATAAAATCAGTGTTGACCCTTAAAACCCCTGATCACTCCCTTTATCTTCTCAATCTGGCTCTATCCCCACTCATTTTGGGGGAACCCCACTCCATTTGTGGAACAATGAACCTCTTCTCTAGGAAACGGAGGTCACCAACTACATTGGGGCCATGGCTTCCCCTTGGTTTTTGAATTCTACCACTACATTCCTTCAAATCTTGTACGGCACCAGATGAAAATCAAAATTCAACAAAATTCAACAGCAGAGGTCTCCAAATTTGGCAACTTTAAGACTTGTGGACTTCAACTCCCAGAATTCTCCAGCCAACTGGCTGGAGAATTCTGGGAGCTGAAGTCCACAAGTCTTAAAGTTGCCAAGTTTGGGGACCCTTGTTCAATAGGATAGCCCTGCAATCAATTCCTGCTTTTATCATAACAACAGGTTCCCTGGTTCTGCAGATTTCTGGGGCCACATTCAAGGCTCAGAGGGTCTAGGGACTGGCAAAAACTATGTGATCAAAGCTGTGCCCCTTTTTTGAATCTTTCTACCAACGGCTCTGGTCTAGGATCAGGCCACTTTGCCTTGGCAGGTAGAAAGGTGGAGTCAGCCAGGTGTGGGGAAATTGAAAAGGAAGACGAGTCGGGGCCTGTTAATGACATAAAATCAGTTCCTCTGAGAAATGTCTTTACTGATCATCTACTTCCTAGTACAGATATCCTCGACATAGAAGAGAAGAGAAGGAAAGGGAATAGAGAAAAGAGAAAAGAGAAAAGAAAAAAGAAAAAAAAATAGAAAATAGAAAATAGAATGGGACGGGACGTTGGAGGTCTTCTAGTCCAGCCCCCTGCTCAAGCAGGAGAACCTACACTATTTTGGATAAGTGGCAGAAAGAAATATCCTAACTCTAGTTTCTTCTTAGAAACCTCCAGTGATGGAGCGCCCATAATTTCTGGAGGCAAGCTGTTCCACTGGTTAATAGACTTCACTGTTAGGAAGTTTCTTCTTAATTCCAGGTTGCTTCTTTCTTTGATTAGTTTCCAACCATTGTTTCTTGTCCTGGCCTCTGGTGCTTTGGAGAATAAATTGACCCCTTCTTCTTTGTGGCAACCCCTCAAATACTGGAATATTCTTATCATGTTACCCCTTAATTCTTCTTTTCTTTAGACTAGCCAAACCCACATCCTGCAGCTGTTCTTCCTATGTTTTAGTCTCCAGGCCTTTGATCATTTTAGTTGCTCTTCTCTGGACTCTGAACATCTTTTTTTGCAGTGACTAAAATTGGTTGCAGTATCCCAGGTGTGGTCTTACTAGGGTTTTGTAAAGTGATACTAGATTTATAACCATTCATTAAGCAAGGGAAGTTACAACACTGAAAAGGTGAGTTATGATGATTTCCTGTGTTCGTGATTCTTGCGACCTATCTCCAAGGTCATGTGATCCAAATTTGGTTGCTTGCAAACCAGCATGTATTTATGACAGTTGCAACGTCCCAGGGTCAAGGGATCACAGTTCGTGGCCTTCCCAGCTGGCTTCTGACAAGCAAAGCCAACGGGGAAGCCAGATTCGCTTAACGACCGCATGATTCACTGAGCAACTGCTTAACAACTATGGCCATAAAGCTTGTAAAATCAGCTGTAATTTGCTTAACAACCATTCTCGCTTGGCAGTGAAAATTCTGGTGCCAATTGTCGTCATAAATCTAGGACGACTTGTAAGGTGTGAATCTTTTGCCCACATAGGAAGAAGCCGATATTATAGTAACATCAGGAGTAGGATTCAAAAATCCCAGCAACCGGTTCGCTGCCCAGTTGCTGGGTGGGCATGGTGGTCATGGCCTACTAGAACTTCCGGGAGGGGCATTTTTTGCCTTCCCCAGAGTCCGGAGGCTTCCCTCAGGTCTCTGGGAGGGCGAAAATGGCCTCCCCCAGGCTTTGGAGGCCCTTCGGAAGCCGGAAACAGGCCTGTTTCTGAACTTCCGGAAGGCCCGTTTTCCCCCTCCCAGAGCCTCCACGCAGACCTTGCACTTATCTGCATTGAAAATGGGCTGTGTGGAGACTCCTGGGAGGGGAGGAGCGGAGTGAGCAGGGCCAGCCAGCCAGTTCAAATACTGGTTAGGCGAACCAGATGCAAATTTTACATCCGGTTCGCTCGAACCAGTCCCAACTGGTAGAATCTCACCTCTGAGTAACATGCTACAATGCAAGGCTCTTCAAACTTGGCAAGTTTAAGACTTGTGACGTTTGACTCCCAGAATTCCTGAGCTGACATAACTGGAGGAGGAATTCTGGGAGTTGAAGTCTTAAAGCTGTCAAGTTGGAAGACCCCTGCTATAATGGGACGAGAGGGAAGCCCTGGAAATGGGCTGTATTAAAGATGGTAAAGTAGAAAATACTTTGAAATGATCCTTTGTAGTCATATTAATCACGATGAACGTACAAATGGCCAAGCTTCATCTTTTGAGCAAAATAATTATTTTAAACTGCCAAGCTTTGTATACCAGGCAGGAGGGAAAAAGTGTTATTTTTTTTTTAAATTTCCCAATGTTGCCCTTTTAGTTTTGTCCAAGACTTGTATAATTTTGGGGGAGAAGGTACCTGTTGACTGAAGATGTATAAGTGAGCCATGCGTCACATTGTGATGCAGAAACCGAATCAAACAGATTTAGGATTTAAAAGCGTGTGCAATTAAAAGCAACAGGAAATAAACCCGTCTGATTAAACCTGGGATCATTGTTTCAAAGTATATACCAATAAGAAGAAGAAATAGACAATAATTGATGGGTTTACCTAAAATTAAATTAACCTTCATTTCAATAAGCTTTCTGCAAGTAAATTTTCTAGTGGACTACGGTTCAGAATTTTATTTATTTTTATTGTGTGTTAGATACCAGCATATACTATTCTTATTTATTTAATCTGCATGTACACCACTTGGTAACTGCAATTCTCTGGGCAGCATCCAATGTATTTTTCTGCAATTGTCTCCCCAATGTGACATCCACTGTGCCGTCTGGCTTAAGCAGGTGAGGCTGATGAAATCCATATTGCCTTGAGCCGTGTGCCAATAACTACCATTGTTAGCCTGCTGAAAGTTTTGGGCAAGATGTGATTTTTTTTCTCCTCCTGAAATCAAAAGATCAAGGATCACTATTGCCCTCATGTGTAGCTGCTTGAAGTAAGATGACCGAATAATATTATAAGGGAGGGGTCCCCAACCCCTGGGCCGCAGCCCACTACCAGGCCTTGAACCTTTTGGAACTGGGCCGCAGTACCTAACTCAAAGAACTATCCTCTCCCCCCCGCTCCTCCCCCCCCGCCAGTCCACAAAGCTAAAAAGTTTGGGGAACTCTGTCGTAATGGGTGGGCAACTATGGCCCCTTTACTATCTATGGACTTCAACTCCCAGAATCCTGCTGGCTCAAGACTTCTGGGAGTTTGAAGCACCCAAGTTGTAAAAGCCGTAGGTGCTTTTTCAAAAGGCAACTGGACTTCCTTTGTTTTTCTTTGAAGATGTTCCGCTTCTCATCCAAGAAGATTCTTCTGTTCTGAAGCTTCCGTTCAGAACTGAAGAAGCTTCCTGGATGAGAAGCGAATCGTCTTCAAGGAAAAATCAAGAAAATCCATTCGCCTTTTTGAAAAAGCACCTTTGGGACAACCATGACCTGGATGACTAAGAATCTCCATAGACAAAACAGATTAACAGATTAACAAGAGTTGGAAGGGGCCTTGTAGGTTATCTAGTACAATCCCCCATCCAAGCAGGAGACCCTACACCATTTCTGACAGATGGCAGTCCAGTCTCTTCTTGAAAGCTTCCTGTGATGAAGTTCCCACAACCTCTGTTCCATTGGTCGATTGTTCTCACTGTCAGAAAATTTCTCCTTATTTCCAGGTTGAATCTCTTCTTGTTTAGTTATTCCTTGTTTGACCTTCAGGTGCTTTGGAGAATAAGCTGACCCCCTCCTCTCTGTGGCAGCCCCTCAAATATTGGAAGACTGCTATCATGTCTCTCCTGGTCCTTCTCTTCACTAGACTAGCCAGGCCCAGTTCCTGCAACCGTTCGTTGTATGTTTTAGCCTCCAGTCCCCTAATCATCCTGGTTGCTCTTCTCTGCACTTTTTCTAGAGTCTCAACATCTCCAGTCATAAAGACAGGAAGAAGTATAACTGGCTTTGGTATGATGAAAGGATTATGTTTGGGACCTACAATATCTCCTAGGAGATATTGTCCCATCAGGAGGAAATAAAAGTGATTGTTCAAAGCCAGAGGAGCAATTTTAGCAGATACCTCACGGTTTTAAGAGAGGTCTTCTCTTCTCTTTGTAGTTGCCGGCTCCAGCTTGCATCCTACAGCTGGAAGGATTAGCTTGGAATTTGTATTAATCTAATTAATGGTTCTGTTTTTTTCCCCTTTATGAGATGTTTTTGTGTTCAGAGGGCGTTTCTTGCTAAGGAGACCAGACTTCTGAGAATGTCAAAACCAGTTTCTTGCCTGTTTATTTATGTAAGAGTTTTTTTTAAAAAAAGTGTTGGCGGAGCAGGAGTGTGACAGATTAACACAATATCAGCATGCTGATTTTAACATATAAACCCCCTGAAGGTTTGGGGCCAATTTGATAAAAGCTAGTTTTCAACAGATCAAACCTTCTTTCCATTCACATGAAGTCTTTCAATCGTTTCCATTTTTTTTTTCCACATGTTCGTTTTTCTGTTTTGCGAATTGGAATATTTCAACTCCACCTTAGGGACCGCGGCAGAAATAGCTGCAGGACAGATAACAATCTAATGATATAAAAATATCTTTTTAAAAAAGAAAAGTAACACAAAAAGCAAGAGGAATAAAAGAATAACATACGTGATTCAACTTGTAGGACATATAAACACGTACACGTACCTACACACAGTTTTGTAGGCTGCCTAGAATGTTGCAATTAGCACAATGTTGGCATAGCTGATCAGGAATACTATTTAGGTGGGAACATTCACAAGTAGACCTTGATTTACAATACTTCATTTAGTGACCGTTCAAAGTTACAAGGGCACTGAAAAAGTGACTTATGACCATTTTTCACACTTACGACCATTGCAGCATCCCCATGGTCAACGTGATCAAAATTTGGACACTTGACTCCTATTTATGATGGTAGCCATGTCCCAGGGTCATTTGCAACCTTCTAATGTGCAGAGTCCATGGGGAAGCCAGAGTCATTTAACAACAATGTTCTGAGTAAGGCTTCCTGAGATCATAATTAAACATAAGCTTAATAAAACAACTCTTGTTTTATTTCAACACTGGGAATTATGTGTATTCCCAGCCTGTAATGAGTCCCAAACAATTCCCTCAGATAAGCACCCACCTTTATCTCCTTTAAATTGCTGCCAACAATTAAAGTGCCAAATTAACTGTAAATAACCAACCGAATTACAAAGTTCACACAGAGCTTCAAGGTTTAATCCGAACAGATGGAGGACTTCGCTTCCTACAAAGGTTTCTCTACCTTTGCCTGTCCTTTATACCTTAGGGGAGAGGTAATCACCTCCAAGATTATTCCCAAGTCGCCCCTTTTGTCTCAGCTGCTCTTACCTTCTGGCAGCTCTGCACACGTCTGCACTGGGAACAGGCTCCCCTTATTCCTCTGCCTCGCTGCTGCCAGACTCTGGAGGCTCTGGAGTCAGCACCCCACTCCCAGATGGTCCTGGCTCCCTCTCTGCATCGGACGCAGGACCCTCGTCTGAGTCGTCCCCAGACTCCCTGCCTGGTCCCCGTTGTTCCCCACTGTCTAATTCCATTGCTGTCTGCACAGGCTGCCGGTGAACCACAACAAATGGTGTTACTAACTTAACAACTGCTGTAACTCACTTAACAACTGTAGCAAGAAAGGCCGTAAAATGGGACAAAACTTACTTAAGTACTATCTTGCTTAGTAATGGAAATCTTGGGCTCAATTGTGGTCGTAAGACAGGGTCTTATCTGCATTATTGGCTAGAAGCTGATTTGTGGAAAAGATTGGACTAGACCAGGGGTCTCCAACCTTGGCAACTTTAAGACTAGTGGACTTCAACTCCCAGAATTGCTGGCTGAGGAATTCTGGGAATTGAAGTCCACAAGTCTTAAAGTTGCCACGGTTGGAGACCTCTGGACTAGACCATAGTGGGAAATCTATTATATTCCAGATACTGCTGAAGTACAATTTCCATGAACCCAGCTGGCCTGGCCCACAATATGGGAATTCTAGTCAACCAACATACCAGCTGCTTGTTCTTAGCCTGAAGGCAATTTCTTTTGCAAGAAGGCTTGTCACAGAGACGCCATAATTAAATAAGAAATGGCTAGAATTAAAAGTATTCCAGCAACACCATCTTTTTCTACCCGTGATCATAATATCTACAGTATACAGACAGTCCTCAACTTACAAACATTTAGTGAATGTTTGAGGTTATAATGGCACCGAAAAATGTGGCTTTTGACTGTTTTTCACATTGATGACCATTTTAGCATTCCCACAGTCACAGGACCAAAATTCAGATGCTTGCCAACCACCTCGTATTTATGACGGTTGCAGTGTCCTGGGGGGGGGGGTCTCTTGTGATGACTTTTTGGAACCTTCTGACCAGAAAAGTCAATGGGAAACCCAGATTCACTTAACAACCAAATTACTAACTTAACAAATGTAACAATTCACTTAACGATTTGTGGCAAAAGGTCGTAAAACAGGGCAAAATTCACTTAATTGTCGCTTAGTACAAGAGATTTTGGGCTCAGTTGTGATCGTAAGTCAAGGACTACCTATCCTGTTTCCCTGAAAATACGACCTACCCTGAAAGTAAGTCCTAGCTTGATTTTTACATGTGCGCTCAATATAAGCCCTACCCCCAAAATAAGCCCTAATCAAGATCCCGCCCACTTGAGTGCACAGGTAAAAATTAAGCTAGGGTGGGTATAGGGTATGGAACTGCCCTACGACTTGCCGGGCCTCGCACACCCCGACACCTGCTTTGCTGGCCCATTTCTTCTGCAGCCGGCAAGGCTGGCAAGGCTTTCCTGAAGGCCTCTGTAGCTGATAACAAAGCTCTGGATCGATCCAGAGCTGTTATCAGTTGCAGAAGAAGTTCCTGAAGGCCTCTGACAGCGAAAAGGAGGTTGGAGGCGACGCACGCAAGTGAGGTTAGTCAGCAGATGACATCCCCCAAAAATAAGACCCGGTGCCTTTTTTTGGTGGCAAAAAAAAATATAAGACAGGAACTTATTTTCGAGGAAACACAATATATAGTATGGTGTAGCCTTTGTCATTTTTCTTTTTTTTAACTGCCATTTGGTAAAAATCTTCTTGTATTTATGAGAGAACTGCCTCTATGCTTCATAACTGCAGGGCCCAGAGACCATGTGCTGTTGAACAATCAACCCCAAAGCTATGGGACTGTTCAACCAAGCAGAGCTGTGTCCTTATCCGGCAGCCTTGGAAAAGGGACAACTTCTGGATGAGCAGAAATGCAGCCGGTCACCGGATTGCGAGGGTTTCCCGGCTCCGAGCAATGCCGAAGGGGACTCCGTTTTTTCGGAAAATGACTCTCCAACAGGAAGCCATTCCAGTGGCTGTGCGGAAGATGACGAGACCAGTAGCACAGAGAGCGCCCAAAATGGGGTGAGTATTAGCACCCTAGTGCTAAGAAGCGTTACACGTTGGTGGTCCAGAATTATTCTTTTTCTTAACGCCCAACTTATAACATTTCTAAAATTTTAACTTCTGCCTTCAAAATGATGTTACAGAGCATTGCATACCAGCACAACTAGACACAAGGACAGTTTTTTCCCAAATGCCATCATTAAACAACTAATTCCCACAACACTGTCAAACTATTTACTAAGACTGTATTACTATTCTTCTTCTCATCCTTCCTATTACCTATTTCCTTTTCTACTTGTGGCTATAACCTTGTTGCTTGTATCTTTGCAATTTATATTATTTCATTTAGTTTCCTAGTATGATTTGATTGCTTATTTATATCCCATGACTATCATTAAGTGTTGTATCTTATGATTCTTGATGAATGTATTTTTTATGTACACTGAGAGCATGTGCACCGAAGACAAATTCCTTATCTGTCCAATCACGCTTGGCCTATAAAGAATTCTACAAAATGTATAATACTCCTCTTCTTGTTGTGGTTTAAATAATGAATAAAAACACCCTGTGGGATCCTTGGTGGTCTTTGAGCTTGGTAGATTTCTTGCAGATGTTGCAGACCCAACTCAGTAACATCAGTACTAGAAGGGAATGGAGTTTGCTTTCAAGCAAATCCAGACCAATGGCTGCACCAAGAAGCTGGCAAGAACAAATCCCACTCCCTTTTAGCATTGATGATATTACCTAGTTGGGTAATGAAATGTTTGCAGAAAAGCCGCCAAGCTTTGAGAGCACCAAGGACCCCACAGTTCAACCCTGAGCTACAGATTTTCTCTTTTATCAAAAACATATCCTTTCTGGTTTAAGATTGCCTTGGGACTCACAATTGTGATGCACTTTTAATTGAGTTTGCAATCTTTGTGCTCTTTCGAAGACATGTAGTAAGATTATAGTATCAGCTTTCTTCATGAAAACCAGGCCCACTATGCAACACAAGCTTTCTTTCTGGTGGTAGGTGTAACCCCTGATTTTTTTTTTAAAAATGTATTTTTACTGAATACTTTAGGAAAAAAAATACAAGCGGAGAAGGAAGAAGAGGAACAACACAAAAAGACGATAGAAGATTTAAATACGAATGAAAAAAATATCAAGATTTATGAACATTGGAATTAATAGGTTTTCAGTAAATCGTTCATTAATTGTAAATAACTCTATTACAGGTGGTCCTTGACTTACAATCATTCATTTAGTGACTATTTGAAATTGCTGTGCACCAAAAGGAGTGACTCACTACCACTCCTTGCATTTCACAGTGTTGCAGTGTCATCACATGATCAAAATTTGGACACGTGGAAAGCCCCATGTATTTACAATGGTTGCAGTGTTGCAGATCATGTGACCATTATTTGCAACTTTCCCAGCTGGCTTCCAATAAGAAAAGTCCATGGGGGAAGCTGGATTCATTTAATGACCATGTAATTCACTTAACCACTGCAGTGATTTGCTTAACAACCATGCCAAAAAGGTCATAAAATTGGGCACAGTTCCCTTTACAACACCCTTGCTGGTCCCCATTGTGGTTGTAAGTGGAGGATTACCTGTATATCTTTTTAAAACACTGACCATCGTTGTTCATCCCTGAACAGAATATAGGTCAGTAACCCTGCTGAGGTGCGGTGGCTCAGTGGCTAAGACGCTGAACTTGTGGATCAGAAAGGTTGGCAGTTTAGCAGTTCGAATCCCTAGCACCGCATAATGGAGTGAGGTCCCGTTCCTTGTCCCTGCTTCTGCCAACCTAGCAGTTCGAAAGCACGTAAAAAAAATGCAAGTAGAAGAATAGGGATCACTGTGGCAGGAAGGGAAGAGCGTTCTGTGCGCCTTTGGCGTTCAGTCATGCCGGCCACATGACCACGGAGACATCTTCGGATAGCACTGGCTCTTCGGCTTTGCAACGGAGATGAGCATCATCCCCTAGAGCCGGAAACGACAAGCAAGGATAAACCTTTATCTTTACCTTTACCTCTACATTATCGCATGGAAATGTAAACTACCGTAAGCTGTATCCCTGCCGCTAAAAGTCTTTTCTAATTCAGGAGGCCCCGTATCATTGCAGTATTAAGCCTTGCAACTAACTTATGACTCTGCCCTCCCTCTCTTCCCAGCATGAGGGTCTTTGTAGTGGAAGTGATCCTAAAGCCGACCAACGTGCTGCTCTGAGCAAAATCTCAGCTCTTGAAAACCGGCTCAAGGAGCTGCATCATCGGAAGAACGAGCTGAATATAGAGGTACACCTGAGCTTATTCAGTCCCCTCCCTGCATCATGAGGTTGTGGATTGGACAACAATCAGCACCTGTCAAACCAGTGTTGAACGGCCCACACCCAAGCAATTGAGGAAGAGCAGAGGCACCTTAGAAGGAGGACAGAGAGAAGGACTTGTTCGCTCCCTTGGACAGGAAATCTCCATCACCTAACGCCGAAGGTGCTCACTTCACTGGAGGGAGCCATTTTCTAGGCCAGAAGTGTGGACATTTGCATGCTCGGCTTGTTCCCAGCTCCCGTTTTGCTTTGTGTCTCTGCACCTCCCCATGGCTGTGTTGACATTGCATCAGTCAGCACACATCGGGGCACGTCAGGATGGTTTGGCAACATTCCCCTGACCTGTCTCCTCCTCTTCTTGGCAGATGGACCTGGAAGGTGCCTTGTTAGAAGGGGAACTGCAGGAGGAGAGGCAGGAGCTACGTCGGGAGGAGGAACGGCTGGTAGAACTGAAAGAACGTCTCGTTGAGACAGAGCTCAGGTGCTGTGAAGAACGCGAGAAGGTGAGCAGCTGTTCTTTGGAAGTTTTCTTCCTTCGGTTCTTCCTTCCAAAATTCTCTAGTTTGCATGCAGCTTCAGTTCTGGACTGGATCAGGACATCTGAAATAGACCGTAGCTTGTCCTCTTCCAATTCTTTAAGCAGAGGCCAGTTGAGTTGGTGGTTGGATCTTGCTTCCGCTCAAGTTGCAGGGCATTATGATTGCCTCAAAGAGGAGGCAAAATGCCCACAGCTCAATCCTCTAGCACCATCCCTGAGCGTGGCCTGTTGAAAACAGCCGCTTCCCCTTTCTTCAACTTACACTTGCTGGTATTGAGTCCTTTGTGTTGGATTTCAGTAGTATGTCCCTCCTAGCTCTCCAGCTACCAGTGGATGAAATACAAGAAGTCGTCTCACAATTCCTATCCCGCCTTCCCTCTGAGGCTCAAGACGTGTAAATTAAAAACAAAGAGACTGGTGGTTGGAAAATTAGCAAAGTTATTTTTACTACATTCCCATGCTGTCTGGGGAGAATGGGCCTCCACTCTTCGGGAGGACTTCAAACTGCTGGAAGCGAAAGAGTTTGTTTTGTGATTTCTGTACCTCTTTCAAAGGTCATTGTCCAGCTGGACTGAACGTTAACCTTTTATGCTCTAACATCCCTGTTGATCTCTTCCCCAGGCCTGCTTGTTTTTCTTCCCTTCTTCAATTCTACCCTTTGGCTTCCTTAATTTCCTCTTATCAGAAAGTCTGCTGATATTATATCTCTGTCCTCATAACTTCTTGGACAAAGGGCTACTCAAAGTTTGCTGGAAAATGTCCAGTTTTGAACTATTGTTCATCTGGAAAGATAGGAGGATGCTTGCATGGGCAGGAAGTGAAGTAGAAGACCTTCAAGATCCTTTCAAACCTTACAATTTTGTAATTTAATGATCTCGTAAAAATCACTGTCTTGGTTGCATGCCATGCTAGTGTGTTTTTCATCACAGCTCAATCGCAACAGGAGTCATATATAGATATATATATGCCAAGGATTATATAGCAGGAGAGTCAAACTTGATTTCACTGAGGGCCGCATCAGGGTTGTGTTTGACCATGGGGGATGGGGGGTCAGGAGTGGGTGTAGCCAGCTTGACATCACTCGTGTTGGGGGCACCTGTGCTAGCCCGAGCACTCTGCCAGTGAAAATGGGCTCTCGGGCTCTGTTTTCGGCTGGGACGGCTTCCTGCAACCTCCGCCAGCGAAAACGGAGCTTGGGGTGGTGGTGGTGTGTGTCCCTCGTGAGCTCTCTTTTTGGCTGGGACAGCCTCCTGCAACTCTCTGCCAGCGAAAATGGAGCTCAGCATGTGGCCCTTGCAAGCTCCATTTTCACTGGCAGAGGCACTGGGGCCGGGTTCTTTGCTGTTTCCAGGGTGGCCCCTGTGAGCCAGATCTTAGCGCCAGATCCAGCCTGTGGGCCTAGAGTTTGACAGCCCTGGTATATAGCCTTATATAGCCCCAATGCTTTATGCTTTACATTTACAATAGTGGTTTGTGGGACTGGGGGGGGGGTCAGGACGGAGGGGATGATTCTGTGTGAGTGGCAGGCACTCACCCCCGCCGTTCTCACAAATGGAGCTCACCACTCACACAAGTGGAGCTGTGCACACCTGCTTCCCTACCGCTTGTGCGTTCTGCTTTTGATTGGACTGCAGCCCGGTGCTGGGCCACGACCCAGGATGGGGACCCTTGCTCTACAACACTCTCTGGATGATTTACAACAGGGGTGTCAAACTGGATTTCTTCAAGGGCTGGTTCAGCATTGTAGTTCTCCTCGGAGGGGGGGGAAGAGACGGGATGGACGCCTCCTGCAGCACTTTGCCAGCCAAATTCGGGGGGGGGCTGCATGCCCCATTTTGGACAGCAGAGTGCTGCAGGAGGCTGCCCAGGTTAAAAATGGGCCACGGGGGGGGGGGGGGCTGTTTTGGCTGCCAGAGGCACTGCAGGCCGGTTCTTTGCTATTTCCAGCCCCCCCCCCCCCCCCCCCCAGGACAGATTTCAGCACCCCATATGCTGGATCCAGCCTGTGAGCCTTGAGTTTGACAGCCCTGATTTACAATGCAGGCATTATTTACATATTGCCCCTAACAATCTGGGTCCTCATTTTACTGACCTTAGAAGGATGGAAGGATGAGTCAACCTTGAACCCCATCAGCATCAAACACCAGGCTGTGGGCAGAGTTTGCCTGCAATGCTCCATTCTAACTATTGCACCACCAGGGCTCCGAAAGTGGTGAATCCCACCAGACAGACCAGACCAGAATTCAATTCCTTAGGAAGGCTAAGGTTACGTTTATTGAGAGTGGCTATAATAACGACCATGCAAGACTGATTGTGCTCTACTTCTTCCTCTAATAGTCATAGGAATTAGGGAGGTGCCCATTGGAGCCTCTTCCGCATATTTCTGTTTGTTTTTAATTTAATGTATGTCTTTCCCTTTGTTGCTTTGGTACATCTGCCAAGGCCATCTTTGTTACGCTCTGCAATAGTGTCTATCACAGTCTAAGCTTTTTAAAGAGGAAATATAAAGCACAATTGAGGATTCTGGCTTCTTAAAATCTCCCAACTCACCCATCCAGTTATTCATCCATCTCCCCTGTTTACGCTTCCTTTCTGTCATTTTGCATGGTATAAATATGCAAACTAGCTTGGTGAAGTAGAGAGGTGAATAAAATGAGAGGGCATGAATGCCGTCAAGTTAGTTAGAGATTTTAATGTCTTTCTCCAGCAAGAACAAGTGTGATGCTATGTGCACCTGGAGAAGGAGTGGGAGGAGCGGTGGTGGGGAGAGAAATGTCAGCAATAGCACTGCGGCTTCGCAGGGGAAGCCAGCACATTTTACCGACCAGAGAGAGTTCAACGACAAGAGACTGTACAGTCCTGAAATTTATGGGGGTGGGAAGAAAAGAATCAAGGTAGCACACCATAGAATCTCCCAGGGTATATCTATTAGGTTAGAGGGTTATAACTTTAGTCCGGCAAGAATCTGTCTATTAGGTGTAAGCAGATAAGGAGCTGCACTTGAACTGCCCTCATTGTGTGGTCTTTGGGCTTAGGCCTGACAATGCCAGACTACACCAAGAGTCTATCAGGTCCAGTGCCACCTAGTGACCAAACCATGGAATGATACTATCCATACAAGGAAGAAACCTTATGGATCAATTCTATTCTGCCGCTTTCTTCTACTACATGTTTATCAGTTGCTAGTGTTATTTTCCATAGCATCCCTGATCTCATGAGTCATGGAAAACTATGCGTTTGCCCTATGGTCACCTCCACAGGGGGAAGAAAGAAAAGGGAAGAGAAGAGAAAGAAAGAGAGAAAAGGGAGGGAGGATGGAGGGAAGGAAGGAAGGAAGAAGAGAGAGAGAGAGAAAGGGAGGGAGGGAAAGAAAGAAAGAAGGAAGGAAGGAATAGATTAGAGGATATAAAAAACACTTGCCTGCCCTCCTGAAAATCTATGCTTATTATCCTTCTGGGTCCTGTTCCAAGTGGGGAAAAAGACACCGGAAACATGGAGGCTGTGTGGAAAGATGGTTTAATGGTGGATAGGATGACCTGGCTTGGAGCTCCAAAGAAGGAAGGGCTGAGATGCTGAAAGTGCCTGGGTTTTATACCCTCTGTTGGGATTTGAATTTGAGCTTGTCTTCTGATTGGTTGTCAGACTTCCATGGGGCCATGCAGGGGCAACTCTATAGGCTGTCCTGAGTCCCAGGCTTGGTTGAGCCTTGCTGGATGATGATGTAATAAAAAGGGCTTTGGGAAATTATTCTGCCTTTTTTTAATATTTCCTAGAATTTTCTAGGAGAGGGGTGGGTTTTAACTTCCAACACACTGTTTTCAGTGCCGTTGATCAGTCGCTAAACAAATTGTTGTAAGTCAAGGACTACCTGCCATTCATGAAGTTTGATGCTTGTTTCTGACCTTTTTGCTGGTTTCTGACCAAAATGTCCATTCTGTTAGAGTTTGTTGCAGAGATTCAAATCCAGAAAGTACACACAGATGAATGATTCAGCAGGATTCATTCACTTCTTTATATACATATAACACATAAGTAAATGTACTATACTTTTATTTTATTTTTTTTAATTTTTAATTTATTTATTAGATTTGTCAATCGCTTACAAGATAATAGGTATAAGTATAAACATGAGTAAAAATACAGGAAATAGGTACAAATAAATGGGAACAGTGGGACAGAGACAGTAGGAACGATGGTGCATTTAGGCATGCCCCCTCTTAGGAATGGGATGAGGTCAATAGTGGATAGTTTACATTGTTTTACATTGATGATTTTACATGGAGTTTGTATCTGTTGTGCGCTCTTGTATTGTTGCGGTTGAAGCTGAAGTAGTCATTGAGGGTAGGACATTGTAGCAGATAATTTTGTGTGCTATGTTTAAGTCTAACTGTAGGTGGCATAGTTCAAGGTTGTCCAAGCCCAAAATTTCAAGCCAATACCAATGTAGGTTCTTCCAATGTGGTAGCGAGTTACAGGCAAAAACATAAACAGATAAGAGAACAGCAGAGAACAGTTTCCGTTTCAACTCAGCAGTGGCAGACAAGACTCAGAGCTTAATACAGAGCCACGCCCAGGCTCCTTCTAGTTTCAGTTTCCAAACAGCCCTCATTGGCTGACTTAGTGGCTATGCCAATTCATTGGCTGACCTTGTTACCATGCCTCTTCCAGTTCATGAGTATTCTGACACATTCAAATACATGAGTTTGCTTAAATGTCTACAGTGTTTGCTTAATGACTGCC
Source organism: Hydrophis major (assembly GCA_033807585.1). Lineage (NCBI taxonomy): Eukaryota > Metazoa > Chordata > Lepidosauria > Squamata > Elapidae > Hydrophis > Hydrophis major. Next base: position 6,140,876 of record CM066336.1, read on the forward strand.
ATGAGAAAGGGCAGAAATCGACTTACGGCCGTTTTGTCTTACAACACAGTTTCCAATTATGGTCATTAGTCCAGGATTCCCCACACTCCGTGAACCTCGAAATCCATGCCTCCTATTCCAGTTTGCTCATTTACCTGCTGGAATTCCTGATTGCCCATAGCAAGTAAGGGAGTTGTTCCATGCAACTCCGAGGTTACCCCATCGGTGAGAAGAAGGCCTCCCAGGAAGTCTTATCAGTGCCCTGATCATCTCTAGATGAGGAAGATGTATCTATCCCTACCAGCAGGAGCGGCTGGATATATTTACATCGCCCATGGACAGATAGTGACGCTGCCCCGCCCTGCTTCTCTTTTTGGCAGGAGAAGGCACGTCTACAACGAGAACGTCAGAGGGTAGAGGAACTCCAGAGGCAGCATGCTGAGTCTCAGAGCCACCTAAACAACCAGCCGGAATTGATGCGTGAACGAATGCAAAAACAACTACAGGAGGTAAGTGCGTGTCAGTTCAATTCAGTCTTTGGCAGGAGATAGTCCATGTCCACTAAATCACATGTTTTATTTTATTTGGTTTGTCAATTGCTTACAAGATAATATGTATAAGTAAAAGCATAGTTATGAATACATGGATACATATAAGAAAAATAAAAGAAACAATAGGACAGGGACAGTAGGCACATTGGTGCGCTTATGCATACCCCCTGCTGACTTCTTAGGAAAGGAGTGAGGTCAATAGTAGAAAGTCTAAGGTTAAAGTTTTTGGGGTTTGGGGTTTGGGGAAGAAACCACAGAGTCAGGTAGAGTATCCCAGACATTGACCACTCTGTTGCTGAAGTCGTATTTCCTGCAATCAAGTTTGGTGCGATTAACCTTGAGTTTGTATCTATTGTTTGCTCTTGTATTGTTATGGTTGAAGCTGAAGTATTCATTTGCAGGTAGGACATTGCAATGTATGATTTTATATACTATACTTAGATCGGACCGAAGGCGGCGTAGTTCTAGGTTGTCTAGGTCTAGAATTTCAAGTCTGGTGGCATAAGATATTCTGCAATGAAGAAAGGAGTGGAGAACTCTTCTCATTAAATATTTCTGGACTTTCTCAACTGTGTTAATATCAGATACGTAATGTGGGTTCCAGAGTGATGAGCGGTATTCCAATATTGGTCTAGAAAATGTTTTGTATGCCCAAGTTAGTAATGTGATATTACCAGAGAAAAAGCTATGTAAGATTAAGTTAACAACTCTTAATGCCTTTTTGGCTATGAAGTTACAGTGGGCTCTAGCACTTAGATCATTAGAGATGAGTATTCCAAAATCCTTGACAGAGTTTGGATCATCAACAAGGTCTTGACTATTCAGCCTGTATTTTATTTTCTGATTTTTTTTGCCAATGAGTAAGACAGAACATGGGAATGCTTTCCTTGATTCAGAAGGTGGTTGGCGCTTGCCTTCTTCTGAGCTGTTGCTTTGACTTCCTAGTCTGGTCTCTGATCTTGGAATTTCGCGGTGAGTTCAAACAGGCCTGACCTGACTTAGCTTGTTGAGATCCGTCGAAAAGGACAAAAATGATCCCACCTAGATTGAGCGATGTGCTCGGTTTTGGAATATATAGAGAGGTCTGATTGTTGGTGGAAGGACTTCAGATGTGGTTAGGGTCTCCATCATCGGAGTGGAGATGGCACTGCCTGCTTGGATTTTTCAGAGTTTTGAATCAGATGCACGTATTGGAAGATGCTCTTTGAAAAGATGAAATCCAGGGATGGTAACTGCTCTTCTACTTATGAGTATAACCTTGTTGCTTGTATCTTTATGATTATATTGTTTTATTTAGTTTTCTAGCATGATTTTGATTGCTTATTTAGTATCCTATGACTATCACTAAGTCTTGAATCTGATGATTCTGGATGAATGTATTTTTTATGAGAGCTTATGCACTGAAGACAAATTCCTTGTGTGCCCAATCACACTTGGCCAATAAAGAATTCTATTCTATGAATTGTTTCCTAGACATCTGAGATGCTAGAAGGAGCCTTGAGATGTTATGAAGACCTGGAGTTCCAGCAACTAGAGCGCGAAAGCCACCTAGAAGAGGAGAAAGAAGCTGTTTGTCGTGCTCTGACTGAAGAGATCACCCAGTTGCAGAGTAGCATTAACCAAAGGAAGGTGAGAAGTGGTCAGCTTAATCCCCAGTGATCCAGTTCTAGTCTCAATTTTCTCCCCTCGGTTTCCAGTCCACGATTGTCCCATAAAATCCTCCTCCATCTGGTTGGACCCAGTGGTGGGATTCAAATTTTTTTACTAACGGTTCTGTGGGCATGGCTTGGTGGGTGTGGCTTGGTGGGCGTGGCAGGGGAAGGATACTGCAAAATCCCCATTCCCTCCCCACCCCACTAACCTGCTTTCCAGCTCCGTTCTCCTGTGCAGGGCAACCAAAGAAGACCCAGCCAATCAGCTGGGACTCAAAGGGAGGCGGAGAATAGATGGGGGCGGGCCAGTCAGAGGTCGCATTAGCCAGTTCTCCAAACTACTCAAAATTTCCTCTACCGGTTCTCCAGAACCGTTCAGAACCTGCTGAATACCACCTCTGGTTGGACCTCAGTACAGAAGTGGAATTCAGCAGATTCTGACCAGTTCTGGGGAACCGGTAGTGGAAACAATTGAGTAGCAAATACCGCCTCTGCCTGGAAATTTTACAGTATCCTTCCCCTGCCCCGCCCACCAAGCCACACTCACAGAACTGGTAGTAAAAATGGTTGAATCCCACCACTGTCTCAGTACCAATGATGCTGAGCCAGCACCGTCAGAGGAAACGCTGTTTAGTATTTATGGAAATTGGTTGAATACATTTGGAGGGAACCGAGTAGATAAGGCCAAAATGATCGGAAGGACAGAAATATAGATGTTGTTGGATCCAATCTGGGTCGTTACTAACATCAACGACTTAATAGCCAGCCTTCAACACTCCAATCAGCATCTAAAAAGCCACACACAATGGGCACAATACCACACATAGAACAGCCCAAACCAGAGAGAAGTTCCCTGAAGATGGACTCCATGAAGAGTCTGAAAGAGAGAAGTTCTAGCTAGGGTGAAGTTCCCTCCAGCATGAGCCCAAAAGCTCAGAAGACAAAACCTTTGGTCCTGGTGACCAACCCAGATTGGATCCTGAAACATTATCCTGGGACATGTATATTCAGCTTCATTTGTGATAGACGTTATTGATAAACGAACATCCCAGATTGTGCACCAAAACAATAGCAAATAATTCCGGAAATGTTTTATTTTAACTTCAAACTTATGTCTGGTTGAACGGTAACTTGGTCATTAGAGAAACCTGGCTCTAAACTAAGCAACAAGATAATTAGTGGGCTCAAGTCTTAAATTCTTGCCAGTTTGCTTTGAAAGAGATTCTGGAATTTTGTAGTATTCAAAAAGAAAGACAATTGAAAACAATGGATTTTCTTTTATCTTATAAGAATCTTAAGCTGTTGGCGAAATTGCTTTTGCCTTGAGATCCTTTGGTTTTTGTAGTGTACTGTACTGTGTTTTTTTAGACAATACACACTTAACCACAAAGACCCTGTAAAAAGTAGACGAATTACCTGCAAAACATTTTGCAATGGGTTGGTGGTTCCACAGTTGTATTTCTTTTCTTCTTCTTTCTTTTTTAACAGCACCTGTCACTTTTGAACAGGCGCTGTCTGCAGGGAGAATTACTATCTCTCTGGAAATCCTAGATTTTTTAATTCACCAAGTTTCTCTCCACCCATGCAGAAGAGAGTCCAGAAGTTGGAAGGCCAAGCCCTTTTAACACAAGAACAAATGATGGGTGTGTGCCAGAGATTTGCACAAGAAGAGGGAGAGGCTGTCAGCCATCTCAATGCGGTACGGAATCCCTTTTCCTCTGCCAAGAAGCTTTGACTATCCTGGTTTCCACGCTCGGTTTTTTTTCCGTTGTTTTTTGCCTAACCCACTTTCCCACGCTTTCAACATTTGCCAGTTCTTGAATCCCTCAACCAAGTACCTTCTTCTCCTTCTAATCTGTGGGGCGATTTCCCTGGGTTCCTGGATGTGGTTTGTTTGGGGAGAAATTTCCCTCTTGAGCTGTGGATTAGATTTGTACGCTTTGTAGGCTTCTTGGAAGATCAAATTATAATTCGAGATCAGACAGCACTAGTGACTTTAGAAACTGCCAGCTCAGCTTTCCTGGCTTTGAGTAGGACAAATGTTTTAGAAGAACGTTTTGATTCTTCCAAATGTTGGCTGGTCTAGTCATGGATCTTAGAGCTGAAGGAATGGACCACTCTTGGTTTTTCCCCAACTGAACATCTGAAATACAGATAGTCCTTGACTTACAGCCATTCATGTAGCCACTGTTCAAAGTCACAGTAGCACTGGGGAAACACAACTACAACTATAAGTAGTCCTTGATTTACAACAATGGTGGGATTAAAAAAAAAATACTACTGGTTCTGTGGGCATGGCTTGGTAGGGGTGACTGAGGAAGGTTACTGCAAAATCCCAATTCCCTCCCCAACCCACTAACCTGCTTTCCAGCTCCGTTCTCCTATGCAGGGCAACCAAAGAAGACCCAGCCGATCAGCTGGGACTCAATGGGAGGCAGAGAATAGATGGGGTTGGCGGGGCCAGTCAGAGGTGATATTTGCCAGTTCTCCGAACCACCCAAAATTTCCGCTACCGGTTCTCCAGAACTGGTCAGAACCTGCTGAATGCCACCTCTGATTTACAATCACAATTGAGCCCAAAATTTCTGTAGTTAAGTGAGACATTTGTTAAGTGAGTTTTGCCCTTTCTTGCCCCAGTTATTAAGTGAATCATTGCAGTTGATTCAAAGCTTGACAATGATAAGTTAGTGACCCTGTTGTTAAGTGAATCTTTGCTTGTCAGAAGATCGCAAAAGGGGATCTTGTGACTCTAGGACACAGCAACCGTATAAATACGAACCAGTTGCCAAGCATCTGAATTTTGATCACGTGACCATCGGCCTACTGCAATGGTCATAAGGGTAAAACCTTCATAAGTCACTTTTTTCAGTGCCATTGTAACTTTGAACAGACATTAAATGAAGTGTTGTAAGTCAAGGACTACCAATTGCGCTTACAACAGTCACAGCATCCACACAGACAAAATGTGAACAAAATGTGGGTGCTTGGCAACCAGAAATTCTGGCCCTAGTTGTGGTTTTAAGTCGAGCACTTATACATTCCATGAACGAAGGGAACAAGCATGGAGACAGTGGGATATTTTTAGCTGAAGTTAATGAAAATGAATCCTACATGAACAGAATCTGCATATGCAGGATTATGTCTGAAACTCTTTGGTTGCAGCACGCTTGGGCTATGCAGATATTCCTTACTACTGTAAATCTCAGGTGTTTTCAACATAAGAAATAAAATTACTATTAAGACACCCAACCTGGAACTTCCGATCTCTCCAAAGACTGTCTATTTCACTTTGTGAAATCCTAGAATTTTAGTTCACTGAGTTTCCCTCTGCCCATTCAGAAGACTCTGCAGAAGCTGGAAACTTCTAATGTATTGAAACCAGGGTGGATATTTTTAAAAAAATAATAAAGAAATTGGATTTTTTTAAAATTTAAATTAGATTTTTTTTTATTTAAATCAGATTTTTTTTTATTTAAATCAGATTTTTTTTAAATTTTGATCAAATTTATTTTAATAAAATGCTTTTGGAGTAAAAATCTATAATTTTCTATTTAAGATACATTAATCCTTTAGTTTATTCAGCATGAAAGGGAGCTTAGTTCTATAGCATATGAGGCTGTATATTCTGCAATATTGGGACTGAATCAACAGTGAGTCAGAGGAGTAGCTGCTGTGGGACAGAGATGACAGTTGCTCTTTAAAAATTATGATTTAAATCAAGTGAATTTAAATCAAGCCTTTTTTACTAGTGATTTAAATCGTGATTTAAATCGACTTGATTTAAATCAAATCTACCCTTGCTTCATTTTAATTTTTTGTACCTAGAGTGTAGGAGAATTTGAGTTTTGGGATGGAATTTTATCCTCCGTAGTCTAAGTTGGTGTTTTTCAAACTTGGCAACTTGGAGGTGTATGGACTTCAACTCCCAGAATTCCCCAGCCAGCTGAGAACTGGGAGTTGAAAGTCCACACACTGGAATTCTGGGAGTTGAAGTCCACACATCTCCCTACCTTCAAGTTGCCAAGTTTGAAAAACACTGGTCCAAGTCCTGACATTAGGAGGCAGCAAAGCGGAGCTGATAGAGCAGGCTGAGATGTGTTTCAACAGAAACTTCTCCAAACATTGTGAAATAACTTCCCTCTCTCGAAGAATGACTGACTCCTTGCTTGTCTGCATTTAGGAGAAAAGCCGCCTCATGGATAGGAGCCAGGAGTATTCAGCGAATGGGGAGGACCTGTCAGAAAATAAGGAGGGTGTGACCCAGGTAAGCCTCTCTAGGACTTGGCAATGCTTTTCTATCTCCCTGTTCCTTTTTTTTTTTTTTAAGTTTGTAACTTTTTTTTAACTTGAACATATCATCTTCCATTAAACAGTGCATCATCTGGGTACAAATGTTTCTGTGCTATTACAATCAGAATTTACAATATTCATTATATTGATAATAATTCTCTAATCTTACAATATTAATAATCAGCATTATAACTCTATTCATTTCTCCCTCTTAACATACCTTCTAATGAAAATATATAATATTATATTAAGTATGGTAATCTCACCGCTTTCCACATTTTGTGCAATTCCAGCTGCAGTTAATACGTGCAGTTAATACAATTCCAGCTGCAGTTAATACGTGTATGTTACATACACATACTATCTCCCTGTTCTTGAGGGCATCCAAGTTTGCATTCCAGATTCAGAAGGACATTGCAGACTCTGCCCATTAGGGCATGTCTAGATGAAGAGAAGCTACCGCGTTCCCTTTTTTCATGGCTTTAATGAATCAAAGCAAGTAGAATTTTTAACAGGCGCAACTTTTGTGGTGGGCATTGAAACACTGAGGTTGGAGAAAGCTCAGTCAAGTGACTTCATTGTAGATGAGTTTTATTTTTTAATAATAATAATAACAGGGAGTGGGGGAAAGGAATGCATTCCAGAAATGCTTCAGATAATTGCTAGGCAGCCAAAGCTGTTGGCGGGCAAGATTATTACTGGAGAGCATGATTGATGACTCTTGGCTATGGATGTTTCCCATTGGAGAATACACATCCAGGGGTGCGGAGAAGACCAGGGTCAAGGGGGAAAGGAATGATGTGTCTTAGAGTCGGCTACAACCAGGAAACGCCAACATGTCAACTCCTAATAAATCAATCTTTTTTACTCTGAGACTTATGATTTGAATGGGGGTGGATTTGTCAGATCCTTGACAGCTGAGGGGTGGCAATCTGCTGTGCTGCCGAATCAGCTGAGCTGAAAAACACAGAAATATATGACACAATAGTCTGTTCTGGTATTGCAATTGGAAGAAGAAAAAAGGGATTTTGCAATGTTGAGAAGTGGGTTAAAGCAGCAACATTCCTGGCTATCCACATTTCTTCCCCCTTTGATCCTTTTCTTCCAACCTTCTTTCAGGACTTACTACTAGGAAAGTAGTAGAATTGGTTTGCATGGATGTCAAAAAGCCATGAAGCTCGCGGGGGATTTTAGCAGAGCTGCTTCACAGGTTGTGGGAAGAGCATGTGAAGATGTAGAAGAGGCAGTCAGGTCCTATGAAAGGGGAAAACCCTGCTAGGATAGGCCTGAATTTTTATACCTGGACTAGTAAAACCCAATGTTCTCATAGTGTACTCTTTCTAAGTTATGACCCGGTGCCAATACAAGAACTGGAATCCCACAATAGGAGGAATCCAGCCGCCTTTTTAGCCTCGCTTAACACAGTGTACAAATTCAGTCTTTAAGTCCCTTCTCAGGCTCGTTTGGCTCCAGTCCCGAGAATGGGGATGGCAGGGACTTCCAGATGTCCCAGGGTTCAAGTTCAGCAACATCTGAAGGGCTTTCTTGGATTTGGCATTTCATATTTGGAAAACCCGGCCCTTCTATACCAGAGGTCTCCGCTAGAGAATTCTGGGAGTTGAAGTCCACAAGTCTTAAAGTTGCCAAGTTTGGGGTCCCCTGTTCTATACCCACCCTTCTTCTACAGTGATACTCACATTGATAAATGTCTGTTTCCTTGCAGCTGACTTTTACCCAAAAAACGGATCGGAAGGTCATTGTCTTGGGCTCCGACCAGTCAGATTCATCCTCCTGTGTCTTCTCCGTCTGCAGTTCTGTCAAGGTATGTCCTGCCTCTTTGGCTTGGGTTAATTTTCAGTGCTGTCCTTTTACACGTGCTGAAGTTTTTCCAGAAAATGAAGATTTGTATTGTGTGTGGTGTTTTTTTTCTCCCATTATATCTGTTGCTTTTGAGAGAAAGTGCCTAATCAACATTTATTGATCCGTTTTATTGCGGATTTCTATGTTGGTTTTTCCCAAAGGTGTTTTTTTTAAGAGACAATTGGACCAAAAAGTCCAGTTGCCTCTTGAAAAAGCACTTTTGGAACAACCATGATCTGGAAGACTGAGAATCTGCATAGACATATGTTGGCCTTTCCTCTCAAAAAAGCTTCCATAAGCTGCAATACAGCTAGTCCTCAACTTACAACCACAATTGAATCCCAAATGAACTTGTTTAGTGAGTTTTGCCCCCTTTTACAACCTTTCTTGCCACAGTTGTTAAGTGAATCACTGTAGTTGTTAAGTTAGTAACATGGTTGTTAAGTGAGTTTGGCTTCCCTATTGTCAGAAAGTTGCAAAAGTTGATCACATGACCCTGGACACTGCAACTGTCATAAATATGAGTCAGTTGCCAAATGGCTGAATTTTGTTCACATGACCATGGGGATGCTGCAACGGTTCGAAAGTGTGAAAAGCGCCCGTAAGTCGCTTTTTTTCAGTGCCATTGTAACTTCAAACAGTCACTAAATGAACTATGGTAAGCCAAGGACTACCTGTTTTACAAAACTTATGGTTAAAGAATTTATATCAAAAGTAGCAGTGTCAGTGTCAACTCATAAAACATTTTGTATACACTTTTTATAGTTGACAACAGAAAGAAGGGGGGGGGGTTCAAAGAGCAGGCAACAGTGTGGAATCGAAAGTACATTCCATTCATATTTTCTTCAAAGACTGATTAGATGACTGAAGCTTCTGCCACGAAGAAAATCTAACTGGAGAGCATGATTTTTGACTCGTGGCTATGGACGTTTTTCATTGGATGATACACCCAAAGGGGTGGGGGTGGGGTAAAGCAGGATCTAGGGTGACAGTGAATTATGTATCTCAGAGTTGGCTACAGCCAGGTTAGTGCCGGATGTAGAATGGTACCTTCGAATAAATCCTCTTTAGTTTTGGGAGCGTGGCTCGAGGCTCATGATTTAATTGGAGTAACTGCCGGAGCCCTGACAGACAGAGTCTTTTTGGTGGCTGTGAGTAATGGGACCAATTCAGGGGTGGGATGCTACTGGTTTGTCCGGTTCTATAGAACTGATAGCTCCGAAGAGCAGCTGGTACCAAATCGGTTCGCTGCAATGACCATTTGGTCGTCTGTTTGGCCCACCTGCCCACTTGAGCTTTAGGCTGTCTTTTATCCTGTATTTTTACCTCCTCAGCTGCTTTGCGTGGCACTGCTGAGTGCCGCTCATCAGCTGGAGCAGGTGAATGCTTGCCGGAGCCGGTAGCGTGCATGTGTGCTCTCCCTGAACCAGTTGTTATGCTGGTAGGATCGACCCCTGGACCAATTATCCTGTACCCAAGGAAGTACAGTAAACATACGATAACAGTATTCTTTCCTTTTACTTTTTAACAATCTTGATCTTTGTTAAAGGTAAAAGAATATAAGGTTGGCTTATTTGACCGAGGTTAAAATAGATTTGTTGTTATCCCGGGTAACTTTTAATGGACATTTGCTATTCAGGAAATTTAAAAAAAGATAAAATAAAAATAAACATATATATTATGGAATATTTGAACAATGCTTAAGCTTTTGGAAAAGCTTGAATTGACCCTAAATTACCAACATTTGCTGGGAATATTTCAAAAGGGAATATTTGCAATATCTAATAATAGAATATAAAGAAGAATTTTGTATTTTTTTTTAAACAAATTTTATTAATTTTCAAAGACAATACACAGACAAACAAAACATAAAACATAAGAACATAGAACATCTTTTCTAAAAACTGCTTAACAAAACAAATAAAAAAACTTATTTAAGTACAACATAATTCTAAATTATCACGTTTCCACACACAATTTAATATGCATCTTATATATTCAACTTCATATCTTATTACTCTTTTCCAGCTGCTCACTGTTTCTTCCTTTATTTCTGAATTTTGTATTTTGAGGTTTCCATTCCAGCTGCTGACTTCTGCTACCAAAAACAGTGGAAACCATCCTTACATTGATTTGGGTTACCATTAAAAATAATGTTTAAGGGATGTGAATGTTCTTCCATGAACTTTCTGCCTCTGTCCTCCCCAAATGTTTTAAAACAATTACTGTAAACAACTGAAAAAATAACTTGTAAACTTAGTGCAACGATCTTAAAAATGATTAATGATCTTAAAAATGATTACTGCTCCCAGACCAAAGATGCTAAACAGGAAGAATAGGCTTAACAGGGAAATCCCCAAAAGTTTTAGCATGTCTAAATACTAAAGTTGCATTGCTTAACTCTGCATAAGGAAAAGGGGGTCTTAAAGGAACAGGGTAATAATTTCTATAGAATAGTGTTTCTTAACCTTGGCCACTTTAAGATATATGGACTTCAACTCCCAGAATTCCCCAGCCAGCAACCCAGTATAGCATTGCAACTATTCATAATTAGCTGATCTGGGTGAAGGAGATGTGTGATCCAAGCTAGCATTTTGAAGCAGATCAGGATTCTGTTTCCATGAGATGCATCCAGAATTCAACTGATCAGCGAGTTCAGGAACAGATTAAGACAAGATCAAAGTCCCACAAAAGATGGAGAAACAAATTGCATCCTGGGAAGGCCTGGTTGCTCATCCAAACTGCTGCTAAAGGAGACTCCCTTTATATTCTGTGCTTTCCCTTCTCAGGGTTCGATTGGACTGCAACGGACCGCCAGTCTACCTCGCAGGAGCAGGGATCGCGTCCCGCCCCGCCCTCCTCAACGTCCCATTTCAATGCATGGTATGGGTTCAGCATGTAGACTGGGGTGGGTGGACCATGTGGGAGCTACTGCCACTATCATTCCTGGAACACTTCCTCTATGCTGACCACTGATGACCACCAAAATGAAAAATATGACAATTTTTTTTTACAAAGAAGGGTGGTTGAAAACTCACAGAGTAGCCAAGTTTCTCAGGATGTCTTGAGTTTTTACGCAAGGACTTTTTCAGTTGTTAAATTTGATTTTTTTTTTTAAAGTCAGGAATTCCAAGGGGGAGGGAAGGAGGAAGGGAAGGGGAGAGAGAGGGAAAGAGAAAGAAAGAAAAGAAAGGAAAAAAGAAAGAAAGGAAAGAAAAAGAAAAAAGGGAAAGAAAAAGAAAGGAAAGAAAAAGAAAGAAATAGAATAGAATAGAATTCTTTATTGGCCAAGCATGATTGGGCACCCAAGGAATTTGTCTTGGTTCAAATGCTCTCAGTGTATATAAAAGAAAAGAAAGAGAAAGAAAGTAAGGAAAGAGAAAGAGAAAGAAAGAAAGGAAAGAGAGAAAGAGAAAGAAAGGAAAGAGAAAGAAAGGAAAGAGAAAGAAAGAAAGAAAGAAAGAAAGAAAGAAAGAAAGAAAGAAAGAAAGAAAGAAAGAAAGAAAGAAAGAAAGACTAGGGAAAGAAGGATGCATTATGTTATTGGTTCCATACAAGCATCGGGTGTTTAGAGAGATGCCACAAAATTCTTTGTAGTGTTGAATATTCTTCCTTCACTGATTGTCAATATTGAATGAGAGTTTTGGCAGGCAGATGTGTTTGACTACTCAAATACAAACCTAACAAGGTCAGGAGGACAGTCATGAAATCATAAGCTTAAAGTAGCAACTGGACCAAAATGAAGTTGATTTTAAGATGCCTTCTGAGGGTGCTGATGCTATCTTGACTTATGTCTTCCAGGTGCTCTGGATCCCAGGCTTCTGGTGGCTCAACTCTCCAGTGGAAGCAAGGGCCATTATCTGGGAAGTCCAAACCTTCAATTCTCACGTTACAACAAACCCCTTTACCAGCTGCTGGGTGGCCAGGCAACTACCAGGCAGGTGGGAACAACCTCTCAAGGAGCCTGCAGGTGAGCACATGATCCCATTCTCAACCCATTGATGTCTTCCTTCTTTAATTTCAGCCTGCATACACCAAAGACCTGGTTCAGTTTGTCCTTTGCAGCCTTCTCCAGTCAAACTAAACTGGCTCTCCCCAAAGGTCAATCTATCCACAGCTTCCAAGGAATCCATGTTCCTTGGAAGGAATCCATGCAGCTGTGTATGTTGAGATAAGCTCAGGATGTCAGACTGATAAGACTAGAGCAGCAAGCCCTATTGGAAAAAGAAATATTGCCTCTCCTCCCACCCCTCACCCCAAATGCTATTTGTTCACTTTTAACTAGCTCGCTTTAGTTCTAGTCTAGGACTACAGGTATTTAGGCAGAATCCAGATCATCAACTGTAGGGATGTCAATGAAGATTCTCCATCATCCAGGTTGAAATGTCTGGAAGTTGAGCCATGGCAGCTCGGCTTATTTTCTTGCTGTTTTGAGATGTTTTGCTGGCCATCCAAGCAGCAGGTACAGGAACCCCTACTAGAATTTTAGGATTTGGCACATTCCAATGACTCTCTGCCTACTCACATTCCTCTAACCAACTTGTTCAGTCTGAAGAAGCTGCTTGGATGGCCAGCAAAGCATCTCAAACCAACCAGAAGGTAAGTCCAGTTGTCGTGACTCAACTTTCAGACAGTTCTCAGGGATGCTGCAGGTGCATAATTCTTCCACCGAGTGACCTGATGGATTAAATTCCAAGATCACTTCCTATCTTAAAATGATATGGATTGATGAATCAAAGACTATAAGTGGGCCTGTTTCCTTTCCGTATGGCATGGACGTACATGTGGATTGATTGGCATTCACTGGGTATTTCTCCCAACAGCCTTGAAAACTGTGTCACCAAACTGGCAGAGATGGAACGCCGGGTGCGGGAAGCCATGGCTGAACGAGAACGATTGCTGCAAGAAAGGGTAAGAGGTTGAAAGGAGCAGACTCAGCTCCTGGTCCATAGTCAAGTTTTTGTCATATATTCATCCATCCATCCATCTAGGGCAGTGGTGGCTAAACTTTTTGGGCTCCTGTGCCCAAAATTGTGTGCAAGCTTGCATGTGCGAACTCACATGCCAGCACCCAGAGGGCAATGCATGGGACCCCCCATGCCCCCTGCGCATACATGTGCAATACCCCCCCCCCGCTGCTCCCTCCACTGCCCCCTGACCAGCACTGTGCTTCACAGTTGATTTTCGGCTGGTTTGGTGCTTTTTCTGGCCTCCTAGAGGCTTGAAAAAAGCCTCTGCGGGCTTTGCAGGATGAATAATAGGCCCGTTTCGTCACATCCGATATTACAGCCTCTGGGAGGCTGAAAAAGGCCTCAAACCAGCCGAAAATCAGCTGTGAGGTGCATGCATGTGCAGTGAGGTAAGTTTGCCTGTGGCTCGCATGCCGGCACAAATGGCTCTGCGTGCCACCTGTGGCACATGTGCCATAGGTTCGCCATTACGGATCTATGGAGATTCTCAATCATTCAGGTCAAAACTAAGAAAGTCTAATTGCCTTTGAAAAGCACCTTTGGGACATTCCGTTCAATTCATTCATTCATTCATTCATTCAATTAATCAATCACTCAATCAATCAATTTCTATAGCTGTCCGTCTCAATCCATGACTCCAGGCAACTTACAATCCAGACAATGCATTACAATTAAAAACACTAAAAACATCCGGATTAAATAAATATACATAGGATCAAGATACTTGACCGGTTAGCAATACAGCCAAGAAACAGGGCTCTTAACTGAGCCTTAGAGTGCAGTACTGCAAGCTACTTCTGCTGACTGCTGGCTGCCTGCAATTTGGCAGTTCAAATCCCACCTGGCTCAAGGTTGACCCAGCCTTCCATCCTTCTGAGATGGGTAAAAGGAGGACCCAAATTGTTGGGGGCAAGAGGCTGACTCTGTAAACCGCTTAGAGAGGGCTATAAAGCACTATAAAGTGGTGCATAAGTCTAAGTGCTATTGCTGTTGCTATAAACACATTTAGCACCCCAAGCATGAGAACGTAGTCAGTTTTTTAGGGCCTTAAGAGAGACTAACAAAGTTTCAAATGTGGAATAAACACACATCAAAGCCTTCCTGACTCACTCCTGTGACCTTTGCTCTTAAACCAGAGTAACTCTGCTTCTCATCTGCTTCTCACATGTTTTTGAGAATGAGGAAGTTGCAAATTTCACCCTGTCGGCTTTTTGACGGCTCTTCCTGCATGCTGGGTAAAAATATCCCAGAGTTGGTCTAGGAGGAAGAGAAAGTCCTTGTGGTCTTTCTTGTGTATGCTTGGTTTTTTTTTTTTTTTTTCTGAGGGATGGGGGGTGATATGTCTGCAGTAGCTGGGATGGTACTGCCTGTCCCCTGTTCTTACCACATGCAAACCGCCTTCAACCGTCTTTCCTTTCAGGAAGCGAAGAAAGTAGCGGAAGAAGTGAAGCGCATTGAGTTGTCCTCGTCGAACATGGTAAGGAGATCTGCGTCTTTCTCTAGAAGAACCCAAGAGAACAATAGGCTTTGCCGATCATTTGGTCAGCCTTCGGGAGATCGGAGTTTGAGCTGATTTGGAGAGGGAAACCTCTAGGAAATGCCCAGGTTTTGCACTGGGAGGATTTTCTTAGCAGGCTAGGCTAGGTTAAAATGAGGTTGGGAAGTTTGTCTGGTTAGAGAGGAATCCAGACATTGTCTTGCCGTGCTGGGTGGATCATGTTGGGCTGTAATGTCGTTATTTGTTCAGGCCTAGCATGCTGGTGAGTGTGTCCTCCAGATTTCATTTTAATCTCAGTGTTTTCCTTAGAGGTGATTGTTCATCTTCATATTCCCACCTCGCATCTGAAGGACATTGATTTAATGATCTAAAACAGGGGTGGCTAACTTTAAGACCTGTGGACTTCAACTCCCAGAATTCCCCAGCCAGCCATGGCTGGCTGGGGGATTCTGGGAGTTGAGGTCCACAGGTCTTAAAGTTGCCACGGTTAGAGACCCCTGATCTAAAATTGTGAAGATACAGATTAGAAGAAGTCAGAAAGCTTCGAAGCTTGTTCTCTGGTCTCCTGCTAAGATATACTGTGAAGGACCATGGAAGACTCATCTTTAGAACAGTTGCTTAGGTTACAGGAAGGGAACTATCTGTTCCGATGTGGCACTGATTAGATTAACACAGTTGGAAGGGACCTGGTAGGTCATCTAGTCCAACCCCTCCCATCCAAGCAGGAGACCCTACCCCCATTTCTGACAAATGGCAGGCCTCCAGTGATGCTGTTGCTATAAACTTCCAACTTCCAAAGGCAACTTCTGTTTCATGGGTTGATTGTTCTCACCGTCAGAAATTTCTCTTTATTTCGAGCTTGAATCTCTCCTTCATCAGTTTCCATCCATAATTTCTTGTCTGGCCTTCAGGTGCTTTGAAAAATAGCTTGCCCCCCCTCCCCCCTCTGGGGCAGCCCCTCAAATATTGGAACACGGCTATCCTGTCTTCCCTGGGCCTGTGGGAAGAATGCTGACATTGCTCAAAATCTCTTTCCTCCAAACGAGGAAAAACAAACCACAGCTCAGGCAGGGCTTCCTTGGACCGACATTGTTCTGGTTTTAAGCCTTGCCTTCTCGTTGCCCTACAGATCCACAACCCCATGGAGATCCGGGAACCTAAACTGGCTGCTTTTGACCTGCGGAAACATCTGGAGGCGTCGGGGCATAGCATCGAGACTTGCCAGCACGTGAGGGTGACTGGCAAATCTTGCAAAGGTTACCTAGTCAAAATGGGCGGGAGGATCAAGACTTGGAAGAAACGTTGGTTCACTTTTGATCGCCAGAAGCGCGTCTTGGCGTATTACACAGGTGAGAGAGAGAGAGAGAGAGAGAGAGAGGAGGGATTCGAGACAGGTAGCTACTTCTTCACCAGGTTGTGCTTTCTGCTGCTGATAGAGAAGTTTCGGTTTTAGCATCAGCGCATTCCATTGGCATGCACTGCTTATCTAAGGGATCAGGAGAAAGGATGCATTAACATTGAGAATAACAAAAGAGTTGGAAAGGATCTTGGAGGTCCTCTAGTCCAAACACCTGCTCAGGCAGGAAACTCGATAGTTTAGAAAGGTTCTCCTTTCTCTAAGGAGGAATTTCCTGACAGTGAGAATAATTAATCAGTGGAACATCTTGCCTCCAGAAGTTGTAAATGCTCCAACACTGGCAGTTTTTAAGAAGAGATTGGATATCCATTTGTCTGAAGTGGCATAGGGTTTCCTGCCTAGGCGGGGGTGGGTGGGTTGTGGACTAGAAGACCTCCAAGGTCCCTTCCAGCTTCTATGGTATTCTGTTCTATTCCATTCCATTTTCTAGTTTTGCATAATGTACCGAATCATAAAGTAAAAGATATACTTTGGATTTATACCAGATGCTAAGCTGCAGAAAGGCAGACATGCTATAAAACACCTAAAGATCGTGTGAATGTGGCTGACAGGTCTTCAGTTGACCTGTTTAAACTTATTGGGTGACTATAACCCCTGAATTGAAGGCAAGATTAGAGCAATGAATTCAGCCATTTCTCATTGAATCCATTGGGCCTTCGTTTTCTGTCTTTTCCAACTTGCTAACATGGACCTGTGATTTTATTTTTAAATCCCCCTCCAGACAAAGAAGAGACCAAACTTAAGGGTGTGATCTATTTCCAGGCCATTGAAGAGGTTTATTGTGATCATCTCCGCAGTGCTTTCAAGGTACCAAGAGTAGAGATTTGCTGAAAGTCTCATTTTTAATCCACGCAGACCTGGGAGGGGCTGTGTGGGATCCAAACTGATTCGGGCCATTAGCATTTTGGGCTGAGTGAGTGAGTGACTAAGCTTCCCTTCCCAGAATTGCTCCACAAAATTTGCTTTTATTTTATTATTCTGTGGAAGCATCCAAAATGATTTCCCCCCAGAAATCTTGGAATAAATTTCCACAACATTGGGCTGCATGCTTCAAATTTAAAAATTCTGCTCTCGTCTGATTTTACAACTGCTTGCTTAGGCTGTGAATTTCAATTCTGTCTCTGTCGATTGATGAATGGGATTATATATTATAGTATGAAGTTTTAGTGCATTGTTTCTCAAACCTGGGGACTTTAGGTCATGTGGACTTCGATCTCCAGAATTCCCCCAGTGGACTGGGAAATTCTGGGAGTTGAAGTCCACATGTCTTAAAAGTTGTCCAGTTTGAGAAATTAGTGTATTTTCATGAACTAATGGCTTTACCTATGATGTTAGATTTTTATTAGTAGCTATTCTAGGCTGGTTTTATAAGAAAGAAGGATGTTATCAATATCATTTGCCAATCAATTAAATATTGCAGGAGTTCTTAAGCTTTCTATATTACTTATCACTCTAAAATGATAACTTAGATATATTTGACACTGTTCTCTCGCCATTGATCATTTCACTGGACTTGAGCAAAAATGGGCATACCACTGCCCTTAAATACTCACATTTTAACCAATTCTGTGTCAGGTAAACCTTGCAACTTTACCAAAGAAATTTCTTCACTAGAAATAAACAATAAAACCATCCAATTGAATCTCTTTTTTTTTCGGAATGGGAAAGGTCAGTTTGCTCTATTTTGCGTAATTCCTAAAGTCCGAGACATTTTAATTTTCATCCCACATTCATTTTGCTTTGCTGCTTGCTCTTTCTAGCCAGAAGTTCACACCATCTTTATTTAATGCAGGCTTCTCCAGGCTGAGTTGGAACAACAATCCAACTTTGTGTGTGCAAGTCCCTTCCTTTCAAATATTTCAACCCCCCCCCACTTCCCCCACAAAGTCATAATCCTAAGCAAACAACATCTGATATAGTTTATGAGTATAACTATAAACCGAATAATGTCCGGGAATAGAGACGTGAAGTTTGAACTGACTTAGTCAAAACAGTGTCCTTTGCTGTTTTTTGAGAATCATCTGACATGTAATAAATTTTATCCAGAACTATTTATTCAACAGAAGCTTTTTGCCCCTTAAATTTGACCTGGGAATTTTAATTGCAGAAGGCAGGAACCATGTGTAGGACTTTCCATAAGCAAATAGCCCTCTCTGCAAAGTTTCCCACCACTTCCAAATACTCTCATCATTATTCAAGTGACTGAATAATGAAACTGGTTCAAGATCAAATTGCCCTGAATTCCTTAGAAAAGTTGTCACGTTTTGCATACTTCTTTCCCTTCCTAAAACCAATTATCTTGGCTTTTTCACAGCCATCACTTGAGAAAACCCCTGAGACATATTTTAGAATAGAAATAGGAATGGAATGGAATACAATAGAATAGCAGAATTGGAAGGGACCTTGGAGATCTTCTAGTCCAACCCCTGCCTAGGCAGAAAGCCCCAAACCACTTCAGACAAATTGTGATGACCCGTAGTCTCTCAAAATAACCCAAAACCCAAATCATATATTAAAGTCCAGTAAGGCCTTCAACTTAACTTCACTGTTTTATTAGGCACAGTTTAAAGTCACAAAAGTAAATAATGAGGCAAACAGAAAACCAAAACAAACCATATTGATGAGAGTTCCGAAGCAAACCAAGATAACTAATCATAAACCCCAGGAAAATAACTGAGAAAAGTCCATGGGAAGAACGCCAGCAAAGATAAACCTCTTTCAAGGTGAACACTAAATTGACTCCTGCAAATTCTAACTGCGCAGTTGCAAACTTATATACATAGCTCCCACCTGCAAGCCACGAGGAGGATCATGGTAATCTCCTCTTGAGTAGACCTCGCTTTTCCCTGATCCTCTCCTCCCTGCGTGACCTAGGATGGATAGGGGATGGGCCTGGATCCTCCTCTGACTGCTCATCCGGCCTCTATCCTTCCCCAGCCTCCTCCACCACCTCTGGAGCCACACTCCCACTCCCTGTTGGCTGTTCCTCCTCTCCCTCAGAGTCAATCTCCACCAAGGGCGTGACACAAATGGTTATCCAACATCTTTTTAAAAACTCCCAGTGTTGGATCATTCACAACTTCTGGAGGCAAATTGTTCCACTGATTAATTGTTCTAACTGTCAGGAAATCCCTCCTTAGTTCTAAGTTGCTTCTCTCCTTAATGAGTTTCCACCCGTTGTTTCTTGTCCTGCCTTCAGGTGTTTTGGAGAATAGCTTGGCTCCCTCTTCTTTGCGGCAGCCCCTGAGATACTGGAGCACTGCTATCATGTCTCCCCTAGTCCTTATTTTCATTAGACTAGACATACCCAGTTCCTGCAACCATTCTTCATATGTTTTAGCCTCCAGGCCCCGAATCAACTTTGTTGCTCTTCTCTTCACTCTTTCTAGAGTCTCCAGATCTTTTTTACATTGTGGCAACCAAAACTTGATGCAGTATTCTAAGTGTGGCCTTACCAAGGCATTATAAAGTGGTATTAACCCTTCCTGTGAAGTGTTTTTAGACATTTAGCTTTTTGCCTTTTACAGCCCCGTTTTAATTACTGCCAGTTTTCAATTGCTCACAGTGCTGCGTTTGCTTCTGCCTTCTGTGATGGGCCTTTATCTTGACATTTTAATGCTGTAATGCTTTGCGGTCTTTTTCTAGTTTAGTTTATTTTTTTAATTTATTTCTAAGAGTTTTTCATGGGCTTGCTGTGAACTGCCATGAGGCAGTTGTATGCAAACATACAAAAGAAACAAACAAACCAATCTTTAAAATAATACAGTATTTATGTTTTTGCACAATGATCTTCACCCAACATAAACATCAGTTATAAATCTCACAATTGCATCAATACACCATATTCAATTGGCTATCCAAATCTTAATTAGGTTTTCTGTTGTTGCTTATGTGCGTTGCTTATAACATATGAACCCTGACATTATTTTGGTACAATGGTGAAGGCACCAGGCTAGAAACTAGGTGACAGTGAGTTCTAGTCTCACCTTACGTATGAAAGCAGGCTGGGTGAGTTTGGGACACTCACCAGGAGTCAGTGAGTTTTAGTCTTGCCTTAGTTATGAAAGCCAACTGAGGAATTTTGGACCAGTCACTCTCTCTCTCAGTTCACAATGTCAGGCTCGGGTGACAAATCAATTGGTCAATTTCTATGGAAATTAATGGACCAACACTTGATTGATGTAGGAGAAAAAGTGGAGCCTTCCCTTTGCAGAAAAACACTAGAAAGGAAAAAAAAAAAAGATGACTCTAATTCAGGTGTATGGGTCAATTCAGTATGAGGGTTAAGAGGTTCTGTGTGAATACAGCCCATTATTTTCATTCGTCCATTCATTCTTCTTTTTGTTTTTGGCAGAGTCCCAACCCGAAACTGACTTTCTGTGTCAAAACTTATGATCGTCTCTTCTGCATGGTGGCCCCAAGTCCAGAGGCTATGAGGATCTGGATGGATGCAATTGTCACAGCAGCAGAGGAGAACACTCGATACTGACTAGGTTTTTCCTAGGAAATGGACTCTTAAACTCTTCGGTTTAGCACTTCTTCCCAAGGTTTTACTGGGGTATCTCCTTCTAAGGGAAAACCGATCAACAAGACATCCGGTGGCCGAACTTGGATGCTTTGTTGGTTGGACATCCAGTGGCCGAACTTGGATGCTAATGTTGGTTGGAGTCTTAATTACCATATAGGGCTTGTTTGGTACCCAGAATTGCAGCTGCTGATGCTTGAAGATGATGAATAGGTTGAATGTTTCATGGACTAGCTCAGAAGACATTTCCAATCACACAAAGTCTGCTGGAGAAAACTTTGAAAAGGCCTTTTGGAAGACCAGGCTGTTGGTATGGATTCCAGCCCGTGGCATAAAAGATAGCAAACTTATTCCAGAGAATTCAGAACAATTCCTCTGGAAGATGCCCTTAAACCCCCCAACCCCCCCCCCCCCCCCCCCCAAAAAAAAAAGACGCTTCTCTGGAAATCAGAGGAGATGTTTTTGCAATGGCGTAAGTCAGTTGGCAGATGAAAAATGTTCTTGAGATTTCTGTAGGACGCTTTGAACGGAAGTGCCTTTTTCCTTGATCAGAAGGGAGAACTTCTCCCCCTCCTCCCCAATGCTGTATAGATCTCTATATTTATTATGTGTTTGGGTTCTTTTCTTTAAAAACCTGGGAACACTGTTGAAAGGGGAAGCCGTGTACAAAACCATGTATGGAATATTTATTGTATAAAATCCTTCCAGTGAAAACAGACTCGGTTTATTCCTGCCTAGAAGAGGGGTCTCCAACCTTGGCAACTTTAAGCCTGGCGGACTTCAACTCCCAGAATTCCCCAGCCAGCAAACCTGGGAGTTGAAGTCTTCCAGGCTTAAAAGGTTGAAGATCTCAGGTCTAGAAGACAAGATTTTAAGGAGCCTGCATTGTTCTTGAGTGCTCGTTTATACAAGGATAAAAATGGTTGCAGAGCCGTAACCAGGGGTGGGCTTCAAACATTGTAGCCAGGGGTTCTCTACCTGGTTGCTGGGTGGGTGGGGCCATGGTGGGCGTAGCCTAGTCAGCCTCCTGCACCTGGGGAGGCATTTTGCCATCCCTGGGCTCTCAAGCCTCCAGAAGGGTGAAAACAGCTTCGCCGGGATCTGGAAGCTGGAAATGGCCCCAGTTCTGGCATTCCCAAAATTCCAGGAGGCCTGTTTTTCACCATTCCCGTATCTCCGTGCACACCCTGCACTTATCTGCATCCAAAACAGACTCCTGGGATGAGGTGGGGAGGGTGGGCCAGCCAGGGATGGGATTTGGGGGATCTCCAAACTGCACAGAAGCTTAGCTAGGGGCTCTCCCAAACCCCTGCAAACCCCCAGCAGCCCATCCAGGGCTGGGATTCCATTTTTTTAACAACTGGTTCTGTGGGCGTGGCTTAGTTGGTGGGCATGGCTTGGTGGTCATGTGATGGGCTGGGCGTGGCCAGCTCAACATCACTCACATCGAGGCACACATCTCCTCGCCTGGCCTCTCGTGACTGTGAGGATGCTGCAACAGTCGTAAGTGTGAAAAATGATCATGTCACTTTTTTCAGTGCCATTGTAACTTTGAATGGTCACTCCATACAAGCAAAGTACCATCAAAAGAGGGGGGAAAAGTCCAGAGAAGTTCCTGAGACAGGAAGTCTAGTCCTGCCAACAAAGTAATAAGGGTTAATGGAGAGGAAGTTTCTGTAAGCAACACCAGAATGTTTCCTTCCTGCCTTCCTTACAGGATTAGACCAGGAATTTCTTCTAACAACCGGTTCTCCAAACTGCTTAGAATGTTAACAACCGGTTCTAGCGAATAGGTGTGAACCTGTAGAATCCCACCCCTGAGCCCATCCCATAATTTCCAAGGCTCCCTGTCAGCTTCCTGCAAGGAAAGTCACTGGGGAAACCAGCAGGAAGCCAAAAGTCACTCCCTGCTTTTTTTGCCTGTAATGTGATTATTCTATTTCTCTCTTTAGGTAAGGAAATACCTTTGAAATGATGAAGCAACTGATCACACGTTGTCTAGTTGTAATAGTAACAAGCCTGTAAACCTTCACAGAGCCCAAAGTAGCACGAAAGTACTTTAATTAGTAGTACTTTAGTAACACAAAGAAGTAGTACTAAAAATGTAAACCACAACATAACAGTTAAAAACATTCACATTAAAACTAAAGCAAACACAGAGCAAAGGCTGGTAGAATTGGGGGGTTGTTGTATTGTTCTTCTAAAGCTGACGGCTCCCCTCCAGATACATACAGTCCTCATCGTATGACCACAGGTGAGCCCAACATTTCTGTTGCTAAGTGAAACAGTTAATACCTAGTGTGACTGTTCTTGGAAAAGTTGAATCAAAGTTGAAGAGCCTTCTTTTGAACATAGGAAAGTTGAGAAAGTTCATTGCAGAATCCTTTCAGACAGCTTCAGTGGAACTCTGATAGTAATCCGAGACAGAAATTGAGTTATCTAACCACCAGATTTGACAACAGTTGGTTAACACTCTCTTTTGCAACATGCACTTAAGAGTCACCAGAAAGGGGGGGAAAAATGACAGATTTATTGCAGAACAAGGAGGCTTCTACCCATCCCAATAATTCCAGCACACATAAAATCAGAAATCGCATCTGCACGCCCAAGCTTCTCACCAGGTTTTTGCAGGAGCAATTTCCTATTTTCTAACAAGTATAAACAATAAATAGCACAGTTGAATATAATGCATTCATAAAATTGCAGGCCAAAAGCAGGGGTGTCCAGCCGTGTCATCTTTAAGACTTGTGGAATTCAACTCCCAGAATTCCCCATTCCCAGCCATGGGAATTCTGGGAGTTGAAGTCCGTAAGTCTTAAAGTCACCGAAGTTCGGTGCCTGTGTTTTTTTCAAAACAAGAAAAGCAGAACCAGAGGCTATCTTAGCTATCATTTTAAGATGGTTCCACGAAGGCTTATGATTTGACTAAAATTAGAGATAAACCGTGATAAGGTTCCTGATGAATAAGAGCCTGAAAGAAATCAACATTCAGATATGACTAACATGGATGCACAGATGTTATGTAACTAATGCAAAACAATTAAAGCAATTTCATAGCTCGTTATACCATAGCAATAACATTTAGACTTATATACCGCTACACAGTGCTTTACAGCCCTCTCTAAGAGGTGTACAGAGTCAGCCTCTTGCCCCCCCCCCCAACAGTCTGGGTCCTCATTTGACCCACCTCAGAAGGATGGAAGGCCAAATCAACCTTGAGCCTGATGAGATTTGAACTGCCAAACTGCAGGCAGCCGGCAGTTAGCAGCCTACAGTACTGCACTCTAACCACTGCGCTACCTTG
The DNA here is from genome assembly GCA_033807585.1 of Hydrophis major. Lineage (NCBI taxonomy): Eukaryota > Metazoa > Chordata > Lepidosauria > Squamata > Elapidae > Hydrophis > Hydrophis major. Next base: position 6,164,922 of record CM066336.1, read on the forward strand.
CTCTTATGAGGGAAAAGGGTGCTTTCTGTCAGCCCTTTCCACCTAGAAATATTTAAAAATTCAGCATGTCCAAAAGTATGGCTTGGGGATGGGACAACAATGGAAGTAGACAAATTCAAATTTCACTGCTCCTGGGATGCTTCACATTTAAGTGGTTGAGTTCAGGCGTGGGATTCTACTGGTCGGGCCAGTTCTATAGAACCGGTTGTTACAATTCTTTGCAGTTCAGAGAACCGGCAAATCACGCCACTGGCTGGCCTGCCCCTCCCTTCCCTTCCCCTCCCCACCAACTCACTCTTTACCTGGCATGCATGCCATCAAACTTGCCTGCGTTTGGTATGTTTCTATTTTTCCTTTTTTCCCCTCGACCATCAACTGTTCTGCTGTGCCAGGAGATTTAGATTAGCTAGAAAGCAGGAAATCATTGGATTTCTTGCTTTCTAGCTAATCTAAAAGCAGAGTTGAAACTTCCTTAGGATTGAAGCTTCTATTTTTCAGTACAGACTCAGGTAGCAGATTGCAGAATCATAGATCTAGGAGTGAATCTGTGATTCTGCAAGCAACTCAATCTGCCTGCCTGCTTTGCCTGATTTTGGGTAAAAGTTGCTCTTTTTTTATAAAAAAAAGTCAATATTTACAAGCCACACCCAGCCAGTCATATGACCACCAAGCCACACCCACAAATTAGGCCATGTCCACAGAACCGGTAGTTAAGAAATTTGAATCCCACCCTCGGTTGAGTTTTCACAGTGCAACTGAGAGATTTCTGAGGATATTGCCTGTTCATTCATAGAAATTGATCCTTTGTGGCTACTAGTGGATTTTGTACTTCGAGAGCTGCCCTCTTCCAGCAAGGTTCTCTTGAGTGCCCTGATAATGTTATAGAGAGTCAACCTTTTGTGGAAGTCCACGCCCATGAAGAAGTAAAGGAATGGATTTGCACAACTGTTGAGGTAGGCCAAGAAGGCCGTAAAAAGAGTAACAAACGAGAAGGTTGGGCCACTCAATCCTGGCCATTTAAGGAGCTGGGTGATGTGATAGGGCAACCAACAGAGGAAGAAGGTCACCACCAGGGCCAATATGACCTTGAAGGACTTCTTTGAGTGGTGGGAGGTCTGACGTTTCCTGAGGACCACGATGATGATGCCGTAGCATAGCACGATGATGATGAAGGGGATCAAGAACCCACATATCAGTCTCAACATGGAGATAGATGCTTCTACTCCCAGTTCTTCTCCCTTTAGCATCACCAAGCATTTGGTTCGGTTGTTCTTCGTGTCCAGCTTCCGGTAAAGGTAGAAAGGAATGCTTGTGATGATGGCCATGAGCCAAGCTCCGATGGCGGCGAGCCATGCCAAGCGGGTGTTCCGGTGTTTTCTGGCCCATAATGGGTAAGCGATACAAGCAGCTCGATCCATGCTGATTGCGGCTAAGAGAAATTCGCTGCAGAACATGTTGAGGTACTTGATGAAGCCGTTGGCTTTGCATGCAAAACTCCCGAAGATCCAACCTTCCTTCACCGCAACAAGAGGTGCTATACGGCTCACTGAAAAAAGAAAGTCAGCCACCGCTAGGTTGAAGAACCAGACGCAGCTGATGGTCCGTGAAATCTGGCGGGCGGTGATCCAGATCACAACTCCATTGCCGAGGGAACCAAGGAGAAAAATAACCGTGTAGAAGATGATCTTAAGGATGTCTCTGAGCCTGTTTAGGTCAGAGTCAGTTTCCAAGGGGGATGGCAAGGGTACATTGGGAAGCCACAAAGCAGTGGAACTAGCATTCATGATGACTAGCACCTAAAAAAATTAAGATGATCTTCTCTAATGAAAACAATCTGGAAAAGGGAGAATCAAAGAATTCATGTTATTTGATCCACCTGCTCTGGAAATCTTTAAAGCTTGGAAGAATAACATGTTAAAGGTGCTAAAATACCATATTTTTTGAAGTATAAGACGCTCTGAAGTATAAGATGTGCCTAGTTTTCATGGAGGAAAACAAGAGAGAGAAAAAAACCTGCCTCTGCCTCCCAGCCATTGGCCTCCTTGCAGCAAACAGAAAACCGCCTGGTCAGCTTCAGCACAGCCTGATTTAGCACAAGCAGCTGATTGTCAGTAGGATAGGCCTCCCGACAATCAGATGTTTCAGTCTGCAGGGATTGCCGTCGTCTATTGCCGCCTCCGCCTGCCCCATTTTCAGCCTATTCTGGGCAGTGGGGATCGGAACGGGTGGAAAATGGGGTGTGCGGAGGGTGAAAATGGGGCGCACGGAGGCAAAAAAATGGGACGTGGAGGCTGAAAATGGGGCGTGCGGAGGCGGCAATAGGTGATGGCAATCAATGCAGCCTGAAACAGCTGATCATCAGGAGGCCAACCAACCGACAATCAGCTGCTTGTACTAAATCAGGCTGTGCTGAAGCGGACAAGGCAGTTTGCTGTTTGCAAATTGCTGGGAGGCAGAGGCCGAAAGGTGGGGGCCTGGTGGGTGGGTGGGTGGGTATTTGGCAATATTCACTGTATAAGACGCACAGACATTTCCACTCACTTTTAGGGCTGGAAAAAGTGCATCTTATACTCCAAAAAATACAGTAATTGTATTTAGTAGGTGAAACTTCTGTAATCCAATACCTTTTCTTTATCAACATTGCTAAAAGTTTGACATTAGCTTAAGCAAATTGGAAATGTTTTACCTTTACAGCCCTGGGTTTGTTCCAAAATTTTCTAAATTCTCTAGCTAAATTATCCTCTTTTTATCTGCCCTTGGATGCCTTAGGATTATCTGCTTTCCTGCCACCAACTTTGATAGACCCTAAGAAGCTTGTGAGTCATTGATTTACAACCGTTTGTTTAGTGACTGTTTAAAGTTACAACGGCACTGGGGAAAACATATCTTATGGCCGTTTTTCACACTTACAGCCATTGCAGCATTCCCCAGGATCACGTGATCAGAATTTGGATGCTTGGCAACTGATTCATATTTACGACGGTCGCAGGGTCCCAGGGTCACATGATCCCCTTTTGCGACCTTCTGACAAGCAAAGTCAACGGGGCAACTAGATTCACTTAACAACCAGGATATTAACTTAACAACTGGAGTGATTTACTTAACAGCTGTGGCAAGAAAGGACATAAAATGGGGCAAAATTCGCATAGCAAATGTTTCACTTAGCAACAGAAATGTTGGACTCGATTGTCATCATAAGTCTAGGACTATTTGTAATATAAACATGCATGCATGCTCTTTTCCCCAAGATTTCCTGACGTGATGTTCCCAAACTGGCTGGATTTCAATTCCCATGGTCCATCACTAGAGGGTGGAATTCCAATTCATTTCTACACCTTCTATGATGAGTCAACTTCAACCAATTTGTGTTGTATTTACTTGGAAGCAAACCAAACTACTTTAATACATTTAGAAACATCTCAATTTGTTTCTGAACAGAAACCGTTTTAAATGGAAGATCATTTCTCATTCTTAGAAGCGTCCAAGTTGTCTTTGTCTTCTCTATCACAAATCACCCCTCCTCCTCTCCCCATATGAACTGGGGGCAAATAACCAGACTTTGTTAAAAGTAGAAATGAAGAATGTGGTGTCACTCCTCTTTAAATCACTCAAAATATTTTTGCATTTTACACAGGGGGCACAAAAGGAGACGGCAATATTTTTGCTGATGGTGGAACTGGCTGCTTAGAATAACCACCAGTTCTTCTAAATCAAAGCTTTCAAATCCGAGATTGGATGGTCATTAGGAATTCTGGAACAGGAAATTTCCTGTATATGGTTGGATTAAATGATCATTGAGCCCAACTAAAACATGCAGTGATATACATCAGAGGTGGTATTCAGCTGGTTCTGACCAGTTCTGGAGAACCGGTAGCGGAAATTTTGAGTAGTTCAGAGAACCGGCAAATCCCACCTCTGACTGGCCCCGCCCCCATCTATTCTCTGCTGATTGGCTGGGTCTTCTTTAGTTGCCTTGCACAGGAGAACAGAGCTGGAAAGCAGGTTAGTGGGGTGGGGAGGGAAGGGGGATTTTGCAGTATCCTTCCCCTGCCATGCCCACCAAGCCATGCTCACAGAACCGGTAGTGAAAATTTTGAATCCCACCACTGATGTATATGATTTTGGACATTTGTTCCTATACTTTCCCACCATTGGCCAATCATCCAGTTTTTGCTCTGATGCTTTGACCCATCAAAACTTTCTTTTAAAAAATAGTCTGGCCCAAGATATGGAGGGATGGAAAAATATTTTGATTGATCTAAGTTCCCCAACTTCTGCAGTTTCTCCAATTTCTCTGTTAATCAATTCTGCTGCTTTAAGTCCTTGTTGAATGGAAATGGCCCACAGGGATTTTGCTAATGGTGCTTATGTGGTACCATCAAGCTCCTTTTCACAAAATGCAGCAGAATCAGAATAGAGCTGGAAGGGACCTTGGAGGTCTTCTAGTCCAGCCACCTGCTCAAGCAGGAGATCGAAGTTATACCATTTCAGACAAGTGGCTGTCCAGGTTCTTAGGAATAAGTATCCTAGGAATAATCAAGCTATGCTCAAATCCAAGACAAAACATGTCTAAGCTGGATGCAAGAATCCTAGAAACTACCAGAGATAAAACTAGAATGAGGTTTCTAGGGAGAATCCATCTCTTAAAGACTGTTTGACCATCTAAAGCAGGGGTTCCCAACCTTTTCTATACCTTGCACCCCTAGAACGCTTCTAATATATTGTTGCACCCCTTACAAAAGTAAATAATTATATGCAAGTTTTTGCACCCCCTGGAATATCGTCTCGCCACTCTAGTTGGAAACCCCTGCTCTAAAGTATCCAGAAATGGATATCCAGACATGACATGGCTATTTTGGTGTTATAATAATCTGTTTCCCCCAAAATATGGCCTACCCTGAAAGTAAGTCCTAGGTTGATTTTTTTACATGCACCCAATATAAGCCCTACCCCCCAAAAAACGCCCTAATTAAGATCCCTCCCACTCCAGAGTGCACAGCTAAAAATTAAGCTAGGGTGGGGATGGGAGGATGGAGCGGCTCTACTACTAACCTTTTTGGACAGTTGTAGCCAGGCCTCACACACCCCGATACCTGCCTTGCCGGCCCATTTCTTCTGCTGCCAGCAAGGCTGGCAAGGCTTTCCTGAAGGCCTCTGCAGCTGATAAGAAAGCTCCGGATCGATCCCGAGCTCTGTTATCGGCTGCAGAGGCCTTCAGGAAAGACTTGCCGGCCACAGAAGAAATTCCTGAAGGCCTCTGACAGTGAAAAGGTGGTGCGGGGGGCACACGCACAAGTGCGTTAGTCAGTGGATGACATCCCCTGAAAATAAGACCTGGTGCCTTTTTTGGTGGCAAAAAATATATATAAGACAGGGTCTTATTTTTGAGGAAATGCGGTAAACCCAACCCCAGAAGAAGATGCAGCATCCTAGGTCAGACTCCAGAAATACCTGTTTGAAGCCTCAGGAATCACATCTCTTTTCTTTCATTGAGCTTCTTCTTACAGGGGACTAGGAATTATTCAGTTGCAGTTTGTCTTCTCTGTGCTATTCTCCCTTGAATCAACAAAGTGGCTTTATAAGGAACATAAATAAAGGACAGTCCATGTGGTTGGTTTTTTTTCTGAGAAGTTGCTGACATTCTGCAAAAGCCACCGCAATTTGCTGGCTTTCAGAATCTCTGCTTATCTTCTTATGATATATTTCCAAAGAGCAACTTCATTTAGCAAACACCGCAGCATGTTGTCCGTGCTAATTGTGTCACAGCCAACTGTCTAGTTGCATAAACCAGCAGGAGATTTCATAACTGTTTAGTTAGTAACATGGTTGTTAAGTGAATCTGACTTCCCCATTGACTTTCTTTGTCAGAAGGTGGCAAAAGAGACACTGTAGCCATCATAAGTATGAATCTGTGGCCAAGTGCCTGCATTTCGATCCCACCACCATGGGGAAGTTGCAGTGGTCATAAGTGTGAAAAATGGTCATGTCCCCTTTTTTCAGTGTCGTCATAACTTCAAACGGTCCCTGAATTAACTGTTGCAAGTGGAAGACTACCTGTATAATTGGGGCAAGGGGTGTCTTTTAAAGTCAAATGTCAACTGCCTCCATTTTATGGTATTTTATGAAAATAAGTCACGTCAATTAGCAGGACTGAATCTGGATGTATTGGATTTTGGGTGGTGTTGAATTTGAACTCAGATTTTTCTCCGTTAAGTGTTAAATTGGGTTCTTTATGCTCGGTTAGGGATGAAAGAAAAGTGTGTGTTTGGGGGAAATATTTGCACCCGCACCGAAACACACACGCACCCATTTTGCAGAGAACACCAGAGAAACTCACTGGCCAGAGCCAAAGAAGTTCCTGCAAATCCTGCAAAGTATTATTATTAATGGGAAGAGCTTAAACATCATTGCTATTTTCAGAACTGGCATGTGCCAAAGATTTTGTCTAAAGGGACAAAAAAACCATTATTCCTGGGAACCCAAAAGAGGAAGTGGTCACCTTCTGGACTGCCTCACAGGAGGAAATGCAGGTCAAGATGAGGCAACCAAGAATGTTTCACAGAACAGACAGAAAACCTCAATTCTTTGAAATGATAGAGTAGGTGGTTGGACTAGGAGACCTGCAAGGTCCCTTCCAACTCTGTTATTAGGTGAATTGCTCAGAAGGGGCAGCAGCTTCTTCCTAAGAGTTGTGCCAAAGCAGTGCCTGATTGGTCAACATGATATTCAGGTAATTCTTCCTGTCAATCATCTCCTCAGGTATTCTTTTAAGCATTAGTTAAAATGGAAATGTGGAAATGTCTGAATTATAAAAAATATACAGACATAACAATAGGAATATAGAAATTACAGAAACAGTCATACCATGGCCTAGAGGTGGAGTTCTCTCTTCACAATCAGGAGGCTGTGAGTTCGATGCTAGGTACAGGTAGATATTTCTCTCTGGGGTGGGAAGCAAATATAATTACTACCGGTTCTGTGGGCGTGGCTAGGTGAGAGTGACTGGGTGGGTGTGTTTTTTTGCAGCACCCACCCACCCAAAGAAGTTCCTGCAAAGTTCCTGGATTGATCAGAGATCCCCCAGAGTCAGCATCACACGCTTAAAGAGAAAAATAGCTTTACTATGGTTTCAGTTATGTGCAACTGAGCCAGAAATAAATTAAGTTGCACTATAGTGCAGAATTCAGAAGAGCTATTGCCCTGGAATAGAAGCTGATTTTCAGCCTATTCGTCCTTGTTTTTATTATTTTGTACTGACTGCCAGAAGGTAATAGTTCAAAAAAAAAAAAAAGGGGGTGCCCAGGATGAGATGGATCTTTGAGAATATTTTGAATTTTCTTAAGGCAGCAGGAGTGATAAAGCTTTTCCAAAGAGGGGAGAGGGCAACCAATGATCTTCTAGGCAATGACATTAACCCTCTGGAGTGCTTTCCTATCTGTCACTGTGCAATTGGCAAACCCTACAGAGGTGCAGTAAGTTAAAATCCTCTCTATGGTGCAGCAGTAGAAGGTCACCAGCAGTTTTTCATTCAGCTGTTGTTTCCTCAGGTGGTATAATCTTTGCTCAGCCCTTTTGACCAGGGCTGCAATGTGGGCACCCCAGGTCAGGTCCTCTTTTATGGTAACACCCAGAAACTTAAAACTGGCCACTTGCCCCACTCTCCAATGATAAGCAAGGGCTGGATGTCTGATCTATTCCTTCTATAGTCCACTATAAACTCCTTGGTCTTATTGGTGTTGAGGACTAAGTTATTGTCTCCACACCACGAAAGCAACTGGTCCACCTCATCTCGGTGGGCAGGCTCATCCCCCCTGGAGATAAGATTCCCTGTCGCCAATGCAGAGTTTTGTTCAGCAGATCTACTCTCATTGTATGCAGAGAGAGAAACTGGTGGTATTCTCCTGGTTCGGGTGAACTGGTAGTAAAAATGCTACTGTTCGGCCGAACCTGTAGTAAAAGAACAGCTACCAGCTTGGCCAAACCAGTATTTATTTATTTTCCTCCCAACGATCAGCTGTTCTGACGATCAGCTGTGCTGGGATCCCCCTCACTGTCTTACTGCTTCATCCAGGAGGCTTACCTGAGGCCCAGAAGGCAAAAAGGGGTACACGGAGGGTGGGGGTGCTGCGCCTCCCCGCCCTGCACTCTGTTTTTTGCCTCCTGGGCCACAGGGAAGCCTCCTGGGAGCAAAAATGGATTCCTAGGGGGCTTTCCTGAGGAGCGCAAAGGTGGGTGGGTGCTGCAAAAAAACACACCCACCCAGTCACATGGCCACACCTACCTAGTTACTCTCACCTAGCCACGCCCACAGAACCAGTAGTAATAATATTTGCTGCCCACCCCAGAGAGAAATATCTACTAGTACCTAGCATCGAACTCACAGCCTCCTGATTGTGAGGCGAGAACTCCACCTCTAGGCCATGATATGACTGTTTCTATAATTTCTATATTCCTATTGTTATGTCTGTATATTTTTTATAATTCAGACATTTCCACATTTCCATTTTAACTAATGCTTAAAAGAATACCTGAGGAGATGATTGACAGGAAGAATTACCTGAATATCATGTTGACCAATCAGGCACTGCTTTGGCACAACTCTTAGGAAGAAGCTGCTGCCCCTTCTGAGCAATTCACCTAATAACAGAGTTGGAAGGGACTTTGCAGGTCTCCTAGTCCAACCACCTACTCAAGCAGGAAACCCTCTATCATTTCAAAGAATTGAGGTTTTTTGTCTGTTCTGTGAAACATTCTTGGTTGCCTCATCTTGACCTGCATTTCCTCCTGTGAGGCACTCCAGAAGGTGACCACTTCCTCTTTTGGGTTCCCAGGAATAATGGGTTTTTTGTCCCTTTAGACAAAATCTTTGGCACATGCCAGTTCTGAAAATAGCAATGATGTTTAAGCTCTTCCCATTAATAATAATATTTTCTTACAAAGGTGCCAGCAGTTTCTAAGTGGATGGACAAAATCAGATGGGAAAGTTCCTGTAATAGCTCCACTGGTCACCAGGAAGTCTTCCGAAGAATTACTTCCAAAGAGCTTCTCTGGCAAAATATTTTGAAAATACAGCAATTCCTCCAGACCCTCTGAGTCAAGACTATCTAGGGCAGTGGTGGCTAACCTTTCTGGGCTCCTGTGCCAAAAATTGTGCGCACGCTCGTGTGCCAGCACTCAGAAGGCAATGCAGGTGCCCCCGCATACACCCTGTGCATGCACGCGCAATCCCTCCCCTTACCTGTACTGCGCCTCACAGCTGATATGTCGGCTGGTTTGAGGCCTTTTTTGGCCTCCCAGAGGCTTGAAAAAAGCCTCTGCGGGCTTTGCAGGACGAATAATAGGCCCATTTTGTCACTTCCGGTATTACAGGAAGTAATGAAATAGACCGATTTGGCCTGCAAAGCCTGCAGAGCCTTTTTTTTTTCAAACCTCTGGGAGGCCAAAAAAGGCCTCAAGCCAGCCGAAAATCAGCTGTGAGGCACATACAAGCGCAGTGAGATAAGTTTGCCTGTGGCTTGCATGCCGGCAGAAATGGCTCTTTGCCAGAAATGGCTCTTTACCATCACATACCTAGGTGTTAATTGCATGTAGAAGATCATGCCGATTGATTTTTACTGACTTCTTTTAAACTTAAGGCAGCCCTCCCAGCTCTGCAGGATGGATAAAAGTCAAGAAAAGAAGAGTTTTTAACTTTTCCTTCCATGGAGATTATGTCCTGTGTATTTTTTTTTTTTTTTAAACACAATACGGGGGTGGGGTGGGGTAGTGAGTTTTAGCAGCAAAAACAGCCAGTTGAATAAACGTGAGAAAGGCTGAAGTCATACACCTAACAAAATAACTTAACAACAGAATTGGAAGGGACCTTGGGGGTCTTTCAGTCTAACCCCCCCCCAAAGCAGGAAACCCTATAGCATTTTTTTTTTAATTAAAAATGAAAAATGGGGTGTAACTCTGCCTTTGTCCCATTCTGTTGCGGTTGGGAAACCTTGATTTCAGAATGGACCTGCTATGTGCTACTTAGTCTTATCTTGTTACAAATCCAAGATCCGTGACTAGCTGCTGGTTTCTACCCAAAACCCCCAATATCATTGCTACAGGTCGCGTGGTTCTTTTTTCCTCCCTATTACTATAGACCACTGGACCTCTGTAACTCCTTGATGGTCCTCCAAAACAACAAGGAGAAATAGCAACATCAAATGTCTAACCATTTGTAATGGTCCTGAACACCCTATTGAAAGGGGTGACTCAGCCACGAAGTAGCTAAAACATAACTGAAAATAGAGGGTGGCACTCAGTGGTGGGAGTCAAATAATTTAACAACTGGTTCTCTGCCCTAATGATTTCTTCCAACAACCAATTCACCAAACTGCTCAGAAAGTTAACAACTGGTTCTCCCGAAGTGGTACAAACTGGCTGAATCCCACCATTGGTTGCACCGTCCCCCTCAAGAAGAGGTTCAGCCTGGGACAGAGTTAAGAGAGGAACCAGTCTGGACTCCTTAACATTCCCACAAAGGATCTAAATCCAACCCCTTTTGAAACCTGTTGACTCTTGTCTGGTGCCAATGTAGTGCTGACTGTTGGTTGACTAGATTGCTCTGTATAGGCATGATCAATAAATCATCTTAACTGGTACTTAATGTGTGGACTTGATTCTTCCATCCCTGACGTTTGTTCCTGAAACCCTCCAAAAACCGAAGATGAATGCAATCCCTCAAATGAAAAAAAAATTGAGCTTAGGGATAAGAGTAAGACCACCAGTAATGGTCCAGCCCAATCCAGGGGCTGGAGTGTCCACTGCTTCTTAGATCAGTGACATGAGAAGAAAAGGTTTACAAGAACATTAAAAAATAATAATAACAGGGAGAGGAAGATAAAGTGAGAAAGAGAGAGAGAGAGAGAGAGAGAGAGAGAGAGAGACTCATAGAGGAAGCGCATGAGCTGAGTTCTTGCAATGCACTTCTATTTTCTTTTATTTATAGTTTCTCGTATAAGTCTAAGCTATTCAGCATCTTTAGGTAGATTAGTCGCTGGGTCAGCTTTTCTGTTCATTAATAAAAAAAGAAAAATAGGGATCACAACCAAAGGAGGGCTAAGGGGTGGCAGAAGACCATGGTGGAATTCAAAAAATGTTACTACTGGTTCTGTGGGCATGGCTTTGTGGGCGTGGCTTTGTGGGTATGGCATGGCTTTGTGGGTGTGGCAGGGGAAGGATACTGTAAAACCTCAATTCCCTCCCCATTCCTGGGGGAAGGTTACTGCAAAACTCAATTCCCTCCCCGCCCCAATGACCTGCTTTCCAGCTCTGTTCTCCTGTGCAGGGCAACAAAAGAAGACTCAGCCAATCAGCTGGGATTCAGGAGGCAGAGAAGAGATGGGAGAGGGGCCAGTCAGAGGTGGGATTTGCTGGTTCTCCAAACTACTCAAAATTTCCGCTACCAGAACTGGTCAGAACCTGCTGAATACCACCTCTGGAGAAGATCCAATGACCAGATAGGAGACAGTGTTCCCACAAGACAGTGGCGGAACCAATTGGAATTACAAACTTCAACCACACATAATACAATAATTTCAGGCCACCTACTCTATGTGCCTTCATGTACCCTATGTTACCTGCATGCAGACTGAGACTTCCCAGGCTCATATGCACATAAACTCCTCAACTGTTGGGAAAATCCCTGCCAGGCAGGAAGGATGGATTAAGCAGGGAACCAGCCTTGCATTTTTCTGTAGTGCACAAGAGGCATAAGCCTGAATCCTGCTAAGTTCCTTGGAACCTTATGTGGTTGTTGGTCACCACTTCACAGTGGTGAAGTGGTGAAAAGATGTTAAGAGCATTATTGCCCTCTAACCACTGTGCCACCATGGCTCTCAAAAAATGGTCATAAGTCACTTTTTTCAGTGCCATTGTAACTTCATATGGTCACTAAACCGACTACCTGTACGTTAATTCAAGAGTTGATCTGTGGCACTGATAACCTTTCCCCCTTCATCTCCTTTGCAAGGTTGCTCCAAAGATAAAATTGGTTATCAATTCATATGTGTCAAGTTGTGATCATGGAAGGAAGGACAGCCTGGGTGATATAAAATTCCACCACTTGGCTAAACTAGAGAGCAACTTGGAGGGGGAGTTTCCTCCTTTTTGCCACATGATTATATTTGTTGGCTTGCTATAAATAATGGAAATATATTTATTTAAAGCTATCCCTTGCGGAGGCCCAGAGCATGAATCAATAAACATAATGACATCATGATGTCACAAGAATATCCAATTTAACTAAAAGCAAACACACAGAGAAAACAATAATGGCAGTATAAATAGGAGTTGAAAGATTTTCTGAAGCTGGTGGCTTCTTCCAGATGTATTCAGCATTTCCAAGCACTTTCATCAAGGCGGAAAATCTGGATCTGTGTTTCTCAACCTTGGCCATTTTAAAACACGTAGACTTCAACTCCCAGAATTCCCCAGCCAGCCAAGCAAGTCACAACATGCTGGCTGAAAGGATACATTCCCTTTATATTTTTTTTTAAAAAGCAGCATCTAATTTTTATGCTTTCTTAACATTGATTTTAGAATCAATGTTGACGCTTATATTTTGGTTAAAATTAGAAGCCCCCCAGAGAGGGCTGCTAATAGCAGAGTTGATCGAATAAGCTTTCCCAAGACACAAATGTGCAAATATAGCTAAAAGTTTATACATACTGTGTACACCAAGAAAAATAACATACACGAGGAATATATAAAGCAAAACAACCCATCGTTTGCAGTCCATAATGGAAGAAAAAGGCCCCTTTTCATACAGAAGTATTTGTAGTTTTATAATGTCCAGAAAATATCAACAGTGAAGACGGGTGAGTGGAATAAAAGCAGAAAAAGAAATCTTGTATTTCTCTAGTAATGGGTGCGATGGATCCATCAGTCTGCTGTCTTCCTCATGTGTTGGACTACAATGCCTCTTATTCTCCAAAGCACCACAGGGCAGGACAAGAAGCAACTGGGAGTGGTGGTGGTGGGGTAGTGGTAGAGAGGAATCTTGTTAAAGAGAGGTCCAAACTAGAAGTAAGGAGACATTTTCTATAGTGAGAACAATTAATCAGTGGAATAACTCCCCTTCAGAAGTTGTGGGTGCTCTAGCACAGGAGGTTTTCAGAAGTAGATTGGACAACCATTTGACTGGGATCCTGCCTTGAGCAGGAGGCTGGACTAGTCTAGTAGACTTCCAAGGCCCCTTCCAGCCCTATGAATCCATGTTCTGTGTTCCTCACCTGTCACCTATGAATTCCTAATCCACATGAGTTTCCTAAACTGAACTTGGAAGTGTTAAAGTTTTGAAATGCATCTGAGGGACTACCGAAGACTGAGGTAGCCCCTCTGTGGAAGAAGCCATCTCCTTTCTGTATTTGCTCCTAAATGAGGTGCTGCTGTCTTCAAATAGGGTTCTCCTGAATGCAGCTCTTATGTTGTAAAGAGTCAGCTTTCGGTGGAAGTCGATGCCCATGAAAAAGTAAAGGATAGGGTTGGCACAGCTGTTGAGGTAGGCCAGGAAGGAAGAAAGCGGGAGGCCGATAGAAAGTCCTAGGCCTTTCACGTCTGCCAACTTGAGAAGGAGGAAGATGTGGTATGGTGCCCAGCAGAGGAAGAACGTGACCACAAGAACCAGGATGACCCGGAAGGGTTTCTTGGAACGGATGGAAGCCCGCCGTCTCCTCAGCACCATGACGATGATGCCATAGCAGAGCACAATGATGGCAAAAGGGGCCAAGAACCCACAAATCAGTCTCAACATATAGATAGCCAGCTTGGCAGTCTCATTTCCCTCCAGGGCAAAGGAGCACTTGGTCTTGTTAGACTTGTCAGTTTTTATGCCACGGTAGTGATAGAAAGGACTACTTGTAGCAGTGGCCAAGAACCAAGCTCCGATGGCAGCGACCCATGCCAAGCGGCTGTCCCGGTGTCTTTTGGTCCATATTGGGTAGGCTACGCAAGTTGCCCGGTCTATGCTAATGGCAGCTAAGAGGAAGACGCTGCCGAACATGTTGAGATACTTGATGAAGCTGTTGGCTTTGCATAGGAAGCTTCCAAAGGGCCACCCATTATCAAAAGCATTCTTCAAGAGGGGCACAATCCGGGTGATTGAGAAGAGAAAATCAGCCAGGGCTAGGTTGAAGAACCAGACACAGCTGATGGTCCGTGAGGTCTGATGGGCTGTGATCCAAAGCACAGCTCCATTGCCCAGGGAACCAAGCAGAAAAAGAACGGCGTAGAAGAAGATCTGAAGCATGTCCATGAACCGGCTCACATCCAACTTGGCATCCGAAGATGATGGCAAGGATGCATTGGAAATGTACGGAGCGGTGAAATTAACATTCATGATGCAACAGGACTCTACAGAATGGGAGGATTAAGAAATCAGGTGGTCCTTCTCCAGTCAGCAAAACCTGGAAAAGGAGAATCAATGTTTTAGGAAGTGTCCTTTTTTAAAAAAATTTTTTCCTGTCTTACTACTCTTATAGTCTACTTTTGCATCTTCCAATACATTAAAGTCTACAACACAAATATTTTGATATTCCGTTTCTAATATCTACTTATGTAACTTTTGGTAAAAAATTATTTTTGCTTATTATTCGGTGCATATATTATGTCAACTCATAAACTATTTCTATGGTCTTTTTAGAATTGCCAATAGAAAGAGAGGGGGAAGGTTTTTTTTGAAAGATCAGTGCGGCAGCTTGGAAAGTGAAAGTGCATTCCATAAATAGTTTTCAAAGATAGTAGCTAGGTGACTGAAGTTTCTGCCATGCAAAATTCTAACTGGAGAGCATGATTGATGACTCTTGGCTATGGATGTGTCTCATTGGAGGATATGAATTATGATACACCAGGGGGTGGGGAAAAACCAGGGTCAAAGGTGACAATGAATTATGTGTCTCAGAGTTGGCTACACCCAGGCAATGCCGGACATGTTAACTCCCAATAAATCCTTTTGAAGTTTTGGAAGTTTGGCTCGAGACTCATGATTTAATTGGGGTAACTGCTGGAATCCTGACATATTGCTATCAAAAGTATCTGTTTTTGATTCATCTGTCAGCCAAAGCCTTGATCAATCTTGATTCAGATTCAGGGCTACCCAGCTGTGGCAGCCCTGTATCAAATAGAGAGTTGGATTGGAAACGCTGACATTATTGCTATTTCCACCATTAAAATCCTTCCTTCTTCATCTGCATATATTTGTTTGGAGTGTATTGTTTCCTTGATATATAAAGATATCCCTCTTTTCTTTTGCTATGCTGATGAAAAATATAATTTCCCAATTTTGGGACATTCCATTAATTTACAGTGCTGTCTTTTTTATATATATGAGTTTCTTGCAGGTGAATTATATCTCTTTTTAACTTTTGTACTTGTGTAAAAAAATTTCCCCTTTTATGGGGAAATTCAGTCCATTTATATTTATTGACAACATTTCATTTTATCTCTCCTTCTTCTTTATTTATGTATAGGTTTTATTCTCCTGGTTGTTCTTGTCTGTCTCTGTTCTTTTACCCTTGCTCCTTCTTGATCTGCCTTTTCTGTTTCTCCTTCTTCTGGTCGTATATTTCTCACTTCTACTGTTGATTCCTCCTGTCTTTTATATTCCAATTCTCCTCTTGTTTCTTTTCCCTCAGTTGTGGCAGTATGGCCATCCCAGAGGGAATTTTAGTTGACTGGAATGATAAAAGATACAGACTGGACTCGATAGATAAGGCAATAGAATTTTATGATAATCATATTGACACAAATGAGAATCAATGTTATTTGATTTACAATTTCAACAACAGCAAGCCAAGATATATATATAGGCCATGCATGTTCTCTCCCATGTGGTGCTCCCCAAATTCATCACTAGATGGTAGAATTTCAGCAAATCTAATCCAACAACTGGATGAACTAGTGATAAAGGAACTTTTGCCAAGCTCAGGGGAATCACTAGACATGGTCAAAAGGAGGAAGGAAGAAGGGAGTGCTACCCTCGTCTGTATCTACCCTATAGAAATATAGGGTACTTCTGCATTTCCCAGGGGTTCAAATAATGAAACTGCTGACAGTGCGAGCAGATGGTTTCGGATAGCGGCAGCTTCTCCAAAGTCAGAAATTTCAAATCAAAGGTCAGAGGGTGATTAGGAATTCTTGGGGAGCAGATGACTTACATTGTAGGGATGGAATTGAATGTCCAGCTGTAGCACCCAATGCTTCTAAATACTTCTATAATATTTATCTGCCATTTTAATATGGCTGCCCATCTCACAAAGTGTTTCAGGGCTACGTACAATAATAAATTAAAACAATAAATATATTAAAACACTCATTATTAAAAAAAATATTTAAAAACTAGAAAGCCCAAGAGAGAAGAATGTGAACTTTGGCAATGGAGCTACCTCAAGATCATACCAGTTCTCTGAAATTCTCAGATTTAGCCAGATCTTGAAGGTCTTCTGGTATATTAACAGGGATGGAGCTCACCTCACTTTAAGGAAGAGAATGTCTCATAAGGCAGGCACCATGGAAAAAAAGGACCATCCCCTGGGACCCTGAGATATAATTTCCTAACAAAAAGGACCTGCACCTCAGATCTAATGGACAGACATATGCAGTGGTGGGATTCATTCAGCCAGTTCACACCACTTTGAGAGAACTGGTTGTTAACTTTCTGAGCAGTTTGGTGAACTGGTTGTTGGAAGAAATCATCAGGGCAGAGAACCAGTTGTTAAATTATTTGAATCCCACCACTGGACATACGTTAGGTCAGTGTCAGGTGTTAGACATAATGTTAGACAAGTGTCTTCATAGATCCAGGGTCTGCTCCTATACTTGAGTACTTTTAATTATCAAAGATCTTCCATTCTTTTTTTTTTAAGGGTGGGAAGTGAACCCAGGTAGAGAAAAATCTGTAGAATTTTTCAGCCATCCAGGTCAAGTCTTTGACTGACTTTTAGCTATACAATTTGGGATGAACACCCCTTTGAATGGTTTGGGAGGAGGAATGGATATCCAGAGGAAAAATGTCAGGCTACAGGAATCAGGACCACCACTTGGGTGAGGGCACAGTTAACCTTCAAGTACTTCAACGACCCTCTAAAAGGATGCAAATGACCAGCCATCTGAAAGGAATTACAATCCTTCCATTCCCCCATATCCTATCAGAGCTGAAGATGCTTTTTGGATGAGAAGCGAAATGTCTTCAAAAGTAAAAACAAGAAAGTCCAATTGCTTCCTGAAAAAAGGCACCTTTGGGTCAGGTAGGGAAAGTTAAGTAATACTTTAATTGACTTCGGAATTTCTAGTTCTTTGGTAAAATCTCTTCCAATTAAACTACTTGAACACCTTGGGAAGAGAAATGCCCCATATTTTTGTGTACATTGCACAATGGGGCGGTGCCACCAAGCTCCAGCTTTCCCACAAGTACACCGATATTAGAAAGTATACATCTAGCTCTAATCAAACTGTTTTCCAATCCAGTCCAGCTGCTAAAGTCCAGTCAGCAAATCACACTGGACTACAACTTGTCTGGTTATCACAATCACGCACTTTGTAATGCACAACCACAAGACAACAAACTTCATTCTTGGATGGCTATCAAACTGGTGAAACATGACAAGAGCAGAACTCATCTCTTGAAACAAAGCAAATCGAAACACACCCACCCCAAATTTTGACAGTCTGGAAACAATGTAGACAAAGACAAAACTGTTGTTCTGGAATTCTCACAGTTCCCCCCAGAAGGTGGGGTGTCCTGGATTAAACCCTGAAATTACCTGTTTTAGGCTGCAGGAATTACGTCTTTTGTATTTCTTTGGGCTCCCTTTTCAAGAAAATGCAGATTTCTTGGTTGCTGCTTAGTTTCTCTGCCTGGCTGTGATTTTGGACCTCATCCAAAGTCAAGATTAACTCCTGCCGAAAAGAGGAACTTGAAGAAAATCTCTTCTTGCTGGATGCGATCATGCAGAATCTCTTCACTGCTGAAGGTTCGTCCCCTGACCGGAACAATTGCGTCTATGCCAGGCTGGGAAAAATGATGGGCAGCCTCATCGCAACTGCCAATTCTGCAGAACCAAGAATGCTCCTGAAACAATTGCCCCAGAACTAAGGGGACTAAGAGTTGAAAAATGTTGTCGGATGGTAGTCTTTGAGAGGAGTGCCTTTTAATAAGGGAGGGCTGCTCTTGTGGTGGCTTAAATGGAATTCACTCGACATACGTCATATGCATGGATCGAGCAGGGTGATTGGGGTGGGAAAAGCCACCCTGCAGCCACCACAAAAAGTGAAGCCTCTGCTCAAGTGTCTTTGTTGGGTTCCTTCTGATTTATTTGTGAGGAACAACATGATTTACCAAACGCCTGTGATTCAAGAGAGCCCTTTCACATATTCCGGGCTACACTTTCCAAAACAAGTGTGTCACTCACAACTTCTGGCAAGCCATGCAGAGCATATAGAACCCGTTGCCCTTATCTTGGAAGCTTCAGGAATGGTTGGAGATGGTCTCACCTGCCCAAACACTTCAAGACTTGCTGAGTCTTTGGACTCTGAATAAGAACCACCGGGGAAGTCCTTGCAATCTGCTGATGTGGCTTGAAATTGGGAATGACATTTCACTGTGTATGCGTATGATGCAAATTGTACACGTGGATAGTGACAATAAAGGTATTCGGTATTCGGTATTCGGTATTCAGTAATGACTGATTGATGCTCCTCAGGCTGCTCTTCAGCCATTTAAACGAGTTGCATCTTGTTGCTGGAGAGTCAAGGGTTGGGCGAACAAGTTCTCCTGATCTCTCAACTCAAAGCAACTTATTGGCGGGGTTCACACGTACAGGAGTGCCTCCATTAATTTGACTGTTTGGGTTGAAAGGAGGTGCTTTAGATCCAAATGTTCCTGGTTCTAGCTCGCCCTCAGCCACAAGAATGAATTTAGACAAATCTCTCTGAATCTTGAGGCCATCTTCAATTGCCAAGTGCCTGAATTGTGTGACCATGGGAGGGTGGGATAGTCGTAACTTCAAGAATGGGTTTTAAGTCATTTTTTCCACTGCCATTAAGTGAAAAGTCTTAAGTTGAGGACTACCTATATATCAGCCCCTCCTCTAGCTTTCTAATCACCCAGATCCCACCTCAGCAGTGTTCCATGCAAGAAATTTCCTTCCTTCCTTCCTTCTGTCTCTTTCATTCATTCTTTTTCTTCCTTCCTTCCTTCCTTCTGTCTCTTTCATACTTTCTTTTACTTCCTTCTTTCCTTCCTTCTGTCTCTTTCCTTTTGTCTCTTTCATTCATTCTTTTCCTTCCTTCCTTCTTTTTGTCTCTTTCATACTTTCTTTTCCTTCCTTCCTTCCTTCCTTCCTTCCTTCCTTCCTTCCTTCCTTCCTTCCTTCCTTCCTTCCTTCCTTCCTTCCTTCCTTCTGTGAGACATGGTTTTAGAGTCATAGGTGTAAATGCTCATATATGACATGCTATAAATTTTTTCACCAATGCGGTGGATTTATTATTTGGAACCCTGACACTTACTTGGTACAGCTGTTGACCAAAAAGAAGCAGAATGCAGAAAAGCAAACATTTATTGTACAAATTGTCCAAATGAAATAAAATGTATGTGCTGCTTTGTTCCATGAAAATGGACAACAGCCCTCTTCAAGTCCTAAGAGTAATGTGTATTGCTTTTGTCTAGACCAGGGGGAGGGAAACTTGGCTTTTTTATCACTTATGGACTTCAACTCCCAGAATTCCTGAGTGAGCCATAAAAGGTTCACCATCCCTGGCCTACTGGTTTTTCAGTTGTGGGGGAAATCATTTTTTGACTTGAATGGGACTGTTTAATATACAAATGTTCTCCTATATCAGCCTTGCTATCTGAGGAATTCTGGGAGTTGAAGTCCATACATCTTCAAGCTGCCAAAGTAGAAAAATACTAATCTTGACAAATCTCAGAAAGAGCCATTCCCTATGTTGTTTAGGATTTTTGTGTTAATGAAAGTGGATGCTTGTCTATGTGTTAAAAAAGTTTGTTCTTAAGTAATTTTGGAAGTCAAGAGTTTTCCCTTAGCAAAACTTAGGGAAATGTCTACTAAGAAATTACTAGACAATTTCCGATCTACTCATCTGGGAAAAGATAACATTTAAAGTTTAGCTTTATTCCCTTGACACCAAGACCAAACCACCCACGTTGTTAACTTGATCTAATTTATGCCCAATATATCATTATTTATTTTTATACTACGGGCAGCCAACCCAGCTCTGTCTGTTGGGTGCAGGTCAAGTGAATGGAAAAAATGAAAGATTTTAACTCTTTCAAGAAAATAACTATGATACGTTCTTCAACTAAGCAAGGAAGATAGAAGAAAGACACACACAACTGAAGAACCGCATATGATAGTCATGCACAATCTGAGAATGACTAACAGTAACCTCCCACACACAGCCCTATATATAGATAAACAACGGGCTTAATAAGGTTGTGTAGTGTTTCTTTTGTGCAAGAGTAGTCTGTATCCTCTATCTCATACCTCCATTCTTCTTTCCTTCCTCTTCTCCAATTCCCTTTTCTACACTGTAGGTCTTGGTCAACCTCAGACAAAACATGGTCTTATGTTATGTAAGAAAATCTGTAGTTATTGAAAGACATTTTCTCCTTAAAAAAACAACCCCTACCTCTGTTATTTTTCCCTCAGTTTAATCATTTCACTGAATTGGGCTCCAAATTGTAGTCAGTAGTTGAGTGGCCATTAAGAAATTTGGAACCAGATTTTTATTTATATTTGCTAATCTTGGCTCGCTAAGTCAAAACAAGCTTTAAGAAAGCTAGGTTTTTGCCACCTAATGACTGCTCTGTATGTGGTAAAATCTGACATGTCCAGAAATCCCTCTTTCTTTGAGCAATATTTCAGAAGGACCTCCCACCATCTAACTGTGGAGGAACAAGGTGAATTTACACTTGAAAGAAACTTGTAGGCCTGTCCTAGACTTGGTGATGCTGCAATGAACAAAGCCAGAAATTCCTTCATTAAGCTACCAGGTCTTTGTCTTCTGGCTCAGTGTTCCTCAACCTTGACCACTTGAAGAAGTGTGGACTTCAACTCCCAGAATTCTCCAGCCTGCCATACTAGCTGCGGAATTCTGAGAATTGAAGTCCACACCTCTTCAAGTGGCCATGGTTGAGAAAAACTGTCTTAGCTCATCAAAGATTGATGGTTTTAGAAGGTAGCTCATTCCCTTTGATCTCCACTAGGGTTCCTTCTAGAACACTGCTGGACAGGAACCCCCATCTCTTCTTTCAAACCTCACATGCGGTATTTCAATCTCAGGTTTACCCTCCTTCCTTCCTTGTTTTCTTGTTGTGCAAAACAAGAAAAAATACTACGGTATTATATAGATCTCTCTCCTTGTTTTGTCTCGTAGCATGAAAATGGCAAATAATAACAGTGGTGAGCAACAAAAAGCAACACAAACACACAAACACACACACACAAACACACACCCCTGCAAATCTCCTAAGCAAGGCACTTTGTTCAGCCATGTTGCAATCTCTTTATTTGTTAATATCTTTCCAAGTCAGTTTTCCTTGAAAATTATTACTTTGGCAAGAGTCACAATTACAACTCTTTAGAAACAGGAACAAAATAAACTGAATGAATAATAACAGCACCAGATGTGTTTAAACTTTTGGGATTTGATTTGTTCCTGCTTCGGAACAACAAGGGAGGGGGTGGATTGGTGGGATTTCCGCTGAGATTCAGTAGTTGGGTTCATACAACACATCCTTCACCCAAATGAACTAAATACAATTTCTAGGTTCATGTAACATGCTATAACCAAATGAATAAACTGTATTATGGCTTAATACAATGACCTGGTTCATTATAACATTCTAAGACAATGAATGGAAAGAGACAATATGTTGACTCACAAACAACCCTCATTTGAGTTTAGTCTAGGGTGTTGTGTGAACTTAGCCAAAACTTCAACCTTTGTCTTATCCCTTAATTTGGAGTTCTATTGCTTTGATCTCAGTTTATGGAGCAGATGTTTGCTGTTTGGCTCCAGGTTCAATGCAGTAAGAGAAGGTAAAACTCGAAATCCATCTCCCCTGCAAATGTTGAAAACAAACATGTCTTGTGTGTGCAAATTATGGTATGTACTTAAAATTGCCGTCTTAAAAGGTTTGGTTTCCTATTTTGCACAATTTGCCTGGTGAGGGTTATAGTTTGATTCATTTTATTCACTCACTGAAGTCAAGTTAGATCCTCTTGAAAAAGTAAAGAGCTACATATATTGATTTTCGACGTTCATAGCTCTACTCCAGCATTTCAGGATTAAAATCCAAATGTTAAATTTTAAAATCCAAGTTAAATGCAAGTTAAAATTCAAGTGGCAACAGTCTACCTAACTCTACACTCTCTTCCTTGTGTAAGGTCTCAACCAAAACACTTCCATCACCTACCAAAATGAGGTGGACCAGTTGCTTTCGTGGTGTGGAGACAATAACTTGGTCCTTAACACCAATAAAACCAAGGAACTTACAGTGGACTATAGAAGGAACAGATCAGACATCCAGCCCTTGCTTATCAATGGAAACCAAGTGGAACAAGTGGCCAGTTTTAAGTTTCTGGATGTTACCATAAAAGAGGACCTGACCTATTGCAGCACTGGTCAAAAAGGCTGAGCACAGATTATACTACCTGAGACTTCTCAGGGAACAATAACTGAATGAAAAACTGCTGGTGACCTTCTACTGCTGCACCATAGAGAGTATCTTAACTTATTGCACCTGTGTAGAGTTTGCCAATTGAACCAGGGCAGATAGGACAGTGCTCCAGAGGCCAACATCATTACCCAGAGGATCATTGGTTGCCCTCTCTCCTCTTTGGAAGAGCTTTATAGCTCCCACTGCCTTAAGAAAATTCAAAACATCCTCAAAAATCCATCTCATCCTGGGCACCCTTTTTTTTTGAACTATTACCATCTGGCAGACGGTACAGGAGAATAAAAACAAGGACAAATAGGCTGAAAAACAGCTTCTATCCCAGGGCAGTATCTCTTTTGAATTCTACTGTATAGTGCAGTGTTGGTCTGGTGTCAGGGGTTTTCGGTTCGATGTGTGGAGAGTGAAGGACATGTGTTTGTGTTTATTTTCATGGTCATGGTCATGATGTGCACTGGAGATGGTGTTTTATTTCGTTGTACGAGGTGCAATGTCAATAAACTAAACTAAACTAAACTAAACTAAATCTCCTGGGTCTCAGGCACATTTTGGCATTCATGATTTCTAGAACACTTTGATAGGGTTAAGTCGTTAGGGCCCATGCAAAAAGCTGATTTATTCACTGTTGTCGGTTGCACATCATTAAGCAACAGCTTAAGTGCAACTGCATGCACCTTCTTTCTGACCTCTGTCATATCAAAATTTATGCCAACCACCAAAACCCTGGAAGTCTGATCAGCACAAAATCACATTAGAAGAGGAGGGCAGGAAATGCAAAAGAAATTTGACTTTGTTTTGGGGGAGAGCAAAACCAGGTTTCGGTGCTCATAAACATGAGATGAATCATATATCAGAGCAGTGAAAAATGAAGTTACAGATAGTTCTGGATTTAAGATCACAACTGAGACCAGATTTTTTTTTAACTGTTAAGTAAGGGCTTGTTAAGTGCCTTATGCCCACTTTTACTCTTTTGGCCATGGTTGTTAAGTGAATCACTGCAGATGTTAAATGAGCTGTCTAGTCATTAAGTGAATCTGGCTTCTCTCCTGGATTTATGCTTGTCAGGAACCATCTGGGTGTGTCACAAATGATAAACCACCTCACCCTGGAATGCTGCAACTATTGCAAATATTTGCCCGTTGCCAAGCGCCCGAATTTGGACCACATGACTTTTTGGATGCTGTGACAGTCATAAGTGCAAGGAATGGTTGAAGGACACTTGAAGGTTAACTTTGAACGATCACCCAAAGAAGGGCTGTAAGTCAAGGACTACCTGTTATAGAGAAGGCGCACCAAAGGAAAATTTATTTCCGATTACTCAAACGTCATAAATAGGACATTATTAACGTCCAAAATGCCGGCTTCTTGAGAAGAGGCCTAGGACAGGCAGGTAAAACAGAATAACAGGATGATAGAGTCCAACCTCCGTTTTGGAGCGGGAGAGATCGTACCAAATGAGGCAAAGCTGTACGCGATAGGCTTTGATCTAGTGAAGAAAAAATAAGGAGAGAGGGAGAGAGTTGAATGTCGACTCACTCCTTGGTTCACCTTCACAGACACAAGCCAAGGAGCAGAAAAGTCACCAGGGCTGAGCCCTGCAAGCCTACCACACCTCCCTTCGGCCCACCAACATGTCTTTCTTCAACGTTCACGGAAGGGACCACCTTCCTATTTTGAACAACGGTGTTGTTCTCATCTTCTTCGTGACTGTGGTCGTGGCCGTGGTTGTGGCTGTGGTCCTTCTGAGGGCCACCCACTGATGGGCTCACACCAAGAGAACGGGCGAGCTTGCCGGAAGTGGAAGCCGCCGCCGTGGCTGCGTTGATCTGGACGTACGTTGAAGGGGTAGTGACGGTTGTGTTCTTGGTCTCTTGAGCAGGCAGGAAGGCCAGTCTTGGGATGGAGGTGGAGAAGTGTGTTTTGTTGGAGAGGTTCGTGTTGCAGAGATTCCCCGAGCAACAGGAGCCCGAGAGGGTGATGGCAGGACTCCCTTTCCTGACCTTGGTACAGTCGCCATCTTGAACACATCCTTTGATGGGTTTAGTCAGTGAAAAATTCCCTGGAAAAGAGGAGAAGAAGCAACTTTGAGGCAGATGTCCTCCTTCAAGGATTACAGTTTTGGTCCAAAGGGTTATTTCTCTTCCCTTCCCTCCAGCTCCATTCCAAATCAAGTATGCTTTGTGTCCAGCACCAAGGGCTTTTTTTGAGGTCGAGGTCAACAAAACAATGCATTGTGTTTAATCTTTGTTAAAAAGTCAAGAATGCAAATAGTTGGTCAACTAATTCCCAACAGCTCTGGAGCAATTTTGTAACTCTTTTTGAAAAACAAGAAAATTCAAAGAAAGGATGTATCTCTGGCAGAGAAATATAAATGCTGTGTTGTTGTTTTAAAAAAAAACAAATAAGTAGAAAGTTTTTTTTTTAAAAAATGGCATAATTATAGTTCTTAAAAGTTTGCCATTCTCCAAGCATGACTGAATGCCCTCTTTTAACTTCTGCTTCTATCCCTTTTGACTGTATATTGGAGAACGTGATTTCCTACACATTAGAAAATAATTTTTATTTCAGCTAGGCTATGATGGCCTTCACTCAGAGGACACTGATCCCTTACTCATCCTCTTAGCTCCATTAATCCATCTCCCCACTCCTTTCCTAGGACAGGAAGAAATCTAACATATTTAAGGGCCTACAGTCGGTCTCTGGAATCCCAAGAAAGCCAAATTAGCCAGTTTTTTTTTAATGACCTTCAGAGGTCTCACCTGCTTTCATGGTGACATTGCCATGGAAACAACCCCGGAAATTATTGTAACACTTGACAATGGCAGAATTGTCTGTTGTGCAGTTGTTTCCATCACAGCTGTAGCATTCCACTCCGTTGGGAATCTGCGCACTCACGTTATCTGGAGATAGAGCCATTAAAAAAAAGGGGGGGGGGAAATAGCATTATCAAGGATGGAAAAGATATGAACTTTACATTAGTTGAATTTCAGGAGAAGCACTTGAACTGCGTGGGGCCAGGCGTATTTATATTTTTTTTCTTAAACCTAGCACCAAGATTAGCCAAAAGAGGCTTTTGAAACCAGCCCTAAATTTAAATAGACTGCCTCTGTTAGTTATTGATTCAGCTGTACCCCACCTTTCCTTCCCCAGAAAGACACCTAAAAAAACAAAACCAATACAAGCATTGCACACTAGGCAAAAAAGCTCTTAGCCTGAGAACACGAAGGCATGGCTGAAGAAACATCTTGGCCTTTTTGTTCTAGGTTAACTGGCTTTGTGGTTATTGTAAGTTTTACACAAAGCATTGTAACCATTGTTTGCAGGCCTCAGGATGACAAAAGACAAATATTCCCTGAAGGTGAGCTCATTTCTATGGCAACACAACAATGTAATTTTCTGTGGCTATCTAGATGAGTGTTTCTCAACTTTGACAACTTTAAGATGCATGGACTTCAACTCCCAGAATTCTCCAGCCAGCCTGTATTTTTTTTTTCATTCCTGTATTTTTTTCCTCACAGTAATTCGCCATTATTGCTATTACTGCTGTGTTGTTGTTATTATTATCATGATTATATTTTTATTCTACCCTTTTATATATAACTTAAGACAGTGAACATATCTAAGACTTCTGCCTTCTATTTTCCCACAGCAGCTCACAGAGTTGAACTGAGATAGACTGGCCCAAAATCACCCAGCCGGCTTTCATGCCTATGGGAGACCTAGAATGTATTTTATTTATTTAATTTACTTAATTTACAAGCTGGGGATAATCCATATTTGGAAAGTCCCAGTTTATTAAGGACTATCCTCTTTTAATGACCCCATAATCCCTTGTGGGATAGAATCGGGACAACTGAATGGAGCTGAGTGTTTACTGGCCAGATGCCTTTCCTGTCACCAATGCGGAGTTTTTCCCCCCAAGCAAAGATATGCTCATGTGCCCAGAGAGAGATATCTGTCTCTACCTAAGATTGAACTCACAGCCTTCTGATTGTGAGGTGACAGCTTCACCTCTAGGCCACTGCACCAATTCTCCCAGTTTATTAAGGATGCTGTGAAAATATTCCACTATTCCCCAGGGACATAGTAGTGTATAAAACTAACAATCTTCTTTAAAGAAAAAAAAATCATCATTCTTATGTGGGCTGGGGTTTACCCATGGGTTGTAGCTGTAGTTCTTTCATGTCCAGTTTAATGTTGCAGTGGCTTGTGTTGCACTGATGCAGCTGAGAGAAGGCCAGGATGCCGTGCACTTCCACCGCCTTGTCATTGGTTCCTGGCATGCCCAGTCCGCAACCCTTTTCGGCAACAGAGAACTTCCCGTGACCTGCAAAGAGGTTACAGAGGAAGATAAGATGGCTTAGAACCAAAGATGGCGCCTTTAAGACCTTGTGGACTTCAACTCCCATAATTCCCCAGCCAGCCTCAAAAAGCATTTGCTGTCTGATGTGGGGCAGGTGATGGTGGGAGGGAAGTCTGGGTACCAGCTGTTACAAGTTGATCAAGGAATGTGTGCGAATGTTGCTTCTTCTCTCCATGTGTGGCACCTTCTCTTCAGAATTTGTAGCCTCCCGCCCTTCTGTCCTAACCCAAGTTAATTTATTGGACTTAGCTAAGAGCCATGAACGTACTGTCAACTCGTAAATCATTCCTGTGCCTGTTTCCGAGGTGCCATAAGAAGGAGGGGGGAGGCCTGAGGGAGCAGTGTTGCAGATGAAGGGCAGAAGCACATTCCACACTTATCTTGTGGAGAATGTAGCCTAGGAAACTGGATCTTCTGCCCATGAAAATCTTTCATTGGAGAGCATGATTGATGACACCCAGCCCAGTGTTTCATTGGAGAATCTGATATATGACACACCCAGGGGTGTGTGGGGTGTGTGGGAAAAAGGGTCATTGGTGATAGTAAATCTCAGAGTTGGCTTCATATGGGTTAGTGCCGGATATATTGCTCCTAATAAATCTTTTGAATTTTTTTGAACCTTGGCTCGAGGCTCATGATTCAATTAGGGCAATCGATGGAACCCTGACATGTACAGGAAATTCAGTAAGCTGGGGAGGTTGCAAAGAGTCTCCAATATCCATCACCAGCTTATTGGTAATCAGGGATGTGGAAAGGGACCCTCAAAATGAAAGGAAAAATATAGGTAGCCCTCAACTTACAACAGTTCATTTAGTAACAAAAGTTACCGGAGCGCTGAAATAAGTGACTAATGACCGTTTTTCACACTTATGACCGTTGCAGCATCCCCATGGTCACCTGACCAACATTTTGGATGCTTGGCAATTGACTCATATTTATGACAGTTGCAGGACCCTCTAGGTCATGTGACCTTCTGTCCAGCTAAGTCAATGGGGAATCCAGATCCACTTAACAACCGTGTTACCAACTTAACAGTTGCAGTGATTCACTTAACAACTGTGGCAATAAAGGTAGAAAAATCGGGCAAAACCCAGTTTACAGCTGTCTCGCTTAGCAACAGAAATTTGGGGCTCAATTGTGGTAGTAAATCGAGGACTACCAGTATTTATTTTTACTGAATTTATATGCCACCCATTCTCATTATTGGTGAGACTATTCTGCTGACTCAGCCCTGGCCATGGGAGAAAAGCATCAGAGAAATTAAAAAAAATCAAAGTTTTGCACTTGCAGAACTAAAGAAGGGCCAGAAAAAGCATTTGTGACTACTCACTCCATTCCACAGCAGCCACGGTTTCCACGCAAACATGGGCATTGCTTGGGCAGGTCAGCTTTTTCATCTGCTGCTGACTGCAACCACCATCTCCCAAGTCCACACAGCTGAGGCATTCCAGAGCCAAGGCACCTGTATAGGGCAGATATCCAAAATGAGAAAAACCCAATTAAAAGAGTGAAATTATACTGATGTAGACCAGAAGTGTCCAACCTTAGCAACTTTAAGGCCTGTGGACTTCAACTCCCAGAATTCCACAGCCAATTGGCTGTGGAATTCTGGGAGTTGAAGTCCACAGGCCTTAAAGTTGCCAAGGTTGGACACCCCTGATGTAGACTTTCATGGGAAACATCAATGAAGCCAAGATGAACTGTGGGGTAAGGACCACAGCCAAATTTCCTTTTGTTCAGGCAGCCATTCTCTTTCTCCGCTCATCAAACTTTATTAAATGAGGGATATTTGATTTCAGAAGTTGTGGGACTCCAACATTGGAGGTTTTAAAGAAGAGATTAGATAACCATTTGTCTGAAATGGGATAGGCTTTCTTGTTTAAGCGGGACTAGAAGACTTTCTCAAAAACTTTGGCCACCTCATGAGAAGGAAGGACTCACTGGAGAAGATGCTGGGAAAGATTGAGGACACTATAAGAAGAAAGGGACGGCAGAGAATGAGATGGCTGGATGGAGTCACTGAAGCAGTCAACGTGAGCTCAAAGGGACTCCAAAAGATGGTAGAGGACAGGAAGACCTGGAGGAACATTGTCCATGGGGTCATGATGGGTCGGACATGACTTCACAACTAACAACAACAACAGAACACTTCCAAGGTCCCTTCCAATTCTGTTATTCTGTTTTCACTAGGACTCCTGAATAGCTCTGAGATTGAAATTATAAGGAAAAAGACCATCTGTGATCTGATCGCAAGATCACATCCAAATGAAGCCTCTAAAGGAAGCAGAGAAATGCTTTCAATGACTGATTGATTTGGCCGTAGGCTAATCACACTGCACAAGTGAAATTACTCCTAAAGAAAACTCAGGGCTCCGTTTCTTTCATGGTCTAATTTGCACAATGAATTTGCAAGCTGCCAGGCCCTGATGTGAGCATCTAAACCTACATTTCGGATATTAGTAATTTGACAGTAGATGCTTAACCCACAAAGGACTCTCCCTGCGTTTTTCCCCTCTCCTCCTGGGCATCTCCCCAATCCAACCTGGAAAATAATAATCTATTTCTCCCTTCCACATGATGGCTCATCTTGTTTTGAATGCTTTTGGCTCTTCTTCCCAGGCATCTCCACCTGCTCCTACTTCTTTGCCTTAATCTGCAGGTATCTGCTTTTTCATTATAGCCTCTCCTGCCCTGTTTTTCTCCTGCACCTCCTTCTCAGCTCTTTCATTCTCCACTCCTGTTCATCCAGGGTGGGTGATTTCACTAATCCTGGTGACCCCGCCCAAATGGAGTCTCATACTAATGTTTCCACCTGTGTGAGCACCTGAGGAACACAGCACTGTGTGTGTCCAACTGCATTCTCAGTTCGCTTGTTGTTGCTGTGTTGGAAGAGATAGCCATCTGGTTCAGTTCCAAGCCAGGAGAAAGGCACTGGAGACAAAATAGAGGCTGGAGGCTGATTGGAAAGAGGGTCCATTTATTGATGAACAGAGAACCACATGTTTGTAGCTCTGGTGCAGCTGACCACATGGAATTGAGAGTGTGAGGAGGTATTTATACCTTCTCTTGGGCTTTGCACTTGAACTTCCTGTTCCTGGGAAAGAACATGTATCCTATTGGCTGTGGGGCCATGTACAAATCCTAAGGGGCCATGTACAAATCCTAAGCGTTTGTCTGAGCTAAATTTGGTTGAAGTTTGAACTGCTGGGGGTGGTGCAATTGAGACAATGCAATGAAGGGGCTTTGGGCAATTCCTAGTGTAGCTGAGGACTAATCCTACCTTTGTTGGGCATGTTCCTCCATTTCTCATCCAGGGAAATATAATATTCTGCCTTTTTAATATTTCTCAAAATATTAAAGAATATTTATTCTGCAAGGAGAGGGCGCTAACTTTCTACAGCTGCTTCTTCAGAATCTTTTTAAACAGCATGAAGTAGCTTTCATTAATAGAATAATGGATTGATTCATATCATCCAAATTAAAGCTAATTTAGCAGGACACCTCTGTGCACCCCATTTTTTCCACTCTCTCATTCTTTGAAAGACGCATTGAATGACAATCCACAGATCTTAACATGCTAAAACCAGGCACAAATGTTGCTCTCCTACCTCAGTGCTGGAACTTCAAAAAAGCTGCTCTATCCTAACCCTAACCCTTCACACAAAGGGGAAAATGTTCTATATTTAGGCAAGAAAAACCAAATGTGCAGGTATAGAAGAGGCAGCACTTGGCTCAATAGGTGTAACTGAGAGAGGGATCTTGGAGTCCTAGTGAATATGAGCCAGCTGTGTGCTGCAGCTGCCAAAAAAGCTAACACAGTCCTAGGCTGTATAAACAGAAGGATAGAATCAAGATTATGTGAAATGGTAATACCACTTTATCATGCCTTGGTAAGACCACACTTGGAATAGTACATCCAGTTTTGGTCGCCACAATGGAAAAAAGTTGTTGAGGCTCTAGAAAGAGTGCAGAGAAGAACAATGATTAGGGGATCTGAGGCTAAAACTTTTGAAGAACAATTGCAGGAATTGAATATGTCTAGTTTAATGAAAAGAAGGACTAGAGGTGACATGATAGCAGTGGTCTAAGGAGCTGCCACAAAGAAGGTCAACTTGAAACATCTGCCTCCAAAACACCTGAAGACAGGACAAGAAGCAATGGATGGAAATTGATCAAAGAGAGAACCAACCTAGCACTAAGAAACTTTCTGACAGTGAGAACAATCAACCAGTGGAACGGCCTGCCTTCTGAAGTTGTGGGAGTTTGATCACTGGAGGTTTTCAAGATGAGATTGAACAACCATTTGTCCGGAATTATAGAAGGTGTCCTATTTGAACAGGAGGTTGGACTAGAAGACCTCCAAAGTCCCTTTCAACTCTGTTATTCCGTTATTCTGCTTGCCCTCTTCGTCCATGTCTTTACTCATGTTATATTTGTCTGCCCAAATGCAAATAAACAAATGAGTAAATAAGAGGAAAAAATCCTATCATTGGGAAGAAGCGATCCATCAGGCTGCTGCCTCTCTCCTTGAAAGACCTGTTAGGATATCTGGAGGCTGAGGGGCAGGGAGCAGCTAGAACTCTTACAAATAAAGAAGTAGGTCACCCACAAGCTTCCCACAGCTGCAGCAGTTCAAAGATAGACCAGTTTTTTTGTGGTTTTCAATAAGCCACAAACATAGCCGGAAAGAATCAAACCAAAACAGTGTGGTGAGATCACCCAGGTGGAAAGCTCATTCTAGAACTGTGCAAAGACCATCCTTTTGGAAGTCTGGGTATGGATACATCACACTAGAAGTAAGTTCTGGACAGGAAGCCGAATTAGATAACTCTAAAGTGGGTTATTGAAATGATTTTCCCAGTTGAGCTTTCGACCCTGAAAACGCCTGATCTCGTCTGATCTCGGAAGCTAAGTTAGATGATTGTGTAACTTTGTTCACTCTGGAATTTCTGTTGTTGGCATAATGGTGATTCTTTGCTGACAAAGCTACCAGTGAACTCTGTGTTGCATAACCCTAAAAGAACCATCTATCCTCAGAAAAAAAAATCTTGAGAAGGAGGCCTTAGATTTGAAAGGACTCATTGATTCCGGTAGGGTCAAACCTCCTATGGAAGAGGTATCCTGTTTGAGGTAGGTATGAGTTAGAATATGTTTGGAATCCCTTTCTATTCAGCACTCATATTTTTTTGTTTTGAAGTTATCTTAATTTTATTTCTAAGCGCTCTTTCTAGTTTTTCAGAAACAATAGTTAAATGTCCTAAAACAATATTTCTTCTAGCCTTTCTCCCCATTTTGTAAAATATTGCATAGACATGTACACAGCAGGCTTATGTGAAATAGCTAGCTGTAATTGGCCATACTGGAGGCTTACTGGAGAAGAGGGAAAAACCTAAACCATGGTTTGTTTTGTTATTTATTATGGTTTTCTTTCCTTTTGGCCTCTGGGGTTAATTTTGGAACAGAATAAGGGCTTGCCTATATAAAAAAAGCCACAATTTTTCCTCAGATGGCAAGACATTGCCTATTGATCTGAGACTGCCAGCCCTGGCATGCATTAGAAGCCACAATGACATCCTGTAGGTCAATTCTACAAATTATGTCAATTCCAAAATTCTTGTCATTTGTACAATGACCTCATGACATTTGTGATGTCATCCCGCTCTTGCCTTTGAGGAAATGGTTGGTTCTATCAACTCTTTATGAGGTGAAGAGAATGGAGGCCAAGATCCTGTTTCCTCAGATCTTCAGTGGGGTTCAGAGAGCTGTGGTAAAATCCTCTTCAGCTTCATAGGCTTAATGGATGACCTTTTCCTGATGAGTCTACCTACAGAAATGATCACTTGCTCAATGAGATTCATGGTTGCCATCTCTCTCAGTCTTCCAATTGCTGGGGATAATGAGGAACCCGGATGCCTTTCTGGTTTTCCCAACTTGTATTGGGAAGAGACCAAAACCAGGTTGCATATTGTGCACTCAGTCAAATAGAGTAGGAGTTTCCCACCCTCAACAGCTTTAAGTTGTGTGGACTTCAACTCCTAGTATCCCCCAGGCAGACTGGCTGGCTGGGGAATACTGGGAGTTGAAGTCCACACTTCTTAAAACTGCTGAGGTGAAGAAACTCTGAAATAGAGTTACAGCTGTTGTTTTTCATCCTCCCTTTAAACAATTTAAACAAATATACAATGGAACTGCCATCTTGTCCAAAGAATGCTGAGAAGTACATGAAGGGAGTAAATGAAACCATGCCATATGCCATAAAAACAAAATACATCACTGAGTTGAATAATATAACTGTCCTTGCAATTTATCAGCCTGGCTTTTTCAGTTGCACATCTCAGCTCACAAGTAGACAATGGCCTCTATTATTTCATGACAGAAAAAAAAGACAGAAAAAAAGAAAGGAGACTTCCTTTTGAAGGAAAGTTGTGATTAAGAGGGCCTGAATCAATTATTTGGGAAACTAATATCTAACCCTTGGAAAAACTGAAAGAATGCCTTTTATCCTTCAACCAATTGATAGGAATGCAAATGATATGCCTAGATGGTAGGCATGGAACTGAACCAAGACTGATGTTTTCATCTCCTCATCCAAGCCTTTTCCAGATGCTACCCCTTGCCTTCCCAAGCATTCCTGGTTCCAACATGGCTTATCCTGAAGCTGTAGCAGTGACCATACAATCTTCCGTCTCCTACCTTTCATGAAAAGCATCAAGGCCACCAGAAGGACAGATGGGCTCATCTCAAGTTGAAGGTAGGCACCCATCATTACGTTGTCCAAGTCCCAACCTTGCCTTGGTTCTTTTTTTCTTTCCCTTTGCCGGTTTTGAGAATGTTCTGCTTCTTTCAAGTCCTTAAAAGATCCAGCTTAAACATTAAATATAAGTCGATGGCTCGGGCAGGGCGTTCTTTCTCATTTCTCAGCCACACCTCTTCCATACCTCCCATCCCACTCTCTAACCCATCACTTCCCTTTCCCAGCACATGGAGGCCACTTACTGGGGTGACACCCCTACCGGGAACTAGAACAGCCAGTTGACGGGTTTGTGTGTGTGTGTGTGTGTGTGTTTTGTTTCTTTTTACATTCTTCATCCAGGACTTTGAGGCAGGAGAGAACAGCAATTTAGAGGCAAGTCTGAACTTGGAGAAGCAAGAGATGGCAAAGATGACAGAAGACATGGAAAAGGAATTCTTCTTTTCTTCATCAAGTGAAACCATTTGGGAGGTTACGGCAGGGCTCTGCTTTGGTTGTCAGGGGGTAAACGTCATGTATATCAAAATATGGAGTTCCTAAGGCTTTTCTATCTTTTCAGAAGGAATACAGCTCTTCCCCTGTATTACAACCATTTGTTTAGAGAACATTTGAAGGTACGACCACACGGGAAAAAAGGGACGTGACCGTTTTTTCATACTTACGGCCATGGCAGCATCCCCAGAGTTGATGTGATCAACGTTTGAATGCTTGGCAACTGGTTCCTATCAGCAGTGGGATCCTACCTGTTTCATTACTGGTTCAGTGATCACACGTGCACACTTAACGTGCGTGTGCAGCTTTGCCCATACCTGCAGCGCCAATCAGTTTGAGAGGATGAAGAAGAGAAAACCGCAAAGGTGGGAGGGCCAATCCTGCACTTTTGTCTTCTTTCTCCTCTCATCTGAATGGAGGCCTTTACCCCTCCACTCAGTTGATCGTTGGAGGCTTTTTTAAACTACCCATTCGGCCGAACGGGTAGCATACCACTACTGGTTCCTATTTATGACAGCGGCAGCATCCCAGGGCCATGTCACCCCCCTGTGAGAACTTCTGACAAGCAAAGTCTATGGAGAACCCACTCAGCAATCTTGTTCCTAACTTAAGGATTGCAGTGATTGGTTTAACAACTGTGGCAAGAAAGATTGTAAAAGCTCTTTTAAGAAGTGTCTCACTCACCAACAGAAATTTTGCGTTCAATTGTGGTCATACCTCAAGGATTACCTATTTAGTCCCGCTTCTCTTACTGAACCAGCCCTTCTGGTGAAAAAGGGATTTATGGAAACTTAGTTTGCCCAACAGTTAAGTGTATCCAAGTGAGGTACTAATACCACTCTGTAAAGCCTTAGTAAGGCCACACCTAGAGTACTGCATCCAGTTTTGGTCATCACATTATAAAAAAGATGTTGAGGCTCTAGAAAAAGTACAGAGAAAAGCAACCAGGATGATTAGGGGACTGGAGGCTAAAACATACCAAGAACGGTTGCAGGAACTGGGCTTGGCTAGAGAAGGACCAGGGGAGACATGATAGCGGTTGTCCAATACTTGATGGGCTGCCACAGGGAGGAAGGGGCCAAGCTATTTTCTAAAACACCTGAAGGCCAGACAAGGAACAATGGATGGATACTGAACAAGGAGAGATTTAACCTGGAAATAAGGAGAAACTTTCTGACAGTGAAAACAATCAACCCATGGAACAGAAGTTGCCTGCTCAGAAGTTGTGGGAGTTTCATCACTGGAAGCTTTCAAGAAGAGATTGGACTGTCCTTTGTCAGAAATGGTGTAGGATCTCCCGCTTGGGCAGGGGCGGGGTTGGACTAGATGACCTACAAGGTCCCTTCCAACTCTGATTATCTGTTATCTGTATCCACCCCGTGTGATCCAAGAACTCAGGAGGTTGGTCATGAAAGTGTGATCCAAGCACTGTCTGTTTTTAGTTTAATGCACATCTTCTTTGACCAAAGCCTACAGACACCTCTGCCCACCAGCATGTTGATGCTAAACTTTGTAAAGCAGCCTGAGATGCTTCCAGATTTTGAAAACTATTCCCAATTCTCTAAAAGAGGAGGCTGTGGTTGTATGGCATGTGTCCAGGGAAAAGAATATGCAATTTATAGGGATATATTAAAAAGAACTTTGGAATGATTTTAACAGAAAGGCTAAAGCGAAGCAGCAGCAGAAGAGATGGAGAAATAAAGTCAGGTTTTAAATAATAGGCTTGGTGGGAGAGGAATGGCGTTGATAATTAAGTGATCCTTGAGGGAATAAAGGATGATCCAAATACAGTTAAACCTGTACTTAACTCCTCTCTTGAGTTTGGACATAATAAACCTCACCTTCCATTACTTGGTGAGTAAGAATTGTGGTAACTATTGTTATCTTCTCCTTCCTTCCCACTTTAGAAGGCTATTTTGTTTTATTCTTATCGTTTTTTGCTCAGATTCTGTTCCTCATTTCTGCCCAAGGTTATGTAATAACAACAGGAAATCTGGGAGGCAGACCAATCTGTTAGTGTCGTATGTTTTGCCCCTTTGAGTTTCTTACATCTCAAGTTCTTTCCTTCACATTTCATGAAGAAACGTAGAGACTCCCAGCAAATTTCTCTCTCTTCTTCTGTCTCTTTCCCTCACTTTGCGTGAGAGGGGTGGCTATATAGATGTGATAAACAAACAAACAAACAAATAAATCCTTTTTCTTCTGCACCAGCTGAATTCAACTGGTATCTAACTCCAGATAGTGGTTCAACCTGAAAAACGCGTTACAAACGGAACAGAACAAAATTTAAAAAACAGGCTGGCAATTCTAATATAGTCACACAAGCCTAACCAATGGCAGGACTGGCAACCTCAGCACAATAACAATAACACCAAAATCATCATTAAAAGAAAAAAAAAGATCTCTTAAAGTTTTACTTTAGATCAGGGGTGTCAAACTTGATTTTATTGAGAGCTGCATCAGGATTGTGTTCAGGAGTGGGTTGCTGGGGGTTCGCAGTGGTTTCAGAGAACCTTTAGTTAAGTTTCTGTCCAGTTCAGAGAATCCCCAAATCCCACTCCTGGCTCGCCCTGCCCACTCCACCTTGCCCCTCCCAGGAGACCCCACGTGGCCCGTTTTGGACGCCGTTAAGTGCAGAGCACACGCGGAGGCTCGGGGAGGCTCGGGGAGGGCCAAAAATGAAGTTCGGAAGTTCGAGAAGGCCGGAAATGGGCCTCTTTCTGGCTTCCAGGGAGCCTCCAGTGCCTGGGGGAGGCTGTTTTCGCCTTCCTGGAGGCTCAAGGAAAGCCTCTGGAGCCCGGGGAGGGCAAAAATGCCCCCACACCATGATGCAGGAGGCCGACTAAGGCCATGCTCACCCTGGCCGTGCCTACCCAGCAACCGGGCAGAGAACCTGCAGCTAAAACTTTTGAAGCCCACGGGTGTAAAATGGACAAAATCCACTTAACAAAGGTCTCACTTAGCAACAGACATTTTGGGTTCAATTGTGGTTGTAAGTCAAGGACTTCCTGTACCGGTACAAGGAAAATCCTACTGAAGCCTGTTTTGGGTTTGGCATCTGATCACAGCTCCCACCAAAAATATAGAAAACCCAGTTAGATCTTCTGCCTTCAAGGACAGCGGCAAGAGATCTCTGAGCGAGATTGTACTGAAGCCTGGGTTGGGTGATCTCATGAAGGTTCATGTGTAAAATCCTTCTGCCCAGTTGGCAACTCTGTCCTGTAAAGGAATGACTCACCTATGACCTCTTTCCCACCTTAATTGTTGTATTAGAGAAGACATGGTGTCATCTCTATTACTCAGCAGCCCAGCTTGAGTCAACAACTGCATTGGACATGCCAGAACAAGAACATGCTTCATCATGCAGGCTGAAACTTCATAGAATGCGTACAGTTAAACAAATATGTGTGAGGCACAATAATCAAAACTTAAAATGAGGTCATGGAAGAAAGTGGGGAAGAGAAGACAACAGTGTAAGTCAGAATACCTGGAACTTTTTCTAAGGTGGCTACACTCTGTGGCTTTAGGTCAAGGGCCTTCAAACTTGACAACTTTAAGACCTGTGGGCTTCAATTCCCAGAATTCCTTCTCCAGTTGCGTTAGCTCAGGAATTCAGGGAGTTGAAGTCTACAAGTCTTAAACTTGCAAAGTTTGAAGACTCTTGCTTTAGGTGACCTCATCTGGATCAAAACTTTAGATTTAAAGAGTTGCGTGACAAATAATTCCCAGTTCCACAAGGGGAAGCATTTTTCAAGGTCAAGGTCAAGGTCAAGGTCAAGGTTCCTTTATTGTCACTCCATACATGACAAGCAAATCATATATAGGAATGAAATTACGTTCCCACTCTCCCACAGTACAGTAAAAAAAGTAACAACAATACAATAAAATACAGTAGAACAATAAAAACAATAAAAAAATACAATGAACAATAAAATACAATAAAACACTAACAGTAACCCTAGTGCAGCGGATTCGAGGGCAATAGAAATGCAGGATAAAAGTTAAAACATTAAAAGTACTGTGAGTGCTAAAGTGCATGGGAAAAGCAGCAATTAAAACACAATGAATGTTCATGTATGTATATAGTATTAATGCGAAGACAACGGAAACAGACTAGGGGGGAGAACTGGCAGGGAATTTAACTGCCTGACAGCCTGATGGACAAAGCTGTTTTTTTTCAGTCCTTGGTTTTGTTTTTCTTTCTTCTTTCTCTAGAAGAATTCCAGCCAGTTCTATGACTGTTAAGAGTTTGGCAGAAAGTTAAAAATAGAAGGTAACATGTTCCAACAATTACAGGGCCCTATTTTGGGGAAAAAACTGAGATGAGAAATTTACCCTGGAAAGAAAGGATGGGTGCGGTTATAAGCCTCAATGTAGCTTATATACTTTTAAGAAAAAAATAGCGTGATGTTATTCCATATTGTCCCATATTGTTCTCTAGTTAGTTGGGTGGACATTTACCTGTTTAATTGTTAGATTGTTATCCTGCCTTTTGAGAGAAATGGGTTTGTCTACATTTGTCACTGTGTTCTTCTAGAATGAATTGTGGGTAGGTGTGATGGATAAATGTGGAGGAAAACTCATAAAAGTGAGGTGCA
Source organism: Hydrophis major (assembly GCA_033807585.1). Taxonomy (NCBI): domain Eukaryota; kingdom Metazoa; phylum Chordata; class Lepidosauria; order Squamata; family Elapidae; genus Hydrophis; species Hydrophis major. Next base: position 6,203,852 of record CM066336.1, read on the forward strand.
TTTTCCTGAGAGTAGCATTGACTAAACTCATTAGAGCTTACTTCCTGTGAATATATAGAGAGAATATTTTTTCAAAATTCCAGTTGTGTAGTTTGGTAATAGTTTTTCTTCTTCCTACTTTTTTTTTACACAACATTTAGAAAGCATGTGGGAGGATTAATTAATTAATAACGAATTAGACATATCATCAAATCAAATCTTTATTATGGTCACAGACCAGCAGGAGAAGGGTCAAATGCAAACAATTTGAAACGCTAAAAATATAAAATGCGCAAAAGTTTAAAAAATTAACTACTTATATATATACACACACACAAACATATACACATGCGCGCAAATCTAAAAAAACAAACAAACAAAAAGGGATAAAAGCATCAAGTAAACATTTTAAAAAACTATGATTAGCCAAGCTAATTTAATCTATCATAATATAAACCACTCTGATCTAACATGTTAAATATATAATTAAATATCTCTAGTTGCCTTGGTAACTAATTATCACTCTACGTGAACATGGGATTAAAAAACCCATTGTAACAAAAGAAAAACTGCAAATAATAATAATAATAAAGATCAAATTATTGTTGTTAGTTGCGAAGTCATGTCTGACCCATTGCAACCCCATGGACAATGTTCTTCCAGGCCTTCCTGTCCTCTACATCCCACGGAGTCCATTTAAGCTCACGCCAACTGCTTCAGGGACTCCAACTAAGCAACAAACAATCATATATATAGCTCCATGCTTGAGGGGCTCTTATTTGTGAGGGAACATCCAGATTTCATGCAAGACTGAGGGAAAACCAGCTCTTCAGGGGCTCACAAAATGCTTTTTGGGTTGGGGGGAGCAGGTGCTGCAACCCAGTTCTGAGAGAGATGAGCGAGAGTCTGCCCATCTCATCAAATCTAGAAGGATGGATAGAAGTGGCCTTCAAATGGACGGATTTTGGAACTAAGAGTTTGATCTGACTTAAACAATGAAGATTGTATTTTCCATTTCTTTCTTTTCAGATGGAGGGAACAGACAGGCCTATGAGTTGACATGGATTATTCGTAGTTAGTCCCAGTGGGGTTCCAAAATTAGCTGATTTTGCCCCTGCCGTGCTGGTCAAAATATGTAGCTGTTTTGAAGAAATTCTTTGAAATTATCTTCTTGTCTAAACTGCCTGACTGCATATTTAACTCAATTAGTGAGTCAATCATTTTGGGGCTCATCCAAAACACTCCACAATGAACTGACCTACCGGACTGAGTTCATACAGAGCCACACTTAACACAGGAGCACACAAACACAAGCCTAACCATACAGGTAGGCCTTGACTTACAACCATTCATTTAGTGACTGTGCAAAGTTGCAGCAGCACTGGGGGGAAAAGTGACTTTAGGCTGTTTTTCACACTTAATGACAGCTTCAGTATCCCCATGGTCAAGTGATCAACATTTGGATGCTTGGCAACTGGCATGTACTTATGACAGTTGCAGTGTTTTGGAGTCATGGGATCACCTTCCCCTGGAAGCCATATTTGATAAACAGCCATGTTACTAACTTAACAAATGCAGTGATTCACTTAATAGTGATGTCAAGAAAGGTCTTAAAATAGGGCAAAACTCACTTAACAACTTAAGAACGGAAGTTTTGGGCTCAGTTATGGCAGTAAGTCAAGGACTACCTGCATGTCAACCACTTCACACGTGGAGTGACTAGTTTTTTAAAATGGTAATGCACATTGTACAAAATTAATCTCTGGTTTTTATAAGGAAGTTCTGATGTATTATAGTGTTTTTCTTGTGTTGAGTTTTACCTTGAACATGTCAGTTTGGACAAGAATATTAAATCCCTTGGAACAATCCCAGACATCAATGACTTATTGATATTGACTCTGTCTGAAGCAGCTACAATCTTCCCTGGTGTCAAAGATTGAGGATTAAAGCTAGCAGGTTTGAAACCAGTTGGATGACTTCTGTGGCGCCCAGGAAATTAGGGAGTGCGAATGGGCATGGGTTATGTGTGGCAGCTGCTTGCTCTGGGCTGGTTCTTCCACATGCCCTGATCCAGGCCTGCTTCCCAAAAGAAATGTAACCACCATAATTAAAAGTCTGATAAGAAGAATTCTGTAAATGTAAATAACTTGTTTGGTTGAGCTGGCACATTATTTGGAATGTATGACTACAAATGGCAGCTGAGCTGACTCAGATATGGCAATATGAAACACTTAAGAGTGGTCCTGAGCTGTGGGGCCAGATAGGTGGCTATAAACATAGAAAATACAGAGTAAAAGAGTTGGAAGGGATATACACACACACATGCACGCAAGTACACATTTGTTGTTTTGCACAGTTTTAAAGATGCGACATTTTAACATTTTAAAGATGTGACATTGTTTTGAACTGACATTGAATTAATAGGTGTATGAACTACTTAAATAGTTTGTTAGCCTTTTTTGTTATTGTTTTCTCTCCTCTTATTTAATTTGTTATTGCTTTCTATTTTTGTTTTTTGTAGGTTTTTTAAAGGGTGATTCTTATCATTTTTGGATGCTTTAAAAAAACACGTTTGTTTGAAACAAACATTTTTTTTGGTTCTGTTTCATTGTATTTTTGTGCAAAACATATTCAAATAAAAAAGCTGAACAACTAAAAAAAAAAAAAAGCAAGGTGATTTTGTCACTTCCATGGCTTTCTTGTAATTATGTTTTCATTGCATTTTTAGTATATGTCTGTCTTTTTTGAGAATCCTCTTGGAGACCATGCTAGATGACACAATAAATATGAACTGAGGAACAGCAACAGAAATTACAGGAAGTCTCATTTAGTGACTGGCTTTGACTGCCTTTTTAAGCGACTGTTCATAGTTATGATGGTGATGAAAAGGTAACATTGCAACCAATCCTCGCATTTATGACCTTTGCAGACCAACCTTCGTGTTGATATCTTTCCTTTTTCATAAAGCTGAAGGAAGATTGTAAGCATGGTTGCGGTTACACTTAGCAATTGCTTCTCTTAATGGCCGAGTTGCCAGGTTTGTTGCGGTTGCTAAATGAGGACCGGCTGTAATGCATCAAGCTATAAATTGGATTGAATCACAAGATCGCTCTCTACAATCTTGTAAACAACAAACTAAAAGACTCAAAGTCCATCCCACCCCTGAAAGGGCCTAATGGTAAAGACTGCAACAACGACACCATTAAAGCCAACCTCTTTAACACATTCTTTGGCTCAGTATTTGTAAACAGCAATGGATCATGCCCAGTATTTCCTCGTCAAACCACAGACAACTACAATGATCTAATACATATCGATTTTACAGAAGACAATGTTGAAAAAGTGCTTCACAATCTAAAACCATCTCTACCTATCGAACCAGACGGAATATGTGCCTATTTCTTAAAAAAGCTACTCACTGCCATAGCCAAAGCTCTAAGCATAATCTTTGAAAAATCTTTCATTACCAGCTCTTTGCCAAACCTATGGTCACTGGCCACAGTCATCCCCTTCTTCAAAAAGGAAGACCCCAGCCTACTTGAAAATTACAGACCAATCTCTTTATGCTGTGTCACCTGTAAAGTCATGGAATCAATTATTAACCAATCCATTATCCTCCACTTAGAGACAAACAACCTACTCTCCAATAAATAATTTGGTTTCAGAAAAAAACTATCCTGTAATCTGCAACTCTTACACTGCAAAAACATATGGATTACACAACTTGATCAGGGTAAAGCAATAGATGCAATTTACATAGACTTCTGTAAAGGCTTTGATTCAATGGTACACGACAAACTACTCCTAAAACTAAAATCTTATGGTATCTCTGGATACCTGCATAACTGGATAGAAGCATTCCTGTCAAACAGACAACAAATGGTCAAAATGGAGAGCGTCCTATCAAATTCTGTACCTGTCAACAGTGGTGTCCCCCAAGGCAACTCTTTTCATACTCTACATAAATGATCTCTGTGATCATATTAAGAGCAACTGCATTCTTTTTGCTGATGATGTAAAGATATTCAATACCACAGACAATACTGGTACCCTTCAAAAAGACCTCGACTATGTATCAGAATGATCAAACAAATTGCATCTTCAAATCTCAACAAATAAATGCTCTATGTTACATATTGGCAAAAAAAATCAGAAAATAAAATACAAGCTGAATAGTCAAGACTTTGTTGATGATCCAAACTCTGTCAAGAATCTTGGAGTTCTCATCTCTAATGAGCTAAGTACTAGAGCCCACTGTAACTACATAGCCAAAAAGGCATTAAGAGTTGTTAACCTAATCCTACGTAGCTTTTTCTCTGGTAATATCACACTACTAACTAGGGCATACAAAACATTTGCTAGACTAATACTCGAATACAGCTCATCAGTCTGGAACCACATTACATATCTGATATTAACACAGTTGAGAAAGTCCAGAAATATTTCACAAGAAGAGTTCTCCACTCTACTCGTTGCAGAATACCTTATGCCACCAGACTTGAAATTCTAGACCTAGACAACTTAGAACTACACTACCTTTGGTCTGATCTAAATATAGTATATAAAATCATAGACTGCAATGTCCTACCTGTCAATGAATACTTCAGCTTCAACCATAACAACACAAGAGCACACAATAGATACAAACTCAAGGTTAACCGCACCAAACTTGATTGCAGGAAATACAACTTCAGCAACAGAGTGGTCAATGTCTGGAATATTCTACCTGACTCTGTAGTTTCTTCCCCAAACCCCAAAAACTTTAACCTTAGACTGTCTACTATTGACCTAACCCCTTTCCTAAGAGGTCTGTAGGGGGCATGCATAAGCGCACCAATGTGCCTCCCATCCCTGTCCTACTGTTTTTTTCTTATATGTATCCATTCAACCAGGAAAGAAATAATATATTTCATGCTACCTTTTTTTTTTTAAAAAAAGAGGAAATTTTGGTGGCTTCTTTGCCTCTTGCCTGTTTTTATTGTTTCCTGTCCCAGATTAACTCCAAGAGCCCAGGAAATTGTGCAACATGTATTGTGAATTGCAGAAGCCTGTAAAAGAAACCTTGGATGGTTTGATTCAGCCCTGAGCCCACGTCAGCATGCGAGAAAGTATGACGGTTTAAAATGCTAAGTGGCAAGTTGATTCGGTAAAAACAATATCGTTTTTGTTTTCCTTTTGCATACATTACATGTAGGAAGTGGAGTCCTAACCAAGGTAGGTGTGAAACACTCATCTTTAATTATGCTCCTTTGCATATTATTCCCACACCAGTTACATCCAAGAATGGAAGGGGGGGGGATAAGGGACAGAGGGAGAAAAATAGAGAGAGAGGGGGAGGGAGAGAGCAAGAAAGCAAGAGGAGCTCAGTCAAGCATAGAGAACAGCAAGAACTCCCAAGGTTAAAAAATAAAATAAAATGCACAATATAAAAGGAACAATGCTGACTCAGAGTCATGTACGGCCAGGCCAAGTCTCCAAATACAACAATAAAAGCCACATGAATGACATAAAAATCGATGTATTCTCCAAGCACCTGAAGGCAAGACCAGAAAGCAATAGATGGAAAACAAGAAGCAATGGATGGGAACAGATCAAGGAGAGAACCAACCGAGAAATAAAACAAGTTTCCTAAGAGGGATTACAATTAATTTGCTGGAATGGTTTACTTTCAAAAGTTGTGGGTGCTCCATCAGTGGAGGTTTTGAAGAAGAGATTGGACAGCCAGTTGACTGGTGTAAATGGAAACGGAAATAAGGTCTGCTGCTTGAGTAGGAGGTTGGACTAGAAGACCTCCAAGGTCCCTTCCAACTCTGGTATTCTGTATAAAATGGCAGTAGTTTGGTTCCCTGGGAAGGGCATAGGAAAGGCAGGCAATGCCTTCTCTCACATGTGTCCCCCAATAAAGCCCCATTCCCAGATAGGAGTTGCTGAGACCCTCCTTAGATGGCTTAATTTTCAGGAAGGTACATACATAGGGATGCCCTTGCTCAAATAACAGATCAAACAACAAATAGGATCTGCAAACCATATGTGATGACCCAGGGCGTGGCACAAAGGCAACACAATCGGGTAAGCAATAAGAGTCCCTTTATTATCTACAACTTGCCCCCAATGTCCAGGTTACCTTCTGGCTGGAGAAAAACTCTCCCAGGAACAGCCTTTGATTGCAGAAAATTAAGTCCAAAACATGAGCAACACAAACTGTAACTTAAAGTCCAAACAAGCCAAACTGAAGTAATTAGTTTGGCAGGGCAGGAGCAAGAATTTCAGACTTGAAGGCATGGCAAAACTCACACAGTTGGGAAGACGCCAGGAATACAGATAAGCCACGACAACACAGGATAAAGTCATGTTTGCTCCCAGCAGCCTGCCACACGCAGCCTGCCTTTCTTATCAACTGTCTTCCCAGCTGTGGCTAATGAAGGGAATCAGGGCCCTTTCCTCCTCCATAAGCCATACAACCCACTTTGCTCTCTTCTCCATTCCTCCTTGCGTGCCCTAGAATGAAAAGCAGGTGGGCCTGGTTCTTCCTCTGAACTCCCTCTCCCTTGTTCTATTCCCCCTTCTGCTCTGCCCCTGGATTTTGCCCTTCCCCAGCCTCCAACGGAGCCACACTCCCATTCCCTGTCAGCTATTCAGCTCCCTCCTTGGATTCAGACTCTGACAGGGGCATGACACCATGAAGGAAATCAGATAAGGAAAACCAGCTTTGGGAATTATTTTAGAACGGATGTTATGCACACAGCCTCTAATTCATTCTTTCACTTTCAGAGGATGAAGTTCTACAGATGGAGCCAGGAATGCAAAGTGAAAATAATAATGTGGCCCAGGGCAGACTCATTTTTAGTTCCTTTTTTTGCCTCTGAAACTTGAATTCCTGTCCATGCACATCAAAAACAGAGTTCTACCTTTTTAATTTTCCAAATCTTAGTAGGTTGATTAAGTGGTTGTTTCTCTCCCCTGCCTTTATGGATCAATGAGTTTTTAACAGTCCCAGAGGTGTTAATGCTACTGGGGCCATTCAACTCTCCTTAATATTATTAAACATTAACAATGAATTAACCCTGGGGTGGAAGAGGCATTTCACTGTATTTGTTAAGGATTGAAAAGCTGTTCATTCTGTGCTGAGCTGCAATTAAAGCCGGAGTAGAAGAGATGAGGGTTGCATCTCTTCTTTGGGAAAGGAAAAAAAGCATTTAAAAATTTAACAAAACACCCAAAAAACATTGCAAGTTTAGCAACATGAAGAACATATGGTTTTCTAAAACTGCTTAGCACGGATGTCATATTTATATGGAACCTTTTCTCTGATAATCTTGGGAAAGCATGCTTCAAGCATTTCATCCTCAGAACATTGCAAAGCCTATCTTGTCTGGTGAGATGGATTAAGAAAGCCCACCCTTACATACATAATCTTGGCTTGCGCTGGTGATTTTACCTAGGTACACACAGGGGTGGCCTTCAAAAATTTTAACAAAGTGCATAGTGAAAAGTCAAACAACCAAGCTCAGGGAACACCAAGGACACCAAATTTCAGAGTGTCCCAGGAACAGTCATTATCTGGCAGTGAATCAGAAAAGAAGAATAACAACCTTTAAAAGGTTAATTTTAAGTGGCTTTCCGAAATGGGACACACTTCATTGTTTTTGCTCCTGGTTTGTAAAATGCCTTTACGATATAAACAAGTTGTTCATTTGATTAATGGTGGTAATTGTGATTCTCCTTAGCTCTAACCCTTCATTAAATTTAAAACTGAAATAATTGTTGGGTTACTAACTGACAAATTCACCACCAGTCAATTGCAGGAGGCAGCTTTACTTGGAACAGCTTCCATCCTGAGAAAATATCTGTAACACCATCAAACACCCACAATCTGCTTATCCCAGGTCGTTGGAAGGACTGGATTTGTCAACAGGCAGACCAAAATGCCAAATCCAGTCTGAACATCTGGCTGATGGTGCGATGAATATCAAACACTAATAAATTAACATTGGAGATATATGCGGCTTCTAAAATAACAATATTGTAATAATTATTTTACTGATTGCCCTTTTAGTTCTGGGACACTGGACATGATGTGATGGTGGACAAAAGAGGTATAATTAAATTTGCTTTTTGAAAATATTGGGTGAATAATTCTGTAGTCAAACACTTTAAAAAAAAGTAACCCCTTCAACACAATTTTATTTAATTCTTCGAAGTAATCCTTACTTAACCTAATTGGTATTGTTTGGAACAAATATAAAATTCTGGGTAAAATATTCATCTTGATTGTTGAAATTCTACCTATCAATGACAATTGTAGGTTTTCCCATTTTTTCAGGTCAGATGCTATCTGCTGTTTAAGCTTAATATAGTTATTCTCTTTCAGTGTAGTACATCTTGACGTCAAATATATCCCCAAATATTTAACTTTGTTCGTAACTTGAATTTTCAATAAATCTGCCAGCTCTTCTCTTTGTCTTAATAACATGTTCTTTGTCAGAATCTTTGTTTTGTCTTTATTTATTTTTAAACCAGCCATCTCACCATACATCTCTATCTTTTCCAATAGTTTTGAAGCTGTCTCAAAAGGGTCTTCCAAAATAAAGACCAAGTCATCCGCAAAGGCTTGCAATTTGAATTCCTCTTTTTTGACTTTCATTCCTTTTATGTTTATATCCTCTCTAATATTTCTATTTAAGACTTCCAAGGTCAATACAAATAACAAAGGAGATAATGGGCATCCTTGTCTTGTACCTTTTTTAATATTGATAGAGTCTGTGAATTCTCCATCTATCATTACTTTTGCCGTTTGCTTATAATATACGGCTTCTATTGCTTGGATAAATTTTCTAGCAAAGCCCATCTGTTCCAATAATAATAACATAAATCTCCAATTCACATTATCAAATGCCTTTTGGGCATCTAAGAATATCAAAGCCATTTGTTTTTCCGGGTGCGCCTCATAATATTCCAATGTGTCCAGGATTACCCTCATATTGTCTTTAATCTGTCTCTTTGGTAGAAATCCATTCTGATCAGAGTGAATAAAGTTATTTAGATGTTTTTTAAGCCTTTCTGCCAAGATTGAAGCAAAGATTTTATAGTCTGCATTCAATAAGGAAATAGGTCTATAGTTCTTAATTTGTAATGGGTCAACCCCTTCTTTTGCAATAAGTGTAATATAAGCTTCTGACCATGTTTCAGGTATTTTCTTATTTATCATAGCTTCATTCATGACTTCTAACAGTGGGATGCTCAACAATTCTTGTAATGTTTTATAAAATTCTGGTCCTGGTGCTTTTCCATTGTTCTGTCTGTTGAGTGCTTCGGTTAATTCCATCATTGTTATAGCACTTTCTAACTTTTTCCAAGTTTCATCAGGTATCTTAGGTAGGTTAGCATTTTGTAAATACTGTTTAATTTTTTCCTCATCAAGATCCTCCTGTTTGTATAACTGTCCATAAAAATCTCAAATTATTGCCTTTTTCTCCTTATTACCATAACAAATTTGACCATGATCATCTATTAACTGTGATATTTTCCTTGACTCTTTCTCTTTTCTCAACTTATATGCTAACCATCTACGTGGCCTATTTGCATCTTCAAAATAGTTCTGTTTAGCACTTCTAATTTTTTGTGCTAGTTCTTCTTTCTCTGCTTGATCCATTTTATGTTTAATTATGTCCATTTTAAGTTTGATATCTTTTTTCTGTGGCATCTTCTGTAATTCTTTTTCCAGTTTTTTATGGTCATCTTCTAGAACTTTAATCATTTGCCTCTTCCTAATGTTCTTTTTCTTTGTATAGTCAATTATTAATCCTCTTACATATGCCTTCATTGTATCCCAAACATTCTGCATTGAAGTATCTTCTTTTTTGTTTTCATTGAAGAAGAAGGCCAATTCTTTTTAAATAAAATTGTGTTGAAGTATATATGGCAAGGCAAGAAAGCGAGAATAAAATTAAAACTTTTACAGGATGCTAGAATTAGAGGAGGATTTGGCCTTCCTAACTGGGAGTTGTATTATCAAACTGCAAACTTAATGTGGGTTAAAGAATGGATAACGTTAAGAAAGACTAGATTGTTGACATTAGAAGGTCATGATTTATTATTGGGTTGGCATGCTTTCTTATGATATAAGGGAACTAAATCACAGGGTTATTTTAGAAGGCATTATATACGGGAATCGTTATGGTTGAATTGGGAGAAAATTAAGAAACAATGTTATTTGAAAATTCCAGTTTGGTTATCAACTATTGAAGCTTTTTCGTATCCTATAACTTATACGAAGGAACAAACAGTTAGATATGGGGAAATATTGGATGAAAAGGGTGAACTTAAAACGATGCAAAACTTAGAAGAACAAGGTATAAAGATGAATTGGTTTTCATATGCGCAAATACATGCAAGGTATCTTAAAGATTCTAAAATAGAAGGATTTTATGATAAATTGACTGATTTAGATAGGATTTTGACAGGTACTGATGAAAAAGTGATTAAAAAACTATATAGTTATTTGTTGGAAATTAAATTAGAGGAAGAACAAGTTAAAGAAACAATGATTGCTTGGGGGAAGAATTTTGGATATGGGATTGATTTAGAGAAATGGCAAAAATTGTGGTCACAAAATTATAAAATGACAATGTCAACAGCACATAAAGAAAATTTGTATAAAATGTTTTACAGGTGGCACTTTCCCCCGATAAGAATAGCAAGAATGTTCAAGAATAAATCTGAAAAGTGTTGGAAATATCATCAGATACCTGGCTCATATTACCATATGTGGTGGACTTGTGAGGAGGCCAGGAAATACTGGACTAGAATTCGCATATGGCTGGAAAAAATGACAAAGAAACACATAGATTTGAAACCAGAGATTTTTTTATTGGGAATCGTACCTGATATATATAATAATAATTTAAAGTATTTGATTGTAAATGTATTAACAGCAGCTAGGATTGTATTTGCTAAACACTGGAAGAGTGAGAAAATACCATTAGAGGAAGAAATTATTAAGAAAATATTGGAATGTGCTGAAATGAGTAGATTGACATTTGAAATTAGAGAACAAGAAGATAAACAATTTTATGAAGTTTGGGATCTTTTTTTTATCAATGATTAGATAATATAATATAATAATAGAATATTTAGAAATTTAGGAAATAATGAATATATAATTTTTCTTGGTTTTGATAATTTTTAAGAATATTTTATTAAGATAGATTTGGTATGATACTATGATTTGTTATAAAATAATTTACCTTAACCATAGTTATCTCACTTAAGTATGAATTAGTAAAATTATAGTCAAATTATTGTTCAATATTGGGATATTTTATTGATGATTGATAATGTGAGTTATTATGTAATATAATTATTTTGATGACTATGAAATGGATGCACAAAGGGAGTGGTAAACCAACCGATACACTGTAAATTTATGATGATATAATTTTTTTATTTTTATTTTTTATTTTTTTTATGTTATGTTTTATGTCTTATATGTCTTTTGTCTGTCGTTAAAATCAATACCAAAAAAAAAAAAAAAAAAAGATTACCCCTGTAGGAAGAATAACTTAGTTAAATTAAGGGGGAGTGATGGTTCAGTACTTAAAGACACTGAGGTCAGCTGGAAAGCTAACAACCCAGATTTGAGACCCGAGCACCGTGCAATGGGTTCCTGCCTACCTAGCAGCTCAAAAGCAGGCAAATGTAAGTAGATTAATAGGTACCATTTCAGGCAGGAAGTGAGGGGCAGATGACATAGATTTTGTAACTTGCTAACTAACATAGTTACTTTGTATTTTAATTTATTTTCTCTCTTTTAAAATGATGTTCAGGTTTATCAGCTTTTAACATTCCTAAACTGATAAGCAGGCTGGAGACTAACTCCAGATAAGGAAAAAAAAATTGTTAGTACAAATTGGGGTCTGGTTTATCTCTGGGGTGAACTCCACACAACCTTTTTCCTTACAATTTACACTGACATCAGACCTCATTTTAAGGAACATGTGTGATATTATGAGATGTAAATATGTAACATGTTTGAGTACACGTAACTGATTTCCTATGCAAAAGGGAGGTTACTTTTACCCTGTCCAATCAACTTTCAATCTTTTCTTTGTTGTGTTAAGTATAAAGAGGAATGTAAGATGGATTTCGAGGTTCTCTCTCTCTCCTTTTTCATAGAGAGATGCCACTTTATCAGGGTAACCTAATAAACTGTTTTTAAATGATCTTCTGACTCTGGTTACTTATTTGGGAAAGTAAACTGAGGCAGAATCTAGGGTCATGTTTGGCTATCAGAAAGTAACAGTGTTCTGTGTGCCTTTGGGGTATCTGGCCACACGACCAAGGAAATGTCTTCTGATAAAGCGGGCTCCCTTGGCCACGAAACAGAGATTAGCATTGCACCCTAAAATCGGACACAACTGGACAGGGAAAAAACTATTACCTTATGAAGGATACAGTGGGCCTATAATGACAAACTGTGACATAGGAGTAAAAAAGGATAGAGCTGGGAAATTTGACTAAAATTAAAATTCAGTTAATTAAATGCTGCTCATTCTATTGTTCCTGACATAGGAAGCATTGAGCTGCGGTGGCGCAGTGGTTGGAATGCAGTATTGCAGGGCCAACTCACTGCTCACTCCAGGAGAGTGGTGGGATTCAAAAAATTTTTACTGACAGTTCTGTGGGTGTGGCTTGGTGGGTGTGACTTGGTGCATGTGGCTTGGTGGATGTAGCAGGGGAAGAATACTGTAAAATCTCCATTCCCTCCTCACTCCAATAACCTGCTTTCCAGCTCCGTTCTCCTGTGTAGGGCAACCAAAGAAGACCCAACCAATCAGCTGGGACTCGGGAGGCAGAGAATAGATGGGGGCGGGGCCAGTCAGAGGTGGTATTGGCCGGTTCTCTGAACTAGTCAAAATTTCCGCTACCGGTTCTCCAGAACTGGTCAGAACTGGCTGAAGACCACCTCTGCTCCAGGAGTTCGATCCTGACCAGCTCAGGGTTGACTGAGCCTTCCATCCTTCCGAGGTGGGTAAAATGAGGACCCAGTTTGTTGAGGGCCATAAGCTGACTCAGTAAACCGCTTCGAGAGGGCTAAGCCCTGTGAAGAGGCATATAAGTCTAAGGGCGATTGTTATTTTTGCCTTTGGTCCTGTGAGAAATGATTATTCGAGGGCAGGTTTGGTTCCAGATGATGCCACAGTGACCAGAGATTTCCTTAAAGCCTTAAAAGCATCACAAAAATATGAAAGAAGAAAAACAGTTTTGTAGATGTCTATTAGTGCTTGTAAGGAAAATTCTTAGTTTTATCACAGCCGATTATGGAATTAGATAAAGAAAACTTTACTTTTAGAATGTGTACAATAAAAGGATAACCTAAATTTATTTATTTTGTGTATGACATATCATACATAAACTGGCGATATATATTAACATTTCATCTAGATTAATAAAACACAATCGAATATAAATGTTAAAAAGATCTATTGTTTAAATACCAACTTAAATACATCCATAGAACAAATAGCCACATGAGCCGTTTTCCCCCTCTAGTGGCATAATGGCAGCATTGCACTCATTTAAGTTTCCCAAATAAGCACATGTAGTCCTCGACCTACGACCACAATGGAGCCCAACGTGTCTGTTAAGTGAGACATTTGTGAAGTGAGTTTCGTCCCACTTTAAGACTTTTCTTGCCACAGTTGTTCATTGAATCATTGCAATTGATTAGTTAGTAACCCGGTCGTTAAGTGAATCCGGCTTCTCCATGGACTTTGCTTGTCAGATGGTTGCAAATGGGGAGCACGTGACCGTCATAAATATGAGTCAGTTGCCAAGTGGCTGCATTCCAATCATGTGACCATGGGGATGCTGCAAAGATCGTAAGTGTGAAAAACGGTCATAAGTCACTTCTCTCAGGGTCATTGTAAGTTTGAATGGTCACTAAACAAATGGTTGCAAGTTGAGGATTACCTGTACAGGTAGTCCTTGATTTATAATGGTTCGTTTAGTAACCGTTCGAAACTACAAAGGCACTGAGAAAGTGAGTTATGACCATTTTTCACGCTTACGACCTTTGCCTCAGAGGTGGTATTCAGCGGGTTCTGACCGGTTCTGGAGAACCGGTATCAGAAATGTTGAGTAGTTCGGAGAACTGGCAAATATCACTTCTGAGTGGCCCTGCCCCCATCTCTTCTCTGTCTCCCAAGTCCCAGCTGATTGGCTGGGTCTTCTTTGGTTGCCCTGCATAGGAGAACGGAGCTGGAAAGCAGGTTAGTGGGGTGGGGAAGGAATGGGGATTTTGCACTATCCTTCCACCCACCAAGCCACACCATGTCCACCAGGCCACGTCCACAGAACTGTCGTAAATTTTTTTGAATCCCACCACTAAGCATCCTCATGGTTAAATGGTCAAAAATTCAGATCCTTGGCAACTGGCATGTATGGATGATGGTTGCAGTCCTCTGGTGTCATGTGAGCACCTTCATCCAAATTGAAAAACCTTCATCCTCAGTGTCTATGGAGATTGTCAGTCCTCCAGGTCATGGTTGTCTCAATAGTGCTTTTTCAAGAGGCAACTGGACTTTCTGATTTTTTTTCTTTGAAGACGTTTTGCTTCTCCTCCAAGAAGCTTCTTCAGCTCTGACTGGATCCTTCCATTCTCTACCATCCAGTCAGAACTGAAGAAGCTTCTTGGATGACAAGTGAAACATCTTCAAAGAAAAAGAAGAAAATCCAGTTGTCTCTTGAAAAAGCACCTTTGGGACTTCCATCCTCAGTCTTTTTTGCAAAAGGCCCACTGATCTCCTGGCTTAATCAGAAATTCCCTCTATTCATCTCTTGTAAAAGTCCCTTGTCCATCTCTACCTCCCCCTCTTTTATTGGGTATGACCTGTATCAAAAAACAGCATTTTGTCTTCTTTTGATCTCAACGTTTCTCTCGGAGGGCCTTTGCCTTTATCCACAAACACTTTTATAAGCCACTAGCTGGATCCCCGTGCTTCATGACGAAACTTTGTGATTGGGCTATGCAGGAGAAATTTGGGTCACCATCTGTTGGCTCAGTGGTGGTCGGTGATTGAAATTCATAAGGGAATATCACTCCTGCTTCCTTGAGTCCAGAAACAGTTCCATAGGTGGAAGGCATAGACATTTTTGGTGCGGTACCAACATTTACTACTGTAAGGAGCCCCAGGCTACTCCTGAGTGAAGGAGTGGGACGTCTGCCAGTTTGAACTGAGGTAACAAAATGTGAGGCAACTGGCAGTTGGAACAGATTTCTTTTCAGGTGGAGAGCGGGAGTAGAACTCCTTAGCATCAGAGCATGTTAATTGCTGTATTAAGAAATAGTAATGATCTGATGGTCATTTTGAAAAATCCTTTCTTATTGAGCACCTAGAAGGCAAGAGGAACATATGTGCCAAATTTCAAGTTTGTAGGCTTTACGGTTCTGGAGATTTCGTGATGAGTGAGTGGTACTTGGCATCCCATTCTTCTCCTGATTGGTTGGTATCGTTATCTGTCAAACTGAAAGTATATAGCCCAGCCTTGATTTTGTATATCTGGCTAAAATAAACTGTATACAGGTAGATTCCTCAAAGAATAACTTTATTGGAAATATCATATTAGCACAGTTGAAGTCCACACCTCCTCCTTCCCCATCTGGTACTGATGATGTTACCTAATTGGGTAATAAAATGTCTGCAAGACAACGACCAAGCTCAGAGAGCAGCAAGGACCCCTCATTTCAACCCTAATCTACAAATATTCTTCTTTATTAGTTCTTTGGCATCTAAATCTCTTTCCTATCTTCCACCTAGAAGGAACAACCGCCTATAGTGTTAATTGGATTAAAATATAGTAAGCCCACAAGAATACATTTTGAATGTTACAAAAATATTTTATTAACATAAATAGATATATAAAATAATAAAATAACAGGAAGAAACCATTCCATGCTGCCAACAAGCATCCAAAAGAGGAAAATAGCTGCTCCTCGTGTAAGCTCTTTGTGTCAATAATGAATCAAACTTTGTAGGTAAGGTAAGGATAGCTCTTAAGTGCCCCACCCCGATTTTAAAAGACCACAAGGCTCAATCTTCCTGAGTCGAAACAGTTAAAAAGAGTCCTTCATAGCATTGAGAAGATATAAATAAAAGGAAAAGGAAATTTCATGGTATCCTATGAAAAATAAGGATTTCCCTTCAAAATGTGTGACCAGCACTTTTGCTATAATTCAGCAATCTTGATTTACATTCATTGTTCCAAAACAGGGAGTTTTAAAGAAGAGATTGGATAATCCTTTGTCTGAAGTGGTATAGGGTTTTCCTGCCTAAGCAGGGGGTTGGACTAGAAGACCTCCAAGGTCCCTTCCAACTCTGTTATTCTATTCTATCCTGTTGAGCAGAAACCCAAGATAGCATGAGCTTTCCTAGCCACTAGCCTTCTTTTACAACACGTAACTTAATTCTCACCAAGCTATCCACACTGATCTGGTTGCCGGACATCTTACAGATAGTTCTCGACTTACAACAGTTCATTTAGTGAACGTTCGAAGTTACAACCATGTTACAACAATCAAGAGCCATGGTGGCACCGTGGTTAGAATGCAGTATAGCAGGTTAACCCAGGAGTTTGATTGTCACCAGGCTCAAGGTTGACTCATCTTTCCAAGGTGGGTAAAATGAGGACCCAGATTGTTGGGGGGCAAGAGGCTGACTCTGTAAAACTGCTTAGGGAGGGCTGCAAAGTGTTATATAAGTGCTATTGCTACAATGGCACTGAAAAAAATGACTTATGACCATTTTTTCATACTTGGTCATAGGATCAAAATTTGGAATGATTGGCAACTGACTCATATTTACGACACTTGCAGTGTCCTGAAGTGTACAATGTGACCCCCACTTAGCAACCTTCTGACAAACAAAATCAGTGGGGAAGCCAGATGGACTTAACCACCATGTTACTAACTTAAGAACTGCGGCGATCGACTTCACAACTGGGGCCAGACAAGTCCTAAAACGGGGCAAAACTCATTGAACAAATGTCTTGCTTAGCACCAGAAACGTTGGCCTCAACTGCGGTCATAAGTTGAGGACTACCTGTGTATGTATAGTGAAGGAAAATAAATACTCTCAAGTAGGCATGGATAACTTGGCTAATGACCATTTTGAAAAAGGGAGGGAAGGCTCACGTGTGCTTGGAATACGTACTCTTTGGTCCAGGGGTGGGATTCAGCCGGTTTGGGCTGGTTTGGGCGAACCAGATGTTAAATTTACATCTGGTAGTTGAACTGACCAGCTGGCCCCACTCACCCCGCCCCACCCTTCCACGTGGAGTCTCCACATGGCCTAATTTGGATGCGGGTAAGTGTAGGATTCGCGCAGAGGCTGTGGGAGAGCGAAAAATGGCCCTTCTGGAAATGCAGAAATGGGCCTGTTAAATATTGAGGAGAGTAGAAAATATTGAGGAGAGTAGAAAAAGTCCTAGTTCTAAGTCCTACTTGGTCCAGATCTGGAGTAAGTGTCCGTCTTCCTCTTGGAGATCAGGAGCTTCCTCAAGAAAGGAGAAAAACTATAAAAAGCGGGAGACTCGTTGACATAATAGTGTGATGGGCCAAGGTGAAGTGGCTGGCTTGGCTCCTTGGAGATGGTTTTAGCTGTCCATCAATGATCAAGCTGTTGCACAGATCACCAGTACAACAGTGGGTTTCTACGCTGCCTAGGTTCTGGTAGATGGAGGTGTAGGGACTGTCGCACCAGGAAGGGGATGCACAACCTTTGACCACTGAATAGTTCCCAGAGATGCCTGAATGAGGGAGAAAGCGAGAGAGAAACTGAGTCTTCCATTCCCACTTGAACCATACCATGGAAGGATGCAGTTTTACAAAATAATGTAGTAAGCAGAAGGTATCTGAATGGTATATAGTCCAAGGGTCTTCAAACTTGGCAAGTTTAAGACTTGTGGACTTCAACTCCCAGAATTCCTGAGCTAACATGACTGGAAGAAGAATTCTGGGAGTTGAAGTCCACAAGTCTTAAAGCTGTCAAGTTTGAAGACCCTTGGACTATGTTCAGTTCATTTTCTCTTAAGCTCTCAAGGGCAGATGTTACATTATGCCATGCCCCCAGTTCTGCTGACCACAAGGAGGCAGACACTACAGAACCAGTTTCATCCAGTATGGGACTGGTTGAATATAGATATCCAGAAGTTATTCTAGGGCAGCTTTTCTCAACCATGGCAACTTGAAGATGAGTGGACTTCAACTCCCAGAATTCTCCAGCCAGCCAACTTTAAGATGGATGGACTTCAACTCCCAGAATTCTCCAGACAGCATGTTGAAGTCCACCCAAGTTGCTGTGGTTGAGAAATGCTGTTTTTTGGTGCTTTTAAACTCTTAAACTGAAGTCATGAATTTTTGCTCTTCAGATGACTATTCATCTGTAACTCATTCAATGGTTAAAGGAACAGATACATGGAATCTGTCAGAATTGCATATGACTGACAACCATCTCTCTCTGCTCTCAGAACTTAAGGGAAGATGGACTTCATACACCAGGGTTTCTTAACCTTGGAAAGTGTGGACTTCAACTCGCAGAATTCTGGGGAATTCTGGGAATTGAAGCCCACACATCTTCAACTTGCCAAAGTTTAGAAACATTGGCAAATACCACTCTGATAAATTGGCAGATTCAGAAAATTCTCATTGTCTACCAGGACATGGTCCAAAAGGGTCTGGATTGTTGAGAAAGACAGAGTTTCCACGCAACTCTGAAGCCTGCTTGAAACTCTTAGTCCCTTTGAAGTAGGTTCACAGTTTCTGCAGATTTATTTCCAAATCTTTCTCCTTGTGCTCACTCTGCAGATTAACATTCAACCACATTGGAGCACGAGCAAGTAAGAGGAATTTGCAACTAATGACTCACCGTGGACTCCTGAGGCTTCTAGACATTTAGTCATGGGCCCTCGGCATTGTACCGTTGTGATATTATTCAGGGCACAATCTTGAATAGTGTCTCCTTCGCAGCTGTGGCACGTAAGGCCATTCAAGGGCAAGGAAGCCCACTTATAATCTGCAAAGAGAAGCAAACTCTGTTAATTGGTTCCCTTACTGCATTAAGCAAAGGGTTGTTGTCCATGATAATGGAATATTCATAACTGGTTGGGTATGTACAACACAACATGCCCTAAAGGGCAACTGGACTTCCTTGGTTTTTTTTTCCTTTTCTTTGAAAACATTTTGCTTCTCATCCAAGAAGCTTCTTTGGTTTTAACTGACTGGTTCAAGGGATTTATATTCTTTGCAAATCCTTCCATCCTCCACCAGTCAGTTAGAACTGAAGAAGCCTCTTGGATAAGTAGTGAAATGTTTTCAAGGGAAAAAAAACTTAGAAACTCTGTAATTCTCTCTTTTTTCCCCTGGGCATCATTTCCAATATGGTACTTGGTGATGTGCATCCAGGAAGATTTATACAGAAAGGAAAACGAACTAGCAAGATCAGGAAAATCCATAGTATAAAATGGTTTTAAAAACATGGATTGAAAGCATGTGTCAGGCTGCGCTCCTTCTAGATCCCAAGAAAGAAATACTCAGACTCCATGGTGTAGAGCAAAGTTATCCTTTTACTGGGAAATAAAGTGGTAGCTACAAAGCAATTCCGAAACTGAGAAATTGGCGGGTAGAATGCACATACAAAGAAATAGGTTTGCTCCCACCCCCCAAAGTTCAAATGATTCTTCCAATTAAAACTTTTGAAACAGCTCATGTGGTCATCTCCAGATGGTGATGAGACGTCTTGTCAAATGACCTTGACATATTTTGATAAAAGTTCGCAGTTGCGCAAAAGAGGAAAAAGATAGCCAAGAAACGGAAAGTTAAAGACAAGAATCCCCCCTCCCCTTGCTAGCCCAGCAAGGAATGCAAACACCTCCAGCTTTCTTCCCATATGAAATCCCCCCTCCCACCATTGCCATGACAGCCGAGAGAAATAATGAAACAATAGCAGGAAGGTAGAAGGGGAAGGTATCTTAGTAGAAAGGTAGAAGGGGAAGGTATCTTGAGGCTGACAGCATGGATATTCCCATGTATTTGTATCCATGTCTTTGACCTCAGATGTAGCATTACATCACCCTGCAAAGGATGCCATGGTAGGTGTCTTCACTATGGCTTTCATGGCAAGAGGGGGTTAAGCTCAGCCCACAGGAGGTGAATGGGAACTGACCATGATTGAAGGTCATCAAACTAACATTTGGGGATGGCTATTATATGGACTGTTCTTTCTTTTTTCTGCAGGCCTCTTTTTACAGCTCTAAAACAATGTTGTGTGATGACCTACCTTGCACATCATTGTTACACCAGCTGGAGTTACAACACTTCACCATGTAGAAACTCTTGTGGTTTTGGAAGTCCAGTGTATCCTGGCAGTGGGAAAGCTGGCCACAGCCCTTGATACGCTCTTGATCCCTGGGAAATTCTATCAGCAGGAGGGAAAAGCAATGATGTAAATGTGTTTTTGGCCTCCAGGGGGCACCCTGTTCCATGAGTTGAGATTCCCTAACAGAACAACAGGATAACAGATTTGGGAGGGACCCTGAAGGTCTTCTAGTCCAACCCCTGGCTCAGGCAGGAGACCCTATACCATTTCACACAAATAGCTGTCTAATCTCTTCTTAAAAACCTCCAGTGATGGAGCAGCAACAACTTCTGAAGGCAAGCTGTTTCACCTGTTGGTTAATTGTTCTCACTGTCAGGAAATTGCTGGTCCCAAAGGAACTTCTCAAAAGGCGACTGGACTCTCCACCTCCTTTGAAAAGCCCTTTGGGACAACCATGACCTGGACGAACCCCCACAGACCTCTAGACCAGGATTTCTCCAAATGTACTCTGGAGATTCCCAAGATCCTTTCAGGGGAACCACAGAGTCAAATAAATAATTATTATAACCATTCTCAGGTTTAATTTCTACATATTAATTGATATAACCCACATAAACCAAAGCTCTTTGGGATCCTTAATCATTCATAAGAATTCAAAGGAATCTTCTGAAGATTCCACATGCTGCCTGGGGAATTCTGGGAACTGAAGTCCATGTGTCTTAAAATGGCGAACATTGAGAAACACTGCTCTATACCAGAGGTCTCCTACCTTGGCAATTTTAAGCCTAGCAGACTTCAATTCCCAGAATTCCCCAGCCAAATTGAAGTCCGTGTGTGTGTGTGTGTGTGTGTGCGCGCACATGTGTAACAATAATACAATCAATAATAATACAATCAAATAATAATACAGTCAAAATATAGCTTTATTATGCTTTACTATGCAAAATATATATTGACTGTATTATTTTGCATAGTAAAGCTGTGAGAGTTGGTCCAACTTCTTACTAGAACCCAATGGACCCAAACAAAACACTACAGTTTTGAGAATGGGGGAGTGAAATGCTAATTTTTAATACAGAAGGCAAAAAATGACTTTATTATTTGGCACAATAGTGCTGGCTGTGAACTGTTTCATTGTCTTAGCAGACATCACACAGTTCTGAGAATGGGGGAGTTAAATGCTAATTATATACAGTATATTTATTTGGCAGAGTGGGTAGGGGTGAATGCTGCACCATTTGCCATCTTTTATACTACTGGGAAATTGAAATGTTCTAAAGGTTACTACAAATTGGAGCTTCACAGAGATCCCTAAATACGTTTTTGCCTGAACATATTACTTTAATTTGGTTAATTACAACAACTCCACTTACAAACATGCAAAGTCTGATTAGTTTTAATTTTGGTCAGTTTTGTAGCTTTCTGAGTAAGGCGAATCCTGCTTAAATATATTTTGCATCGTCTGTGTTTAGACCAGGATTTCTCAACATTGGCTCCTTGAAGCTGCATGGACTAATTCCCAGAATTCCCCAGCCAAGAGCCAAGGTTGAGAAACATGGATTGTAGAAAACTGGCTATGTGGATGCATGATTGGATAATGCTGACTGCTAGCTATTTTATTTCTATTTTTATATTGTGTATTTTATTTATTTTATTTACTAGAGTCATGTAAAAGTGAGATAGGCAGCTATATAAATTCAATGAATAAATAAATCTTAGAGATAATGAATACAAAAGCATTTTGATCAATTAAAAAAAATGTATAGTTATATATACCTGTATGCATTTATTTATTTCCCGGATCTAAATGTCTAAATCTTAGGTTGATCTCTGCTTTCCTGCCATATGTACTGAAATGAATGGATTGATAAAGCTAGGCCTGTCATAAATTATAGATAGACCTTGACTTACAACCATTTTACAACCATTTAGTGACTGTTCAAAGTTACAATTATAGATAGTCCTTGACTTACAACCACTTACAACCATTTAGTGACTGTTCGAAGTTACAAGGGCACTGAAAAAAGTGACTTATGCTTGTTTTTCACACTTACAATCATTCCAGCACCCCCATGGTCATGTGATGAAAATTCAGGTGCTTGGCAACTGACTCACATTTATGTCCTGGGTTTATTGATCCTCTTTTGCAACCTCCTGACAGACAAAGTCTATGAGGAAGCCAGATTCACTTAACAACCGTCTTGCTAATGTAAAAACTCCAGTCATTCGCTTAACAATTATGGCAAGAAAGGTTGTAAAATGGGGTAAAATCCACTTGACAACTATTTTGTTTAGCAACAAAAGATTTGGGCTTTGCTGTGGTCATAAGGGCTTCCTGTGTATTCTTTTTATTTATTAAATCCTATATAAATAAATTATATAGGACCTGTATACTGCAAGAGTCAAAAAGAGGGCTGTGAAAATATATACAGACCCCTCCCATTCCGGACATAAACCGTTTCAACTCCTTCCCTCAAAACGATGCTATAGAGCACTGCACACCAGAACAAGTAGACACGAGGACAGTTTTTCCCCAAACGCCATCACTCTGCTAAACAAATAATTCCCTCAACACTGTCCAACTATTTACAAAGTCTGCACTACTATTACTATAAATCTTCTCATCACTCCTTATCACCCATCCTCTCCCACTTGTGACTGCTGTAACTTTGTGGCTTGTATTCTTACGATTTATATTGACTGTTTCCTAGTATGATTTGATTACTTATTGTACCCTATGACTATTATTAAGTGTTGTACCTTATGATTCTTGACTCTTGACAAATATATTTTTTCTTTTACGTACATTGAGAGCATTTGCACCAAGACAAATTCTTTGGATGTCCAATCACACTTGGCCAATGAAGAATTCTATTCTATTACTATTACTATGTAGATTGCATTTTTAAAAACGGCTGCCCTCAGATCACTCTTTTAGAGCTAGAGGTTTTGTTAAATTTCTAGACACATTTAATATGCAAACACACAATGCTTGAATTACCCAGGAGAACTCTGGGAATAAGATTTGAACTCTGGGAATAAGATTAGTTTCCTGTCTGAAACAAAGACATTGGAGGAAGAAGCAGCCAAGAAATTGTGCATCAGAAGAAGGCAGGGACTCACCTTCTGGATCCGTCAAGGAGGTAATATCTATGCACTTGTCCTGAGGCCAGAAACAACGCATCGGTTTGAGACTGGAGTTGTTACAAGTGTTATCAGCAGCTGTACAAGAGTAGCAATTCTGGAGGTTTTCGTTATGGCCTCGGACACGGATCATATCCATCACTGCCAAGGAGAAAAACAGCAAACCATTGAAACAGTGAATGAGTCTTTGTATATGCTTGCATACATTAAATCATTATTATTATGGATAAGATAGATAACTTGACAATAACTATTGTCATTTTTTGTGTGTGAGCACAGTGGCCCACATTAAAAATGAAATTCTATTGCCTGCTCTCAAGAGAAAGTATCTATCTACCCAAACCCATACATAACACGCATATACACATGCGATATACATATGTATATATATATGTGTGTGTGTGTGTGTGTGTGTGTGTATACACCCCCCATATATGTATGATTGTGTGTGTATATATATATATATATGTGCATGTGCATGTGTGTGTGTATACACACACACACACACACACATATATGTATGTTTGTGTGTGTATATATATATGTGCATGTGTGTGTATGTATGTATAAAAGTACACACACACACACACACCCCTCTAGGCCACCGCACCAAGCTCTTTCCTCACAATCAGGAGGCTGTGAGTTTGATCCTAGGTATAGGCAGTTATTTCTCTCTCTGGGCACAATGAGGACATATCTGCTGAATAAAACTCCTCATTGGTGACAGGGAAGGGCATCCGGCCAGTAAACATTCAACTCCATTCAGTTGCCCAGACTCCACCCTGCAAGGGATTATGGGGTTGTTAAAAGAGGAACAATACTGTGACTGAATCTAGATGTTCTTCTTTGGATACCATGAAGCTTCCTCCCGGAAGGTAACAAGGAAAACGGTGAAGAGGATGTGTAGCAACCTAGGCCACACTTTGGACTCTGTTCAAGCATCATTATGTCAGAGTCTCTAGGCATCACGGCACGTGCAAAACCCCAAGAAGCATTTTTAGGACTGTTCGTGAAACTGTACTTCAATCCATGGAGATTCCCAAGCACTCAGGTCATGGGTGTCCCAAAGACATTTTTTCCAAAGGGCAACTGGGGGACTTTCTTAGTTTTGTTTCCTTGAAAAAGAACCGAAGAAGCTTCTTCAATAAGAAGCAAAATGTTTTCAAGGGGAAAAAAAAACTAGTTGCCCTTTGGGACACCATATATCTGTGTTTCTTCGTTGTGGCAACTTTAAGATGGATGCACTTCAATTCCCAGTATTCCCCAGCCAGCCATGTAACAGCCTAGCAACAGAAATCTGGGTCTCAATTATGGTGGTTGTCAAAGACTATCTATAGCAGGGGTCTCTGACCTTGGCAACTTTAAGACTTGTAGACTTCAATTCCCAGAATTCCTCAGCCAGCTGGCTGAGGAATTCTGGGAGTTGAAGTCCACAGGTCTTAAAATTGCCAAGGTTACAGACTCCTGAATAGAACAAGTGAAGACTCATTTCATGGGATATTTGAAGTCATGCAGGTATCAGTCCCTGAATAAAACTCCTATGTGCTCAAATATGTACTTCTGGGTATTTCCTTGGGTATGTCACTGTTGCACAGGTCAGTTTCACAAAATTCCTCTGCCAAAAACACCAGCCGATGGCCCAGAAGGTGTGAGATGGAATTATTAGTCTTTCCACTGATGTCACAGCCCTTGAGGAAGTAGGTGGAGACCTTGGGTCCTGCAGGACAACAGAGGAAGAGAAAGGCAGAGATACAACGGCCGTCATAGCAGGTTCCTGAGCTCGTACGTACAAATCGGCTCTCGGTTTTTAATGGGGATTCTTCCTATCCTTCCCTTGACAATGTGAAATATGACACTATAGGGCACTGCGTGTCAGAACAACTAGAAAAAAGGATCGGTTTTTCCCTGCATGCCATCACTCTGCTAAACAACTGATTCCCACAACACTGTCAAACTATCTAAAAAGGCAGTATTACCATCATTATTCTCCTCTTCCCTCTTCTCTGTCTCCTCATCTTCTTATGAGTATAACTTTGTTGCTTATCACTATTGTTGTATGTACATTAAGAGTTTATGCACTGGAAACAAATTCCTTGTATATCTAATCACACTCGGCCAACAAAGAATTCTGTTCTATCCTATCCTATCCTATCCTATCCTATCCTATCCTACTCTACTCTACTCTATTCTATTCTATTCTATTCTATTCTATGATGAATGTATCTTTATCACTTTTATGTACAATGAGATCTTATGCACCAAAGGCAAATTCCTTGTGTGTCCAATCACACTTGGCCAATAAACTATTCTATTCTATTCTATTCTATTCTATTCTATTCTATTCTTCTACTCTATT
Organism: Hydrophis major; assembly: GCA_033807585.1. Classification (NCBI taxonomy): domain Eukaryota; kingdom Metazoa; phylum Chordata; class Lepidosauria; order Squamata; family Elapidae; genus Hydrophis; species Hydrophis major. Next base: position 6,229,703 of record CM066336.1, read on the forward strand.
CTATTCTATTCTACTCTACTCTACTCTACAAGCAGGAGACCCTACACCATTTCTGACAGATGGCAGTCCAGTCTCCTCTTGAAAGCTTCCAGTGATGAAGCTCCCACAACTTCTGAAGGCAACCTCTGTTCCATTCTCACTTTCAGAAAATTTCTCCTTATTTCTAGGTTGAATCTCTCCTTGATCAGTTTCCACCCATTATTCCTTGTCTGGCCTACAGGTGCTTTGGAAAATAGCTTGACCCCTTCCTCCTCTCTGTGGCAGCCCCTCAAATATTGGAAGGCTGCTATCATGTCTCCCCTGATCCTTCTCTTCCTTAGACTAGCCAAGTCCAGTTCCTGTAACTGTTCATCGTATGTTTTAGCCTCCAGTCCCCTAATGAACATGCCGGGCGTTAACCTTAATGAAGTCAGGTCTGGCATACATAATTCACAGTCACCTGTGACCCTGTTCCCCACCTCCCCCCTGGGTGTATCATAAATCAGATTCTCCAATGAAGCACGTTGTCATCAATCACATTCTCCAACGAAGGATTTTCTCAGGCAGAAGCCACCTTGAGTCGCCATGTGCGATTAGACGGCAGTATAAATTTCCAAATGAATAAATAAATAAAATGCAGCCTGGATCAGCCATGGGCCACTCACGCTTTCTCTCCCATCACCCTCTTTCCCCTATCATGCCCTCCCTTTCTCCCTCCCCCAAACTTACGACTTATTATGGTCATAACGGTGGTTTTGCACATCTGCTGGTGCTCTTTACATGTTTCCGTATCCCAGCAGTCGCTGTTCCCGTTACAGGAGTAGCATTGAAGGGCAACAACTATTAGAAGAAGTTGAAAGGGAAGTCATTAGTAAAGCAAGGGACAACAGGTAGGTCTCAGCTTACAGCTACAATTGGGATCGCTGCAGTTGTTAAGTGAAACATAGGGCTGTTTAGACTGCAAGGGTCTTCAAACTTGGCAAGTTTAAGACTTGTGGACTTCAACTCCCAGAATTCCTGAGCTAACGTGACTGGAGGAGGAATTCTGGGAGTTGGAGGCCACAAGTCTTAAAGCTGTCAAGTTCGAAGACCTCTGGATAGGATTTCCTGCTTGCCCTGATGGCTTTTGCTTGTGACTGGGTTGGGAAAGTCACAAATGATGATCACCTGATGCAGCCCCATGCGGCAAATCTTATAAATGCATGCCATTTGCCAAACGACCAAATCACGGGACCAGGAAATATTGCAATGGCCATAAGTGTGATGACAGATTGTAAGCTCTTTTTTTCAGTGGCATTGTAACTTCAAATGGTTGCAAACAAATTTTTGTAAATCGATGACTATCTGTAGAAGGCCTCTGTAAAACAGGGATATTGGGAACAGACTTCTCTACAGGAACTATTTCTTTCTTTCTTTCCTTCCTTCCTTCCTTCCTCTATTTCTTTTTCCCTGTTCCTTCCTCTTTCCTTCCTTCTTTTCTCTTTTTCTCCTTCCTTCTTTTCCTTTTTCCTCCTTCCTTCCTTCCTTCCTTTACCCTTTTCCTTCCTCCTTCCTTCTTTACCCTTTTTCTTCCTCCTTCCTTCCTTCTTTTCCCTTTCCCTTCTTCCTTCCTTTGTTTACTTCCTTCTTTTCCCTTTCCTTCCTTCCTTTCCTTCCTTCTTCTCCCTTTTCCTTCTTCCTTCCTTTCTTCTTTTCCCTTTCCTTCCTTCCTTCCTTCCTTCCTTCCCTTTTATTTTTCATACTTCTTAATTGCCCATTCTTAACTGCCCATCTTCCTCAGATGTATGCTCCTCCATCTATGTAAGCCATGGGTTTGTTTAACTGTGGCCAGTTCAAGAAATCATAATTGATGGAACACACTAAGCCAGGAATTCTTCTAATCTATGTATGGTCTATTGAGAACCACGTTGCAAAAGAGGGCAGGTCCAAAATGAATGTATGTGGTGGTAGGGTTGAAATGGGTGCTTTAAAAAAAATTAAGACACTTTTTTATTCCTTAGGTGAGCAAGCATGGAAAGGGAGATCAGCCAACAATGAAATAGGCATTACAGTGTCATGGTACCTATTCAGCTCCTATCGTCCCATTTTCATGATGTCTTACATAAGTATTTAAGGAGTGGAATTTGCATTGTGATTTTATGATGCAAGTTCCATTATCTTGAAGAAATGCCAGTTTGCTACTGATAACCCTGGACAGTAATGTCCACAGTGCCAACCACATTAAAAAAAAAAACACAAGCGCAAAAATATTTGGCTTTACTGCTTTACAGGCCTCTAAATCTGCAAAGGAATTCAGGAGGCTGGGATCCATTTTTTTAAAATATACTACTGCACAAGGCCGTAACTGCAGTCTTTGTATCTGGGATTATCAGACAGATTGAAATTCATAAATATTTTCCATCTTTGAAAATGCTCCAGGATCAGAGTTTTATTGGTTTTCAGCCACTCTTGTTGGGGAATTCTTGGAGTTGAAGTCCGCATCTCTTAAAATTGTCAAGGTTTCAAATTTTCTAGCCATCCATAACTTGCAGGGGAAAGTGAGGAAGTGAGCAAGCCATTATTTTTAGCTGCTAATTTTTACCTTTTGCATTGTCCCTAAACAAGCAAATTGATCCGTGCTTGATTTGCCTTTGGGCTGTTCATCATTTTAAAAAAATAAAATAAACCAGGCATCTTATAAAAGCCTAAGATTTCAGGGTTACAGTCTTGCTTGTTCATTTTCTCCCAGTGCCTCTGGTCAAGACTTCTGGTCTCAAGATTAGAAAACAAAACTTTTCTTCCATCTGCCATAATCTCAACAGCAGCTGGGGGCAGCCACAAACCTCCAAAGTGCCAGTTCCCTCTGGTGATCATCTGCATTTCTGCAGCCCAAACTCAAACTGTAACCATGAGGCATGACTTCCTATTAAAGGGGGGGGGGGGGGAATAGGAAAAATTACAATTCTGCTTCTTTCTCTCCTGCTTGCGACCTGCTCTGAAATCAGCCGGATCGATCCCCCCCCCCCCCAACCAATCATAAAAGAACCAAACTTTGAAAACTCCAGCATGAAACTCTTTTGGGAGCTCCAAGAACAACTTTCATTTAACAGCCCTTTAGACAAAAGACAATACACAAAATCATTTGCATCCAACCGCCACCCATTCCACTATTTAATTCTCTCTTTCTCTCTCTCCTTCCTTCTTTCTCTCCCTCTTTCTTTCTCTCTCCTTCCTTCCTCCCTCCCTCCCTTTTCTCTCTCTCTTTTTCTCTCCTCTCTCCTTCCTTTCTTCTCTCTCTCTTTCTCTCTCCTTCCTTCTTTCTTTCTCTCTTTTCTTTCTTTCTCTCTCTCTCTCCTCCCTCCCTACCTTCTTTCTTTTCTCCATCTCTCTCTTTCTTTCTCTCTTTTTCTCTCCTTCCTTCCTTCTTTCTTTCTTTCTCTTTCCCTCTCTCTCCTACCTCCCTCCTTTCTTCTCTTTCTTTCTTTCTTTCTTTCTCTTTCTCTCTCTCTCTCTCCCTTATCCTCCCTCCTTTCTTCTCTCTCTCTCTTTCCTTCTCTTTCTTTCTCTCTCTCCCTCTCTCCTCCCTCCCTCCTTTCTTCTCTCTCTCTCTCTCTTTCTTTTTCTCTCTCTCCCTCTCTCTCCTTCCTACCTCCCTCCTTTCTTTTACCTCTGCCCCCTCCCCCCCTCTTCTTTTTTGCTTTTTACCGTCTGTCGCCACCAAGGAGAACAAAACGCCGATCCAAAAGCACTTCATGGATTCAGGATGCTGAACAGGATCCGGGTCGGCGGCGTAGGAGCGAGCTGGTAATCCGCAAAGCGAGTGGATCCTGGAGCAATTCTTGTAGCCGGAGGGGGAGGGAAAAAAAACTTAGACTCTGCGGTTCCTTCCTTCTGGCGCTCTGCTTATGTTTGAAATCCACCCCCCCTCCCTCCTTCCTCCAGCTGGCCTGGCTCCACCCCGGGCATCACTTGCGTCCCTCTTTTTAGAGAAGTTTCGGACAGTGACGCATCAGCGGCGGAATGAAGGGGACGGGAAGAAGAACGGGGAAGTGATGAAAACTTCACTTCGCGGCCCCATCAGCTCTCGGTTGCAGCTAGGCACACGGCGTTCTTTCCGTTGGAAACCATCCTCGCTTGCAGAAGCGGCTAGTCCTCAGTGTGGTGTTTCCCAACCTTGGCAACTTCTAAGGCAGGTGCCAAAGTTTGTTTGTTTTTTGCCCTCGGTTTGTTTAACGTGTTTTGCACTGCAGACGTTAAGAATACAGGTCTGTCTGTCGGCAGCAAACTGGGATTTCTTCATGCTGGTGATGATTGGTTCCCTTGCCTTTATTATTGTTATTATTATTTTTTAGAAATAACTCAAGGTGGCCAACATAACTGATGTTCACTCTTCCTCCTATTGCCCTGCAACAACAACCCTGTGAGATGGGTTGGGCTGGCCCAAATGGATGGAAACGGAACAAGGAGAGATTCAACCTGGAAATAAGGAGGAACTTTTCTGACATTGAGAACAATCATTCCATGGAACAGAAGTTGCCCTCGGAAGTTGTGGGAGCTTCATCACTTGAGACTTTCAAGAAGAGATTGGACTGCCATTTGTCAGAAATGGTGTAGGCAGGGTCTCCCGCTTGGGCAGGGGTTTGGACTAGATGACCTACAGGGTCCCTTCCAGCTCTGTTAATCTGTATAATCTTTATAAAGTCACCCACCCAGTAAGTTTTCATACCTAACAGGGGATTAGACCTCACAGTCTCTGGGTTTGTAGCCTACGGCCTTAACCACTAAACCAGGAATCTCCAAACTTAGCAACTTTTAAGACTTGTGAACTGGGGAATTCTGGGAGTTGAAGGCCACAAGCCTTAAACGTTGCCAAGTTTGGAGATCCTTGCATTAGAGACCAAGCTGGCTCTCAGATCAGCACAATGCAAATTTCACTCCTTAAATATTTGCAGTAGATATCACGAAAGGAGCTGATTGTGATCTAAAGCAGGGGTCTCCAACCTTGGCAACTTTTAAGACTTGTGGACTTCAACTCCCAGAATTCCTCAGCCAACATAGCTTCCTGGAGAATTCTGGGAGTTGAAGTCCACAAGTCTTAAAAGTTGCCGAGGTTGGAGACCCCTGATCTAAAGTACTACCTGTATTTCTCAGGTCCTTCTCAAGATCTCCCAGAATTCCCCAGCCATGAGTTGAGATCCACAAGTCTTTAAAAATTGCCAAGTTTGGAGGCTCCTGGTCTACTTGTTTGAAAGGCCTGGAATGAAACTCATTTCGGGAGATCACAATTGCCTTTAAAAAAAAAAAAGGATATTGAAGAGAAGCTTAAATGAAAGATTAGCGTTGGGCACTGGGCAGGGTTCTCTGTGGCCCTCGATATTGCTGTACATTTCAAAGAGATTGTGGAAAAGTGGTTGTCAACATTCACACTTGTGACCTTGTCTAAGGCTGCGCTCACATGATGGGTTGTTGAACTACAAACTCATCAAAAATGCTCTTTTGCAGAGTGCGCAAAACTCAACTGGCCAGCCCATGTTACTAATTTTATGGAAGAGGGGTCCACAAATTGTGTGTGTGTGTGTGGTAATTTTTGTGCATTAGAAGGGAAGGAAGAAGGTTGGTTCTCTCCTCATGTGGCAAAATACCTCCCTAGGATTCTGGAGGTGTTGGGTAGGGAATTCTGGGAGTTGAAGTTCACCTATGCTCAGGGGTGGGCTTCAAAATTTTAGCAAGGGGTTCTGCCCAATTGCTGGGAGGACGTGACCATAGTTGGCGTGGCCTAGTCGGCCTCCTGCACCACCACGGGGGGAGGGGGGGCATTTTTGCCCTCCCCGGGCTCCGGAGGCTTTCCTTGAGCCTCCGGGAGGGCGAAAATGGCCTCACCAGGCTCCGGAGTCTCTCTTAGAAACCAGAAACAGGCCATTTCTGGCCTTCCCGAACTTCCAGGAGGCCCAATTTTCACCTCAAAACGGACCTTGTGGGGATTCCTGGGAGGGGCAGGGTGGGCAGGGCCATCTAGGAGTGGGATTTGGGGGTTTTCTGAACTGCACCGAACTCCTGCGAACCCCCAGCAGGCCCAGCCCTGCCTATGCTGAGAAACACTGCTTTAGTATGCCAAAATCTGCATACAACAACCAAGGCCAGCAGGCCCAGGGTTTTATAGAGCATGTGCAAAATGCAGGCTCTCCCTCCTCACCTGAGGTGGAAGATCTCACCTGCCCTGCACACTTTTAACTTTGGTGCTAAGCAGTTTCCTTTTTTATTTTGTCGCCTTTATTATTATTATTTTTTAATTATTTTTATTTTTTAAAAAAACTTTGTTTCGTGATGTTGTATGCCACCTGGAGCCACGTTGTTTGAGTTCTAAATAAATAACCCTTTTTAACTAATAACGGCATCCTTCTGGCCCACCGTCTTCTTGAGAAAAGGAAAGCTGTCCCAGATTCTAAATCAGGCGTGGCAAAAGAGCCTCTGACTCAGCCTCTTGACTTGCCCGGAGGCTAGGAATTCATACTTGAAGGCAGGTGTGTGCAGGAAAGAGGAAAGCTCAATTTTTTCCTCCTTTCTTTTCTATTTTATCACATTTTTTGTATTTTCACTAACTTTTTTTTTATTCCTTTCTTTTTCCTCCCATACTTTTTATTAGCTTGTATTTGTGTTTATCTTCCTTTTAAAATGTTTTAATAAAAGTTTATACACACACATATATATATATGTATACAGTATACATATAATATAATATATACATGTATGTATCTATACAAAACACATTTGTAACTGCAGTGAAGAATATCAGAATCTCTTTGAGTCTTTGGATCTGAGCTGCCTGGTGGCCCCTGTGGTAAAGACTCTTGTCTCCCACTCAGAAGGTTGAGAGTTCAGTCCTGGGTAGTGAAAGATGATTTTTTTCTTCTGGAGCACAAAGGAAAAAAATATCTACTGTGAACTCCATGTGGTGTCAGGAAGGGCATCCGGCCTGCAAATGTTCAGCTCCATTCAGTCACCCTGGATTACAGAGTTGTAAAAAGGGAGGAAATTTTGAATCTTGGAATCTCTTTTCTATTTTTGTTTTCCTTATTTCTGGGTGGGTTGTGGTTTGTTTTGTTTTTTTTGTACTTTTAGCTTTTTCTTTTTTTTTTCTTGCTTATTTTATATTAGTTTCTCTCTCTTTCTCTTTCCCTCCCTCCCTTCCTCACTCTGTGTGTGTGTGTGTTCTCTTGGTAAGATGATCTATTATTTGCACATCCACGTCCAGAAACCTGTGTGTACTTTTGGTATTTTCTCATGCCAAATGATTAATGTACTTATGGAGGGATGTGACTGGCTGCATAGCCTTATCTCCAGAGCCCTACAGAGATATTTTAACACTTGAGACCAGAGAAAAGTTGTAAAATGGGGCAAAGTTCCCTTAACAAATGTCTCATTTAGCAGCTGAAATTTTTGGGCTCATTTATGGTCCTAAGCCGAGGACTACCTGTTTATTAAATACACACTGGTTGCCAAGTGCCTGAATTTTGATCATGTGACTGTTGGGATGCTTTCTTTTTGTATTTTTTTATTTTATTTATACATACAAAGATCACCTTTCATTTGAACGATGTGTCATTTGGGTATAACTATCTTGTGCAATAACCATTCTAGTTTATACATATTCATTGCTTAGCTTTAATCTTACTTAATACTAATCTGCATCATATATCTAATTCTTATAACATTCCCCATCTTAACATTTTTAATTCTTACCACATGTTTACTATTTTGCACTAGTCTTCTTTAATTTCTAACTTCCATATTTGTTTTCCAACCATTGATAAAATAAATCCTACATTATATAATATCCAATTTGTTCCTTGTCTTGGATTGCTAGTGTTAACTTATTCATTTCTGCACAGTCTAATATTTTTCTAATTACATTCTTTTCAGTTGGAATCTCTTCACTTTGGGATGCTATGAGGATTGTGTGCGAGGATTGGTTGCAAGTCACTTTTTCCCCCAATGTCCAAAATGAATGATTGTTAAATTGAAGATTACCTGTAAGTAACCCCAGGTATTGTTCAGGAGGGGTTCAACATTTACTTATTTATCCAGCATTTTGCAAAAGCTGCTGTTGGAAGGAGTAGAGGAGGGTTTATATATATATACACACATACATACACACACACACACACTCTTTTGGTTTAAATCTTAGCACCTGTGGTTAGATTTTAGCATTAGCTAAAAGGAAGCCCTTAGTCAACCATGATTCAAACTCCATTGGCTTGAAAACGGGGGAAGTGATCTAAGCATTTTTCATATATTGCTTTATTTGCAAAGCACATTTTTCTCATGAGGTTTATGGAGTCTCTTATTATTAAAAATAACAATGGGAGTGGGGAAAGACAACCCCACTAGACGTTGCATGAAAAAAACAGTAAAACTACTGAACGTTATGCAGCCCTGGAGTCTGCCATGGGATTCTCGTAGTAGAAACGAAAGTGCCCTCCAAGGAAAATATTTATGCAGGGAGCAAAATGGAAAAAGTTGACTTTCGCAAGACTTTCTTTCTAGGCTCAAAGATCTCTTTTTGCAGTTCGAGATGCCCATTTGTGGCCAGGACCAAAGGGTTAGAGTGGGAATATGTGAAGTCAGCTGCCTGATGGGGTCCAGATGCTCACCAACCCTGACCGGAAAATCCAGTGGAAAAGAATTAAGAGGATTGCACTCCTAAGTGTAAGGATGTCCCTGGATTCCCTGAATCTCTTGCAAAAGTTATGAATTTTTAAGCTTCTTGATATAAAGCAGCATTATTTTAAACGATAAGAAGAAGGAAACAGAGACTCTGTCTCTCTGTGTTTGTGTCTCTGTGTGTGTGTGTGTGTGTGTGTGTGTGTGTGTGTGAAAAAGGGAGAAAAAGACAGACAGAAATACTTTGTCTCTTTCTGTCTCTCTCTCTCTCTCTGTATATGTATGTGTGAGTGACTGAGAGAGGCAGACTGTTTCTCTGTCTCTTTCTGTCTCTCTCTATGTATGTGTATGTGAGTGAGTGAGAGAAAAAGAGAGAGAAAGAGACAGGGAGGGAGGGAGAGACAGAGACAGACGGAGACAGTCTGTCTCTGTGTGTCTGTGTGTGTGTGTGTGTGTAAAAGAGAGAGAGAGAGAAAGAGACAGACAGAAATACTTTGTCTCTTTCTGTCTCTCTGTTTCTCTCTGTATATGTGTGTGTGTGTGTGTGAGAGAGAGAGAGAGACAGACAGAGACAATCTGTGTGTGTGTGTGTGTGAGAGAGAGAGAGAGAGATGAGAAGGAGAGGGAGGGTGAGAGAGAGACAAACTGCCTGTCTGTCTCTCTTTCTATCTCTCTGTGTATGTATGTTGTATGAGAGAGAGACTGAGAGAGAGAAAGCGACAGGGAGGGAGAGACAGACAGTTTGTCTGTGTGTGTGTGTGAGAGAGAGAGACATGAGACAGAGAGGGAGAGGGAGAGAGAGAGAGAGACCCTGTAGAATTATGGAACTACAGTTCCCATCTGCAGCAGTGGTGGGATTCATATTTTTTTACTACCAGTTCTGTGGGTGTGGCTTGGTGGGCGTGGCAGGGGAAGTATACTATAAAATCTCCAGTCAGAGGTGGTATTGGCAGCTTCTCTGAACTACTCAAAATTTCCGCTACCAGTTCTCCAGAACTGGTCAGAACCTGCTGAATACCACCTCTGATCTGCAGCCATTATAGCCAATGGTGGTGAAGAATACTGGGAACTATAATTTAGCAACTTCTGGAAAGCCATATGTTCCCGAAATCCATATACATTAATAAAACAATCAAATATACTCAATTGGTTGGAGTCTATCCAGCATGACAAGTTTCCGTCTCGCCTTCCTTCTAATGCATTTTAATGCTTCCTCTTACCAAAGTTAGATTAAATCCCTGCAGGAGAAGAATAAATGGAAGTGGTCCCTTAGTTTGGTTTGCCAGAAAAGAAGAGGAAACAGTAGAAAGTTATTTCATCTCAGTTTTGTTAACACTCAACTTCCCCTCCCCACCCTTCACAGAATTTCAGTCATCCTGAGTCAGTCTGGCCTGGAGGGATCTCACCAGGGTTGCAGAATCTCCTTGCCACCAACCAGATGTCTGGCAGGAGAGCTTGGTAGCAGGAAGACAATTGGAAGGGAGGGAAGGAGAGGGAGGGAGGGAGGAAGAGAGAGAGGGAGGAAAAAAGGAAAAAAGGGAGAGAAGGAGAAAAACAGGAACGATGGAAGGGAGGGAGGAAGAGAGGAAGGAAGGAGGAAGGAAGAAAAGGATGGAGAGAAGAAGAGAGAGGGAGGAAGAGAGAGAGGGAGGGAGGAAAAAAGGAAAAGAGGAACGGAAGGAGAAAAACAGGAAGGATGGAAGGGAGGGAAGGAAGGAAGTGAGGGAGGGAGGAAGAAAAGGAGGGAAAGAAGAAAAGAGAGGGAGGAAAAAAGAGAAAGGAAAGATGGGAGAGAAGAAGAAAAGAAGGAAGGAAAAGGGAGGAAGGAGGAAAAAAGGAAGGGAGGGAAGGTAGAAGGAAGGAAAAGAGAGGAAGGATGAAAGCACAGAAGAGAAGAAGGCAGGAAAAGAGAGAGATGGAGGAGGAAGAGAGAGAGAGCAAGAATGGAAGGAATCCAACCCTACAATGGATGCCCATACTTTTATCCTTTATTTTTGATTTTAAAAAACATCTTTGCATTGGGGAGAGGGGAAAGACTCTGCTCTACTTCTGATGTTTCAGAGCTACAAATTCCAGCTGTCTCAACCGATAGTATCACCACTCAGCCATGATGGGGGTCTAATTTAGTGAGATCTGGACGACCGCCCAGCCATATTGGATCCCCCGAGAGCCCCAGCCAATAAATATCTCAGCATTGCTCTTTCTCTTAGTTGTTGTGAGAACAGGAAATGTGTGCAGGGAGGGGTGAAGGATTCACACATGCCACCTGGTGCTCCTTAGCCAGAAAACATTCAGTAATGTAATAAAATGAACTTAAATTTGATTTGTCTTCCCCTGCCTCTATTTTGTACACAAATTTAGTGTGGCTGTATTGGGTAGCTGAGAATCAAGAGGGACTTGCTTGAATTGATGGCTATAGAAACTGAATAAAATATAGATGAGAGATAATTAGATAGATAAATAGATAGATATAGAAAGATACATGATAGATAATAGATAAATAGTGTAGTAGATAGAATAGATAGATAGATAGATAGATAGATAGATAGATAGATAGATAGATAGATAGATAGATAGATAGATAGATAATAGATAGAGATAGGGACAGACGTATTGCACTAGCTTAGGGTTAATGTGAAGCCAGTTACTATATTCAACAAACCATGGTTTCTGACTTATATGTTAAGAGAATCAACTGAGGACTATTTCAAGACTTTGATTAAATTAGCCCTGGTTTGAGATGTTGCATGACACCACTGAGTGCCAGGAAATTAATTGGGGGTGTTGGTTATGACCATTCTCCCCTCTAAAAAACCCCACCTTGTAAAGATTTGGGTAGATTTGTTAGTGGTTAGATGAGAGGTAGGGGAACATATCAAATTTGTAGGTGAAGTTAGGTGAAAGAGCTTATATGTGTTACAAGACAGAAATAAAATTCAGATGACTTTCTCTGGTTGAAAAGAAATGAAGGAAATTTAACAGAGAGGAAGTTTGGCATTAGGAAAGAGATCAAACACAGAAAACAGAACAAAGAATACAGCTTAGGAACAAGTGAAAAAAAGGTCCTGCAGCTGTAATTGATTACACACAGGATATGAGACAGGAATGTGTTTTACTTCAAAAAATTACTGTCAAATTTAATTTTAGTCTCCATCAATGGAAATAGTTTCCAAAGCAGGCAGTGTTCAGTCTTGATTATTATGTTAGGTTCTGGGCACCCTCCTTTAAGATGGACTGTGATGTCCTTGAACAGGTTGGAGAAGGACAGCGAGAATGGTTAGGGTTTCATTAGGATCTGCAAGAATTGTCACATCCGCCAGCTATCACCAAAGTGACTTGTGTCTTCATTATTACTGCATTAACACAACGGGGTCTAGATCATGCTAGATTTGACGTGTTTTTCAATCTTGGCATCTTTAAGATGTATGGACTTCAACTTCCAGAGCCCCAGAATGGCTAAAAAAGTGTGGAACTTGAAGTCCACACTTCTTAAAATTGCCAAGACCGAGAAACATTTTGCTAGCAGACAGTATACAGCGGTGCTTTAAAAGGCTGTGAGCCCTTTGCAATTGTTAGTATTTCTGCATCAATATACCTGGCTAGCAGTTCCTTGGAGATGGCTGGTGTCAGCCTCCAAGATTTATTCTTCTGCTTGTCTCTTCCCGGCTGCCATAAAAATGGGGGGTGGGTTTGAGGAATAATTGGACCTTGTGGAGAGAAGGGTGCTGGAGAGGTGTGGGATTCTACCAGTTAGCACCTATTTGCTAGAATTGGTTGTTAACATTCTAAGCAGTTCGGAGAACTGGTTGTTTGAAGAAATTCCTGGCCTAATCCTGTAAGGAAGGCAGGAAGGAAACATTCTGGTGTTGCTTACAGAAACTGCCTCTCCATTAACCCTTATTACATTCTTGGCAGGATTAGACTTCCTGTCTCAGGAACTTCTCTGGCGTTTTCCCCCCCTCCTTTGCTGGTACGTTGCTTGTGTGGAGTGACCATTCAAAGTTACAATGGCACTGAAAAAAGTGACTTATGACCATTTTTCACACTTATGACTGTTGCAGCATCCCCACAGTCATGAGAGGCCAGGCGAGGAGATGCATGCCTCGATGTGACTGATATTGAGTTGGCCAAGTCCAGCCAATAACATGACCACCAAGCCACGTCCACCCAGTCACATGACCACCAAGCCATGCCCACCAACTAAGCCACACCCATAGAACTGGTTGTTAAAAAATTTGAATCCCACCCCTGGTGCTGGAGGATGAAGTTGGTGAATTGTACAAGTTCTTATGCTTTCTTGCTTACTGCGCAGATGCAGCCACTTATCTTTTCTAGGCCAAGGTCAACCGTCTTGGCATACCAGATGTATGAGACGCCACTTGACATTATACACACCTCAGATTGGATGTCCAGTTTGAACTATTGGGGGTGGGGACATGGGATAACTTTCCATATGTAATTTTCATGCCTTCTGCTTCAGATCTTGTATTTCTTCTGATGCTGACACTTCAACTTCAGTAAAAGTCCTTTTCTCTATAAAAATGGAGTCTAAGGTTTTCTTTCTTGGATCTTGAGCGGAGCTACACCTGACAGCTGGATTTGAATTCCTGCAAGCATCATGACGTTGGAGTCAATAGCCTGAAACAATTCCTTTCAAACTTGTGATTCCATAATTTGGTGAGTCTCTGAATCAGCCCTTTAGTTTGCAAGTCACATTCCAAATCTTCAAGTCACGGGGATGGGCTGTGGTGTTGGGCTGGATTATCCCAGGTATGTGACTTGGAGTCAGGCCATCCATACAGGTGTGTGCAGAAATGTTTCATCGCCTCTCTACTAAATTAGGAATCTAAAGAATTGTCATTGCTACTATATAAAATCATACATTGCAATGTCCTACCTGTCAATGAACACTTCAGCTTCAATCATAACAATACAAAAGCACACAATAGATATAAATTCAAGGTAAACCGCACCAAGCTTGATTGCAGGAAATACGACTTCAGCAACAGAGTGGTCAATGTCTGGAATACTCTACCTGACTCTGTGGTTTCTTCCCCAACCCCCGAAAACTTTAACCTTAGACTTTCTACTATTGACCTCACCCCTTTCCTAAGAGGTCTGTAGGGGGCGTGCATAAATGGACCAATGTGCCTACTATCCCTGTCCTATTGTTTTTTATTTTTCTTATAAGTATCTATCTCATGTATTCAAAACTATATTTATTATTTACCTGTATCTTGTAAACAACTGACAAATCAAATAAATACTAAAAAAAAAAATACTGGAGGATTTTATAAAAAATCAAATTCTCCCTTCTTGCTGGGCCTGATTCCAAGAACAAGTTAATGAATTTTGGATAAAATTATCCAACTCTTTGAAACTTCTCCTTGAAACTAATCAAGGAGAGAACCAACCTGGAATTAAGAAGAAGCTATCTAAGAGTGAGAACAAATAACCAGTGGAACAGCTTGCCACCAGAAGTTGTGGGTTCTTCATCACTGGAGGTTTTTAAGAAGAGACTAGACAGCTACTTGTCTGAAATGGAAGGTGACCGCCTTCTTGAGCATGGGTTTGGACTAAGGGTGACATGATAGCTGTGTTCCAATATCTCAGGGGCTGCCCCAAAGAAGAGAGAGTCAAGCTATTCTCCAAAGCACCTTAAAAGCAGGACAAGAAACAACAGGTGGAAACCAATCAAGGAGAGAAGCAACATAGAACTAAGGTGAAATTTCCTGACAGTTAGAACAATTAACCAGTGGAACAACTTGCCTCCAGAAGTTGTGGATGCTCCAACACTGGGAGTTTTTGAGAGGAGATTGGAAACCATTGGTCTGAAATAATATAGCAGTTCTTGCTTGAGCAGGGGATTGGACTAGAAGACCTCCAAGGTCCCTTCCAACTCTGTCATTCTGCTAAAAATACATAGGCAGGGAAGTCTGCAGAGATGGGATTCACAAAATGAAGATAGCAACGAAAGGTTCCAATCCCATAACTGTATTTACTCTCTTGACCTTTTGGACTCTATTCCTGCAGAAACCCCTGCATGTAGGACTGGTGAACCAGTGGTGGGATTCAAAAAATTTTACTACCAATTCTGTGGGCATGGCTTGGTGGGCATGGCAGGGGAAAGATACTGCAAAATCTTCATTCCCTCCCCACTCCTGGGGGAAGTTTACTGCAAAATCTCCACCCCACTAACCTGCTTTCCAGCTCTGTTCTCCTGTGTAGGGCAACCAAAGAAGACCCACCTGATCAGATGGGACTCAGGAGGCAGATAATAGATGGAGTCAGAGGAGGTATTTGCCAGTTCTCTGCACTATTCAAAATTTCCGCTACCGGTTCTCCAGAACTGGTCAGAACCTGCTAAATCCCACCTCTGGGGTGAACGAATGGAAACAGTCTTCCATACAATGACATCTACAGCAGAAAATCGCTTCTTAACAGAGGAGCTTTTTAAAGTAGATTGGAACTATGACAAACTGCCTGCGTACTGTGAAATATTCTTTGAAGAGATGGGACACTGCTTTTGTCATGCCCCTCGTACACACATCCCACCACCATCTTGGCATCTCTGATCTTAGATCTGCTCTTGGACAAAGGACATTTCATGGGGAAATGCAGAAAAAACAAGATGACTGGGGCATGTTTGTGATGTGGTAGGATTGCACCATTTTGTGTGAAAATCTACAGAGTTTGAAATGTCTCATTCAAGGGAAATAGAACGGAAAAACAAAAACAGAAGCAACAGTTTCTGTCGTTTTAAAACCTTTATTTATGTTGGCCTTATTTGGTTAAGACTTCGATGAGCAAAGATCTTGGAATATCCTTTTTTTATACAACACCAATCAAAAGTCAACAGAGGATGAGCAAAGAGTATGGCGCAATAAAGGCATGTCAGAAACAGTCTTACAAAGAGGTTTTCATTCAGTCATGGAGAAGAACTCAGGCAGACTCTTTCAGCCTGCCTCCGTTCTGATGTGTTGGGCTACAACTGCCATATTTTCCAAGCATGGAGAAGATCATAATGTTTGTTGCTGTTTAGAGCTGGAATGTCTAACATTGCAACTTTAAGACTTGCAGACTTCAAATCCCAGAATTCCCCAGCTGGGGAATTCTGGGATTTGAAATCTGCAAGTCTTAAAGGTGCCAAGCTTGGACATGCTGGTTTTAGAATCAAGCTACACCTTCTGCAAAGTATCCCAAAGCTTTCTTTTCCAAAACTTCTCATCCAAAAAGCTTCCTCAGTTGTAGCGGAACTGAACTGAAGAAGCTGGCTGGATGAGAAGCGACAAGTTTTCAAGGTAGAAAAAAAACCCCAAGAAAGTCCATTTACCTATTTAAGAAAGCACCTTTGGGACAACCATGACCTGGATGACTAAGAATCTCCATAGACCTCCTGCTACGTGGCTGTTTAATAAAAGTATTGATTATGTGCTATCAAATCAGTATGGATTCTTAGGAACCCTACAGATGGATCTCTAGAAGGATCTGTCCTCAACCTGATACTTCAGATCTTCCAATCACTGTTGTAATCAAGTCCATCTACTTTGCAACTGGTTATCCTCTGTTTCCTGTTTCCTTCCATCTTTCCCAGCATTATGAACTTCTCAAGAGAGCCAGGGACTTTGCATGATGGGTCCAAAGTAAATCATTTGAGCCTGGTCATTTGTGCCTTGAGTGAGAACTCTAGATTGATATGTTCTATGACACACTGTTTTGTTTCCATAGGATTGTCAAGAGTCTTCTCCAACACTCAATTTCAGAAGTGTAAAAGTAGAAAAAAAAAATAGCAGGGTTTAATCTGGAGTCTTCTCAGTGCCAAATTGTGCAAATTGTGCAGGATATCAGATTTGAATTGTGCATTTGGGAAAACTGAATCGTTTTGGAAAACACAGCGATTTTTGATAGCCAAAGTGAAACATCTGAATGGGTTTCTTTGGTAGGCGGGAAAAAAAGCTGTTTCAGTGGCTACGCAGAAATATGCATTCATGTGCAGGAGCATCAGTGCACTGATGATGTTACTTAGTTTGGTAATGAAATGTCTGCAAGAAAACAAGCAAGCTTGGAGAGCATCAAGTTTCCCAAAGAAACATCCGAAACTGAATTACTCCAGAGTCAATATCAAGTTTCCTTTGAATCAAATCTAACCAAATATATGCTCAACCCTATACAGTATCCAAGGTTTATGAAGAAATTCCCCATTCCTTACAGCAGGGGGAAAAAAATCCCATTCCTTTATAGTATACATTTTTGTACGGTACATTCTCTCCTGCACAAATATAAACACACACACATTCTCTTGTTGCAAAACTGAAGTTTGCCAAATTTTAATCTAGCTCCTCATTTGCAAATTTCACCCTACACCTTTTGTAAATGCTGTGGATGTGGGAACCACCCAAGTTCCCGTGTTCTTTGTTTGAAGCGGGTTGGGATAAAATCCCAGACACCTGAGTCACCCTTCAAGTGAATGCGCTTTCCTCCTCCATCACAACAAACTAAGTAAGGGCAGCTAACAAAAGAGTGAGGGAGAAGAGCCCCAAATTTGTGGCGAGGCCGAGAGCTCCGCTATTGTGTTGCTCTTTTATCGCTGTGTTGTGTTCTGGACTTTTAGGATCACTGAAGAACGAGGTGCTAGCGTTCCTCGTAGCTTCTTCTTCTGCTGCTCCAAATGACGTCATCAGGTTCACTTCTAATGGGTTTTCACACCCTGTCTGGTTGCATGGAGTCTTGGTTTTGGGACGGGAGGTACTAGGTGCCATAACAAGGCCCATTCCAGGATTATGGATGGAGTTGGACTCGGTGTTTGCTGCTGCAGAAGCATTTGCTCCATACTTGCCTTCTACAATGAAAGAGCTGTTATCTATAGATGTGATGGGAAGTCTGGGAAGAACATGGCTGGCCAGGCCATCTGAAGTTGCATTATGGCTAGCAGGGGTTGATACGGGAATACTATTATCAATGATGAAGTTGTCACCTCCAGATGTTCCATAGCCATGCTCCATGTTGGTGCTTTCTGAGGTATTAGTGGCAGGAGAACGTGGAGCTCCATGTTCTTCTGTGGCTAAAACAGAAGCATTATGTATGTTTTCAGTGGATGAGGAATAGGATTCTGATTCTTGATTGCTTCCTTCTCTGAGAAAGTTGCCAGCATCGGGAGCATCTTCAGCAGAGCTGGAAGTGTTTACTGGGGTCCTGCTTCCATGAGAAGAAGATGCAGAGTGGCTGGAAGAAGAATCTTCATGGTCCTTCTCCTTGGTGACTATGAAGTGCCCCCCAGAGCTGAGGCACTTCTCCTCTGTCTCACATTTGTCATCATTGCTAGAAGCTATCAAAACTTCTTTGGAGGTACTTGTCTGGATGGGGGAGGGAGTCATAGGAGAAGCGGTCTTGTTTCTCATGGGAACAATGAATGGTATCAATAGAGCAACACCACCAGGGTAACCAGAAGTCGAATTATTTGTCTCCAGGTTTGTGGTAGCCAAGGAGCTGCCTGAAGAACCATGTCCAGTATGTGAATCGCCAGCAGAAAAAGATGTTTCTCTGCTTTCAGAAGAATTTCCAGAAAGAGTCTCCTCGTAGGGTTTTCCACCTACGAAGCTCTGGTCGTGATGGGATGAAGGTCGGACATGGCTCTCATTGACCAAATTCTCACTCGCTTTCTTTTCATCAACCATGTAGACAGTCTCCTTATCAGTGTGGTTTCTAGGAGATGTGCCCTCACCAGGAGGTGAGTCCACCAACACCATGAGATCTTCCATCTCATCTGAATCGAAGCAATCACATTTGGGTATAGGCTCAGACGGCTTGGAGTCAAATGTGACACATCCTACATCCTCGGTGTTTTCAGGGCTGTCAGCAGTGTCTCGCGATTCCGTGATCACGCCGTCTACAATGCGGTTGTTGCAGAGATTCCCTTGGCAACAGATGATGTCAGCATCTTCCAGCTCCTGCACCAATTCTAAGAGAGAGCTCTGGCACATGGCAGGGGAAGCACAGCCTTTGAAAGTCACCAAGCTCACTTCTTCCCCAGCTGAAAGGAAAAGGAGAGTGTCAAGCCCAAAACTGATATATGTGTAGTCATTTTATTTAGCCTTTTTATATATTCCTTTTCTTTCTTTCTCTTTGCTAGTTATGGGGGGAAGGGTTTCAGGCTTGCCACATTCCTAAGGGGGGGAGGAGTGGAGATAGAGAGAGTTGTTTAGGCTAGGTGGTTCTCCTTCCCGTGGGAACAAAAGCTGGCCCTGCTGTGACCTGGAGGTGGAGATTGATGACACCAGGAAAGATTGATTTATTTCTGTTGGGGAATGTGACTTTCGGGGGCTGTTTCTAATTTGCAATATTATGTGGTGTAATTCTGGGTTGTGTCAGATCTGGAATTACAACAGACTTTGCCAATTTGATGTTTTTCTAAATAAAAAAAAATGTTTTAGAAGATGGACTTTGCTCTTTTCTTTTTAAATGGATTCCATCACTTGGAAACCTGACAGAGAGAAGGAGAGTAGCCAACAATATCAATCCAAGAGCTGATTAGACCTGGAAGAGACTGAGTGAACCTCCTCCCCCAAGAGTTAAGATATGTCTCCATTCTGGAGTCATGGACTGTCTAAGTTTCTAGCCCAGGGATCTTCAAACTTGGTAACATTAAGACTTGTGGATTTCAACTCCCAGAATTCCCCAGCCAGCATGAGGAATTCTGGGAGTTGAAGTCCACAAGTCTCAAAGTTGCCAAGTTTGTAGGCTGTCACTGGCTGTCTAAGTTCTAGTCCAGGATCTCGAAACTTGGCAGTATTATGACTTGTGGACTTGTGCATTTAAACTCCCAGAATTCCGCTGCCAGCATGAAGCCCACAATTCTTAAAGTTACAAAGTTTGGAGAGCCCTGGTCTAGTCTATTTTATGACCATCTAAACATGGAACCTTTGTGGTTCTCTATTCTACTGTCGTCCTTTAAGCAAGACGAAAAAGGAAGTGCAATTGTGGTTAGACTTGTCTCTAGAGTAAAATAGAGTGTAGTGTAGATTAGAGTAGATTAGATTAGAGTAGAATAGAATAGAATAGAATAGAATAGAATAGAATAGAATAGAATAGAATAGAACAGGGTCACAGGTGACTGTGAATTATGTATGTCAGACCTGGCTTCATTTAGGTTAATGCCCGGCATGTTGATTCTAGGAGTTGAAATCCACAAGTCTTAAAATTGTTGCCTGGTGAATTCTGGGAGTTGAAGTCCACAAGTCTTAAAGTTGCCAAATTTGAAGACCCCGATATAAGCCAAAGTGGAAAATTTCTGAAAGTCAAGCACTCACCTTTACGACTGTTGCCAATTCCTTCCAGGCACATGTTATGAACACCGGTGCACTTCACTTTGGAGATGGTCTTGTTGGAACATCTACCACCAGAGCCCTGTCCATCCACACAGCTGTAGCACTCCAATCCGTTTGGAGCCTGGCTTTCCAGGTGCAAGTCTGAAGGAAGTGGAGATACGAAGCAGGAAACATCTATGAACGTTTGTGTGTCGTGATCAGGACATTGAGTTTCAGGCTGTTCATAGGAAAAGTCAAACCAGGAGGGTACTGCTTCACACAAATAAGAGATTCCAGAGAGTCTCTTTCTCCACAATGACCTACATAAGCTGCCCAGAATTCTCTTTTGTGCATAGATCAGATGCAATCCATGCTTTGTTTTGAAACTTGGTCTGTTTGGAAACCCACCTTTGCAAATTTCCTTCTTGCTGAGAAGCATTTGGTGGTTTGCAAGGGGAAATGAGGAAGTGAAGAGAAGGCCAATAAGGCACCAGGCTAGAAAATGGGAGATTGTGAATTCTAGTCCTGCCTTAGGCATGAAAGCTGGCGGGGTGTGTGGGGGGGGAACGGGACATTGGGCCAATCACCAGGAGATGGTGAGTTCTAATCTCATTTTTTTTAAAAACCCAGCTGGGTGACTTTAGACCAGTTACTCTCTCTTGGCCCAACCTACCTCACAGGGTTGTTGTTGTTTGAGGGGGAGGAAATAGGATGCAGAAGGTGTTGGATATGTTCACTGCCTTGAGTTATTTGTAAAAACAGTAAAGGCGAGAGATAAGTAAGTAAATAAATGAAAATGAGCTGCCGTATATGGTAGCTAGATGGATGAGCAAACTTCTTTTCCGTGAAATATTTCTTGTGGTCAGCTGCTAATGTGTGACTGGGCTGTACAATTCAACATTAGCTACTTTCCTGGCAGACACGTCTCTGAATATTTCCCTGAAATGTTAAAAAAAACTTTTCCAGTGGATTAGAAGCTCTGCTATGTTGAGGGAATTGAGAAAGCTGCTAAACCTTTGAAACAATGACCCCAGTGAGTCACAGGTGTCTAGTAAACCAATAAATGCATCCTGAAGTGACCCTTGGATTTTGAAATGATACAGTCCTATACAGAGACATGGGCTGTTGCCAGTTCAGATTGTTTCTAGTGAACCATACGAACAATCCGTTGGCCCGCCCTATCCTGTCTTACATTTCCTTCTTTTGCCTCTCAGCTGATTCATGTGGCAAAGTGGTTTACCGCTCAGCTGTTCTACTTAGCGGGCAGAGCCAGAAGGTGAGCTGGAGAGGTTCAAATTGGTGTTTACTGAATGCTGTGCACACTCATAGAACCAGTTGTTAAACTGGTTGCAACCCACCCCAGCCTATGTACCACGTGTAATTGAGGGGGAGGATTACCTGGAGTGAAGGTATTGCAAAGCGGAGTATTGCAGCAGCTGGCGTGGATGATCTGGCTTCCTGAGTAAAAGCTCAAAGTATCCTCACACCGGGGGAGATTGGTGCAGCCTTTCAGCTTGAAGTTGGAATAAGGACCTATTAAGAAGGAGGTTTGATAGAGTGGGTCCATTATATCCACAGCACTGAGTGTTATCCCTACCTCATCATCTTTTTACTTAGAGAGAGAGGACAATGGTTAAGTAAGGCATATCTCAGCACTTGGGGGTACCTAAGTGATGGCCTTTCAGTCTAGCTTCATGAACGATTAGCCAGATCTCACAGCTTGGTCCCTTTTATTTAATGTCCCCATTCTCTGCTTATGTAGTATACTAAGAAATAGTTCTGGAAAACTTAGCAAAAGTTGCACATTCCTTGTCAATCCAAATAAAAGTATCATCCAGGGATAGAGGTTGGGTGTTGCGGTGGTAAAAATTACTACCCACTGCAGTGGAATGTAGTCTGGTTTTCCAGAAGGAAGAAGTTGCATTCCAGAGGGCAAAAAAGATAGCAAAGCATGCAAAGTTTGGTTGGGAGAAAGAGAGTGTAAGAAGTTATATCTATAATGATGCAAATAAGTTGCTTACTTTGGCAAGATTCTGTCTTCAGGTGAAGAACATTAAAGGGAACTGCTCAGAAGTAACTCCACATGTCTTTCGTGGTTCTTAGGGTCTGAAACCCAATCCAATATACATATAAGCTATATTCACAACCAAATCTATCACATGGGCTTTGGCTACAACAACGTTAAGAAATCTTTTTGTGGGCTGACAGCATAATTTTGTTTTGATTTTCCTCAGGTGTGCTTTTCTGAATCTGGTTGGCATATGCTGCCTTCTCATCAGCTGTGTTCCTCTAGGGCATTTCACAAGTCAATTACAAACTTAGAAGCTGCATTTGTGTATCATACCATGCCTGACTAGTCTGAACCTTAGCTGATTTTTGGGGATCTTAGCATGTTGTCTGAATTCAGATTTTTGGTTAGATATGGTTCAGTATAATGCGCATGCACTCTTCTCCAGTAAAACAGATTATTCAAATAATCAAATTAAGAACAGTGGTACAACTCTTCCATTCATCTTAATCCAGCCATTCGCCCCCATCTCCAATCTACCTACCTCTTTCTTTCTCTTTCCCAGATTTTTCATCAGCTACTTACCCAACTTCCCAGTGATGCCAAGATCCACACATTGCTCCTGATGCCCAACACAGCTGATCTGAGTGCGAGAAGCTTCAGGACACCAGGTTCCCTGGGAGGCACAGGTATGGCAGCGCATGTGATTGGTTGGGGCAGGATGAGACACTGGGGAAGAGGCACACAAAAGGGTAGAAATTAACCGCCAATCCCTTTTCCAGCTGTTGTACAGTTGGGGTTAAGTTAAAGATAGGTCTTTGTGGGTTCCTGGTCAACATATGTTCAAAAACAGCTTGCCAATATATTTTCTGGGATCTTTTTCAATTTTCCAGTCAAGCCTACAGTCAACCCTGATATTTCTAGGTTAGGGTGTCAAACTCAAGGTGTCACATTGTCGCCATCTGATGTAGCATGACTTTTTCCTCTTTGCCAAACTGGGGGTGAGTGTGGCCAGAGTGTGATGCATCCAGCCCACAGGCTGTGAGTTTGACACCCCTGTTCTAGGTGATTTCCTTTCCAAGTGCAAATCAAACCCAGCCCTGCTCAGTTTCTGTAGTAAAATCTGTGAATGACCTTGGGGAGACAAGGGGAAGAGATGCAGCCTAGGAATCAATGAGATAAAAGAGGGAGGAGCCCCAGTGGCTTAATGGTCAGAGGAAGAAATAAGGAAGGACCTGCCCTTATAGATCAATCAATGAAAAAGTCTGAAATACTTTCAGAAGTCAAGAACGGATTCTTCTTCCAACTCAGCTGCCCCACGTCTTGCAACAAGGCTGTTTCCATCCCCACTCAATATTTTAAAAAAAAAGGAAAAGGAAAGCTAATTATCTGGTTCTTGCCAATTTCATCCTTTTGCTTTTTTCCTCCAGAAACTACTAAGGGGAACTGCTAAGCTATGAAGTCATCATTCCCCCTGATAAGACCTGAAGCTCAGAAGTTTGGAAAGACAAAGGGGAAGAAGAGCGCCCTCTAATGGAGAAATGGATCCACAGCCTCTTAAAAACAAAAATCCTTGCTTAGCAATGATCTATAAGGGCAGGTCCTTCCTTATTTCTTCCTCTGACCATTTCATACCGCGGAATTCCAACCCAGCTCAACTCAAACTAATGTCTCATTTTCATACTTTCTACCCCCAACGTCACAATAGGGGAATAGAATTAGGTTTTTAGGTGAGAAGAGCATAGAGTCCAGTGTGGCTTAGGTGAATTGAACACATTGAGATAATATTAAAAATACCAACAATCAACATTTGCCTATCAAAGGTCCTTGGGAAGGACTCAATATGATAAAAACGATGAATCCAGTCTAAATATCTGGCTGACTGTGTGATGAACTAATAAGAATAAATACTGCTCAAAAGGAAGGATGGACAAATGGCTACCAAAGCCCTTATCCCATATCTTTCATAGGGATCTTTTTTTTTGGGGGGGGGGGACGACGACGACGACAATGATGACGACAAATAAGTGCCTTGCAACATCACTTGGCAAACTAGCTGACTTATATACTTCAGGTGCAAGTGAAAAAGCAGCAGATTTGTATTGTAACATCACCACACAACTTGTCGTTTTTTCCTTGTTGTAGTTTATATCAGATCCCTGTGCAGCCTTTCCCAACTTCATGCTCTTAGTGGTGAATTTCAATCCCCAGAATTCCTAGTCAGCTGAATGAAAATTTGAGGAATTGTACTTTAGTTCAAAATACCAGTTTGATCTCCTGATTAAGGCCCCGGGATAGAAATCAAGAGACTGGGAGTTCTAGTCCTGCCTTAGAAAGCTGGCTGGGTAACTTTGAGCCAATCACCAGGAAGCGGTGGGTTCTAGTCCCATTTTAGGCATGAAAGCCAGCTGGATGACTTTGGGCCAATCACCAGGAGATGATGAGTTCTAGTCCTATTCTAGGCATAAAAGTTGGCTGGGTAACTTTGAGCTAATCACCAGGGGACAGTGAGTTCTAGTTTCACCTTAGGTATGAAAGCCGATTGAGTGACTTTAGGCCAATTCCTCTCTCTTATCTCAACCGACCTCAAGGATTATTGTTGTGGGGAAAACAGGAGAAGGAAAGAATATTAGATATATTCACTGCCAAGTTATTTATAAAAATAATAAAGGTGGGATATAAATAAAAATGAGTGAATAAATAAGTGAGAATCATTTCTGAAGTCACTTTAGCTTCACCTGGGAATGTTGCATCTTTCAGAAGGGACACATTTTCTACAACCTCCTCTCTCTTTCTTCTTTTGAGGGGAGGACCCCTCCCTGGCCCAGTTTGAAGGGGCTTCCCTTCAGGACTCACCGAAGTAGGTCTCATTGTTACAGCCATCCTCCGCACAATAGTTTGCTTGGTACGAGAGAGTTACAAGATGCGAAGTCATGGAAAAAGATTCAAATGGATAGAGCTGTCGAGCGCAGCCTTTCCTCACGGTCTGGAATTCCAGAAAAGCTGAGGAAAAAACAGAAGAGAAGGAAAGGTTTTTTTGATTTTTTTTTTTAGGCTGGAGAATCCACGACCCGGTCAGGATAGATATACTGTTTTTTCCAATGCTTCTTTCTGCCTCCCCACAACATGAATGGGATTAGTTGGTTTCGCTTGTTTTATTTCGACAAATAAAACTCTTGAATTCTCTTCCTGTGTTTGGCTTTGGAAAACTTGAATATCCTGTCCTGTAATGCAGAGGTCTCCAAACCTGAAGACTTGTGGATTTCAACTCCCAGAATTCCCCATGCAGCCAGCTGGGAGTTGAAGTCCACAAGTCTTCAAGTTGACAGGTTTGGAGATCAATACTGTAACAGAATGTGAAAAAAACCTTGGGAGACAGACAGAGAAATGCTGCCAAGGGAATGGTCAGATAAGAGACAGTATAGTCCACAACTGGACAATGGGTGGGGAAGAAGCTTAGAAAAGACCCTCCCTAATTCTAGGGTAAGAGGACATGGTGGCTCAGTGGCTTAGACACTGAGCTTGTCAATCAGAAAGGTCGGCAGTTTGGTGGTTCAAATCCCTAGCACCACATAACGGGGTGAGCTCCTGTTACTTTTCCTAGCTTCTGCCAACCTAGCAGTTCAAAAGCATGTCAAAAATGCAAGTAGAAAAATAGGGACCCACTTTGGTGGGAAGGGAACAGTGTTCTGTGCACCTTTGGCGTTCAGTCATGCCGGCCACATGACCACAGAGACATCTTCGGACAGCGACGGCCCTTCGGCTTTGTAATGGAGTTGAGCACCACCCTCTAAAGCCGGAAACGACTAGCACGTATGTGCAAGGGGAACCCTTTACCTTTTAATTGTAGGGTTGTAAAGGAAGCTGTGGGTGGAGGATTGTACTTTCAGACTTGACAGATTCTGCCAAGATAACTTTACAATAAAGTAGAACTAGCTCATCAGGTTGCGATTTCTATCTGGGATGCCAGCATCAATCTTGTGAGTCTGAATATATAATTTACTCCCTGAATTGCTCGAGAAACTAGGGACGGTTTCTTCTGAGCCACTGCCTCACCTTCCATTCAGCTGCAAGTTATGTTGTCTTTTATCTAACTGTTCTCTACCCTTTTTCATTGTTCAGTGTCCCAAGGTCTTTCCCACGTACCGTTATACTTCACTTATTTCTTGCTTCCTCTGCCTGCACTCGAGGAAATTCAAAGAGCAGGGATGGCTGTACTATCATTAGTGTTCAGGGATTTTTCAAATCATAAATTAAAACATATGAAGAACAATTGCGGGAATTGGGTGTGTCTAGTTTAATGAAAAGAAGAACTAGGGGTGTCCGATATCCAGGACTGGGCTGCTGGGGGTTTGCAGGGGTTCAGAAAGGCCCCTAGCTAAGATTCTGTGCAGTTCAAAGAACCCCCAAACCAGAGGGGATATTCAACAGGTTCTGACCAGTTTTGGAGAACTGGTAGCGGAAATTTTGGGTAGTTCGGAGAACCGGCAAATCCCACCTCTGACTGGAGATTTTACAGTATCTTCCCCTGTCACACCCACCAAGCTACGTCCACAGAACCGGTAGTAATTTTTTTTGAATCCCACTATTGCTCCAAATCTCACCCCTGGCTGGCCCCACACATCCTGCTTGAGCAGGGGAGGGGTTGGACTAGAAGATCTCCAAGGTCCCTTCCAACTCTGTTACTCTGCATTCTACACCAGTAATTGCAGCATTTGCAAACAATGGAACCCACAAAAGTGACTTTTCCAACACAGCTGCCCATTTTTTTGCTATGTTCAAACCACCCATGTTCCAACTTCCTTGCAGAAGACAAGAAAATTGTTATACAAACAGGGGCATCTGCTGGTCAGGTCAAGAAGGTAGCCGTAACAGTACGATCAAAGCTTTGCTACCTAGTTTGAAAAGTGGGCAGAGCTTCGATTGTACCATCGTGGCCACCTTGATTTTTTTTTGGACCACACAATGCAGACAATGCTTGTGACGAATGACACTCACAGACATGTGCCTTTCGGACTGAAGTTGTGCAGCTGGCTGAGGAATCTTCGCAGGTCATTTTCTGTCCAACACAATTGTATTCTCCATGGCATGTATTACACTGCAGGCAAAACACTGGGAAGAAAACAAGAAAAAGACCTTAGTACTCTTTATTCCCTTAAGACCTGTGGACTTCAACCCCCAGAATTCCCCATCCAACTGGGAATTAAAAGCCCATGTGTCTTGAAGTTGCCAAGGTTGGGCACCCCTGCTTTAAGATTTTTATAGTCCACCCAACTCAGAGAATATCCAAATCCTTAACTGAACACAAGCACAGAGGCAATTGAAGGGAAGAAAGAAACAACATGGATTGGATAAGAAAGAAGACAATAAATGCAGAGTATATTAAAAATGTTCCATATATTTTTTAATCTGTGCCCTGTGAACTTGGAAGTCGCTCAACAGTGAGATAGGTGGCACATAAATTTAATAAATAATATACAAAATAAGTACAATGCCTGTGCCTAAAGGGACGTATTTTGCATAAACCATGCAACCAAAGGATTTTTGGGAAACCCAATTGCTATGAAAAGAACTTTTAACACCCAGTTTCAGGAACCAGAAATGTGAAACTGGGTTCATCTTTATTTTCGCCTTTTTGATCTCTTCCCATATTCATCACCATGGCTAATCATCCTGCCTTTGCAATTATGTGACAGAGAACAATGAAGACTGGAAACTTCCTATTGAGAGAAGTGCTTTTAATTTTAAACCCAGAGTTTTAAGAGTCTTGGGGGGTTTGGGGGGAGGTGGTATGTGGAACCAAGAAGAAAGTCTCGTTTTGTGTCTAATTATTCTGTTTCCTTGTCAATTCCATGAGTTTGGAAGAAACTAAGTGATGTTTAAGGTAGCCTTTTGAGGGGTGGAGTTGTGTTGTGTTATTATCTACTTTAGGCAAGTAGAAACACATCTCCTCAGCTTCACTATTAGGCTAGTTTATTATTGCCAGTAAACCTATCCCTGTATCCCTGGGACTGGATTGCATCTTGCAACAGTTTATTGAGTTGTTTATTGATTAACTCATAGTGTAAGTAACTTGCTAAGCCAGCAACCAGCTTCTGCAATCCTGGACTTATATAATACATTAATCCAAACGAATAAAGCCAAGTTATTGCAATACATGAGTCTTATCTTTTTATTGAATGCAGAGAGGAGATGACATGAAAACATCAGGAAACTTCAGAGAACTTGCTAACTAGCAAGCAAATAAAACGTTGGAAGACTCAGCCTTATGGGCAACTCGGCACAAGGTAGTCCTCGACTTATGACTGCAGTTGAGCCCAACATTTCCATTGCTAAGCAAGACAGTTGTTAAGTGAGTTGCGCCCCTTTTTATGACTATTCTTGCCACAGTTGTTAAGTGAAGTCACTGCAGTTCTTAACGTTAGTAGTGCGATTGTTAAGTGAATTTAATTTCCCCATTGACTTTGCTTGTCAGGAGATCGTCAAAGGGAAATTACGTGACTCCAGAACATAGCAACTGTCATAAATACGAGTCAGTTGCCAAGCATCCTGTTTTGATCACACGATCTTGGTGATGCAGCAAGAGTTATAAGAGTGAAAACAACAGTGGTTAAGTCACTTTTTTTCCCCCCAATCCCATTGTTGACTTTGAGTTCGTCTTGACTTGTTGCTTCCTATGTTTGTTAGTTCCTGAGGCTGACCTGGATGTAATGGTTCCCACGTGAATGTAGTTTTCCTACCTGGCTGCCAGTGTTGACCACTATCACGCAAATACAAGAAAACCAGAGGTGGCATTCAGCAGGTTCTCATCAGTTCTGGAGAACTGGAAATGTTGAATATTTCGGAGAACCAGCAAATGTCACCTCTGGCTGGCCCCGCCCCCATGTATTCTCCGCCTCCCAAGTCCCAGCTGATTGGCTGAGTCTTCTTTGGTTGCCCTTCACAGGAGAACAGAGCTGGAAAGCAGGTTAGTGGGGCGGGGAGGGAAGGGGGATTTTGCAATAGCCTTCCCCTGCCACGCCCACCAAGCCACGCCCACAAAAGCGATAGTAAAAAATTTTGAATCTCACCACTGAATAAAACACCTTCCTAAGGAAAGCACATTTTCATTCTAAGTAAGGCATGTTTCCTCACAAGTCTGTCCCACCAGGGCTTCAAAAATGTTAGCAAGGGGTTCTCTGGCTGGTTGCTGGGTGGGCGTGGCCATGGTGGGCGTGGACTAGTCAGCTTCCTGCACCACAGCGCGAGCCCAGAAACGGCCTCCCTGGGCTCCGGAGGCTCTCTGGAAGCTGGAGACAGGCCCATTTCCGGCCTTTCCAAACTTCCGGGAGGCTCTTTTTTCGCCCTCCCTGAGCCTCTGTGTGGGCCTTGCACTTACCTTCATCCAAAATGGGCCGTGTGGGGATTCCTGGAACGGGCAGGATGGGGTTGTAGGGTGGGATTTGGGGGTTCTCTGAACTGCACATAATCCTAGCTAGGGGCTCTCCCAAACCCCTGCAGACCCCCAGTATCCCAGCCCTGTGTCCCACTGAATTCAGTGGGGAATTGTCACAAGCTAGTGACTGGAGGTTAAAATCTGATATACAATTATGCACAAATAATCCCTGTTGGACATCGATGGCTGAGCCGCCAGCAATATATTCTATTACTTTGAACAACATGAGAATGTTCTCTCTTTATTCCAGCCGCATTGAGCATTCTGAAATTTAACCAACTCCAAAAGCTTTTTAACTTTTTTAAAAAAAACCAGTCGCTAGCTTTTGAAAAAATGAAATATTTTACATATCAAGTTACTTGCACAGACACCCTACCTGAACTAAAATACATTAAAACTGTTTATAAAGGAATATAACTGTCTCTTCTCTCAATCATTTTCTAGATGACTTGGTCATTTTGCAACATAGTTGGGAAAATGCAGCTAAATTTATTTTTCACATGTTAAAAAAATGAAGACAGGTTTTCTTTATCTGCAGGCTGGACATGGTGTCTGTCTACTGATTGGCAGGACAAACCTTAATATTCATGTTAATATTTTATAATATGTTTTCTTTCAAACCTGACAAACTTGTTGCAGATATTCTTGCCTTATTATTACAGTTTGTATGTGCTCAATAATTGCCCTGTTATTGCAACTGGATACAAACAATGCATTGAGGTTTATCATGCTTCTTCCAAGTGTCCACAGATCTTGGGTTGGCCAGCATCAAAGGGTAGTTGAACAGTCCTAAGTGCTACAAACAATTATTAAGTTGCAATGATCCATTAAACTTGTTGGTTTTTCTTTGCACAATAAACTCTTATCAGGTTTTATTTTCACTAGATTCACTAGATTCTCAATTATCCAGGTCATGGTTCAGTCTATAACACAGTCCTTTCAACAGATCCAAGAAGGCTCCACACCCATTTGCACCATTCAGATGACCCTAACAACACAGATAAACCTCCAGGTGGCCTTAACAACTCGCTAAAAGAATGCAAATGACCAGCTGTCTGCAAGGAGTGTAAATCCATTCATTCCCCACCATTCAGTAAGAGCTGAAGAAGTTTCTTGGATGAGAAGTGAAATGTCTTCAAAGAAAAACCAGAAAGTCCAGCTGCCTCTTGGAAAAGCACGTTTGGGATAATCTACACTAGGTATTTCAACTGAAATATTCTCCAACAGTGGACTTCAGCCCTCAATATTCCGGAGGCAACTCAGCTATTGCTGTGAATTGAATTCTATATATGGAGGGTGGGGTGGGAGAGGGAAATTACCTATATCAATGTCTATGGAATTTCTCAGTCATCCAGGTCATGGTTTCCCAAAGGTGCATTTTAAAAATGCAATTGGATGTCATTTTTCCTTGAAGTCGTTTGACTTCACCAGTTCCAAGAAGGTTCCACACCCCATTTGCATTACTCAGGTGACTCTGAGGACACAGATAAATCAAGTGGCCTCAATGACTCTCAGAAAGAGTGCTAACGACCAGAGGACTGCAAGGAATATCAATCCTTCCATCCTTCACCATTCAGACAGAACGGAAGAAGCTTCTTGGATGAGAAGCGAAACATCTTCAAGGAAAAACAAAGCATAGTTGCCTTCTGAAAAAGTTGCCTTTGGGACCTAGAGTTATAAACAATCTTGCATTGGTGAAGGAAAAGTCCCTTCTGAAGCAAAACCTTTATTTCTAATACTCTGAATGTGTTAGAACTGAGTTTCTCAACCCTGACATCTTTACGATGTATAGATTTCAACTTCCAGAATTCCCAAGGTAGCATGCTGGCTGGAGAATCCTGAGAGTTTGAAATCCATGCACCTTAAAGTTGCAAAGACTGAGAAATGCCGTGTTAGAAAGCAGAATGGATGGGAAAGTTAGAGATGTAACAAAATTTCGCTTTAATGAAAACGTAAAACAGATTCTAAGGCTCCTACAGCACAGAAACAGTTAAACCTAATCTTAAAAAGACCAAAAGAGTTTGGATAAAGAGAAAGTGCTCCAAAACAGAGCTGCATACCGTTTTTCCCCCCTAAGGCACAAATACAAAACAAAAGTAAAGATTCTTCCCTAAGAAAAAGAGCTGCAAAACTTCCAAGAAAAGTAGAATAATAAGATAAATAGAATAAAAGCAGAGTTGGGATTGAATATCAACAGAAAGGAGTCTATCAAGGCAACCAGTCTTGTTTTACCTTGGCTGAGGAGGGTGAGTAGCAGTACCATTAGCAAGTTCTTAGCCATTTTGAGATGCCTCTAACTTCCCCCTTTGTATCCTGTTTCCTGGACGTGGCCAGCTGCCTTGTCACTGATTCTCATGAGTGTCTAAATATTCCTGGCTGAGCATTCCCTTCTATATGGACCTGCCCAAAATGAAACACCTGTTTGGGTTTTCATTCGTCTCAGGCTAAGATCCTCCTCTGCTCCAATGAGTAGGAAAGGGCAGTTTCAACCCCGGCACCTGAACAGCCATCCCAGAGGATGCTCTGGAAAGAGACCCACCCAGTATCAGGGATGAGTCACAGCTGGAATTCATCAGGAGCTCCTGAAAGCATCCAACCCAGCTGGTTGGAATGAGAGGTAGGAAAAAGAGAGGGAGAGTAAACAACCGGTCAGAGAACGGGAGAACAAGAAAGAAGAGAAAGGAATGAGGAGTAAGCCTGGAAAGAATGCTTCACAGAATAGTCTTCGACTTATGAACACCGTGGGGATCAGAAGTTCCATTACGAAGTGATACTTATTGGGCAAGATCACCTGCTAAAGGAGAGGGAAGGAAAGGAAAGGAAAGGAAGGGAAAGAAAAATGCATTCCAGCATGGAGTCTCTTCATGGGAGGAAGTGAAAGAGGCCTGTCTCTTGAAGCATTTGTTTGCCATTTCCAATCAATCAGAATAGAGCTGGAAGGGACCATGGAGGTCTTCTAGGCCAGCCCCTGTTCAAGCAGGAGACCTTATACCATCCCAGACAACTGGCTGTCCAGTCTCTTCTTAAAAGCCTCCAGTGATGGAGCACCCACAACTCCTGGTGGCAAGCAGTTCCGCTGGTTAATTGTCCTCACTGTTGGGAAGTTTCTCCTTAATTACTTCTCTCCTCGTTTGGTTCCATCCATTGTTTCTTGTTTTGCCCTCTGGTGCTTTGGAAAAAAAGTTGACTCCCCTTTTCTTTGTGGCAGCCTCTCAAATACTGGAATCCTGCTATCATGTCACCCTCTAGTCCTTCTTTTCTCTAGACTGGCCATGCCCAAATCCACTTTTTCCAAAGTCTCAACATCTGTTTTGTATTGTGACCAAAACTGGCAGCTATATTCCAAGTGTGGCCTTACTAAGGTTTCATAAAAGCAGTACTTTTTATAGTACTTTTATATATTTATAAAAGCAGTATTTTTATAGTATTTTTATATATTTATAAAAGCAGTATTTTTATAGTATTTTTATATATTTACAGACCCCTCACATCCCAGACATAAACTGTTTCAACTCCTACCCTCAAAACAACACTATAGAGCACTGCACATCAGAACTACTAGATACAAGAACATTTTTCCCCAAACACCATCACTCTACTAAACAAATAATTCCCTAAACACTGTCCAACTATTTACAAAGTCTGCATTAATATTACTATTAATCTTCTCATCACTCCTTATCACCCATCCCCTCCCACTTGTGACTGTACGACTGTAACTTTGTCGCTTGTATCCTTACAATTTATATTGACTGTTTCCTAGTATGATTTGATTGCTTATTGTACCCTGTGACTATTATTAAGTGTTGTACCTTATGATTCTCGACTCTTGACAAATTTATCTTTTCTTCTTTGTATACTGAGAACATTTGCACCAAGACAAATTCCTTGTGTGTCCAATCACACTTGGATAAAGTGTGATAAAGAATTCTATTCTATTCTATTCTATTCTATTCTATTCTATTCTATTCTATTCATACTTTACATGATTTTGATTCTGTATCTAAATGCATATAATTAGTCTGGCAAGATTCTCGTAAATAAACTGATTTGGCTTATTCACTGAATTGTTCTGGTTCCTTGTATCTGACCGGTTGCTAAGTGAGTTGTGCACAATGTTACAATCTTTTTTTGCCTCAGTTGTTAAGTGAATTACTTGGTCATTAAACAAACCTGGC
The DNA here is from genome assembly GCA_033807585.1 of Hydrophis major. Classification (NCBI taxonomy): domain Eukaryota; kingdom Metazoa; phylum Chordata; class Lepidosauria; order Squamata; family Elapidae; genus Hydrophis; species Hydrophis major. The sequence goes on from CM066336.1 coordinate 6,263,246, forward strand.
TTGCCCCATTGACTTGGCTTGTTGCAAGCTGACTGGGAAAGTTGCAAACTGTAACCAGTTGACCCCAGGATGCTGCATCTGTCATAAATACATGCCAGCTGCCAACCAACTGCAGTGGTTGTAAGTCTTGAGGAACGGCCATTCTTTTCAGTGCTATTGTTGTCAGGGTTCCAAGTAACAGACCCATAGCAAGCAAAACTCCGAGGCAGGTAGATTCCTCAAGAAATGTTTTATTGGGTATATCAATATATTTTATTGGTTATATTGGCACAAATCTGCTGAAAACCGACTCTGAAGACTCCCATGATTTTCACCTAATTAAAAGTTTTCCCCTTTCCCCAAATAATCAGTCACACAGTCCAATTGAAGTGCCGTCTGGTTCCTGGGTAATATAATTCCTCCTCTCTCTGACCAGGGCTGAGAATGTCCTTGGTTCCCAAGAGCAAGCATTTTGTTTTGGCTACAAAACCCCAGCTATCTCTACCCCTCACCTCCCTATCCCTCAGTTCCAGTGTGGCAACACTGAAATCACAAAATGGCTATGGTCAGCTCAGCTTCAGGGTTGACAGTTGTAACATTGAACAGTGACTAAACAAATAGCTGCAAATTAAGGACTATCTGAATGCTTAGATGAGTCCAAACTAACAACCTTATTCATGTCACAGGCAAAACTTGCTTGGTTTTAATCTGGGGTTTGGTTTGACTTGGTATCTTATGTAAACCTGGGGTTGGTTTCTGGTTCAACATGTTGAGCAAACTCCAAAAAAAGGATGCCAATGTTGTATATGTTGCAACGCAATATTCTTTCTTCTCAAGGACTTTGGAATAATAGCTAATGCTGGACCGCATCCCAGCAATCTGGCTCTTATTATATCACCCTTAACACGGGCTGTGTTAGCACTATGATTTCAAAAGTTTTAAGAAAAATGTGTTAAAGCACATGGAGTGTACACAGGGGGACTAAACTCAACTCTGTCTATCCTTTGTAAGTGGTTTAGAGTCAGTTCCACTGGAGCAGCAGAGAGTTTCTGAACCCGTGGTGGGATTCAAATTTTTTACTACTGATTCTGTAGATGTGGCTTGGTGGGAGTCGAGTGGCAGGGGAAGTTACTGCAAAATCCCATTCTCTTCCCACCCCACTCACCTGCTTTCCAGCTCCGTTCTCCTGTGCAGGGCAACCAAAGAAGACCCAGCCAATGATCAGCTGGGACTCTGGGGGAAGAGAATAGACTGGGCCAGTCAGAGGTGGTATTTGCCAGTTCTCTGAACTACTCAAAATTTCCGCTACCAGTTCTCCAGAACTGGTTAGAACCGGCTGATTACCACCTCTGCTCTGAACTGAATAAACCCCCCAAACCAAACACAGCCTTTTTCATGATGTTATTGTAGCACACGACCAGGTCTGGCAATCCCAGAAAAAAATGTAGCTGCTTTAAGGAGCTGCAGATAAGTGTGATGTGAGCACCCCTGGGTGCACCAAAGCACTTTTTGCCTTTAGCCTGACAGTGCTGCACACCCTGTGTTGTGTGTTTACTATTAGATTACTTTAAAGGTTTTGCTTGTGCAGTTGCTTCTGAGAGCCGGGGATATCCCTAGGTTAGGAGGCACCAGGAAATCTCTGATTGATGATGATTCAGCTTCCGCATCTTTAATTGATGCCTCTGTTCAGGGGATGGACAGATAAAAACACTGTCTTACTAGACAGGATTCCTCAAGGACAGATGTGTGAGTCAACTGCAGAAATAGAGTTTGGTATCAATGTAAATCAGACCCAGAGTTTAAAGCTAAAGTAGCTCAGATTCGCACATATCCCCATATTTCTCCTTCTGATTGTGATTCCTTTTTAACTAATAGGATAAATGGGTCCTCCCTTTATGTATGTTTATCATATCTGAGTTGCAAAAATCCAGGTAAGCATTAGATGGCAGCAGATATCCTTTTGTTGGGATCTTGTGTTCATCTGGATCTTTGCAACCTGGGTTTAGAAATCTTGATTTAAGGACAGGAAGCATATTAACCCCCATTGCTCCATGAGCCCTAATAAACAGGATGCTAAACCTGGTTAGTTCCCCCCTTCCTCCTTAGCTTAGTGTAGGTGTGTCCAATTTACAGTCCACGTGTTAATCTTGGACAGTTGGTAATGAAGCCCTATAAGATTGTAAACTTTTAACATTGTTATGTGATTTATATACTTCAGCTATATTATATACTGTATATTTTATATGTGGCTCAAGACCATTCCTGATAGGGCAGCCCAGGCAAGCCAAAAGATTGGAAATTTTGGGCTCAGTTGGGTTGTAAGTCAAGGAGTACCTGTAATTCAGGAACCCAAGAAAGACAGCCAGGTGGAAATTAAGGCCCCTTCCAGATTCTTGGGAGGTTGAGTGAATGGTCCAAAACCCGGAACCTGCGAGCAAGTAGACAACTGGTCATCTTTTCCATTTTGGAGTTGGGTGGACTCTTCCCTTCTCATTAACCCCAGGATGGGAGTTAAGTTACATCTGTCTATTCACTAAAGATAGAGATTTTCTGCTCCCAGGATGAGTTTAGGTTGGATGTACTTCTTCCTCTTTTTGGAGACAAATAACTCCATCACTGAATCCAGCCCCGCCAAAGGAACGTGCACAGCTTTCATAACTCACCTGAGGACAGACAAGGAACATTCCACAATGGACAGAAGGATTGTAAATATTACAGCTACACAGGAGTTGCTTCCTCAGATAACAGATAATCAAAGTTGGAAGGAACCTTATAGGTCATCTAGTCCAACCCCCCGCCCAAGCAGGAAACCCTACACCATTTCCTCCATCTTGCTTGCTCCATTTCTTGCTAGATCATGAATTCTCATGGACTCAAAGTCAATGCACCCAGCTCTGCTCCAAAGGGCAGCCTGTTCTTCAGTTTTTTGAGAGTCAATGATGGGCTTCCTTGCCAGATGGTTGCCATGGAGGAGTTGGCCTTTGCCCAAAGTGGATATCAGGATTGATGGAGTCAATCCTGAAGAACAATACTAAGAGCCACCTGGCCTCTTACATTGTCTCTTGTGGCTCCAGGAACGAGACAAGTCAATGCAGGATAAAAACTTAATGGAGAAGGTCTATTAAGAAGTGGCAACCTAATTCACAGTTGGGGAGGTTGCCAAGAAATATATCAGATATTTATTTATTTTTCTCACACCGTTAAGTCAAGATGACTTCCTAAATATGTAACCACCTTCTGCCAAATATATTGTGCTGAGCATAATGACGGGAAGAAATGCAGATGGTCTAGTTGGAAGTCTTCTAATTTAGCCCAACCACCTGCTCCAGGCAGAAACCTTATACCATTCCAGTCAAATACTTGGTCTATTTTTCAAAACCTCCAGTGAGGGAAAACCCACAGGGAAAGCTATTCCATTGATTAATTCTTCTCATTCTCAGAAAATTTCTTCTTACTTCTAGGTTGTATTGAAACTCTCTTTAAAAGGCTTCCACCCATAACTTCTTGTCTTGCCCTCTGGGGCTTTGTCAAAGAAGTCAATCCCCTTGCATGGCACAACTTAAGAGAACAAAGCCATCAGGACAAGATTCAGAAGTCTGTCTGCATTTGAAAGATAAAGGCTGCTCTTTTGAAGACAGCAAAGTCCATATTTTGGACAGAGAGGACCGTTGGTTTGAAAGAGGGGTCAAAGAGGCCATTTATGTCAAAGAGGGGGAGGGATATGACCTTGTCTATCTCTTGTCTACAACACAGTCCTTTCAGCAGTTCCAAGAAGGCTCCACACCCATTTGCATTACTCAGGTGACTCTGAGGACACAGATAAATCAAGTGGCCTCAATGACTCTCAGAAAGAGTGCTAACGACCAGAGGACTGCAAGGAATATCAATCCTTCCATCCTTCACCATTCAGACAGAACGGAAGAAGCTTCTTGGATGAGAAGCGAAACACCTTCAAGGAAAAACAAAGCATAGTTGCCTTCTGAAAAAGCACCTTTGGGACCTAGAGTTATAAACAGTCTTGCATTGGTGAAGGAAAAGTCCCTTCTGAAGCAAAACCTTTATTTCTAATACTCTGAATGTGTTAGAACAGAGTTTCTCAACCCTGACATCTTTACGATGTATAGATTTCAACTTCCAGAATTCCCAAGGTAGCATGTTGGCTGGAGAATCCTGAGAATTTGAAATCCATGCACCTTAAAGTTGCAAAGACTGAGAAATGCCATGTTAGAAAGCAGAATGGATGGGAAAGTTAGAGATGCTAACAAAATTTCGCTTTAATAAAAACGTAAAACAGATTCTAAGGCTCCTACAGCACAGAAACAGTTAAACCTCATCTAAAAAAGACCAAAAGAGTGGCCTCAATGGCTCTCTGAAGGAATGCAAATGACCAGTTTGTCTACAAGGAATATAAATCCTTCCATTCCCCACCATCTGGTCAGAGCTGAAGAAGCTCCTTGGATGAGAAGCAAAATGTCTTCAAAGAAAAGCAAGAAACTCTAGTTGCCTCCTGAAAAAGCACCTTTGGGACACATCAATCCACTCTTTTCTGTGACAGCCCTTCACGTCCTGGAAGACAGTTGTCATGTGCCCCTTAATTCTTCTGGAAGTCTTTTTCTGAATCTCTCTTACTGGTACCATTTTCCAGTGGGTGTTATTAGACATCTTAGAGGCTCCTGCCCAGAGATGGCTGCAGTGCAGAGGTGGGATTCAGCAGGTTCTGACCAATTCTGGAGAACCGGTAGCGGAAATTTTGAGTAGATCAGAGAACTGGCCAATCCCACCTCTGACTGGCCCTGCCAACCCCATCTATTCTCCACCTCCCGAGTCCCAGCTGATCCGCTGGGTCTTCTTTGGTTGCCCTGCACAGGAGAATGGAGCTGGAAAGCAGGTTAGTGGGGTGAGGAGGGAATGGAGATTTTGCAGTAATTTTCCTCTGCCACTCCCACCAAGCCACTCCCACAGAACCGGTAGTAAAAGATTTTTGGAATCCCACCACTGCTGCAGTGATGTGTGACGAAGCATGGCCTATATAGTAACCCTCCAATGACAGCCTCCTTTATGTGCTGGTGTGCTTGCTGTTGCTCTAGGGCAGATTTGCAGGGTGACATTGACTATGCCTGTTTTCATATCGTGAAAGGGCATCTTAATAACTAGCTGAAAGCAGACTGGCTTAATATGTGTGAATCTAGCCATTCGGGCCTGCAAACCATCATTTGTTACTCCAGCCCCCTGGGTTTCTTTAACCCATCATGGTTATTCAAATTGGCTACATGTCTCTGTCTTTTCCTGCCTGACATCGTCCTTATCCTTGCTGAGTGATATGGAATCAAATCAGTTTTACTTCCAAGTAAAAACGCACAGACATGTTGCTTTATTTACAGCCCCTTCACTTGGGGCGGGGGGGGGGGGAATTTCCCCTTCTGCCAGATTTCAGCAACCTCACAACTTCCCAGAGGGAAAACAAATGCATCGCTGAGTTGCGATGCAGGATTCTTGAATCTGACTCCGGTAAGTCTATGCTTCTAGGAAACTCTTTTAACAATTAAAAAGAAAAAGAAAACTATTAAAAAGAGAGAACGCTATCTGGGTAAAGGCCTATAAAGTCCCAGCAAACAATCAACAACACTTAAAAAGAGATATTACATGCAGTAACCCCGAGTCTGGAATGCCAGGCTATTATATTATTAAGAAATTACCTGCAAGAGATGATTAAAAGAACATCATTCGAATGAGATATTTTGCTGTAGGGTTGCTGATTGGCTGGTTGCAACTCACACCCCTTTGGGAAATATTTGTGGGAATGTTACGTGGGAAGGGAATGTCCCACCTCATACCTGCAGGCTGGATAAACCAGGGAAGTGCAAACTATGGTATCATCAGATAAGGCTGAAAGGGAGGTTAATCCCAACTTTAACCCCTCTTGAATAGAGCTTTTGATGCCAACTTACTGTTGCTGGAACAGCTGCCTGCAAGGGAGGTTTTATTTCCTCATTGAAGATCAGTTCAGGAGCCATGTGCTAATTCCGAGCATGCATGTGCTTTCCAGAGGCTGCCTTTAAATCTTGGGCTCCTTACAGGTAGCTTTCGAATTACAATAGTTCATTTAGTGACCATTCGAAGTTATAACAGCGCTGAAAAAAGTGACTTACGGCCATTTTTCACACTTCACACTTTGTGGCTTCACGGATCTCTGATCTCTCTCTTATGAGGTTCAATCCATTTTCCCCTGGAACTCTTGGTCCTTATCTTAGCTTAACTGTTGTGGGAAGTATACCCCAAATGGACAGTGCCAGAAATCTCACAGCATCAGAAACCCCAGAAAACATTGCCAAGAAAACTGAAGCCAGCCCTTCCCCCTTTAAGAAAACCAAGAATCACCATCTGAAAGAAAAAACTCAGAGCAGCCTGCTAACGGCTATTATAAAAGTAGCAAAAGCTGACCACAGAAATACTTAAGTAGAGCCATTAAGATAAGGGGAATCACGCTGAAAATAAACTCTCCAAGGTAAGCTGAAACTCCCTTTTTCCTGCCCCGACAAGATTAATTCCTAAAATAAGAAAAGACAAAAGACTGAAACAGGATGAGCTCATCAGGGCAGGAAGGAAAAACTCAGAGCAATCACTAACTAGGACAAAGCCATTAAGCCATAATAGGAATTGCCCAAAGCCCCTTCATTGCATCAGCCAGCAAGATTCAACCAAGCCTGGGATTCAAGACAACCTACAAAGTTACCCCTGCATGGCCCATGGGAGTCTGACAACTAATCAGAATACATGCCCTTGCCACAGGAAGAGGAAGCAAGTTCAAAGCCCAGAAGAAAGTATAAATTTCTCTCCCTCTCTCACCCATGTGTTTCATTTTGCCCAGGACTTCAAACCCCATGTGGTCCTGTCCACCATTAAGCCATCCTTCGAAGCAGTCTCCATGTTTCCCGTGTCTTTCTTCCCACTTGGAACTGAACCGAGATGGACAATATTTCCAACATTGTTTTTCCCAAATTCTTTCCTCAGAGGTTGGACACAACTTTTGTTGCCTGCTGCAGTCATTTTGCAAGTGATTTCCACTTTCTTTGGGCTAGCCCAGCCAAAAGAACTTGGGTGTTCAGTTTGGAAAAGCATCAAGTTCCTCATCTTTTTTTTTTTTTCAAAATCGTCTCTGTGGTCAAAAAGCCAGAGTGGTATATGTACAGCCACCATATACCTTCTTTTAAAGGACTGTCAGAAAACTGTCCTTTAATTATTCATTCTCTTGGTTTGTCTCTTGAATTTTCCTTTGTAAAGCAAAGTTATAAACATAAGGAATTAGCTTTATCCTCCTTTTGATTTGACCCCTTCTTAGATTTGTCTGGTAATTATTATTATTATTTTTTAAAGATGGTCATTGTAGGTGTATATCTGTCCTGCACTCATGAGCAAAATTGGCCAAGACACCCAAGTTTTCTTTCAAAAAATAGCCACTTAATATTCCTGCTCCTCAAAATAAGATCAAAAAGATCTTATGCAAGAATTAAAGTCACTAAAATATCATGAGGTCCGGTGACCTCATAAAATTTGAATTGGTTTAGGCATGAGAATCCGAAGTTGCAATGATTGCAAAATGGCACTTTTTTTCAGTGCCCTTGAGCTTTTAAAAGCCTTATCTGCGTAGGTTTCTTGCTTAAGAAGGCATTACAATATTGCATCTCTAATTTGTACATGTTCTCTGTTGTTCTTGGCCTTTGACTCAGTAAGAGGGCCTTGATTGGCCTTGATTGCATAACAGTTGCCTTCTAGAACTATTTTTCTTTTTGGAATAAATTCCAGTTTGTCAATATCCCACTTAAGACTTAGTTGTCAAGGATTGATTTAACCTGATTGCTGAATTATCTTCTTCCCTGCATTCACAAAATGTTGGCAAACACATTCAGAAAACTTCTGCAGTTTAATAAGGAAATAGATGAACAAATTATCCTATATATTGACATTTTAAAAATATAAATGGTGCTTACTGGATTAAATAGAAAATCCATCCTCTATCTCATTTTACACTCTCCCCAGCATAGATGATTCTTAATTTTAATGTTATACAGGCAGTCCTCGACTTATGAACACAATTGAGACCAAAATTTATGTTGCTAAGCAAATCAATTAAGTGGTTTTCTCCCCTCTCCATTTTATGACCTTTCTTGCCACAGTTGTTAAGTGAATCACTGCAGTTGTTGAGTTGGAAACATGGGTTGTTAAATAAATCTGGCTTCCCAATTGACTGTCAGAAGGTCCCAAAAGCCAATCTCTTGACCCTGGGATACTGAAACTGTCATAAGTATGAGTCAGTTGCCATGGAACCAGGGGTGGGATTCTACCAGTTCGCACCTATTCGCTAGAACTGGTCGTTAACATTCTAAGCAGTTTGGAGAACCGGTTCTTAGAAGAAATTCCTGGCCTAATCCTGTAAGGTAGGCAGGAAGGAAACATTCTGGTGTTGCTTAGAGAAACTGCCTTTCCGTTAACCCTTATTACATTCTTGGCAGGACTAGACTTCCTGTCTCAGCAACATCTCTGGAGTTTTTTCCCCCTCCTTTGCTGGTACTTTGCATTCAAAGTTACAATGGCAATGAAAAAAGTGACTTATGACAATTTTTCACACGTACGACTGTTGCAGCATCCTCAAAGTCATGAGAGGCCAGGCAAGGAGATGCGTGCCTTGATGTGAATGATGTTGAGTTGGCTACACCCAGCCAATAACATGACCACCAAGCCATGTCCACCCAGTCACATGACCACCAAGCCATGCCCACCACCTAAGCCACGCCCACAGAACCGGTTGTTAAAATTTTGAATCCCACCCCTGCACGGAACCATGGAAATGCTGCAACAGTAATAAATCTAAAAAATGGTCATGTCACTTTTTTCAGTACAGTTGTAACTTTGAACAGTCACTAAATGAACTGTTTTAATTCAAGGACTACTTGTCTTTATTATTTTGCTGTTTCAAATACTGATTACATTGCAAGCTGCCCAAAATCATGTGACTGCGAGACAGGTAGCATATAAATGTAATAAATGAATAAAAATCCAGTGATAATTCCCAACATTATTCTAATTCTTCCTCTCTGGTATCGCTCTGACTATGTTGATTTACATCTCCCAGTAGCTTCAGTAAAACTAGTATATGTGATGACCCAAAGGGGCGTGGCACAAAGGCAACACAGTCACATAAGTAAGAAAAGTCCCTTTAATACCTCCAACTTTTCCCCCAGTGTCCAGTTACCTTTGGCTGGAAAAAAAACTCTCCCAAGAATAGTCTTTAAGTGAAGGAAATTCAGTCCAAAAACAAAGTACATGCAAACTGTAAATAAAAACCCACACAAACCACACTGCTCAATTAACTGGACAGGGCAGGAGAAGGGATTGCAGACTTCAAAGGCCAACAAAACACACCCAGTTGGGAACGTGCCAGGAACCCAGATAAGCCTCAACAAAACAAGATAATATACGATTTGTTTCCAACAAGTTGCTGTGCGCAAACTCCCTTTTTAAGCTGTAGCTAATGAAGGGAATCAGGGTCCTTTCCGCCCCCATAAGCCATGCAACTCATGCTGCTCCCTTCTCCGTTCCTCCCTGCATGCCCTTGGATGAAGAGGGGGTGGGCTTGGGTCTTCCTCTGAATTCCTTCTCCCTTGCTCTACCTCTCCCCTGCTCTGCACAGCCGTACTGTGTCCTTCCCCAGTTTCTTCCACAGCCAATGGAACCACAGTCCCACTCCCTGTCAGCTGCTCAGCCTTCCCCTCGGAATCAGATTCCAACAGGGGCATGACAGTTTAGTTCCATTTATTAAAATACATTATCTTAGGCCAAACACATCCATTTAAACATAGTCAAGTATGTTGGGTAGGAGCATGTATGGCGTCAAAAACTCAAGATGGCGTCAAGAACCATTAAATCAAAGGCCTGTTCCTAGGCAACCCACTTGAAAAAGGGGCAGGGCATTGATCACATGGTTTTGGCCACCATCTTGACTCCCCCAGGCCTGCTGGGCTGGTTCTTGATGCTAGGAATTATAATTTAGCAACATCTGGAGGGCAAACAGTCCCATTCCTGAGCTAATGTGCCACGAAACTCCAATGTAAACAATCTACTCCAAACAAATTCTTGAACTTACCAGGTGTTTAAAAACAGAGACATGCATTTCATATTTCCAAATACTCAGTTCTTGCTGCTGCTGTTTCATCTTTATGTAGGAATTTTGTGATGCTATTTTAAACTACCACCTATGAGAAAGTCATCAGGTTTAGCTGAATGGTTAAGTGCATGTAATCACTTGGTGACGATGTTTCCAAATCTCTTTGCCCGTTGTTGGGTAACAAGGAAAAACTAAGATGTTGAATGACAAGGGATCACCACATTACACATTTTAAAGAATATAAAGCCCTTTTAAGGACAGGAGAGCTTTCTGCAGGCAAGGAGAAATTATTTATTTTAAGCTTGGTTGCCAAGATCTCTGGTAACATTGCCAAGGACTGTTTACCAAACCAAGGTTGTTTCAGATATTGCAACCAGTGTTCTGTTGAGTCAACTTCTTTGGTTTCTTCAGACCAGCACACCCATCGTAAGAGGGAACTCTTGCAACAAGCTGCCACTTTCACTCTTGGTCTCCTTTTCACTCACATCACTCTTTAAAATTAGCTTGGATTTTAGAAGTAGAAGGCGCACCATTTTGTGAAAACCAAATGCTTCACACAGTGGACACCAAGAAATAGCACTTAAGACTTATATACCGCTTTACAGTGCTTTACAGCCCTAAGTGGTTTAGAATCAGCCTATTGCCCCCAACAATCTGGATCCTCATTTTACCCACCTTGGAAGCATGGAAGGCTGAGTCAATCTTGAGCTTGGTGAGATTTGAACTGCCAAATTGCAGGCAGCCAGAAGTCAGCAGAAATAGCAGCACTATTGCACTGTGCCACCGTGGCAAATGAAAAATTATGGACATCTGAACTTGAAAATTGCAGTTTTTGCAAGATCCAATCTGGGTCAGTCACTGGGACTAAAAGTTTTGTCTTCTGAGCTTTCAGACTTCTGGTCTCGGTGACTTAACCAAGATTGATTCTTGCAGCATTATCCTGGGACATGATTACTGCAGTTTTTGTTTTTAAAGGGAGCATTCCTGATTTCTTAAGACAGCAAAAGTACATTTGGCAATAGGAAAAGACTAGAGGATGAAATTGCAAATGTTGGTACTTCTTTCTGCAATTTCTTCCACCAAGTTTTGTTGCCTTGGAAATTCTACATACTCTTCTCTGGTGACTATTCAGTGGCTCATTCAACACGTAACCAATGGCTTATTACAATCTCTTTCATGTGGTCTACACTTACAAATTTCCATCATTTTATAAGGAACTGCAGTGCCTGAAGTCCTCGATTTACAATTGAGCCCAAAATTTCCATTGATAAGTGAGATATTTGAGTTTTGCCCCTTTTTTATGACCTTTTTTTAAAATGACCCCTCACATTCTGGATATAAACTGTTTCAACTCCTACCCTCAAAACAATGCTATAGAGCACTGCACACCAGAACTAGACACAAGTTTTTCCCCCAAAGGCAATCACTCTGCTAAACAAATAATCCCCTCAACACTGTCCAACTATTTACAAAGTCTGCATTACTATTACTATTAACCTTCTCATCACCTATCTCCTCCCATTTGTGACTGTAACTTTGTCGCTTGTATCCTTATGACTTATATTGACTGTTTCCTAGTATGATTTGATTGCTTATCTGTACCCTGTGACTATTAAGTGTTGTACCTGATGATTCTTGATGCATGTATCTTTTCCTATATGCAGAGCTGCTAAGGAGCAGCTCTGCATTTGGTTGTTTGGAGATCTAGGTTTCAGGCCAGAAGAGACGTTGCCCGTCATGGACTTCTCTTCTCCCCTTGCAATAGCACTTAGACTTATATACCGCTTCAATGCTTTACAGCACATGGTTTAGGGTTAGCATGTTGCCAACAATCTGGGTCCTCATTTTACCCACCTTGGAAGGATGGAAGGCTGAATCAACCGTGAGCCGGTGAGGATCGAACTGCTGGCAGTGTGGCAGAATTAGCCTGCAATACTGCATTCTAACCACTCTGCCACCACGGCCCTTGTGGTGCCGGAAGTCCTCCCTTCTGTCTCAGATAACAACCCTTGAGTGCAATTGCTTCACACCTCCCCCCCACCCATTTGCTGGGAGTGTGTGTGCCCAACACCCCATCGTTTTCCAAACACAAAACAAACCACAGTGGCACAAAGTTGGTGGGTTAACCAAAGTGCAATAATTTATTCACATGAACAGGAGTCTCAATTTGGCAATCGGGAGAGAGGCACAGTTCCATTAACGGAGTGGAGAAAGGTGGGAAGGGGAAGAGAACGAAGAAAGCAAATTTAGGAAGCTGAGTGAAGGCAGAGAGAGAGAGAGAGGGAGGGAGGGACAGAGTCAGAGTCAGATGCACGGACACACAGAGACAATCCTGAACAGGCCTGGTGGCAACAGCTGAAATGGAGCAGAACCAAAGGATAGTTCTCCTTGGAAAGATGATGTGTTGAGTTTCTTCTTAGCCTTCACCCACCCGTGTGTCCCTCTTTCTTGCAGGGCCTTCAGAAGAGGCAGAAGCTTAATCCACCTCCTCGATGGTGGGACCAGAAGAACCTCCTCCAGCTCCTCCAGCTCCAGGGAAGCCCCCTGGCATTCCTCCCGGCATGCCACCGGGCATCCCTCCGGCTCCTTGGTACAGCTTGGTGATGATGGGGTTGCAAACATTCTGCAGCTCTTTCTGCTGATGTTCATATTCATCCTTTTCTGCCATCTGAGGAAGGGGAAAAAAAACGGAATGAGAACATCGGAACGCAAGCGAGCAGAAAACGGAAGTCTCGTTCTAGCTTCCAATAAGAAATCCAGCTAAAACCTTCAGGGCTCAGATTGATTTGTGCCAATCAATCAAGGAAGTGCATGTAATAATATGTAGGATTCCAACTGCCTTTAGGTTTCATTTACTTATATTTCACGTTTAGACCTTTTATCCCACCTTCATTGTTTTTATAAAGAACTCAAGGCAGCAAACATATTTAATACATTCCTTCTTCCTCCTATTTTCTCCACAACAATCATCCCAGGAGTTGGGTTGGATTGAGAGAGGGAGACAGGCCCAGAATCACCCAGCTGGCTTTCATGCCTAAGGCGGGACTAGAATTTACACTCTCCTTGTGATTTGGCCCAAAGTCACCCAGTTGATTTTCCTGCCTAAGATAGGACTAGAACTCCCAACTGCCTACCTCAACCACTAGACCAAACTGGATCTGCCTTCTTAATATCAGATAACAAAAACTCATTTTAAGATTTTTTCTGCATGGACAGATAGGCTTCAATCTGAGACATTCCACCTTTTTTTGAGGTCAAGGGCTAAATTAGGACTTCAGTCGATTATCTCAGCTGCCACCCAACAAGTGGGACCAACGGATGCAATTCAACGACGTTTAAAATTTAAATTTGATCAGTGGATTCCCCAAGTGCTTTAGAGGCTGATGCTTAAGTATCAAGGAGGTAGGTATCATATTTAGGAGGTCTCCTGGGGCAGATCTTCAGATACCTGAGATCCAAATCATCTGGTGGCCTCAGCTGCCCCCTAGTGGATCTGAAAGGAAGTCTGACCAACCCAAAAGCTAAATCTGGATTAGTGTTTCTCAGATGGGATTTGAGGTCCACACAACATTTTAAAGTGGCCAAAGTTGAGAAACACTGATCTGGATGCTATGAAGGCCATGCTCCTAACACCTTCTCTGGAGACAGGTGGACTTTAATCAGGAATACATCTGAGTGGTTCACATTCAATTTTGGCACTGTAACCAAGATAAACTGCTAAAAAGCCAAAATAAATTTGTGTTTGTAAGTGATCTAGGATCAATCAATAGAAAAAACCAACTACCTATAGGTTTTGCTCAACTCTGATTGTATTGGCTTGGGATGTGGGGCAGTTGCAATGTGGATAAAAATGAAATACCACTCATGCATCATCACAAAATCTCCAGAACATAAAGTCTACAAACTTGAAATTTGGCACATATGTTCCTCTTCTTGGCTTCTAGGTGCTCACTAAGAAAGGATTTTTCGAAATGACCATCAGAGCATGAGTACTTCCTATATTATTATTATTAACACACTCTGATGCTAAAGAGTTCTACTCCCCCTCCCCACCTGAAAAGATATCTGTTCCAAATGCAAAACACAAGCAGAGGAATTTCAGAGCACCAAACAGCTTTAGTACAGAACAGCTGAGCTAAGCCATGCCCAGGGGCTCCTTGCTCACACAGCAAATACTGTTTCACTTTCCAAACAGCCCTCAACTCTCCCACACACTGACAAGACGCTAGCCAGATTATTACCAATGGGATCCTGACAGGCAAGAGGCAGAATTTTTCCCCCTTGTTTTCCTCCCCCAAAACTAAGCCTGACCACATAGTTTTGTAGCGAAGCATGGATCTGAAAGGAAACATATTACTAGTTCAGTAATATGAAAAAGACTTAAGTTGAAATATAAAATCGGAGATCCTACAGCTCTGTGGAGAACCCCCATGGAGGCAGCAACTGAAGAGGAAAGACCTGACTTAACCATCACCCCCACCTGCCCCAGCCTTCCCTGTTCCCTTCGCTCACCTGGTTCCTGTCCAGCCAGGAAATGACCTCATTGCATTTATCCAAGATCTTCTGCTTGTCCTCTGGAGACAGCTTGTCCTTCAGCTTCTCGTCTTCTGCCGTGCTCTTCATGTTGAAGGCCAGAGACTCCAAGGAGTTCTTTGCAGCTATCTTCTCCCTCTGGACCTCGTCCTCCGCTTTGTACTGCTCTGCTTCTTGGACCATGCGTTCGATCTCCTCTTTGCTAAGACGGCCTGGGGGTGGGGGAAAGGAAAAGAGGAGTTATTGGGAGATTGAAGCTAGACCAGGCTCGCTGCCTACGACCCTTTTCCAAAGCTGGTTACCACCTTCTGGTTGGTTCTGAAACCCCGATTGGAGTTTGTGGACCAGCGCCTCACCTTTATCATTGGTGATGGTGATCTTGTTCTCTTTGCCTGTGCTCTTGTCCACCGCGGACACGTTGAGGATACCGTTGGCATCGATGTCAAAGGTCACTTCGATCTGGGGGACGCCCCGAGGAGCAGGTGGGATGCCCGTCAACTCAAACTTGCCCAGCAAATTGTTGTCTTTGGTCATGGCACGCTCACCTTCATACACCTGTGGGCACAAAAAAAAAAAAAAAAAAAAAAGCAGGGTTAGGAAGTCAAGTCCGAGACTCTTATTACCAACCCACAGCCGATAAAAGGAAAACACTGTAGAATCCAGAGTTTGGTTTTAGGGATATTGTGGGTCTAACCCTTCAACCCAGCCCCATCCTGCCATGATGCGACGTGCCTTACCTGAATAAGCACTCCAGGCTGGTTGTCGGAGTAAGTGGTGAAGGTCTGGGTCTGCTTGGTAGGGATGGTTGTGTTTCTCTTGATGAGGGCTGTCATCACCCCCCCTGCAGTCTCAATGCCCAGGGAAAGAGGGGTGACGTCCAAAAGGAGGAGGTCTTGCACGTTTTCAGACTTGTCCCCACACAAGATGGCAGCCTGGACAGCTGGAAGAGGAAAGCAGGAAAGCCAATCAGGATCTAACCCGACATCCCCCTAGAATAGCTACCCCCTCGATCTTCCTAGGAAGCAACAAAATGCACTGATCCTAAGGAGCTTTTTCCAAAGGCAACTGGGTTTTATTTTTCCCTTTAGGCTTTTCGCTTCTCGTTCAAGAAGCTTCTCCAGAACTGAAGCAGCTTCCTGGATAAGAAACAAAACCTCTTCAAGGAAAAACAAAGTCTGCTTGCTTTTTGAAAAAGCATCTTTGGAACAACCATGAGTGAGAATCTCCATAGACGGTTCAGCAAATGCACTAGGCTTCCCTTCCATTTACACTAGGCGTCCAACTCTGACAACTTTTAAGACCTGTGGACTTCAACTCCCAGAAGTCCCCAACCAGCTGGGTGTGGAATTCTGGGAGTTGAAGTCCACACAGCGTAAAAGGTGCCAAGGTTGGACCCGCCCCCAGGTTTACACCATACATTGCCTTTAGCTATAATCAATAAACTAGCATAGCTTAACCAACCCATGTCTTCTTCACATATAATGAACAAGGTCGTCTCCTAAAATGGGTGTTTCACTGGACTCTATTGTTCTTCTCCAGCCAAGTGGAAAGACGAGCCCATACACCGGACATAAATGCGGGTCTACCGTGATCTTTACAAGGGTCCTTTATTTTATCTTCTCCATCAAGAGAACGATGAGGTCTTTCCACTTGTAACCGGTCTTCTGAAGACTTTGCAGAAGGCTCCTACTTCTGCGTTATCTTCCACATTGCCACTTTCTCTGACCCTTACCTGCTCCATAAGCCACCGCTTCGTCCGGGTTGATGCTCTTATTGAGTTCCCGGCCGTTGAAGAAGTCCTGCAAAAGCTTCTGGATCTTGGGAATACGGGTGGAGCCCCCCACCAGGACAATGTCGTGGACCTGGGCTTTGTCCAACTTGGCATCCCGCAAAGCCTTCTCCACCGGCTCCAGGGTACCCCGGAAGAGGTCAGCATTCAGCTCTTCAAAGCGAGCCCGGGTGATGGAGGTGTAGAAGTCAATGCCCTCATAGAGGGAGTCAATTTCAATGGAAGCCTGGGTGGAGGAGCTGAGAGTCCGCTTGGCCCGCTCGCAAGCGGTGCGCAGCCGTCTGACGGCCCGCTTATTGTCTGTGATGTCCTTCTTATGCTTGCGCTTGAACTCCGACACAAAGTGGTTCACCATGCGATTGTCAAAATCCTCACCGCCCAGGTGAGTGTCCCCGGCGGTTGATTTCACTTCAAAGATGCCATCCTCAATCGTCAGGATGGACACATCAAAGGTGCCACCGCCCAGGTCAAAAATGAGGACATTTCGCTCACCACCCACCTGAAAAACAAAAGAAGCCAATTAAACGGGAAACGGATCTTGCATGGATGTCTATATCCTATGACAAAGTTCACCAATATGAAGTAGATGGAAGAGTGGCTCAAATGCTCTGGATATGTTGGTCTGCATCAGAGGTCTCCAAACTTGGCAACTTTTAAGACTTGTGGACTTCAACTCCCAAAATTCCACAACCAGCCATGTTGGCTGGGGAATTCTGGAAGTTGAAGTCCACAAGTCTCAAAGTTGCCAGACAAGAAGCAACGGAGGGAGGGAATGATTGGAATGTAAGGGAGAATGAATGGGCATGGGGACCAAAGCAGTGTTGGGATTCATCCAAAAGTTGATTCCGTTACCCAAACAAAATGAAGAGTGGATTGGAGGAAATAAAAGACTGCGGAACAGCCGGGGGGGAAAAGGGGAGGTTTAATTATGTTAGGCCATGTGCAACTGACAGATTGGATGCCAAATTGTGATTTTAATAAAGATTTTATCTGTTATTTATTGCTTTATTATTCTATAATTTTTAACTGGCTAGTGCTTGAGTGTTTGCATTTGTTCTGGTCTCCAGCTGTAATAAAACTTGATTTGATTTGAATTATGCTGTTGGAATTAGTTTCGATACTTCCTTATTCATGCCAGCTCAATTGTACTCTCGGAAAAACGAAACCCGCCCTGGAAATCTTTATTTGCTGCATGAACTGTGTGGGATGGTTGACCAGTCCAAAGAACAATCAAAACAGTTCCCCAAAAGGCGATACGGAGAAGTTCTTCAGAAAGTTCCTTTCTGGACTCTATATAAAAGTAATCAATCAAATGTAGGAACACCTTATCCATACCTTTTTATCCAGTCCATAGGCAATGGCTGCTGCTGTGGGTTCGTTGATGATGCGAAGGACATTGAGTCCTGCAATGGTGCCAGCATCTTTGGTAGCTTGCCGCTGAGAGTCGTTGAAATAGGCGGGGACTGTGATTACTGCATTTGTAATTGTCTGTGATGGAGGGAAGGAGAGATCAGGTGAGTGAAAAGTAACATGGTGCCTCTCCATTGTCACCTCAGACAAGAAAAAGAACAGAATCTCACTTATTAACTTCTTCATCCCATAAGCAGGTCCTACTTGTAAGCATTAAACTTCCAACTGAAACCCCCTGAAATAAAGAGCCAAAAGTTCAAGATGTGGCATCTTTATCCTCCAAGTACCTCTGCTTCTTCCCATCCTTTCCTGGGATACAGTGGTGGTAATTCTACCGGTTTGGCCCACTTCTGCCAGGCTGGTAACAGCGACGAGCAGCAGAGACTGAACTGATCCACTCTGCTATTGGGCCCACCTGCCATAGTCACCTTTATCCTCTGCTTTTGAAGCGCAGCTGCTGAAGTGACCGGGAGAGTGCAGGCTTGCAGGTGGTGAGTTGGAATGCCTCTGCGCCTCCACGAAGTGTGTGTTTGGTGTGCACGTCCATGCCAAGCGCACCCACCAAACTGGTGGTAAAACTTTTTGAATCCCACCATTGCTGGGATAGAATATACAGTGGAACCTTGGATTGCAAATGCTTCGTTCACGAACAGATCTTCGGTAAGCAACCCCAAAAACACTAGGGGGGATTTTCCCTGCTGTAGCGATTTCCCCTTTGGTGCCAATTTTGTTTTTTTCGTCCGCGCATACGCAGATAGTCGCGCTTCTGGTCATGACCAAATAGGTTTGCGACTGTAGTCCTAGAACGGATTACGGTCATGATCCGAGGTTCCACTGTAATGGCACCAGGCCAGAGGTCAGTTCTTTTGAACTGACAAAACTCCATTTTTATCACAAGGAGCCGAGTATACGGGTAGCCCTTGACTTATGACAATTTAGCCCCAAATATCTGTTGCTAAGCAAGACAATTAAGAGAATTTTGGGCCCGTTTTGCAACCTCTTGCCACAGTTGTTAAGGGAGTCTGGATTCCTCAATGAGGGCTTGTCAGAAGGTTGCAAAAGACAATCACATGAAACCGCACCTGGGACACAGCAACAGTGATAAATATGAGCCAGTTGCCAAGTGTCTGAATTTTGATTATTGGAGAGATGTTGCAACAGAAAAGAGGGAGATGCTGCAACATGGCAAAGGTCTGAAAAATGGTCATGTCCCTTTTTCCAGTGTTGGGTCACTAAATGAACTGTTAAGTCAAGGACTACCTGGATACCAAATTAAGGTCTCCTCTCCTTCATTGCTCCTGCATGTCAAATACATAACACGGCATGCGAAGGCTTCCCTTGCATCCCTCACCTTGCCCAGGTAAGCCTCTGCAACTTCCTTCATCTTGGTCAGCACCATCGAGGAGACCTCTTCAGCGTAGAAGCTCTTCATGTCACCCTTATATTCTACTTCGACTTTGGGACGGCCCCCATCATTGATCACGTGGAAAGGCCAGTGCTTCATGTCGGAGTGCACAATCGGATCATCGTAACGTCGGCCAATCAGGCGCTTGGCATCTGAGAATGGGGAAGATTCAAAGCACTGAATTATTTCCCCCCCATCACTCCATCACTCTGCTAAACAAATAATTCCCTTAACACTGTCCAACTATTTACAAAGTTTGCATTACTATTACTATTAATCTTCTCATCACTCCTTATCACCCCTCCCCTCCCCCACTTGTGACTGAATGACTGTAATTTTGTCACTCGTATCCTTACGATTTTTATTGACTGTTTCCTAGTATGATTTGATTGCTTATTGTACCCTGTGACCATCATTAAGTGTTGTACCTTATGATTCTTGACTCTTTGCAAATGTATCTTTTTTATGTATACTGAAAGCATTTGCACCAAGACAAATTCCTTGTGTGTCTGATCACACTTGGCCAATAAAATCATTCTATTCTATTCTATAGGACTTCCTCAGAAAGACATGAGGTAAAGATAAGGTTCCCCTCACACATAACATGCTAGTCGTTTCCGGTCCTAGGGGTCGGTGCTCATCTCCGTTACAAAACTGAAGAGCCAGCGCTGTCTGAAGACGTCTCCATGTTCATGTGGCTGGCATGACTAAACACCAAAGGTGCACAGAACGCTGTTCCCTTCCCACCAAAGTGGTCCTTATTTTTTCCACTTGCAGTTTTACATGCTTTTGAACTGCTAGGTTGGCAGAAGCTGGGACAAGGAACAGGAGCTCACTCCATGATGCGCTGCTAGGGATTCAAACTGCCGAACTTTCTGATCAACAAGCTCAGCGTCTTAGCCACTGAGCCACCATGTCCCACCAGAAAGACATAGCCAGAGGGTCAAATTGCCAGAGGTCTCAAATGTTATGAGGCCCACAGTCCATCTTTTCTAGCAGAGGTGGCCAAGTTCCAAATTGGTTGTCTTAAATCTTGATTTTTACCACTAAGCCCTCCCCAGATTGATTAAACAGCGAAAAGCAAACAAAGATTCTTGGAATAAAAAAAGCTGCCAGTGGGTGTGGCAATGTGGGAGACATTGAATTTCAAGGAGTTAAGTGACAGATTTGATTTCTTCATAAGGGAAGTTTAAAAGTTTTGAGCTCTTTCTGAGCTAACCTGTTTGCTGAATAAAAGAGGGAGGGACTTCTGCCTACGAAGCTTTTATCTGTGAAAGTCTCGGGACTTTCTGCTCCATCTCAGAAATCACATGCCATCCATCCAAGGTCAAGCCTTGCAGCTTTTCTGACCAGAGAACATGAAGTGCCAGGTTTTAATAATAAAAAAAAACACCTTAGTACTGGCCTTTAAGCTGGGAACTTCTGCAAAGAAGTTAACCCCATGGAAATTTGCTGTCCTTGTGGAATCTCTGCTGCTGTTATTAAGAAGCTCCTGAGAGTTTTATCAAGGCAAGAAAATATTTGCAGCTCAGGGTTAAACTGCTGGGCCCTTTGATGTTCTCTGAGCTTGGGCTGTTTTCTTGCAGACTTTTTATTGTCCAATTAGGTAACATCATCAGTGCTAGAAGGGAGTGAAGTTCACTCTTTAGTGGTTTGCTTTGCCAGTGGACCAATAAGCCTCAATAGCCCAATCAGGGAACCAACAACTCCACTCCCAATACCCAAAGGGCAATCCACTAGTATAGAATTATTGGCCAAGTGTGATTGGACACCCAAGGAATTTGTCTTGGTGCAAATGCTCTCAGTGTACATAAAAGAAAAGATACATTCGTCAAGAGTTAAGAATCTAAGGTACAACACTTAATAATAGTCATAGGGTACAATAAGCAATTTATTCATACTAGCAAACAGTCAATATAAATTGGATACAAGTGACAAAGTTAGTGATTCAGTCAAAGTGGGAGGGGATGGGTGATAATGAATTATAAGAAGATGAATAGTAGTGCGGGCTTTGTAAATAGTTGGACAGTTGAGGGAATTATTTGTTTAGCAGTGATGGCTAAACAACGGGAAAAAACTGTCCTTGTGTCTAGTTGTTCTGGTGTGCAGTGCTCTATATAGTGTCATTTTTGAGGGTAGTATATGAAATGAGAGCAAATCCCACCCCCTTTCTATCATGGATGATGTCACCAAGTATGGTAAAGAAATGTCTGCAAGAAGACAGCCAAGCTCAGAAAGCAGCAAAGATCCCCAGTTTATAAGTGATCTGGGTATCATCAGCAATATGCCAAGTGTATAAAATCTTAGAGAGTGATGTAGAGCACTATGACGCAGTATGCAAGTCTAAATGCTATTGCTATGTAGGCTTTTCATGTTATGCTTTTAACTCTGTTTGCTTAAGTTAACAAGAAAGCTTAAAATCTCTTCAGTCACTGCTCCGGAGTCAAAATAACCTATTTCCTGGACACCCAATCACTGCCCCTAACCTTTGGCAAACCATGCAGGAACTTGTTACTTCTATAGCCATTCCCCAACTAAGCGGCCTACCAATGTTTTGATTTTCATCTCCCCATTAATTCCTTAGACCTCTTCCCTCAATCCCTGATAGTTCTAGCAGAACCAGGCCCAATTTCACCCTCTTACCAAAGACGGTGTTGGTGGGGTTCATGGCCACTTGGTTCTTGGCAGCATCACCAATGAGGCGCTCTGTGTCCGTGAAAGCCACATAGCTAGGCGTGGTGCGGTTGCCCTGGTCGTTGGCGATGATCTCCACCTTGCCATGCTGGAAAACACCTACGCAGGAGTAGGTGGTCCCCAAATCAATGCCGACAGCTGGACCCTTGGACATTTTGCCTGCAAAAAGAGGCACATCATAGATTAATACAGAGGACCGAATTCTCCAGAAAGCACTGGGTGATGCGATGGCCTAGAGGTAGAACTCGTCTTACAATCAGGAGGCTGTGAGTTTGATCCTAGGTAGAAGGCAGATATTTTTTTCTGTGGACAGGCTGAGAATATATCTGTTGAAAAAAACCTCCGCATTGGTGACAGGAAGGGCATCCCGCCATTAAACACTCTGCTAGCTCCATCCAGTTGCCCAGACTTCATTCTGCAAGGGATTATGAATTCTCAAGAGAGCATCTCACTTCTCAGCCTCGGTCTTCCTATCTGCAATTGGGAGCAAACAGCAATGGTCCGACTGCAATTGGAAGGTTAAGTTTGCTTTTGACATGCTCTGCAAAGCCCTTGTTTTGCAATTGGCTTTCTTGGAAGAAAGAAAGAAGCTTCAGTACCATTCCATGAAGTTTTAATATTTGAATGGCGTTTTCTAGATAGTAAATAATCACTTAAGTATCAGGCTGCTCTTTGGTTTGGGTTTATAAAGGCTTCTTTTGGTAAATTATCTTTTTTTCCCCCCTAGAAACAGGAATGGCTAGAAGAAAAAAAATCTTCCTCTTTATTTCAAGGCTTGCTCTGTGCTACCTTTGCTAACTAGATTTTCCGTATTGTCACAAAGATTTGGAAAGAGCAAGAAGCGTATATTTATGAAGATTCACTTTTGTGCAAGACAACTTTTTTTTTTTTTTGCAATTTAGGCCAAAGTTCCAGATTAAGGGTTCATTTGTACAGAGAAAAATAGCTGCCATTTATGTCTATCCAGGGAGCTCTCATTCCAGGATAAACAGGCTAAGAAACTTCAGTCTAGAGCAAGCGTCTTCAAACTTGTCCAGTTTAAGACTTGTGGACTTCAACTCCCAGAATTCCTGAGCTAACATGACTGGAGGAGGAATTCTGGGAGTTGAAGTCCACAAGTCTTAAAGCTGTCAAGTTTGAAGACTCCTGGTGTAGATGCAACATGGGCCAAGTCCCCAAGATGAGGGAGAAGATATGGATTAAATCCCTCAAGTCTCACATGCTTTTAAAAAGCAGCCATTCAATTCTCCTATTTTCTCCTTAAATTCAAAGAACCCTTATGAATCCATGTTTTGTTATGGTGCAGCAAATGTATTGCATGCACAAAGTATTTTTATTGGCTGCCCCCCCTGCAGGAAACATTCAGAACTGCACACAGTAGTCCTTGGCTTACTAATGGTATTAGTAATTGAGCTAAAAAAAAATTGGAAATCCTAAACAACTTTAAAAAAAAATCCAGGAAAGCTTTTCATTTTAACTGTGCAAGAATTTAAAAACAACCAAAGAATTTTGCACATGCTTACAATCCATGTAACCACATGCTTACAATTATTTGCTGGATGGGGAGGGGAAACAGAGAGCTCATTTAAAGAAGTGAATTGTGGACCTACAATTGCCTAGCTGTCCTTAAATTATTCCTGCATGCCAAGCTTTTAAAACAGCAAACTCATAAAATGCTTTTAAAAATGCACTTTTAAGACAAATGCAGTTGCCAAACTTGTTAAAAATGAAGCTACAAATGGTTCTTTAAAGTCAGTTGTTAGTTGGAAGGGCAGCCCTGCCTTTCAAAAAACCCAGCTGTCAAGCTGGAAAATAACAGAAACCATTTAGCAACTGCAAAGGCCTAACTGACAGCAATGTTGGAAGTAGGTTTTAAAAAATGTGTTACCCAAGATATGAGGGAGAAAAAAAAAATTTCCCTCAAGGCTCAAGAGTGACAGCCCCACCCAGGTCAACTGTGCCAGGGACTACACTTCCATAAAAAAAAAAAAAAAGTTACGCCACTAACTTGGCTTTAGGCTCCCCCCACCAAACCCTTTTCCAGAACAGGAAAGATTTTTCTAGAACTCCACCAGTGGGCTGGCTTGGAGAATGCAGCTGCAGCAATTCTGATCAGCTACAGAGCCCCAGCAAAATTACGCAGACAATTCTACACTTTATCTGGCTCCCACCCCAACCTCAAAAGTAAAAAAAAAAGCATTATTAGTTCTGAAAACTAGACCCTCAAAGGTGCTTTTTTTTTTTTTTAAAGGCAACTGGACTTTCTTGGGTTTTTTTCCCCTTTGAAAAATGTTTTTTTCCTTTGAAAATGTCTTCTCATCCAAGCATTTTTTTCTTTGGTTCTTGGATAAGAAGCAAAACCTTTTCAGAAAGGGGGGGACTCAAAAGTCCAGTAAGCCTTTTGAAAAAAGCACTTTTAGGACAACCATGTCCAATTTTCTTGATTTGCTGTAGATTTTCTTATATTGCTGGTATGTTTCTGGAAAGAAACCTGTAAGATTCTCTGGGTAGGTTTTTCATAAACAGCCCCCAACCCTAATAGAATAAAGAAATAACCAACAG
This sequence comes from Hydrophis major, assembly GCA_033807585.1. NCBI lineage: Eukaryota > Metazoa > Chordata > Lepidosauria > Squamata > Elapidae > Hydrophis > Hydrophis major. The sequence continues at coordinate 6,287,780 of CM066336.1, forward strand.
GGCCGAATCCCCAGACTATTTAAACTCAATTTTGGGACTCATTCTTTTTGTTTATATCTCCATAACAGAGCCCCTGTTTCATCTGCCAGAGGAATTAAGGTCCCTTTGGATTTGGGTGGCTAAAAGTTTTTTTGCAGCAAGAATCCTGGGCGGGAAAACCAGGTTGATGAAAGAACTAAGCTTTCCTAACTACCCTTGGATAAGGTTAGTTTTAACCACACCAGGGTGAAAAAAAATGTATTTTCCTACAAAAATAGACTGCTGTTCAGAATTTTATGTGCCATCAATCAATGATGCTCCAAACCAACAAGCTTGTTTCCAAAATATAACCTTACAATTAAGTTTCTAAAACTTTATTCCAATAAGGGAGAAGACCATAATAATAATCCAGGGTCTTCACTTCACCCCAAATCTTATCACATTGTTTTTTAAAAAGTTAAGATTAAACAACAGGCTTGGCAGAGGCTTTCTTTTCCATTGATTCACCTTACCCCAGTCGAATTTTTTTTTTCCTGGCTGAAGTGCCCTCCATAAAAATAACCTTTTATAAGTAATACATTAAGTGAAGACAATCCCCGACCATTCTGGCTGTGAACTTTAAAAAAACAGAAGGGGGTCCTACATTGCAAAAGAGGCACGACTTTAAGCTAAGCAATGGGAGGATAGGACAGTTACTAAAAAAAAAAAAAATCCAATTATTTTTTTTTTCAAGGCAAATGGCACAAGCTTAAAAACCCTCTGCCTGTTTACTTATGAATTGAAATATTGATTTTCAAGCGGCCTCCAACCAGTTCCAGGGCAACTTTCGTTTTATTCCGACCTGGGGCTGATGATTCCGAATGAATCCGTATTAAAAAATATGGGAGGCTCCGGGTGTTTTCTTACAAGGAATGCGATTTATTTTCCAACACTCTCTCCTCTTCCCCCCCCTTTGATTGTATGCGCAACAAGGCACTTTCTGCGCTCAGTTCCAAGCATGGAATTGTTCTGGGCAACGGACCAGATGCTTTAACTCAAAATGATTCCAAAGAAGAAAATAGAAATGGAAAGATTCAGACTTTATCCAACAATCCTGGGATACCAGCCCCCCTTTTTGGGGGGAAGGAGGGAGGGGGGAAGCTTCCCTTCGGACAGAGCCCAAACCTTCTGGATGTTTCCTCTGCATTCTTCAGCAACAGGGCAAGCCAAGGGTTAAAGACTGCAAAGCAAAAAAACCAACTGCGTGCAAAAGGAAGAGGGGAAAATTCACTTTGCAATAAACCGTCTCTCCCCCTAAAGGCTGCAAGCCAAAGACATCCCCCCTCCCCTCCTTTTTTCCGGGGGGCGGGAGTAGGAATCAAGGGGGCACTTAGCCTAATGTGGCATCCACTCCCCACACTTTTCAAGTCTCTTTTTCGGGAACAAGGAGCCTGCAGTTGGATCCCGACATGTCCCCCCAAAAAGAAAGCGGTGAGTTTTCAGCTAAGCGTGCATCCCACAAGCGTCTGGAGCACCATCCCCACGTTCCGTGTTTCCCCTTCTTTATCGAACAGGGTAATCGATAGTGGGGGACTCAACGGTGCCCCCTTTGCTTTATTATTTCAACCTTCAGTTCAAGACAGCAGGAAATGCGGGCAGCACCCTTCCCTAACAAGCCCTCCTTGCCTGCATTCACACGACACACTTATCCCGAATCGGCTCACTTTCTAACCCGTTAAAGGCAGATCCCAAACAAACGGGCTTGGCTTCATCCAGGGGACGCCCAACTTGTGCAAAAACCAAACCAAACCAAAAACCACCACGGAGCCACCAGCCAGGCTCAATGCAACTTCCCAACTTGCTTGCAAAAAAAAAAAAAAAGGCAGCGGCCAGAACTGGCACGTCGTGGGAACGAGACCTCCGCGGCCGCCAAAAGCGGGGGTTCCCGGGCCGGGCGACTCTGGCGGGCCAGTCGTTCATCCGGGGCGGGCGCGAGCGAGCGAGCGAAGAGGCGGCGAACCAGCCCTAAGGCGCCGCGCTTTGCAAAAAGAAAGACTTTGCAAAAGAAAAAGAAAAAAAAAAAGACCCCAGACTTTTGCACGCAACGCATTTGCAATTTTCTTCTCTTAGCAATTTGCGCGCCCGAGTAGGTAGGTACCTTTTGCTCGTTGCAATCGCTTCTTCGCCGAATCCCCAAAGCGCTTGAAAGGCGCTGGCTTGTGCTTGGTTTTCAACCCGCCGTGCAAAACCTCCGAGCACTCCTTGCACGCTTTGCTTATTAAAAAAACTCCAAAGCACCCGATCCCGACTTTATAGGCAAGAATCCCGCTCCCACCCCGCCCCTTCTAGTACATTCCCCCCCCCCGACCCTTTACAGAACCTTCTCGACTTGGCGGCTTCCTTTGTCCAATCCGGATTCGCGTCGGGCGGGTCTTTATTTTTTTGCAAAAAGACGCGCTCCCGCGGCCGCCGTTTCCCCGAGCCGGACGGGCGCGAGCCTCGCCTGGAACGTTCAAGAAAGCTGGGGAAAGCACGCGCGCTCCCGCGGTTCCCCTGGCACGCGCGCGGGAGGAGGGGAAGGAAAAGACCCGCTCGTCGTTTCCAAATAAAGCTTCCCGCTGGAAACGTTTTGTCCCTCCCTCCCTCCCCTGGGAGCCCCTGACTTCACTTTCTAAGTTTATTAGAAAGTGAAGGCGGCGGGAGGGAGGGAAGGGAGGGAATTGCAAAAGAAGCTCGAGGGCACGGGAAGCGTGCAGAAGGGCAAACGTGGAGCTTGCATTCCCAGGACCCCTTTATCCAGACCCAAGAGAAACTGGGGGGGGGAGGGGGGTGGCGGTGTTAAGCTGCTTGGTTGTGGTTTCATCTTTGCAAAGGTTTGGGTTGGGTGTTTGTGTGAACCCAGCCTTCTTGGGCAGCTTAGGATTGGGTGGATAGCAATAGCAGTGAAAGACTTATATACCGCTTTGCAACCCTCTAAGTGGTTTACAGAGTCAACAGCCAACAATCTGGGTCCTCATTTTACCGACCTTGGAAGGGTGGAAGGCTGAGTAAGGATCGAACTGCTTGCTCATTGGCAGAAATAGCCTGCAGTACTGTGTTTCTAACCACTGTGGTTAGAATAGCAATGGCACCAGTCTTCTAATAGCAATAGCATTTAGCCTTATACTGTATATCGCTTCACAGTGCTTTATGGCCTTCTCTAAGCGATTGACAGAGTCAGCATATGGCCCCCAACAATCTGGGTCTCCATTTTACCGACCTTGGAAGGACGGAACACTGAGTCAACCTTGAACGGGTCAGGATTAAACTGCTGGCAATCGGCAGAAATAGACTGCAATACTGCGTTTCTAACCACTGTGCCACCAGGGCTCTTATAATAGCAATAGCACTTAGACTTATATACTGCTTCATGGTGCTTTACGGCCTTCTCTAAGCGATTGACAGAGTCAGCATATGGCACCCAACAATCTGGGTCTCCATTTTACCCACCTCGGAAGGATGGAAGTGAATGGATGGCGTGAACCCTCAAATATCCATGAATGCAATAACTTAAGGACCGAGGGGATGTGGATACAATTTTCTGCTGGGGGTGTGGAGCAATTTTCTGCGAAGGGGGGTTTCTCCCCCCCTCCCCATTAGGGAATGCTGGGATAGATTGTGTCTACCCAATGGTTAGAATGAAGTATTTCTGGCTAACTGGTTGCAGTCTGGAGTTTGATCCTGACCAGCTCAAGATTAAATCAATTTTCTATCCTTCTGAGGTCAGTAAAATGAGGACCCAGATGGTTGGGGGCAATGTGCCAAATCGCTTAGAGGGGGCTGTAAAGCACTATAAAGTGCTATATAAGTGCTATTGCTATCATCTTTCTCAGACTTAACCACATTAAGACAGGTGGACTTTGACGAAGTCCACCTGTCTTAATATGGACAAGCTCCAGAAACCGTCTTCTATGGTGGGGCCACCAAACTAATATTCTGGGGCCAGATAAAAGGCAGGAGCACATTTGACTCGTGCGTGTTATGATGTAGAAATAAGAGTATTGTTTGTAAGTGTTGGCAAATGTGCAGAGCGATGCCCGAAGTTGGTATTCAGGCAACTCAATATTGGTAGAGTTGGCACATTTTTTATATGAGGTTACCACTCCTGCCCTCGCCCCAGTTCCTGCCAATCTAGTAATTCAAAAACATGGGAATGTGAGTAGATAAATAGATACAACTTCTGTGGGAAAAGCTGGTCATGTTCTCGATTGTCATGCTGGCCACATGACCATGGAAATGTCTTCGGACAGCTCAATGGCCTTGAAACAGAGATCAGCACCATCCCTGATAGTTTTAACAGATTAACAGAGTTGGAAGGGACCTTATAGGTCATCTAGTCAAGGGATCGCCAACCAGTGGGCCAGGGACCACTGGTGGTCTGTGAGAAAATTTTGGTGATCCGCAGAGAAAGCAACCCCCCCCCCAAAAAAAGCAATTAATAAGGCTTGCGTCACATTGCAAACAACACGGGATAGTGAGGGGGGGGGGGGAGGGCGGGGGGGGGACTTGCCTGGCCACCGGGCTGCTTCTTTCCATTTCTTTCTTCTGCTGCTTTTGGCTGCACGCAAGAAAAGCCGCAAGTCTTTTTTTCTCTCCCTCAAACTTCACCAGAAATGAGTTTTTGGGACCCTGCAAGGCATCCTGCTCCAAAAGGCTGCACCGGCAAATTTCTGGTGGACTTTGGGGGAGAGAAAGAAAGACTTCTGCTGCTTCTGCTGCTTTCCTTGCATGAAGCCAAAAGTCTCTCTCTCTCCCCCCCTGAGAATGGAGCTGGAGATGGTATCCTGCGATCCCAAATAATGATTGATCGGTAGGAAAATGGGGTATGGAATTTTGGGGGGGGATTTTCCCAGGGTCTCTGGTCTGCTGGATTTAACATTATAAGTTTGATGGTCCCCGAGGTCCAAAAGGTTGGTGACCCTGATCTAGTCCAACCCCCCCACCCAAGCAGGAGACCCGACACCATTTCTGAAAGATGGCAGTCCAGTCTCTTCTTGAAAGCCTCCAGTGATGAAGTTCCTACAACTTCTGAAGGCAATTTCTCTTCCATGGTTCTGACTGTCAGAAAATTTCTCCTTATTATCAGGTTGAATCACTCCTTGATCACTTTCTATCCGTTGCTTCTTGTCTGGCCTTCAAGTGCCTTAGGTGGCAATGACCAGCGGAGTAAAATCCACCTTCTACCTTTTTTTTTTTTTTTTAGCTCTCACTAACTCTATTCTTCCACTCAAGGCCCATGGGCCGAATTTGACCCACACGGTGCTTAAATCTGGCCTGTGGGGCTGGCCTGGAAATATCAAAGGACCAGCCTGCAGTGCCTCTGGTGGCTAAAGCGGGCAGTGTGCTTCCCCCCTTGTTTTCACCCTTTATGGCAGTGATGGCTAACCTTTTTGGGCTCCTGTGCCAAAAATTGTCAGAAGTGACAAAATGGGCCTATAATTCAGTCTGAGAAGCCTTGCAGAGGCTTTTTCCAAGCCTCTGGGAGGCCGAAAAAGCCCCCAAACTAACGGGGGGGGGGATCAGCTGTGAGGCACATGCGCAGTAAGGCAAGTTTGCCTCTGCGTGCCACTTGTACCACGTGTGCCATAGGTTTACCATCACAGCTCTATGGCCTCCTGCAGCACTCTGCTGGCCAAAAACCGGTCAAAAATGCCCCCCCCCCCAAAGAGCCCCAGAACAGGCCGGAGAGCTCGTTTTTGGCCGGCAGAGTGCTGCAGAAATCATCTATCCTCCCCTCTCCCCCTAGCCCGTGAAGGACTACAATGCTGATTCAACCCTCAAAGAAATCCCATTTTGACACCGCTGTTCTGCAGTATTGACTTTTGTTCCAAGGATGGAAACATCCAAGCTCCAAACTGCCTCATTCACACTGCTAAAAAAAGAGAGCAGCCGGAATTGGCAGCTGTTCTTTGGAAAAGCCAGCATCTGAGGCCCCGATTTGGCACGGGAGTCTCTCTTCTCCAAAAGGCTCTGAACTGGCTTTCTTGAAGCAAGGTCCTATTTACAACAGCAACATTTTGGGCCTGCTGGACATGATTTTACTCAAATCTTGCTCACATGTTTAAATGTATAAAGCCTGCATTGCCCAGAGCGTCCCAAAGACATTGGCCGTTTAGAAAATGGCCAGTGAAGACTAGTGTCCTCAATTAACCCCTCTTAACCTTTTCAGTCTGTGGAAGCTGATCCCGGCCGGGGAAACTTTATAGCTCTCCGGAGAGATTCCCTCTCTTGTTCTTTCAACAGTGGCAAAAGTTTTCTTGAATATAGCAATTGCACTTAGACTTATATACCACTTTACAGCCCTCTCTAAGCGGTTTACAGAGTCACCCTATTGCCCCCAACAATCTGGGTCCTCATTTTACCCACCTCGGAAAAATGGAAGGCTCAGTCAAGCTTGAGCCTGGTGGGATTAGAATTGCCAAATGGGAAGCAACCGGCAGTCAGCAGAACTAGCCTGCAGTACTGCACTCTAACCACTGCGCCACTGTGGCTCATAGGGTTTATTTACTCCAAGAAAGAGAAGTTAGGACTGCATTTCAGTTTTCCTTGTTTATTGTAAAGATATGCTCCGTTTTATGAAGGCACCAAGCTAGAAACCAGGAGATGGTGAGTTCTAGTCTCATTTTAAGCCATGAAAGCCAACTTGGGTGACTGTGGATCAGTCCTCTCTCTCTCTCTCTCAGCCCAACCCACCTCACAGGGTTGTTGTGGGGAAAAAAGGAAGTTTTATGTTTGACACCTTGAGTTATTTATAAAAATAAAAAGGCAGGATCAAAATAAACATTCACCTGAGTCTTATACCCAAAATAAAGTTCTGAAGCTTTAAATAAGCCAACTCTGTCCCTTGAAATCACTGTTAGATTGTAATAGGGATTTTGCTTGGAAAGTTTTATGACCAAAATAAAAAAACCTGCTAAAATATATGCCCCCCCCCCAATTGCAACTCTTGGGTGGTGCTTTGAACCCCATATTGTAAGTATTACGAAGTCCATCCTGCATGGTCCTCCTTTTTTACCAGTTCTGCCAGTCATTTTTTGAATTCAGGTGACTATATGGACAAACCAGCCTGACATAACTTAAAGGAGACAACCTATGTTGCATGCTCACTTCAGAATAATAACTCACTTTCAAAAATTGTGGTCTCAAAATTATAAAATGACAATGTCAACTGCATATAACGCATATTTTAAGATAAAACTTGGAACATCTCGTATAAAATGATGGAATAAATAGTTCAGTCATGGATGATTAATAACTGATAAATATATAAGCATATGTTAGTTCGAAAACGTGAAGATTAATATAAATTGTAAATGACTACAAAAGGATAGCACAAAAGATACATAACCAACTAACACACTGTATGTATATAAAATGGAAGATGGTTTTATGTTTTTATGTTTTGTATGTGTATGTTTTAAAAAATAATATTTTTTTATAAAAAAATAACTCACTTTTGTATCAATTTTAAATTTTTTTTATTAAATAAGTTGTTTAAAAACATTGAACATGGTGAAATTGATTTGATATACCTTCTTGTCTTACATCTTATGATATATGATATATATCTTATATACATGTATACATATTGAAACTTTATACATGTAGTTTTCCTTCATTACATCATCCATCATAATCAGTTATAGCTTAATCACATGATCTTGGATATCCCTTCCACAAATCCTTTCTCTTTTTCATTTTGAATCCTTTCTTTCTGTTCCCACCAACGATAAAATTTGTTCCAAATTTTACAGTATTCTGACTCATTCTTGTTTTTCATTTCCAAAGTCAGTCTGTCCATTTCAGCACATGTCAAAATCTTATTTATCACCTCATTTTCACTAGGAATTTCTCTAGCCTTGCATTTCTGGGCAAACATCATTCTTGCTGTCTTGATAACATGGATTACTAAATACATCTCTTCTTTGCTGTATTTCTCTGATATAATTCCCAATAAAAAGAATTCTGGTTTATAACTTATTTTTAGTCCCATCATCTCCTCTAGCCACTTCCAGATGCTCTTACAGAACTATACTTTTTTTACAAGACTACCATGTATGCACTTCAATTCCATTGTGTGCACTTCCAGCAATTTGGTGATTGATTTTTGTATCAGTTTTTGTATGATCTACAAGAACCCTTCCAACTCTGTTAGTCATCTGATGTGCATCACACGCCTAGAAGACGCTCGCCTAGACTGGGAACAGCTAAGCCCTTTTGATCTGTCGTTCCCCGCGGGGCCAGCCAATAGGAGTGCGAGGCTGCGTCCCGCCTCCCAGCGAACGTTGCGAACTTGCAGGCTTCCCCTCCCCTTAGCGTCAGAAGCTGCTCGACCCGCCCCCTTCGTTCTTGCGTGAGCGTTGCTTTGTAGCGCAAGCCTGGTAACCATAGAGACAGAAAGGGGCGAGTTCTTTGGGCCGCGGGCCTGGCCCGACCTTCTTCAACTTGGCGCCCTCCAAATTCATTTAAGTTATAATAAATAAATTCATTCCGAAATAAGATTGCGCCCCCCTCTTCGCCGTCTCCCGTCTCGAGGCCGGCCAAATTGTGGGGGGGAGGGGGAGGTGGGTTTACTTTCAAGCAGCACTTTTCACGTGCAAACTCAACAGCCCCATTCCCACTAAGTTTGAACTCGGTTTCCTGATCCTGCATGTAAATCAGAGGTCCTCAAACTTGGCAACTTTAAGACTTGTGGACTTCAACCCCCAAAATCTTCCAGTCTGGAGAATTCTGGGAGTTGAAGTCCACAAATCTTAAAGTTGCCAAGTTTGGGGACCCCTGATATAAATGAACGAGCAAAGGACAAAAAAAAAAAGCCTTCAAAAATTTGGGCAGACTTCTCAAAAATGGTAAAAAAAAATCAGTTTGGGGGGCATTCGTTTCAGCCTTTTTCATTTGTGGCAGGGATTTCCAAACTTGGCCACATTGAGACATGTGGACTTCAACTCCCAGAATTCCCTAGCCAGCATGGCTGGTTGAGGAATGCTGGGAGTTGAAGTACACAAAGTCTTAAAGTGGCCAAGTTTGGAAATTTATGGTGTCCTGGAAGACACCAATATCCATTGGGGTGCAAGTCTTGTGGAAGGGCGGTAACCCTAAGAAACCCCAAATTTCAAGGAAACCTCAATCACAGCCATTCTCCAGGTGAATTCCCCATTTCTTAGCCCAGCCCACAAGGCTCCTGTAGGAGAAAAATGAGTTTTTTGAGGGAAGGCGGCCTGTAGACTTTTCATCCCCAAAAGATGGCGTACTTTTAAAATGCAACAAATGCATATAAAGAATAAGCAGATTTTTTTGGGGGGAGAATCTCCATAAGACAGAATAAACAGATTTTGGGGGGGAGCAGAATCTCCATAAACAGATTAAGCACACGTTTTGGGAGATTCTCCATAAACCAAGGCTCTTCAAACTTGGCCAGTTTAAGACTTGTGGACTTCAACTCCCAGAATTCCTGAGCTAACATGACTGGAAGAGGAATTCTGGGAGTTGAAGTCCATAAGTCTTAAAGCTGTCCAGTTTGAAGACCCTTGCCATAGACAGTTAGAATAAACAGGTCTGCAACCTCCCCACACACAACCGAAGAGTGAAGAAATTTACAACCGACTCCATTTAGGATGCCGTCCAAGGTTGCGCCCTTTGGGAAGCTCAGATTGCAACTCCCCCTTCCCGGCTCGGGTAGCAGCGGCTCCGCCTCCTGGAGGGCCAGTTTCTCTTTCTTTTCCCTTCCGCTCGAGCGAAAGGTCTCTCGTCTCCAGCTTCGTTTCACTGGGGAGGGGAGAGAAAAATCCTCTTCGATCCAGGAAGAGAAGCGCAGGGCTCTCGGAGTCCTGGGATCACGCGCATCTCCTTCCTTCACGGCTCCTGCAAGACCGAAGCCGGCTTGGAAAGGATCCTTTTGCGAGGTGATTGGTGGGCTCGGATTCTCCCTGCTGGGAAGATATTCATTATATATAGAATATTATTCTTTATTGGCCGAGTGTGATTAGATTACAGGGGTCTCCAACCTGGGCAACTTTAAGACTTGTGGACTTCAATTCCCAGAATTCCTCAGCCAGCTTTCGAGTAGGAGTAGGAGTAGTTAGTAGTGTAATATTCTGGTGGCTTGCCCTGTAGATGTTGGTGAAGGTGATCTTAGAGATTCTTTGGTTGGGCTGCTTACTTGCTCTCTGGCAGTTTTCCGATTGGGGTATTAACCTTGGAGTTAATCCATGGCTGATCTGGTTGCTGATTACTGGTGGAGAAGTTATTAGAGTCTTTTTCTCTTTTGAGCTGGTTGATGGCCTTTGTTGCACAGATTCTTGATGAAACTGCCAAAGAGCCACCAGTAAACATCCATGCCATGGCCGAAGATACAGAACAATTAAAACTCGGACCACATGTTTTGTGAATAGTTCTTATCCCAGAGCTATAACTGCACTTAACAATGAACTTAAGGACCACCATCAGTGAGCTGTTGGACAGTATTACTTCGTCTGTTGTGTGGATGCTTGTGTGTTTTTAGGGGGTGGGGAATTTTGGTGGGTGGGTGGGAGTGTTTGGGGATTGCCATGTGTGTGCGCATGTTGCATCTGGTCTCTGGATATTATGTGAATTTTGTTGTATGTATACTGTATATATGTACAATGACAATAAAGAATTAAATTCAGTAAACAGCCCAACTAAGGGGCCTCTAAGGCCACCAACACTGACAGGCAAGTCACCAGAATATAAACTGACAGCAAACCCCATTCCTTACTAGCCCTGATGATGTTACCTAGTTTGGGTCATGATCTGCAAGGAAACAAGCAAGCTCAGAGAGCACCAAGGACCCTTCATTTCAGATAACAGATAATCAGAGTTGGAAGGGACTTTGTAGGTCATCTAGTCCAACCCCCCACCCAAGCGGGAGACCCTACACCATTTCTGACAAAGGACAGTCCAATCTCTTCTTGAAAGTCTCCAGTGATGATGCTCCCATAGCTTCTGAGGGCAACTTTTGTTCCATTGGTTGATTGTTCTCACTATCAGAAAATTTCTCCTTATTTCCAGATTGAATCTTGATCAGTTTCCACCCATTATTCCTTGTCTGGCCTTCAGGTGCTTTGGAAAATAGTTTGACCTCTTCCTCCTCCCTGTGGCAGCCCCTCAAATATTGGAAGACTGCTATCCTGTCTCCCCTGGTCCTTCTCTTCACTAGACTAGCCAGGCCCAGGCCCAGTTCCTGTAACTGTTCATTGTATGTTTTAGGCTCCAGTCCCTTAATCATCCTGGTTGCTCTTCTCCACACTTTTTCTAGAGTCTCAACATCTTTTTTATAATGTGGTGACCAAAACTGGATGCAGTATTCCAGGTGTTTCAACCCAGAGGTACAAAATATCCTCCTTTAAAGAGACTTGTGGCCAGTTTTCATACTTTCATCCCCGTGATCAAACTTTGGATGTTTGGCAACCAGCATGCATTTACAATGTTGACGGTATCCTGGAGTCCTTAGATTGTCATTTGCAATCTTTTTGTAGAGCTTCTGACAAGCAAAGGGGGCGGGGGGGGGGGGAGTTGGATTCATTGAAGAACTTGAGCAATTTGCTTAAAAGAAACGTGGCAAAAAAAAAAAAAAGCTTGCAAAATGATGTGTGGCTCGTTTAATGGCTGCCTTGCTTTGCAGTGGAAATGTTAGGCTCCATTGTGGTCGCATTTGGAGAATAACCTGTAGATATGTGTAACAAACAAGCATCATGTGCTTTCTCAGATAGTACAGGGTGGGCTGGAGTGGGTGAGTGCAGAGATGGTTGCTGATGATTTGCTGAGGATGATTTTTCAGTTCATGTTTTTAAGTTGTCGTTTGCAAGGTTCTTCTTTTGCTGGGATTGGCGGGGGTTTTTTTGTGCACCGTTGCTCTGGGTGGTTTGGGTGGTTCTTTCAGCGTAGAAAAAAGGAGCACAATCACTTCCTTCTCTTGTTGTTTTATTTAGGGAGACCATGGGTTTGCCCTGTGAACAGGACTGTGGATTCTAAACCGAGTAGTCGTAGGAGGGAAATGTCTGTGGGTTTTTAGGAACTAGTGGAATTCAAACGAAAGCAGCAGTCGCGTAGAGAAAAAGTGGGCAGAAATTGGCAGGCTTGGAGGCAAAACAAAAGTTCAATGAACAGAAATGCAATTTTACACAACCTTTGTGTGGACCTTAGGATCAAATATAGCAGGGGTCGCCAACCTTTTGGACCTCAGGGACCACCAAACTCCTAATTTTAAATCCCGTGGACCAGAGACCCTGGGAAAATCCCCGAAATGTCTGCAGGAAAATTCCCCATCCCGTTTTCCTCCCGATCAATCATTCTTCATTTGAGATCTCAGGATATCATCTCCAGCTCCATTCTTGGGGGGGGGGGCAAGGGGGAGAGACTTTTGGCTTCATGCAAGGAACGCAGCAGAAGTCTTTCTTTCTCTCCCCCAAACTCCGCCAGAAATGAGTCTTTCGGCGCAGCCTCTTGGACCAGGATGCCTTGCAGGGTCCCAAAGACTCATTTCTGGCAGAGTTTGGGGGAGAGAAAGAAAGACTTTTGCTGCTTTCCTTGCATGCAGCCAAAAGCAGAAGAAAGAAGCAGGCCAGGCGCGTGGAGTGAGTGGAGCAATGCAGGAATGCAGTTTGGCCAAAAACCAGATTTTCAGCAAAACCATCATTAAACATGATCAGGTGACAACAGGAATTTGCAGAGGGCTATAAGTAGCAGCAAGGTAGGTCCATCAGAACTTTGACTATTTGCTAAATGACTGGCCGTAAGTCAAGGACTATACTTAAAAAAGAACTCAATAAAATACAATATAATGAAGCCATCCTCCACTTACAAAACTTCCTGTAGTGACCGTTCAAAGTTGCAACAATGAGAAAAACTTATGACTGTTTTTCACAGTTACAATCTTGTAGCATCTCCATGATCATGTGATCAAAATTGAGACAGTTGGCAGTTGGTTCATACTTATGACCATTGCTGTGTCCCAGGGTCATGGGATCCCCTTTTGTGACATCTGAAAAAGTCAATGGGGAAGCCAGATTCACTTAACAGCTGGGTTACTAACTTATCAACTGCAGGGATTTGCTTAATGGTTGTGGCAAGTAAGGTCATAAAATGGGGCAAAACTCACCTCACAAATGTCTCACTCAACAGCATAAATTTTGGGCTCAATTGCTAAGTTGTAAGTCGAGAAGTATCTGTACTGAGATGGGATCATCACTTTGACAATGGTGAACAGCTTGAATTGATTGCTTCACCTATTTATTAGCTTGAAGGAAGTAAGAGTTAGTGGGCCATCCATCCTAGCGGTTGAGGCACCAGGCTAGAAAGCAGGAGGCTGTGAGTTCAAATCCTGCCTTAGCCATGAAAGCCAGCTGAGTGATCTTGGGACAGTCCCTTTCTCTCAGTCCAACTCAACTCACAGCATTGTTGTTGTGGGAAAAATAAGAGGAGAAGGTGTGTTGGAAAATATGTTTGTCACTTTGAGTTATTTGTAAGGTGTAGAGACGGTGCTTTCTAATCAGCAGTGCATGACTAAACCTGCCCAGCAGAGGGAGCTGGTGCCCTTTCTACATTTTGCAAATATATTGCATATATAGAAAGAAGAAATATAGATTATACAGATTAATAGAGTTGGAAGGGACCTTGTAGGTCATCTAGTCCAACCCCCACCCACCCAAGCAGGAGACCCTACACCATTTCTGACAGATGGCAGTCCAGTCTCTTCTTGAAAGTGTGCAGTGATGAAGCTCCCACAACTTCCAAAATATATTGCTTATATAGAAAGAAGTACCGTATATACTCGAGTATAAGCTGAGTTTTTCAGCACATTTTTTGTGCTGAAAAAATGGTGTGGAGCTCCGAAGCTGGGCAGCCGCTTCCCTGCTTCCGTGTTTCCTTTGCAACTTTTAAGCATGGGAGGGGGAGGCTTTTCTGAGCTCTAGGCTGAAAAAGCAATGCCAGCCGAGGTGGCTCCACTCAGTTTCATTTCCTCAGCTCCAGCTGCTTTCAGTCCACTCGGGAGGAGGGGGAGGAGGAGGGGAGGCTTTTCTGAGCTTTAGGCTGAGAAAGCAACGCAAGTGGAGGTCGCTCCACTCAGTTTCATTTCCTCAGCTCCAGCTGCTTTCAGTCCACTCGGGAGGAGGGGGAGGAGGAGGGGGAGGCTTTTCTGAGCTTTAGGCTGAGAAAGCAACGCAAGTGGAGGTCGCTCCACTCAGTTTCATTTCCTCAGCTCCAGCTGCTTTCAGTCCACTCGGGAGGAGGGGGAGGAGGGGGGGGGGGAGAGAGAGAGAGAGATATCATAAGAACGGCTCTTGGTTTTTTCTTGCAAGGGAGAGAGTGACTCCTGCCTACCACTGTCATCATCATCATCTTTTGGGTTAGTGAATCAATCAAACCTTTCATGATAGTGAGATCGTTTCCCAAATTTCCCTTAAACCAGGGAAGAAATCAGAAACAAACCTTTGGGCTGAGAATAAGCTTGTTCCTATGATGCCATTTTTGTTCACTTCAGTGTGAAAAGTGTGAAAAAACACACTTCTTTTTCTTCATCTTCTTGTTCCCTATTTACTGGTCTCTTTCAAAGAGGAAATTGTGAACATCGAACTTATTCTCAACTGTCCTAGTGAAAGTTTTTATTGGCATCTATTTTTATTTTTGAAATTTACCAGTAGCTGCTGCATTTCCCACCCTCGACTTATACTCGAGTCAATAAGTTTTCCCAGTTTTTTGTGGTTAAATTAGGTGCCTCGGCTTATATTCGGGTCGACTTATACTCGAGTATATACGGTATATTGCATATATAGAAAAAACATATATATATATATATTGCATATATAGAAAGAAAAAATTGCATATATAGAAAGAAGAAATTTATTACATATATAGAAAGAAGAAATATATTGCATATATAGAAAAGATATACCCTGCTCAAAAAAATAAAGGGAACACAAAAATAACACATCCTAGATCTGAATGAATGAAATATTCTGATTAAATGCTTTGTTCATTACATAGTTGAATGTGCTGACAACAAAATCACACAAAAATTATCAATGGAAATCAAATTTAGCAACCCATGGAGGTCTGGATTTGGAGTTACACTCAAAATTAAAGTGGAAAAAAACACTACAGGCTGATCCAACTTTGATGTAATGTCTTTAAAACAAGTCAAAATGAGGCTCAGTAGCATGTGTGGCCTCCACGTGCCTGTATGACCTCCCTATAACACCTGGGCATGCTCCTGATGAGGTGGCGGATGGTCTCCTGAGGGATCTCCTCCCACACCTGGACTAAAGCATCCCCCAACTCCTGGACAGTCTGTGGTGTAACATGGCGTTGGTGAATGGAGCGAGACATGATGTCCCAGATGTGCTCAATTGGATTCAGGTCTGGGGAATGGGCAGGCCAGTCCATAGCATCAATGCCTTCCACGGCGTCTCCAGACCCTGTCACATCTGTCACATGTGCTCAGTGTGAACCTGCTTTCATTTGTGAAGAGCACAGGGCACCAGTGGCGAATTTGCCAATCTTGGTGTTCTTTGGCAAATGTCAAATGTCCTGCACGGTGTTGGGCTGTAAGCACAACCCCCACCTGTGGACGTCGGACCCTCATACTACCCTGATGGAGTCTGTTTCTGACTGTTTGTAGCCCGCTGGAGGTCATTTTGCAGGGCTCTGGCAGTGCTCCTCCTGTCCCTCCTTGCACAAAGGCGGAGGTAGCGATCCTGATGCTGGGTTGTTGCCCTCCTACAGCCTCCTCCACGTCTCCTGATGTACTGGCCTGTCTCCTGGTAGCGCCTCCATGCTCTGGACACTATGCTGACAGACACAGCAAACCTTCTTGCCACAGCTCGCATTGATGTGCTATCCTGGATGAGCTGCACTACCTGAGCCACTTGAGTGGGTTGTAGACTCCGTCTCATGCCACCACTAGAGTGAAAGCACCACCAGCATTCAAAAGTGACCAAATCATCAGCCAGAAAGAATAGGAACTGAGAAGTGGTCTGTGGTCACCACTTGCAGAACCACACCTTTATTGGGGATGTCTTGATAACTGCCTATGCTTTCCCCCTGTTGTCTATTCCATTTGCACAACAGCATGTGAAATGGATTGTCAATCAATGTTGCTACCTAAGTGGACAGTTTGATTTCACAGAATTGTGATTGACTTGGAGTTACATTGTGTTGTTTAAGTGTTCCCTTTATTTTTTTGAGCAGTGTATATTGCATATATAGAAAGAAGAGCATTGTGTTAATCTAGTGATGAAGATACTTTCCTCCCACTCAGAAGGTTGAGAGTTCAGTCTTAGGTAGCAACAGATATTTCTCTCCTAAGGTCCAAAGAAAAAAATAACTGCTGTGAACTCCATGTAGGTGTCAGGAAGGGCATCTGGCTAGTAAATGCTCAGCTCCGCCCAGTCACCCCGACTCTACCTTGAATAGGGACTACAGGGTGGTAAAAATGGGGGGCTTTTTTTTTTTAAAAAAAAAATGGCTTGTATAGAAAAAAAAATCATTTCTTTATTTTCTTCTATTCTTTCAGCTGAGCTTCCACCATGGACATCCAGGAGGTGGACCTCAGAGAGATGGCTTCTGTCATCCAGTCAAAAGTCGTTCTGGAGGTATCTTCTCAAGTCCAGTCACTCCTGGATTCTCTAGAAACCACCACACTGGACATCGCCGTGACGGGTGAAGGTGGGGCTGGCAAGTCCACCTTCATCAATGCCATTTTGGGGGTCAGCGACGATGACATCCGGGCAGCCAAAACGGGCGTGGTTGAGACTACTCTCTCGGCCACTCCTTATCACCACCCTCATCTGCCCCATGTTCGGCTTTGGGACCTGCCAGGCATTGGCACCCCTTCCTTCGAAGCCCAAAAATATCTGCAGCTGGTGAGATTTGAGAGGTACGATTTCTTCATCATCGTCACCTCCGAGCGTTTCCGAGAGAACCATGCCCAGCTGGCTCGGGCTGTGGCTGCCCTGGGCAAACGCTTCTATTTCGTCCGTTCCAAGGTAGACCAGGACCTGTGGGCTTCCCAACAACGAAGGCCCAGATTTTTCCAGGAAGCGGAAGTGCTGCAGGAAATAGAGTCAGACTGCACCCGCCAGCTCAAGAAGGAAGGCCTAGAGACGCCCAGGGTCTTCTTGATCTCCAGCTTCCATTTGCACAGGTTCGATTTCCACCGCTTGCAGGAAACTCTGTCTGAAGAGCTGGAGGGTCACAAGAGGCACACCTTGCTGCTTTCCTTCCCCTCCGTCACGGCCGCAGCTGTGCAAAAGAAGAAGAGTTCACTGCGCCAGCACATCTGGAAGAAGGCGCTGCTGGCGTGTATCATTTCAGCCCTGCCTGGCCACCCATTCCACCTCAACCTCCCCATGCTCACGCGGACACTCAAGAACTACCGGCAGCATTTCGGCTTGGATGATGCCTCTTTGGAGGCCTTGGCCGCCATGGTCTCAAAACCCTCTCACGAGTTGAAAAACCAGGTGCGCTCAACCTTCGCGAGAGACTTCCCGGAGGATGCCATCCGGGCAGTTTTGCACCAAGCTGCACTGTGCCAGCAAGTGGCGGCCATGGTGCTGAAGAGCCAAGTGCCCGTTTTCAACAACTTGGTCGCCGGGGCTGTCTCGTTTGCGGCTGCCTATTATTTGCTTCACACGGCTCTGGATAGCTTTGCAGAAGATGCGCGGAGGGTCCTGGAAAGAGCCTATAGCTTGGAGACGGAAGTCAAGGGCTCCTTGGGCTATCCTTCACCGGGTTTCATCTGTCAATGATCAAGAACACCAGTCAAAATTGCTTGGAGATGACCAAATGTGTGTGTGTGTGGGGGGGGTTTCCACCCCTCTTTTCTGCATTGTGTTGCTTCTTGTTTTCTTCCAATTGGTCAAACTGGCCAGGAGAACCTAGGCAAGTCTGCCCCTATCCTATGAAGATAACCCCTCTCCCCCCACCCCTAAGGTTATTGAGATAGGTCTTCACAAGGTGAGACTACACAAACTGGGAAGATTCTTTGCATTTCTTTAGATGAAGCAGATTTGACAATTGGGAGAAGTTTTACTGTTTTTCATACAATAAATGGGTTCTTGGAATCCTTTATACAGCGGCAACCTTTTGAAATGATAAACGCTTTTGATGCCTCAGTGGGTCATTCATTTATTTTATGCGTAGACCATTCTTAGTGATTCTTGCCTCCTTGCCTGATTTCAGTATAACGGTAATAAAAAAACACCCAAGCCAGAGTTACTAAAACAAGCAAGCCATCCTTTGAGGAAAGGTATTCACACAATTGCTTGAAATCTGCACGAATGGCTTAAAAGTAAAACACCATGGAGTATGTGATGACACAGGGCGTGACACAAAGGCAACACAGTCAGATAATAAGAGTCCTTTTATTAGCTCCAACTTTGCCCCCAATGTCCAGGTTACCTTCTGGATGGAGAAAAACTCTCCCAGGAACAGCCTTTAACTGCAGGGAATCAAGTCCAAAACATGGTCAACACAAACTAACTATAAATCCAATCAAGCCAAGCTGAGGTAATTAGCTTAGCAGGGCAGGAGCAAAAATTCCAGATGTGAAGGCATGGCAAAACTCACACGGTTGGGAAGATGCCAGGAACACAGATAACCAAAGACCACATAGGGTAAAGTCAGGTTTGCTCCCAGCAACTGCAGATGAATTTTACAGTTATTTTATTAAGTTCTTCAAAAAAAAAATTGTGTACTTTGATTGAGATCATCTGAAATATATAGAGGAATTTTGAAAGAATATATATTTTAATTGCAGCGATCCTACCTAATAATGAAAGTTGCAACTTGCCCCATGTTTCTAAATCCTTCTTTACCTGTTGCATTAATTTATCATAATTATTTTCCTTAAGAGTCTTAAAATGTGCTGTCATAGGTTAACAACTCTTAATGCCTTTTTGGCTATGTAGTTGCAGTGGGCTCTAGCACTTAGATCATTTGAGATGAATACTCCAAGGTCCTTGACAAAGTTTTTGTCATCAACAATGTCGTGACTATTCAGCTTGTGTTTTATTTTTGATTTTTTTTGCCAATATGTAAGACAGAGCATTTATTTGTTGAGATTTGAAGTTGCCATTTGTTTGACCATTCTGACACATAGTCGAGGTCTTTCTGAAGGGTAGCAGCATTGTCAGTGGTGTTGAATAGCTTTACATCGTCAGCGAAAAGAACACATTTGCTCTTAATATAATCACAGAGGTCATTAAGATAGAGTATGAAGAGAGTTGGTCCTAGAACACTGCCTTGGGGGACACCACTGTTGACAGGTACAGAATTTGATAGGATGCTCCCAATTTTG
Organism: Hydrophis major; assembly: GCA_033807585.1. Classification (NCBI taxonomy): domain Eukaryota; kingdom Metazoa; phylum Chordata; class Lepidosauria; order Squamata; family Elapidae; genus Hydrophis; species Hydrophis major. The sequence goes on from CM066336.1 coordinate 6,307,092, forward strand.
ACCATTTGTTGCCTGTTAGACAGGAATGCTTCTATCCAGTTATGCAGGTATCCAGAGAAACCATAAGACCTTAGTTTTAGGAGTAGTTTGTCGTGTACCACTGAATCAAAGGCTTTACAGAAGTCTATGTAAATTGCATCAATTGCTTTGCCATGATCAAGTTGTGTAGTCCATATGTTTTTACAGTGCAAGAGTTGGTTGTTACAGGACAGTTCCCTTCTGAAATTAAACTGTTTTTTAGAGAGTAGGTTGTTTGTTTCTAAGTGGAGGATAATGGATTGGTTAATAATTGATTCCATGACTTTACAGGTGATGCAGCATAAGGAGATTGGTCTCTAATTTTCAACTAGGCTGGGGTCTCTCTTTTTGAAGATGGGGATGACCATGGCTTGTGACCATAGGTTAGGCAAGGAGCTGGTCCTGAAAGATTTTTCAAAGATTATGCTTAGAGGTTCAGCTATGGCAGTGGATAGCTTTTTTAAGAAGTAGGCACAAACTCCATACGGTCCAATAGATAAAGATGGTTTTAGATTGCGTAGTGCTTTTTCAACATTGTCTTCTGTAAAATTGATATATATTAGATTATTGTAGTTGTCTGTGGTTCGACTAGGAAATATTGGGCATGATCCATTGCTGTTTACAAATACCGAGCCAAAGAATGTGTTAAAAAGGTTGACTTTAATGGTGTCATCATTGCAGTCTTTACCATTTGGTTCTTTTAGGGGAGGGATGGACATTGAGTCTTAGTTTGTTGTTTACAAAATTGTAGAAAGCGCTGGTGGAATTGGTGTGTAGAAGGTTTTTCTCTTGTTTAGTGTGATAATTGGTACATTTATATATATATATATATATGAATATATTGGAGTTAAGATCTGGAAATGGATGGGGAAACCGTATCTGCTAACGGAGATGCACATGAAGAAGGGTTTGTGAGAATGGCCTTCAAAGATCTCAGAAAATTGTTACTAACCAGCAAGTTTCATTAAGACAGAAGAAGGAACTCATCAAATGCATGACAGGAAGGCTGTGCCCTTAATATTTCATTCAAATCACTTGGGAATGAAATCAAATATAGTTTTGGATCTTGCCTCCTAATTATTTTTTGGAGTGGGGTCTAGAGAGGTCTGCAGATGAATGCAAAGTAAGTCAATATATTAACTGCAATTATGCAAACCAAGCCTTGTTCCTGTTTTTATGCATTACAGTTCTGATCAACACACACCAACATGCACACACACATCCCTAGACAATCCAAGATGCAGTCATGTTTGCTGTTGAAAAAGTCTCTGCCCCACTTCGAAAAGGAATGTAAATTCCTTCCCAGTTGCTCATAACCTTGTGAGAGAAAATTCCATTGTCCGTTGTTTTTTGGAAGAAGTCAATCCATTTAGCACATTGAACAGTTAAATAAGGAGCACGTGGATGAAAAGAAGAAGGTAGTTTAATCATTAAACAGGTGAACAGATGGGGCAGAAGCAAATGTCTCCATGCAACTACAAAGTCCAGCGAGAATTCCTAGAAACAAGGGATTGGTTTACTCTGCTTGGGAGAGGTTGAATAAATTGCTCTCCAGGTGGCCTACCTCCTATTAACTTAAAAGACTCGTTTACCTAACCGGATTGAGGATTTGGCCATTCATTGTCACGCAATGAATAGTTCCTTTAATGTCCTAATCTATTGTAAGGTCCCAGAAGTTTCCCTGAGCCACGGAGATGCCAAAGAGTGAGACTCGAGACGAGGGCTTGCAAAAATAACCGCTTTTTTATTCCTTGGCCAAACCAAAAAGTCTGGGTGAATACTATGTCCAAAACATACAGACAAAATACATGTAAAGAAGAGCCACACTCTGCAAGAGGGGCTCGGAGTATTATATACATTTTACGCTGAATCCAATCAGAGACAAAGGTTCGTTATTAATGTGGGCAATGGTTTTCCCCTGTCCTCCCCTTCTTTATCCATGGAGTGTTCTTTGTCCGTTCTCTGTCCATACTTTGTTATTTTACACAGTATCCCTTGTCTTTGTGTGTTCATACTCCTGGGCAGCCTCCTCTTATCTCTGGAGCAGGATGTTCCTGGGAATTGTCTCCAAGGATGTGTCTAGCTCTGAAGCAAATTGCAGAGACGAGAAACCAGATAGAAAAGGAAACAATTCTCTTACAGAATGAATTCCTAACAAATGATTCCCATCCTTAGCAAAAATAGTACAAGCAACTTCTTTAAAGGTTAGATTGATTCATGTCAAAATGTCCTTTCACTATAAAAGATCCTTGTCCATCCTTGGCAACTTTTAAAAGACTTATGGACTTCAATTCCCAGAATTCCTCAGCCAGCCATGGTCATTAAGTGAATCCAGCTACTCCTATTGACTTGGCTTTGTCAGACGGTCGCTGGGAATGTCACAAATGGTGATCGCTTTACCCTGGGATGCTGCAACTGTTAAAAAGACTTGTCAGTTGCCAAGCTGGCTGGGGAATTCTGGAAGTTGAAGTCCACAGGTCTCAAAAGTTGCCAAGGTTGGACACCTCTGCTGTAAAAGGTAAAGATAGAGTAAAATTTAGAGAGGGGAGCCATGGATGAAAGTACACATCCTTTGTTTTTTACCAAGAAGTAATCTCTGTCTGTCCAGATACAGAGACATATTATTGCTTGCTAAAAAGAGAGACATTACGGTCTGTCTAATCTATCTATCTATCTATCTATCTATCTATCTATCTATCTATCTATCTATCTATCTATCTATCTATCTACTTATCTATCTATCTATCTATCAATCTATCTATCTGTCTATACCTATCTACTATCCATCTCTCTCTCATCTATTATCTCTCTATCTATCTATCTATCTATCTATCTATCTATCTATCTAGAAGCTACCCGATTTCCTAAAATTCTGGCCATCTTCCAATTGAAAAAAAAAGAAAAGAAGAACAATGCAAAACCAGAAAAGAAATCTTTTTTTTTTTTGTGAAAACAATTTTATTGGTTTTTAAAGACAGACAAAACAAACAAAACATAAAAACATCCAGCTTTCTTTCATAAATGTACAAGCAGTGCGTCAGTTGGTTTACCAATTTTTTGTGCATCCATTTCGTAGTTTCAATTACAATTACATCACATAATAACTCATATTATCAATCAAAGATTAAGTACCCTAGTATCACTATTAAACAATCATTTGACTATAATTTTATTCATTCATGCTTTGCGAGATAAATATAATTTACTTAGTTTATTTTATAACAATTCATATAATCCTACCAGATCTATCCTAAAAAACATTTTATAGATATGATATATATATAAAAAGAAATATATCTTTATATATTCATTATTTTCTGAAATTCTAGATATTCTATTATGGTGTAATATTATCTAACCATTGATAGAAAAGGTCCCAAATTTTATAAAAATTTTTATCCTCTTGTTCTCTGATTTCAAATGTCAATCTACTCATTTCAGCACATTCCAATATTTTCTTAATGATTTCTTCCTGTGATGGTATTTTCTCATTTTTCCAATTTTTAGCAAATACAATCCTAGCCGCTGTTAATACATTTACAATCAGGTATTTCAATTCTTTACTATATGTATCAGGTAAAATTCCCAATAAAAAAAAAAATCTGGTTTCAAGTCTGTATGTTTCTTTGTCATTTTTTCCAACCACATGTGAATTTTAGTCCAATATTTTCTAGCATCCTCACAAATCCACCACATATGGTAATATGAGCCAGGTATCTGATGACATTTCCAGCATTTTTCAGATTTATTCTTGAACATTCTTGCTATTCTTGTCAGGGGAAGACCAGAAAAGAAATCTTGAGTGGTCTGAAGATAAGCATCTAAACAGAAAACCCATCACCTTGCCCCAATAGCTTCCTGAAAGTCATCAAGTGGCAGCCATCTTCAGTTTCCCTGCTACAGTTTTCTCAGCTTGGCAATTTTAAGACCTGTGGACTTCCAACTCTTAGAATTCCCCAACTGGCTTCACCAGCTGGGGGATCTTGGCAGTTGAAGTCCACATATGTTAGAGTTACCGAGGTTGAGAAACCCTGCTCCAGACAGTTTTCAATAACCAAACTGCACCTTTTTAACATGTTCCATTGGATGAAAGGAGAAATTATTCCTTGTGCAGGTCCAGAGTTTAAAATAAAACATAGGGCACACCTGGATTTTTAGAAGGAGTTGGTCAACCTCTGACGTAATCCAAGATTTGCTTCTCAACAATGGCTACCCAAATCCCCCTGGGAAATCACAGATGGATGGGACAGGCCCAAAGACAATAGCGTTTTTCCTGTAACCCACCTGATATCCTAAATAGCAAAAAAGATATGATTACACAAGCTGGGAAAAAGGAACCTGAGATTACTCACACCTAATAATAAAAATACTATAAATAAATCAATAAAAGTAATTTATTACTGCCAAGTTCCCAGTTCAGTTGGGAGCTTAGCTGTTTTTTAACTACCTTTGATGTCATCCTTATCGGGGGGGAAATTACAGTACTTCCTCTATGTTGCACAGGACTCCACAATCTTTCTGGGGCAAAGGATGAGTTTTATCTAACATTCCGTTGATGGCAAGGAAGAAGTTGTCCCAAAGAGCCATGTCTCTATATTGCAGAATTTTTAAATACATGGCTGTGGAACAGCGGTGGGATTCGCATTTTTTTTACTACCGGTTCTGTAGGTGTGGCTTGGTGGGCGTGGCTTGGCAGGGGTGGCAGGGGAAGGATACTGTAAAATCTCCATTCCCACCCCACCCCACTAACCTGCTTTCCAGCTCCGTTCTCCTGTGCAGGGCAACCAAAGAAGATCCAGCCAATCAGCTGGGACTCGGGAGGCAGAGAACAGATGGGGCGGGGTCAGTCAGAGGTGGGATTGGCCGGTTCTCGGAATGACTCAAAATGTCCACTACCGGTTCTCCAGAACTGGTCAGAACCACCTCTGCTGTGGAAGCAACACACATGACAAAAGCAGCTGTAGGAACCTCAACAAGCTGGGAAACTGGCAAAGTTGTGCATGTGGTTTTCTTAAAGATGACCACACTTCCAGCTGGAAGTTGGAAAGAGCAGTTGAGGGAGCCTTGATGTCCTCCGGGTGAAGTCATCAGAACGTTTCACTTTTCAGAGATTCTCCCAAGTTCAAAAGGAACTCGAATTGCCAAAATCAAATTCACAGGACACACAGCCCTCAAAGAAATAACATTCTGCTTGCACATTAACCTGGTTTATTATGGAAAATCTAAGAGAACCCAGCATGAGATACAGTCCCTGAGGTGAGGAACATTCATTACAGGTAGTTTTGGACTTAAAACCTTTCGTCAATGGCCATTTGAAATTACATTGCCCCTGGAAAAAGTGACTTATGACTGTTTTTCGCACTTACGACCATTGCAATGTCCCCATGGTCACATCGTCAACATTCAGGCGCTTGGCAATTGCTGTGTATTGGTGTCCATTCCAGTGTCCCATGGTCATACGATCATCTTCCGTGAACTTCTGATGAGCAAAATCACCGGGGAAGCTGTTACTAGCTTAATAGTTGCAGTGATGCACTTAACTGTGGCAAGAAAGGTCATAAAATGGGGAAAAATTCACTTAGCAACGGTCTCACTTAGCAAAGGAAATTGTGGACTCAGTTATGGTTGTTAAGTCAAGAACTTCCTGTACAATAACAACATTGCAATAGATGTGACCAGAGATAAGGCTGGAACTTGGAGATGTATATTTATTTTATTTATTTTATTTTATTTTATTTATTTATTTATTTATTTTAATTAATTAATTTATTGAATTTATATTGCCGCCTATTCGCCCATGGCAACTTGAGATGGCTTACACAATGTAAAACCATATTTTTTTTAAAAGAAAAAAACCAATAAAACTAACTAAACTAAAACCTGAATGTATGAGAGGCTTCAGCACAAGTCCAAAAACTCAGAAGAGAAAACCTCTGGTTCTGGTGACTGATCCAGATTGGATCCTGCAACGTTATCCTGGAACATGTATATTTCCCTTCATTTGTGAGAATTATTGTTTGGCTTGGAACAATACTTTTAACGATCAGAAGTGGAAAAATCTAACCACAGTTTCTATGCTATGAGGAACTAATTTGGCATGTTATTTAGTTGGTGAATAATTTTCCTAAGCAAATCAATCATAGTTCTATAAAAAGGGGAAAAAGAGGGCTTGAACTTGAATGGATCACATCTGACAGATCTCGGATTTGTTAGGTAAGTTGTGATGAATTTCTTTAAGCATAGATGCTGGACATCCACTCTTTTATATTATTCCTTTTCTCTCCTTGTTTCTGTTTTCAACATCCAGATTAGTGTTATTTTCAAAAGCTGTCAAATTATTTTGTAGGTGAATGGTTTCTGAATGGTTATAAGAGATAAATTTCTAAATTTACTTGTGAGATTTCAAATCTGAACTGGTCCAGGGCTAAATAAATGAGGGAAGACAGCGTAAAGTGTATTCAATTGGTTTGCATACTTCTAGATGAACAATGGAAAATGTAATATTTTTTCCCCCCTAAAAGGCTGGGAAAGACTTGGAGAAAGAATGGACAGACAACTTATTTAAAATATGTGGAAATTCCCCACCCTTCTTTATTGAAAGTTCTTGGAGCTCAGCACTCACAATTGGACTTTTTAAACCTGGAAGCTCAGTTTGACATTTTTCGCTAACCAGAAATGATTCAGCGGGCCAGATTTACCATGTGGCAAGACGGATGGATAATAAATTTTTACAAATAAATCATCCATCCATCATACAAGAGCAGATCCACTCATCTGCTCATTGCCAACCGACTTTTATTTCCCCAGGGATTGTGAAATTCTGTGGCACATTTAAGAGGCCAGTTTTAATTCAAGGATTACTCAGTTATTCCTCTTGCACGTCTTTGTTTTAATACCAAACCAAAGCAAAACCATATGGCTTTGAAAGATGAAAGGCCTGATTTGAAGCAACTGGATGAAATATTTGTTTCTTCATGCCACAGAAACGATCCCCCATTGGAGCTGCTGCTGAGTTCGGCTCTGTTTGTTCTTCCCCTAAGGAACCATGAAGGGAGATTGGATTCTCTGCCTTATTGCTAGTCTCCTCCCTTGGGTCCAAGGTGAGTCCTTTTAACCAGGGGTGGGCTTCAAAATTTTTAGCAACTGGTTCTCGTAAGGTGACCAACTTTTTTACAATGAGAAGGAGGACACAAATGATTTGAAGGAAAAAACAAAGCCTCTTGTGTGCGGTGCACTTTTGCACATGGCACACTCTCTCAAAACAATTCTCCTGTGTGGAGCGCCTGCGTCTCATAATCGCATCTCACCACACTCTACCGAGCCTTGACGAATCACCATGTCAAGTACAAATATGTCACATCACACACAACGGATCGGCTTGGCATCGATCAAATATGGAGGTTTACAGATTAATTTTCAAATATCAAAAAGGAGGACGTGTAGGAGGACACTTTTCAAGAGAGGACAGAACTTACAAACGGAGGACTGTCCTCCCTAAAGGAGGATGGTTGGTCACCTTAGTTCTCAGCCAGGTTGCTGGGTGGATGTGGCCATGGTTTAGTCAGCATCCTGTACCACTGTGGTTAGGTGTGGGTATGTTTTTGCCCTCCCCGGGCTCCGGAGGCTTTCCTTGAGACTCTGGGAAGGCGAAAACGACCTCTGAGCTCTGGAAGCTGGAAACGGACCTATTTCCGGTTTTCCCCAACTTCAAGGAGGCCCATTTTTCGCCCTCCCTGAGCTTCCGCATGCGCCTGTGCTTACCTGCATCCAAAACGGGCCTCGTGGGGACTCCTGGGAGGGGTGGGGCTAGCCAGGAGCCAGATTTGGGGTTTCTCCGAACTGCACAGAATCTTAGCTAGGAGCTCTGTGAACCCCCAGCAGCTCACCTCTGCTTTCAACCCTGAATTTTGGGGTTTGTACTAGGTGGTGAGAATTCTTGGGCAGAGGGTTGCAAGTGGACTGTAGGCATCGAGTAAATGCAGTTTGATTTACGATATTCATTTAGTGATCATTCAAAGTTACAAAAGCACTGAAAAATGTGACTTATACATCCAATCCTTGCACCTACGGCTGTCCCAGCCTCCCTACAGCCACACGATCAGATTTGGGGTGCATGTATTTATGAAGGTTGCAGCATCCCCTTTGTGACCTTCCCAGGTGGTTTCTGACAAGCGGTTCATGGGGGGGGGTGTCTCATTGGATTGACTTAATGACTATATGATTCACTTAACAACTGCAGTGGTTAACTTAAGAACCATGGCTAAAAGGGGGGAAAACAGCCACAATTCGCTTAATAACAGCCTTGCTTAGCAGTGGAAATGATGCTCCTAATTGTGGTCATAAGTTGAGGATTACCTGTGCTGTTCTTTGGTTTCTTGCTGTAAATCGAGCACTCCCACTTGTAGGCAAACATCAGGAGAGGAAGAAGGAAAGAAAAATTTGTGTGGAAGTTATCAGGGCTGCCCTCTTGAGTGGACATTTTCTATTTAACAGATTAAGAGAGTTGGAAGGGATGTAGGTCATCTAGTCCAACCCCCCGCCCAAGCAGGAGACCCTACACCATTTATGACAGATGGCAGTCCTCCCTCTTTTGAAAGCTTCCAGTGGTCCAAGAATCAAGGCTGGTTGGGTCTACAGCAGAGAAGCATTTCATTTCTTTTCTTCAATAATTCACATTTTCTTTCTCTCTCACCAGGAATGGTAAATTTAACCTGTGTTTCATGTCCTCTTGGAAGCCCCAAATGCGGAGCTAATTGCACAGCTCCACAGACTACATGTGTTTCTTTGACAGAAGTCAATACACTGGGTAAGAATGCTAGGTCTCATTGGATGCCATGATAGAACCAGTTTGGGGGCAGTGGTTAAGGTGCTGGCCTAGAAACCAGGAGTCTGTAAGTTCTAGCTCTGTATTAAGCATGAAAGTTGGCCAGAGAACTTTGGGCCAATCACCATGAGACTGTGAGTTCTAGTCTTGCCTCAGCGGAGGTGGTATTCAGCAGGTTCTGACCAGTTCTAGAGAACCGGTAGCAGAAATTTTGAGTAGTTCGGAGAACCGGCAAATCCCACCTCTGACTGGCCCCCACCCCCAGCTATTCTCTGCCTCTCATTGAGTCCCAGCTGATCGGCTGAGTCTTCTTTTGTTGCCCTGCACAGGAGAACAGAGCTGGAAAGCAGGTTAGTGGGGTGGGGAGGGAATGGGGATTTTGCAGTATCCTTCTCTTGCCACACCCACCAAGCGACGCCCACAGAACCGGTAGTAAAAAAAAATTAATCCCACTACTGTGCCTTAGGCATGAAAACTGGTTGGGTGACTTTGGGCCAATCACCAGCAGGTGGTGAGTTCTAATCCTGACTTAGGCATGACAATCTGCTAGGGCCAATCACCCTCATTTAGCCCAACTCACAGGGTGGATGTTGTGGAGAAAATAGGAGGAGGAAGGAGTATGTATTGTATGTTCACCACCCTGAATTACTTATAAAGTAATAAGGTCGGGATAAAACTCAAATCAATACAGAATACTCGGTAGAATCTTCAGCTAAGAAGGGTTGAGGTGCTCTTTTACCAAAGCCAATGAAATAGCCCTGTTCTTCTTTATCTGCTTTTCATTCATTCTTCCCAGGTATAAATGTCAGTCCCAATGGAGAATATAAAGGATGCATTGACTCACTCTACTGTCGACCTCTGACCTTCACCTTGACCACAGCTGCTGGACGCCACACCCAAAGCAATATGGCCTGTTGCTCAACAAATATGTGCAATGCAATATTAAGTCTAAATGGTGGGTATTTCCTGGGCTTGGAAACTGTTCCCTTTTTTAAAAAAAATAGAATTATTTTGTTTAAAAGAGGAAACTATAACGTAAGAATTCTAATACTTTATGTAATTTTAATTATACTGTACATTGGCAAGGAGGGAAAAGATACAGAGCTTAAGAAACAGAAATCAATTTTAGAAAGCCTCTAAAGGTAGTCTTATTAAAGTCACACAATCAGTGACTTTCCATAGGGAAAAACAAACATCAGAAACAATAAAGATTTGTGTCACACAGCTTCCAAGCAAATCAAAAGTCTAGTGGCTCATTCCTGACCAAGTATTTACCTCTATCTTAGAGACAATGGATTGTTGAAGAAAGTGATTATTACACGCTCTTTGGATATTTCTACATTCTTGTCATTATAGCCTTAACTCAGAGGCATGGGATCTATTCCGAAGCCTTAAAACAACAAGGACAGAGAGGCTATTATCTTTTAAATGCACAAAGCAACACTTTTTATGTCAGTAGACAATAGACTGTATGACTGTAACCTTGTTGCTTGTATCCTAATGACTTTTATTGACTGTTTCCTGGTAAGATTTGATTGCTTCTTGTACCCTGTGACTATTAAGTGTTGTACCTGATGATTCTTGACTCTTGATGAATCTATCTTATCTTTTATATACACTGAGAGCATTTGCACCAAGACAAATTCCTTGTGTGTCCAATCACACTTGGCCAATAAAGAATTCTATTGTCTACTTTTTATGTCCATGTTCTAAGGAGGACAACACTACAGTGGCTCTTGACCCAGAGGTCTAGTGCATATCTGTTAGAAATTCTGATGATGGCTAATGTTTAAACTGGGATAAAAAAGGTGGAAATTTAGAATGGAACTAGCAACCCCCACTCAAAGACAGCCTATTCAGAGTTGGATGGATCTTCATTGAAGAAAAAACTTACGTCCATGGAAAACTGGTTAAAATACAATAAGCATTTAAAAAAATATTTTTGAAGCCAATAGTTGACTTAGTGGTATAGGATACTTATCTATCAGAGTGTCTAAGGGTAGTATTGGTAGTATTAAAAAATTCAAAATAGTAACACTATCAAAACTAAGAATGTTGTGTGATCATGGCAGCTATCCTGATTTTTTGACACTGTACCCTCAACAGATCCTTTGATATTCCTTCTCACTTGGATGCTAAGATGAAATCTATTTTGCTTTACAGTTCCCCCAGTTGGTACATTGGAAAATGGGATATCTTGCCCAGCCTGTGAAAGCTACAATCAGAAGGAGTGTAAAATCAAAAGCCGCGTTGCCTGCATCGGAAATGAGGAAAAATGCATTACTCTCGCAGGAGATTCTATTGGTATTTTGTCAAGTATTTCATCCCCCTTCTCCCCAATATACTGACTAGATATTCACACCAATATCAGAGGTGATATTCAGCAGGTTCTGACCAGTTCTGGAGAACCGGTAGCAGAATTTTTGAGTAGTTCAGAGAACCGGCAAATGCCACCTCTGACTGGCCCCACCCCCATCTATTCTCTGCCTCCCAAGTCCCAGCTGATTGGCTGGGTCTTCATTTGTTGCCCTGCACAGGAGAACGGAGCTGGAAAGCAGGTTAGTGGGGTGGGGAGGGAATGGGATTTTGCAGTATCCTTCCCCTGCCACGCCCACCAACTAAGCCACTCCTGCAACATCATGCCCACCAAGCCACACCCACAGAATGATAGTAAAACATTTTGAATTCCACCACTGACCACGATCCTTAAAGCATGTCTGATTGGCTCGGGAATTCTGGGAGTTAAAGTCCATAAGTCATTAAAGGGCCATAGTTCCCCACCCCCGATGTAGGGTAAAATAAAAGAATCTACATAGGAAGTTCAGTGTTGTCTGATTCACACATGCAAGACAATACTTGTTTGATTCGCACATGCAAGAGAATAGTTCAACTTGCCTCTGTGACCCAGTTCCGATTCCACAATTCCACATGGAAAAGTGATTCCCATGTTTGCACAAATGTACTTCTGCTTATTTCTCTCATTGCAGAGAAATCTACGAATCAATCCTTCACCATCAAGGGCTGTGCAACCATGAATGCCTGTGACTTGAAACAGAATGACCTGGTGCCATTTGGGGGGAAGATGTATAAGCTGAGTATGAAAGCAGCTTGCACCGACAGGGGCACATGGGGTGTGATTTCTTCTTCAGGAATCATTTTTTCATCCCTTGCTGGAGTCCTCTTCATGCAGAACCTCTCATGAAGTCAATTGGTTCCTCTTCTGTGTTTGATAAAAAGGCCATCATCTGGATGGTCTCCAAAATTGCAAATAAAATTTTCAAGTTCTTTTCATCCATAAAGTCCAGTAGTCTTTCAAACAAAATGGGAGAAGGAATGAAAGCATTTATTTACAATAACAACTTGATCTCCATAATTCTCCAGTCTCTCTGGCACCACATTCTCACTCCCTCTCTTTTATTGTCTTTTTCTTACAAATACATTTTCTACCCTTTGTTGGTTTAGCAGAGTGTTATCTTGGCTGTTGGAATTTACTATATTCTATCAAACATTGGGAAAAATACATAGGATTTCTGGCGTGGTCCTCAAATCATCTTAATATGTTTATTCTCCAGTCCTCAAGGATTACCTGTATATGACTGGAGAATAATCAATCATTTAGCAACCTTCAAATTTATTATGGATCTCCCTTGGATAAAATCTTTGGAAAGATTTTCCAAGTGAGATTGGCAACATACAAATCAAATAAATGAGTAAATATTTTTAAATTGAGGTTTCCTCTACAGAATAAGATGGGTTTCCCTAACAGGCCGAGCTTGATATGGGATGGGATTAATATGTTATGCAACCACCAAAACCAAATTTGATCAGGAGAGACTTTTAATCCTGAGATAATTTCAGCCACTTGTGTCATATGAGCATTAAACCTCAGTCCAACACGGAGCAATTTCTGATGTTACCCAGTCACTTTTCGAAGAAGGAAGAAATTTAGAAAATCATGTAGAACATAGTTTGAGGAAGCTACAAAGATCCTTACCATCTTCTCTTATGAGTAATACTTTCTGGAGAAGACCAAATTAAATTGAGTGGGAATAGCATAGCATAGCAAAGAATAAAATAGAATATTCTTTATTGGCCAAGTGTGATTGGACACACAAGGAATTTGTCTCTGGTGCATAACTCTGGAGGCAAGTAATAAACAAGTAATATAATCATAAGATACCAATAGGAGAAGGTAATAGAAAAGATGAGAAGGATAATAGTAATACAGCCCAGAGGAGGTATTCAGCAGGTTCTGACCAGTTCTGGAGAACTGGTAGCAGAAATTTTGAGTAGTTTGGAGAACCAGCAAATACAACCTCTGCTTGGTCCTGCCTCCATCTATTCTCTGCCTCCCAAGTCCCATCTGATTTGCTGGGTCTATTTTTGTTGCCTTGCAGGATAACAGAACTGGAAGGCAGGTTATTGGGGTAGGGAGGGAATGAGATTTTGCAGTATCCTTCTGTTGGAAGAATTATCCTTTTGGGTTCAGTTCCAAGTGGGGAAAAAGACACTGGAAACATGGAGGCTGTTTGGAAGGTTTTATGGTGGACAGGACCACATGGCCTGGAGCTCCAGGAAGGATGATCACATGGTTCAAAGTGAAGGAGGAGATCAAGAAAGAGCTGAGGTGCTGAGAGTGCCTGAGTTTTATAATTCTTTGTTGGGATTTGAATTGGAGCTTGCATTCTGATTGGTTGTCAGACTCCCATGAGGCCATGCAGAGGCAACTCTATAGGCTGTGCTGAGTCCCAGGCTTGGTTGAGCCTTGCTGGATAATGATGCAGTGAAAGGGCTTTGGGCAATTGCTATAGTTTTACCTGGAAATCTTTGTTATGTAAAGTATTCTGGCCCAGGCCTTAATGGCCCACCCATTAACAAAGGTGTAGGTGAGCTTCTACTTCTGAGGTGTGTTTCTTCTCTTGAGTTTCTACTCTTTTTTAGAGGAAATATTCTGCCTTTTTAATATTTCCCAGGATATTTCATTTTTCTAGGAGATGGGTGGGTGCTAACTTCCTACACTTCCCCAAGAGTCGGGTGGGAATGGAGATTTTACAGTATCCTTCCCCTGCCATGCTCACCAAGCCACACTATGGCCAGCAAGCCACGCTCACAGGACGGGTCGTAAAAAAAAATTGAATCCCATCACTGATACAGCCATACTGTATGGTAAAGATCCTCAGATATAAGTCAGTACTGTGGGAATTAGGTATTCAGCAGAGTAACATCACGAGAAAAAAACTGTGTCTAGTTGGTTTGGCATGCAATGCCCTATAGTATTATCTCAAGGGGAGGGGTTGAAACAGTTTATGTCCAGCATGTGGACTATGACTCTAATCTAAAGATATCCTCTCGGTGATCAAAAAAGCAATCATTGCACTTTCTGGAAATTACCCAATGACAAAATATGCCAGGAATATACAAGAGTTCCTTAATCAAAAACTACATTTGAGGAAGGAATTGTGACACCCATCATTTCCTCTTGGGGTTTGAGGTTTATCCATTGAGAATGCTCAAATCTGCTCACTTCTCAATTTTTGAGCATTTTGACTTTGACTTCATATAAAGCCTCATAAAACAGGTGGATTTCTAAAGGATTTAATGGTGAACTTTCACTCATATCTTCTCATTTCAAAGGGCAAATGTTATTTCACAGCCTCTCCCAAATGACAGCTTACCTACACAAGCCACACAATTAGTAATTAGTTCCTTATTGGCATGGGTGTACCAGAGTCAAGTTGGTTATGGAACAAGGTGGGATAGCTGTTTTGGGTGGCAGGAAGGAAACCTGAGGCCTCTAACTCTGGGACCAAGATATCTAAGTTTAAGGCTGGGGATCTGGACTCTGATGTAGGAATCCAAAGTTGGTGTCAGGTGGGTTCAACTTGATTCTGGAACTTGCTTTATGACCACAGAAGTAATGGTCAACAAAGAATGGACACAGAACTCTGACCTACCCTGTGGTTGGTGGAACAAGCCACTGGTGTCATAATTGTGTTAGCCAATAATATTTCCCCCCACTTCTAACAGTGTGTGTAATTTACCTTAACCTAAGAAAGACAGTGATATGAGAATTAAGAGAAATATCTTTCAGCACCCAAATATAAAGTTGCTCCTAGAGAACATTTAACTGGTGACATGCTATGGGTATATAACTTTGGATCAGTAATGGCTTGCATGATTCCATATCTGATGCCCAAATTATTGAAAGAAGTTAAGGTAACTGACATCCTTGACCAGAGTGTGTTGGCTTAGGAGTAAATCCCAAATAATTCAATTGGTCTGACTTTCAGGTAAGCAGGGTTAATCCCAAACGTGGTGAATAGCAATAGTAATAGAACCTAGACTTATGTAGTGCTTCATAGTGCTTCACAGCCCCCTCTAAGCAATTTACAGATTGCCCTCAACAATCTGGGTCCTCATTTTACTGACCTCAGAAGGATGGAAGGCTGAGTCAACCAATAATGGTTGTGTCACCCACCTCACCTCCTAATAATAGGAAACATACCTGGTTGCTAAGACTTTCTCTATGAGAAAGATGTATCTTAAATCTGTAGGCCATGTGCCACCTCTATGGTGGCAACCAGAACCTTGAGCTTCACTGGAAACAAGCTTGCAATCTATACAGCTTCCCCAGCAGCGGTCCGACCAACATGGCAACATCGCAACTGCCCACAAGATACAGGCAACTGCATTTTATACCCCCTGAAGTTTCCAAATGATCTTCAAGTGCTCTTCTATACAAAGCAAATTTTAATGCTCCATGCAAGAGATGACAAGTGCATGGGTGACCTTTAGAATATCCTCCAGTATGATAATGGTCAGCAAGTTCAGGTTGAGTTTCAGCAAGTGATGGGTTTTACAAGTGGGGCTTTGAAACTGCCTTTTCTCTGGTCTATTCTTGATATCCTTTCCAACTTAGGAAGTTTCCTCTGCTAGAAGATTCCAGATGTTGATGCAGTTGCCACCTCAACTCCAGTCTTCCATTCTCTCTGATTCTGAAGAGAATGGATACATTGCTGATTTACTACCTCTTTGATTTTCTGCTGGCTGTTGGTAAGTTACCAGGGACTGAAACATAGTAGAGCCCAAATGCTGGTCTTAAGCTCTTTCTCTTAAGTTATATGTTATGAAGACATACCTCTAGGTACCACAAGATAGAAAAAACTGTGTGGTAGAGAAGATGGAGAGCACTTTTAAACACTGTTTAGGGACATCGTGTGGTTATTTGATACCACAATATACTGTTTTGTCATCTAGTTCATTGGGGTCTAGTTCATTGAGTTGTGGTTCTCTGATATCTTCAGCATTTCCCCTCATTTGCCACCTTAGGTTCTTATAATTGGAAGCATTGAGGACTTTAGAATTAGAATCTTTATCATTCATCCTACAGACTCTGTCCTATAAAAACCTAACACCAGAAGGCCCTCAAAGTTACAAAACAGGGAATCTTTTCTCCTTCTCCAATAAATATCTGGATTGTTTTAGGCCAAGCTCGCATGTTCACTTTCAAGAATATCCCACCCACCCAAACAGAATTGGTTCTATACCATGCAAAGAGCAAAGGGGTGAAGTTTTATTTTTTTGTTTTGTGTTGCTGATAAACATGCATGTTTCACTGCCATTTCATGTGAAGTGTGATTTATGATAAAGAAGCTGTTAGGTGACATTTCTGTTATCAAGTAAGAACAAGGAAGACAGTTGCACATTGCTTTGCTGATCTTCTCTTCCAGGGCTTGGCTTACAATGTGAACGATGCAGCAGCAAAGCCAGTTCCTGCACTGGAGCCCCATATAATTGTCCACATTCTGAAAAGGCCTGCCTGATCCTTACCATAGAGAACATTATTGGTGGGTGTCTTTGCCTTTTGAGGGGTGGAGAGGATTAGAATTCTTCCAGTCTAGCACCAGGGTTCCCTGGTTATTAAAAGATTATGTTGGACAAGGATATATTTTCTCTCTGTCTCTCCCTTGTTCGAGTCCTAGCACTGTTGTCAGGGTCAGCTCCTGTCAGTCGTCTCAGCTCCTGTCCACCTAACAGTTTGAAAGCATGTTCTATGCAAGTAGGTAGATAGATACGACTTTGGTGGAGAGATGAGCTGGTGTTCTGTGCAGTCAGTTGGCCTCCTGATGGCTCTGAACCTTCCCAGCTGTGGTGACCATTTGTGAGGCAGCTCTGGGAAGGGAAGGAGTCTTGGGTGATGCCGCAGGAAGAGACAATCCTTTTTCTCTCTAGTAAGTAGCCAGTTTGCCTTCCCGTGGCACACGGTAGGAAGTGTACAAGCATGTACCCAACGATACTAGAAAACAAGCAGCCAAACTACTATGTAATAGCATTGTAATCTTCTGGCTAATGTAACTACATCATACACTAATGGTAATTATAAACATGGGTATCTGCAGAGGGGATGGGAAAAAGTCTTCATGAAGAACTTCAACTCATTCTTTTTTTTACATGGGTTACCATCTTGAGTTTTTTGGCCCCTCACTTCCACTATGGATCCCCCAGGGGTCTGATCTCCAAACATCTTCCTTTGGACATTACCTTATCCTGCTCTGACACTTGTCATTGTTTTCCTTTTGCAACCCCAGAGAACAATCAATGGTTCTCCACCTTCAAAGGCTGTGTGCCAACCAAGAACTGTCCCTCTCTTTCCATGAGTTTCACATTTCCTTCGAAGCATGAGCGAAGGATGGCCAAGTGTTGCTACCACGATTTCTGCAACAAAGGAGTTGTGAAATGTAAGCAACTTATTTTTTTTCCAAAACTTCTGAATGCTTATTGATGGGTATTACTCCTTTTGCAAGGTCTCTTAATTACATGAAATTTCAGGTTATTCTGCATTTTTTATTTTATTTTAACAAAAGTGGAAACCTGGGATGTATAGGATTGTGCAATGGTAGCTGAAAACATTTTTGAATCCTAAGATTGAGTCGATTCATTTATTGCTTAGAACAGTGTTTTTTTCCACCTTGGAAAACTATAAGATTTGTGGACTGAGGAATTCTAGGAGTTGAAGTCCAAATAAGTTGTAAAGGCTGAGAAACACTGGCTTAAAGTGATGAACAAGAACCAAGAGGCAATTGGATTTTTAGTTTCATGTAGATATTCTATACTTGCATGTATCTGATTGTGGATCTGAATATGCTGAGATCTGAATATGGTGAATCTGGTTAATTCAGGGCTGCATGGGCTAGGATCCAATAATAATCCTCTTTGAAGTTCTTGATATTACCACCTGAGAATTAAGTGGCACTTACCAACCTATGTGATGGCTTCTCCCAGTGGAAGACACAAAGAAAACACGAAATGGACTGAAATGCCCAGGATGCTTTTCAATGAATCTGGAATGTCAAGCCACAGAGATGTTAAACTGCCATGGCCAGGAGCGCAAGTGTGTTTTCATGGGTGTGACTGTACAACATGGTAAGTCCTTCAAGATGTGATGAACTAGAAATAGGACTCATTTGG
Source organism: Hydrophis major (assembly GCA_033807585.1). Taxonomy (NCBI): domain Eukaryota; kingdom Metazoa; phylum Chordata; class Lepidosauria; order Squamata; family Elapidae; genus Hydrophis; species Hydrophis major. Next base: position 6,325,402 of record CM066336.1, read on the forward strand.
TTCCTATCTTCCATGAGGCCAAATATTTTGGGAACAGGTCAGTAGATCTTTGTAATCTTTTTGTACCTTGAAAGGAAAGATAGCCATACAGGTAATCCTTGACTTATAACATTTCATTGAGTGACCATTTGAAGTTATAATGTTATAATGGTTATAATGACACTGGAAATTATAATGGAAGTTATAATGGCACTGAAAACAGCTACTTATGGCCGTTTTCACACTTATAACCATTGCAGCATCCCCATGGTCATGTGATTGAAATTCACTTGGCAACTGACTCACCTTTATGACAGTGGCAGTGTCCAGGAGTCATGTGATCACCTTTCGTAACCTGTCAATGGGGAAGCCAGATTCACTTAACAACTGTGGCAAGAAAAGTCATAAAAATGGGGCAAAACTCACTTAACAAATGTCTCAGTTAGCAGCACAGATTTTGGGCTCAATTTTAGTCATAAGCCAAGGACTATCTGCACAGTGTTTAGAAATTTGATTTGGAAGCTGATTCAAGAGACTTTGTTGTATTCTGATTCTTAAGTTAAAAAGACAGTTCTGCTGCCTTCTTCCACTGGCTTTCCTAACTAGAATGATAGATTCCCTAAATGACAAGGTGTATGCCCAGAGGTGGTATTCAGCAGGTTCTGCCAGTTCTGGAGAACTGGTAGCGGAAATTATGAGTAGAACCGGCCAATACCACCTCTGACTGGCCCCGCCCCATCTATTCTCCACCTCCTGAGTCCCAGCTGATTTGCTGGGTCTTCTTTGGTTGCCCTGCACAGGAGAACGGAGCTGGAAAGCAGGTTAGTGGGGTGGGGAGGGAATGGAGATTTTGCAGTATCCTTCCCCTGCCACGCCCACCAAGTCACGCCCACCAAGCAACACCACACCCACCAAGCAACGCTCACAGAACCGGTAGTAAATTTTTTTGAATCCCACCACTGTGTATGCCTCTTTATTTCACTGATCAAGAAACTTGAGCTCCTGAAATGTGGGAAAAGCAATACCCCACATGATGGGGACAGATCGCCAAGACAGGCTGCTAGAAAATTCTTTCACGTACTTGGAAGCTGGGTACAATAACTACAACGTGTAGAAAGGAATCCCCTGGGGGAACAAAACTTGGAAAGATTTTACCAGGAATTACCTGCAGATGTTCAAGGCTCAGGTCACTCTCCTTGACTGTAGAGAATCCAGATTCTTCAGAGGTGACATTTCTCCCCTTAATTCCTGCAGATAATCAGATCTTTGTGCATACTAAACGTGGCTGTGGGACCAAGCAAGTCTGCTGGAATAAAGAACGCACATTTGGCATCCCTGGGCTGTATGCAGAAATTTGGAAGAATGTTACCTGTTCTCATGCTGCCAAGTGATTTGATTTAATGAGTGAAGAGGGGCTAGTCCCTTACATCATCAGAGTAGAGTGAAATTGTACAATTCTAATTAACGATGAGCTCATTTCTTTTTATGGCAGAATAAAACCTTGTTGTGCTTCTTTATGACAATGTTGCTGAATTATTTGAATGCTTCCTCCAGATGGTTCCTATGCTGCACTTTGGAACTCATCCATAGTTACTGTCAGCATTCCAGAAAAACTCCACTCCAACAAATAACTCCGAGACAGACATGTTCTCAAAAGTTCTGTTTCATTTGGATAGTAAACTGGCACATCTGGGGAATCTTGAATATGAAAGTTCCGGGGTTCCTTGCAATAAGTAAAAACTATAAATCCACCCCCTGCACCCATCATCACATCACATGCCCCAATCACCATCCATCCCAACTGGAGACACCTCCTCACCCAGGTGCAGAAATAACATGACCTTGACTTAGAAAAAGAATGCTATTTTGTCTAACCACACACACTCTAAGACAGTTACTTTTGGCAAACTGAAAATGTCCAACACTTTTAGGGTGAAATGCTGTAGATTTCTGCAGGGTCAGGGGTGGGATTCTACCAGTTTGCACCTATTCTCAAGAACCGGTTGTTAACATTCTAAGCAGTTTGGAGAACCGGATGTTAGAAGAAATTATTGGCCTAATCCTGTAAAGAAGGCAGGAAGGAAACATTCTGGTGTTGCTTACAGAAACTGCCTCTCCATTAACCCTTATTACATTTTGGCAGGATTAGACTTCCTGTCTCTGGAACTTCTCTGGAGTTTTTTTCCCCCTCCTTTGCTGGTACGTTGCTTGTGTGGAGTGACCGTTCAAAGTTACAATGGCACTGAAAAAAGTGACTTATCACCATTTTTCACACTTATGACTATTGCAGCATCCCCACATTCATGAGAGGCCAGGTGAGGAGATGCATGTCTCGATGTGAGTGGTATTGAGTTGGCCACACCCAGCCAGTCACATGACCACCAAGCCATGTCCACCCACTCACATGACCACCAAGCCACACCCACCACCTAAGCCACGCCCACAGAACTGGTGGCTAAAAAATTTGAATCCCACCCCGTGCAGGGTTAATGACATTCTTTAGAGCAAGTTTAGATTTGCTCACATAAAAATGAAGTCCCTGCCTTTCAAATGATAATCTAACACAGGGGTCACCAATCCGTGGTCCCTGGACTAGCACAGTCCGTGGCATGCCGGCAACCCGGCCATGCAAACAAGTGAAACCCCATGAGGCAGCATGCAAAACCACACTTCCTCCAGTCTGCGGGAAAAACTGTCTCCACGAAACTGGTCTCTGGGGCCCAAAAGGTTGGGGGCCACTGATGTAACACATACAATGCAGAAGGAAAAAAATAAAATGGAGAAAATGATTACATGAAGACAACTCAATTAAATACACTTACATGCAGTATTTTTTTTAAAATAAACTTTATTGAATTTTTATTACATTAAAAACATAAAAAATATATCACTCAATAACAGCTATTAGTGGTGCTTATCATAGAACAATCATTTGTGCAATATTTACAGGTATTAATTTGTGCATAATTATATTCTTATTCTATCTATATTCTATATTTAATAATTACCTATCCTTAATCTGTCTCCGATCTATCCAGCTATACCATTGTTCCCATACCTTATAAAATATTGAAGCTTCCTTATCTTTTAAACTCAGCGTTAATTTATCCATTTCAGCACAATTCATAACTTTTTGTATAACCAGTTCCTCTACGGGTGTATATGGCTGTTTCCAACATTGGACAAAGGCGATCCTGGCAGCAATCAATATGTGTAATAATAAGTATTTTGTGTTCTTTATGTATTTTTTTGAACATCCCAATAGGAAGAGTTCTGGTTCTAGGTCTAATTGTTCATTGGTGATTTCCTGTAGCCAATTTTTGATTTTGAGCCAATATTTTCCAGCCTCTGGGCAAGACCACTACATATGATAATATGTTCCCTCTTTTTTACATTTACATGCAGTATTTAATGTATAGTGTAGTGTAGTGTAATGTAGAGTAGAATAGAATATAGAATAGAATAGAATATAGAATAGAATAGAATATGGAATAGAATAGAATAGAATATGGAATAGAATAGAATATACTGTAGAATAGAATATGGAATAGAATAGAATAGAATAGAATAGAATATGGAATAGAATAGAATAGAATATGGAATAGAATAGAATATAGAATAAAATAGAATATACTGTAGAATAGAATATGGAATAGAATAGAATATGGAATAGAATAGAATATGGAATAGAATATGGAATAGAATAGAATAGAATAGAATAACAGAGTTGGAAGGGACCTTGGAGGTCTTCTAGTCCACCCCCCTGCTTAGGCAGGAAATCCTACACCACTTCAGACAAATGGTTATTCAACATCTTTTTAAAAACTTCCAGTGTTGGAGCATTCACAACTTCTGGAGGCAAGCAGTTCCACTGATTAATTGTTCTAACTAATTGTTCTAGGTTGCTTCTCTCCTTGGTTAGCTTTCGTCCATTTCTTCTTGTCCTGCCTTCAGGTGCTTTGTGGCAAACCCCTTAGATATTAGAAGACTGCTATCATGTTATCCCTAGTCCTTCTTTTCATCAGACTAGACATAGCCAGTTCCTGCAACCGTTCTTCATATATTTTAGCCTCAAATCTCCTAATCATCTTTGCTGCTCTTCTCTGCATTCTTTCTAGAGCCTCAACATCTCTCTCTCTCTTTTTTTACATCGTGGTGACCAAAACTAGATGCTGTATTCCAAGGGTGGCCTTACCAAGGCATTAATAAAGTGGTATGAACACTTCACGTGATCTTGGTTGTATGTACTGTCTTCCAAACTGGGGAAGTAATGATAGCTTAGATCAGGGCTATCAAACTCCCAGCCTGTGGGCCGGATGCATCATGTGCTGGCCATGCCCAAGCTGGGTTTAACCAAGGGGGAAAAAGTCTCAATATGTCATGTGATGCCACCATGACAGCGTGAGTTTGACACACCATTGGCTTAGATGACACCCCCCCCAAAAAAAATTAATGGACGCCTTGTTTCTCCTCCCAAGGCAGTGAGTCCTATCAGGCTGTGGGAGAAGGGAGAAGACCTCTGCCCAGACCACAAGTAGGGAAAGCCTTGTTGGTATTTTTCCTCTGCCCATTGATCCAAGAAGTTGCAGTCTTAACTCTGGGCATGTCGTTCTGGTCACTAAGCTCAGCAACAAGAGTTCCACTTAGTGATTGATCCTTTCTGCAACTTGGGAGGCCAGGAACTGTGCTGGCCTCCCATCTTCATTGTCTTCTTGTCCCGCCTACTCTCTCCTACCAACAGGCTATAAGCCCCCATCAGTATCAAAACCCTCGTCCAGGAGCCAGCTCAGCTCTGGGTTTTTCTCATGATCTTCGGTGTTCAAAGACCATGCAGGGGTGCACAATTACCTCCTTCTTCTTCTTCTCCATCCTGATCTCTGCAGGTAAGTCCTTTGGATTTTTAATTAAGAATGCCACCAGATGAGACGTTCTCAAACCAGAGCGTTTAAGTACAGGGGTTTCCAACCTTAGCAACTTTAAGACTTGTGGACCTCAACTCCCAGAATTCCTCAGCCAGCTTTGATGGCTGACGAATTCTGGGAGTTGACATCCACAAGTCTTAAAGTTGCCAAGCTTGGAGACCCCTGATTTTAAAAGACGTGGTGGTGCAGTGGTTAGAATGCAGCCCTGCAGGGCTCTACTCACTGCTCACTCCAGGAGTTCAATTCTGGCTCAAGGTTGACTCAGGTTCCCATCCTTCTGAAGTAGGTAAAATGAGGACCCAGCTTGTTGGGGGCAAGAGGCTGACTCTGTAAACTGCTTAGAGAGGGCTGTAAAGCACTGTGAAGCGGTATATAAGTCTAAATGCCATTGCTATTTAATACCAAAGATTCAAGTTGTAGCTCTTGGCATCCAGGCTGTCAAATTCTCTCCCTGCTGGGGGGCCTATTTTCACTCTTTAATGCAACACAGAGATGATGCCATGGTGAGAGAATGGAATGCAACTACGGATAGCCCTTGACTACTTAGCCATTCAATCAGTACCATTTGAAGTTACGACATTACTGAAAAAAGTGACTCAAGACCGTTGTTCACACTTACGACTGTTGTAGCGTTCCCCACAGTCGTGGGATGTACATTCGGATGCTTGACAACTGACTCACATTTATAACAGTTACCATGGGATCACCTTTTGGGATCTTCCGGCAAGCAAAGATAATGAGGAAACTAGATTCCCTTAATTGCCGTGAGACTAATTTAACAGCTGCAGTGATTCCCTTAACAAACGGGTCAGGAAAAGCCGTAAACTGGGGCAAAACTCACATAATACATGTCTCCCTCAACAACATTAAATTTTGAGCTCATTTGTGGTCGTATCTTGAGGACGATCTGTAATGTTAGGGGATCATGAAATGAGATGCTTCACTCTTCTCTTTCCCTGGGGTTTTAATCATGATCATTAGCTTCCCCACCATGTGTGTTTTTCCTGGAAAAACCCATCAAAAATAGGCCGCCATTCTTGACTTTTGGGGACCATAACCAGTGGTGGTATTCACAGTTTTTTTTACTACTGGTTCTGTGGGTGTGGCTTGGTGGTCATGGCATGGCTTGGTGGGCGTGGTGTGGCTTGGTGGGCATGGCAGGGGAAAGATACTGTAAAATCTCCATTTCCACCCCACTCCAAGGGAAGGATATACTGCAACATCTCCATTTTTATCCACTCTAGGGAAAGGTTACTGAAAAATCCCCATTCCCTCCCCACCCCTCTAACCTGCTTTCCAGCTCCGTTCTCCTGTGCAGAGCAACCAAAGAAGACTCATCCAATCAGCTGGGACTCGGGAGGCAGGGAATAGATGAAGGCGGGGCCAGTCAGTGGCGGTTTTTGCCGGTTCTCCAAACTACTCAAAATTTCTGCTACCGGTTCTCCAGAACCTGTCAGAACTGGCTGAATACCACCTCTGGACCTTACCCTGGGGTTGTTCCTGACACCAATGGTGGATAAACTCCTAATTGGTTGCAACTCCTAATATTTATCCATAGTCTTTCCCTTTCAGGGTCTTGTTTGAAGTGTGAACACTGCAGCAGTAACAACGGTTTCTGTACCGGTGTGCCACACATCTGCCGACCGTTTGAAAACACCTGCCTGATATTCACCACCGAGACAACCATTGGTGAATGACACTCCTGGCTTGCTCCCGAGCTGACCAGTAATCCACTCCGGACTGGAAACGTGGAGGGAGGGCCTTAGTTCCATGAGCAGGGATGGTAGTTGTACAGGGTTTGTTTTATTTGTCCTCTGAAATGATAGACATGCCAAAGTTAGCATGGTGTTGTAAGTTGAGAAAAGAGGCAGAAATAAAATTTAAATAGATGTTTTCTGGCATAGTTTGGCTGTAAGTACGTCTCTACCGACAGATGCACCTGAGTATTGCAAGGAACCGTCATCTGGCATAGGAACAAAACTCATTTATTCTGGGATGAAGTGTCTATGGGGATTCTCAGTCATCCAGGTCATAGTTTTCCCCAAGGTGCTTTTTCAAGAGGCAACTGGGTTTTCTGGTTTTTATCAATGTATTTATGGTAACTATGATCATGATTTATTACATATCTTTTATATACAAGAGCCTATGCACCGAAGACAAATTCCTTGGGTGTCCTATCACACTTGGCCAATAAAGAATTCTATTCTATTCTATTCTATTCTATTCTATTCTATTCTATTCTATTCTATTCTATTCTACTCTACTCTACTCTACTCTACCCTACTCTACCCTACTCTATTCTCATTTCCATCCCACCCCATTCTGTTCTATTTTCATTCCATAATCTATTCTATTCTATTCTATTCTATTCTATTCTATTCTATTCTATTCTATTCTATTCTATTCTATTCTATCCTATCCTATCCTATCCTATCCTACTCTACTCTATATTCTATTCTATTCTATTCTCTATTCTATTCTAATTTTTATTCTATTCTTTCATTCCATATTCTATTCTACATTCCAAATTCTATTCTATTCTTTGAAGATGTTTTGTTTCTCATCCATGAGCTGAAGAAGGACCAACCAGTCAGTGCTGAAGAAGCTTCTTGGATGAGAAGCCAAACGTCTTCAGAGGAAAAACAGAAAGTCCAGTTGCCTCTTGAAAAAAGCACCTTTGGTTCTGGGTTGAAGTGAATTTGAGGAAGTAGATTAAAGTCAAGGGCCATTTAGGAATACAGATAGTGCTCTACTTATGAATGAGTGATGTTCTAAAAGGCTTTTTAAAGTCCATTTTGTGTGCAAGTCCAACCAAGTGTATGTATGTGGCGTGCTGTAAACTAACCTTCATCTAACCTCCAGGATATTCTGGATTGGAGGTGCAGGCAGGTTTATTCGTGTCAAAGCAAGTGTGCAGCTCAAACCTTTGTAAGTGGAATAATGTCTGCAACCATTTTTTTGGATCCCAGTGGTGGATTTGGAACTTTGAGAAAAATTATGGGTTTTATTTTGTATGTGTTTGTGTGTCTGTGTGTGCTTTTGAGTTAGTGTTGACTCCTGGAGTCTGCTTAAACAAGTTCCTGCAGTTTTCTTGGCCAGGTTTTTGTCAAAATGGTTTGTCATTGCCTCCTTTTTGGGGCTGAGAGAAAGTGACCAGCCCAAGATCACCCAGATGGCTTTGTGCCGTAGGTGGAACTAGAACTCACCATATTCTAGCTTCCAACCCAATGTTTTAACCACTACACCCAAACTGGCTCTCTATTATGGGCAAATAAATCACAAATGGCTGCCATTGTGGCTATGGCCTATTACAAAACATTGATTTAGCAGTGGCAAAACTGGTGAGGTTACTCCTTGCCACCTCACTGAATTAACCCTTTTCATGATGTTGGAATTCACTGAAGCTCACTGTGGTATTTTTTTTCCCCTTCCAATCCCTGAGTGGCTTTTCTCTTTGCAAAAAGTTGACTTTGCTAACCCCTGTCTTGACTGCCACTCTTCCCACTGAACAGGAAATGAGGTGTGGCTTGCCACTTACAAAGGCTGCAGCAAACTCAAGCATTGTGTTCCATCGCCCATGAGTTTCACTCTCCCTTCAAGACGCAAGCGAAGTGCTGCGAAGTGTTGTCGCAAGGACCTTTGCAACAGTGGAACCGTGACATGTAAGCACCAGTCTCCTAGTCTATGAGCCGCGGTGGCGCAGTGGGTTAGAGTGCAGTACTGTAGGCTGTTTCTGCCGACTGCCGGCAATTTGACAGTTCGAATCTCATCAATCTCAAGTTTGACTCAGCCTCCTGTCCTTCCCAGGTCAGTAAAATAAGGACCCAGGTTGTTGGGGGCAATGTGCTGACTCTGTAAAAACTGCTTAGAGAGGGCTATAAAGCACTGTGAAGCAGTATATAAGTGCTATTGCTAATACAGTGCTATTCTAAAGCTGAAAATGATTCCCCATTTCCCTGCTTTTTCATTCCAGAGAACTGGGAAGAATCAATTCTAAGATACTTTCTCTACTCCCATTCATGTTTTAGACGTGGATGTCTTTTATCAGACTGTTGTTTCAGCAGCAGTCTTTCTTCTGTCTTTCAAACTTATTCACATAGCCCATTACAGGTAATTCTTGCTTAATGACTGCCCAGTTTTAGTGATGGCTTTAAATTATATCTGTACTGAAAAAACAACTTGATAGCTTATTATCCCATCACAGCATTGCCGCCCATCCAATCATGTGATCAAAATTCAGGTGCTTCTCAACTCGTGGACATTTAGGATAAGGAAAGCTGCCAGTGAAATCACGAGTTGTGGTCAACTAAATGTCTAATTTAAATGGCTTCGGTCAGGCCAACTTTAGGGTTGACACCATGTGTACTTAATGACAAAGTTGCCAATCCCAATTGTGGTGGTCATTAAGTGAGGACAACCTGTATAAAATGTGACTTCTGAAAATGATGAGACAAATGTTAGTAAATCTTCTTGAGATAGAATTGGAGAGCCTGTCCTTGGTTTTCCTTTGGAATTCCAAGAAACCAGAGCAAAGATCTAAGATGGGGAAGTTTCTCGAGGCTGAGAAGATAGGATGCCGATGTGACCATGTCTGCTTGTTTCCCCATTTCCCAAGTGCCCAAACTCGGGATCCGTCCCAATGGGATGAAATGTCCTGGATGCAGCTCAAAGGATCCAACTTGCAAACCCACTGAGCTGATCCACTGCAACGGCTGGGAAGAGTATTGTGTCTATTACAATGTGACGGTAGAACAAGGTAAGATCTGAGAAATAGTATTGTCACCTGCGGTGGGGATGGGAAAGAGGAAAGTGTGTGAGAACCCCTGTTGGAGTCTGAATCCGAGGAGGAAGACGAACAGCTGACAGGGAGCGGGAGTGTAGGTCCATTGGCTGTGGAGGAGGCTGGGGCAGAGCAAAATCCAGCTGAGCAGAGCAGGGGAGAGATAGAACAAGGGAGAGGGAATTCAGAGAAAGACCCAGGCCCATCCCCTCTTCATCCTAGGGCAAACAGGGAGGAATGGAAAAGAGAACAACGTGGGTTGCATGGCTTATGGGAGAGGAAAGGGTCCTGATTCCCTTCATTAGCCACACCTGGGAATAAAAGTTTAAAACAAGGATCTTCAAACTTGGCAAGTTTTAGACTTGTGGACTTCAACTCCCAGAATTCCTGAGCTAGCATGACTGGAAGAGGAATTCTGGGAGTTGAAGTCCACAAGTCTTAAAGCTGTCAAGTTTGAAGTCCCTTGGTTTAAAAGAACTGAATGCTGACTGCAGCAGCTGTTGGGAGCAAACGTGATTGTATCCTGTGTTGTCTTTGGTTATGTGTTCTTGGCATCCTCCCAACTATGTGAGTTTTGTCGTGACTTCACATCCGGAATTCTTGTTCCTGCCCTGCCAAACTGATTACCTCAGTTTGGCTTGATTGGACTTAAAGTTACAGTTTTTGTTGACCATGTTTTGGACTTGATTCCCTGCAGTTAAAGGCTGTTCCTGGGAGAGTTTTTCTCCAGCCAGAAGGTAACCAGGACATTGAGGGCAAAGCTGGAACTATTAAAGGGACTTTTATTGATTATCTGACTGTGTTGCCTTTATGCCATGCCCCGGGTCATCACACTGATGATGTCAGATATTTCCACTATTTAATGACAAAACTGGGTGAGAAGTTTGATGTACGAGGCTTCCTTCCTGACCTCTGGGCTGCGTCTGATCACAATGGCAATGGCAAGGTGTAATGACCCAGGGGACGGCGCAGAAGTAACAGATCACTGGCAGTTCAAACCATCCCTTTATTGCTCCAAATTTCCCCAAATGCTCTCACGTTTCTGGCAAGTCCCAGAGCAAAAGGATGACACACCCACACCTCAAGCAGCCTCTGGCTGCAAATAGTCCAGCCCAATGCTGTGAACACCAAGGCTGCAAAGCAAGATATCCAGCAGGGCAGGTCCAGGAATCAAAGGAGCAAGGTAAATCTCCAGAAATCCAGAAAGAATGCAAGGAATTCAGGAAAGTTCAAATGTGGGCACTCAACACTCCCTGAATTCAGAGTTTGTTCCCAGCAAATGCCCCTCCCCACAATGTCTTCTTAAGCCTCATTCCCCAGGTGTACCTTGTGAAGAGGGGGGCAGGGCACTCTCCTCCTGAGTACCTGGGTCAGTCTGCTCTGTTCTCGCCTTCTCTCCGCTCTCTGTGGATCAGGAAGGGGTGGTCCCTGCTCATTGTCTGAGCTCTCATGTTCACTGCTTAACTTCTCTTGGTCATCCTGCCCCTGTTCCTACCTACCCAAAAGTCGTCCCAATCCTGAAAGGCCCTGGCCTGACTGGGCCTGCTCCTCCCCATTTTCCTCTGAAGCCAACAAAGCCTCCCCTTCAATCTCTGTCAGCTCCAGTTCCAGTTCCTCTTCCCCCACAGATTCAGGCTCCGATGACACAGGATTCCTAGATACTCTGACACACGAAATGTACAAAGACTATTGCTATTTTTGCCTATTGCAAAAAAAAACGCCCCATCCATGCCACTATATATTTATTTGTATCCTGTCTTTATTCTTTTTACAAATAACGCAAGACAGCAAACAGGTCCAAACATACACACCTTCTTCCTCCTACTTTACCCCCAACAACAACAACCCTGTGAGGCGAACTGGACTGAGAGTGTAACTGGCCCAAGGTCACCCAGCTGGTTTTCATGACTAAGGTGGGACTAGAACTCACAGTCTTCCTGGTTGCTAGTCTGTTGCTTTAACCACTACATCAGACTGGTTCTCTTGCCATTTTGACGTATGAAATGCACCAACACGAGAAGTAAGTCTAAAAACAGGCTGAAAACAGAATGGATAGATTTTTATTATGGCCTTTTGGCAATTCAATAAATACAATAAATCTGATAACTTGAGCATTGTTTTCAAAATAAAATTAGCTTGGCCAGTGCAGTCATGCTGGGAATGACTGGGCTCTGCCCTTAATAGCAAATAGTTTAATGAGATTGCACTCATTTTAATTAAATCCAGGATCATCTCAACAGAACAGTAGGTTAAAATTACATCAATTTTTTTTCCTTTTCTTTTTTTTCCTCCCTCCCTCCCTCCCTTCCTCCCTCCCTCCCTGCCTGCCTTTCTTCTCTGACCTTCCCTCCTTCCCTTCTCTGATCCTTCCTTCCTTCCCTGACCCACCTACCTACCTTCCTTCCTTCCTTCCTTCCTCCCCACCTGCTTTCTCTGACCCTTCCTCCCTTCCTTCTCTGACCCTCCCTCCCTCCCTCCTTCTCTGACACTTCCTCCCTCCCTCCTTTCCCTATCCACCCATCCATCAAAATTATGGGGTTGCTCATCTCACAGCAATGAATGTAAAAGTTCTTCCGGCAAATATTCCAAGCAGTAAATATGTACATTTCTTCCTTGCCTCCTGATAAGAGGGTAAAATGCAGAGGAACATATTCACAATTTCCATAGGACATTTGTTTAAGGTCCCCATAAATCTTCCTGAATGCCTGGGCTTAACAATACACCCAATTGAAAACCCTGCTCCAGACTTTCATCTCACATTATCCCTTGTTTGATACACAATGGACTTTGTTATCATCTTTCTCACATTCCTGCAGAGGGAAGATTTTACAGTCACGCTGAACGGGGCTGTGGAACGAAGAATGCTTGTCTGAATGAGCCACATATTTACGGGGTACCTGGAATGTACAAGGAGATTATAAAGAAAGCCGAGTGCACCCCGGCTCCCAAAATCATCGGCAAATAGCCCTGACTTCACAAAAACACCAAAGAGGGTGGAAGATATGATGAAGCATCTTTGTTCTGAGTCGGCAGGTTTTCTAACAAAAGGGGATAAAATCCTTCTACTGAGCGAAGAAAATCACATTGAATAAAATAAGTTTTAAAAATGTAAAAGCCTTGCTTGCTGCCTGCTAAATCTTGAGACATGCCCATTTCTCTGATAATAATCAATCTATATTTATCAGGATTCACTAGGAAATATATTTTCCAGCAAGGAAAATATGTTTATGTTTCAGTAATATCTTAAAAATGTGCATGTCTTCATTTTCTTGATGAAGAAAGAAAATAAATCTGGTTGAACATATACTTAGGCATTATATTCACACAATACCTGGAACTCAATTTCTGAACTGACCTTTTTCTTGGGGTTGCACAAATCAATGGATATTAAAGTTACTTAGTGGCCAATGTTTATATACCTTAAATTACTAATTAAAAAGAAAAAAAGAAAGGGGAAAAAAACAAAGTTGAAAACTCCTTGAGCAAATGCACCTAGTTTTATAATCAACCATCCCTATGACTTTGGTGAAAGCAGACCTTCTCATACTAGAAATAGACATCTGCCAGATAGATTCTGATATTGGCATACAGTAATGAAAGATAAACATGAAATATTGCCTACAAATTAGAAAATTTTACGATATTTATTAATGTGTACACAACACAGGAGATTTATGTAAGCACAATGAAAATCGATGCAAGTAAAAAAAATCATTTAAAAAATCATTTAACAGAATAATAAACGTGTTGGAAGGGACCTTGGAGGTCTTCTAGTCTAACCCCCTGCTCAAGCAGGAAACCCTACGCCATTTGAGACAAGTGGTTGTCCAATCTCTTCTTAAAACCCTCCAGTGTTGGAGGCAAGTTGTTCTACTGATTATGTCAGCCTTGGAAGCCATTTTTTACTTGGCAGCTTCGGGGCTGGGAATTTGGGAGGGGGGATTTCACAGAGAAGTGGAAGTTTAGACATAACAACATTCTTTCTCAGAGAGTCAAGGACATGTTGCCCTGCACCTGGAGGGAATGACTGGAGTGATGTCTCCAGTTGGGACAAAAATTTGATTGGGCCATGTGATGGACTGATGCATGCAGGGGATGGATCTTTGATTTTCTTTTGGGAAGGGCAAACCCAGAACTCTCAGATTTGGTTTTTCCCAGATGTGCTAATATGACAACTCTACTAAAATGGAATTTTGAGGAAATGTTTTTCTCAGAGTTTATTGATTGGGAATTGGTTAGTTGGAACACTGACTGATTAAATGTTCTAACTGTTTGGAAATTTCTCCTTATTTCTTAAATAGGTTGACATCTTTTGTTTCCTGATGTCTACGATGTAGTAGGGTAGGGTAATTTTACTCAAAACATTTAAATTGCTCCAACAATAGAGTGTTCCAACTGTTATCTGTGTTGAAGCCCTATTTATGAGAGTTCCAGATTCTATTTGTCAGTTTGATGAATCCTTTTCCTCTGTAAATGTCTTTCCCTTAGCACTTTCCCAAACTTAAGTGGCTGAAGCTTCATTTGAAGCTGAGGTAAATAAACACTTAGGTGTACTGGAAGCCAGATAAGGAACAAGAAACAGCTTGCTTGGAATATTGAACTGATTAAAACCAACAGTTTCACCTCATCCTTTCCTCCCTATTATATACAGTTGGCCCAGCTCTAATTCAGATATGATATAACCAGCCTGATATTGCCAATTTTATTGGCAAACCTTTTGGTACATTTCTTGGCAAATAATCCAAGGAAGAATTAAGAAGAAAAAGTAAGGAAAAGCTCAATGCTCAAGGTTTATTAATTCCCCGAAGAACCAACACTGTTTTGAAAAAAGTAGTTTGTATTCTGCCTTATTCCAAAGTGTACATTTTTTATGGCAATTTAATCTCCTAAATCATCCTGAGCTCTGCTTTCCTCACATCCAAAAGGTGGCCAATAAAGGAGTGAAAGTCTATTGAAATAAAAGTCCTTTCTAAAAACCATTTTAGTTCCTATGTATTTTGTTCCCTGAAGTTGTTGTTGTTGTTGTTGTTGTTGTTGTTGTTGTTGTTGTTGTTCTTCTTCTTCTTCTTCTTCTTCTTCTTCTTCTTCTTCTTCTTCTTCTTCTTCTTCTTCTTCTTCTTCTTCTTCTTCTTCTTCTTCTTCCCCCTCCTCCTCTTCCTCCTTCCCCCTCCCCCTCCCCCTCTCCCCCTCCCCTCTTCTCATTCTCCCCTGCCAACTTTCACAGCCTCGACTGTCAACCGTTCATTGAGTGACTTGTTCGAGGTTACAACAGTGAAAAAAGTGACTCATGCAGTGTCCCCAGTGTCACACGATCAGATTTGTAGGCTTGGCAATTGACTCATACTTATGATGGTTGCAGTGTCACGTGGTCCCTTTTTGTGACCTTCCGATGAGCGAAGTCAATGGGGAAGGCCAGATTCACTTAACAACCATGTTACTAATTAAACAACGCCAGTAATCCACTTCACAACTGCGGCCAGAAGGGCCGCCAAATGGGGCAAACTTCACTTAACAACTTCCTCGCTTAGCAACAGAGACGTTGGGCTCAATTGTGGTAGTAAGTTGAGGATGACCTGTATTATTTTCCTTCTTTAGTTGTATTTTTTTTTAGTTTAGTTTTTTCGTGTGTGTAAAATTAAAGATGGTTGAGTTATGAGAAATAAAAGTAATGAATACAAGAAAATTTTAAAAAAGGGAAAAGAAAGGGTTTTGTTCTCCATGGGTTTGGTAGTCCAGAGGGCACCAAAACCCTGAAAGTCTTTTATGGAATCCAAAGGTCATTTGAATCTCCTTGGTAAATGATTACTCCTGCCAGTTATGTCAACGTGCACCCAGTTCCTGGAAAACCATCCTGATGGAAGTCCTCCCTGGTTTAAAAAGCAAAAATTTTATCTATATCATGCAGTGACAGTCAGTGATATGTTCTCTGGACTTTGATTTGCAATTGCTTTGTCATTCCGTTCCCTACCCTTCATTTAATAGCACCAATACTCATTTGGATTTAGGATTGGGCTAAATGCCTTGTTCTCCCTCCCTCCCTCCTTCCTTTCTATCTTCCATTCTTCCTTCCTTCCTTCCTTTCTTTCTTTCTTCCTTCCTTCCCTCCCTCCCTTCTTCCTTCCTTCTCCCTCCCTTCCTCTTTCTCCAGGATTGAAACTTGATGATGTTATGAACATATCCCCCAAATTCTTTCGCAACAATTTTATATGTGATGGTTTTGATTGTGTTTTTAATTTGCTTTATTAATGAAACCTACCTTAAAATGCATTGATTATGGCCATTTTTTTTCCATCTAGTTAGAGAGCTTCAGAGTCTGCTCAGTGGATTTTCTAGGATGCCAGAAACCAGAAGATTTACCCATCTGGAGCAGTAGGCTTTAGGCTAGGCAGATTACCCAAATGCATAAATTGAAAAACTGATGATGATATGAATTTTCCTGTTCTTTGTGATCATAAAAACAACCAACAAGGAAACATAAGAGTGGTACGAAAGAACACCAAAGAAGCACAGTTGAATTATTGTGGGCACACTCTCCTTTGAAGAATGCTAAATGCCTAAACTATTGCTCTACAAAATCCACTGGGTAAAATCCCTTGAGATGGCACCTAGAAAATTAAATATTTCTATGAAGACCTGTTGTTCTGAATAACAGGACTGAAACGTATTTTCACTCAAACGTATTTTCCAGAGCTTAACTTTTCGGGTGTGGTGTTTCTGTGTCATCTATACACCATGTCCTTGGGGGTATTGGTCTACTGATGATTGGATGAGATAGGACCTTCTCCACTTGTAAGAACAAATAGATCCTCAAGGTTTCATCATTATTATTATTTTTGGTCTTTCTCCTGTGGCCTTCTGTTCATCTTCTGCCCATGAGTAGGAAGCTTCCGTAGATATTCCACAGTTAAAATAGTCTTTTACTCTTTATTCAAAATACCATCTAAGATCAGCTTCAAGGTGGGCCGAACCTTTACCTGTTTTACCTTGGAGGGAAATCAACAGACTGATAATAGGTAGGGACTGAAAAAATTAGAGATAGAGACAGGCCAAAGGCAAGATAGAGACAGGCCAAAGGACAGCATATTTCATTCAGAGAGCTTTTCTGTTGACATAAGGTTGGGTGAAAGTATTATTATTACTCAGTGGTTGAGAAATGCTCTTGGTGACTCATAGAGAAATGGATGGAGATAGTCCAAAGGCCAGAAGATCAGGAAATAGATAATTGATTCAGTTCTCTCTCACCTGGGTTTCAAATTAAGGGGGTAGCAAATGGATCCAAAAACTATGAACTCAAAAGCTAAGAATTAACAATACCCCCATTTCTTGAGATATGCCCCACAACTAGCTGGATCCATTCAGGCAATTGATTGTAGCTGAGAGTGGTCAATATTAGATTCACTGGCGAGAAGTAATATTCAAATTCATAAGTGTGAGCCAGTCATAATCTAGGGCCAGGGTGTCCAACCTGGGCATGTGGACTTCAACTCTCAGCTGTCTGTCTGGGGAATCCTGGAGTTGAAGTCCACAAGTCTTAAAGTTGCCGAGGTTGGACACCCCTAGTTTTGGACAATACTGGCAATTTTAAGATGGGTATACATCAATAAGCAAACTACCAAAGGAGGGTCAAGATAAAAACTATAGACCAATTTTATTACTAAATAATGATTATAAACTTTTTGCTGCAATATTGGTAAAAAGACTGAACAAGAACTTAGAGTCATATATCCATGAAGATCTATTATTATTATTATTATTATTATTATTATTATTATTATTATTATTATTATTATTATTATTATTATTATTATATCTTCAGTGAGATTCACAGACTTTGGGGCTGGTTGGTAGCTCAATAGCTCGAGTCCTAACCAAGGACCTAACCCAGGAACTGTTAAGGTAGTGTCGGAGGATATTAGCTGTTCCAAGTAGGGTGGGTTTTTTTTTTGTAAAATCAGGGTATTCAAGTCTGATAAATTCAGAATTTCCAAATAGCAAGGTAGCCCTTTAGGTATTGCTCCCAAAGCTCCAATTACAATTGAATAACACACAATTTATTTTTCCAAAGTCTCTCAACTTCAATTTGTAAGTCCAGATACTTTGTGATTCTTTTCTTACTTTTTTCCTCTCTTCCTTTCTCATGATTTTCGATGAATGATAAAGTAATACAAAATTTAAATACCAGAATTTCTGGAAGAAAATATTCTTCCTGATTGCTTCACCTGTGGCTCATAATCTTCGGAAGTGGCGCATATACACATACAGACACACACAGACACACAGACACAGACACAGACACACAGACACAGACACAAACACACACGTCCAGCAAACTGGGATTTTATAACCCCTCCCTGAATAGGGCAATCTTGTAATGGGCCTGTCCGTGTAATGCTGAAATATTGCATATAGTGGTATTAAGGATGTAATCAATCAATCATCACCATCAGGAGGTCCTTGGACAATGCAACTGCTATTAAGAGGTAAATTATATTCTGAACCCTGTTGTCCTTTATTGTCAAGAGGCATAGGGCTCATGGCCATTTCCTGCTTATAAATATCTTACTTGAGAAGATCTCCATCTTGGAGGACCCAGACTGATCTGAACACCATCAAGATGGCTTCCTTTTATATAAGTTTGGATTGACAATATGAGTTGTTATGTAACATAATTGTAATTGAGACTACAGAATGAATGCACAAAAATGATGAACCAACTGACACACTGGATGTACATATGAGAGTTGATGTTTTTATGTTTTGTTTGTCTTGTTTGTTTGTAGAAAATTAATAAAATCTTTTTCAAAAAAAAAAAAGATGGCTTCCTTTGTGCTCTTCATCTTCGCCATCTTCCTCCTTCCTGTGGCATGATCTGCAGCAAGTACGTGGGGTTCTTTGAATCAATTTTCACTTCTTCTGATCAGTGGAAGCTGTTTTCTACCGAAGTTTTGAGTTAGGCAGTTCTTTCTTCCTCTCAGATTGCATCAACCGAATAGGCTTTCCAAGGCAAGGCCGCTAAAGGTGACCAACCTCAGGGGGCCTTCAGGTGGAAGGATGGGGAAGCAAGGAAGGTGGAATGGGATTCCCTGACCCAGCAGGATTGGTTGGAAGTTCAGGCAGCAAAGTATCCAGGACCAATATTGGAACATAGTGAAATGCGGATTGAGTTAGATCTCTGAACTATACAGAGCACGGTGTTGGCCATGGGAGCATTTCATAAAATCAGTCATTCAGATTGGATTAGGCAGAAATGTTTCCCATGGAAGAGAATGCAAATCAATGGAATTTGAACTAAATGTTGAACAGTCAGAATTTAGGCAGATAGTTACGATCATTTGTCTAGTCTTTAGTCCTAAAGCATCCTTTATTTTAGAAACTGGGAGATGGAGAGTTCCAGTCCCACCTTACACGTGACAACCAACTTTGTGACTTTGGGCCAATCACCAGGTAACCATGAGTTCTAGTCCCATTTTAGTCATCAAATTCTGGCTGGGTGACTTTGGGACATCCCTCTCACTCAACTTACACCTCATACAGTTGTGGGAAAACTAGGAGGAGGAAATAATATTATATATGTTTAACATGCTGCCTTGTGTTGTTTATAACAATAATGAAGGCAGGATATAAAAATAAATCAGTGAATTAATAATCTCTTCTTTCTTCCACGCACCCCTTCTAAATAAGTTTATCCAGGTCAGGATATATAAAGTATTAGCTAGTGAAGGTTAAGAAGGTTGTGGATTTTCCTCCCTCTCCTTCCTTCTTTCCCTCTTCCCTCCCCTTCCTTTCTTCCTTCCTCCCTCCCTATACCCCTTCCTTCACTCCCTCCCTGTCCTTCCTCCCTCCCCTCTCTTCCCCTCCCTCCATCTCTCCCTCCCCTTCCTTCCTTCTTTCCCCCTTCCCTCCCCTTCCTTCCTTCCTTCCTTCCTTCCTTCCTTCCTTCCTTCCTTCCTTCCTTCCTTCCTTCCTTCCTTCCTTCCTTCCCTCTCTTCCCCTCCCTCCCTCTCCTTCCTTCTTTCCCCCTTCCCTCTCTCCCCTTCCTTCCTTCCTCTCCTCCCTCCCTCCTTCCTCTCCCTCCCTCTCCTTCCTTCTTTCCCCCTCCCTTCCTCACCTCCCTCCCTCCCTTCCCTCCCTCCCAGTCCTCCTCCCCTCCCTCTCTTCCTCTCCCTCCCTCCCTCTTTCCCCCTTCCAAAAATAAAATAAAATAAACCTAAAGTCTAAACAGCCTCTTGCAGGAGTTGAGCTGAAAGGCTGGTGATGCCTTGGACACTTCACAAAGTTATTTGGCAACCATTTTAAGTGTGATGGTTTTTAATTCGTTTCATTAATACAACCCATCTTGAAATGGCATCAATTATGGTCCATTTGTTCACCTTAGAGGGCTTTGACTGAGAACAACTTCAAACTCTGCTCAGTGGACTTTCTACGATGCCAGAAATCAGAAGATTTACATAAATGTACAAAGTGAAAAGTTGATGGTGACATGAATTTTCCTGTCCTTTGTGATCATAAAGAGCAATAAGGAAATACAGTGTGGCATGAAAGAACATTAACCTGTTGGATTTATTGTGGGCACACCCTCCTTTGAAAAATGCTGTTGCCGTATAAAATCCACTGAACAAAACTCCTTAAGATGGAACCTGGGACAATTAAATATTTGTAGGGAGACCTATCGAGTTGAATAACAGGGCTGGGTGTCTGTACTCCAACTTATTTTCTAGAGGCTATTTCTTTTGGTGAAGTGTTTTATTATACCAGCTATAGATCCTGTCTTTCTTAAGGTAGCTGGAAACATTGGGAATTGAAATCCACGCATCCTAAAGTGGCCAAGGTTGAGAAACACTGCTTTAAGACCTTAAACTTCATGGTCAGCAATATTGCTCAAGCTAAAAAAAAAAAAACTGTCCCGAAGACTGCTCTTTGGCCAATATGGTCCTTCACCAATCTGTTGGCTCATAAACATATCCTCTGCAGACCCAGGAAGAACCCTGTAAGGCAGATTGGCGCGATGCTGGGGTCTATATTGAATGAGATAGGGGACCCCCGGTACTTGCCTAGGCTGTCGTCGAAAATGTCCCGGAAGTCCCTCATGAGTGCCATTTCCCAATCCATCTCTCTGATGTGGTGGATGCCGGTTACTTCGATGCCCAGGGGTGCAAACCACTGCAGTCCCAATAGGCTCGGCCGATCTCGGTCGACAATCGTCAGGGATAGCACTTCGGTGTGCCTCTTGAAGGTGATTTTGAAATGGCCTCTGCCGACTACAGGGATGCGGTTTCCCTGGTAGTCTTTGAGAGTCAGTGTTTGGTCTTCTAGTTCGTGGCGGCGGATGGTGGGTGCCAGGTGCTTGATCATGCTCCATGAGACCATGGAGAGGAAGAACCCGGAGTCCACCTCCATGTTGCATGGCTGGTCTTCTATCTTCTATCCCCACCATCACGTATACTTTCCTGGCGTCGCTTGTGGAGGAATGGCCGATTATGATGGTTTGGTGTGTCTCCTCCCTTTGTCTTGCCTCGTGGAGCTGCCTGTTCCGACCCTCTCAGCTCCAACGGCTTTCCGTCTGGCGATCTCGGTGTCTGGTGGGGGTGCTCTCTCACCGTCAGGGGCTGCCATCTCGTCGCCTGGGGCTGCCCTTTCGTCGTTGCGGGCTGTAGTGCCTTTTATTTCGGCACACTTTGGTGATGAGACCCTGTTTCTCGCAATGCCGGCAGATGGCATCGAGAAAACAGCAGTCCAAATGGGGGTGATCGCCTCCGCAGCCGGCGCATTGGAACCTTGACTTACGACCTCGTGGTTCCTGTCGCTCCCATGCTGCTTGAAGGCGGTGGATCTCCTCCTCCTCCTCCTCGGTCTCTGAGAAGGAGTCGATGTCGCCGTGGTGTGTGGTTGTGTCCCGATGGTCATCTCGCCGGCCGCCGGTCATGTCGTGATGCTCGATTGTCGCATCCGAGCTGCTGATTTCCTGGCCACCTCAGCCGCGGCGGCCTTGGTGAGTGCATTGGCAAGGGAGATGTTGCCCTTTGCCATGATACAGCTTTGGAGGACGAGGTCTCAGAGTCCCAGGACGACGCGGTCTCGTAGTGCCTCGTCCAGATCAGTGAAATTGCATAGGCTGCCCAAGTCTCGTAGCGCTGCCATGAAATCACCAAGCCCCTCGCCTTCGCATTGATTCCGCCTGTAGAAATCATGCCACCGGATGAGGATGGGCACGACGGGGGTGTCGTGGTTTCGTAGTATTGGCTCGCCCCACTCCATGGTCTTGATGTTCTCTGGTTTGGCCAAGGTTTTGGCCATCTTGAACACTGCGGGCCCGCAGCGTGTGAGAAACACGGCTCGTTTCTTGTGGCCATTGGCATCTTTAAGGTTGCTGCTCTCGAGGAACATCTGGAACCTATCGATGTAGGATTCCCAGTCCTCTGTAGCAGGGTTGAAGGGTGCGGGTGGCGAGTTGCTGCTGGCCATGCTGCCTGCCGCTGCGTGCTGCTTCGCCACATGCTGGGTGGTCTCCTTGTCTCACGATCCCATCCTCGTCGCCAGTGTTAGATCTGGGGTGGATTGGTTTGAAGGAGACGCGAGACCATCTTAGTGAGTTCAGCTCTTTATTTAGAATTAGAATAGTCTGGAGAATACAAGCCACAGCAACCCCTCATATAGGGCTGGCTCACGGTTTGGCGGCCAATGGCAGCGCTTTGAATCTCCCGCAATTGGCACAGCCAATCGTGGTAGATTCCTAGCGCTCCAATCACGGCCGGGATCTTGACCAATCTGGTCACTGTCCATCCAGATCTTTCAGTTGCGAGGGTTTGGAGTATGCTAATATAGCACATCCCTCCCCTCTTGGTTTCGTCTGTCGGTGCGTCGTGACGTAGTCACGCAGGTAGGCAGGGCTTCGTACCTTCCTAGTTGACCTGCACAGTTCAGTTCCAGTGTGGTTGTTGACTGGTTCGGAGGGATTCTCTGTCGTTCCGGTTCCCTGGGATGGAACCGCCTGGAAGGGTGAGCCGGGCCTTTCTTGGTAGCTCCCTCCCGGTCTACTCAGGCTGGTTGAGCTGCCGCTCCTGTTGTTCCCGCCGGATCTTTCCGGGCTGGTTGAACTGGCTTGGCTGCTCCTTCCAGGTGAAGATTCCAGGGATTCGTGTCCTGTTGGTCCTGCGTTTACTGGTGAGTAGGGCCGGTTTATTTGTGGCTTATTTGTTCTGGGTGGGGGGGGTGTTCCGCTTGCGCTAGGAAGTTCCCTTCGACTCTTTAACGCTTGCCATTCCCCCCCCCCCCCTTCTAGTTTCTTGCTCGGGTGTCTGGTTGGTGGTGACGGCTAGTCTTGACCTTAGTTGGTCGATGTGCCATTTCCAGTTTTTCCCGTCGCTTGTCTCTAATCGGTATGATAAGGGGCCAGTTATTTGGGTGATCGTTGCTGGCACCCAGAGTGGTTCCCCTGAAAGATTTTTTGCGTATACTGTGTCCCCTATGTTAAATTTTCTGTGTTTGCTGGAGGAACCCGGGGTTTTTTCAGGGTTGTATGTTGGTTGCATTCTGTCTAGCGTTGACCGTAGTTTCCTGCCCATCTTTAGTTCTGCCGGGCTTCTATTTGTGATTGCGCTAGGTGTGATGTGCTGAATGAGGAGCATTTTATTGATTTTGTCCTGTATGTTGGCTGCTTCTATTTTCTGGATGGCTTTTTTCGTGTATTGGACCATGCATTCCATGCTAATATAGCACAGTCCACCTCTCCTTGCAGTTGAGATCCAGTTTCTAGGCTGAGATATCACCATCCCCTTTCCTCGGGGTGGCCATCACTCTCTCTTTCCAAAAGAGTCCAGCTTCGTAGCAGCTTCGTTCTTTTCATTCTCTCTCTGTCCTTACTTCTGAGCAGCTCAAATCTGTTGTCCTCCCCAGCTCTCTTAATTCCCCCCACTCCCAGAAATCTCTTCCAGGGCCTCTACCTGTCCAAATTCTGGGGGAGGGGCTCCAGCCAGCCAGCCAATCAGGGAATGCTGCTAATGGAACCTGGCTTCACTAGATCAGAATGGGACAACTCACCATCACACCAATGGCTGCCAACATGCCATGGCCAACTCACCATGGAATGACTTGCTGCGGGACAATTCACAAACACAATTACAAGTTTCCCTTGATTTAGAACCACAACTGAGTCCAACGTTTCTGTTGCTAAGCGAGACAGTTGTGAAATGAATTTTGCCCCTTTTAACCACCATTCTGGCCACTCTTGTTAAGTGAATCACTGCAGTCGTTAAGTTAGTAACCCAGTTGTTAAGTGAATCTAACCTTGCCATTGACTTTGTTTGTCAGAAGGTCTCAAAACGGGATCACAAGACAGTCATAAATATGAGTCAGCTGCTGAGCATCTGAATCTTGTTCACAAGACCATGGGAATGCTTCTAGGGTCATAAGTGTGAAAAACGGTCATAGGTCACTTTTTTTTCAGGGCAGTTGTATATTTGAACAGTCACTAAACAAACTGTCAGTGACTACCTCTAATTTTGACAGATCCGTGACCAATAATCATAAAATTAAAACAGTCAATCCAGAAATCTAAGAGTTACAATAATTTGAATAAAAACATGGTCACCACAAAAAGGAATGCCTGAATGAAAAGATTAATATAGCATTGAATTGTCCTATGGCCAGTTGTCCAAGAACCACAGTAGATAGAGTATTTTGGGAGGCTTTTTGGTTAGGTGATTGGATCAAATTTGCGGAAAGAGAATGCAATGGACATTCTTATAAAATGGCTGCCATGGGGAAGTTTGCTCATTATTAAGATGGCTGTCACCCAGGGATGGGATTCAAAAATGTTACCAAATGGTTCTGTGGGCGTGGCTTAGGTGGTAGGTGTGGCTTTGTGGTCATGTGACTGGGTGGTCATGGCTGAGCGTGGCCAACTCAATATCACTCACATCGAGGCACTCATCTCCTCGCCTGGCCTCTCATGAACGTGGGGATGCTGCAACAGTTGTAAGTGTGAAAAATGGTCATAGGTCACTTGTTTCAGTGCCATTGTAACTTGGAATGGTCACTCCACACAAGCAAAGTACCAGCAAAGGAGGGAAAACTCCAGAGAAGTTCCTGAGACAGGAAGTCTAGTCCTGCCAAGAATGTAAAAAGAGTTAACGGAGAGGCAGTTTCTGTAAGCAACACCAGAATGTTTCCTTCCTGCCTTCCTGACAGGATTAGGCCAGGAATTTCTTCTAACAACCAGTTCTCTGAACTGTTTAGAATGTTAACAACTGGTTCTAGAGAATAGGTGCGAACCTGTAGAATCCCACCCCTGCTGTCACCCTGGAATTGATCAGCTACTACCAGTAGTTCAACCCCTAAAAAATGATTTATGGATGCTCTTAAGTCACACAGGAGCATTTTTTCGCAACCAATGGGAGTTAGAAAAAGTGCCTCCTTCCTCTATAAATACATCTTTTTCATCTCCAGGCAAGAAGTCTGAATAAAGTAATCCTAACAGGCTAGATACTACATGACCCCTGAAAATACTTCTCTTTCTTTCCTTTTTAAAAATGTTGTTGAGAAAGACATTATTACAGCAATATTCCCAGCTACTTTGGGTAAGGAATGTTTTAATATTGTCTGAAAACTCACTTTGTTGCCGTAGGTTTTAGTGTCTTGCATTTTTTATTGTGCTAGCAACAATAAAAGTTGAGATGAGCATTTACTGTATGCCTAAATAAATCATAAATACATGAGCAACCCAAATTTTCTTATTATGCTCTCTCTCTCTCTTCCCCTCCCTCCCCCTATCATACTTTGGAACCACCCATCCCTCACATAGGTGTCTATTCTCAAGTTGACTCCAAATCATTTTTTTTTCTTACACACAATCTGGAAAAGAATTTGAATAATGCAGGATTAGAGTTTAACATATTGAGTGAATCCATCCATTCAGATTTTATGTTTCAACATGATAACTTCTCTAAATAAACAAACAAACAAACACGTGTGCTCATTAATATACACAATGAGATCAGTTAAATTAGTGGCTGAATTTACAAAGCATGTTTCTAAAAACAATATTAAATGTATTAAAGTATAAAATACAAATAAAAATAGTGGAGAGAAAAAGCGAAAGATGGAAAGAAAGAAAGAAAAGAAAGACAAGAACCGACTTCTAACATTGTAGCACAGTACAATAACTTATCACTACAGCCTCAACTTTTTCTACTTTTAAATATTTAATATTTACCAGCCATTTCTATAACAACAAACTATCAAATCAGCTAATCTCAAGGTCAATTTTTTTGCCCACCTCTAGCACAAAATCCAGAAGCAGTTTCCCAGTAATTAACACAGCCAATTTGTGTTTTGTGCAGTTTCTGGGGTTTCCGCAATTTTTGCCTTACCCTTTTTATACTGTATTTCTTTCTCTTATCTGGGCTGGAAGAATTAGGTGGAAGGAATTCTGCACTATTCACTTCCAGTAGGACTGGAGAATGTTAAGAAAGTGGCCAGGTGTAGCTATCCAGAATTGCTGAAAAAAAAAAAATCCTTCATGGAAAGGACACACACGCACGCACACACACGCACACAAACATACACACACACACACGCCTGCCTACCTGGGATTTTTCAACCACACCCTGAATCTTGTAATGGGTCCATCCGCGTAACACTCCAATATTGTAAAAGTGGTATGAACGATGTAATCAATCATCACCGTTATGACATCCTTGGACATTTATTACCAAGAGGCAGGTTGGGCAAAGGGCTCTCAACCACTCCCCTTCCTATAAATATTATACCCAAGAAGATCTCCATCTCAGAGAACCCAGACCGACCTGAACACCATCAAGATGGCTTCCTTTGTGCTCTTCATCTTCACCATCTTCCTCCTTCCTGTGGCGCTATCTGCAGCACGTATGTGGGGAAAATTATGATCAATTTTCACTTCTTCTGATGCAGTGGAAGCTGTTTTCTACCAAAATTTTGAGTTAGGCAGTTCTTTCTTCCATTCGGATTGCATCAACCGAATAAGCTCTCCAAGGCAAGCCCGTTAAAAGCGACCAACTTCAGGTGGCCTTCAGGTGGAAGGATGGGGAAGCAAGGAAGGTGGAATGGGATTCCCTGACCCAGCAGGATTGGTTGGAAGTTCAGGCAGCAAAGTGTCCGGACCAATATTGGAACATAATGAAATGTGGATTGAGTTAGATCTCTGAACTATACAGAGCACAGTGTTGGCCATGGGAACATTTCATAAAATCAGTCATTCAGATTGGATTAGGCAGAAACGTTTCCCATGGAAGAGAATGCAAATCAATGGAATTTGAACTAAATGTTGAACAGTCAGAATCTAGGCAGATAGTTATGATCATTTCTTCCTTTCTGTAGTGAGAGGTTCATCATAAGCCATTTTAGGGAATTTCTTTCCAGCCTTCTGCTAGAATGGGAATAATAAAATTGGAAGAGGGCTAGTGTCTGGTTCAATATTAAAGTGCATTTATATCACAACTGAAACCTGAAGGAGTCTCATACAAATGTATTTCCTTTTTTAAAAATCCTTACCACTCTCTGTAGAATGTAATGAGTGTTTCAGTGACGGAGGATCTTCCTGCAATGGTCTGCCAAAAAACTGTTCAGCAGTATGCTTAGATGTTTTGTCCTCGGCCAACTTGTCAATAGGTAAGTGGATTAATTTTTGTGTTCATCTTTTTTATGCTGATTTGGATGAAGATATAGAGAAATTTATCTCCATGATATTTTGGTTTCATATAAAGCAGTGTTTCTCAAACATGATGATTTTCAGGCATGTGGACTTCAGCTCCGAGAATTTTGAGAAATATTGGTCTAAAGTATGTCTATGCATTGTGTTTGGGAGTATAAAAATCCACTTTTCACCCTTATGATGGTACATGTCTTCCTCAATCTCAGGTCCTCTATAAAGGGCCTTCAACACAAGATTGAGGAGATGTCATAACTATTTTCAGGTATCTGAAGACCTGCCTCATAGAAGGTGAAGCAGAAATTTTAGAGTTATACCAAAAGACAGGATGAGAAAGAATGGGTTTAAATTACAAGAAACAGAATTTAATGGACACCAGATAACCTTTCCTTATGGTATAGGAATTATTCAAGAATGGGAATGATTGTCTTGGTAGGTGGTGGTGGATATTTTGGTTTCATATAATGAAATGTTTCTCAAACTTGCCAATTTTTAGACGGCAGCTCCAAGAATTTTGAGAAACACTGATAGAAGCTTCGAGAACAAGATTGGGGAAATGTGATAATCATTGTCAGATATCTGAAGAACTTTCTTGTAGAAGATGACACAGAAATTTTAGAGTTGTTCCAAAAGACAGGATGAGAAATCATGGGTTTAAATAACCAGGAAATAGATATTTGATGGATGCCAGGAAACCTTTTCTCATGGTAGAAACTATTGTTGAAAGCAAATTAGCACTCACCCCACTCCTAGAAAAATGAAATATTTTGAGGAATAAAATAAAATAAATAAATAAAATATCTTAAGGGAGACAGAAACTCAGAACCCCAGCTTCCTCTCCCCAGCAGATATTTTGTGCCCATTGAGAAAGATTAGGCCAGCCTATCTACAAAACAAAGGACCTTCAGTTCCAGAGTGAAGGAGTTAAGACAAGACCCTTCAGGACATAATAGGATTAAAACCACTAAGTCACAAAGCTCACTCCATTGCACAATCTCTTAAGGACATTGCATCATCCCCAGCAAACTTCAACCTTCTCAACCTTCTCAAAAAACCCACAGAGCCAGTTATGACCCCTATATGGCCCCATGGGAGTCTGACAACAGCCAATACAATACATGTTTTTGCACAGGACTAGGAAGCTCAAGTTCAAAGCCCAAGGTATAAAAACCCCTCATTCTCAACTCCATGTGATCAGCAGCTCACATCCCAGGATTGCTGCGGTTCTGCTTCATCATTAAACCCTCTTTCCAAGCAGCCTCCAGCCTCCATTTTGTCTCCAGTGTCTTTCTCCTGGATCGCAACTGAACCAGATGGATATTTCTTCCAACACTATTCAACAATGGAAAAGATTGCCATGGTAGAGCAGGTGTCCCTTGTGGAGAATTCTGGGAATTGAAGTCCACAATTAAGTCTTAAAGTTGCCAAGTTTGGAGACCTCTGTGGTAGAATCTCCTGTGATGGATATCTTTCAGCAGTGATTGGATGACCCATTTCTCAGGGATATCTGTCACAAGGCCACAAAGGCATCCAAAAACTAACTGGAGCTTTAGAAGCTACATTTGACTGATTCCATTGATAGAATTGGTTGTAAGACGGAGCCATGTGATGCTCCATTCAGTGGTGGTATTTAATTTTCTTTTTCCTACCAGTTGTGTGTGCATGGCTTGGTGGGCGTGGCAGGGGAAGGATACTGTAAAATCCCCATTCCCTCCCCAACCCACTAACCTGCTTTCCAGCTCCATTCTCCTATGCAGGGCAACAAAAGAAGATCTAGCTGATTAGCTAGGACTCCAATCAGCTGGGATTAGGGAGGCAGCAAATAGATGGGGGTGGGGCCAATCAGAGGTGGTATTTACCAGTTCTATGAACTACTCAAAATTTCCACTACTGATTCTCCAGAACCTGTCAGAACTGACTGAATATCACCTCTTGCTCAATTGATTACATTCTTTAATCATTATATTTTCTCTATAGAAAATCGTTTTACAATGTCCTTCACCAGAAGCTGTGTAGATCGTGCAAATCATTTGACGGGCTCTTTCCATTTCAATTTTGGAGATCAGCGTATTTTGGACTTTACTTCTCAAGTTTGCAATAAAACAGACCCAAACATGGGTACTTGCATACATGGCTTAGAAGGTATGTAAACAGCTTTTGAATCTTATTTCTGCTTCTGGCACTTTTCCTATTGGAATGGTTGACAGAAGAAATCTATGTATGGGAAAATTCCAGTGGAAAGAAATGACATCTTTCCAGTTTTTAACACTTACATCAAGAACATCTCAAAAGGCATGTTCAAGTCTACTCCTGTTTGTGAAAGGAGAGAATAACTGGATAGACTTAGAAACATTTGGAAGAGAATGTCCAAACCTGTGAATAAATTCTCTTTACTACCTGTAACAGAAATCTCATCTATCGGTAAAATTTGGAAAGAAAAAGGTGTTTTTAAGCCAAGAGTAGGCAAGATCGTTCCAGTTTTTGATCTTCAATGTCCATTCATGGTCCATTCTTAGTTTACCTTCGATATACTTACAATAACAACAACAACAAAATCCCATGCCAAGTAAATATCATGAGCAAATTATCCTGCATACACACTGTATGGGATTTAAAAAAAAACAAATTCTGCCATTTCTCATTTTTTTTTAGAAAAAGTCTTTTTATGGCTTTTGAGTTCCAGAAAGGGTGTCTGTGGAGCCCTGGGGGCATAGTGGTTCTTTTTTTTTTTTTTGAATTTTTGAATTGATTTTTAAAAACAAGCATAAAACATCTTTTTTGAAAGCAGCTTGATCCTGGGTTACATTTCTTCGTACAGACACAAATTCAAATTCATGTTCATTTTATATATCATTCCATATCTTATTACCATTCTGCATTTTCTATATAGCTTCTCCCCTCTTTTAATTTTCTTAATTTTATTTTATTTATTTCATCTCAATTCAGATCATTATACTTATATTCTTTGTCTGTCCTGTTTCCAAATGTCTATTATCTTTTCTCATTAGACAAATTTTTTCCTGTAATCACTGATTGGAATATGACGCCTTTATATTTTTCCCCTAAATTTATAACACTTAGTATAATACATAACTTCCATTCGGATTCTGCTTAGTACATTCTAAAACACACTATATTTTAAAAAGAGAAAAAATTATAAATATATAATATAATTAAAACAACAAATCCATGCCAATTCAAATCTATTGTTAATATTAGTATTCATTTAAATCTTAAACATTTTACACATTACTTTTCAAATAAGTATCATACTTTTATGGGAACACTTATAAACTTTCCATAGTTGCTTCCCCCCACTTCACTCATATTTTAAAACATTATATCATTAAAATGTTCCCATTCCTTCCTAGTTGAATTCTCTCATTTATTTCATTTCATTTATTTTGTTCACAAAAATTTCACTGAGTTACACTAAGTATTTTACCCCACTTTTTAATCATATATTATTTCCAATTTTCTAACATAATTTCTAATACAAATATAACAATACAATCTTATGTACCTTTTGCAGAATCACTTTTTCAGTTAAATTTTTACCCATTATCTATAAATAAGTCCTGTTTCTTTACATCTTGCTCCACATCTTTGTAGCTTCTCTTCCCTTCCTTCCTCCCTTGCTTCTTCTCTCTGCCCTTTTTACCCCCTTGTCTCTCCACCTCCATTTCCCTATTCCGTGTTCCCTTTTTCTGTTGCTTTTTATCATTATATCCACTTTTCACCTTATTTTCCCTTTTTTTGGTTTTTTTTGGGGGTCTTAAAGTCTCCATTCTCTTTCCCCCCTTTCCCCTTTCTTCCCTAAGTAAAGTTACTTGTTCATCAAAGATGGCTTCTTCTTTGTCCCAATCTTCTTGTTGCGTAGTCTTTTCTTGCAGTTTCTCATAGGTACAAATCGCCATTTCTAAGAATTGAAAAACGGAGCCAAGAGAGCCCTTCCCTTCTTGTTCCTCTTCTTTAAATTTTTTTAAATTCCATTTTCAGTTCATCCACAAGTGATGCCATTGTAAAAAAAATTTCAAACAACCACCCAAGTGTTTTTAGTCATTCAAATATAATTTCCAAAAATCCCAAAGTCACCAAGCAATCCAAATACACACAAGCTGTTTCCTTTAACGCTTTCTTCTTTTTTCCCTTTCTCTTCCTGGGGTTACTATTTAGTTACAAAGTTCCAGTTAAGATGTATCTTTTAGAAGTCTCGTTAGAATTCTTTTAAATTCCAGGCAGTCTCCTCCTTCCAAATCCTACTCTTATTCTTTTCCTCTCCCTTCCCACTTACAGCAAAAAAAAATAATTTTTTTTTAATGTTCAGAAATCCTTATTGTCCCCTTGACATTTAATTATCTGGTTTAATTACCGCTTGATGCCAAAGTGGGTTTTTCTGATTTCTCATTCATCTCTGTTCATTGTCAACGTAAGGAAGGAGAGTGAAAGAAAAAAACTTTCCCTTTTCACTTTCATTTGCTGCTTCCGAATCTTCTTTGGGAGCGATGTATCTTTTTAAAATTTAAATTCCAGGATACCTTGATTGTTGCTTCTTATCCCGGTCAGCCAAAATTTTCACTTTTTAACTTCCTCCTGTATTTTCTTTCCGGATGAGTGCTTCTTTGAGGCAGCCATTTCTGACCGCCACTCGTTCGCCTTCAGGAAAGGGAGTTTAGCCAGCTGGGGAGGAAAGATGCGGCTTCCCTTGACCCTGCTGGGATCTCCCCACTCTTTGCCACCTCTATGGGGTGGCTTTGCCCTGATGCCAGATTGGCTTGGGACGCTCCAGCGGTGAGCCCAGGCAGAAACCGTACACGATCGCGGATTCCTGCCTGCCGCCGAAGCCCTGCAAACCAGAAGTCCAGTGGTTGTCTTGTCATAGGCAATATTTATCTTCCAAAGGATGCCTAAAATAAGCAGTTAAAACTCTACAAAGGCTTCCGTACAAAGTTTCTTTTTTGGATCACAAGGCATCCTCAAGGTATAACTCACAGTTATGTCGAGATTCATCTAATGTCCAAATCTTTGCATAGTTGACTTCATAGTGTGAAAATATAGTTATCTTTATCCCATAACGATGCAGCAAAGGGAAGGACACCAGCACTTTGCTGGGGTCCAAGCAAGAATAAAGGAAACTCCCCCAACTCAACCAAGGGTCAATTCAGTGAGCAATCAGGCTTATACATGTGACCACATGACATGAACTACATTTCCCATGATGCATTAATTATGTTTCCCATGAGGCATTCCCTTAAGGGGAGAGCTCCCAATTCCCAATTAACTATCCCAATTCCCAATTAACTATATACTGTCTGGACAGCACAGTGGTTAAATGCAGTCTTGCAGACTAACTCCACCCATAGCCTGGAGTTTGATCTTGATGGACTTGAGGTTGGCTCAGCCTTCCATTTTTTGAGGTTGGTCAAATGAGGACTCAGATTGTTTTTTTTTTAAACAAGTTTTATTGATTTTAAAGACAAACAAAACATAAGACATCAAAGTATAAAACCTCCTTTCTCAAAAATTACTTATAAGTTTTAACAAGGCAAATAAAGCATTATTTTTTAAGGCATAGTTCCACATTATCACATTTCCATTTAAACACATATATATCTTTTCCAAATTTCTCATTGTTTCTCCCTTCACTTTTATTCAATTATATTTCTTTCTATCAAGGTTTTATTAATTCTCAATCAAGCATAACCACACAAAATACAAAACATAAAACAAGACATAAAAAGATAAAACCTCCTTAATTATCATTTATACATGTCTTTTCCAAATTTCTCTCCTTTTAGTTTTATTCCTCCAAGGTTTTATTAATTCACAATCAAAACATAGCTAACCAAAACACAAAACATAAAACTTCTTTTGAAAAGTGGCTTAGCCCTGGGTTACATCTTTTTTTACAGACCTAAATCAAATTCATGCTCACCTTATATACCATTCATATCTTATTAACCATTCTATATTTTCTATATAACTTCTCCCTTCTTTTCACTCTCTTAATTATATTTTGTTTATTTCATCTTATTTCAAAATCATTATGTTTGTATCTTTTGTCCGTTCTTTTCCAATCATCTATTTATCTCTTCTCTTTAGCAAAAAATTTCCCCTGTAGTCACTTTTAAGGTGTGACGCCTTTCCCTAAAGTAACACTTAAAATAATACATAATTTCTATCCTGATTCTGCTTCGTACATTCTACATGTTGCATTTTGAAAAAAAAAGAATAATAAACTTATAATATACATAATTTCCATTTTAATTCTAATTAATAGTATAACTAAGCATTAATCATTTTACACATTCTCTTTGATATTCTATTAAATATTGAAATCTATCATTATAAAACATTTTAATATTTTGTTAAATCTTATAATATTCCAATAGACTATTTCAAATGCAAATACTACAATACTATCTTATGTACTCTTGCAGAATCTTTCTTAAATTATACACTGTCCTTTATCCTTTATCTCTAAAAAAAAATCTTGTTTCAGACCGTGGCTTTTTTCCCTTTTTTCCCTCCCTTTCTTCTCCAGTCTGATCTTTTTGCGCCACCCTCCTAACCTCCACCTTTTTAGCTTCCCCTCTCTGTTGTAATTCTCTTTTCAATTGCTTTCTAACATTGTACCTTTTTTTCACCTTATTTTTCTTTTTCTTGGTTGTTTTATTGAATCTTAAATTCTCATTTTTCCTTCCTCTCTTCCTATTTTCTTTCTTAATCAAACTTTTTTGTCCATTAAAAATGGCTTCCTTTTCTTCTTCTTCTTCTTCTATTTCTCCTTCTTCCTCAAGTATTTGCTGGTACGTAGAAACCGCCATTTCTAAAAAGTGGAAGACAGCTCCCAATGAATTCTTGCCATTTTGTTCTCTTTCTTTTAATTTTTCATATTCCATTTTTAGTTGATCCACAGATGGTGCCATTGTAAATTTTTAAAAACAACCCAGATGTTTTTAATCTTAAAGTAATTTGCAAATGTCAAAGTTATCAAACAATCCAAACAGACAGAAATTATTTCCTCTTCTTCTCTTTGCAGCTTTTCCTCCTGGGGCAAAATCCCAAATATATTTTAAAGCCATATTACAATTAGTTGTTGGTATTATAATCTTTAAAGTGTCTCCTCCAACAAGTTTTAAAAGTTTTTTTTTTAGTCCTCTCCTTCCCACTTATAACAAAGAGCTTGTTTTTACCTTAAAGAAGCAGGTTTTTCTGTGCTCATTTGCTTTCTCTGTAAGGAAGGGGAGTGAACTTTCCTTCAGCACTTTCACCACTGTAGCAACTTCTTTTGGAAACAAATGTATCAATCCAAAAGTCAGGTTTCCAGGGTGTTTTAAAAGTAACTTAATGTCCCGATTCAGCCAAGAAAACTTCTTCTTCTGTCTTCCTCCTGCACAGTCTTATCCAGTTGAAGATTCCCTTGAGGCTGCCATTTCTGACAGCCGCTCCACCACCTCAGGAAAAAGGAGTCTAGCCGGCTGGGGAAAGGGGGTACGATATCCCCAGACCCCTGCCCGGATCTCCTCTGTCTTCCGCTGCCTCTTTGGGGCAGCGACAACCCCCAAATCCAGTTGGATCAGGGGTACCTCAGTGGCGAGCGCAGCAGGGACCCGCAGAGAAGTGGATTCCTGCGGCCACTGAAGCCTTGCAACCGGAAGTGTCCAAATGAGGACTCAGATTGTTGTGGGCCATAGGCTGACATAGTGAACTGCCCAGAGAGTGCTGTAAAGCACTTTGAAGTGGTATATAAGGCTAAGTACTATTACTATTGGGATTTTTAAGAATATATTTTCCTATTGGAAGAAGAAGCAAAGATTTCCCCATTGGGTCAGGGCAAAGTTTGCCAGGAACATCCTGGAATTCCGTCTGGAATTGAAAGGCAGCAGAATTATATAAGGACCAACAAGGCATCTTAGGACAAGCTCTACTTGAAGTATTTAATGCAGTTTTAAATGTGGTGAAAACATGACAATCATGGATGGAAGCCAACATCATGGTACCCAGAGAGAACACAGACCAGACACTAATTAAAAATATAGACCAACATCCCTTTTGAAGTCGGACTACAAGATATTCGATAATAGCCGAACAATTAAAAAAGTTCTTAAATGACTTTATACACGTGGATCAAAATGGTTCCTTGTCAAAAAGACAAATCAAAATAATATTAGATACCCTAGAATACTATGAAGTACACAGTGGAAATCAGATGGTGCTATTTTTGGATGCCCAAAAAGCGTTTGACAACATTAAATGGGAATTTATGCTATGGCAACTTAGACACATAAGATTTTGGTGAGAATTTTTAAAATATAATCTTGGCGATATATTCTAAACAACAGGCTAAAATAATAATAATAAACAGAGAGGTGACAAAAAAATAAAAATTCAGAAAGGAATGAGACAAGGGTGCCCATTATCCCCGCTATTGTTTATACTAACCTTGGAAGTGTTAATAAGGATAATTAGGAAGGAAACACAAATAAAAGGTCTGGAAATCAAGAAAGAAACATATAAACCACATGTTTTTGCAGATGACTTAGTTTTTATCCTTGAGGAACCACAATATTTGGGGTTGAAACTCATAGAAATATTAGAAGATTATGGAGAAGTTGCTGGATTAAAAATAAACAAAGAAAAAACCAAAATAATAGTTAAGAACATGACAAATAAGCAGAAAGAGAATTTAGCCAAGGGAATAAATATCCAGATAGTAAAGAAAGGGATCAATATTTCGGCAAGATGTACAACAATTAAAGAGGAAAACTATGGCAAATTAGTGAAACAAACCAAAGAGGACCTAGAAAGATGGAAAAATTGGAGGCTTTCCTTAATGGGCAGAATAGTTGCAATCAAGACGAACATTCAAGACGAACTACTCTTTTTGTTTCAAAATATACCCATAAAATTAGACAAATCTTGGAGGGAAATCTGAACAAAATGACTCTGAATTTTATATGGCAACAGAAGAAGCCAAGGATTAAACTAAAACTACTGCAAGAAGCTAAAGAGAGAGGAGATTTTGGCCTACCAGATTGGGGAATATACTATAAAGAAGCGGTGCTTACCTGGGTGAAAAATTGGATAACTGTAAAAAATAGAAGACTACTATCATTAGAGGGTCACAACTTACATCTAGGATGGCATGGAATTTTGTGGTACGGTAGGTACATTGCACATCAATATTTTTAAAGACATCAGATAAGACAAGCTTTGTTTATGGTATGGAACAAAATCAAACAGCAAAACTACATGGAAACTCCAGTTTGGTTATCCACCTTAGAGGCGTTAGTACACCCAAATCTTATTAACCAGGAAAAATTACCACATATAAGGATATTATAAATGAAAAAGGGGAATGAAATCCAGACAAGAGCTAAAAGAACAAGGAGTAGAATTGGAATGGTGGGCGTACTTACAAATCCAATCACGATATGGGAAATATATAAAATAGTAGGGGATTACTAGACAAGCCATGATACTAGATGCAATTTTATTGGGTTCAGACAATAAATTGATAAGGAAAATTTATAAATTTTTATTGGACTATAAGATGGAGGGGAACAGGTCAAGGAAATGATGGTGGCATGGGCCAAAAACTTTGGATATAATATAGATTTGGATAAGTGGCAAGAATTGTGGGAATGAAACAAAAAGATAACATTGGCCACATCATATAAGGAAAATCTATACAAGATGTTTTATAGGTGGCATTTCCCCCCAGCAAGGCTGGCTAAAATGTATAAAAACGTATCACCAAATTGTTGGAAATGCACCCAAGAACCAGGAACATATTATCATACATGGTGATTTGTAAAAAAAAAAAAAAAAACCACAGGATTTTTTGGCATAAAATCCAGATATGGTTAGAGGAGATAATTGGACAGAAAATAGAATATAAACTGGAATTATTTTACTGGGAATTATGACAGAGAGATATATTAAAGATGAGACCTATTTAATAGTACATATTATCACGGCAGAAAGAATGACTTTGGCTCAAAAATGGAAAGATAGAGAAATACCTGATGAAGGTGAGGTGATAAAGAAAATCTTGACATGCTGAAATGGATAGACTGACTCTGGAATTGAAAAACAAAGAGGAGAGAGAATATTACAAGATATGGAATAAATTTTACCAATGGTGGGAGCAGAAAGGAGGGACCCAGAATAAAACATGAGTAGGATTTGTAGAATGGGTAATTGAGGCTATGTAAATAAGTACAATGGAATATGAAGGATAAATTAATACAAATTAACTGTACAAATGTATATAAAATATGTATTATATATTATAGTATGTATGGCCAAAAGAAGTGTCAGGATGGTCACACCGTGTCCAATGTTTTAATAAATTAATCAATAAAATATTAATTAAAAAAAGGAAGACAGCAGAGCTCAAGCGACATCAGAACATCAAAAAGACAAAATGGTTAGAAATCCAATTATTCTACTGTTTAGCAGATTCCCCAGGGGTAAAAAAAATCTGTGAAAGGGAAAACAAGCTGTGTTGATAATTGCTTTAAATCAGTTATTTTGCTACATGAACTATTGTTTTGACTTGCAGGAGATAACATGCGCATATATGAAAATGGAAAATCTTGCCCAAAATGTTTCAGAACAGGTTACGATAACTGTGAGAGTGATGGAGATGTACTTTGTCTGGGTGATATAGTGAATTGTACTGAATTGAATGGAGAAATAACCAGTGCAGTATCTGGTAAGCTGTCTTTATTGTTCCTCTTTTGGCTCCCTTTGCTGTTAACTATATTAAGCCAGCCAGTATCTTCATTAAAAAAAAAAAAAAAAAGCTAGGGAATGCTAAGAACATGCTACCTGCCAGGGACAAAGTGCCAATTTCAAAACATCTAGAACTCAGATCATAACCATTCATAAAACCTCCGTTGATTAGAATATACAGGTAGTCCTTGATTTATTAGCTATTCATTTAATGACCATTCAAAGGCACAACAGCATTAAAAAGATAGACTTTTTTTAAACTTTTCATTCACTGAGATACTACCAATAACCACTTCAGTGTAAAACTTTTAAAAAATAGTCCTGGAGAACGCACCTACTTTGTGGGTGGGAGGAATTCAAAACATGCAAGCCTAATTCAAACTTTATAATCGTCATTAACTAGAAATGTAACAGGCAACCACCTGATCAAAAATTTGCCTCTTCACAGTATTTCCATATGGGCCACCAATTGATTTCTCTGCTCCACGTCCATCGGTGCCCCTGTCCTTAGTTTAGAAATCGTCCACATATTTGATGAAAATAAAATGTAAAAATACTTTGAACAAGCCCATAAAATAAATCACTGTTTCCTTCTGCCTCAGGTGCAACAATCCCTTTTGCTGGGAAAGGTTGTGTCAGCCGATCGGTTTGCGACCTTAAAGGGAAGTCCTTCCGCCGTGGGAGTTACACGTTCAAATTTAAAGACCTTCAGTGTTCTAAAGCCAATGGGGCTCTCGGGCTACAGGGGGCCTTCTTCTTTCCGTGCATCCTTGGAATATTTGCTGTGAAAATTCTCTCCTAGTTAAGTCAAAGGTAGCTGGCAAAGGCCTTAAGAAGGATCAGGTTGTTGTTTATATCCTACCCCTGCAAATATCACTCCTCCTCTCCTGAATGAGGTCTAGAATTTGACCCAAAGGCTAAATTCAACTTCAGACCCTCCAAATCTGGATATTTTCCTTGAAGAGTTTGATGACATTAAACCACAGATTTTGCCTGAAGCAGAATGAACTTGGTGAATAGAGAGCAACAACATCTAGGCGTTCACAATATCATTTCATATATCAAGGCAATTGATCCATCGAAAAATAATTTACCTCAAAATACAGTGTTCTAACACCTGAATTTCCATCAATCAATTTAGGTATATCTATATGTACATATACCCTTTATTAGAGTTTGGGAGATATATTTATATAATGTGATGCTTTAAAGCTTAAAACTTGACATTGAAATGTTGCAACTGTTGTCAGAATAGACCAATATCCTTTGGTCTGTATGAGACCACTGTTTGCAGAAATTTCTCTGAAAAATAGCTTTAGTTAATGCTGCATTTTTCTACCTTTCTGAAATTGTAATTCTCAGCTGATTTGTCACAATATTAAAATAAAAGGAATTAGATATTAGCTCTCTGGTCCTAGAGGTGTTTTTTACTCATAAAACTTCCCATTCCTTTCCTTTCCTTTCTTACTCTTCTTCTTTGGGAAAGTCTGAGAAGGCCGCATGTCATTCCAAAGAAAAGCCATGGTTTATTTAAATGCTGGCTTGTTGATTTATACATTAAGCCACCAACCCCAATGTATAAACTCCAACAAGTGGATTTGGTTCCAATGTTGATGATTCTGCCTTTTGACTAGTAGTCAAAAAAGAAAAAAATGTTTGCACTGAGCACTCTAGTCATTTTTGGATAAAGTACATAATAATCTGGGTTATCTTTGCTGTGGAAAAGTCCTAGTACTATTGGCGGCATTGGAAGAGAAAGGGAGAGTCAAGATATCAGGTCAGTCTTTAGTCCTAAAGCATCCTCTATTTTAGAAACTGGGAGATGGAGAGTTCCAGTCCCACCTTACGTGTGACAACCAACTTAGTGACTTTGGGCCAATCACCAGGTAACCATGAGTTCTAGTTCCATTTTAGGCATCAAATCTGGCTGGGTGACTTTGGGACGTCCCTCTCTCTCAACCTAACCCACCTCATACAGTTGTGGGAAAACTAGGAGGAGGAAAGAATATTATATATGTTTAACATGCTGCCTTGTGTTGTTTATAATAATAATGAAGGCAGGATATAAAAATAAATCAGTGAATTAATAATCTCTGCTTTCTTCTACACACCCCTTCTAAATAAGTTTATCTAGGTCAGGATATATAAAGTATTAGCTAGTGAAGGTTAAGAAGGTTGTGGATTTTCCTTCCTTCCTCCCTCCCTCTCCTTCCTTCTTTCCCCCTTCCCTCCCTTCCTCTTCCTTCCTTCCTTCCTTCCCTCCCCTCCCCTCCCCTCCCTCCCTCCTTCCCCTCCCTCCCTTCCTCCCTCCCTCTCCTTCCTTCTTTCCCCCTTCCCTCCCTTCCTCTTCCTTCCTTCCTTCCCTCCCCTCCCTTCCCTCCCTCCCTCCCCTCCCTTCCTGCCTTCCTTCCTCCCCTCCCGCTCCCTCCCTCTCCTTCCTTCTTTCCCCCTTCCTTCCTTCCTTCCTTCCTCCCTCCCTCCACCCCTCCCTCCCTCCCTGTACTTCTTCCTTCCCTCCCGCCCCTCCCTCTTTCCCCTCCCTCCCCTCTCTTCCCCTCCCTCCCTCTTCCCCCCTTCCCTCCCCTCCCCTCCCCTTCCTTCCTTCCTTCCTTCCTTCCTCCCCTCCCGCTCCCTCCCTCTCCTTTCTTGTTTCCCCCTTCCCTCCCCTCCCTCCCTCCCTGTCCTTCCTTCCCTCTCTCCCCTCCCTCTTTCCCCTCCCTCCCTCCCTCTTCCCCCCTTCCAAAAAATAAAATAAAATAAACCTAAAGTCTAAATAGCCTCTTGCAGGAGTTGAGCTGAAAGGCTGGTGATGCCTTGGACTCATCCACAAAGTTATTTGGCAACCATTTTATGTGTGATGGTTTTTAATTCGTTTCATTAATACAACCCATCTTGAAATGGCATCAATTATAGTCCATTTGTTCACCTAGTTAGAGGGCTTTGACTGAGAACAACTTCAAACTCTGCTCAGTGGACTTTCTACGATGCCAGAAATCAGAAGATTTACATAAATGCACAAAGTGAAAAGTTGATGGTGACATGAATTTTCCTGTCCTTTGTGATCATAAAGAGCAATAAGGAAATACAGTGTGGCATGAAAGAACATTGACCTGTTGGATTTATTGTGGGCACACCCTCCTTTGAAAAATGCTGTTGCCGTATAAAATCCACTGAACGAAACTCCTTAAGATGGAACCTGGGACAATTAAATATTTGTAGGGAGACCTATCGAGTTGAATAACAGGGCTGGGTGTCTGTACTCCAACTTATTTTCTAGAGGCTATTTCTTTTGGTGAAGTGTTTTATTATACCAGCTACAGATCCTGTCTTTCTTAAGGTGGCTGGAAACATTGGGAATTGAAATCCACGCATCCTAAAGTGGCCAAGGTTGAGAAATACTGCTTTAAGACCTTAAACTTCATGGTCAGCAATATTGCTCAAGCTAAAAAAAAAAAAAAACTGTCCCGAAGACTGCTCTTTGGCCAATATGGTCCTTCACCAATCTGTTGGCTCATAAACATATCCTCTGCAGACCCAGGAAGAACCCTGTATGGAGTCCACCACTCCTTGCAGCTGGGATCTAGTCTCTAGGCTGAAATATCACCATCCCTGTTATGTTCTGTGCATGGGCGCTAAGGAGGAGACGAGCCGGTGAACAGTGAACTTCAAACTTTTTATTTACATGTGTAACAGCTCAGCTCTATGGCCGCAACAGCCCCCTTTATATAGGCAAACTCTTGAGTATTTAACCAATGAAAACACAGGGAGCGCTAGCTCCGTTAACCAATGGGAGAGGCTCGTTAATAGCCAATCAGATTCTCCTGAACGGACCAATCCGATGTCGCTATTATCGGCCAATCAGAAGTGCAGGGCCAGAACCCTGCACTTTACTTCAAGCTCTTAATAATCTTTATTCAAGTACTTTTATTAATTCACAACAATCCCCTTTTGCTTTGTTCAGAGACTGACAGCAGTCCTCTCTCTGGTCCGCCGCCTACGCGGGAGCGCCGATCGCTCCCATTGGTTGATGCCATTTGACAGCCGGCTATAAAAGGGAGTTGTCAAACGGCATCAGCTGTCGCCACCAGCTGGCTGTCATTTAGCTCCGGCAGCCGCGGCGACCCTTTATTCAATAGAATAAAGTCTGTTAACTTCAGCCTGGCTCCGTCTTGTTCTGTAACTGCTGCTCCACAACACTGGTGACGAGGGCGGGATGCAGTAAAGACGACCAGGCAAGACGAAGTCACAGTAAAGCTGAAGTCACAGTAAAAAGAGCTGAAGCCACTGCAAGCTGAACGAAGACACCGCTGCTGACGCTCTCCAAAGAGCGTGAACTTTAAAGCTCCCCAGCTGAGGAGCCGAATGCCGCTTGACAGGCGCAGCCAGAAACGCTTTTCTAAAAGCGGAAATTCAAGTTCTCTCAGCTGAGGAGACTGATGTTGCCACTCTGATGGCCTCAAACCCGAC
The DNA here is from genome assembly GCA_033807585.1 of Hydrophis major. Taxonomy (NCBI): domain Eukaryota; kingdom Metazoa; phylum Chordata; class Lepidosauria; order Squamata; family Elapidae; genus Hydrophis; species Hydrophis major. The sequence goes on from CM066336.1 coordinate 6,367,976, forward strand.
ATTCCCTCACTTCCAGCTGGGGGCAGAGACATGGGAATCATACATGAACAGATTCGAATGCTTCCTGAACGCCATTGATCTTTCTGAAGCCACTGACCTGAGGAAAAGGTCCTATTTTTTAAGCTTCTGTGGGGCTACATTTTCGATTCAGCCTCTGCACTAGTGTCCCCACGCTCTATAAAGGCTATTCCCTGGGATGAGTTGAAGGAAATCCTGTCAAATCACTATTCCCCCAGACCCCCTCAGATAGCTAGGAGATTGGCTTTTAGGAGGAGAGTTCAAGCTGAAGGGGAAACTGTGAGTCAGTACATGGCAGCCTTAAGGTCAGCTGCCATACACTGTGGGTTTAGGGATTACCTTGAGGACATGCTGCTTGACCAAATTGTGGGAGGAGTTAAGGACCTAAAGCTACAGAGACGTTTACTTGCTAAAAAAGATTTAACCCTGGCCTTAGCTATTGAGGAGGCTCAGGCTGCTGAGCTGTCAGAGATATCAGCAGCTGAGATTCAGGGGAACCCCTTAAGGCAAGGGCACTCTACCATTCACTACGATGAGGTCTCCCAAGAAGAGGAACCTCTTGAGGTAAACCGCCTCAGACATCCAAGACCCCCCCCCCAAAAGCTACCTAAGAAAAACAACAACCAGACAGCCAGACAGCAACCCAATTGTGGGGGTAACCACCCCAGATCAACTTGTAGATTCAGAAACATTATCTGTCTGAACTGCCAGAAGAGAGGGCACATAGCCAGGGTTTGCCAAGCCGAGCAGACCTCCACGCAAAGACCACAGGTTGCTGCCTCCTTCCAAAGGTAAGTCGAAGATTGCTACACATGTTACCATGCAGACAATACCACCCCTAGGTCTAACAAAATAAGCATTTCTCTCTTTATAGAAGGTAAACCCTGCCGGATGGAGGTAGACACCGGGTCTGCCCTCTCCATTATCTCGTAGGCCACCCTGAAGAAGTTGCTACCTTCGCTCTCAAAGAAGAAGCTGTTCAACTGCCACCTGACTCTTCGAGACTACCAGGGAAAGACCATTCCAGTCCTGGGTAAGGGCAAATTCTTCATTCAATTCCAGAACTTTAGAGGCCACTTGCCACTGGTGGTTGTAGATGGTGCCCTTCCTAGCTTGCTAGGACTAGATTGGTTCCCTGCCCTAGGCCTTAACATTACAGGGATTCACTCTGTGGTAAATTCTGAAGTAGATTCCCTCTTCAGGGACTACTCTGATGTTTTCAGTGTGAACTAGGTTGCTATTCTGGCACCCCTATCTCTTTCGATGTGGGCCCACAAGCCACCCCAATTCGTTTAAAACCGCGAAGGGTACCTTTTGCCATTCGGCCTAAATTGGATGCTGAATTAGACAAACTTATTAAACCAGGAGTCCTGGAACAGGTAGATTTCGCAAAATGGGAAACGCCCATAGTCACCCCCTTAAAAAAAGATGGCAGTGTGAGAATCTGCGCTGACTATAAAACGTCCCTGAACCGTTTCCTCCAAATTAGTTCATACCCAGTACCTGTAATTCAACACCTGCTACACTCCTTTGAGCCAGGTACAATTTTTGCAAAGTTAGACATGTCCCAAGCATATCAGCAATTTCCTGTGGACCAACACACTGCTCTTGCAAACTATAGTTACACACAGGGACGTCTTTAGATGTAAACGTTTACAATTTGGAGTTAGTGTGGCCCCAGGCATTTTTCAGTCCCTCATGGAGAGAATCCTCCAGGGGCTCCCGGGGGTAGTTCCATACTTTGATGACATTTTAGTCTCTGCCACCAACAAAACACAATTATTACTCAGAGTCAAGTCAGTCCTTGACAGGTTTAGGCAAAACGGGCTTAAATTGAAAAAAGACAAATGCACCATTGCCACCAAGCAAATGGACTTCCTTGGTTATTGAATTGACGCCTCTGGAATTCACCCCATAGAAACTGAGGTTAGAGCCATCCACGAGGCACCCACACCCTCTAACAAAACTGAATTACAGGCCTTTTTAGGGCTCCTGAATTTTTATGCAGCTTTCCTGCCTCACAAGGCCTCTGTAGCTGAGCCCCTTCATAGGCTCTTAGATAAAAAGGCCCCCTGGCACTGGGGACAAAGAGAAGCCAACGCTTTCCAAGCAGTTAAGTCTCTTTTAACTTCAAGCACTGTGTTAATCCAATTTAACCAAAACCTGCCCAGATGCCTCACCCTTTGGCATAGGAGCAGTATTGAGCCATAGGCTCCCAAATGGATCTGAGGCACCTATTGCCTACTTTTCAAGAACACTCTCTGCAGCAGAGAGGAACTATAGTCAAATCGATAAGGAAGCCCTAGCAGCTCTTGCTGCTGTAAAAAAATTCCACGAGTTTCTCTATGGCCATTGTTTTGAACTTGTAATGGATCACAAGCCACTTTTGGGACTTTTAGCTGGAGATAAGCAAACCCCACAGGTACTAATCCCGTGAATGACCAAATGGACTCTGTTCCTGGCCGCCTACTCATACAGACTCTATTCCTGGCCTCCTACTCATACATCGCCCGGGGAAGAACCTATGCCATGAAGATGCCCTCAGCAGATGCCCCCTTCCAACATCGGTCGAAGACCCAGCTCCCATCCATGCAATCTTCGACTGCAATGTACTTGACCTGCCAGTCTCAGCCGGGGATATTGCTGCCCACTCCAGAAGGGACCAAGTGATTTCCCAAGTCCTGCACTGGGTGGGGAGGGGGTGGCCTGATATTCAGTATGCCCCTGAATTCATGCCATTTAAGACCCACAGGCAAGAGTTGTCTTCACTTCAGGGCTGTCTGTTATGGGGAACAAGGGTGGTCATTCCAACCACTTTGCAAGAACAAGTTTTAAAGGCACTGCACGAGGTTCACCCTGGCATGGCGTGAGGATGAAGGCCCTGGCCTGCAGCTACGTGTGGTGGCCAGAATTGGATGCCCGGATTGCCAACTGGGTAAGCGCATGCCAGCCCTGCCAGGCAACTAGAGCAGCCCCACCAACAGCTGCCCCAATCAGATGGGAAGATGCTGGGGCCCCTTGGTCCAGGCTGCATATTGACCTGGCTGGCCCTGTGCAGGGGAAGACCTTTTTGGTTGTATTAGACTCGATCTCTAAATGGACTGATGTGGCTTTGCTCCCCTCTACCACTACACTGGCTGTCACAAGGGCCTTGACCAGACTGTTACACATGGACTCCCTGACACCTTGGTTTCAGATAATGGCCCCCAATTCAGTTCCAATGAGTTCGCAGTCTTTGCAGCCAACCTGGGCATCAGACATGTCCTCACAGCCCCCTTTCACCCTGCAAGCAATGGGATGGCTGAGAGGGCTGTTAGGTCTGTGAAGGAAGTTTTGGCCAGGCTTGGCCAAGCAGACTGGCACTTCAAACTGTCCACGTACTTGCTCACGCAACACGCTACTCCATGCCCCACTACCAACAAGACCCCAGCAGAACTTTTGATGGGCAGATGCTTCAGGACCACCCTGGACAGGTTGAACCCCTACTATGCTCCTACCACACCATTGGCTTCTGACAGCCATGCCAGGGAATTCGCTCTGCAAGACCTGGTTTATGCCAGGAACTATGCGGGGCATCCCTTATGGCTGCCAGGGCAAATAGTCTCTATTACAGGACCCAAGTCCTACAGGATCCTCTTGGAGGACGGTCGAGTTTGGCGAAGACACATAGATGTTGGAAGAAGAGAGCTGCCGAAATCCTGGTCTACCAGCCACCAGACAACCCGGTCTACCAGCCATCTGCCGCAGCCAACCCGCTAGTGGCCCCGGTCTACCAGCTGCCCGACAACCCAGTCATTGCCCATCGCGAACCGATCAAAAGGACTTACCCGGTCAGCAGCCGGACACCAGGACTCGGACATCCAACCACCATCTTCGAGCTCCAGTCACCGCCCGGGGAGAGCAGGACTCGATGACAGCTGGCAAACCCCAGGAACTGCGAAGATCAGGCTGCGAGCGAAAGCGGCCGTGCTCATGGCCAGGGGAAAGGAGTGCTGTGTTCAGAGACTGACAGCAGTCCTCTCTCTGGTCTACCACCTACGCGGGAGCGCCGATCGCTCCCATTGGTTGATGCCGTTTGACAGCCAGTTATAAAAGGGAGCTGTCAAACGGCATCAACTGTCGCCGCCAGCTGGCTGTCATTTAGCCCCGGCAGCCGTGGCGACCCTTTATTCAATAGAATAAAGTCTGTTAGCTTCAGCCTGGCTCTGTCTCATTCTGTAACCACCGCTCCACAACACTATCTATCAATCATCTATCATATTTTGGAACTACCCACACCTCACATAGGTGTCTATTTTCAAGTTGACTCCAAACCATTTTTTTTTCCTACACACATTCTGGAAAAGAATTTGGATAATGCAGGATTAGAGTTTAACATGTTGTGTGAATCCATCCGTTCAGATTTTATGTTTCAACAAAATAAATTCTCTAAACAAACAAACAAACACATGTGCTCATCAACATGAGATCAGTTAAATTTGTGGCTTAATTTACAAAGCATGTTTTTAAAAGCAATTTTATTGAAATTATCAAAGTATAAAATACAAATAAAAATAGGGGAGGGAAAAGGGAAAGAAGGAAAGAAAGAAAGATAGAAAGAAAGACAAGCATTGACTTCTAACTCTGTAGCACAGTACAATCAGATATCACTACAGACTCAACTTTTTTACTTTTAAATATTTAATAAGTACTAGCCGTTTCTATAACAATAAACTATCAAATCAGCAAATCTCAAGGTCAATTTTTTGCTACCTATAGCACAAAATCCAGAAGCAGTTTCCCAGTAATTAACATAGCCCATTTAATTGTTTAATTTGAACCTTGTTCATGGATTATTTGGGAATGTGCGTGGAAATGACTTGATATAACAACACACTTACTAGTGCAATTCCAACCGTTATTCACACAGATGCAGGCCTTTGAGCTCATATCTGTCCAAACTGAAAAGACCAGTTTGTGTTTTGTGCAGCTTCCGGGGTTTCCACAATGTTTGTCTAACCGTTTTTATGTTTCTTTCTCTTATATGATTCTGAGCTGAAAAAAATAGGTTGAAGAAATTCTATGCAATTCACCTCTGGTAGCACTGGAGAATGTTAAGAAAGTGGCCAGGTGTAGTTATCCAGAGTTGCTGAAAAAAAGAATTATCTTTCATGGAAGGGGCACGCATACACACACACACACAAAAACACAAACACACAAAAGCCTGGCTACCTGGGATTTTTCAATCCCGCCCTGAACAGAAATGGAATGGATCTGCCCTTGTAATACTTCAGGTTTGCACAAAAAGATAATAAGCACATAAGCGGACATTATATGTTGTGACGTCCTTGGACAGTGTAAATACTATAAAAAATATATTCTGGACTCTTCCATTCTTTTTTTTTTTTTTCAAAAGGCAGAGGGTTCCCAACTACTCCCTGCCTATAAATATCTTACCTGAGAAGATCTCCATCTTGGAGAACCCAGACTGATCTGAACACCATCAAGATGGCTTCCTTTGTGCTCTTCATCTTCGCCATCTTCCTCCTTCCTGTGGCATGATCTGCAGCAAGTACGTGGGGTTCTTTGAATTAATTTTCACTTCTTCTGATGCAGTGGTAGCTGTTTTCTACCGAAGTTTTGAGTTAGGCAGTTCTTTCTTCCTCTCAGATTGCATCAACCGAATAGGCTTTCCAAGGCAAGGCCGCTAAAGGTGACCAACTTCAGGGGGCCTTCAGGTGGAAGGATGGGGAAGGAAGGTGGAATGGGATTCCCTGACCCAGCAGGATTGGTTGGAAGTTCAGGCAGCAAAGTATCCAGGACCAATATTGGAACATAGTGAAATGCAGATTGAGTTAGATCTCTGAACTATACAGAGCACGGTGTTGGCCATGGGAGCATTTCATAAAATCAATCGTTCAGATTGGGTTAGGCAGAAACGTTTCCCATGGAAGAGAATGCAAATCAATGGAATTTGAGCTAAATGTTAAACACAGAATCTGGGCAGATAGTTACAACCATTTCTTATTGTCGTTACCTTACTGCTACTTGGGGATGAGTACATGGTTTGACTTGGCTTGTTTTATCTTGTTTTAAAGAAAGGTACATGCATATATAATTTAATCAGGTCTTTTGATTTAAGTTTTTGCCTTTCTTTTTTAATGGCTTCTCATTCCACACCAAACGTGAATTTCTACTTTTCTGCGTCCTGAGGTTCATCCTAAAGCATTTGCAGAATTTCTTTTCAACCTTCTGCTAGGATGGGAATAAACATGGAAGAGGGACTCCGCATTAAAGTATATTTATGGCAAGATAATGCAACTGAAATCTGAAGGAATCTCAAACAAGTCTATTTATATTCCCCCACCCCTTACCAAACCCCTTACCACTTTCTCTAGAATGCTTTGTCTGTACAGAAGATGGAAATCTGGATAAGTCCTGCGAAAATGTCAAAGACTCACAAGACTGCCCAGAGAAGCAATGTTTAAGTGTTGTGTCTAACACCAGGTTGTCAATATGTGTGTCTACAGTTTCCCTGCCAACCCTGTGTGTGCAGGTATGTGTGTGTATTTGTGTATCTATGTATAAAAAGTATCTTTTTACCCTTACGGCGGTATGTGTTTTTTTCAGTCTCGGGTCCTCTACCGGGGCCTTGAAGACAAGATTGGGGAGATGTGATAAATGTTCTCAGATATCTGAAGGGCTGCCTTGTAGAAGATGAGGTAAAATTTTTAGAATTGTTTCCCCCCCCCCCAAAAAAACACACCAGTATGTGAAATGAAGGATCTAAATTATTAACAGGCACTGGGGAGCTTCTTTAAGAACTATTCACCAATTGAAAAATTGTCACGGTAGACTCTCCTTTCAAACAACCAGTCAATGAATCAGAATAGAGCTGGAACGGGCCTTGGAGGTCTTCTAGTCCAGCCCCCTGCTCAAGCAGGAAATCCTGACCATTTCAGACAAATGGCTGTCCAGTCTCTTCTTAAAAACCTCCAGTGATGGAGCGCCTATGATTTCTGAAGGGAAGCTGTTCCACTGGTTAATTGTCCTCACTGTTAGGAAATTTCCGCTTTATTCCAGGTTGTCTCTCTCCTGGATTAGTTTCCACAGAGCTGGGTTCCTTTAGCAGAGGGTTAGACATTAGATCTCTAATGTCACTTCCAAACTTTCCATTCCATAATTGTCATATTGCTAATTTGTTAACAACTGTGAGGGGCTAACTGCGGTGGTAAAACCTGTATATATAGCCCTTTTGTACCCCATTCTTCCATTCTCTAGAGCTGACACAGCAAGGGGAAGGTTGCTTTAATGCTGCAACACAGTTGGGTGTTTCAGAATGCTCACTGGGGCATATCCTTATCTTCAGCGGTGCCTGTACAATCTAAAAATTGGGAAATACCCCAAGATATTCAATTGGTCTTGCTGCACTATACCACTCACCAACTGTCTTCAGCCAACATGCTTAACTGCTTGTTTAGTTATCTATATTGAGAGGTTCACACACCATGCAGAGCCCTGAAAAAAACCAACCAAGAGAAAAACTAATAAAATTCTCATTTTCAGGGTCAGGGCCAGTGGTGGGATTCAAATTTTTTTTTTTTTTTACGACCGGTTCTGTGGGCATGGCTTGGTAGATGTGGTGTGCTTGGTGGGCATAGCAAAGGAAGGATACTATAAAATTCCCATTCCCTCCCAACTCCAGGGGAAGGTTATTGCAAAGTCCCCATTCCCTCCCCACCCCACTAACCTGCTTTCCAGCTCCCTTCTCCTGTGCAGGGCAACCAAAGAAGATCCAGCCAATGATCAGCTAGGACCCAGGAGGCAGAGAATAGATGGGGACAGGGACAGTCAGAGGTGGGATTTGCTGGTTCTCTGAATTACTCAAAATTTCCGCTACCGGTTCTCCAGAACTGGTTAGAACGTGCTGAATACCACCTCTGGTCAGTGCCAGCTGGGGAAGGGGGCGAGGGGATATAGGATATCTGTCACAAGGCCACAAAGGAACCCAAAAACTAACTGGAGCTTTGGAAGCTATATTTGACTAAGTATTGATAGTATTGATTGTACGCAGAGCCACATGATGCTCAATTGATTATATTTCCTCTTTTGCCAATAGGACATCCTTTGATTTCATCATTCTCCAGAACCTGTGTAGAGCCCTCAAATAATTTGATTGGCTCCTTCTATTTTGATTTTGGAAATGCCTCTACTTTGGACTTCACTTCTAAGGTTTCCGATACAAAGTTTGAAGTGCTAGGTATTTAAATTGCTTTTGAATTTTAGTTGCTTTTGGCACTTTTTCTTTTCTAATTGATGAAAAATGAAATCTGCCTATGGGAAAATTCCAATGGAAAGAGATGACATCATTCTATGGGTAGTCCTCAACTCAGGGTTATTTTGTTAGTGCTTCTCCAAAGTTACAACCACATTAGAAAAAAGCGACTTATTGTTGACATTCCCATGGCCACATTATCAAAATTTGGATGTCGGCACCTGGAATGCATTTATGGCAGTTGCAGTGTTCCTGTGTCATGCAACTGATCCCCTTTTGCAACTTTCTGTGTCATGCCACCGATCCCCTTTTGCAACTTTCTGACCAGCAAAGTCAATAGGGAAGCCAGATTCACTTAATAACTCTGTTACTAATTTAACAACTGCAGCAATTCACTTAACAAACCTTGGCTAGAAAGGTTGTTGCCTTGCAAACTGAGGCAAAGATCATTTCATGACTCTCCTGCTTAGCAAAGAAAATTTTGGGGCTCAGTTGTGTTCATAAGTTGAGGATGACCTGTTGAGGACAAATGCCCCTCCCACCGGGATCTCCTTACATCTCAGTCCTCAGGTGTGCCTTGTGAAGGGGTGTGTGGAGCACTCTCCTTCCTCGTAGCCAGCTCAGTCTGCGTTGTTCCCTCCTTCTCTCTTCTCTTCTTGCTCTCGGATCAGGAGAGGGTGGCCCCTGCTCATCACCTGAGCTCTGCCTCTCCTGCTCCTCCCTGTCTACAATCCTTTCTGATCCTGAAAAGCCTTGCCCTTCCCCAGTTTCCTCCAAAGCCAATGGAGCCGCCCCCTCGATCTCTGTCGGCTCCTGTTCCAGCTCATCTTCCCCCTGCAGATTCAAGCTCCGATGGGGACATGACACTGGCTTATCAGTCTTTTTATGGCTTTTGAGTTCTAGAACGAGTGTCTGTGGAGCCCTGGGAGCAGGGGTGGGATTCAGTTTTTTTTAACAACCAGTTCTGTGGACGTGGTTTAGGTGGTGGGCATGGCTTGGTGGTCATATGACTGGGTGGACGTGGCTTGATGGTCATGTTATTGGCTGGGCGTGGCCAACTCAATATCACTCACATAGAGGCATGCATCTCCTCGCCTGGCCTCTCATGACTGTGGGGATGCTGCAACAGTCATAAGTGTGAAGAATGGTCATAAGTCACTTTTTTCAGTGCCATTGTAATTTTGAATGGTCACTCCACACAAGCAAAGTACCAGCAAAGGAGGGGGAAAAAACTCCAGGGACGTTCCTGAGACAGGAAGTCTAGTCCTGCCAAGAATGTAATAAGGGTTAACGGAGAGGCAGTTTCTGTAAGCAACACCAGAATGTTTCCTTCCTGACTTCCTTACAGGATTAGGCCACTAATTTCTTCTAACAATCGGTTCTCCGAACTGCTTAGAATGTTAACAACTAGTTCTAGCAAATAGGTGCGAACTGGTAGAATCCCACCCCTGCCTGGGGGGCACAGTGGTTAAATGCAGTCTTGTAGGCTAACTCCCCCCATAGCCTGGAGTTCGATCCTGATGGACTTAAGGTTGACTGAGCCTTCCATCCTTCCGAGGTGGGTAAAATGAGGACCCAGATTGTTGGGGGCAATAGGCTGACTCTGTAAATCGCTTAGAGTGGGCCATAAAACACTGTGAAGTGATATATAAGTCTAAGTGCTATTACTATTGGGCTTTTTAAGAATATATTTTCCTATCGGAAGAAGAAGCCAAGATTTCCCCTTTGGGTCAGGGCAAAGCGGGCCAGGAGCATCCTGGAATTTCTTCTGGAATTGAAAAGCAGCAGAGCTCAAGGATCAGAAAGACAAAATGGTTAGAAATCCAATTATTCGACTGTTTAGCAGATTCCCCAGGGGTTAGGAAAAAAAAAAATCAGAGAAAGGGAAAATAAGCTGTATTGATCATGGCTTTCAATCAATCATTTTGCTGCATGAACTTATTCTGTGACTTGCAGGTCCACCCATTCGCATATATGAAAATGGGAAATTTTGCCCAAAATGTTTCAGAACCGGTTACAATAACTGTGATGCTGATGGAGAAGTGTTTTGCGTGGGAGATTTAGAGAACTGTGTTGAATTGAATGGAGAAATAAACCATATATATTCCAGTAAGCTATCTTTATCATTTCTCTTTTATTTAAACTCCTTTTGCTATTAGATATACTAAGCCAACTAGTATCAGAGGCTTCTATTTTTTTTTAAAAAAAGTTGCTCAGCTTTGCAGTAGTGATACCTGGGGACCTGCCACAGGTGTGGTGGCATGCTGCCTACCAGTGGACAAACATCCAATTTCTTTTCTTTTTTTGTGTATATATTTTTTAATTATATCATTATCAAAGATTATAAATATTTTGAAAACAGTGAATTGTCCAAGCACTTCATTTTACCAAAAAGAAAAACATGTCTACTCGTAGTAATAATAATAATTGCATACTAATTATAACAATAATTATAGTTATATTAACTTATTTGTAGTCATTATGAATTATAATAGCATGCTTACAATCATAGATAATATTTGTTATGTACTAAAAATGGACTGCTCGAAATCCCTGCGCCTTGATTGGCTAAGGCGCAGGGATTTCTAATTGGCCAGGCGAGCCGCGCCGATTGGCCCGATTGAAGTCTCCCGCGATTGGCTGAAACCAAGAGCGGGAGACTTGAATCGCTGCCATTGGCCGCGGCCGCCGCGGCAAAAGAGTATAAAAGCCGGAGGCTTTTTCTCTTTTGCCGGTTCGGTTCACGTCTTCAATAAAAGAGCTGTTACTGATAGTCACTGCCTCAGAGCCTTCTTTTCGGACACGACACTGGCGACGAGGATGGGATCTCGCCCCTGAACCGAACCCCGTGTCCATAGACGAACTTGCGACAACGAAATGGCGAAAATAGCACCGCCCGCCCCCTTCAACCCCGCCGCCGAGGACTGGGAGTCCTACTCAGACAGATTCCGGATGTATTTAGAGTGTGCCGGCATGAAGGACGCCCCGGGCCCGCTAAAACGCGCCGTGTTCCTGACGCATTGTGGACCAGAGGTTTTCCAGATGGCCAAGGCATTGGCCAAACCGGCAGACGCGACTGCCATGGATTGGGACGTCCTCGAACCCATACTAAAGCGCCACTACGCCCCCGAGGTCCCCATCCTAATTCGGCGGAACGAATTTTACCGGAGATGTCAAAGACCGGACGAGAAACTGAGCGACTTCGTCGCTGAATTAAGGCGCCTAGGCGGGCTCTGTGAGTTTGAGGGATTGACCAGTCTCATAAGAGACCGTTTCGTGCTAGGACTTTGGGATCCGACACTCCAGAGCCGACTTATGGCCAAAGGCGACATCAGCCTCGCCGATGCCATCACCGCAGCCGCAGCCGCAGAAGCAACCCGCACGTCAGCAGACACCATGCGGAGAGCCGAGGCAAAAGGCGCGAACAACAACAACCCCGCAAGGTCGGCCGATGCAAGAATCGAAGCGGCCGCACACTACGGCGGTTACCAGTCAGCCTCCAGCATTTCAGACGATGAGGAGGACACACATCGCGTGCAGGCGGGTCGCGGAAACCAGCGAAGCCAAAACAGTCGTAGGTCGAGGACCAACTGCGCAGGGTGCGGCGGCGACCACCCCAGGTCTGAATGCCGTTTCTTTGACGCGGTCTGCAGGCATTGTGACCGAAGGGGCCACATCGCCCGAGTTTGCCGCCAAAAGAAGACCCGCAGCCCGCCAAAATGGGAGCAGCAGGATAGAAGGAGAGAGAGCCCGCCAAGAACCAGAGAGCGCCAGCCAGCAGGCAGATGGGACCAGAAGCAAAGATCCCAGAGAAGCGGCGACGGTCGGCGGAAAGAAGAAACCCACCAGATGGTGACAATCGGCCATGCCATCTCCGACGGCGCCAGAAAGATATACGTTGAAGTCTACATCGAAGGCCGGCCTTGCAAGATGGAAGTGGACTCCGGGTCCTACCTTTCCATGATTGCATGGCGCGAAATAAAAAAACTAGTGCCCACCCTGCAGAAGGAAAATGTACCCGCCCAGAAAATCATCATAAGGGACTATCAGGGTAATCGCATGCCAGTGGTGGGCACCAAAAACTTTAGCATAACCTACAAAGGCCAAACCGAACAACTTCCACTCACGATAGTCGATCGTGACCGCCCGAGCTTGCTTGGCCTGCAATGGTTCGCCCCACTGAACATCGCATTGACAGGTGTCAACCAAGTCTCCATGGAAGCCTGGGAACAGCGGTTAGTCCAGGAGTTCCAGGAGGTCTTCGATGGAGGATTGGGCAAGTACAAGGGGCCCCCTATTTCCTTTGACTTAGACCCATGGGTTTCCCCCAAGCGACTTAAACCTAGGAGGGTACCCTTTGCGTTAAAACCAAAAATTGACGAACAAATCAACAAACTCGTCAAGCAAGGGGTATTAACACCTATAGATCACGCCAGATGGGAGACCCCTATAGTGACCCCAGTAAAGCCAGACGGGTCCGTGAGGATTTGCGGGGACTATAAGGCCACCCTAAATAGCGCGCTACAGCAAAGCGCCTACCCAGTGCCCATAGTGCAACACTTACTGCACTCATTGGGAGGGGGAAAAATTTTTGCCAAGCTTGACCTCGCCCAGGCATACCAGCAACTGCCTGTGGACGAAGAAACGGCAGAAGCCCAAACAATCGTGACACACCGGGGGGCCTTCAAGTGCAACAGACTCCAATTCGGAGTCAGCGTGGCACCAGGCATTTTTCAAAGTCTAATGGAACGTTTACTACAGGGCATCAAGGGGGTGGTGCCCTATTTCGATGACGTGTTAATCGCGGCGCCAAACGAAGCCGAATTAGAGAACCGTTTAAGACAAGTCTTGACAAAATTTAAAGAGACAGGACTTAAAGTCAAACGCGAAAAATGCCAACTGTGTACGCAGCAAATAGAATTTCTGGGTTACCTCCTAGACAGACAGGGCATCCACCCTACAACTAAAAAGGTTAAAGCCATCAAGGAAGCCCCCACCCCGAGGTCCAAAACAGAACTACAAGCATTCCTAGGTTTACTAAATTTTTATAATGTCTTCCTACCTCAGAAGGCAACGGTGGCGGAGCCTTTGCATAGACTCCTAGACAAGAGGGCAGCATGGACTTGGGGGAAACGAGAACAAGCCGCCTTTCAGAGAACCAAAGACCTCCTCACCTCCGACGCCGTCCTAATACAGTTCAGTGAGACTTTACCCTTAGCTGTCACTTGCGACGCATCGCCCTACGGCGTCGGCGCTGTCCTCAGCCATACCCTCCCAGACCAGAGAGAAGCGCCTATTGCATTTTTTTCCAGAACGCTAACAAAACCAGAACGGAACTATAGCCAGCTGGACAAAGAAGCTTTGGCTATAGTTGCCGCCGTCAAGCGTTTCCATGAGTACCTGTACGGCCGCCCATTCAAGATAGTCACCGACCATAAGCCACTGCTGGGCATCCTCGCCGGGGATCGGGCCACACCAAACATCTTGTCACCACGCATGACTAGGTGGTCTGAATTCCTGGCAGCCTACAACTACGAACTGTTCCACAAGCCAGGAAAGAAAATTTCACACGCGGACGCTTTGAGCCGCTCGCCCTTGCCGGACTCTGAACCTGACCCCGCTCCTACAACTAACACCCTGAGCATAGAAAGCCTGCCCATAACCGCATCCGATATTGCCAGGGAAACCAGTAGGGACAGACAATTGGCGAAAGTCTTGCATTGGTTAGAGAAAGGTTGGCCGGAAAAGGACATTGACGAGACTTTTAAGAAATTCCGGCAGCGCCAGACTGAACTGTCTCTGTTAAGGGGTTGCATCCTGTGGGGAGATCGGGTGGTAATTCCGTGCAAATTACAAAGCAGAGTTCTGGAAATGTTACATGAGGGGCATCCTGGCATCGTCAGGACAAAAGCCCTGGCCAGGAGTTACGCTTGGTGGCCAGGGATGGATAAGCAAATTGAAACATGGGTTGCAAGGTGCCACCGGTGCCAAGAAACCAGATCCAGCCCACCCGCAGCACCCACCCGGGACTGGGAAATACCACGGGGACCCTGGTCCAGAATCCATTTAGATTTTGCTGGCCCCACAAATGGACACACTTTTTTAATCACAGTAGATGCATACTCGAACTGGTTAGAGGTGGCTGACATGAAATCCACCACCACGGAGGCTGTCATTAAAGAACTTTGTAAACTATTCTCGACACATGGCCTCCCAGACGTAGTTGTCTCAGACAACGGGCCCCAATTCACATCAATCGAATTTGAACGCTTCCTGGCTGAGAAAGGTATCCGCCACGCATTGACAGCACCGGCGCATCCGGCGGCGAACGGTAGGGCGGAACGGATGGTCCAATTTACAAAAAAGACCCTCCGGAAAATGGACCACGGGGAGATCAACGAAAAAATTAATAAACTACTTTTCATACAACACATCACACCTAACACCACAACAAACAAAAGCCCTGCAGAGCTCCTGATGGGCAGGAAGCTGCGGTCACCACTCGATCGTCTACACCCCACATATAACCCGGAGCGACCCCCGGACTCAAGCTCCAGGTACCGGACTTTTCAACCGGGCGACTGGGTTTACGCTAAAAATATGACAGGGGAACCCCTATGGATCCCAGCCGTCATAACACAAACCACAGGCCCACGGTCGTACCGGCTCCAAACCGTCGATGGGCGAGCCTGGAAGCGACACATCGACCAACTCCGGTCACGGGCAATAACTAACCTCAACCCCCAAGACACGAACCAAGGGGGGAGGGAAGACCCGACAAAAGAAACGCAGAAAAAAAGTAAAGACTCACCAGATCGCTGCCTCCGCGAATCCCATCCGGAGAGGAGCCGTCCAGCCAACTCTACCGACTCGGAAAAGCCAAGCGGGAGCGGCAAAATCCGTGACTCAACCGACCCGGTAGGCCCAGGCGGGAGCCACGGCGAGAGCACCGGCCCGACCATCCAGCCGGTACCCACAGAGCCAGGAGCAGCCAAAAAGATGACCGCTCCGGCCGAGTTACAACAGAAGAATGAGCTGCGCAGGTCAACTAGGACCCGACGTAGCCCCGCCTACCTGCGTGATTACACCACGTGAAAGACCCTACCAAGAGGGGAGGGGTGTTATGTACTAAAAATGGACTGCTCGAAATCCCTGCGCCTTGATTGGCTAAGGCGCAGGGATTTCTAATTGGCCAGGCGAGCCGCGCCGATTGGCCCGATTGAAGTCTCCCGCGATTGGCTGAAACCAAGAGCGGGAGACTTGAATCGCTGCCATTGGCCGCGGCCGCCGCGGCAAAAGAGTATAAAAGCCGGAGGCTTTTTCTCTTTTGCCGGTTCGGTTCACGTCTTCAATAAAAGAGCTGTTACTGATAGTCACTGCCTCAGAGCCTTCTTTTCGGACACGACAATATTAATCTTATTACATACACACAGCAATAATCTTTCTTCTTCTTACCTCTACTTTTCATATCGAACCACTGATAAAACCTGTCCCATGCTCTATCCATCTTTGTGCAGTCAATATTTTCCTAATTATATTTTCATTCTGGTGGAGTGTTTTCATTTTTCCAATATTGTGCAAATACAATTCTCACTGCTGCCAATAGATGAAGCATTAGGGACATAGCCCCTTTATCATAGCTTTCTGCTATTATACCTAACAGAAATACTTCTGGCTTTAAATCTATATCCTACTTAATTATCTTTTCCAACCATGTATGTAGTATTTTTGACCAGTATTTTCTTGCCTTCATGCATGCCCACCACATATGACAGGGGTCCCCAAAGTTGGCAACTTTACGAGTTGTGGACTTCAACTCCCATAATTCCTCAGCCAGCATAGCTTGCTGAGGAATTATGCCAAATTTGGAGACTTCTGACATATAGGTGACAAATAGCCAATTTCAAAACAGCTAGCCCGAGGGTTATATCCATTCACAAAATCTCACTTACATACCAGTACCCCTTGACTTAATAACAGTTTGTTTAATGACCATTCAAAGTTACATTGGCACTGGGGGAAAAAAGTGACTTTGGGACTGCTTTTCACAGTTTACAACCTTCTGACAGGCAAAGTCAATGGGGAAACCAGATTTGCTTAACCACTGGGTTATTAGCTTATGAACGGCAGTGATCCACTTAATGACAGAGGTATGAAAGGTCGTAAAACGGGGCAAAAATTCACTTAGCAAATGTCTCAGAAATTCTGGGCTCAGTTGTGATTATAAGTCAACTGTGGCTGTAAATAAACTATTTGTTTAATGACTTTTCAAAGTTACTACCGCATCGAAAAAAAAGCAGATGTTTTTATACTTCTTGGATTTTAGTGATTCAGATACTGTAGTTACATACATACATATCTACATATCTGAGCCACGATGGCATAGTGGTTAGAATACAGTACTGCAGGCTACTTCTGCTGCCTGTTGGCTGCCTGCAATTTGCCAGTTAGAATCTCACCAGGCTCAAGGGTGATCCTTCCTTCCTTCCTTCCTTCCTTCCTCCCTCCCTCCCTCCTTTCCTTTCCTTTCCTTTCCTTTCCTTTCCTTTCCTTTCCTTTCCTTTCCTTTCCAGATAATTCTGCCCATTGCCAGGAGTTTGATCCTGACCGGCTCAAGGTTGACTCTGCTTTCCATCCTTCCAAGGGTAAAATGAGGACCCAGATTGTTGGGGGCAAGAGGCTGGCTCTGTAAACCGCTGTAAAGAATTATAACGCAATATATAAGTCAAAGTGCTATTGCTATTATAAGAGCCGTGGTGGTGTAGTGGTTAGAATGCAGTAAAGCTGGCTAATTCTGCCGACTGCCAGCAGTTCAGTCCTGACTGGCTCAAGGTTGACTCAGCCTTCTGTCCTTCTGAGGTGGGTAAAATGAGGAACCAGATTATTGGGGGCAATAGAATGACTCTGTAAAACACTTAGAGAGGCTGTAAAAGCACTGTGAAGCGGTATATAAGTCTAAGTGCTATTCCTATTGCTACATACATAATATCTCCATACCTACATACATGGTTCTTATTTCCATCCGGGATTGTGGTTTCTCTGCTCCCCTTCCATCAGTCCTTTGTTTAGAAATCTTTCATACATTTGATGCTGTATGTAAGTAATTTTAACAAGCCCTAAAACAAATCACTACTTTCCTTCAGATTCAGACTTGAATATCACGGTCAACACACAACAATCCCTTTTGCTGGAAAAGGTTGTGTCAGCCAATCGGTCTGCAAAATGGAAAACAATAAGTCCGTCCGCCTCGGGAGTTACAAGTTCAGATTTAAAGACATTAAATGTTCCAAAGCCAATGGGGCTCTTTCATCGTTACGACGCCTGGCTTTCACTCTGGAGAAGAATCCCCTGCTTGGGCAAGGGATTGGACTAGATGACCTACAAGGTCCCTTCCAACTCTGATTATCTGTTATCTGTTATCTGATTTATGTCATCTGATTTCTTTATGTCCTACCTCTGGGGCCACAGGTGGCTTTCTTCTTTCCGTGCCTCCTTGGGATCTTTGCTGTGAAAATTCTCTCCTCATTAAATCAAAGATAGCTGGCAAAGGCTCAGATTGGGGTTAATCTCCCTCCTTTCTGGCACTGATGATGTTACCTAGTTTGGCACTGAAACGTCAGCAAGAAAACCACCAAGCTCACAGAACACCAAGGAGTCCACAACTAAATTTATAAATTAATATATTTATCTTATATGTCTCTGTTGCCACTGTTAATGTCCTTCCCAATGTTGCCATCTGTGGGTATTCTTTCATGGGAGAAATTAGGGACTACATGGCAATAGTTAATATCTTGCTGATACAGAATTGAAATGAATTGGAACTGAACAAGGAGAGATTCAACCTAGAAATAAGGAGAAACTTTCTGACAGTGAGAACAATCAACCAATGGAACAGAAGTTGCCCTTGGAAGTTGTGGGAGCGCCATCATTTGGAGTTTCAAGAAGAAATTAGACTCCCATCTGTCAAAAATGGTGAAGGGTCTTCTGCTTGGGCAAGGGATTGGACTAGATGACCTACAAGGTTCCTTCCAACTCTGATTATCTGTTATCTGTTATCTGATTTATGTCATCTGATTTATTTATGTCCTACCTCTGGACATTTTTGGCCCCATCTTTGGAATGAGGTTGAGACTCCCACCCAAATTCAACTTCAGACATCCCCCCAAATTTGCTTAGCTCCAGGTTATTTCTCTTGATGTCAATGAGATTTAAGTTGAGTTTGATGAATACATTCCATTGACTTTGGTGGCATTAAACCATTGATTTTCTTTGAATCGGTACAATTAAGTTGATTAATTAACTTTATCTATGCATTCGCAGTATCATTTCACATTTCAAAGCAGTTGATCCATCCAAAAATAAGGTACCTCAAAATTCAGTATTCTAATATTTAGGCAATCAATCAGTTTATATACTGTAGATACGTACATATATGTTTATCAGGGTTTGAGTGATATATTCATATAATATGATGCTTTAATGGTTATTCTTAACACTTGACATTGAAATGTTGCAACTGTTGTCAGAATAGACCATCCTTTGATCTGTATGAGACCACTGTTTGCAGACATTTCCTTTCTCTAGAAAGACAGTTTCAGTTAATGTTGCATTTTTCTACTTTTCCAAAATTGCGTTTCTCAGCTGAATTGACAAAAAATTGAAATAAAAGTAATTAGAGATTAACTCTCCTGTCTTCTTTTTGTTGTTTTCACAAAACATCCAATTCATCTTCATTTCCTTCCTTAATCTTCTTCTTTGGGAAAGTCTGGAAAGGTTGCATGTCATGCCAAGGCAAAGTCATGGTTTATTTAAATGCTGGTTTGTTGATTCACACATTACATTAAACCATCAATCCCAATGTACCAACTCCATCATCTGGATTCATTTATAGTGCTTTGGATTCTGCCTTTTGGCTGGCTGGTTTAGCACATTGCATGAATGCAGTCAGTAAGGTGATTCAGTTTATCAAAAATAAATAAATAAGAGAATTATCATTTTTGCACCTATATCTGGTCTAAGAGCATTGTGTGAGGTTGTTTAGAAATTCAATGAGATCTACTTCTGAGTTGATACATAATGAAATACATTGATACATTGGTTCTCATGTCAAATTAAGCCACAGTTTGCTTAATCATGGCAAACTGGAATTCTGTTCCTGTTATACTGATTCACTATGAAAGTAAAAGTTACCAGATGATCTGATTGGAGAATATGGTTTCAAATGAAATCCTGTAATATTGCCTCATTATTACTCATTACTTTCCCATTAAGATATAAGTTCCTAATGGATGGGGATTGTATTTTACATTCTGTCTCCTCTTATATTTTGTTAAAAACATTATGCAGTGTGCATAATGTATAAATGTGGGATGCACCATTACAGTGAGAAGAATCTTCTGAAAGCATTGGGCAGAGAATAAAATGCTTGTACTGAGCACTCCAGTCATTTTTGGATATAGTACGTGATATCATGTTTGTCCTTGCCTAACATTATTGGAAGCATTTGAAGAGAAAGAGATTGTCAAGGGATCAGGTAAGTCTTCAGCTCTAAAGCCTTATCCTCTGTCTTAGAAACTGGGAGATGGAGAGTTCTAGTCCCAGCTTAGACATGAAAGCCAGCTGGGTGACTTTAGGCCATTCACTTGGAGACTGTGAGTTCTAGTCCTGGCTTAGGCATGAAAATTGGCTGTGTGACTTTGAGTCAATCATTAGGAGAGGGGGAGTTCTAGTTCTGATTTGACATGAAAATCAGCTGGGTGACTTTAGGCCATTTACTCAGAGACTGTGAGTTCTAGTTCCAATTTAGGCATGAAAATTGGCTGGGTAACTTTGAGCCAATCAGTAGGAAATGGGGAGTTCTAGTCCTGTTTTAGGCATGAAAGCCAGCTGGGTGATTTTGAGCCTATCAGTAGAAGAGTTCTAATCGTTCCAGAGAGCCTCCGGAGCTCAGAGAGGCCATTTTCTCCCTCCCAGAGGCTCAAGGAAAGCCTCCGGAGCCCGGGGAGGGCAAAAAGCCCCCCCCCCACCATGATGCAGAAGGCCAACTTGGCCACGCCCACTATGGCCACACCCACCCAGCAACCAGGCAGGGAACCTTTTGCTAAAATTTTTGAAATCCTGGTGGGAGGGTAGCATTTGCTGCCTTGAGTTCCTGGTCAAAAGGCAGCATAGAAAGCAAACAAACAAACTAAATTTACCTTATGTCTCCGGCACTTGTTCTGTCTTTCTTCTTTAATTCAATATTATGAGAGAGGCTTGGCTAGTGTGAGACTTAGTTTCATACTTTAATAACATAAAACATAAACTTTCAAAACAGTTAATTGCTGCAGAGCTCTTAATGGTCAGACCGTTTTTTTTTTTAATTCACTTTCTCATCACAGTGCACTTAACTGTTGGATCGGTGCCAGGCTGTGCATAGCATGTCATGTTTTTCCCGTCTCTTATACTGCAGAAGTACATAAGGGTGGACTTTGGGTCAACACCCAAACACTCCCAATTTTCAATTTCCTAGAAGAAGGAAGAACAGCAGGGACGGGTGCAAGGAGAGGAGGAGAAATACGGTAGCATCTACATTTATTCCCCAGAATTTGGAGGAATCTCATGTACCATGTTTGTTTTAATAAATAATATTTTAAAAGGACAGAAATGATCAAATATGTGAGCACAAATAATTATCTGACAGGAGACGCCAGCAGGGCGACTTGTTATTGGAAAGATTATTCGTGATTTTGAGCAAAGATGTTAAGAAAATGACCTGCAGCTCTGCCACAGGAAATCCCTTTTAAACCCAGCATCTGAATTCTGTCAAATCCCAGACCTTCGTCAACAAGGAGAAAAACCCTCCCCAAATTTCCCCCTAAATTTCAGAGCAAAGAAAAAGCAACAGCTGGCTTGAGAGAAAGCTAAAAGAATCCCAAGCTGGGCTTGATTTTTTTGGATCCCTCTTTTAATAGGTTGGTGGTTGGGAATTCTGATAGTCCTCCTCACCTTGTAGAGGTGGACAACCAATCAAAAGAAAGAAAGAAAGAAAGAAAGAAAGAAAGAAAGAAAGAAAGAAAGAAAGAAAGAAAGAAAGAGGAAGGAGGAAGGAAGGAAGGAAGGTAGGAAGATAGGAAGAAAGGAAGAAACTAAGGAAGGGAGGGAGGGAGGAAGGAAGGAAGGAAGAATATAGGAAGGAAATAAGGGAGAAAGGGAGGAAGAAATAATATAGGGAGGAAGGGAGAATATAGGAAGGAAGGGAGGGAGGGAGGGAGGGAGGAAGGACGAATATAGGAAGGAAGAAAAGAAGGAATGAGGAAGAAAGAAAGAAAAGAAAAGTGCAGAGCGTATCTTATTTATCTTATTGTCTAAAAAATTGGATGTGGGCTAATAAGTAAAAACATTTTTATAATGATGCAAGACTCTTAATTGGCTCTGATGCAAAAGGCAGGACTACCCGTATGGAAAGTTGCTATCTCACCACGGTAGCTTGGCCACAATCCCTTTATTGGGGGGGGGGGAGGGGGGGAGGAAGGAAGGGGGAGGCAGGGGTGGAGCAATGATTAGATACCTCCTCTTCCCTTTTGGCTGCCTTTTCCATAAAGCCAAGCTAGGTCTATCAGAAGCAGAGCCTTGGATGCATTCAACAAACTTCCCAGCCCAGCTCTGATTTCAGCCAACCTCTGGCAACATGGAGGCGACTTTTCTCACCTGCCTTCTTACAGCATCCATTACTTTGGGTGAGTACCTCTGTTTGGGATGATTTATGACTGAAGGGGCTCTCTTCTGGACGATGGGTCCCAACCCTTCCAATTGTGCCCGGGGGGGGGGGGGGGGGGGGCAGAGGGAGAGAAAGGAATTGCCAATATTCATTAAATTGATTTGAACTATGTTTCCCTCCCACTTAAGAGGATCACTTTATTGTTACTGATCTATAAAGTGATAACTAAAAAGTGACTATACTATGAGAAATCATTGTTATGAATTAAAGGGGAGTTAATTGAATGATGTATAAGACAAAGGGGGTGATACACTCAAATTGGTAATTAAAGGGGGAAATCTTTGAAATTACTAGAATTAAGATGGAATTTATTGAATAATGACATAAGATTAGGCGATAAAACTGCAAATGTGACAGATAAAAATATAACAGTATAATGAATATAGAATAAGAAATGAGGACTTTAAATGTTATATAAAGAAGACATGAGGATGTTTAAAGAAAAATGAAATAAGCTAAGACATGAATAGAATATCTATAAAATAAGTATGAAGAATACAAGAATATTGATATAATATGAAATTGAATGTGAAAGATAAATATGTAACTAAGGTTATGTTTGTATGGAAATCTAAAACCTGGAATCACACTGTTCACCAAAAGAGATGTTTAAAATATATATATAAAAAAAAACTTTTTTACAAAAAAAAGATGATCACCTCATCATACATAGGTTGTGTCCTTCAGTGACAACATGTTGAAACGGAACCACCTCTGCCATTAATGCAGGCTGAAAGGATTTGCATCACTCAGTGCCGTGTGGGTGTTTCAAAATGTGTGTGTCTATGCCTGCATGGAATAGAAGCAAAGTGTGTCACCTAAGCGGCACCACAAAACATGTGTTCTTCTTTGTGTGTGGACAGAGGTTCGTGGGCTCAGCTGGACAGACTGTTGAATTTGGATCACAAGCATATAGACTGGGTGAAACCAGGCTCAATAGCAGGAACTGGGAGGGATCTTGGAAGCTTCGTGGACAACCAGCTAAATAGCAGCCAGCAGTGTGCAGCAGCAGCCAAAAAAAGCCAATGCAACCCTAAATTGCATTAACAGAGGGATATAATCAAGATCAAGGGAAGTACTAACACCACTCTATAAACCTTAGTAAGACCACACCTAGAGTACTGTGTCCAGTTTTGTTCACCACATTATAAAAAAGATGTTGAGACTCTAGAAAAAGTACAGAGAAGAGCAACCAGGATGATTAGGGAACTGGAGACTAAAACATGAAGAATGGTTACAGGAACTGGGCCTGGCTAGTCTAGTGAACAGAAGGACCAGGGGAGACAGGATAGCAGTCTTCCACTATTTGAGGAGCTGCCACAGGGAGGAAGAGATCAAGCTATTCTCTTCCATAGGCCAGAGAAGGAATGATGGATGGAAACTGAACAAGGAGAGATTCAACCTGGAAATAAGGAGAAACTTTCTGACAGTGAGAACCATCAACAATGGAACAGAAGTTGCCTTCGGAAGTTATGGGAACTCCATCTCTGGAAGCTTTCAAGAAGAGACTGGACTGCCATCTGTCAGAAATGATGTAGAGTCTCCTGCTTGGGTGGGGGTTGGACTAGATGACCTATAAGGTCCCTTGAACTCTGATTATCTGTTATTTGTTATCATTTACAACTAGCTCTGGAGGCATGGAAAGCTGTGGATTATATGCTGCTGGACCCTTGACAAGAGTATCATCCTACCCTCACCCACCTCCCAGTTCAAGAAGCAAACACAGCAATTCTCCTTTTCATCCTTTTTTTTTTTAATCGTCTATTGATTTTAGTGTAATTTCTTCATTGGGAGTCACCCTGAGTTCTGGAGAGACAGGCAGCATGCAAGTTTAATCATTTGCTATTATTATTATTATTTGTATGGTTGATCACATTGCGAAGCAAAAGTTCAAACTGGATTTGGCATTTTTATTTGCCTGTCAAGTTCTTCCAAGGGCCTGGACTTGTTGTTGTTGTTGTTGTCGTTGTTATGGTTAGTCACACAGTCAGCCAGATTATTACCAGTATCATTTAAGAAGGGAAACAGAAATGCAAGGAAAGGAGGAAGGAGAAAAGAGAAAAGAAAGAAAAATGATTCATTTTTTTAAAAAATCTTGTTTTCTTCAGTTTTTGCAATGTCTCGGGAATGCACCATTTGTCAATCAAGTGGAAAGAACTGCCACGGTAGTAAGGAAGCCTGCGCTGCTCTGGAAGACAAATGTAGCATTGTCTTGTTGGAAAAGAATTTTGGTAGGTAAAAAACATTCATTCAGCATGCAGCTAATCAACATTATCTTGAATGGTCTCTTCTACAAACTGGGTTGATTTTATCCTGTAGCTTAAACCATATACTGAATCAATGCCCTGTGGTTTTGTTACTTGGGCTTCACAGTTTTGAGAAAGAAAATATTTGTGTGTGTGTGTCAGTGGTAGGATTCAACTTTTTTTACTACCAGTTCTGTGGGCCTGGCTTGGTGGCCGTGGCAGGGGAAGGTTACTGCAAAATCCTCACTTCCTCCCCACCCCACTAACCTGCTTCCCAGCTCCGTTCTCCTGTGCAGGGCAACTAAAGACCCAGCCAATAAGCTGGGACTCAATGGGAGGCAGAGAATAGATGGGGGCAAGGCCAGTCAGAGGTGGCATTGGCCAGTTCTTGGAACTACTCAACATTTCTGCTACCAGTTCTCCAGAACTGGTCAGAACCTGTTGAATACCACCTCTGGTGTGTGTGTGTGTGTGTGTGTGTCTGTCTGTCTGTCTGTCTGTCTGTCTCTCTCTCGGTGTGTGTGTGTGTGTGTGTGTGAGAGAGAGAGAGAGAGAGTATATGCACCTGTCAATTAGAATCCTAAACAGCTCAGGGACGACTGTTCAAGTGTACTTCAAAGACTTACATGCTTTTCTAGATTCATGTGATGCTTTTCTCCGGGAGTGTGTCTCAGTGTGTCTGTGCGTATCTGTGTGTTAAACACAACTGAGACACACCCGCCTCTCAGTGGTCATCCCACAGCATCCTGGTGAGAGCCGCCCCCATCAACTGCCAACTTCCTTCCTTAATTGGCTAATCTCATCTGGAGAGCAGGGAAGGGAAAAACAGATGGCTCCTTTGGTTGTTATTTGGTTTATTTATTACCCCACTGCCTTTGTAATGAATTCAAGGCACTGAACTTAACCTTTTCCAGTGCTGTGGTCAGGGCTGGGCCTGCTGGGGGTTCGCAAGTGTTCAGGAGGGCCCCCTAGCTAAGATTTTGTGCAGTTCAAAGAATCCCCAAATCCCACTCCTGGCTGGCCCCGCCCACCCTGCCCTGCCCCTCCCAGGAGTCCCCCATGCCAGCCATTTTGGGCCACATATGGAGCCTCAGGGAGGGCAAAAAACAGGCCTCCCGGAAGTTCGGGAAGGCCGGAAATGGCCCCGTTTCCAGCTTCCAGAGAGCCTCCAGAGAGGCTGTTTTCACCCTCCTGGAGGCTCAAGAAAAGTCTCCAGAGCCCAGGGAGGGCAAAAACTCTCCCCCTCCCCACCATGGTGCAGGAGGCTGACTAGGCCCACCCAGCAACTGAGCAGAGAACCGGTTGCTAAACTTTTTGAAGCTCACCCCTGGCTGTGGTTGTAACTTCAAATGGTCCCTAAGCAAAGAATGGAAATCCAAGGATTAGCTGCATTGTAGGTTGTAGAATAGGGGTGTAAAACTCAAGGCCTGCAGGCCAGATCAGGCCCGCAGGGTGCTTAGATCTGGCCTGCCCTGCGGAAACAGCAAAGAACCGGCCTTCAGGGCTTTTGCATGATGACTACTGTTCCAGCTCCATCTTCGTTGGCAGAGGGCTACCGAAACAAACTCAAAAAGAAAAGGAGAAATGTTTCCCCCTTTTGCATTTGAGCATCCAAGAAGGGACGGGAAAGGAGAAAGGGAAAGGGGAAAGAGAAAGAAAAGAAAAGGGAAGATGGGAAGAGAGCAAGGAAGGAAAAAGAAGGAAAGGGGGGAAGGAAGAAGGAAGGAGAAGGAAGAGGGAAGGAAAAAGAAGAGAAGGAAGGAAGATAGGAGGGAAGGAAATTATAATGAGAGTGAGGGAGGGTCTCAGGGAAGTCCTGCCTTAGCACTTGGCCACCACAGGTGCCCCCGAGACAAGTCCTGTTTCATGCTCATCATGGCCATGCCCACCCCGGCCCTTCGAGGTCAAACACAACCCTGATGTAGCCCTCAATGAAATCGTGTTTGACACCCCTGTTCTAGAACATGAACAAAATAACTCATGAGCCTAATTAACCAGTGGAACGGCTTGCCACCAGAAGTTGTGGGCGCTCCATCACTGGAGGTTTTTCAGAAGAGACTGGACAGCCACTGGTCTCAAATTGTATTGGGCTTCCTGCTTCAGCATGGGGCTGGACTAGAAGATCTCCAAGGTCCCTTCTAGCCAGAGGTGGTATTCAGCAGGTCCTGACCAGTTCTGGAGAACCAGTAGTGGAAGTTTTGAGTAGTTCGGAGAACCCTGCCAACCCAATCTATTCTCTGCCTCCGGAGTCCCAGCTGATTGGCTGGGTCTTCTTTGGTTGCCCTACACAGGAGAACGGAGCTGGAAAGCAGGTTAGTGGGGTGGGGAGGGAATGGGGATATTGTGGTATCCTTCTCCTGGAGTCAGGTGGGAATGGAGATTTTACAGTATCCTTCCCTTGCCATGCCCACCAGGCCACACCACGCCAACCAAACCATGCCCACCAAGCCACGCCCACCAAGCCACACCATGTCCACCAAGCCATGCCCACAGAACCAGTAGTAAAAAAAATTGTATCTCACCACTGCTTCTAGCTCTATTCTGATTGATATTCCAACTTATCTGGTGACTAGCCGATGGTGAAACACCGGATGGATCCAAACTCTTGGGAACCAGGACAGGGGCTGGAGATGCTGAAGGTTCATGCTCAAAAGGTTTTTATCTGCCACTCACAGAGATACTGAGCAATTCACCGTTTCAGACACCAACTCTTCTTTTGGCTCTCTATAGGACCCACCAAACACGGCACCAAGAGGAGCTGCATCCATCCAGAGGAGTGTAACAAGGGTTTGGCTGTTCTGGACATGGGCAAGAACCAGATCATCCAAGGCTACATTTCATGCTGCGAGGAGCATCAATGCACCAATCATTCCAGTTGTACACTTTGAGGCTCTCATTTTCTCTGATTCTTTGCCATTCTTTCCTTCTCTCTTGTTCCCCACCTAAAGATAAATCTTCTGCATGCGATCATACCTTGTTTGTGGGGAGACTTTTGGTGAGATGTAGAGTAGCATGATGGTCACAGGCAATATTCCTCCTGCATTTCCATACTGACTCTCATTCAGTAAAAGTTCAGTATTCCGTATCCATTCTAGTAAAAGAGGCCTGATTTTATTCGGTGGAGCATGTTAAAAGCCTTGGGTAGGCATGGGATTATTGGTGGCGCAGAGGTTAGAAGGCAGTACTGCAGGCAAACTCTGCACGCTGCCAGGAGTTCGATCCTGACCAGCTCAAGATTGACTCAGCCTTCCATCCTTCCGAGGTTGGTAAAATGAGGACTCAGATTGTTGGGGGCAATAGGCTGATTCTGCAACTTCTTGCTTTAATCTCACTGTTTATTCCTTTCAAATATTATGGATGTCCCAGGTAACAGAACAAAGTAATCAGATTGTATTTCAATGAGTGAGGAGGGCAGTTGCATGATAACGTCGATAGGAATTGAGACAATGGAGCCTTTGATGGTCTCTGAGCTGGGTGGTTTTCTTGCAGACACTTCATTGCCAAACTAGGTAGCCCTGATGATGTTACCTAGTTTGGTAATGAAGTGTCTGCAAGAAAGCCACTAAGCTCAGAGAGTACAAAGGACCCCACAGCTCAACCCTGAATCACAAATGGTCTCTTCTATCAGAACTGAGAAAGTTGCTAAGGAAGGAAGGTGCAGATTTCTGAGTTTCCACACCCTTACACCGAGGTTATCCCAACCTCCTTTATGATTCTTTTACCTTAAACCTCCTTCTTCTTTCCTGCAGTGCCTGCCAGAAAAATTGTAACTACCAACAACAAAAGATGCCCGGCTTGCTATACTGAGCCAAAGGAACAGAGTGGATGTAAGGAGAAGATGATTAATTGTACTGGCGAGGATGAGACATATTGTGCAGAAGTGTTTCTTCAGAAGAAAGAAGGTAAAACCTATAGATTCATGCTCATATTCAGTATTTGAAGCTGCCAATGAGGAAATATAATTCTTGAATAGACATTGCCATGACCTGAAAGGCCAGATCAAGTTGGTAAAATGAGGACCCAGATTGTTGGGAGCAAACTGCTGACTCTGTAAATTGTTTAGGGGGGACTGTAAAAGCCCTGTGAAGTGGTATGTAAGTCTAAGTGCTATTGCTATTCCTTCCTTCCTTCCTTCCTTCCTTCCTTCCTTCCTTCCTTCCTTCCTTCCTTCCTTCCTTCCTTCCTTCCTTCCTTCCTTCCTTCCTTCCTTCCTCTTTCTTTCTTTCTTTCTTTCTTTCTTTCATTTCTCTCTCTTTCTTTCCTTCTTTCTTTCTATCCTTTCCTTCTTTCTTTTCTTTTCTTTTCTTTTTCTCCCTCTCTCTCTCTCTCTCTCTCTCTCTCTCTCTCTCTCTCTCTCTCTCTCTCTCTCTCTCTCTCTCTCTCTCTCTTTCTTTCTTTCTTTCTTTCTTTCCACGATCCAAAAGACTCAATTTGGTGGTGGGAGGGGTGAGGTTCTAACCATGATTCCTCTGAAATATATGCATATACATGTTCACAGAGATATATTTCCAAAGTATGCAGAAGTTGTGTTACTATGGATGGAATTTCTCTTTTCTATTCTGAATTTTTTAAATGATGTGTGGCCAAAACACATTTATTTGTATTACTTTCTATTTTTTTGTTACCACCAATAGCAATAGTACTTAGATTTATATACCATGTACAGCACTCTTTTAAGCGGCTTGCAGAATCAGCATATTGCCTCTGTGTCAACTCATAAAACATTTCTGTGGTCTTTTTAGAGTTGCCAACAGAAAGGGAGAGGGGAAAGGGGTCTGAAAGAGCAGTACGGCAGCTTGGAAATCAAAAGTGCATTCCATAAATAGTTTTCAAAGTTAGTAACTAGGTGACCGAAGTTTCTGCTGCACAAATATCTAACTGGAGAACATGATTGATGACTCTGGGCTATGGACGTGTCCCATTGGAGAATATGAATTATGATACACCCAGGGGATGGGGGAAAACCAGAGTCAAGGGTGACAATTAATTATGTATCTCAGAGTCAGCTACACCCAGGCATTGCTGGATATGTTAACTCTCAATAAATCCTTTTGAAGTTTTGGAAGTTGGCTTGAGATTCATGATTTAAATGGCGGTAACTACCGGAATCCTGACACCCTGACTATCTGGGTCCTCATTTTACTGACCTCGGAAGGAGGGAAGGTTGAATCAACCTTGAGCCATTCAGGATTGAACTGCTGGCTGTGATTCAGAGCAATTAATATAAATAAAGACAAAACTAACCTTCTTCCTAGATGCTAAAACAAATAGTCTCCTATCTCAACTCTCCCTTTCACCTCCTGTTCTTCAAGGCCATTCTTATGATTCCATGGGAAGTCAAAATCTGAAAGGAGGGAGGTGTGGTATTATGGTACACCTATTTTTATATGTGCATCAAAGAGGCAGGGCTTCAGTTGAACTTGCTGTCTTGCAGGGAGATTTTTGCTCTTCCCCTGAGATGCTACAATTCCATGTCATCCAATTAAATGAGAGCTGGAAGGAAAAAATGTAGGATTTCTCTTCCAATAATAATGGGTAGTGTTGAGGTGGAGGGTACATTTTGACCCTGGGTTTCCTTTGAGGCCAGTGGAAATTTTCAGTGGCTGCTTCCACTGTTAATTACAAAGACACTGTCCATGGTACTAAATACAAACCAGTATATAGTACAGTACTATCACCGTTTCTGTTCTGTTTGGAATGGCTTCTTTGCATTGGCTGTTCTCACTCAACATGCTTAACCTAGTTATCAAATTAACCCATTTTCTGGTTCTGCACAATCCATCCAGCCATAAGCTAACCAAACAGTGTGGGTTCAAATATGCTAAGTCCCCAAACAGCCAACCCAGCAAACAAAACCTCCTAAACATAACCGTCCTTAGCCTATAACATGCAAATAGCCCTTGACTTACAACTGGTTGTTTAATGACCATGCAAAGTTCTGATGGACCTCCCCAGAGCTACGTACGATTCAATTTCAAAGTTCTGATGGCCACTCTTCTGTGACTATGTCATCAAATCGGGCATAGTCACATTGTGACCCTCTTAAAAACCAGTATGACTTACTACTGCAATTCTGGGCTCAATATTGTCATAGGTCAAGGACTACCTGTCCCTACTAATCTTCATCTGATGAGGTCTGTTGTGTCAACCCTTATTGGAAATATAGTTCCATGCCCTCTTTCTGGGGACGTGTATGCCAAAAGCAAAAATAAATTTCCTCTGGGTCCTAGCCTCTTCCTTTCTCTCTCCCACATTGCTCCAAGTCAGCTAGCTCCCAGGTGTTTGACAGATCTCTCCTTCCATTCTCTTTTCAGGAGGAAAAAATATGACCACCACCATGAAGGGATGTGCCAATAAGGCTTTCTGTGAGAAGATGGATATATCAGCTATTGCTAGCCCATTTACTTTACTCCCCAATAGCAATTGTAAGAATGCCACTGGGGCAGTTGACACCACAAGTGGATCACTTGGACTTTTCCTTTCAGCCCAGGCTGGGCTTTTGTTGGTAACCA
Source organism: Hydrophis major (assembly GCA_033807585.1). Taxonomy (NCBI): domain Eukaryota; kingdom Metazoa; phylum Chordata; class Lepidosauria; order Squamata; family Elapidae; genus Hydrophis; species Hydrophis major. Next base: position 6,398,765 of record CM066336.1, read on the forward strand.
TCTTTTCTTGATATGTTCCCAACATTAAAACTCAGATCTTGCTTATGAATTCTTCCCCCTCTCCACTGCTTCTGCCTATTTGGCTTCATGCAGATCCTCACCTTTTGGGAAAACCCAGAGATTTCCTTGTCTGTGCTTTAAGGATTGATTCTTAATTCTTTTCTTTGCTGGTGCACAGAAAATATAGGGCCAACATCAACCCATATATATCAAGAAGGTTGACTGCCATCAGCTAAAGCTCTCCCCAGCACTGCTTCTCCTTTTCTTAGCTCTGCTACCTGTTGACCTGCCCACCTTGAACAAGTGAGCTGTGAAAAATGCACAGAGAAGAAGAAGCAGGACCTCTTTGCTTTGTCCTCCTGTCCAGCTGAGTTGAAAATGGACACCAAGGAAGTCAAGGAAATGGGTAGTGAGAAGGATGAAAAGAGAGAGAGGTATATTCAGAAGATAGGCCCTTTGAGGGTCTATTGCCAAAAGTTGCCTCTGAGTCTGAGGGTTGAGAACAGAATGGAGGGAGGGTGCTGCTAGTTACTGGGCGCTGAAGAGAGTTTTCTGCAGCAGAAGCATTGCCACACTTCATGGAAACCATTGTACTGTCAACTCTGAAGCTGGCCTGTCTGAGGCCATCTTGGAGGCTTCAGTGTTGCCACTATAGTGATGAGGGATAAGGAGGAGGAATAGAGAGAGTTGGGGTTTTGTAGCTGAAACAAAATAGTTTTCCCTGAGAACCAAGGACATTCCCACAGATGGCTGAAGAGAAGAGCAGTGGACTTTCCAAGCAACTGGATTGGGCCATGTGATGGATTGTTTGGGAAAGGGGAGTAAATTTTTACTTTTAATTAGGTGAAAACCATGGGAACCTTCAGTGTCGGTTTTCACCAGTTTGTGCCAATATGATATACCCAATAAACCTGTTTTTTGAGGAACCTGCTTGCCTCAGAGTTCTGTTTGCTATGAGCGCATTACTTGGAACCCTGACATCTATGTCCTTGATTGGCATTTATGGTGTGAGGTAAAAATAGTTAAAATGATGGTCATGGTAATGATCATCCAAGTATAAAGGACCAAAGCTTTGATTATGCTGCTGTAATCTTCTGCATGTGGATCCTGTGTGCATTGTGGTGGAGTGTAAAATGGGCAGCTTGTGGGCTAAGGGGTACATGTGATTCAAATCCCATTTGTATATGTTTTTTTTAAATTTCCAATTGTTGTTCTGACCAAGGCTTCCTGAGACCGTAATTAAGCACATGCTTAGTCCAAACAACTCTCTCGAGATAAGCACCCATCTTTTATCTCCTTTGAATCGCTGCCAATAACCAAAGTGCCAAATTAACTGAAAGAAAACCAACCGAAGTACAAAGTCCACACAGAGCTTCAAGGTTTAATACGAACAAAGCGAATGACTTTGCTTCCTGCAAAGGTTTCTCTACCTTTGCCTGTCCTTTATACCTTAGGGGAGGGGCAATCACCTCCAAGCCTTACTCCCGAGTCACCCCTTTTGTCTCAGCTACTCTTGCCTTCCAGAAGTTCTGTGCGCGCAAACACTGGGAACAGGCTCCCCTTGTTCCTCTGCCTCACTGCTGCCAAACTCCGGAGGCTCTGGAGTCAGCACCCCACTCCCAGATGGTCCTGGCCCCAGCTCTGCATTGGATGCAGGATCCTCATCTGAATCCTCCCCAGACTCCCAGACTGGTCCCTGTTCTTCCCCACTGTCCAAGTCCACTTCCATTTGAACAGGCTGCCGCCAAACCGCAACAATCATTTATGAATCACCCTAATCTGACAGTCTCTAGACTGTGTGTAAAAACAAGTCTTTAAAAGGGAATATGTTTACCAATTAAAATAATATCATAATCAAAGTAAATTTATCAGTGGCATTAACGTGCCCCACAGACAATCTAGATTCTGTAGGCTTAATAAAACAGGGTAGTTTTAATGGTCTTCCTGAGTGAGAAGAGAGTAGGGACAATCATACTTCTGAGAATATGTTCCATGTGTGGGGTACTGTTCTTACATTTTGGAACGAGATCTTTGCTTCCACTGATGTTTGCAGAGATGCAAGTGAAAGATTCTTCAGCGATGGAAGTTGGAATGACCTGCATGTAATACTATAGACCATGGATGTCCAATCTTGGGAAATTTAAGACTTGTGGACTTCAAATTCCAGAATTCCCTAGCCAGCCATTCTATCATAATTTCAACTGGTTACTAATCATATGTCAAGGACTCATTGTAATTGCTTAATCAAATATACAATTGCCAAGGTTGAGGAATACTGCTTTAGAATGTCCAGAATATGACTATTACCTTCACAACCCTAGAATTTTGTACCCCGTTTCCCTGAAAATACCACTTACCCAGAAAGTAACTCCTAGATTGATTTTTACACGTGCACCCAATATAAGCCCTACCCCCCCCAAATAAGCCCTAATTAAGATTCCGCCAATTCCAGAATGCACGAGTAAAAATTAAGTTAGGGTGGGGACTCAGGGTTGGAACTGCCCTACTACTTACCTTTAGACAGTTATAGCCAGGCCTTGCACACCCCGACACCTACCTTGCCGGCCCATTTCTTCTGCAACCAGCAAGGCTGGCAAGGCTTTTCTGAAGGCCTCTGTAGCTGATAAGAAAGCTCTGGATCGATCTGTTATCAGCTGCAGAGGCCTTCAGGAAAGACTTGCCGGTCACAGAAGAAATTTCTGAAGGTCTCTGACAGTGAAAAGGAGTCTGGGGGTGATGCACGCAAGTGATGACATCCCCTGAAAATAAGACCTGGTGCCTTTTTTGGTGGCAAAAAAAATATAAGACAGGATCTTATTTTGGGGAAAACATGTATCCATATTTTTTTCTAATGAAACTCTGGGGAAGTTCCACTCATCCATTATTTTATTCATCTGCTCTTCCAAAGGATATATTGTCTTGGCTATTATCCAGGGCTTAAAAGCCATGAGAAAAGAACGAAGGAGGCCAGCAGCCCTTAAAATATTAAAAAGATAAGAATAAGAACAAAAAAATATGTAGCATTAATCAAATGAAGAGAGGGGGCAGATAGAAAAATCGATCAACTCCCAGAAGCACTGCTGACTGGGGAATTCTGGGAGTTGAAGTCCACACCTCTCTCTGAGGTTGAAAAACACTGGATGAGTGAGTACAATGGAAAGAGAACATGGGCCTGGGGAAAGGGGTTGCAATACTTACAGGCCTCGTGACAAATTCCAGCATTGCAGATTTAGAGCTGACTTGAGATCAACAGGGGAGAAAAAAGCAAAAGAGGCATTTTCAAAAAAAAGCTGAAAATGGGAAAACGATCCAAGCAGCTACCATAATTTGAAAAGAGGATGCTGTTTCCAAACCTGGAAGTATTAAGAACATTGGGAAAACTGGAAGGTATTTTTTTCCCACCTGAAAAATAAAGGAATGGGTTTACAGAACAGAACAAAGTAATAAAGAGTTGGAAGGGAACTTGGAGGTCTTCTAGTCCAACCCCTGGCTCAAGCAGGAAATCCTATATCATTTCAGACAAATGATTGTCCAATCTCTTTTTAAAAGCCTCCTGTGTTGTAGCACCCACAATCTCTGAAGGCAAGTCGTTCCACTGGTTAATTGTTCTTAAGGCCTGAAAATTTCCCCTTAGTTCTAGGTTGTTTCTCTTCTTGATTAGTCTCCATCCATTGTTGTCATGCCCATGTTGGTGTATGATTCCAAGGGAGAGGTAGAACAGCTGACAGGGAGTGGGTGTGTGGCTCCAGTGGCTGTGGAGGAAACTGGGAAAGTCCGGCTGAGCATTCAGAGGAAGACCCAGGTCCACCTCCTCTCCATCCTAGGGCACACAGGAAGGAATGGATAAGGGAGCAACATGATTTGCGTGTTTTACGGGGGAGGAAAGGGCCCTGATCCCCTTCATTGGCTGCAGTTGGAAGGCTGTTTAAAAGAGTGTACGGCAAAGTTGCTGGAAGCAAAGCGTGAAATTATTCTGGTTTGTCGAGTCTTGTCTGAGTTCTGCCATCCTCCCAAGTGTATATGTTTCGTTATCTTTTGATGTCTTCAATCCCTTATCCTGCCCTTTCTTGTTAATTGCTGCAGTGTGGTTTGTTTTTCTTTATAATTTATATGTACTTTGAGTTCAGACGGAATTTCTTCCCTTTGAAAACTGTTTTTGGGAGCATTTTTTCTCCAGCCAATGATAACTGGACATTGAGGGCCAAATTGGAGGCATTAAGAGACCTATTTTTGTGACTTTGTTGCTTTTGTGCCACACCCGAGTCATTATAATTGTCCTGCCTTCAGGTCCTTTGGATGATAGGTTGACCTCTTCTCCATGGCAGCTCCTCAAATATTGGGTTGATGATCCCAATCCTTTCTCCAAAGCTGGATGTATTTCCACCAAAATTTTTGCCATTTTCCACAAAGAAATCCAACCCTCCCAATGTCCCCATTTTTATTTTTATTTTTGGCATGAAGGACAGTCCATGTCCTGCTTCATATAACTTTGAAGCCTGGATCATGTAGTTCTGAGAAGGAGTTTAGAACTGTTGGGCCAACAATGACGTATTCTATAATGGGGACATTTTGAGAATTTTGAATTTGCAAGCAAGTTGCATTTTCAACTGAACAATTGCTTTAAATGGTTTGATTTAGAGATGCATGAAGCAGTAGCATTCTCTGACAGAAAGACATGCATCAATTAACAAAACAGCAAAAAAAAATAATAAGATGGAAGTCATCAAAAATAACAGGAAAAAAGAGGTACTACTATCTTCCTCATTTTATTGCCCTTTTTAACAAAAACCAAGAGAGCTTTTTGCTTGTTTTTGAATGGGTGGCATTTCCTCTGCCTTCCAATCCAATGTGCTATTTTGAAATTCTGCAGAATTCTGGTTTTGTTTGTTTTTTGGCCTCTTCATCGGTACAATTAAAGCAATGCCTCCAGTACTGAGAGGCTCCTGCAGCACTTAAAGAGATTAGGAATATTTATGTGAGACGTAATGTTTCCTGCCTTCCCTGGTCCTGTTACATAATTATCATTTCTGCCATGCGGGGGAAAAAATAATCCTTTTCTACAAGTGATCCTCAATTTACAACCACAACTGAGCCCAACATTTATGTTGCTAGACAGAGACATTTGCTAAGCAAGCTCTGTCCCACTTTATGAACTTTCTTGTAGAGGGTGGGATTCTACTGGTTTGGACTGGTTCAGATGAACCAGATGTTAAATTTGTATCTGGTTCACCGAACCGATATTTGAACTGGCCGGCTGGCCCCACCCACCCACTCTGCCCCTTCCCTCCTCTCCCCTCCCGTCCCAGGAGTCTCCACATGGCCCATTTTTGATACAGGTAAGTGCAGAGTCCATGTGGAGGCTCTGGGAGGGGGAAAATGGTCCTTCTAGAAGTACCGGAAGTCCAGAAATGGGTCTGTTTCCAGCTTCTGGCGGGCCTTCAGAGCTTGGGGGAGGCCATTTTTGCCCTCCCAGAGGCCTGAGGAAAGCCTCTGTACCCTTGGGAAGGCAAAAAAATGGCCATCCCGGAAATTCCAGTAGGCCACGCTCACCCAGCAACTGGGCTGCGAACCGGTTGCTGGGATTTTTGAAACCCAGCCCTGTTTTCTTGCCATGATTGTTAAGTGAATCACTGCAGTTGAGAAAGTAGTGACATGGTTGTTAAGTGAATCTTGCTTCCCTGATGACTTTGCTTGTCAGAAGGTCTCAAAAGGGGATCACATGACCCCGGACACTGCAACTGTCATAAATGTGGGTCAGTTATCAAGTGTCCAAATTTTGATCACATGAATCAAATGATTGTAAGTGTGACTGAAGTGAGTAGTTGTAAGTAACTGAAGGAGGCAAATATTTCTAACTCCTATTTTTCCCCACAACAACAACAACCCTGTGAGGTGGGCTGAGAGAGACAAACTGGCCCAAAGTCACCCAGCTGGCTTTCATGCCTAAGGCAGGACTAGAACTCAGGGTCTCCTGGTGATAGGCCCAAAGTCCTCCAGCAGGCTTTCATGTTTTTAAGTTTTGAAGAAGAGATTAGATAACCCTTTGTCTGAAGTGGCCTAGGGTTTCCTGCCCAAGCAGGGGGTTGGACTAGAAGACCTCCAAGGTCCCTTCCAACTCTTGTTATTCCAAATTCTGTTTCAGCCTAAGGTGGGACGAGTTCTCAGTTTCTACCAGGTCTCGCTGGGTTTGGATTCGGCCCTGCTAAGATTGAATATCAGCAAAAGGGTTTTTGAAGCAAAAATCTCAGGTGACAGGATTTGCTCACTGAGGACCAGACCCTTGGAGTCAGAATTTGCTTGAATAGGTCTCTCCAGAACATCCAGTCTCTTGACCCAGTAGCCTGTCAATTCATCATTGTTTCTTTTTGAAAGGATAGTTTAAGAAGAGCTTTAAACCAGAGAAACTGAAATTTTAAGGGAACCAACAATGGTTTGGCGTGATGTAAAATCTCCATTATTTTCTGAAGTGTAGAATCTTGTATTTCATGAAACTCTGTCATAGTCTATTAGGACTTACCTATGAGACCAATGACATAAAACACGAGTTGAGAAAAGGGTGTTTAGATTCACCTTTTATTCTGGAAGAACATCTTGTGGAGAGTGGAACTGAGGTTTGAGTTCTCCTCAGGAAGAACGCCTGTAGTGCCAATTCCTTTTGGGACATTGAAAATTTTCACAGTCATCATTTCTCATCAGGGTAGAAAAACCACTTGCTTTATATAATCTCTTTTACTTCCTCATATCTATGCTCCAGTAAATATGTCAAAATCCATTTCTCCATTGCTAAGCCCAAGATCAGCTTGGTCTGTTTGTCTATTCTAAAATTTCCCCCCTTTTTCCAACCCATCCTCCCCCTATATCTATCTATCTATCTATCTATCTATCTATCTATCTATCTATCTATCTATCTATCTATCTATCATTTATATCTCTATCTATCTATCTATCTATATCTATATTTATCTATTATCCATCTATATCTATCTATAACTATATCTATCGATCTATATCTATACCTATATCTATCTATCTATCTATCTATCTATCTATCTATCTATCTATCTATCTATCTATCTATCTATCATCTATCTATCTATCATCTATCTATCATTTATATCTCTATCTATCTATCTATCTATCTATCTATCTATCTATCCATCCATCCATCTATCTATCATCTATCTATCTATCTATCTATCTATCTATCATCTATCTATCATTTATATCTCTATCTATCTATCTATCTATCTATCTATCCATCTATCTATCTATCTATCTATCTATCTATCTATCTATCTATCATCTATCTATCATTTATATCTCTATCTATCTATCTATCTATCTATCTATCTATCTATCTATCTACCTACCTACCTACCTACCTACCTACATCTACCTACCTACCTACTTATCTATTATCCATCTATATCTATCTATAACTATATCTATCGATCTATATCTATACCTATATCTATCTATCTGTCTGTCTGTCTGTCTGTCTGTCTATCTATCTATCTATCTATCTATCTATCTATCTATCTATCTATCCATCCATCCATCCATCTATCTATCATCTATCTATCTATCTATCTATCTATCTATCTACCTATCTATCTATCTATCATCTATCTATCATTTATATCTCTGTCTATCTATCTATCTATCTATCTATCTATCTATCTATCTATCTATCTATCTATATCTATATTTATCTATTATCCATCTATATCTATCTATAACTATATCTATCGATCTATATCTATACCTATATCTATCTATCTATCTATCTATCTATCTATCTATCTATCTATCTATCTATCATCTATCTATCATTTATATCTCTATCTATCTATCTATCTATCTATCTATCTATCTATCTATCATCTATCTATCATTTATATCTCTATCTATCTATCTATCTATCTATCTATCTATCTATCTATCTATCCATCTATCTATCTATCTATCTATCTATCTATCATCTATCTATCATTTATATCTCTATCTATCTATCTATCTATCTATCTATCTATCTATCTATCTATCTATCTATCTACCTACCTACCTACCTACCTACCTACGTCTACCTACCTACCTACTTATCTATTATCCATCTATATCTATCTATAACTATATCTATCGATCTATATCTATACCTATATCTATCTGTCTGTCTGTCTGTCTGTCTGTCTGTCTGTCTGTCTGTCTATCTATCTATCTATCTATCTATCTATCTATCTATCTATCTATCTATCTATCTTCTTAAATACATACATACATATTTAGGTTCAAGGAAATTCCTCTCCAGCAAAGTCCCGGCAAACAGTCTTTCATGAGATTTCACAATTACAGACTTGGAGAATTGCCAGGCCAATACCTTCCAAACACCACGCTGTAGCAGCAATTACCTAGCAAGAAATCGGGAACAGATCTTCACCCTAATGAATTGAACTAATTGTCTCCTGCAAACCCCATTCCCCTTTCACTCCTCTTTATTCCCTATGGGAGGGAACATTCACCATCCACCTGTGCCTTTAGTCCCAAGTCGACCGTTGTTCCTTAACTGTTCCCTTCTCCTGGCAGCTCTGTGCATGTACACAGGCTCCAGCTGTTCTTCTGCCCCACTGATCTCTGACTTTGAAGGCAGCCCTGAGCCCATTTCTGCCTCAGACACAGAGCCCTCATCAGAGCCTTCCCCAGACTCCAGGACTGGCCCAGGCTCCTCCCCAACCTCCTCACTATCCGAGTCTGCTGCCAGCTCTGCTGCTTGCTGAGGGCCACAATACATGGCTCTCCTCTTCCAATGTATTTTCACATCCTTGAAAACCTTCGCTTAAGAGACTTTGTTAGTGTTCAAGGAACCTCAAATCCTTGCCTTTGATTTTAGGGCAAGAGAAAGAATATGGCTGTGCCACTTTTAATTGGCACCGAGCAAAATATATAACGATGGCTTTGGCTGGGTATTAAGCATTTAATATTTTATTTAGCTTCATCCACAAGTTTGCTTTAACTTTTACTTTTGGACAGCAAAACAGGAAACAAATAGGTTTAGTCGTTTCCTGTAAAGGATTCCTGCTGTTCTCGCTCTTTTTTTTCCCTTCCAGAAAACCACTTTTATTTCTGAAAACCGTCTCCTTTTTCAGGAAGTGGTGGTTTTGGGCTGCTGTTATAAATGCTTCCTCAGCTTCTGGCAATGTAAGAGAATTTCTTATATTCAGGATTTCCAGGTCTGCTTTGAACAAAGCACCACTCAGCTGTCATGAAGACTTCACTGACCCTCTTCCTTCTCACTCTATTTATTATTGAAGGTAAGTAGGCAAGAGTGACAAATATTTGAAGTGAATGGCTTCTGTGCCTTCACTGCTTTTGCAAATTCGTAGCATATTTTTCCAAGAGAATTTGTGGCACGGACAAATTGGGATTGTAGACTTTCAAAGAAAGAAATAACTTGATTTGGCATACTGAAAGGGAAGTCTTTTTGGGAACTGATGAGCTCTCTCGGCCAGTGTTTTTCAAGCTTCGCAACTTTTAAGGCATGAAGATTTCAAGTAGCAGGATTCTCCAAAGCAGACCCCTGTGAGATTCTGTGCAAGATCAGTAGATGGTAGTACCATCTACCACAGGATCGGAATATTGCTGCAAACTGCTTTGAAATATAAATCGGGTGATCTAGTTCTGTTGCTTTTGTAATCCCACATTGGTAAATGGATTGCAATCTCCAGATGCAAAGAACTGATATTAAAAATTAAAATCTGAACATCAAATCTTAAAGTTAAAAAAATATTAAAATCTTTCCCTCTTCTGATTTTTCGGGATGCAAGCATTGAAAATTTGAACACGATCAAAATTTAGCAAAAAATACTTGGCTGAAATTAACTGGAGTTAAAAGAAGCTAAGCCATCTACTATAGAGGTTAGCAATATTCTCTGTCTCTCTCACTCTCTCTCACACACACCACATATATATTCACATACACACATGTAGGTACATACATGTGGAGGGAGGGAGGAACTTTGGAGCTAGCCAAAAAATGCAAGAATAATTTTTTCCCTTCTTTTTCTATTCCAATGTTCTTACCACTGCTTCAAACCCATGCTTTTTGGTTTAACTTTTTTTTTGTAATTTTAATTTCTTTTTATATTTATAATTTGGATAGTTGGCTGTTTTATCTCCCACTAAGTTGTTCAAAGTCATCTCGAACCACAAGATGGGCAGCAAATAGTAATAATGATAATGATGATAATACAAACAATGCCATATCTAGTATGAATATTTGGCTGATATGTGATGAACCAGGATAATATTACGCAATACCAATGGTAATAGATCTCTTGGGTCCAATCCAAAAACATCTGGAGCATCTCTTGCATTGATAAAATCACCATCGATCAATAGCAAAAGGCAGTTTTACTTGGAACAGCTGGCATCTTGTGAGGATATCTTTAACACCATCAAACAACAACATTTGCCAATGCCAGATCATTGGGGAGGACTTTACAGGTGGATAACAATGGCAAATCCAGTCTGAACATCTGTCTGACTGTGCTATGAACCATAATAATACTCAATAAACCACCTGTAACAGTTCAATTTCACATATTTATTTTATTTGCATCCTGAAAAATATTTGGAAGTCTAGGCAATATTGTACCTTTTGGGTATCTGGAAGCCTGGGGGCACAGTGGTTAGAATACAAGCAAATTCTGCCCACTGCCTGGAATTCAATCCTGACCAGCTAAAAGTTGACTCAGCCTTCCATCCTTCTGAGGTCAGTAAAATGAGGAGCCAGATTGTTGGGGGCAATACCCTGACATTGTAAACAGCCCAGAAAGTGCTATAAAGCACAATGGGGCGGTATATAATTAGTGCACCATTTCCTTAAACTAGTTTCATAGAGCTAGCCTACAGTTAAGGAATCTAGAAGCTGTACATTTGGAAGGTGCCACGGTTGAGGAAAAAGCTTCCAAACCCTTCCAGGGGATCTGTCAAGTAGAGTTTTTTTTTTCCCCCTCCTTGCCATCTCAGTTGATCATTGGTGAAATCTTGCTGTGACCTTGGTCTCAAACAGGCCAGAGAAAATAAGAAAGGAGTCAATTTGTTGTCCTTTTTTTGTGGTTGATGCTGCAGGATTATCTCTGGAATGTGAAGAATGCCTTGGCCTCGGAGATTGTTCTGGGAATATGGTGACATGTGATATTGGGAAAGACAGATGCAGTGTTACTGATATGGTCCTCCCAATCGGTAAGTACAAGAAGCTGCATCTTCTACAGGCCCCAAGGAGTTTATTTAATTTAATTCTTATTCTGCCTTTATTACTTTATAAACAACTCAGAGCAGCAAAAATATCCAATGCTTCTTCTGGCTTGTATTCCCTCACAAAGACCACACTTTGGGCTGGGAGAAAGTGATTGGGCCAGTCACTCAGTTGGCTCTCGTGCCTAAAATGGGACTAGAACTCACCATCTCTTGGTGAATGGCCTGAAGTCACGAGCTGGCTTTCATGGCTAAGCTGGATTAGAACTCCCGGTCTCCCAGTTTTTAGCATTGTGCCTTAATCCCTAGACCATCTGTAGTAGATCTCACGAATGAGGCTTCCAAGAAATAGGCAAGGCCACAACCAGAGGTGGTATTCAGCAGGTTCTGACCAGTTCTGGAGAACCGGTAGCGGAAATTTTAAGTAGTTCGGAGAACCAGCAAATACCACCTCTGGCTGGAGATTTTATAGTATCCTTCCCCTGCCATGCCCACCAAGCCACGCCCACAGAACCGGTAGTAAAAAATATTTGAATCCCACCACTAGAACAGAACAATGTTTTCCTTTATCTTGGAGCCTTGGTGGCACAGTGGTTAGAGTGCAGGACTGCAAGCTACTCCTACTGCAATTTGGCAGTTCGAATCTCACCAGGCTCAAGCCTTCCATCCTTCCGAGGTGGGTAAAATGAGGACCCAGATTGTTGGGGGCAATATACTGACTCTGTAAACTGCTCTTAGAAGGCTGTAAAGCACTATAAGGTGGCATATAAGTCTAAGTGCTACTGCTCTTGACTGTAACCCACATCACTTCAATTAAAAATATGTACTATTTAGAGTTTTTTTTATGGCTAAGATCCCCTTTTTCCAAGAGCTCCTCTACTGACTCATTTTGGATTGAATTCTGAAGGGAGAAATCTTTGGTGCAAGGACTAAGTACTCCTCACTGGAGGAAACCCAACTGGATTCATCCAACAGTTTGGATGGCTTTTGAAAATGGGGAAAAAATACCAATTGCTGCTTCATTCTCAAACATGCTTCCTACTGACTCTGCAACGACCATCATGGTTTCTTCTGGGGATAAAGCAGTTTCCCTCACTTCATTTCCCACAGGACTATCCCTGAATATAAAAACCTGTGTCTCATCTGACGTCTGTAACAAAGGTGTTCAAGTAATTAATATGGGCCAGAAAGGAAAAGCGGTGGCCCACCTCAAATGCTGCGAAGGAGATGAATGTAGAAATGCAGTCCCTCCAGGTATGTCTGTGTTACGTTCTTCTCGCTCGGGTTTCCCTGTCTTGTCCTCCACTTCAGATGTGTTGGGAACTGCAGTTCGCATTATGACTAGGTAGGAAAGTTGGTGGAAATCTTAAGTGAGAGGCAAACACCTTGCATTCCAGAATAACAGAGTTGGAAGGGACCTTGGAGGTCTTCTAATCAGAGGTAGGCTACTGCCGGTTTGCACCGGTTCTAATGAACCGGTAGTTAAGATTAGGTGCAGTTTGGCGAACTGGAAAATCCCACCACTGGCTGGCCCCACTTCTGCCCATTTTTGGCTTGTTTTGGGGGCTGTTTTTCAGGGTGTTTTTGGCCTGAAAATGGCCCAAATAACAGCCTGAAAATAGCCCAAAAATGGCCTGAAAAATGGCCTGAAAACAGTCTGAAAAATAGCTGAAAATGGCTTGAAAAACACCCTGAAAATAGCCCAAAAATACCCTGAAAAAATCCTGAAAATGGCCCAAAAATGGTCTGAAAAAAAACCCGGCCCAAAACCCAGCCCAAAACAGGCAGGGGCGGGGCCAGCCAATGATGGGGTTAGCCCCAACCAGCTGAATCCTTCCTCTTCCTTTGAGGTTAGTGGCCGGGAAGTGGGACTGGGTTTGATGAGTGATGTCACCCACCCAGCCACACCTACCCAGCCAGAGAACCGGTTGTTAAAAAAATTGCAGCCCACCACTGCTTCTAATCCAACTCCCTTCTTAATCAGGAAAGTCTCCAACATTTCAGACAAATGGTTGCCTAGTCTCTTAAAAACCTGCAGGGTTGGAGCACCCAGAGGTTCTGGAGTCAAGTTGTTCCACTGGTTCTCTCCTTGATTAGTGTCTATCCATTGTTTCTTGTCCTGCCTTCAAGTGCTTTGGAGAATAGCTTGGCTCCCTCCTCTTTGTGGTAGCCCCTCAAATATTGGAACACTGCTATCACGTTACTCTTACTTCCCTTACTTAAGAGGTTTGAGAGGTAGCTGTGGGGTTCAATGCAACATGAGCCATGGTGGCACAGTGGTTAGAATGCAGCATTGCAGGCAAATTCTGCCCACAGCCAGGAGTTCAATCCTGACCGTCTCAAGGTTGACTCAGCCTCCCCTCCTTCTGAGGTTGGTAAAATGAGGACCCAGATTGTGCTGTCGTGACTTTGAAAGATCACTAAGCAAATTGCTGTAAGTCAAGGACTACCAGTACCTTGTCATGAATATTCTTAATAAGTGTTATTAATATTTAATAAAAGCATTACATTCAGTGATGATTGCACATTTGGCAAAGCAATCAAATATTTGTTAGTGTCTCCTTCTTTCCACGCACAAGTGATTGCTGTGTCCTCAGGTTGCATGTCAAAGGAAGCATATCTGTTAGATGAAGAGGTTAGTCTTATCAAAAAATGCAGCATAAAATTACAGCTAGGGGTTGGTCAGCCATGTAAAAAAATCCTGGTGAAGACAACAAATCCCTGATTATTCCCCCCAAGCAAGTGTCTCCAATCTTGGAAATTTTATGACTTGTGGACTTCAAATCCCGGATTCCTCAGCCAGCATGGCATCCTAGGAATTGAAATCCACAGGAGGCCTGTGCTCTAAAGCCCTTTTCATTGGGAATATATTTGTTTCTCATCTCATGTCTGATGCAGAGGTGGTACTCAGCTGGTTCTGACCAGTTCTGGAGAACCGGTAGCAGAAATATTGAGTAGTTTGGAGAACCGGCAAATACCACCTCTGATTGGCCCTGCCCCCATCTATTCTCTGCGTCCCAAGTCCCAGCTGATCAGCTGGGTCTCCTTTGGTTGCCCTGCACAGGAGCATGGAGCTGAAAAGCAGGTTAGTGGGGTGGGGAGGGAAGGGGGATTTTACAGTGTCCTTCCCTAGCCATGCCCATCAAGCCACGCCCATAGAACCGGAAGTAAAAAAAACAAAACTGAATCCCACCATTGATCTAATGGTTCTATCTTTTCTATAGAATTGCCCAAGAAGGCCCCAGTCAATGGGAAGCAGTGCCCAGCATGCTTTGCGTTGGGAAGAACATGTCATGAAGAAGTTACTGATTGCACTGGAGATGAGCTGTACTGTGCCGAAGGACTTCTGGATTCAGGAATGGGTAATTATCTACTTAGCTCAACCTTCCTCAGATTACATTAGCCTGATTATGGATGACACTTTCCATCAAATCAAAATGGTCAGAGCTCTAGCTGAAGATTTCCAATGGAAGTCTCCATGAGGAAGTCTGTCTTAGAAGCCGCCAGGTTGCATTCACACAATTGGCCAAGCCAGGGTTGGTTGGTTGGTTGTGTAGTTTTCTTTGGATTTTTCAAGTCAATTTTGTTTGTGTGGATTGCACAATAGTGGCACCAGAGGTGATATTCAGCAGGTTCTGACCAGTTCTGGAGAACTGGTAATGGAAATTTTGAGTGGTTCGGAGAACCTGCAAATATCTCCTCTGACTGGCCCCGCCAACCCCATCTATTCTCTGCCTCCCGAGTCCCAGTTGATTGTCTGGGTCTTCTTTGGTTGCCCTACACAGGAGAACGGAGCTGGAAAGGAGGTCAGTGGGGTGGGGAAGGAATAGGGATTTTGCAGCAATCTTCCCCTGCCATGCCCACCAAGCCACACCCACCAAGCCATGCCCATAGAACCAGTAGTAAAAATTTTTGAATCCCACCACTGAGTGGCATGCTGTAAGCAATATTTTCCCCAAACTGTAGGAGTAATAATGAAATTCTTCCCTCCCTCCCTCCCTGGATTTTTGGCCACGTTATCCCCACATCCTCCTTCAACCTTCTTGAGAACATCCAGTATAATTCTTTCTAGATTTTTATCTTACTTGTCTGAATCTAATTTCATGATGTCTGTGATAATGGCAGACAAAAATAAAATACCTTCCTAGTATTTCACACCATAACTGCCATATTTTTTTCAACCTGAAAGGATAAAGGTGGGGGATGATGGGCGTTGCAGTCCAACCTACCAGGAGCATCTCAGGTTGGCCAGCTCTTCCATGAAAAGTATTGGGGAAAGAGGAAGGGGCTTCAGTTCAACCCGTTCCACTGATGAATTGTTCTTACTAAAAGGAGACAGTTCTTGACAGTGAGAACAATTAATCACTGGAAGGACTTTCCTTTAGAAGTTATGAGTGCTCTATCACAGGAGGTTTTGAAGAGAGGATGGACAGAATGGTATAGGGCAGTGATGGCTAACCTTTTTCGCCTCCTGAAAGGCAATGCATGCTGCCCCCCACCCAAGTCTCCTGTGCATGTACACATGACCCCCCTCATGCCACGCATCTCTGTGTATGCACACATGATCCCCCCCATGCACCATGCGTCTCTGTGCATGTGTGTGCATCTCCCCCCCTGCCCCCGTGCATGTACGCCAGATACCCGATAGTCAGTGGTCGGGTGGCAGCATGCATGCACATGCACAGTGGGGCTCTTTTGGGCGACCTCTCACTTGCTGGCAGAAGTAGCTCTGCATGCCACTTCCGGCACCCGTGCCATAGGTTTGCCATCTACAGGTCTAGGGTTTCCTGCTAGAGCAGGGAGTTGGAGTTGAAGACTTCCAAAGTGTCTTCCAATTTTGTTACACTGTAGCGGTGTCAGACTCAAGGCCCGCGGGCCAGATTTGGCCTGCAGGGTGCTTAGATCTGGCCTGTGGGATTGCCCTTGGAAACAGCCCATTGGCCCATGGTGCCTCTGCCAGTGAAAATGGGCTCCCAATCTCCATTTTCAGCTGGGACAGCCTCCTGCAGCCCTCTGCCAGTGAAAACGGAGCTTGCAAGTTCTGTTTTCACTGGCAGAAGGTTGCAGGAGGCTGTCCCAGCTGAAAACGGAGATTGGGAGCCCATTTTTTTCTGGCAGAGAGCTCAGCCCACCACAGGCACCCCTGATATGAGTGATGTCAAGCTGGCCAGGCCCTCCCTGCCCACGCCTACCCTGCCCCCCACAAAGTCAAACACAACAACCCTGATGTGGCTCTCAATGAAATCAAGTTTGATACCCCTGTTGTACTGTATTACTGTAATAGACCCAATCTTGGCACTCATCTCTCTCATTTCCTCCACAGATATACTTCCTCTGGAGGTCATCTTGAAAGGATGTGCAAACAAAGCTCTCTGTGATAGCTTGGTTGGATATGAAGCCATAGCTCCTGAGAACAGTGGAGATCACACTATGCGATGCACACCAAATTCTTCAATCTACCAACAGGAGTTCACAACCATTGGCCAATGGAATGACTTGATTATAATTGAAGAGTTCTCTGGGGGCATTAATACCATTCCCAGATGGTTTGGGTTCTTCATCACAATTCTTTCTGGCATCCTTCTTAGGAAACTCCTGGCTTGAATTGTCAAGTGTAAAGATTTCGTCATAGGAGAAAAGCCGAATAGGCCTATGGTGTTCCAAAAACTGGAGTCTGGTAGCACTTTTTCAGCTAAGAAAGTTTACTAAAAGCAATTGGTTTTTTTTTTTTTTTTTTTGTGAGCTGTAGCTTACATCCAATGTACACTTCATTAGATGCTTTAAATTGTCAGGTCACCTTAAGATTCAGTGATCCAGTTTGCTTCCAGCTTCTGCATATTCTACAATCATAGATATTTCAAAAGAAAACCAGGAAAGATTTATTACTCAGAGGCGCACAGCACTTGACTTAATGTTTTTGATGTCCAGGAGTGGTTTCTAACAATAGAAGGGCAGGCTAATGGGCTGTAATGTGATCACTAATTGTGATGGTGAGAATTAATGTTCAGTTGTGGTTCTCATTCACTATCAGATGGATGTACGGTCTTCAATTCCCTTCAGCCCTAGCCAAGACAGACTTTCTTCTTGTGGCTCTAGAATAAACTCAAAGGATGTGATTAGAACAGAACAGGAGTAGAGTAAAGTGGAGTAGAGTAGAAAATAATTCTTTATTGGCTAAGTAGACACACAAGGAATTTGTCTTGGGTGCATAAGCTCTCATTATACATAAAGCTATAAGTGAATAATCATAATCATAAAAATATATTCATCATAAATCATAATGTTGTGATTAGTAGCATTTATTAAGAAGAAAGATGTTAGTTATCCCACAAGAACTCCATCAACATGACTTTCATGTAAAGCCTCTTTATACAATTTATTCTAGTGCCAAAATCAACAGGGCCATTTTTTTAGGGTCTTCCAATGGAAAGGAAGAAAAACAGGGCCGTAAGCTTCATTTTTCTGGAAAACTGTACCGGCTTGCAATTTTGAAAACCATCAGCTCCCCTTTATCGGTCCGTTTGAGAAGTGATCTTCTGCATATCAGGTGTGAGAAATGAATGAGAACTGTAGTTTACCAGTTGCTGGACAACATAATCTTGATGTGTTCTGGTAGCCCTAGATAAAACCTAAGCCTTAGATGGAATTGGTAAGATTAGAATGGAATGATCCATTTCAGTTGCTTCCAATGTTCACTTATTTTGTCACATTCCCATCCATCTGCTTGTAATTTTGAAAAACAACAACAACAACAACAACAACAACAACAAGGCTCTGGTTTTCCCAGTTGCAATGTATGGCTGTAAAAGTTGGACCATAAGGAAGGCTGAGCTCCAAAGAATTGAGGCCTTTGAACTCTGGTGCTGGAGGAGAAGACTCCTGCGAGTCCCTTGGACTGCAAGGCCATCCAACCGGTCAATCCTAGAGGAGATCAACCCTGGCTGCTCTTTAGAAGGCCAGATCCTGAAGAGGAAACTCAAAGACTTTGGCCACCTAAGGAGAAGGAAGGACTCACTGGAGAAGAGCTGAATGCTGGGAAGGTTTGAGCACAAAAAAAAGAAGAAGGGGACCGCAGAGAATGAGGTGGCTGGATGGAGTCACTGAAGCAGTTGGTGTGAGCTTAAATGGACTCCGGGGGATGGTAGAGGACAGGAAGGCCTGGAGGAATGTTGTCCATGGGGTTGCAATGGGTTGGGCATGACTTTGCAACTAACAACAACAACAACAACACACACACACACAGAGAGAGAGAGAGAGAGAGAGAGAGAGAGAGGTTTGCATTTTCATACATGTTTCTCAGCCGTTGATTCCATCCAGTCAAATCCCGAGAGAAAAAGCTTGGTTAATCCAATAAACAAATTACAGACAACAGATAGACCATTGTAAAGAGCAAGGGAAATGTCTTTGCCAGATGTACACCGGATCTGTTACCAAAGTGACAAGAGGAAAACATGGCTTAAGTCCAAAGCAAGCAGAAAAGATACATAAAAGACTCAGACAGAGCCCCTTCCTTTGGATGGATATAAAAGGGGGAAAGGACATAGCAGAATTGCATTTGCCAGATTCTGCTACTCTAGCCACTCTCTCTCCCTTTTTAAAAAAGCTTTTATTAGAGTTTATCATAATATAAAATACAAAGGGTTGAATTAAGTTCAGAAAGGAAAAGGGAAGGCAGGTAGAAAGAAAAAAGAAGGAATGACTTCCGGCTCTTTTTCGTGCAGTACAATACAAAATGCAGTTGTCACCTCAACTTTTATTCTTTTGTGTTTCTAGTAGACATAAATTGTTTCTGTAACAACAATGTTAATCTAGTCTTCGAAACCCAAGATCAAAGTTTTATTTGGTTTTTTTTTTCTATTTTGAGCATAAAGTCCAGAAATGGTTTCCAGATGGAAACAACCTGGATAAGTTCTTCTCTTTAATTAAAACAGCTTTGACATCTCCTTTTCTTTTTTTTTTTCTACGCATTTTCCCTTGTGGGGACGTATGTTTGGTAAACATTTTCAATAAAAGCAATCTGTCTTGATGTTGAGATGCTTCTTTGTCTGGTTGACTTGGTTGGGACTGAGAATTATTGTCATTTTTCTTATACGTTATTTTGAGCTGGGTGAGGAATCCTCTTTTGAAAAAGATGTATGTGTGGCAGGCTATTGTTCTCACACTGGTTGCCTATGGGTTGCATCTTCACAGGCTACTTAGGGACTTAATTCTTTTTCTCTCCAACCTGCAGCCTTTATTGATGGAGTTTAATTCCATTTGCAAACATATATTATTGAGTTGCTGTCTGGCAGCCGTGTTTATTTTTATAAAGGAGAAGGGGGGCCTTCTTCTAGCATCACTTCACTTGATTTCTTTTCTTCCCTGAGGCAGTGGTTGCTAGGGTTCTTATACATTTTTATACAAAATACTAGCTCGATACCCGTGCTTCACTACGAAATTATGTGGTTGGACTTAGTTTTGGGGGAGGAAAATAAGGGGAAAAAATTTCTGCCTCTGCCTACCAGCATCCAGCAGTATTCATCTGGCTAGTGTCCTGTCAGTGTGTGAGAGAGTTGAGGGCTGCTTGGAAACTGAAACAGTATTTGCTATGTGAGCAAAAACGAGATAACAAGGAGCCTGGCTTAGCTCAGCTGTTCTGTACTAAAGCTGCTTGATGCTGTGAAAGTAAAACAGAAATTCCTCTGTTTGTGTTTTGCATTTGGAACAGATTTCTTTTCAGGTGGGGAGGTGCATTAAAACTCCTTAGCATCAGAGCATGTAAATAATAATATAAAATATTGATATAGATATAGATTATATTATATTATCCTAGGTAATACCTTTTTCAGTTTGTCTAAAAACAGACCCTCCTTCTTTCCATGTTTCTGATGATGGATGGATGTTTAAGCTGATGTTTGGAGCAGGTAAGGGCATAGATTATTAAAAAAATTGGGAATCCAGATGTTTGAGTCAGTGAAAGGCACAGACTATTAAAAGAATTGGGAATCCAGATGTTTGGGTCAGCTAAAGACATGGACTATTAAAAGAACTTGGAATCCAGATGTTTGGGTCAGCTAAAGGCATAAATTATTAAAAGAACTGGAAATCCCAGGTGTGTGGGTCCAATAAGGTCAAGGGCAAAGATTATTAAAAATTAGGAATCCAGGTGTTTGGGTCAACTAAGTGCATAGAGACTATTAAAAGAACTATGAATCCAACACCATCTCTCCTCGAATAGCCAATGCTGAAGATGTCAGAAATTATAATTCAGTAATCTTTAGAACACCAGATATTGCTGGTGTTGAAGAATGTATTTACTAAACCACAGCTAACCAAACCTTGGCATAACATACCATGTGTCTTATTCATTGATTACAGCTGTCTCTCTCACATACAGGCAAATTCCAGTTAATTTCTTCTAGCACAGGCTATTTTTCAACCAAATGAAATCAGAATACAGTACATAGTTTTAGGACTATCTCAGGAGATGGGTTTTTCCCTCCCCCTGTGGTTGAGCAGGTACACTTTCAAGGAATGAGCAGATTCCTTGAATCAGGAAGGAACTGTGAAGTGAATTTCATAGCTGGCATATTGTGGAAAATATACATTTCTTTCTCCCTCTCTCATACCTAGCGGTTTATATCGGGACTTAATGCCCAAAAAGCATTTTGAGGTTCATGAGTTGATCAAAATAAGCAGACAGGAAACATCTGTTTTCCTGCAAAATTGGCTTGCAGGCTGGATTGGAGGCCTGGAATTTCCTCTCCAGCCTCTCCCTGCATAGATTTGTCATTCATACTAATAGCTTAGCACTCAAATCCAACAGGCCTGAGCACAAGTCAAACTTAATCAGAGGTGGGCTTCAAAAAATTTTAGCAACAGGTTCTGGGCAGGGTGGGCGTGGCCATGGTGGGCGTGGCCTAGTTGGCCTCCTGCACTAGGGCAGGGGTGGGGCATTTTTGCCCTCCCTGCCTCCAGAGACTTTCTTCAAGCTTCTGGCAGGGTGAAAACAGCCTCTCCGGGCTCCGGAGGCTCTCCGGAAGCGGGCCTATTTCCGGCCTTCCCAAACTTCCGGGAGGCCTGTTTTTAGCCCTCCCTGAGCCTCTGTGTGGGCCTTGCACTTACCTGCATCCCAAATGGGCTGTATGGGGATCTGGGGTGGGCGGGGTCAGCCAGGGGTGGGATTTGAGGGTTCTCACAACTGCACAGGATCTTAGCTAGGGCTCTCCTCACCCCCTGCGAGCCCCCAGCAGCCCACCCCTGGGCTTAATGCACACTGGGCAAATACAAATGCTAGGTCTTGAACTAACCCGACCAAGTTTGTTGTTTGAACACAAGTCGTTTATCGCAGTGGGAAGAAGGAACAGGAGGATGGACCATCACCAAGACAACAATCAGATAAAAGAAATTTGAGTCCAGGACAGAGCTGTAATTTGAGTCTCGGTTAGGATGCTCCCAAGTTTTTGCAAAGATAAAGGGAGGGAGGGGGAAAGTGTGTTTAGGCTGGCGGAATCGATGTCAGCCCTGTAAGTAGACCAGACTTGGAAACCAAACTTACAAAGGCTAATATTGCTTTTATTATGAGGTTTGAGTGACAGAATCTTGCAAGTCTGAAAATGCTTCCCCCCCCCCATTCCTACCCTTCATCTTTCTGAGAACTAGGGAGGGGTCTTCCTTAGATGGCTGTCCATGGCACACTCAGGCAGGGGTGGGCTTCAAAAAATTTAGCAACCGACAATTTTATATGATATGGGATTTATTTTATCAATGGTTAGATAAAAAGACATGGTAAAGAAATCGATTAGTAAGCCTTACAATAAAAGTGAATAGATTGATAAAGAATACAGTATAAAATATATAGCCATTGCATCAATGTATAAGATTAAATCATAATGAAAATTAGAATCTCTTGTATAAAATGATGGAAAAAAATGAATGTGTAATAATTGATATTATATAAGCACAAGCTAGACCGATAAGGCGAGAATTTATGTAACTTTTGAGTAATGGTAAAAAAAAGGATAGCCCAAAAGATTGTAACCAACTGACACATTGTATGTATATAATTGAAAGAGGGTTTTATGGTTTTGTTCGTATGTTTGTTGTAAAAAAATAAAAACTTTGTTAAAAAAATAATAGCAACCGGTTCTCTGCCCTATTGCCAAGTGGGCGTGGTCTATTCGACCAAGGGGGGCATTTTCATCCTCCCCGGGCTCTGGAGGCTTTCCTTGAGCCTCTGGGTGGGGGAAAATGGCCTCCTTCTGGAGCCTCCAGGAGGCCATTTTTTTCACCTTCCGCGAGCCTCCCTTTGGGCCCTGCACTTACCTGGGATCCAAAATGGGCCATGCAGAGACTCCCGGGAGGGAAGGGGTGGGGCAGAGTGGGCGGGGCCAGGCAGTCATTGCAAACACCTGTTTGCTGAACCAGATGTAAAATTAACATCCGGCTCACCCAAACCAGTGCGAACCGGTAGCCGCCCACCCCTGCCCTCAGGAGTCTTCTTCTTGAACCCCAAATTTCAAATAGGTCAGGACTCTTCTGATCAGTGGTGGGATTCAAATTTTTTTTTTTTACTACCGGTTCTGTGGGCGTGGCTTGGTGGGCGTGGCAGGGGAAGGATACGATAAAATCCTCATTCCCTCCCCACCCCACGAACCTGCTTTCCAGCTCCATTCTCCTGTGCAGGGCAACCAAAGAAGACCCAGCCGATCAGCTGGGACTCAATGGGAGGAAGAGAAGAGATGGTGGTGGGGCCAGTCAGAGCTGATATTGGCTGGTTCTCTGAACTACTCAAAATTTCCACTACCGGTTCTCCAGGACAGGTCAGAACCTGCTGTATACCACCTCTGCTTCTGATATTGCCTCTTCGCCAGCCTTAGGAGGAAGATGTACAACCTAGACAATGGACTGGTAACAAAATTATGGTATGGGGATGGGAGAGGAGGTAGAGGCATCGCCGAAGGGATCCTTCTTTGGTGCAGTGGCTAAGGCATGAGGTTACAATCCGAGACAGGGAGTTTTAGTCCTACCTTTGACACAAATTCTTCTGGATGATCTTGGGCCAATCACTTTCTCTCAGCCCTAGGAAGGGGGCCATGGCAAACCACTTTTGAAAAACTTTACACAGAAAACTTTTTCAGGCACATCCTGGCAACCAATCAGAATAGAGCCTGGAAGGGACCTTAGAGGTCTCCTGGTCCATCTGAAGTGGGGGGGGGAGTAAGAGAGGGACGAGATCCCTTTGGAGTTGCAAGATTCTATTCCTGTAACCTAAAAATAAAAATATTGCAATGTTGGTTCTTTTTGTCTGGACTAGCTTGAAGGGCTGGCATGCACCGTGGCACGATATGGCCAGGAGGTGGCACTATAAAAATGTTATCATTACTCCCTTTTCACTTGTCAGAAAGGCATATAACAGAGTTGGAGCTTGGAAGGGACCTTGGAGGTCTTCTAGTCCAGCCCCCTGCTTAGGCAGAAAACCCTATAGCATTTCAGACAAATGGTTATCTAATCTCATCTTAAAAACTTCCAGTGTTGGAGCATTTACAACTTCTGGAGGCAAGTTGTTCCACTGCTGAATTGGTCTGTCAGAAATTTTTTCTTTAGTTCTAAGTTGCTTCTCTCCTGGATTACTTTCCACCCATTGCTTCTTGTCCTGCCTTCTTGTGCTTTGGAGAATAGCTGGACTCCCTCTACTTTGGGACAGCCCCTTAGATATTGGAAGACTGCTATCATGTCTCCCCTAGTCCTTCTTTTCATTATACCAGACCTACCCAATTGTGATGAGTTGACTGACTCAGGTCTCTGAGGCTGGCTGTACTGTACAGGTAGTCCTCAACTTACAACAGTTCACTTAGTGACTGTTCGAAATTACAACGGCACTGAAAAAGCTGTGACTTATGACCGTTTTTCAGCCTTAGGACCGCTGCAGCATCCCCAGGTCAGGTGACTTACATTCCGATGCTTTACAACTGACTCACATTTATGACGGTTGCAGAGCCCTGCAGTCAGGCAATCTTCTTGAAGGAGAGGCCATTTCCTTGCAGCCTTACTCCCGAGTCGCCCGTGCTGTTGTAACTGCGCTTTCCTACGAGCAATTCTGTGTGCACACACACTTGGCACAGGCTCCTCCGCGGGAACCTCCTCATCGCTGCTGCCAGCCCCCACAATCTCTGAAGGCAGCAGTCCACTCCCTCATAGTCCTGGCCCCTCATTTGAGCCCTCGCTCTCCTCAGCCGTCCGCACCTTCGCCGGCTAACCACAACACCAAGAGAGGATATAAACCTCTCTCTCTCTCCCAAGTGCTCAATTGTCCAGAAGGTCAAACCCCCTGTGGTCCTGTCCACCATTAAGCCATCTTTCAAACAGCCTCCCTGTTTCCAGGGTCTTTCTCCCCACTTGGAACTAAACCCAGAGGGACATTTCTACCAACACGACCTTCTGACCTTCAAGCCAAGTCCATCGGGAAACCAGACTGACTTTACAACCATATGAATAATTGAACAAACGCGGCAAGAGAAGTCATAAAAATGGGGCAAAACTCACTTCATACATTTTCTCACTTAGCCACATCAATGTTGGCAGCTCCATAGTGATCGTAAGTTGAGGACTACCTGTGCTTCCCATGTGTTCCCTGAACACAGGAAGGCCAAGCATGCAGAGTCCTCAAATGTCTGAAAAACTGGGCACGTACCAATATGGAATCCCTTCAGTCGACGAGGGCATCGACCTCCCTTAAAAGGTCTAAAATTGTTTGCATAGGTATTTCCAAATAGCAACTACATCAGACAAGAAGAGAAGAGAACCCTTAGCCCATAGGCAACTCCAGTGTTGCATAATAATATTTATATATGAAGGGGGCCAGAGGGAAAAAACAGCAAATATTCCTGCAATTATATCACTATTCCATTCTACAGGTTGTCCTCGACTTCCAAACACAATTGAGCCCAAAATTTCTGTTGCTAAACAAGACCAGTTGTTCTGCCTCGTGTTATGACCTTTCTTGCCACAGCTGTCCAGCTTCTTCTTAAAAACCTCCAGTGATGGAGCATTCACAGCTTCTGGAGGCAAGTTGTTCCACTGGTTAATTGTTCTGACTGTCAGGAAATTTCTCCTTAGTTCTAAGTTGCTTCTCTCCTTGATTGGTTTCCACCTGTTGTTTCTTGTCTTGCTCTCAGATGCTTTGGAGAATAGCTTGACCCCCTCTTCTTTGGGGCAGCCCCTGAGATATTGGAACACTGCTGTCATGACTTCTGATCTTATGAAGTTTCTCCTCCGGAAATATTGAATTGCTAACTAGGACATACACAACCTTTGCTAGACCAATACTTGAATACAGCTCCGCCGTCTGTATATCAGACATTAATACAATTGAGCGAGTCCAGAAGTATTTTACAAGAAGAGTATTACACTCCTCTGTTTGCAACACTACCAGACTTGAGATTCTAGGCTTAGGCAACCTTGAACTACACTGGCTAAGATTGGACTTAAGCATAGTACATAAAATCATATGTACAACGTCTTACACGTTAATGCATATTTCAGCTTTAACCGCAACAACACAAGAGCACACAACAGATATAAACTCAATGTAAACCACTCCAAACTCGATTGCAGGATGTTATGGACTAAGCCAACGCAGCGATACAACCCTAAACAGCTTTACTTTACAGCAGGCTTGTAATCCTGCACTTCTCATTGGCCTGCGAATAGCGAGTCGTGATTGGTCGTTTTTGGCCAGTCTGATTGGCTGTTAACGGGCCCCTCTGATTGGACGCTTGTGAAAGCGGTAAACTCAAATCATTGGTTGTTTTGACAGCAGCCAGCTCTATAAAAGAGCTGCTGCTGCCCAAGTATTTGCTCTGTTCTTATTTTACAATAAAGAGTTGAAGTCACCGTTTGATGTCTCGTCTCCGTTCCTTGCGCCCATGCTCAGGACTTAACACAGGAAGTATGATTTCAGCAACAGAGTGGTCAACGTCTGGAACTCACTACCTGATTCTGTTGTCACCTGCTCAAATCCCCACTCCTTTACCCTCAAACTAACCACAATCGACCTCACCCCATTCCTAAGAGGTCTGTAAGGGCGTGCATAAGCGTACCATCGTGCCTACCATCCCTGTCCTATTGTCCGCAATTATTAGTTCCTATTTCATGTATTTAAACTTATGTTTATTCTTATTTCTATTATATTGTTTGACAAAATAAAATAAATAAATAAATGTCATCCCCACTCTTTCTTTTCATTAAATTTGACCTATCCATTTCCTGCACCCATTCTTTGTATGTTTTAGCCTCCAGTCCCCTACCATTATCCATGGCATCAAAAGCCACAGAGAGATCTCAGCTCAGAAAAGATTACCTGCTCTCCCTTTTAACAAAATAAGAGAATTGGAAGGGACCTTGGAGGTCTTCTAGTCCAACCCCCTGCTCAGGTAGGAAACCCTATATCATTTCAGACCAATGGTTATCCAATCTCTTCTTAAAAACTTCCAGTACTGGAGCATTCACAACTTCTGGAGGCAAGGTGTTCCACTGATTAATCATTCTCACTGACAGAAAATTTCTCCTTCCAGTTTGGTTCTCTTTTTGATTAGTTTCCATCCGTTGCTTCTTGTCCTACCTTCAGGTGTTTTGGAAAATAAGTTGACCCCCTCTTCTTTGTGGCAGCCCATTAAATATTGGAATATGGCTATCATGTCACCCTAAGTCCTTCTTTTCTCTCTCTCTCTCTCTCTTTCTTTCTTTCTTTCTTTCTTTCTTTCTTTCTTTCTTTCCTTCCTTCCTTCCTTCCTTCCTTCCTTCCTTCCTTCCTTCCTTCCTTCCTTCCTTCCTTTCCTTCCTTCCTTCCTTCCTTCCTTCCTTTCCTTCCTTCCTTCCTTCCTTCCTTCCTTCCTTCCTTTCCTTCCTTCCTTCCTTCCTTCCTTCCTTTCCTTCCTTCCTTCCTTCCTTCCTTCCTTCCTTCCTTTCTTTCTTTCTTTCTTTCCTTCCTTCCTTCCTTCCTTCCTTCCTTCCTTTCCTTCCTTCCTTCCTTCCTTCCTTCCTTCCTTCCTTCCTTCCTTCCGTTCTTTCTTTCTTTCTTTCTTTCCTTCCTTCCTTCCTTCCTTCCTTCCTTCCTTCCTTCCTTCCTTCCTTCCTTCCTTCCTTCCTTCCTTCCTTCTTTCTTTCTTTCTTTCTTTCTTTCTTTCTTTCTTTCTTTCTTTCTTTCCTCTTTCTTTCTTCTTTTTCTCCTTTCTTCTCCCTTTCTCTTGAATACACTCTGTATTTGCATAGAAATCTAGTGAGAAGCCACATAAGCACAGGGAACCTGCTGGTGGGATCTGATAAGAAAAATAATACCAGTCAAGGTGATTATTTGTAGCTCAGAATTGACCTGAGAGGTCCCTGGTGCTCTCTGAGTTTGGTGGTTTTCTTGAAGATGTTTCATTAACCAAACTAGGGGACATCATCAGGGCTAGTAGTGTTAGCTTTCTTAACCTCTCAAGAAAAATAGTGTTTTGCTTTGCATTCTGCTTCAGCAGCATGGTCTGATGATCCTACATTAGTACAAGCAGTCCTTGTTTAGTGACCACAAGTGGGATCAGAAATGTGGTCATTAAGCAAAGCGATCGCTCAGTGGAACTGCAACAGTGCTTTCAGCTTTTCTTTGTCTTAAAGACTTGCAATGGCCATAAAGGTGAGGATGGGCTGTAAAGTTACTTGTTCAGCACTGTTGGTAACTGCAGATCGCCACTAAATGAAAGAGTCACTAAACAAGGGCTGCTAGTGGTTGAATAAGCTACGAATCTCTTTCAAACAAATACTATTTCATGGGCCAAAGTTGTTTATTGAATGGAATTATCCCAAATGACTCTCTCTCTGTCTTTCTCCCCCACCCTGTCTTTCTCCCTATCTCTTTCTCTCTCCCTCCCTCCCTCTCCCTCTTCCTCCCCCTCTCTTTCTTTCCCTCTCTCTTTCTTTCTCTTTCTCGCTCTCTCCCTCCTTCCATATCTCTCTCTCCCTCTCTCTCTCCTCTCACCTCTCTCTCAAAACAAAAATTATACCAAATTTGGAACAGTTCAAGGATATACAGGTAGTTTTCAATTTATAATCGTTTGTTCAGAGGCCCTCAAAGTCACAAAGGCACTGAAAAAAAATTGACTTATGACTGTTTTTCACGCTTACGATTATTGCAGCTTTCCCTGATCACGTGATCAAAATTCAGAGGGTTCACATTTATGGCAGCTGCAGGGTGACAGTGGAGTCACCTCATCCCTCTTTCCGTACCTTCTGACAAGCAAAGTCAATGAGGAAGCCAGATTCATTTAACCACCATGTTACGAACTGAACAACTGCAGCGACTCGTTTAACAATGGTGGCAAGAGAGGTGCAAAACTCACGTAACCACTGTCTGGCTTCTCAATAGAAATTGTGGTTGTAAGTCAAGGACTGCCTGTAGATCTGGTTAAGAAAAATGGAGATTTTTTTGACTGGAAAATCCTTTCCCTTCAGTCTTCGAGGGAAGTCCCTAATTATCTTGGAAGGGTTTGGCCCTCAATGGAAGATTCAAGGTTCCATGCAGATCTACAATTTTACTGGTTATGCACATCAAGACCATGAGGCCCATCTCCAAACTTCCCATTTACAATCAGAATTTATATAAGATTGGTTCACCCAACTTTCCCTGTTTGCAGCCCCCATTTATGGTTCACAGAGACATTTTGTGAATAGCTGACTTCCAACTGCTCCGGGATAGTGCCCCAAAGAAGAGGGGGTCAAGCTATTTTCTAAAGCACCCAAAGGCCAGACAAGGAATTATGGATGGAAACTGAACAAGGAGAGATTCAACCTGGAAATAAGGAGAAATTTTCTGACAGTGGGGACAATCAACCGATGCAATAGAAGTTGCCTTCAGAAGTTGTGGGAGCTTCACCACTGGAGGCTTTCAAGAAGAGACTGGACTGCCCTCTGTCAGAAATGGTGTAGGGTCTCCCATTTAGATAGGGGGGTTGAACTAGATGACCTACAAGGTCCCTTCCAACTCTGTTATCTGTTTAGCTATTTCCCTCTCCCAGTGGTGAAATCTATATTGACCGCCTGGTGAATTTTTAATCCCAAATAATACTATCATGTTCAAAGGTTGATACAGCAGGCTATGGACAGTTGGCTCCAAGAGCAGAATAGGTCAAGCGATTGCCTCAGGTTATCCTTGAAAAGGACAGTGGACTGGCAAAAGGTTTACCTTTTTTAAAAAATTCTCTATCTGGGTGGAAAGTAAATATATCCCATAACGGGCGGTTGAGAGGTGGTTCCAAAAACATAACCTTCTCGCTCTCCTACAAAAAGGAAACACAAAAGGAGAAGGAGCTGTGCCCATTGACTGATAGCACCTGGTAGCCTCTAAGGTAAAATTGCTGGCTGCAGCTTCTTGAAGCTCTAGGTAAGTGCCTACTTCCTTCTTAAGGGTTGAGAATCCTACAAAGACTTGCAGATTCCTTTTACCTTACTTCAAGGTGACCTTAGTTGAAGGACTTGGGTAGCTTTTGTTTGTTGTGTAGATAATAAGGGTGGAGTTTATTCTATGTCGCTACCCAAATATTGATCTTGAAAGCCAGGGAAATTTATGTATGGTTGTATGTGTGAGATGGAGATGATGGT
The DNA here is from genome assembly GCA_033807585.1 of Hydrophis major. Classification (NCBI taxonomy): domain Eukaryota; kingdom Metazoa; phylum Chordata; class Lepidosauria; order Squamata; family Elapidae; genus Hydrophis; species Hydrophis major. Next base: position 6,428,633 of record CM066336.1, read on the forward strand.
GAGTCTCCATCCCATAGTTTTAGATAATCTAGGAGCTTAGAAGAAGGCAGAAAAACAGAATAAAAGAGATGGAAGGGGCTTTAGGAGGTCTTCTGGTCCAGCCTTCTGCTCAACCAGGAAACTCTTATTATTGTCCAATCTCTTCTTGAAAACCTTGAATGATGCAGCATCCATAACTTCTGAAGGCAAGTCCTTCTACTGATTAATTGTTCGGTCAGAAAATTTCTCCTTAGTTTTAAGTTGCTCCTCTCTTTGATTAGTTTTCATCTATTAGTTCTTTTCCTGCCTTGAGGTACATTGGTGAATAGTACTACCCGCTCTTCTTTGTGGCAGCCCCTTAGCTATTGGGGCTGCACCAATATTGCTATCATGTCACCCTAGTCCTTCTTTTCATTAAACTACATATGCCTAATGTCTACCAAAAGAACCAATGTCAACCAAGACAAGTCCTATAGATCCCAGTAATGATTTTTTTTTAATATGAAGTAACTTTCTTACAACTTGGTAATAACTAAGCTATTGACTTCAGTGGCCAAACAGGCAATGGAGAAAAATGCAGTTATTATCAGGAGCTTACATAATCCCTTCTTGAGAATAAAGTTTGTTTCTCGATTTGTCTTTTTCCTGTTCTTCCTATTTTTTAAAAAAGCTATTAAAAGGGGGGAAAAGATTCTTGAAACTGGTTTGTTATTGTTATTTGAAAACTGGCACTATGATAAAATTTATACCTACATTGTGTTCTTGATTCTGTTTCTTTCTGCCTTCCCTTCTAGATATCTCTATCCAGATTGCCCTGGGCATCAATCATCTTGTTCTCCGCCATGAAGTCCCTCTTATTCTGCTGCCTCTTTGGCACTTTCTTAGCTACAGGTGAGAAGACATTGGGAGCAATTCAAGAACCTTGACTCGGATAGCAGGACTCCAGGCAGGTCTCGGAGGGTCCACAAAAGGGGCTCAGAAAAGTCAAGATGGTGCCCACCATCGTGTGACTGAAATTACAGCTATTTTTTTTTAAAAAATGAAATGTGTTAGAATTTTTTAAAAAAAATTTTGGAATGCGTTAGGCAGTGCTTGAATTGTGTAGTTATGACTCCTTCCCAGATTTATTTATTTTTGTTCCCTCATCCATCTCTGCCTGTAGAAGAAGTAGGGGAGCCCCTCAAATCATAGACCTAATTCATTCATTCGTTTTAATGTAAGCCAGGAGTTTTTGTCAAAAGTAGGTCTTGACAAGTAAGACAGATGGACGGGGTAATGATGGCATGAACCACCATTTGACATGTGGGGCTGGGCAACGCAAGGCACTCCTGTGGAAAGCATTCACAAACAATGTTGTATCTTCCTCCTCTAGGCATGTGTCTTGAGTGTGAGATTTGTATCGGGCCAGGCCTGGAATGTAACAGCTGGACGGATACCTGTGATGCTAATCAAGATACTTGTGTTATCTTTCAAACTGAAGTGATCAGAGGTATGAAATCTTAAGAGTCGTGAGATAGACTGTTGTGGTTCTCTGGCAACAGGTGCAGGCAGCTGAGGTCTCAGAGAGCCAGGATTCAGATGAGGGGCCTGCATGTGATTGCAGGGATGGGGCCAGGACCATCAGGGAGTGGAATGCTGTCTTCGGAGATTGTGGAGGCCGGCAGCAGTGATGAAGAGGTCCCCGAGGAGCCTGTGCCCAGTGCGTGTGCATGCAGGGCTGCTCGAAGGAAAGAGCACCTGCAGCAGCACGGGTGACTCGGGAGTAAGCTGCAGGTAATGGCCCCTTCCTTAAGAGATAAAAGCCAGCTGAGAAACTGGAGTTCTTTGCAGGAAGCAAAGAAGTTTTTGCACTCAAGCCTTGTGGACGTTCAGAATATCTTGGCTGGTGTTTGGAGACGCTTTGTGTTTGAAATATTTCTTAGTAACTTTATCTAGTGTTCTTGGCAGCCACCTTGGCAAGGCTTGTTCTTATCAGAGACAATTAGTCTGAAACACCCTTCTAACCAGGAAAGAACGGAATTTGTAAAGAATCATTAAAAGGTTTTGCTGCTACCTCTGTTTCTGTTTGTTTCCTTGGAACAAGGTTTGGGTCAGAACATAGACAGGAAGATGGATTCAGGTAGCCCTCAATACAGGTAATCCTAAGCCATTCGTTTAGTCACCATGCCAAGTTGTCACAGCACAGGAAGAGGTGACTTATGACTGTTTTTCACACTTATGACTTTTGCAGCATCCCTGTGCTCACGGGATTGGAATGTAGCCGCTTGGCAACTGACTCATATTTATGACGCTTGCAATGTCCCTGGGTCCCGTATTCCTCTTTTGTGATCTTCTGACAAACAAAGTCAATGGGGAAGCCAGATTCACTTAACAGCCGGGTGACTCACTTAATAACTGCAGTGATCCACTAAACGATTGTGGCAAGAGAGGTCGTAACATAAGGCAAAACTCACTTTAACAAATATCTCGTTTATCAATTTGCGGCTCAACTGTGGTTATAAGTCGAGGGCTACCTGCCATTTGCATCTAGTGGATCATTCAGCCTTTTTAAAAAAAATATTTTAAAAACTTCATGAAGCAAATTCTACAATTAAAAAACCATTAAAAACATATTTCCATTCATTGCAGCATATTCAATGCATACAGCATATTGCAGTAGTGTTCACTCACTTTGACATATTCTTAAGTATATAGAATATTACTAAATATTATTACAATTATTTTACATTTGATTTCTGTCATATTTTCATATATTTTCATAGTTATTTATATATTTATACACAAGTATGCAGAGTTATGCCTACTCATACCAAATTATTTCATCACACCATAATCTTTCATTTCATCTCTCTATTTTGTGTCTACTTTGCAGCCAATTATACCATAAATTCCAAATTTTGTAGTACTCTGTCTCCTCTCTCCTTCATTTCCATTGAAAGCCTATCCACTTCTGCACACTCTAAAACCTTTTTTTATTATCATACTATCCGAGGGAATGCTGACACTTTTCCAATTCTGGGCAAAGGCTATTCTTGCTGCAGTAATATATGTAATATAATATATTGGAGTTTCTTACTTAACTTATCTCTTTATATACTGAATAGGAATGTATCTGATCTCAATTCAATTCAGCCTTTTAACCTACTGAGGAGTCCTTGAATCTCAAATAAAATGTCTTTGTTCTTTGTTTCTCACCTGTGCAGCCCCTGTGTCCCTCTCTTTGATTTCAAAATCCTGTGGTACTTCTGACACTTGCCATCTTAACTACGTGGAGACGAGTCCACATAATGAACTAACAGTGCAGACCAAAAGAATCTGCTGTACTGGGGAGGAATGTCAAACTCTACCACCGCCTGGTATGTAGCTCTAGGAAGCCAATCTCAGCCTCAACAGACAATGTTGAAGGAGGCGAAATCTAACCTCTGCAGGGCTGCCCATTTCTGATTTCAATGTTGTCAGAGAGAAGGGTTAAACCTTAACTCTGTGTTTAAAAGTTCTCTTGCTAAGGATTGAAAGAAACTTGCTCAAGCTGGGTGGGGAATCCTGGCAATTGAAGTCCTCTCATCCTAAAGTCACCAAGGTTGAAAAAACACTGAGGAGAATATGTTTTGTTTAGGCAGAAGAAATCCTTTAAACAGAATCTGATCATCTGTCTTGAGTTCACCTTCCTGGAATGGAGTGGAGTGGAGGAGAGGAGAATAGATTTATTGGCCAAGTTTGACACAAGGAATTTGTTTCCAGAAGCTTCCAGAAGGTGTCCTTTTAGCTTTCTGGGAGCTTAAAATCCAGGAAGGCTCCCTCAATCTCCAGGGAAATATAGTCTGAGGGATCAGCCAGCTTTCCCATGGTTTGGGGGGACTTAAAATCCAGGGAAATAAAGAGAAAGGATGGGCAACATCCTAGCCTAGCCTTACCCAGTCTGATAAAGCAGGCAGTTTCTCTTAGGCAATTGAACCGATCATCTCCTCACTCTTGTTCTTCACAGTGCTTGGACGCAAAGTCAGCCCACCCAACGGACTTCAGTGTCCTGGATGCCTTGGATTGTCCTCAAAAGAATGCACTGAACACCCGGTTTCCTGCCGGGGATCTGAAAACCAGTGTTTGTCTGTAATTGGGAAAGAATTTGGTAAGAACAGGCTCCCTTTAGAATTATGATTTGAGACTGGGAGGCCAGACTTGAGAAATCGGGATTTTGGAGCAGTCATTCGGAGCCTTCTTGAACAGAAAATGCAGCCAATCCTAGACGGTACCTTTGATGATAAACAGGGATGTCTTTGTAGCATCTCAATTAAACAGCTAAGGGCAGTGCGTCCATCTCACTATGATTAAAGGCCTATCAAAATTTCAAAACAGTCATGGAAGAAATTAAGATGCCAGCACATAATAACTTTTTAAAACTCGTATGAGCTTCAAGCCTTCACTATTTCTAATTTACAGTTCAAGGTAGGGGGAATAATCAATGCTCAACTAAATAAGCAGGAAAACTTGATAACAGTCCTTCCTGAAACACTTTGCAAAAGCAATCCTTTGGCCACATTTAGTTTTCCAAATGCAATTTTCAATACTTTCTCCTTTCCCATTTTTGAAGGATGGGGTACTGTAGAGAGGATAGGATAGGATAGGATAGAATAGAATAGAATTCTTTATTGGCCAAGTGTGATTGGACACACAAGGAATTTGTCTTTGGTGCATATGCTCTCAGTGTACATAAAGAAAAATAAAATACATTCATCAAGAATCATAAGATACAACACTTAATGATAGCCATAGGATACTAATAAACAATCAAATCATTCTAGGGAACAAATAAACAATATACATAAAGATACAAGCAACAAGGTTATAGTTATAAGTGGGAAGAGGTAGATACTAGGAAGAGTGAGAAGAATAATAGAAATACAATCTTAGTAAATAGTTTGACAGTCTTGTGGGGAATTAGTTGATGTTACTGACTACAATGTCGTTTAATTTTTTCAGGCCTTTTCTTCAGAGCATTCTCTTATAAAGGATGTGCTACGGAGAGTTTGTGCACTTTATTTGAGAAGAAGTTCTGGAATGTTTTAGAGGATGTTGAAGTAGACTTCAAATGCACGCCAGCCCCCCCAAAGTCTTCCCAGTGATGTACAACTGCAGGTCAAGGTCATCGCTCCACCTTACTAAGAACTAAGGAGCCAACATGGCTCATTCTGTTTTAGTCAGCTTTCAACAGAATCCTCGTTCTTCTGGATGTGTCAAAGTTCCACACAATTAATGTGAAAATTAACTGAGCCATGGCTCAACCAATAAAGCAGTAACTTTCAAAAGAATTCCATTCTGGGTCAGAGTTTGATTTGAGCGAATGACTGTGGTAGAACCACGTTTGTGGTGTCAGGTTCACTAATACCACTTGTCCTGCCATGATGCCCATTCAGTGCGGTGCTGATGTGCACTTCTGGACTGGCCCAGGACAGGACAGGGCAAATCAAGACACTGCCTGTTTCAGAAGGGCAGGAATGGATGGTGACCTCCTCAGAATACCCCTTGCCCACTTGGGAGATGACCTTTCCATCCTGGCTCCATGTTGTGCGTCAGAAGTAATGTGTTTTCCCGTTTGCTGATACAACCAGAACAGTCAAATCCACCTGTGTTGTTTCCTTCTGTCTTGTCCAAATGCCTCCATTCCTATTGATCCCACCCTAATTTAATCTTGATTTTCTTTTAATCACACTCTGAGGACCTGGAAACAAGGAGAAAATTTTCTGACAGTGAGTGCAATCAACCCATGGAACAGCTTCCTTCGGAAATTGTGGGAACTTGATCACTGGAGGATTTCAAGAAGAGACTGGACTGCCATCTGTCAGAAATGGTGGAGGGTCTCCTGCTTGGGTGGGGGTGGAGGTTGGACTAGATGACTTACAAGGTCCCTTCTAACTCTTTAATCTGTAAGAACTCTGTAAGACCTCCTGCTTTAGTAGACAATTTTTAAAAGAGGGGGCCTCACTTTTTTGTTTCTCTGTTTGATTTAACTGTGGAATTGACAAAAGTCCTGCCACAATTTTCCATTTATTTTATTCTGTTTTCATTTAATGGATATGTCAACCATCTTGCTTTGAAATTGAGTCCAAAGGACTGGTGGGAACTTCTGAAGTTCTTGAGGTTCGGAAACACTGTTTTAGTCCACAGAAATGCCAACATACAGATATTCCTAAGCTTGCAACCACTTGTTTAGCAAATGTACAAAGTTACAAGGCCCAGAAGAAAGTGACATGAGCAGTCCTCGTACTTATGTCCATTGCAGCTTCCGTGTGGTCACTCAGTCAAGGCAACCGACATATGCTTATGATGGTGGCAGTATCCATGTGATCACAATTTGCAACTTCCCCATCCACAAGCAGTCAATTTGACTTTGAAAGAAAAAGAAAAAGTTCACAGAAGAGCAACTAAGATGATCAAAGGCATGTAGAGTAAAACATAGGAAGAACAGCTGTGGGATGTGGGTTTGGCTAGTCTAAAGAAAAGAAGTATTAAGGAGTGACATGATAGGAGTATTCCAGTATTTGAGGGGCTCCCACAAAGAAGAGCGGGTCAAATTATTCTACAAAGCACAAGCAACAATAGTTGGAAACTAACCAAGGAAAGAAGCAACCTGGAATTAAGAAACTTCCTGACAGTGAAGACTATTAACCAGTGGAACAGCTTGCCACCAGAAATTAGGGGCATCCCATCAGTGGAGGTTTTCCACTTCTCTGAAATCGTGTAGGCTTTCCTACTTAAGCAGGGGGCTGAACTAGAAGACCTATTCCACTGGTTGATTGTCCTCCCTGTTAGGAAGTTTCTTTTTAATTCCAGTTTGCTTCTTTCCTTGGTTAGTTTCCAACCATTGTTTCTTGTCCTGCCCTCTGGTCCTTTGTAGAATAATTTGACCCCCTCTTCTTTGGGGCAGCCCCTGGAATATGAGAATACTGCTATCCCCTCACCCCTAATTCTTCTTTTCTCTAGACTAGCCAAACCCACATCCTGCAGCCGTTCTTCATATGTTTTAGTTTCCAGGCCTTTGATCATCTTAGTTGCTCTTCTCTGAAAACTTTGAAAAATGGGGACATGGGTGCCTAAAATAGACTTGCCTAAAACAAATCAAACCTTCATAATAGAACATCCTGAGTCTGGAAAATCTAATACCACATTGATAACTGACTCTTAATATAGATACAACTTGTCAATTATTAGTGAAGTTCAAGAGTGGACTCAGGTCCCATGTTGCAATGGAGACCATGTGGAATAGCTTGCGAAGCCTGGAGAATCCATGTAAGGACACCTAGAACCTTCATACCAAACTAACCCATCTTCTGATGTTGGCTGTAACAAGCAAGCATCATGGATAGTCCTCAACTTATGACCACAATTGGAACCAGAATTCCCATTGCTAAGCAAGGTGCCTGTTCAGTGAGTCACACCCAGTGTTACAACCTTTTATTTTTTTTGGCCACAGTTAAGTACAATATTTAGGTAGGATAAAGCCTTTTCCAAAGGCTCAACACCGTTTGTGTAGTGTTGTTAGCTGTGAAGTCGTGTCCAACCCATTGTGACCCCATGGACAACATTCCTCCAGCCTTTCCTGTCCTCTACCATCTTCTGGAGTCCATCCAAGCTCATGCCTCAGTGACTCCATCCAGGCACCTCCTTCTCTGCCATCCCCTTCTTCTTCTTTTGCCCTCGATCGTTCCCAGCGTTAGGTTCTTCTCCAGGGAGTCTTTCCTTCTCATGAGGTGGCCAAAGTGTTTGAGTTTCGTCTTCAGGATCTGGCCTTCTAAAGAGCAGTCAGGGGTGATCTCCTCTAGGACTGACCGGTTGGATGGTCTTGCAGTCCAAGGGACTTGCAGGAGTCTTCTCCAGCACCAGAGTTCAAAGGCCTCCATTCGTTGGTTGCTCAGCCTTCCTTATGGTCCACAGCCATACATTGGAACTGGGAAAACCAGAGCCTTGACTATATTCACCTTTGTTGGCAGGGTGATGTCTCTGCTTTTTAGTATGCTTTTCAGTAGTGTGGTTTTGTAGTGTGGTGTCCAAAATTGGGTTGCAGCATTCTACCAGTGGTCTTACTAGGGCTTTAAAAAACGATATTAATACTTCACGTGATCTTGATTCTATGCCTTTGTGTATACAACCCAGGATTTGTATTAGCTTTTTAGACTGCTGCTGCACACCACTGGCTCATATTCAAGTGATCATCCACTGGGACTCTGAGGTCCCTCTCCTAGTTATTGTTTTTGAGCCAGGTGTCACTTCGTCTGTGCTTTTACTTTTGATTTTTCCTGCCTAAATGTAAAACTGGGCTTTTAAAATGAAAATTAAAATGGGGATGATGATGATGATGATAACAATCTTGGGCATGACTCAACTGCCTTGCTTAGCAGTAAAAATTCTGATCCCAACAGTGTCCATATGTCAAGGTCTACCTGTATTTACCTTTAAACCTTTATCCTGGATGAAGGTTTAAATGGAACACAGTCCTGTGATGTCCGTTTAGATGTCTGCTGTTTTAACAGTGGCCAAATATGGACCCAGCAAACAAGTGGCTTTGCAAGCACTTCTCACTGTGCTAATATTCACTTTGAAAAATGGGGACATGGGTGCAAGGCCACCGATTACACCAGACTTGCCTGAAACAAATCAAACCTTCATAATAGAACATCGTGAGTCTGGAAAATCTAATACCACATTGATAACTGGCTCTTAATATGGATACAACTTGTCAATTATTAGTGAAGTTCAAGAGTGGACTCAGGTCCCATGTTGCAATGGAGACCATGTGGAATAGCTTGCGAAGCCTGGAGAATCCATGTAAGGACACCTAGAACCTTCATACCAAACTAACCCATCTTCTGATGTTGGCTGTAACAAGCAAGCATCATGGATAGTCCTCAACTTATGACCACAATTGGAACCAGAATTCCCATTGCTAAGCAAGGTGCTTGTTCAGTGAGTCACACCCAGTGTTACAACCTTTTAATTTTTTTGGCCACAGTTAAGTACAATATTTAGGTAGGATAACAGAATAACAGGGATCTTGGAAGTCTTCTAGTCCAACCCCCTGCTCAAGCCGGAGACCTTAAGCCATTATGGACAAATGGTTGTTCAATCTCTTCTTAAAAACATCAAGGTTGGAGTACCCACAACTTCTTAAGGAAAACCATTCCGCTGGTTAATTGTTCTAATTGTTAGGAAATGTCTCTTGGTTTTTGGTTGGTTTTCTCCAATTCATGGAGAGTTGTCCCATTCCAATTTAGGGATGACTGATGGTTTGAGGGCAAGTCCCTGTAGCTTGCTAAATATTTAGGCTTGTTAACTTTTTTTTTAACTTGTAATTTTAAATTTTAATCTTATTTTTAACTCTGTCTTCAATTTGCTTTTAATAACATTTAATGATGTTGTTTGGAAAAAACCCAGAGTCATTTAAGTGACACCAAGCTGGCAGGAATAGCCAACACTCCAGAAGATAGACTTAAGATACACTGCTCAAAAAAATAAAGGGAACACAAAAATAGGACATCCTAGATCTGAATGAATGAAATATTATTATTAAATACTTTGTTCATTACATAGTTGAATGTGCAAAATCACACAAAAATTATCAATGGAAATCAAATTTAGCAACCCATGGAGGTCTGGATTTGAAGTTACACTCAAAATTAAAGTGGAAAAAACACTACAGGCTGATCCAACTTTGGTGTAATGTCCTTAAAACAAATCAAAATGAGGCTCAGTAGCGTGTGTGGCCACCACGTACCTGTATGACCTCCCTACAACACCTGGGCATGCTTCTGATGAGGTGGAGGATGATCTCCTGAGGGATCTCCTCCCGCACCTGGACTAAAGCATCGCCCACCTCCTGGACAGTTTGTGATGCAACGTGGCATTGGTGGATGGAGCGAGACATGGTGTCTCATATGTGCTCAATTGGATTCAGGTCTGGGGAACGGGCAGGCCAGTCCATAGCATCAATGCCTTCATCTTACAGGAACTGCTAACACACTCCAGTCACATGTAGTCTAGTATTGTCATGCATTAGGAAGAAGCCAGGGCCAACCACACCAGCATATGGTCTCACACGGGGTCTGAGGATCTCATCTCAGTACCTAATGGCAGTCAGGCTACCTCTGGCGAGCACATGGAGGGCTGTGTGGCCCCCTAAAGAAATACCACCCCACACCATTACTGACCCACTGCCAAACCGGTCATGCTGGAGGATGTTGTAGGCAGCAGAATGTTCTCCACATCTGTCACATGTGCTCAGTGTGAACCTGCTTTCATCTGTGAAGAGCACAGGGTGCCAGTGGCAAATTTGCCAATCTTGGTATTCTCTGGCAAATGCCAAATGTCCTGTATGGTGTTGGGCTGTAAGCACAACCCCCACCTGCGGACGTCAGGCCCTCATACCACCCTCATGGAATCTTTTTCTGACCGTCTGAGCAGCCACATGCACATTCGTGCCCCGCTGGAGGTCGTTTTGCAGGGCTCTGGCAGTGCTCATCCTGTCCCTCCTTGCACAAAGGCGGAGGTAGTGGTCCTGATGCTGGGTTGTTGCCCTTCTATGGCTTCTTCCACATCTCCTGATGTACTGGCCTGTTTCCTCGTAGCGCTTCCATGCTCTGGACACTACGCTGACAGACACAGCAAACCTTCTTGCCACAGCTCGCATTGATGTGCTATCCTGGATTAGCTGCACTACCTGAGCCACTTGTGTGGGTTGTAGACTCCGTCTCATGCTACCACTAGAGTGAAAGCACCACCAGCATTCAAAAGTGACCAAACCATCAGCCAGAAAGCATAGGAACTGAGAAGTGGTCTGTGGTCACCACCTGCAGAACCACTCCTTTATTGGGGATGTCTTCCTAACTGCCTATGCTTTCCACCTGTTGTCTATTCCATTTGCACAACAGCATGTGAAATTGATTGTCAATCAGTGTTGCTACCTAAGTGGACAGTTTGATTTCACAGAATTGTGATTGACTTGGAGTTACATTGTGTTGTTTAAGTGTTCCCTTTATTTTTTTGAGCAGTGTATGTAAAGATCTTGACATACTTGAACATTGGGCATTATCTAACAAAATGACATTCAGTGGTGAGAAAAGGAAGGTTCTACATTTAGGCAAGAAAAATCCAATGCACAGATACAGTACTTTGCTCAATAGTGGTAACTGTGCGAAGGATCTCGGAGTCCTAGTGGACAACCATTTAAATATGAGGCAGCAATGTGCAGCAGCTGCCAAAAAAGCAAACAGTTCTAGGCTGCATAAACAGAGGGATAGAATCAAGATCATGTGAAGTGTTAATAAGACTTGATAAGGCACTTGGAATAACGCAACCAGTTTTGTCGCCACGATGTAAAAAAGTTGTTGAGACTCTAGAAAGAGAGCAGAGAAGAGCAAAAAAGAAGATTAGGGGACTGAAGGCTAAAACATATATAACGAATGGTTGCAGGAACGGTGTGTCTAGTTTAATGAAAAGAAGGACTAGGGGAAACATGATAGCAGGGTTCCAATATCTCAGGGGCTGCCACAAAGAAGAGGGAGTCAAGCTATTCTCCAAAGCTCCTGAGGGCAGACAAGAAGTAATGGGTGGAAACTAATCAGGGAGAGAAGCAACTTAGAACTAAGGAGAAATTTCTTGACAATTAGAATAATTAATCAGTGGAACAACTTGTCTCCAGAAGTTGTGAATCTCCAAGTTTTTAAAAAGATGTTGGATAACCATTTGTCTGAAGTGCTGTAGGGTTTCTTGCCTAAGCAAGGGGTTGGACTTGAAGCCTCCAAGGTCCCTTCCAACTCTGTTATTCTATTCTAAGTGAGATGGGCAATGTAGAAATTTGGTAAATGAATACATAAAATCAAGGTTATTCTTGTCTAGGTCCTGAGTCTGGGATGATTCATCCCTCTGAGTCCTTGCTAATGTCTTCTTGAGCCTGGAACTATTTGACTAATAATGGTGCCTCTCTGGTTATTGACCTCAGCCTGGTTTATCTTTAGTTGGTTCCAGGAGTGAGCAGCTACTTGACAGTTTGACTTGATGACCCTGCTTAGAGTGGAGATAAAAAGGTAAAATCCAATGGCTTGAGCCAATGACAATAAAGAATAAAAGTGCTTACAAGGCTATATCCCCAGCATTGCAAATTTTCTAGATGGTCACCTAAGTTGAAATGGCTTTTGGTCAAGCCAACTTTGTGTTTGCTTTTGGATTAGTGGGCTGGCCCTAAATTATGGGGAGGGGTTTCCCATTTTTAAACTTGTGTTTGTTTCACGTTGCGAAGAGTCTCTGGTTTCAGCAGAGTCCAGAACTTCACTGAGGTCAACATATCCTATTCACCTCTGATCTTCATCTTGAACCATGAAATCTCTACAGATCATCTGTCTTCTTTTCGTTTTGGTAGCCAGAGGTAAGGAGATGATGTTGCAGAACGTCTGAGTCTTGTTTTCAATGTTCTCAATTTCTCCATCTTCAACATCATGCTATCTGCTTGCAGGCAAGCGGGAATTTATGTAATTATCTGGAAGTAGACATGCAAATGTTGTGTAGGCTTCTATCTACACTAAAACAAACCTCAGTCCCCCATAATTCTTCCACTCAGTCATGAAATGTTGGAAACTTTGAGAAACTGAGTTTTATGTAGACATTCTTAAGTGTAATATGTGCTTTCCTACACCTGCTATCACAGCAAATTCAGGCATAATACCTAAGTAGGTTTTACCTTTCAAAACTTGATTGCAGCTTAATGACCGATAACTACCCACTAATATTTTCCACTTACTTGAATTGTATTGGACATAAATTAACTTGGAGATTATGTGTATGATTTAACAACCAATCAGGAAAAGGACAACGGTAGAAGAATATTGTCTGTGGCTGTGACCAGTTTCTCTGGATACATTGGATGAAGTGAGCCATTTCCACTGGCTACTCTTCCAATTCTCAGTCCAGTGTAACTGGTACTATCACCTTGTAAAGCCTTAGAAAGAGCTAAAGAACACCACAGCTTGTTTGATGCCACTGATTTATTTGTCTATCAGGATTCTCAGTCACCCAGGGCACGATTGTCCCAAAGGTGCTTTTTTTTCGTTTGCTTTCTTTGTTTTTCTTTGAAGACATTTTGCTTCTCATCCAAGAAGTTTCTTCAGTTCAGCTTTGATTCAGAACCAAAGAAAGTTCTTGGATGAGAAGTGAAATATCTTCAAAGAAAGTCCAGTCACCTCTTGAAAAAGCACCTTTGGGGATTTCCTTCATTTGTCTTATTCATGTAGTTCTGAATGGGGGCAAGTGATGTCACATCCACTGTGTCGTATTGCTAATGACACAAAAGTTCCCTAACTCACTGAGGTCATTGCATGATTGAACTGGTGCAGTGATGTCCTGATGCATGTGGTGTCATCATGACTTTTACCAGACCTAAGGTCTCTTTTGCAGAGAAGAGCAACAAAAAGGATTAGAGGATAGGAGAGTAAAACATTTCAAGAACGGCTGCTGGAACTGGGTATGTCTAGTTTGATGCATGGAAGGAGGACTAGGGGTGACATGATGGCAGGCTCCTAATATCTCAGGGGCTGCCACAAAGAAGAGGGAATCAAGCTATTCTCCAAAGCACCTGAGGGCAGGACAAGAAGCAATGGATGGAAACTAATCAAGGAGAGAAGCAACTTAGAACTAAGGAGGAAATTCCTGACAGTGAGAACAATTAATCAGTGGAACTGCTTGCCTCCAGAAATTGTGAATGCTCCAACACTGGAAGCTTTTAACAAGATGTTGGATAACCATTTGTCTGAAGTGGTGTAGGATTTCCTGCCTAGGCAGGGGGGTGGACGAGAAGATCCCCAAGATCCCTTCCAACTCTTCTCTTCTCTTCTCCTCTGTTCTGTTCTGTTTATTCCATTCCATTCCATTCTTTTGTCCTCTCTGGGAAACCCCCATTCTATAAGGGTCTTTGCTAACACCACCATCTGCAAAGAGATTGCTGAACCTGCGATCTTCTGAATGGAAAGCAAACACTGTACCGTCCCTGTGCAACACAGCACCTGCCCCCAAATCAACTCTCCTGAAATGAGCAGCCCTTCTCCTTGGTCTTTTGAGCATTTCTTGCTTTGCTGATTGACTATCCTTTTCCTCCACCAAACACGGCTCTTGGGATTCCTCACAAGTAATTGATCAACCCTGACATTTCAAAATAATGAAGCACCCTAGGGAAGGCATAAGAGAATAGAATTAATCAGGTGTGGTGGTCTCCAATGGAAAGAATGAGACACAGGCTGGTGCACTTGGGATGGGAGCCCAGAATAAAATTCCAGTGCTTCCTTTTAGTGAGATTTTTGTGCATAGTAAGCAATTACATTGTGGTTTAATAATTAGATATAGTACAGGCTTGTTTGCAGTTGTCTAAGCTGCCTCTTTGTTTGTATTTGTTCTTATCGTTCTCTTTTCTTTGTACTATCTTAGTGACCTTTAGACAGGCAAGAATGTATAAGGCATTATATTAATCATTGCTCAAGCTCAGGCCAAAGTTTATTCCCACAATCAGGCACCCTCTTTTCTTTCTTTTCTCCTTTTCAGGAAGCTGTCGCTCATGTGAAATTTGCCACAATTTTGGAAAAGATTGCGAGGGTGGGGCGGCAGACGAATGTGCCTCTCCAGAAGATCAGTGTGGCACGGTGTTGCTGGAGGTTTCATCAGGTAAAACCAAGGTGTCCATTCCTCTCATTTCCTTCCAATAAAATGAGAATCTTTTCTAAGGTTTCCTTTCCTGGCTGAGTAACTTTCTCAACAGGGAGTCTGAACTGGTGACCACATGCATAGTCCTTGTCCATACATATAAAGAATAGCAACAGCAATAGACTTATATACCACTTTACAGTGCTTTGCAGCCCTCTCTAAGTAGTTTACAGCAGTTTGCATGGAAGGCTGAGTCAACCTTGAGCCTGGTAAGATTCAAACTGCCAAATTGCAGTCAGCTAGCAGTCAACAGACGTAGCCTGCAGTACTGCACTCTCACCACTGTGCCACTACAGCTAATGACAGGTGTCTGCTGGAGAACAGCAGGGGGAGACAAGAAACATAATGTATACAAGGCCTTCACACAGGTTATGAGGATGTTTCACAATTGCCACTCCCTAAAGCTTTTATAAGGACATGGTCGCGCAGTGGCTAAGGCACTGAACTTGTCGGTCAGAAAGGTCAGCAGTTCGGTGGTTCGAATCCCTAGCACCGCGTAACGGAGTGAGCTCCCATTACTTGTCCCAGTGTCAACTATAAGACGTGTGTACAAAATGTTTTGAGTTGGCTATGGACGTTTTTTCATTGGACGATACATCCAAAGGGGTGGAGTGGGGGAAAGCAGGATAAAAGGTGACAGTGAATTATGTATCTCAGAGTTGGCCACGCCCAGATTAGTGCTGGACATAGAATGGTAGCTTCAAATAAATCCTCTTTAGTTTTGAGAGTGTGGCTCAAGGCTCATGATTTAATTGAAGTAACTGCCGGAACCTTGACACCCAGCTACTGCCAACCTAGCAGTTTGAAAGCACGTAAAAATGCAAGTAGAAAAATAGGGACCCCTTTGGTGGGAAGGGAACAGCGTTCCGTGCGCTTTTGGCGTTTAGTCATGCCATCCACATGACCATGGAGATGTCTTCGGACAGCGCTGGCTCTTCGGCTTTGTAACAGAGATGAGTACCGCCCTCTAGAGCTGGAAACGACTAGCACATGGGTGTGAGGGGAACCTTTACCTTTAAAGCTTTTATCCTCTATCATGGTTAAACTGATAATAAAGTTTCCAAAACTCCATAAATCCATCTAGTTAACTACTTCTTCCCCATTTTTCCTCTTCCGCACAGCACCTATTTCCTTCCGAACCATTCATAGGAACTGTTTCTCATCCAGCCTCTGCAAACTTGAACGCTTTGATATAAATATTGGACATGGTTCCTATATGAGAGGAAGAATCCATTGTTGTGATGAAGCAAAGTGTGAAGCACAGCAATTTCCTGGTATGTTTGCTCAGGAGGTCTAGGACCCAAACCCTCCCTATTTCAGAGAGTTATATGCGGGTTTTGTGTCTGAGACCAGATTTTCTTCCTTCCCTGTTAAACTTCCTCCCCTCACTACCTAACAATACATACTGATATAGTCCTTGCTGATCATCTTTTACAGGTATTTTTTTTAAAAAAATCCTTTTAAAAAGTTGCTGTTTTTTCAAAAGGCAACTGGGCTTTCTTTGTTCTTCCTTGAAGACATTATCCTTCTCATCCAAGAAGCTTCTTCAGTTCTTTTTTCAGAACCGAAAAACCGAAGAAGCTTCTTGGATGAAAAGGGAAACATCTTCAAGGAAGAACAAAGAAAGCTCAGCTGCCTTTTGAAAAAAAAAAAAAAAGCACCTTTATGACATGAGGAGGAAAGTGAAGGGATGGAAATTGTATTTGGTTAATGTTTGGGTAATGTTATTTCAAAGTTTACAAAGCACCATAAATGCATGCAATTTTGAAAATGGAGGCAATAGAGTCCACAAAATCCATGGACTTTTGGCACGAATGATCTTTTTGCTGATCTTTCACTTCCTTTTTTTTGTTTCATTGTTTTGTTTTGCAGGACTGCCCCTCTCCTTTCCAAATGGATACCACTGCCCTGGCATTCTTGGTGTATTCTCAGTGGACAGCTCTGAACATGAAGCTGTTTGCAAAGGAACTGAAACCAAATGCATTAACCTTGCGGGATTCAGAAAAGAAAGATGTAATTATTATATTATATTATATTATATTATATTATATTATATTATATTATATTATATTATATTATATTATATTATATTATATTATATTATATTAATTATATTATATTATATTATATTATATTATATTATATTATATTATATTATATTATATTATATTATATTATATTATATTATATTATATTATATTAATTATATTATATTAATTATATTATATTATATTATATTATATTATATTATATTATATTATATTATATTATATTATATTATATTATATTATATTATATTATATTATATTATATTAGCAAGAGAAATAATAATGCAAAGATATACTTTACTTGAGGGAACGCGGTGGTTCAGTGGCTAAGATTCTGACCTTGTCGATCAAAAAGGTTGGCGGTTTGGCGGTTTGAATCCCAACTGCCACATAATGGAGTGAGCTCCCGTTACTTGTCCCAGCTTCTGCCAACTTAGCAGTTTGAAAGCATGTAAAAAAATGCAAGTAGAAAAATAGGGACCACTTTGGTGGGAAGGTAACAGCCTTCCGTGCGCCTTCGAAGGTGTTTAGTCATGCCGACCATATGACCACAGAGATGCCTTCGGACAGTGCTGGCTCTTTGGCTTTGTAACGGAGATGAGCACCTCCCCCTAGAGCTGGAAATGACTAGCACGGATGTGCGAGGGGAACCTTTACCATGTACTTTTCTAAGGGGCAAAGACGGCAGTTGCTGTGTCCAAAGTCTAACATTCCATCACTGTGTGGTATATATTTTTGTAATGATTACATCTCTTTACAAGGTGGCTATAAAAGTATGACACCAAGGTGGGAGCGTGTGTGTTCACATGACATGTTTAATGTGGTAACTGGCAGGGAAGGGAAAGGTGGCATAATATCTTGAACTCAGTGAAGAATGCTGACATAACTCCCTAAGCCACATAGGTCTCCAAACCTGGCAACTTTAAGACTAGTGGACTTCAACTCCTAGAATAGCTCAGACACCTGTGCTGGGTCCATGTTTCTCAAGATTCACAGCATGGAAAAGCCTGGACTTTTTAACTCCTAGAATTTCCTAAGCAAAATGGCTGGCTGAGGAATTCTGCATCTTGAAGTCCATACATCGTCAAGTCACCCAAGGTTGAGAACCAACCTAGAAATAAGGAGAGATTTCCTAACGGACAGAAAATTAATTAGTGGAACAGCTTGCCTTCCCTGGAGATGTTTAAGAAGAGATTGGACAACCATTTTGTATGAAATTGTGTGGGATCTCCTACTTGAGCAGGGAGTTGGGCTAGAAGACCTCGAAGGTCCCTTCTGACTCTGTTATTCTGTTTTTCTGACCTATTTCTTCTTGTTTGTATCTGTAGTTCCTGGAGACATCGCTTATAATATCAAAGGTTGCACTTCTTCTTGTCCAGAACTGAGGTTGAGCAATAGAACTCACGAAGAACATAGAAATGATCTAATAAAAGTTGAATGTACAGACGCCTCCAAAATTACACCTTCTGAATAATACTGTCACTGTTTTGGAACCTGAAGGTCAGTAATTTCATCCAATGGAATGGCTCTGAATGGAAAACTTACATTTTTAACTTCTGATTCTTCCTGCCAACTAATTCTTAGAAATTAAAAAAAGAAAGTAAAACAAAATAAAAGAAGCCAAGGGGCTTGCTTGGATTATCTATTTGTCTTGATTTTTTTTATTTTGTTTTCATTTTAGTTTTGGCTTTCTCCCCAGAGAAAGTGGTATGGTTAGATTGGTTATATGAAAGCGAATCTTTGATATAAACCCCTCCCATTAATTTCAATTATTTTATTCATTTGATGGATTTATAACCTCCTTACCTGTAGACCTGAGTTTCTCAACCTTGGCAGCTTGACGATATATAGATTTCAATTCCCAGAATCCTGTTAACACAGTGTTTCTCAAAGTTGACTAGTTGAAGCTGGATGAACTTCAACTCCCAGAATTCCCAAACCAGCATGGGGAAAAAGAAAAAAAATGAGAGGGGGGGGGAATATCCCAAAACACTGCCCATGTTCTTTGCAGCAATACCATAGGATTAACTTTGTGCTTCCTTCCCCCAAAAATATGTTTAAAGGGGCTCTTCTATCCCCAAGAATATCATTTTAGAAATATGACTGGCCAGATATGCATCCCTGCTGGCTGAGGAATTCTGGGAGTTGAAGTTCACACATCTTCAAGTTGTGGAGAAACATTGCTCTACAAGCACTCTTTCTTCTATTTTTTCCTTACACCAACAACCCTGTGAGGTAGATTGATGGAGAGAAAGCAAACAGCCCAAAGTCATTCAGTGAGATGGTGGTAGTTTATTGCCCACATCAACACAGGACATTTATTGGATGGTAACCATGTTCATGGCCAACTTGAAGGCTGAGGGATGGTCAGGGACTAGGAATGCTGGGACTTGCAGTCAACAACATTAAGGGTTTGTCTAGGAAATTTAGCTTTGGCCATCAGGGTCCAAGATGGGCTATGTTTAGAATGATGGAGTATCTGCAGTATCTTACAGGTGGTCAGGCTGGGAAGGGAGGAGAAAATATAAGGGAAAGAATGGCACAGGCATCCATATCAAACCACTCAATGAAGAACTTGATGTCAGGGATGAACAACATGACTCACATGTGTAGGTTTCAAACTAGCTACTTTATTGTTCTATGCCTATTGTGCAGGGATCTTCCCAGACTGGCAGATTCACCTAAGAAAGACTAGATAAGGCTCAAAAACATTCAAGGGGTAGGGACAGTAAGTCTGATCTCCTTTGCACGAAACAGTCTCTTCCCAAATCTCTAGAAAGACAGGTTTTGCATTTCTTCCCCTTCAATGTTGTGTTTGGAGGGGGCACTGCATTAATAATAATAATAAAAATAATAATAATAATAATAATAATAATAATAATAATAATAATAATAATAATAATAATGACACCATCATTGCCTGATTTGCAACAACAGAGGGAAATGATGTAGGTGTGTTGAGCCAAACCTGGCCAACCAGCAATACAGATTTCAACTGCTCAGAATTCATGCTGACCAGGAGAATTTCATCCATCTTAAAGTCGCCCCAGTTGGGAAACATGATGTCCACATTTCCTAATAGTTCAGGCGTTATTTTGGCATAAAATAATTTTGTGCATCTCAAAGGTGGTATTCAGCCAGTTCTGACCAGTTCTGGAGAACCGGTAACAGAAATTTTGAGTAGTTCAGAGAACCGGCAAATACTGCCTCCGACTGGCCCCGCCCTCATCTATTCTCTGCCTCCCATTGAGTCCCAGTTGATTGGCTGGATCTTCTTTGGTTGCCCTGCACAGGAGAACGGAGCTGGAAAGCAGGTTAGTGGGGTGGGGAGGGATATTTTACAGTATCCTTCCCCTACCACACCCACCAAGCCACGCCCACCCAGCCACACCACGCTCACCTAGCCATGCCCAAAGAACCAATAGTAAAAACTTTTTGAATCCCACCACTGGTGCCGTTCTTCTTTGGAATGTGGGGCCATGGACTGCAAAGGGGATTTTCAACCATGAACAATCGAACGGAATTGAATGGACTACTTTATTTGGCCAAGTGTGATTTTACACACAAGGAATAATGCATGTGTCTAATGAGGCAGGGATAGCAATCAGGAAAGATGTCCAGGTCATGATTGTCCCAAAGATAGTTTGTTGATTTGTTTTTCCAAAAGGCAACTGGTCTTTCTTTGTTTTTCCTTGAAGACTTTTCGCTTCTCATCCAAGATGCTTCTTCAGTTCTGACTGAAGGGTGGCGAATGGATAGATTTATATTCCTTGCCATCATCTGGTCATTAGCGCTCTTTCTGAGAGTTGTTGCGGCCGCTTGGAGGTTTAACTAAGCTCTCAACATCTCCTGAATAGTGCAAATGCATTTGCTCACCCACCTGGGAAACCTAAATTCCATTTGTGAACCACTGTTTCAACTCCTACCCTCAAAATGACACTATAGAGCGCTGCACACCAGAACAATTAGACACAAGGACAGTTTTTCCCCGAATGCCATCACTCTGCTAAACAAATAAGTCCCTCAACACTGTCCAACAATTTCCAAAGCCTGTTGCTACTCTATTACTAGTAATCTTCTTATCTCTCCTTATCACCCATCCTGTCCCATTTGTGACTGAATGACTGTAACTGTCCCTTGTATCCTTACAATTTATATTGACTGTTTCCTAGTATGATTTGATGCAACGCTCTGACAACAGGTGAGTTTGGTTGAGATAATCCCACTGTCCCCCAGGTCCACACTGGTGATCTTTTCAAAGCAGCTGTTAGCTTGGACACAGGCTTTTCTTGTCATAGTTCTTCTACCTGGGATGTTGAAGGAGAAAGAAATGTTTCAATCCTAAATGGTGGTCATGGGTTGACCATCTCCAACTAGGGACACCTTACCCCAGGGGTGGGCAATTAATTTCCCCAAGGGACCCCGTGAGAAACTGGGACTGTTGTGTAGGGCCAAACCAAAAGGGCTGTGAACGGGTCATGCACACAGGCACATATATAAATTGAAAAAAATAACAATCAAATAGAACAACAGAATAGAGCAGAATAACAGAGTGGCACCTCAGAGATATTTTGGTCCAACTTACCTGCTCTGGCAGGAGACCCTAAGCCAGGGGTCTTCAAACCTGACAGCTTTAAGACCTGTGGACTTCAACTCCCAGAATTCCTCCTCCAGTCATGTTAGCTCAGGAATTCTGGGAGTTGAAGTCCACAAGCCTTAAACTTGCCAAGGTTGAAGAGCCTTGCCCTAAACCATTTCAGACAAATGGATGTCCAATCTCTTCTTAAAAACCCCAAGTGTTGGAGCATTGATTAATTGTTTTAACTGCCAGGAAATTTTCTAGGTTGCTTCTCTCCTTGATTAGTGTCTATCCATTGCTTCTCATCCTGTATTCAGGTGCTTTGGAGAATAGCTGGACTCCCTCTACTTTGTGGCAGCCCCTCAAATATTGGAACACTGCTATCATGTCTCCCCTAGTCCTTCTTTTCATTATACCAGACATACCCAATTGTGATGAGTTGACTGACTCAGGTCTCTGAGGCTGGCTGTACTGTACAGGTAGTCCTCAACTTACAACAGTTCACTTAGTGACTGTTCGAAATTACAACGGCACTGAAAAAGCTGTGACTTATGACCATTTTTCAGCCTTAGGACCGCTGCAGCATCCCCAGGTCAGGTGACTTACATTCCGATGCTTTACAACTGACTCACATTTATGACAGTTGCAGAGCCCTGCGGTCAGGCAATCTTCTTGAAGGAAGGGGCCATTTCCTTGCAGCCTTACTCCCGAGTCACCCGTGCTGTTGTAACTGCGCTTTCCTACAAGCAATTCTGTGTGCACACGCACTTGGCACAGGCTCCTCCGCGGGAACCTCCTCATCGCTGCTGCCAGCCCCCACAATCTCTGAAGGCAGCAGTCCACTCCCTCATAGTCTTGGCCCCTCATTTGAGCCCTCGCTCTCCTCAGCCGTCCGCACCTTCACCGGATAACCACAACACCAAGAGAGGATATAAACCTCTCTCTCTCTCCCAAGTGCTCAATTGTCCAGAAGGTCAAACCCCCTGTGGTCCTGTCCACCATTAAGCCATCTTTCAAACAGCCTCCCTGTTTCCAGGGTCTTTCTCCCCACTTGGAACTAAACCCAGAGGGACATTTCTTCCAACACGACCTTCTGACCTTCAAGCCAAGTCCATCAGGAAACCAGATTGACTTTACAACCATATGAATAATTGAACAAACGCAGCAAGAGAAGTCATAAAAATGGGGCAAAACTCACTTCATACATTTTCTCACTTAGCCACATCAATGTTGGCAGCTCCATAGTGATCGTAAGTTGAGGACTACCTGTGCTTCCCATGTGTTCCCTGAACACAGGAAGGCCAAGCATGCAGAGTCCTCAAATGTCTGAAAAACTGGGCACGTACCAATATGGAATCCCTTCAGTCGACAAGGGCATCGACCTCCCTTAAAAGGTCTAAAATTGTTTGCATAGGTATTTCCAAATAGCAACTACATCAGACAAGAAGAGAAGAGAACCCTTAGCCCATAGGCAACTCCAGTGTTGCATAATAATATTTATATATGAAGGGGGCCAGAGGGAAAAAACAGCAAATATTCCTGCAATTATATCACTATTCCATTCTACAGGTTGTCCTCGACTTCCAAACACAATTAGGCCCAAAATTTCTGTTGCTAAACAAGACCAGTTGTTCTGCCTCGTGTTATGACCTTTCTTGCCACAGCTGTCCAGCTTCTTCTTAAAAACCTCCAGTGATGGAGCATTCACAGCTTCTGGAGGCAAGTTGTTCCACTGGTTAATTGTTCTGACTGTCAGGAAATTTCTCCTTAGTTCTAAGTTGCTTCTCTCCTTGATTGGTTTCCACCTGTTGTTTCTTGTCTTGCTCTCAGATGCTTTGGAGAATAGCTTGACCCCCTCTTCTTTGGGGCAGCCCCTGAGATATTGGAACACTGCTGTCATGACTTCTGATCTTATGAAGTTTCTCCTCCAGAAATATTGAATTGCTAACTAGGACAGACACAACTTTTGCTAGACCAATACTTGAATACAGCTCCGCCGTCTGTATATCAGACATTAATACAATTGAGCGAGTCCAGAAGTATTTTACAAGAAGAGTATTACACTCCTCTGTTTGCAACACTACCAGACTTGAGATTCTAGGCTTAGGCAACCTTGAACTACACTGGCTAAGATTGGACTTAAGCATAGTTCATAAAATCATATGTACAACGTCTTACACGTTAATGAATATTTCAGCTTTAACCGCAACAACACAAGAGCACAC
Organism: Hydrophis major; assembly: GCA_033807585.1. Lineage (NCBI taxonomy): Eukaryota > Metazoa > Chordata > Lepidosauria > Squamata > Elapidae > Hydrophis > Hydrophis major. Next base: position 6,452,197 of record CM066336.1, read on the forward strand.
AACAGATATAAACTCAATGTAAACCACTCCAAACTCGATTGCAGGATGTTATGGACTAAGCCAACGCAGCGATACAACCCTAAACAGCTTTACTTTACAGCAGGCTTGTAATCCTGCACTTCTCATTGGCCTGCGAATAGCGAGTCGTGATTGGTCGTTTTTGGCCAGTCTGATTGGCTGTTAACGGGCCCCTCTGATTGGACGCTTGTGAAAGCGGTAAACTGAAATCATTGGTTGTTTTGACAGCAGCCAGCTCTATAAAAGAGCTGCTGCTGCCCAAGTATTTGCTCTGTTCTTATTTTACAATAGAGTTGAAGTCACCGTTTGATGTCTCGTCTCCGTTCCTTGCGCCCATGCTCAGGACTTAACACAGGAAGTATGATTTCAGCAACAGAGTGGTCAATGTCTGGAACTCACTACCTGATTCTGTTGTCACCTGCTCAAATCCCCACTCCTTTACCCTCAAACTAACCACAATCGACCTCACCCCATTCCTAAGAGGTCTGTAAGGGTGTGCATAAGCGCACCATCGTGCCTACCATCCCTGTCCTATTGTCCCCAATTATTAGTTCCTATTTCATGTATTTAAACTTATGTTTATTCTTATTTCTATTATATTGTTTGACAAAATAAAATAAATAAATAAATGTCATCCCCACTCTTTCTTTTCATTAAATTTGACCTATCCATTTCCTGCACCCATTCTTTGTATGTTTTAGCCTCCAGTCCCCTACCATTATCCATGGCATCAAAAGCCACAGAGAGATCTCAGCTCAGAAAAGATTACCTGCTCTCCCTTTTAACAAAATAAGAGAATTGGAAGGGACCTTGGAGGTCTTCTAGTCCAACCCCCTGCTCAGGTAGGAAACCCTATATCATTTCAGACCAGTGGTTATCCAATCTCTTCTTAAAACTTCCAGTACTGGAGCATTTACAACTTCTGGAGGCAAGGTGTTCCACTGATTAATCATTCTCACTGACAGAAAATTTCTCCTTCCAGTTTGGTTCTCTTTTTGATTAGTTTCCATCCGTTGCTTCTTGTCCTACCTTCAGGTGTTTTGGAAAATAAGTTGACCCCCTCTTCTTTGTGGCAGCCCATTAAATATTGGAATATGGCTATCATGTCACCCTAAGTCCTTCTTTTCTCTCTCTCTCTCTTTCTTTCTTTCTTTCTTTCTTTCTTTCTTTCTTTCTTTCTTTCTTTCTTTCTTTCTTTCTTTCTTTCCTTCCTTCCTTCCTTCCTTCCTTCCTTCCTTCCTTCCTTCCTTTCTTTCTTTCCTTCCTTCCTTCCTTCCTTCCTTCCTTCCTTCCTTCCTTCCTTCCTTCCTTCCTTCCTTCCTTCCTTTCCTTCCTTCCTTCCTTCCTTCCTTCCTTCCTTCCTTTCCTTCCTTCCTTCCTTCCTTCCTTCCTTTCCTTCCTTCCTTCCTTCCTTCCTTCCTTTCTTTCCTTCCTTCCTTCCTTCCTTCCTTCCTTCCTTCCTTTCCTTCCTTCCTTCCTTCCTTCCTTCCTTCCTTCCGTTCTTTCTTTCCTTCCTTCCTTCCTTCCTTCCTTCCTTCCCTTCCTTCCTTCCCTTCCTTCCTTCCTTCCTTCCTTCCTTCCTTCCTTCCTTCCTTCCTTCCTTTCTTTCTTTCTTTCTTTCTTTCTTTTCTTTCTTTCTTTCTTGCTTTCTTTCTTTCTTTCTTTCCTTCCTTCCTTCCTTCCTTCCTTCCTTCCTTCCTTTCCTTCCTTCCTTCCTTCCTTCCTTCCTTCCTTCCTTCCTTCCTTCCTTCCTTCCTTCCTTTCCTTCCTTCCTTCCTTCCTTCCTTCCTTCCTTCCTTCCTTCTTTCTTTCTTTCTTTCTTTCTTTCTTTCTTTCTTTCTTTCTTTCTTTCTTTCTTTCCTCTTTCTTTCTTCTTTTTCTCCTTTCTTCTCCATTTCTCTTGAATACATTCTGTATTTGCATAGAAATCTAGTGAGAAGCCACATAAGCACAGGGAACCTGCTGGTGGGATCTGATAAGAAAAATAATACCAGTCAAGGTGATTATTTGTAGCTCAGAATTGACCTGAGAGGTCCTGGTGCTCTCTGAGTTTGGTGGTTTTCTTGAAGATGTTTCATTAACCAAACTAGGGGACATCATCAGGGCTAGTAGTGTTAGCTTTCTTAACCTCTCAAGAAAAATAGTGTTTTGCTTTGCATTCTGCTTCAGCAGCATGGTCTGATGATCCTACATTAGTACAAGCAGTCCTTGTTTAGTGACCACAAGAAATGTGGTCATTAAGCAAAGCGATCGCTCAGTGGAACTGCAACAGTGCTTTCAGCTTTTCTTTGTCTTAAAGACTTGCAATGGCCATAAAGGTGAGGATGGGCTGTAAAGTTACTTGTTCAGCACTGTTGGTAACTGCAGATCGCCACTAAATGAAAGAGTCACTAAACAAGGGCTGCTAGTGGTTGAATAAGCTACGAATCTCTTTCAAACAAATACTATTTCATGGGCCAAAGTTGTTTATTGAATGGAATTATCCCAAATGACTCTCTCTTTGTCTTTCTCCCCCACCCTGTCTTTCTCCCTATCTCTTTCTCTCTCCCTCCCTCCCTCTCCCTCTTCCTCCCCCTCTCTTTCTTTCCCTCTCTCTTTCTTTCTCTTTCTCGCTCTCTCCCTCCTTCCATATCTCTCTCTCCCTCTCTCTCTCCTCTCACCTCTCTCTCAAAACAAAAATTATACCAAATTTGGAACAGTTCAAGGATATACAGGTAGTTTTCAATTTATAATCGTTTGTTCAGAGGCCCTCAAAGTCACAAAGGCACTGAAAAAAAATTGACTTATGACTGTTTTTCACGCTTACGATTATTGCAGCTTTCCCTGATCACGTGATCAAAATTCAGAGGGTTCACATTTATGGCAGCTGCAGGGTGACAGTGGAGTTACCTCATCCCCCTTTCCGTACCTTCTGACAAGCAAAGTCAATGAGGAAGCCAGATTCATTTAACCACCATGTTACGAACTGAACAACTGCAGCGACTCGTTTAACAATGGTGGCAAGAGAGGTGCAAAACTCACGTAACCACTGTCTGGCTTCGCAATAGAAATTGTGGTCGTAAGTCAAGGACTGCCTGTAGATCTGGTTAAGAAAAATGGAGATTTTTTTGACTGGAAAATCCTTTCCCTTCAGTCTTCGAGGGAAGTCCCTAATTATCTTGGAAGGGTTTGGCCCTCAATGGAAGATTCAAGGTTCCATGCAGATCTACAATTTTACTGGTTATGCACATCAAGACCATGAGGCCCATCTCCAAACTTCCCATGTACAATCAGAATTTATATAAGATTGGTTCACCCAACTTTCCCTGTTTGCAGCCCCCATTTATGGTTCACAGAGACAGTTTGTGAATAGCTGACTTCCAACTGCTCCGGGATAGTGCCCCAAAGAAGAGGGGGTCAAGCTATTTTCTAAAGCACCCAAAGGCCAGACAAGGAATTATGGATGGAAACTGAACAAGGAGAGATTCAACCTGGAAATAAGGAGAAACTTTCTGACAGTGGGGACAATCAACCGATGCAGTAGAAGTTGCCTTCAGAAGTTGTGGGAGCTTCACCACTGGAGGCTTTCAAGAAGAGACTGGACTGCCCTCTGTCAGAAATGGTGTAGGGTCTCCCATTTAGATAGGGGGGTTGAACTAGATGACCTACAAGGTCCCTTCCAACTCTGTTATCTGTTTAGCTATTTCCCTCTCCCAGTGGTGAAATCTATATTGACCGCCTGGTGAATTTTTAATCCCAAATAATACTATCATGTTCAAAGGTTGATACAGCAGGCTATGGACAGTTGGCTCCAAGAGCAGAATAGGTCAAGCGATTGCCTCAGGTTATCCTTGAAAAGGACAGTGGACTGGCAAAAGGTTTACCTTTTTTAAAAAATTCTCTATCTGGGTGGAAAGTAAATATATCCCATAACGGGCGGTTGAGAGGTGGTTCCAAAAACATAACCTTCTCGCTCTCCTACAAAAAGGAAACACAAAAGGAGAAGGAGCTGTGCCCATTGACTGATAGCACCTGGTAGCCTCTAAGGTAAAATTGCTGGCTGCAGCTTCTTGAAGCTCTAGGTAAGTGCCTACTTCCTTCTTAAGGGTTGAGAATCCTACAAAGACTTGCAGATTCCTTTTACCTTACTTCAAGGTGACCTTAGTTGAAGGACTTGGGTAGCTTTTGTTTGTTGTGTAGATAATAAGGGTGGAGTTTATTCTATGTCGCTACCCAAATATTGATCTTGAAAGCCAGGGAAATTTATGTATGGTTGTATGTGTGAGATGGAGATGATGGTGAGTCTCCATCCCATAGTTTTAGATAATCTAGGAGCTTAGAAGAAGGCAGAAAAACAGAATAAAAGAGATGGAAGGGGCTTTAGGAGGTCTTCTGGTCCAGCCTTCTGCTCAACCAGGAAACTCTATTATTGTCCAATCTCTTCTTGAAAACCTTGAATGATGCAGCATCCATAACTTCTGAAGGCAAGTCCTTCTACTGATTAATTGTTCGGTCAGAAAATTTCTCCTTAGTTCTAAGTTGCTCCTCTCTTTGATTAGTTTTCATCTATTAGTTCTTTTCCTGCCTTGAGGTGCATTGGTGAATAGTACTACCCGCTCTTCTTTGTGGCAGCCCCTTAGCTATTGGGGCTGCACCAATATTGCTATCATGTCACCCTAGTCCTTCTTTTCATTAAACTACACATGCCTAATGTCTACCAAAAGAACCAATGTCAACCAAGACAAGTCCTATAGATCCCAGTAATGATTTTTTTTTAATATGAAGTAACTTTCTTACAACTTGGTAATAACTAAGCTATTGACTTCAGTGGCCAAACAGGCAATGGAGAAAAATGCAGTTATTATCAGGAGCTTACATAATCCCTTCTTGAGAATAAAGTTTGTTTCTCGATTTGTCTTTTTCCTGTTCTTCCTATTTTTTAAAAAAGCTATTAAAAGGGGGGAAAAGATTCTTGAAACTGGTTTGTTATTGTTATTTGAAAACTGGCACTATGATAAAATTTATACCTACATTGTGTTCTTGATTCTGTTTCTTTCTGCCTTCCCTTCTAGATATCTCTATCCAGATTGCCCTGGGCATCAATCATCTTGTTCTCCGCCATGAAGTCCCTCTTATTCTGCTGCCTTTTTGGCACTTTCTTAGCTACAGGTGAGAAGACATTGGGAGCAATTCAAGAACCTTGACTCGGATAGCAGGACTCCAGGCAGGTCTCGGAGGGTCCACAAAAGGGGCTCAGAAAAGTTAAGATGGTGCCCACCATCGTGTGACTGAAATTACAGCTATTTTTTTTAAAAAAATGAAATGTGTTAGAATTTTTTTAAAAAAATTTTGGAATGCGTTAGGCAGTGCTTGAATTGTGTAGTTATGACTCCTTCCCAGATTTATTTATTTTTGTTCCCTCATCCATCTCTGCCTGTAGAAGAAGTAAGGGAGCCCCTCAAATCATAGACCTAATTCATTCATTCGTTTTAATGTAAGCCAGGAGTTTTTGTCAAAAGTAGGTCTTGACAAGTAAGACAGATGGACGGGGTAATGATGGCATGAACCACCATTCATGTGGGGCTGGGCAGTGCAAGGCACTCCTGTGGAAAGCATTCACAAACAATGTTGTATCTTCCTCCTCTAGGCATGTGTCTTGAATGTGAGATTTGTTTCCGGCCGGGCCTGGAATGTAACAGCTGGACGAAAACCTGTGATGCTAATCAAGATACTTGTGTTATCTTTCAAACTGAAGTGATCAGAGGTATGAAATCTAAAGAGTCGTGAGAAAGACTGTTGTGGTTCTCTGGCAACAGGTGCAGGCAGCTGAGGTCTCAGAGAGCCAGGATTCAGATGAGGGGCCTGCATGTGATTGCAGGGATGGGGCCAGGACCATCAGGGAGTGGAATGCTGTCTTCGGAGATTGTGGAGGCCGGCAGCAGTGATGAAGAGGTCTCCGAGGAGCCTGTGCCCAGTGCGTGTGCATGCAGGGCTGCTCGAAGGAAAGAGCACCTGCAGCAGCACGGGTGACTCGGGAGTAAGCTGCAGGTAATGGCCCCTTCCTTAAGAGATAAAAGCCAGCTGAGAAACTGGAGTTCTTTGCAGGAAGCAAAGAAGTTTTTGCACTCAAGCCTTGTGGACGTTCAGAATATCTTGGCTGGTGTTTGGAGACGCTTTGTGTTTGAAATATTTCTTAGTAACTTTATCTAGTGTTCTTGGCAGCCACCTTGGCAAGGCTTGTTCTTATCAGAGACAATTAGTCTGAAACACCCTTCTAACCAGGAAAGAACGGAATTTGTAAAGAATCATTAAAAGGTTTTGCTGCTACCTCTGTTTCTGTTTGTTTCCTTGGAACAAGGTTTGGGTCAGAACATAGACAGGAAGATGGATTCAGGTAGCCCTCAATACAGGTAATCCTAAGCCATTCGTTTAGTCACCATTCCAAGTTGTCACAGCACAGGAAGAGGTGACTTATGACTGTTTTTCACACTTATGACTTTTGCAGCATCCCTGTGCTCACGGGATTGGAATGTAGCCGCTTGGCAACTGACTCATATTTATGACGCTTGCAATGTCCCTGGGTCCCGTATTCCTCTTTTGTGATCTTCTGACAAACAAAGTCAATGGGGAAGCCAGATTCACTTAACAGCCGGGTGACTCACTTAATAACTGCAGTGATCCACTAAACGATTGTGGCAAGAGAGGTCGTAACATAAGGCAAAACTCACTTTAACAAATATCTCGTTTATCAATTTGCGGCTCAACTGTGGTTATAAGTCGAGGGCTACCTGCCATTTGCATCTAGTGGATCATTCAGCCTTTTTAAAAAAAATATTTTAAAAACTTCATTAAACAAATTCTACAATTAAAAAACCATTAAAAACATATTTCCATTCATTGCAGCATATTCAATGCATACAGCATATTGCAGTAGTGTTCACTCACTTTGACATATTCTTAAGTGTATAGAATATTACTAAATATTATTACAATTATTTTACATTTGATTTCTGTCATATTTTCATATATTTTCATAGTTATTTATATATTTATACACAAGTATGCAGAGTTATGCCTACTCATACCAAATTATTTCATCACACCATAATCTTTCATTTCATCTCTCTATTTTGTGTCCACTTTGCAGCCAATTATACCATAAATTCCAAATTTTGTAGTACTCTGTCTCCTCTCTCCTTCATTTCCATTGAAAGCCTATCCACTTCTGCACACTCTAAAACCTTTTTTTATTATCATACTATCCGAGGGAATGCTGACACTTTTCCAATTCTGGGCAAAGGCTATTCTTGCTGCAGTAATATATGTAATATAATATATTGGAGTTTCTTACTTAACTTATCTCTTTATATACTGAATAGGAACGTATCTGATCTCAATTCAATTCAGCCTTTTAACCTACTGAGGAGTCCTTGAATCTCAAATAAAATGTCTTTATTCTTTGTTTCTCACCTGTGCAGCCCCTGTGTCTCTCTCTTTGATTTCAAAATCCTGTGGTACTTCTGACACTTGCCATCTTAACTACGTGGAGACGAGTCCACATAATGAACTAACAGTGCAGACCAAAAGAATCTGCTGTACTGGGGAGGAATGTCAAACTCTACCACCGCCTGGTATGTAGCTCTAGGAAGCCAATCTCAGCCTCAACAGACAATGTTGAAGGAGGCGAAATCTAACCTCTGCAGGGCTGCCCATTTCTGATTTCAATGTTGTCAGAGAGAAGGGTTAAACCTTAATTCTGTGTTTAAAAGTTATCTTGCTAAGGATTGAAAGAAACTTGCTCAAGCTGGGTGGGGAATTCTGGGAATTGAAGTCCTCTCATCCTAAAGTCACCAAGGTTGAAAAAACACTGAGGAGAATATGTTTTGTTTAGGCAGAAGAAATCCTTTAAACAGAATCTGATAATCTGTCTTGAGTTCACCTTCCTGGAATGGAGTGGAGTGGAGGAGAGGAGAATAGATTTATTGGCCAAGTTTGACACAAGGAATTTGTTTCCAGAAGCTTCCAGAAGGTGTCCTTTTAGCTTTCTGGGAGCTTAAAATCCAGGAAGGCTCCCTCAATCTCCAGGGAAATATAGTCTGAGGGATCAGCCAGCTTTCCCATGGTTTGGGGGGACTTAAAATCCAGGGAAATAAAGAGAAAGGATGGGCAACATCCTAGCCTAGCCTTACCCAGTCTGATAAAGCAGGCAGTTTCTCTTAGGCAATTGAACCGATCATCTCCTCACTCTTGTTCTTCACAGTGCTTGGACGCAAAGTCAGCCCACCCAACGGACTTCAGTGTCCTGGATGCCTTGGATTGTCCTCAAAAGAATGCACTGAACACCCGGTTTCCTGCCGGGGATCTGAAAACCAGTGTTTGTCTGTAATTGGGAAAGAATTTGGTAAGAACAGGCTCCCTTTAGAATTATGATTTGAGACTGGGAGGCCAGACTTGAGAAATCGGGATTTTGGAGCAGTCATTCGGAGCCTTCTTGAACAGAAAATGCAGCCAATCCTAGACGGTACCTTTGATGATAAACAGGGATGTCTTTGTAGCATCTCAATTAAACAGCTAAGGGCAGTGCGTCCATCTCACTATGATTAAAGGCCTATCAAAATTTCAAAACAGTCATGGAAGAAATTAAGATGCCAGAACATAATAACTTTTTAAAACTCGTATGAGCTTCAAGCCTTCACTATTTCTAATTTACAGTTCAAGGTAGGGGGAATAATCAATGCTCAACTAAATAAGCAGGAAAACTTGATAACAGTCCTTCCTGAAACACTTTGCAAAAGCAATCCTTTGGCCACATTTAGTTTTCCAAATACAATTTTCAATACTTTCTCCTTTCCCATTTTTGAAGGATGGGGTACTGTAGAGAGGATAGGATAGGATAGGATAGGATAGAATAGAATAGAATTCTTTATTGGCCAAGTGTGATTGGACACACAAGGAATTTGTCTTTGGTGCATATGCTCTCAGTGTACATAAAGAAAAATAAAATACATTCATCAAGAATCATAAGATACAACACTTAATGATAGCCATAGGATACTAATAAACAATCAAATCATTCTAGGAAACAAATAAACAATATACATAAAGATACAAGCAATAAGGTTATAGTCATAAGTGGAAAGAGGTAGATACTAGGAAGAGTGAGAAGAATAATAGAAATACAATCTTAGTAAATAGTTTGACAGTCTTCTGGGGAATTAGTTGATGTTACTGACTACAATGTTGTTTAATTTTTTTCAGTCCTTTTCTTCAGAGCATTCTCTTATAAAGGATGTGCTACGGAGAGTCTGTGCACTTTATTTGAGAAGAAGTTCTGGAATGTTTTAGAGGATGCTGAAGTAGACTTCAAATGCACGCCAGCCCCCCCAAAGTCTTCCCAGTGATGTACAACTGCAGGTCAAGGTCATCGCTCCACCTTACTAAGAACTAAGGAGCCAACATGGCTCATTCTGTTTTAGTCAGCTTTCAACAGAATCCTCGTTCTTCTGGATGTGTCAAAGTTCCACACAATTAATGTGAAAATTAACTGAGCCATGGCTCAACCAATAAAGCAGTAACTTTCAAAAGAATTCCATTCTGGGTCAGAGTTTGATTTGAGTGAATGACTGTGGTAGAACCACGTTTGTGGTGTCAGGTTCACTAACACCACTTGTCCTGCCATGATGCCCACTCAGTGCGGTGCTGATGTGCACTTCTGGACTGGCCCAGGACAGGACAGGGCAAATCAGGACACTGCCTGTTTCAGAAGGGCAGGAATGGATGGTGACCTCCTCAGAATACCCCTTGCCCACTTGGGAGATGACCTTTCCATCCTGGCTCCATGTTGTGCGTCAGAAGTAATGTGTTTTCCCTTTTGCTGATACAACCAGAACAGTCAAATCCACCTGTGTTGTTTCCTTCTGTCTTGTCCAAATGCCTCCATTCCTATTGATCCCACCCTAATTTAATCTTGATTTTCTTTTAATCACACTCTGAGGACCTGGAAACAAGGAGAAAATTTTCTGACAGTGAGAGCAATCAACCCATGGAACAGCTTCCTTCGGAAATTGTGGGAACTTGATCACTGGAGGATTTCAAGAAGAGACTGGACTGCCATCTGTCAGAAATGGTGGAGGGTCTCCTGCTTGGGTGGGGGTGGAGGTTGGACTAGATGACTTACAAGGTCCCTTCTAACTCTTTAATCTGTAAGAACTCTGTAAGACCTCCTGCTTTAGTGGACAATTTTTAAAAGAGGGGGCCTCACTTTTTTGTTTCTCTGTTTGATTTAACTGTGGAATTGACAAAAGTCCTGCCACAATTTTCCATTTATTTTATTCTGTTTTCATTTAATGGATATTGTCGTGTCCGCAAAAAGACGCCAGGAGTCGGTGACTACGTTTAAAGCTCTTTATTTGGAAGTTGAGAACCGAACCGGCGAAAAGGAAAAAGCCCGCGGCTTTTATTCTTTTCACCGCGGCGGCCGCGGCCAATGGCAACATTTCAAGTCTCCCGCTCTTGGAGCGAGCCAATCGCGGGAGACTTTCAACGGGCCAATCGGCGCGGCTCGCCTGGCCAATTAGAAATCCCCGCGCTTTAACCAATCAAAACGCGGGGATTTCGAGTATGTAAATGAAGGACAGAACACCCCTCCCCTCTTGGTACAGTCCTTACGTTGCGTAGTCACGTAGGTAGGCGGGGCTCCGTCTAGTCCTACTTGACCTGCGCAACTCAGTTGCAAGCTGGATTTCGGCCGGAGCAGTCGAGTTTTTGGCTGCTCCCTCTTCTGTGCGAACCGGTTGGATGATCGGGCCGGTTCCTTCTCCGTGGCTCCCACCTGGGCCTTCCGGGTTGGTTGAGCTACGGGTTTCGCCGCTCCCGCTTGGTCTTTCCGAGTTGGTTGAGCTGGCTTGGTGGTTCTTCTCCGGTGGGGGATCGCGATGGCTGCGTTCCGGTAAGTACTGCTGGTTTATTTTTTCTTTCGTTTGGTTATTCGGGTATTCCCTCCCCCCTTGGTTTGTGGTTTGGGGGGTGGATTCTGTTGCTGTCCGAGACCTGAGTTGGTCAATGTGTCGTTTCCAGGCTCGCCCATCTGTGGTTTGGAGCCGGTATGAGCGTGGGCCTGTGATTTGGATGATGACGGCTGGGATCCATAGGGGTCCCCCGTCAGGTTTTTCGCATACACGAGGTCCCCGGGTGCGAATGTTCAGTATTTTGTACTTGAGTCTGGAGGCCGCTCTGGGTTATACGTTGGGTGTAACCTATCGAGTGGGGACCTCAGCTTCCTACCCATTAGTAACTCGGCTGGGCTTTTGTTGGTAGTGGTGTTCGGGGTGATGTGTTGTATAAAGAGGAGTCTGTTAATTTTGTCTTGGATCTCCCCGTGGTCCATTTTCCGGATGGTTTTTTTGGTAAATTGGACCATCCGTTCCGCCCTACCGTTCGCCGCCGGATGCGCCGGTGCCGTTAATGCGTGGCGGATGCCCCTTTCCGCCAGGAATTTCTCGAAGTCGAGGGAAGTAAACTGGGGCCCATTGTCGGAGACGACGACGTCTGGGAGGCCGTGTGTTGCAAAGAGTTTGCAAAGTTCTTTGATCACGGCCTCCGTGGTTGTGGATTTCATGTCGCTTACCTCCAACCAGTTGGAGTAAGCGTCAACTGTTATGAGGAAGGTATGTCCATTCGTGGGACCGGCAAAGTCCAAATGGATTCTGGACCAGGGCCCCCTTGGTGTTTCCCACTCCCGGATGGGTGCTGTGGGTGGGCTGGGTCTAGTCTCCTGGCATCGCTGGCACCTAGCTACCCAGGCCTCTATCTGCTTGTCCATCCCTGGCCACCAAGCGTAACTTCTGGCCAGGGCTTTAGTTCTTACGATGCCAGGATGCCCCTCATGCAACATTTCTAACACTTTCCCTTGCAGTCTGTCCGGGATGACCACCCTGTCACCCCATAAGATGCACCCCTTAAGTAGCGAGAGTTCGGTTTGGCGGTTTCTAAATGTCTTAACGGACTCGTCGTTGTCCCTATCTGGCCAACCTTTTTCCACCCAATGCAAAATCCGCGCCAGACGCCTGTCTTTAATAGTTTCCCAGGCAATGTCTGACGCGGTTATGGGTAGGTTGGGTAGGTTCTCGATGCTAAGGGTGTTTGTCGTTGGTGCTGGGTCAGGGTCGGAGTCCGGTAACGGCGAGCGGCTCAAAGCGTCCGCGTGTGAAATCTTCTTACCCGGTTTGTGTATAAGTTCGTAGCTGTAGGCTGCCAGGAACTCGGACCACCTTGTCATCCGGGGAGACAGAATGTTCGGGGTGGCTCGATTCCCTGCAAGGATGCCCAACAACGGCTTATGGTCTGTTACAATGGTGAAAGGGCGGCCGTAAAGGTATTCGTGGAACCGCTTAACGGCAGCAACTATAGCCAAAGCTTCTTTGTCCAGTTGGCTATAGTTCCGCTCTGGCTTGGTTAGAGTCCTGGAAAAGAACGCGATGGGTGCTTCTTTTCTGTCAGGAAGGGTATGGCTGAGGACAGCGCCGACGCCGAAAGGTGATGCGTCGCAAGTGACGGCCAGGGGCAAGGTTTCATTGAATTGGATCAGGACGGCGTCGGAGGTGAGGAGGTCTTTAGTTTTTTGGAAGGCGGCTTGCTCCCGTTTCCCCCAAGTCCAGGTTGCCGCCTTATCCAGGAGCCTATGTAAAGGCTCCGCCGCCGTTGCCTTTTGGGGTAGGAAAACATTATAAAAGTTCAGTAACCCCAAGAATGCCTGCAATTCAGTCTTTGATCTAGGGGTGGGGGCCTCTTTGATAGCTTTCACTTTTTTACTTGTGGGGTGAATGCCGTGCCGGTCTAGTAGGTAGCCCAAGAATTCCACTCGTTCCGTGCACAGTTGGCATTTCTCCCTTTTTACTTTAAGTCCCGTTACTTTAAATTTGGTTAAGACTTCTCTGAGTCGGTTTTCTAATTCGGCTTCGTTTGGCGCCGCCACTAATACGTCATCGAAATAGGGCACCACCCCCTTGATGCCCTGCAGCAAACGTTCCATCAGGCTCTGAAAGATGCCTGGTGCCACGCTGACTCCGAATTGGAGTCGGTTGCACTTGAAAGCCCCCCGATGGGTAACGATGGTCTGGGCTTCCGCCGTTTTTTCGTCGACCGGCAACTGCTGGTATGCCTGGGCGAGATCAAGCTTGGCAAAGACCCTGCCCCCTCCCAGTGAGTGCAGTAGGTGTTGCACGATTGGGACGGGGTAGGCGCTTTGTTGCAGCGCGCCATTTAGGGTGGCCTTATAGTCCCCACAAATTCTCACTGACCCGTCTGGCTTGACCGGGGTCACTATTGGGGTCTCCCATCGGGCATGGTCTATTGGTTGCAATACCCCCTGTTTGACGAGCTTGTCAATTTGTTCGTCAATCTTAGGTTTTAGGGCGAATGGTACCCGCCTAGGTTTTAGTCGCTTGGGGGGGACGCTAGGGTCTAGATCAAATGAGATAAGGGGCCCCTGGTACTTGCCCAGGCTTCTGTCGAAGACCTCCCGGAACTCCTGGGCTAGCCGCTGTTCCCAGCCGTCGTCGGTGACGTGGTTGACTCCTGTGAGAGCGATGTCGAGCGGGGCGAACCATTGTAGGCCCAGCAGGCTTGGGCGGTCGCGATTGACGATTGTGAGTGGGAGTTGTTCGGTGCGCCCCTTATATGTCACATTAAAGTTCTTGGTGCCCACTACCGGGACGCGGTTTCCCTGGTAGTCTTTTACAATCATTCTTTGGGCGTTTATGTTCCTCTTATGGAGGGTAGGCACTAATCGTTTTATCTCATGCCATGCAATCATGGAGAGGTAGGATCCGGAGTCCACCTCCATTTTGCATGGTTGGCCCTCGATATGGACCTCTACGTGTACCTTTCTGGCGCCGTCAGAAATGGCGTGGCCGATGGTTACCGTCTGGTGGGTCTCTTCTTTGCGCCGGTTGTCGCCGCCTCTCGAGGGTCATTGGATCCGGTCCCACCGGTTGTCCGATTGGCGATCTCTGGTCCGGGGCAGTGGGCTTTCCCTTCTTCGATCGTGTTGGTCCCATCTGGGTGGACTGCGAGTCTTCTTTTGGCGGCAAACCCAAGCGATGTGTCCCTTTTTCTCACAATGCCGACAGATGGAGTCAAAAAATCGGCATTCTGATCTGGGGTGGTCGCCGCCGCAACCGGCACAGTTGGTCCTCGACCTACGACCTCTGCGGTTCCGTTGGTCGCGCCCTGTCTGCACTCGATGTATGTCTTCTTCATCTTCGGACGTGCTGGATGCAGAATGGAAATCGCCGTGGTGTGCGGCTGTTTCGTTCTTTAGGTCGGCCGACCTTGCCGGGTTGTTGTTTCCGCCTTTCACGTCTGGTTTTCGCATGCTGTCGGCGGAAGTGCGGGTTGCTTCTGCGGCTGCGGCTGCGGTGAGGGCGTCTGCTAGACTGATGTCGCCCTTAGCCATAAGCCGGCTCTGGAGTGCGGGGTCCCATAGGCCGAGCACGAATCGGTCTCTTAGGAGGCTGTTCAGGCCGTCAAATTCGCAGAGCCCCCCTAGGCGCTGCAACTCGGCGACGAAGTCGCTCAGTTTTTCACCCGGTTTCTGGTCCCGCCGGTAGAATTCGTTGCGCCGGATCAGGATGGGGACCTCGGGGGCGTAATGTCGCCGAAGGATAGGTTCGAGGACGTCCCAATCCATGGCGGTTGCGTCGGCCGGCTTGGCCAATGCTTTGGCCATCTGGAAAACTTCGGTTCCGCAATGGGTGAGGAAGACGGCGCGTTTTAGCGGGCGCGGGGCGTCCTTCATTCCGGTGCACTCGAGGTACATGCGGAAACGGTCTGAGAACGATTCCCAGTCCTCGGTGGCAGGGTTGAAGGGGGCGGGCGGTGCGATTTTCGCCATTTCGGTGCTAAGCCTGGCTCTCGTCGGACACGGGGTTCGGTTCAGGGTCTGGATCCCATCCTCGTCGCCAGTGTCGTGTCCGCAAAAAGACGCCAGGAGTCGGTGACTACGTTTAAAGCTCTTTATTTGGAAGTTGAGAACCGAACCGGCGAAAAGGAAAAAGCCCGCGGCTTTTATTCTTTTCGCCGCCGCGGCCGTGGCCAATGGCAGCGTTTCAAGTCTCCCGCTCTTGGAGCGAGCCAATCGCGGGAGACTTTCAATGGGCCAATCGGCGCGGCTTGCCTGGCCAATTAGAAATCCCCGCGCTTTAGCCAATCAAAGCGTGGGGATTTCGAGTATGTAAATGAAGGACAGAACAGATATGTCAACCATCTTGCTTTGAAATTGAGTCCAAAGGACTGGTGGGAACTTCTGAAGTTCTTGAGGTTCGGAAACACTGTTTTAGTCCACAGAAACGCCAACATACAGATATTCCTAAGCTTGCAACCACTTGTTTAGCAAATGTACAAAGTTACAAGGCCCAGAAGAAAGTGACATGAGCAGTCCTCGTACTTATGTCCATTTCAGCTTCCGTGTGGTCACTCAGTCAAGGCAACCGACATATGCTTATGATGGTGGCAGTATCCATGTGATCACAATTTGCAACTTCCCCATCCACAAGCAGTCAATTTGACTTTGAAAGAAAAAGAAAAAGTTCACAGAAGAGCAACTAAGATGATCAAAGGCATGTAGAGTAAAACATAGGAAGAACAGCTGTGGGATGTGGGTTTGGCTAGTCTAAAGAAAAGAAGTATTAAGGAGTGACATGATAGGAGTATTCCAGTATTTGAGGGGCTCCCACAAAGAAAAGCGGGTCAAATTATTCTACAAAGCACAAGCAACAATAGTTGGAAACTAACCAAGGAAAGAAGCAACCTGGAATTAAGAAACTTCCTGACAGTGAAGACTATTAACCAGTGGAACAGCTTGCCACCAGAAATTAGGGGCATCCCATCAGTGGAGGTTTTCCACTTCTCTGAAATCGTGTAGGCTTTCCTACTTAAGCAGGGGGCTGAACTAGAAGACCTATTCCACTGGTTGATTGTCCTCCCTGTTAGGAAGTTTCTTTTTAATTCCAGGTTGCTTCTTTCCTTGGTTAGTTTCCAACCATTGTTTCTTGTCCTGCCCTCTGGTCCTTTGTAGAATAATTTGACCCCCTCTTCTTTGGGGCAGCCCCTGGAATATGAGAATACTGCTATCCCCTCACCCCTAATTCTTCTTTTCTCTAGACTAGCCAAACCCACATCCTGCAGCCGTTCTTCATATGTTTTAGTTTCCAGGCCTTTGATCATCTTAGTTGCTCTTCTCTGAAAACTTTGAAAAATGGGGACATGGGTGCAAGGCCACCGATTACACCAGACTTGCCTGAAACAAATCAAACCTTCATAATAGAACATTGTGAGTCTGGAAAATCTAATACCACATTGATAACTGGCTCTTAATATGGATACAACTTGTCAATTATTAGTGAAGTTCAAGAGTGGACTCAGGTCCCATGTTGCAATGGAGACCATGTGGAATAGCTTGCGAAGCCTGGAGAATCCATGTAAGGACACCTAGAACCTTCATACCAAACTAACCCATCTTCTGATGTTGGCTGTTACAAGCAAGCATCATGGATAGTCCTCAACTTATGACCACAATTGGAACCAGAATTCCCATTGCTAAGCAAGGTGCCTGTTCAGTGAGTCACACTCAGTATTACAACCTTTTAATTTTTTTGGCCACAGTTAAGTTCAATATTTAGGTAGGATAACAGAATAACAGGGATCTTGGAAGTCTTCTAGTCCAACCCCCTGCTCAAGCCGGAGACCTTAAGCCATTATGGACAAATGGTTGTTCAATCTCTTCTTAAAAACATCAAGGTTGGAGTACCCACAACTTCTTAAGGAAAACCATTCCGCTGGTTAATTGTTCTAATTGTTAGGAAATGTCTCCTTGGTTTTTGATTGGTTTTCTCCAATTCATGGAGAGTTGTCCCATTCCAACTTAGGGATGACTGATGGTTTGAGGGCAAGTCCCTGTAGCTTGCTAAATATTTAGGCTTGTTCACTTTTTTTTTAACTTGTAATTTTAAATTTTAATCTTATTTTTAACTCTGTCTTCAATTTGCTTTTAATAACATTTAATGATGTTGTTTGGAAAAAACCCAGAGTCATTTAAGTGACACCAAGCTGGCAGGAATAGCCAACACTCCAGAAGATAGACTTAAGATACACTGCTCAAAAAAATAAAGGGAACACAAAAATAGGACATCCTAGATCTGAATGAATGAAATATTATTATTAAATACTTTGTTCATTACATAGTTGAATGTGCAAAATCACACAAAAATTATCAATGGAAATCAAATTTAGCAACCCATGGAGGTCTGGATTTGAAGTTACACTCAAAATTAAAGTGGAAAAAACACTACAGGCTGATCCAACTTTGGTGTAATGTCCTTAAAACAAATCAAAATGAGGCTCAGTAGCGTGTGTGGCCACCACGTACCTGTATGACCTCCCTACAACACCTGGGCATGCTTCTGATGAGGTGGAGGATGGTCTCCTGAAGGATCTCCTCCCGCACCTGGACTAAAGCATCGCCCACCTCCTGGACAGTTTGTGGTGCAACGTGACATTGGTGGATGGAGCGAGACATGGTGTCTCATATGTGCTCAATTGGATTCAGGTCTGGGGAATGGGCAGGCCAGTCCATAGCATCAATGCCTTCATCTTACAGGAACTGCTAACACACTCCAGTCACATGTAGTCTAGTATTGTCATGCATTAGGAAGAACCCAGGGCCAACCACACCAGCATATGGTCTCACACGGGGTCTGAGGATCTCATCTCAGTACCTAATGGCAGTCAGGCTACCTCTGGCGAGCACATGGAGGGCTGTGTGGCCCCCTAAAGAAATGCCACCCCACACCATTACTGACCCACTGCCAAACCGGTCATGCTGGAGGATGTTGTAGGCAGCAGAATGTTCTCCACATCTGTCACATGTGCTCAGTGTGAACCTGCTTTCATCTGTGAAGAGCACAGGGTGCCAGTGGCAAATTTGCCAATCTTGGTATTCTCTGGCAAATGCCAAATGTCCTGTATGGTGTTGGGCTGTAAGCACAACCCCCACCTGCGGACGTCAGGCCCTCATACCACCCTCATGGAATCTTTTTCTGACCGTCTGAGCAGCCACATGCACATTCGTGCCCCGCTGGAGGTCGTTTTGCAGGGCTCTGGCAGTGCTCATCCTGTCCCTCCTTGCACAAAGGCGGAGGTAGTGGTCCTGATGCTGGGTTGTTGCCCTTCTATGGCTTCTTCCACATCTCCTGATGTACTGGCCTGTTTCCTCGTAGCGCTTCCATGCTCTGGACACTACGCTGACAGACACAGCAAACCTTCTTGCCACAGCTCGCATTGATGTGCTATCCTGGATGAGCTGCACTACCTGAGCCACTTGTGTGGGTTGAAGACTCCGTCTCATGCTACCACTAGAGTGAAAGCACCACCAGCATTCAAAAGTGACCAAACCATCAGCCAGAAAGCATAGGAACTGAGAAGTGGTCTGTGGTCACCACCTGCAGAACCACTCCTTTATTGGGGATGTCTTCCTAACTGCCTATGCTTTCCACCTGTTGTCTATTCCATTTGCACAACAGCATGTGAAATTGATTGTCAATCAGTGTTGCTACCTAAGTGGACAGTTTGATTTCACAGAATTGTGATTGACTTGGAGTTACATTGTGTTGTTTAAGTGTTCCCTTTATTTTTTTGAGCAGTGTATGTAAAGATCTTGACATACTTGAACATTGGGCATTATCTAACAAAATGACATTCAGTGGTGAAAAAAGGAAGGTTCTACATTTAGGCAAGAAAAATCCAATGCACAGATACAGTACTTTGCTCAATAGTGGTAACTGTGCGAAGGATCTCGGAGTCCTAGTGGACAACCATTTAAATATGAGGCAGCAATGTGCAGCAGCTGCCAAAAAAGCGAACAGTTCTAGGCTGCATAAACAGAGGGATAGAATCAAGATCATGTGAAGTGTTAATAAGACTTGATAAGGCACTTGGAATAACGCAACCAGTTTTGTCGCCACGATGTAAAAAAGTTGTTGAGACTCTAGAAAGAGAGCAGAGAAGAGCAAAAAAGAAGATTAGGGGACTGAAGGCTAAAACATATATAACGAATGGTTGCAGGAACGGTGTGTCTAGTTTAATGAAAAGAAGGACCAGGGGAGACAGGATAGCAGTGTTCCAGTATCTCAGGGGCTGCCACAAAGAAGAGGGAGTCAAGCTATTCTCCAAAGCTCCTGAGGGCAGACAAGAAGTAATGGGTGGAAACTAATCAGGGAGAGAAGCAACTTAGAATTAAGGAGAAATTTCTTGACAATTGGAATAATTAATCAGTGGAACAACTTGTCTCCAGAAGTTGTGAATCTCCAAGTTTTTAAAAAGATGTTGGATAACCATTTGTCTGAAGTGCTGTAGGGTTTCTTGCCTAAGCAAGGGGTTGGACTAGAAGCCTCCAAGGTCCCTTCCAACTCTGTTATTCTATTCTAAGTGAGATGGGCAATGTAGAAATTTGGTAAATGAATACATAAAATCAAGGTTATTCTTGTCTAGGTCCTGAGTCTGGAATGATTCATCCCTCTGAGTCCTTGCTAATGTCCTCTTGAGCCTGGAACTATTTGACTAATAATGGTGCCTCTCTGGTTATTGACCTCAGCCTGGTTTATCTTTAGTTGGTTCCAGGAGTAAGCAGCTACTTGACAGTTTGACTTGATGACCCTGCTTAGAGTGGAGATAAAAAGGTAAAATCCAATGGCTTGAGCCAATGACAATAAAGAATAAAAGTGCTTACAAGGCTATATCCCCAGCATTGCAAATTTTCTAGATGGTCACCTAAGTTGAAATGGCTTTTGGTCAAGCCAACTTTGTGTTTGCTTTTGGATTAGTGGGCTGGCCCTAAATTATGGGGAGGGGTTTCCCATTTTTAAACTTGTGTTTGTTTCATGTTGCGAAGAGTCTCTGGTTTCAGCAGAGTCCAGAACTTCACTGAGGTCAACATATCCTATTCACCTCTGATCTTCATCTTGAACCATGAAATCTCTACAGATCATCTGTCTTCTTTTCGTTTTGGTAGCCAGAGGTAAGGAGATGATGTTGCAGAACGTCTGAGTCTTCTATTGTCTTGTTTTCAATGTTCTCAATTTCTCCATCTTCAACATCATGCTATCTGCTTGCAGGCAAGCAGGAATTTATGTAATTATCTGGAAGTAGGCATGCAAATGTTGTGTAGGCTTCTATCTACACAAAACAAACCTCAGTCCCCCATAATTCTTCCACTCAGTCATGAAATGTTGGAAACCTTGAGAAACTGAGGTTTATGTAGACATTCTTAAGAGTAATATGTGCTTTCCTACACCTGCTATCACAGCAAATTCAGGCATAATACCTAAGTAGGTTTTACCTTTCAAAACTTGATTGCAGCTTAATGACCGATAACTACCCACTAATATTTTCCACTTACTTGAATTGTATTGGACATAAATTAACTTAGAGATTATGTGTATGATTTAACAACCAATCAGGAAAAGGACAACGGTAGAAGAATATTGTCTGTGGCTGTGACCAGTTTCTCTGGATACATTGGATGAAGTGAGCCATTTCCATTGGCTACTCTTCCAATTTTCAGTCCAGTGTAACTGGTACTATCACCTTGTAAAGCCTTAGAAAGAGCTAAAGAACACCACAGCTTGTTTGATGCCACTGATTTATTTGTCTATCAGGATTCTCAGTCACCCAGGGCACGATTGTCCCAAAGGTGCTTTTTTTTCGTTTGCTTTCTTTGTTTTTCTTTGAAGACATTTTGCTTCTCATCCAAGAAGTTTCTTCAGTTCAGCTTTGATTCAGAACCAAAGAAAGTTCTTGGATGAGAAGTGAAATATCTTCAAAGAAAGCCCAGTCGCCTCTTGAAAAAGCACCTTTGGGGATTTCCTTCATTTGTCTTATTCATGTAGTTCTGAATGGGGGCAAGTGATGTCACATCCACTGTGTCGTCTTGCTAATGACACAAATGTTCCCTAACTCACTGAGGTCATTGCATGATTGAACTGGTGCAGTGATGTCCTGATGCATGTGGTGTCATCATGACTTTTACCAGACCTAAGGTCTCTTTTGCAGAGAAGAGCAACAAAAAGGATTAGAGGATAGGAGAGTAAAACATTTCAAGAACAGCTGCTGGAACTGGGTATGTCTAGTTTGATGCATGGAAGGAGGACTAGGGGTGACATGATGGCAGGCTCCTAATATCTCAGGGGCTGCCACAAAGAAGAGGGAATCAAGCTATTCTCCAAAGCACCTGAGGGCAGGACAAGAAGCAATGGATGAAAACTAATCAAGGAGAGAAGCAACCTTAGAACTAAGGAGACATTTCCTGACAGTGAGAACAATTAATCAGTGGAACTGCTTGCCTCCAGAAGTTATAAATGCTCCAACACTGGAAGCTTTTAACAAGATGTTGGATAACCATTTGTCTGAAGTGGTGTAGGATTTCCTGCCTAGGCAGGGGGGTGGACGAGAAGATCCCCAAGATCCCTTCCAACTCTTCTCTTCTCTTCTCCTCTGTTCTGTTCTGTTTATTCCATTCCATTCCATTCTTTTGTCCTCTCTGGGAAACCCCCATTCTATAAGGGTCTTTGCTAACACCACCATCTGCAAAGAGATTGCTGAACCTGCGATCTTCTGAATGGAAAGCAAACACTGTACCGTCCCTGTGCAACACAGCACCTGCCCCCAAATCAACTCTCCTGAAATGAGCAGCCCTTCTCCTTGGTCTTTTGAGCATTTCTTGCTTTGCTGATTGACTATCCTTTTCCTCCACCAAACACGGCTCTTGGGATTCCTCACAAGTAATTGATCAACCCTGACATTTCAAAATAATGAAGCACCCTAGGGAAGGCATAAGAGAATAGAATTAATCAGGTGTGGTGGTCTCCCATGGAAAGAATGAGACACAGGCTGGTGCACTTGGGATGGGAGCCCAGAATAAAATTCCAGTGCTTCCTTTTAGTGAGATTTTTGTGCATAGTAAGCAATTACATTGTGGTTTAATAATTAGATATAGTACAGGCTTGTTTGCAGTTGTCTAAGCTGCCTCTTTGTTTGTATTTGTTCTTATCGTTCTCTTTTCTTTGTACTATCTTAGTGACCTTTAGACAGGCAAGAATGTATAAGGCATTATATTAATCATTGCTCAAGCTCAGGCCAAAGTTTATTCCCACAATCAGGCACCCTCTTTTCTTTCTTTTCTCCTTTTCAGGAAGCTGTCGCTCATGTGAAATTTGTCACAGTTTTGGAAAAGATTGCGAGGGTTGGGTGGCAGACGAATGTGCCTCTCCAGAAGATCAATGTGGCACGGTGTTGCTGGAGGTTTCATCAGGTAAAACCAGGGTGTCCATTCCTCTCATTTCCTTCCAATAAAATGAGAATCTTTTCTAAGGTTTCCTTTCCTAGCTGAGTAACTTTCTCAACACGGAGTCTGAGCTGGTGACCACATGCATAGTCCTTGTCCATACATATAAAGAATAGCAACAGCAATAGACTTATATACCACTTTACAGTGCTTTGCAGCCCTCTCTAAGTAGTTTACAGCAGTTTGCATGGAAGGCTGAGTCAACCTTGAGCCTGGTGAGATTCAAACTGCCAAATTGCAGTCAGCTAGCAGTCAACAGACGTAGCCTGCAGTACTGCACTCTCACCACTGTGCCACTACAGCTAATGACAGGTGTCTGCTGGAGAACAGCAGGGGGAGACAAGAAACATAATGTATACAAGGCCTTCACACAGGTTATGAGGATGTTTCACAATTGCCACTCCCTAAAGCTTTTATAAGGACATGGTCGCGCAGTGGCTAAGGCACTGAACTTGTCGGTCAGAAAGGTCAGCAGTTCGGTGGTTCGAATCCCTAGCACCGCGTAACGGAGTGAGCTCCCATTACTTGTCCCAGTGTCAACTATAAGACGTGTGTACAAAATGTTTTGAGTTGGCTATGGATGTTTTTTCATTGGACGATACATCCAAAGGGGTGGAGTGGGGGAAAGCAGGATAAAAGGTGACAGTGAATTATGTATCTCAGAGTTGGCCACGCCCAGATTAGTGCTGGACATAGAATGGTAGCTTCAAATAAATCCTCTTTAGTTTTGGCAGTGTGGCTCAAGGCTCATGATTTAATTGAAGTAACTGCCGGAACCTTGACACCCAGCTACTGCCAACCTAGCAGTTTGAAAGCACGTAAAAATGCAAGTAGAAAAATAGGGACCCCTTTGGTGGGAAGGGAACAGCGTTCCGTGCACCTTCGGTGTTTAGTCATGTAGGCCACATGACCATGGAGATGTCTTCGGACAGCGTTGGCTCTTCGGCTTTGTAACAGAGATGAGTACCGCCCTGTAGAGCTGGAAACGACTAGCACATGGGTGTGAGGGGAACCTTTACCTTTAAAGCTTTTATCCTCTATCATGGTTAAACTGATAATAAAGTTTCCAAAACTCCATAAATCCATCTAGTTAACTTCTTCTTCCCCATTTTTCCTCTTCCGCACAGCACCTATTTCCTTCCGAACCATTCATAGGAACTGTTTCTCATCCAGCCTCTGCAAACTTGAACGCTTTGATATAAATATTGGACATGGTTCCTATATGAGAGGAAGAATCCATTGTTGTGATGAAGCAGAGTGTGAAGCACAGCAATTTCCTGGTATGTTTGCTCAGGAGGTCTAGGACCCAAACCCTCCCTATTTCAGAGAGTTATATGCGGGTTTTGTGTCTGAGACCAGATTTTCTTCCTTCCCTGTTAAACTTCCTCCCCTCACTACCTAACAATACATACTGATATAGTCCTTGCTGATCATCTTTTACAGGTATTTTTTTTTTTTTAAAATCCTTTTAAAAAGTTGCTGTTTTTTCAAAAGGCAACTGGGCTTTCTTTGTTCTTCCTTGAAGACATTATCCTTCTCATCCAAGAAACTTCTTCAGTTCTTTTTTCAGAACCGAAAAACCGAAGAAGCTTCTTGGATGAAAAGGGAAACATCTTCAAGGAAGAACAAAGAAAGCTCAGCTGCCTTTTGAAAAAAAAAAAAAAAAGCACCTTTATGACATGAGGAGGAAAGTGAAGGGATGGAAATTGTATTTGGTTAATGTTTGGGTAATGTTATTTCAAAGTTTACAAAGCACCATAAATGCATGCAATTTTGAAAATGGAGGCAATAGAGTCCACAAAATCCATGGACTTTTGGCACGAATGATCTTTTTGCTGATCTTTCACTTCCTTTTTTTTGTTTCATTGTTTTGTTTTGCAGGACTGCCCCTCTCCTTTCCAAATGGATACCACTGCCCTGGCATTCTTGGTGTATTCTCAGTGGACAGCTCTGAACATGAAGCTATTTGCAAAGGAACTGAAACCAAATGCATTAACCTTGCGGGATTCAGAAAAGAAAGATGTAATTATTATATTATATTATATTATATTATATTATATTATATTATATTATATTATATTATATTATATTATATCATATCATATCATATCATATCATATCATATCATATCATATCATATCATATTATATTTTTTATATTATATTATATTATATTATATTATATTATATTATATTATATTATATTATATTATATTATATTATATTATATTATATTATATTATATTATATTATATTATATTATATTATATTATATTATATTATATTATATTATATTATATTATATTATATTATATTATATTATATTATATTATATTATATTATATTATTATATTATATTATATTATATTATATTATATTATATTATATTTTTTATATTATATTATATTATATTATATTTTTTATATTATATTATATTATATTATATTATATTATATTATATTATATTATATTATATTATATTATATTATATTATATTATATTATATTATATTATATTATATTATATTATATTATATTATATTATATTATATTATATTATATTATATTATATTATATTTTTTATATTATATTATATTATATTATATTATATTATATTATATTATATTATATTATATTATATTATATTATATTATATTATATTATATTATATTATATTATATTATATTATATTATATTATATTATATTATATTATATTATATTATATTATATTATATTATATTATATTATATTATATTATTATTATATTATATTATATTATATTATATTATATTATATTATATTATATTATATTAAATATTACATTACATTATACTGTTATGTTATTATTATATTATTATTATATTACTGTCTGCTGCAGCAGTCAGGCAAGGGATGATGCCATCTGTGGGGCATTCATACAGGGAATACTCAGAGCCTCCCCTGCTGCACTGCAAAATAGAAATGCCCGCCCAGTGCCCTCCCCCAAAAGAGCCCAGTTCATTGTGCAATCTTTGGTAGCAAGAGAAATAATAATGGAAAGATATACTTTTCTTGAGGGACGCGGTGGTTCAGTGGCTAAGATTCTGACCTTGTCGATCAAAAAGGTTGGCAGTTTGGCGGTTTGAATCCCAACTGCCACATAATGGAGTGAGCTCCCGTTACTTGTCCCAGCTTCTGCCAACTTAGCAGTTTGAAAGCATGTAAAAAAATGCAAGTAGAAAAATAGGGACCACTTTGGTGGGAAGGTAACAGCCTTCCGTGCGCCTTCGAAGGTGTTTAGTCATGCCGACCATATGACCACAGAGATGCCTTCGGACAGCGCTGGCTCTTTGGCTTTGTAACGGAGATGAGCACCTCCCCCTAGAGCTGGAAATGACTAGCACGGATGTGTGAGGGGAACCTTTACCATGTACTTTTCTAAGGGGCAAAGACGGCAGTTGCTGTGTCCAAATTCTAACATTCCATCACTGTGTGGTATATATTTTTGTAATGATTACATCTCTTTATAAGGTGGCTATAAAAGTATGACACCAAGGTGGGAGCGTGTGTGTTCACATGACATGTTTAATGTGGTAACTGGCAGGGAAGGGAAAGGTGGCATAATATCTTGAACTCAGTGAAGAATGCTGACATAACTCCCTAAGCCACATTGGTCTCCAAACCTGGCAACTTTAAGACTAGTGGACTTCAACTCCTAGAATAGCTCAGACCCCTGTCCTGGGTCCATGTTTCTCAAGATTCACAGCATGGAAAAGCCTGGACTTTTTAACTCCTAGAATTTCCTAAGCAAAATGGCTGGCTGAGGAATTCTGCATCTTGAAGTCCATACATTGTCAAGTCACCCAAGGTTGAGAACCAACCTAAAAATAAGGAGAGATTTCCTAACGGACAGAAAATTAATTAGTGGAACAGCTTGCCTTCCCTGGAGATGTTTAAGAAGAGATTGGACAACCATTTTGTATGAAATTGTATGGGATCTCCTACTTGAGCAGGGAGTTGGGCTAGAAGACCTTGAAGGTCCCTTCTGACTCTGTTATTCTGTTTTTCTGACCTATTTCTTCTTGTTTGTATCTGTAGTTCCTGGAGACATCGCTTATAATATCAAAGGTTGCACTTCTTCTTGTCCAGAACTGAGGTTGAGCAATAGAACTCACGAAGAACATAGAAATGATCTAATAAAAGTTGAATGTACAGACGCCTCCAAAATTACACCTTCTGAATAATACTGTCACTGTTTTGGAACCTGAAGGTCAGCAATTTCATCCAATGGAATGGCTCTGAATGGAAAACTTACATTTTTAACTTCTGATTCTTCCTGCCAACTAATTCTTAGAAATTAAAAAAAGAAAGTAAAACAAAATAAAAGAAGCCAAGGGGCTTGCTTGGATTATCTATTTGTCTTGATTTTTTTTATTTTGTTTTCATTTTAGTTTTGGCTTTCTCCCCAGAGAAAGTGGTATGGTTGGATTGGTTATATGAAAGCGAATCTTTGATATAAACCCCTCCCATTAATTTCAATTATTTTATTCATTTGATGGATTTATAACCTCCTTACCTGTAGACCTGAGTTTCTCAACCTTGGCAGCTTGACGATATATAGATTTCAATTCCCAGAATCCTGTTAACACAGTGTTTCTCAAAGTTGACTAGTTGAAGCTGGATGAACTTCAACTCCCAGAATTCCCAAGCCAGCATGGGAAAAAAGAAAAAAAATGAGGGGGGGGGGGAATATCCCAAAACACTGCCCATGTTCTTTGCAGCAATACCATAGGATTAACTTTGTGCTTCCTTCCCCCAAAAATATGTTTAAAGGGGCTCTTCTATCCCCAAGAATATCATTTTAGAAATATGACTGGCCAGATATGCATCCCTGCTGGCTGAGGAATTCTGGGAGTTGAAGTTCACACATCTTCAAGTTGCCAAGGTGGAGAAACATTGCTCTAGAAGCACTCTTTCTTCTATTTTTTCCTTACACCAACAACCCTGTGAGGTAGATTGATGGAGAGAAAGCAAACAGCCCAAAGTCATTCAGTGAGATGGTGGTAGTTTATTGCCCACATCAACACAGGACATTTATTGGATGGTAACCATGTTCATGGCCAACTTGAAGGCTGAGGGATGGTCAGGGACTAGGAATGCTGGGACTTGCAGTCAACAACATTAAGGGTTTGTCTAGGAAATTTAGCTTTGGCCATCAGGGTCCAAGATGGGCTATGTTTAGAATGATGGAGTATCTGCAGTATCTTACAGGTGGTCAGGCTGGGAAGGGAGGAGAAAATATAAGGGAAAGAATGGCACAGGCATCCATATCAAACCACTCAATGAAGAACTTGATGTCAGGGATGAACAACATGACTCACATGTGTAGGTTTCAAACTAGCTACTTTATTGTTCTATGCCTATTGTGCAGGGATCTTCCCAGACTGGCAGATTCACCTAAGAAAGACTAGATAAGGCTCAAAAACATTCAAGGGGTAGGGACCCCTTGCCCTCTTACGTTTATATAATGAGTGCGTGCTAATTCCCTATTTGATCCCTCCTCTTGCTTGGGATGGCAGTTCTCCGACACCTGGCAGAGGTGGTATTCAGCAGGTTCTGACCAGTTCTGGAGAACCAGAAGTGGATATTTTGAGTAGTTTGGAAAACCGGCAAATGCCACCTCTGACTGGCCCCACTGCCATCTCTTCTCTTCCTCCCATGGAATCCCAGCTGATCAGCTGGGTCTCATTTTGTTGCCCTGCACAGGAGAACGGAGCTGGAAAGCAGATTAGTGGGGTGGGGAGGGAATGGGGATTTTGCAGTATCCTTCCCCTGCCACGCCCACCAAGCCACATCCACCAAGCCACACCCACAGAACTGGTAGTAAATTTTCTTGAATCTTACCACTGCCACCTGGTTAGCAATGTCTGGAGGAAACCAACAACCTTTATACAATAAAGGACACCCATCAACTTGATCAACACACATGTATGTTCACACTTCCAGCAGTGATGAAACAGGATCTCCCAGCTCCCAACAACCCAGACAAGCTGTTTATTTTTTTCAAAGATTTATTCAATCCATTTATACATGACCCAGGGCAACCCATAACATTAAAATAAGTAAAATAAACCACAGAATACAACAAGCCCCCCCCCAAAGTCATAAAAACAGCCATCAACATAACCAGGAAACCAGGTTCTGTTATAGACGTGGGACCCCATTCTTTAGAATAAAACCAAGTTCAAGTCCCTCTATTCTTCAGAACTACCATTTTCTGAGAACAGATCAACATAGCATCTACCTAACATCTGATCTTGTATTTTTCAACCTTAGCCATTTTAAGATGGATGGACTTCAGCTCCCAGAATTCCTCAGCCAGCCATGTTGGCTGGGGAATTCTGGAAGTTGAAGTCTGCCTATCTTAAAAGTGGTTAAGGTTGAAAAATACTGCTCTACACCACCCAGCCTACTCCCTTCATCCATCATGTGTCAACATTCGTTTCCCTTAATCCAAGGGTTTCCAAAGGTGGAAATTTTAAGACTTGTGAATTTCAACTTCCAGAATTCTGGGAGTTGAAGTCCACAAGTCTTAACCTGGCAAGTTTGGAGACCTCTGCCTTAATCAATGCTTTACATTGGCAGGGGTCTTCAAACTTAACAGCTTTAAAACTTGTGGACTTCAACTCCCAGAATTCCTCATCCAATCATGTTGGCTCAGGAATTCTGGGAGTTGAAGTCCACAAGTCTTAAACTTGCCAAGTATTTACAGTATAGTGGCTTTTGGGGCCCTTGCCTTGCTCCTTCTGGAGGACCACCAAGATGAAAAGAAACCACCCCTTATATAATTGAGATGATCTGAATTCTTCCTATTCTGTCAAGACTACGACCTGCCTAAGGCCTGCCTAAGGCTGAAGAGGCTGTCCAGGAGAGAAATCTCAGGCAGGATTCAGGTACTGAAGGGCAAGCCATCAAGCGTAGATCTCCACAAGTAAGTACCCAACAAACACTTGGAAGAAGAAGCCGACTCTGTGGGGTGATACCATTGTGGCTTTTGCAGTGGCTGGCTTGCAGCTTCCTCTACCCATTAGAAAGAGTGTGGCAAAGTAGACAGATCCCTCATGAAACAGCTCACAGAAGGCGGGGTTGACGCAGCCCTTCATGGCAAAATCGATCATGGGTGGCTTTCTACCTGTGGAGACAATTGCAAAAAGCAACCCTCAGACTCTTATTCCCCAGGTTAGCCAATGAGCCTGCAATTCCCAGCAGTTCCACATCCTGCCTTCTCCATACTACTCAAAATTTCTGTTACCGGTTCTCCAGAACTGGTCAGAACTGGCTGAATACCAGCTTTGAAATGCACAAAAATATTTTATGCCCAAATAACGTCTGAACTATTAGGAAATGTGGATATCGTGTTTCCCAATTGGGGCAACTTTAAGATGGATGAAATTCTCCTGGCCAGCATGAATTCTGAGCAGTTGAAATCTGTATTGCTGGTTGGCCAGGTTTGGCTCAACACACCTACATCATTTCCCTCTGTTGTTGCAAATCAGGCAATGATGGTGTCATTATTATTATTATTATTATTATTATTATTATTATTATTATTATTATTATTATTATCACATTCAGCCAGATGTTCAGCCTGGGTTTGGCATTTCTGTCTACCTAGTGAGTCCTTAGCAAGGATCTGGGATAGGCAAATCTGGATTTTTGATGGTGTTACAGTTGTCACTGCAGGATGGAAGCTGTTCCAAGTAAAGCTGCCTTCTGCAATTGACTGGTGGCAAATTTGTCAATGCCTAGAGTGTTCAAGAGTGTTATGTGGCAGGTGCCTGTCTGTCTGGATTCTCCAAGTCCCAGGGCAATTTCACTTTTTCATTTTCTATGAATTTTTCTATTTTATGGTCCCAACAGTTCTTGCTTACAGGCAATTATTATTATTATTATTATTATTATTATTATTATTATTATTATTATTATTATTGTTATTGTTATTATTTTGTTTTGTTGTTCTTGTTCTTGTTGTTGCTGCTGCTGCTGTAGCTGTTGTATCACAAATACCATTGGCACTGATGGTTGATATGGGCTGCTTCCAGAATCCCAGGTTGTTGTTGTTGTTAATATTATTATTATTACTATTATTATTATAATAAACATTTATGCATTAAATATGAAACTCAGTCAACTGAACATTAAAAATATATCACAAATATCATTGATTGGCATTAAAAATATAACACAAATATCATTGATTGGCACTGATGGTTGATACGGGTTGCTGCCAACATCCTAGATATCGACCAAGTAACTTCTTAAAATGTATGTTGCTCCGAGTAGTGCAGTCTTTTGCAGCTCTGCTAGCGCTACAGCAGGAAGCTGCAATTTCTTGATGTATTTTGCAAAATTCTTGAACATGGTGCCAAGTTCCCTGATGACAATGGGTATTACTGTGATATGTTTCATCCATAATCATGTAGTTTCAGTATTATTATGATTATGATGATGATGATGATAATGATGATGATGATGATGATGATGATGATTATTATTATTATTATTATTATTATTATTATTATTATTATTACTACTACTACTACTACTACTACTACTACTACTACTATTACTATTGAGAGCCAGTTTGGTCTAGTGGTTAAGGCACCAGGCTGGAGAGTGGGAGACTATGGAGATTCTCAATCATCCAGGCCATGGTTGTCCCAAAGCTGCTTTGAAAAAGACAACTGGACTTTTTTGGGTTTGTTTTTCTTCTTCTTGAAGACGTGTTGCTTCTTATTCAAGAAGCTTCTTCAGTTCTGCAGCATCCCACAGTCCAGATATAAATGCTGGTTTTCAGCCAAAACATTGTAAAGTGTGGTCACGTGGCTGTAGGATGCTGCAAACATCTGTAAATGCAAGCTGGTTGCTGAAAGCTCAACATGTGGTAACATGATTGTGGTGAGGTGGAGAGCAGCTGTCAGAATATAGGAACTTGGGTTTAAGAAGCCCTTACGAAGTCCGTTGTACTTTCCAAGGTTTGCTAAGTGACCATTCATTGGGAGAGGACTACCTATTGCCCCCAAATAATTAACTTTTGATCATTCAAAGACTTGAGAATGCTTGTGGCTGCATTCAGAGGCACAGAGTATACTTTGGGGAATAGGGAAGCATGCCCTTAGCACTTGTTGGCCATTCCTTGACCCAACCCTGTCTTTCTCTGGGATTGCACAGGTGTCCACTGATCTTTGGAAAATATGGTATTAGCTAGGAAAAAACCACCTCTGACTGGCCCCGCCAACCCCATCTATTCTCTACCTCCTGAGTCCCAGCTGATCAGCTGGGTCTTCTTTTGTTGCCCTGCACAGGAGAACGGAGCTGGAAAGCAGGTTAGTGGGGTGGGGAGGAAGTGGGGATTTTGCAGTATCCTTCCCCTGTCATGCCCACCAAGCCATGCCCTCAGAACCGGTAGTAAAAAGATTTAAACCCCACAACTGGTCAACTCACCAGAGCCAAAATCTGCTACAGGTCAACTTGCCACGGAATAACAGTTACACTAATATTAAAGAGAGAGTGGAATAGACTCCTTAAAGGAAGGATGCAAAAGGAAGGATAGAATGAAAGGTGAATGACAACAATTAAAATAACGTTTTATTTATGTTAAAAAAATTAAATTGAATCATTAAATTATCCCTTGGCAAGTTGGCCTCAGCGAGTTGGCCCATCCTGCATTGGCTACGTCTGTAGAGAGAGAGAGAGAGAGAGAGAAAGAAAGTAAAAATCAGAAAAAAGGGGAAAAAAAGGGGGGGAGAGATTCGTTACCATGAGTTTCCAAAGTGCCAGATCCACCCCAGTCAGCTAGTCCGTTCATCTCAAGGCAGTAAGTCTGATCTCCTTTGCACGAAACAGTCTCTTCCAACAAGCAGGTGGCAAAATCTTTAGAAAAACAGGTTTTGCATTTCTTCCCATTCAATGTTGTGTTTGGAAGGGGCACTGCATAAATAATAACAATAATAATAATAATAATAATAATAATAATAATAATGATGACACCATCATTGCCTGATTTGCAACAACAGAGGGAAATGATGTAGGTGTGTTGAGCCAAACCTGGCCAACCAGCAATACAGATTTCAACTGCTCAGAATTCATGCTGGCCAGGAGAATTTCATCCATCTTAAAGTCGCCCCAGTTGGGAAACATGATGTCCACATTTCCTAATAGTTCAGGCGTTATTTTGGCATAAAATAATTTTGTGCATCTCAAAGATGGTATTCAGCCAGTTCTGACCAGTTCTGGAGAACCGGTAACAGAAATTTTGAGTAGTTCGGAGAACCGGCAAATACTGCCGCTGACTGGCCCCGCCCCCATCTATTCTCTGCCTCCCATTGAGTCCCAGCTGATTGGCTGGATCGTCTTTGGTTGCCCTGCACAGGAGAATGGAGCTGGAAAGCAGGTTAGTGGGGTGGGGAGGGATATTTTACAGTATCCTTCCCCTACCACACCCACCAAGCCACGCCCACCCAGCCACACCACGCCCACCTAGCCATGCCCAAAGAACCAATAGTAAAAACTTTTTGAATCCCACCACTGGTGCCGTTCTTCTTTGGAATGTGGGGCCATGGACTGCAAAGGGGATTTTCAACCATGAACAATCGAACGGAATTGAATGGACTACTTTATTTGGCCAAGTGTGATTTGACACACAAGGAATTTGTCTTGTGTAGCTAACAATGTGTGTGTCTAATGAGGCGGGGATAGTAATCAGGAAAGATGTCCATTGGAGAGTCTCAGTCATCCAGGTCATGATTGTCCCAAAGATAGTTTGTTGATTTGTTTTTCCAAAAGGCAACTGGTCTTTCTTTGTTTTTCCTTGAAGACTTTTCGCTTCTCATCCAAGACACTTCTTCAGTTCTGACTGAAGGGTGGCGAATGGATAGATTTATATTCCTTGCCATCATCTGGTCATTAGCGCTCTTTCTGAGAGTTGTTGGGGCCACTTGGAGGTTTAACTAAGCTCTCAACATCTCCTGAATAGTGCAAATGCATTTGCTCACCCACCTGGAAAACCTAAACTCCATTTGTGAACCACTGTTTCAACTCCTACCCTCAAAACGACACTATAGAGCGCTGCACACCAGAACAACTAGACACAAGGACAGTTTTTCCCCGAATGCCATCACTCTGCTAAACAAATAAATCCCTCAACACTGTCCACCAATTTCCAAAGCCTGCTGCTACTCTATTACTAGTAATCTTCTTATCTCTCCTTATCACCCATCCTGTCCCATTTGTGACTGAATGACTGTAACTGTCCCTTGTATCCTTACAATTTATATTGACTGCTTCCTAGTATGATTTGATTTCTTATTTGTACCCTATGACTATTATTAAGTGTTGTACCTGATGATTCTTGACTCTTGATGAATGTATCTTTTCTTTTATGTACACTGAGAGCATATACATCAAAGACAAATTCCCTGTGTGTCCAATCACACGACCAATAAAGAATTCTATTCTGTTGTTCTGTTCTGTTCTGTTCCGTTCCATTCCGTTCCGTTCCATTCCATTCCATTCCATTCCATTCCATTCCATTCTATTTTATTCTATTCTATTCTATTCTTCTTTCTTCAATTCTTTTCTTTAAAAAAGAGTAGAGGTAGTCCACAACTTACAACAGCTCATTTAGTTCCAATGGCACTGAAAAAAAAGATTTAATGGCCATCTTTCACACTTATGACCATTGCAACATCCCTGTTGGTCACATGATCAAAATTTGGATGTTTAGCAACTGACTCATATTTATGACGGTTGCAGTGTCCAGGGTCATGTGATCCCCTTTTGCGACCTTCTGACAAGTCCAAGTCAATGGAGGAAGCACGACTCACTTAACAGCCGGGTGACTAACTTTAAAACAGCAGCAATTCACTTAATTGCTGTCTAGCAACAAAAATGTTGGGCTCAATGCTGGTCATAAGTCGAGGACTACCTGCACTGTCCGTGATGGGGACTCTTGAAGGAATCACCAATCTCTTGTTTATAACACAGAGCTTTCAGCAGTTCAGTAGAGAACAGCATACATACAAGGGTCCAAAGTTTTCGAGCATGCAGCGCCCTGACAACAGGTGAGTTTGGTTGAGATAATCCCACTGTCCCCCAGGTCCACACTGGTGATCTTTTCAAAGCAGCTGTTAGCTTGGACACAGGCTTTTCTTGTGATAGATCTTCTACCTGGGATGTTGAAGGAGAAAGAAATGTTTCAATCCTAAATGGTGGTCATGGGTTGACCATCTCCAACTAGGGACACCTTACCCCAGGGGTGGGCAATTAATTTCCCCAAGGGACCCTGTGAGAAACTGGGACTGTTGTGTAGGGCCAAACCAAAAGGGTTGTGAACGGGTCATGCACACAGGCACATATGTAAATTGAAAAATAATAATAATCAAATAGAACAACAGAATAGAGCA
Organism: Hydrophis major; assembly: GCA_033807585.1. NCBI lineage: Eukaryota > Metazoa > Chordata > Lepidosauria > Squamata > Elapidae > Hydrophis > Hydrophis major. The sequence continues at coordinate 6,487,032 of CM066336.1, forward strand.
GAATAACAGAGTGGCACCTCAGAGATATTTTGGTCCAACTTACCTGCTCTGGCAGGAGACCCTAAGCCAGGGGTCTTCAAACCTGACAGCTTTAAGACCTGTGGACTTCAACTCCCAGAATTCCTCCTCCAGTCATGTTAGCTCAGGAATTCTGGGAGTTGAAGTCCACAAGCCTTAAACTTGCCAAGGTTGAAGAGCCTTGCCCTAAACCATTTCAGACAAATTAATTGCTTTAACTGCCAGGAAATTTTCTAGGTTGCTTCTCTCCTTGATTAGTGTCTATCCATTGCTTCTCATCCTGTATTCAGGTGCTTTGGAGAATAGCTTGACCTCCCCTCTTCTTTGTGGCAGTCCCTCAAATATTGGAACCCTGCTATCATTTCACTCTTAGCCCTTTTTTTCATCAGTCATACCCAATTCCAGCAACCATTCTTTATATATGCTTTAACTTCCAGTCCCCTAATCTTTGTTGCTCTTCTCTGCACTCTTGCTAGAGTCTCATCATGGTGACCAAAACTGGATGCAGTATTCCAAGTGTGGCCTTATCAAACATGATAAAGTGGCATTAACACCACACATGATCTTGATTCTATCCCTCTATTAATGCAGCCTAAGATTGGGTTGACCTCTTTGGCAGCTGTAGCACACTCCTGGCTCACACTTAAGTGATTAGCAGTCCCCCTTCAAAATAAAAGCAACTCACACTGGCCAGAAGTGACCCAGGGACCATAAATCATCCATACCTGCCAGTCTAGCTTTCAAGCTTTGAAAACTAAGAAAGACATGCAATTACTTCTAAGCAGTTTCTTGTTCCAGTGATAATGCTAGAACTAAGGAGAAGTGTCCTGACAGTGAGAATAATTGATCGGTGGATGGGCTTGCCTTTAGAAGTTGTGGGTGCTCCATCACTGGAGGTTTTAAAGAAGAAATTGGACAACCATCTGTCTGAAATAGTATATAGTTTCCTGCTTGAGGAGGGCTTGAGCTAGAAGATCTAAGGTCCCTTCCAACTCTGTTATTCCTTTCTGTATTTTTGTTCCTTTCCTATAAATAAATATCTTGCTAAACTAAAGCAAAGTTATTTGCATTATTAAAGATAAACTCTGAGAACCTCTAGAGAGAAGCTATTGATTCTCTTTCTCTCAACCTAACCTAATGATCTAAACTTCACTGATGCAGCCCCTCCCACCTGGGAATCCAGACTAAATTCCACCACACTATCCAAAGAATGCGCCAGCAAAATAAAACACCAGATCAGACATCTTGGTGTCAGTGGAACAAAGAGCCAATGTAACTGGAGAATTGGATTAGCCTAGGATGACGAAACAAACAAACCAACAAATGGGAAATTGGATAGGCAGTCCTTGATTTAGAACAGTTTGTTTAGTGACTGTTCGAAGTTACAACGGCACTGAAAAATGTGACTTATGACTGTTTTCCCAATTATGACCTTTGCAGCATCCCCATGGTCATGTGATCAAAATTCGAGATGCCTGGCAACTGGTTCACACTTATGGCCATTTCTGTGTCACAGGGTCACAGGATAGCCTTTTGCAATTCCCAGGGTTCCGACAGATGCCCTAATTAATTCATGAGCCTTGAGCCAAGTTGAAATAAATCCAATTATTTATTAGGAGCAACATGTCGGCACTTTCCCAAGTGAAGTCGGCTGTGCCCTACGTAATTTATTGTCCACCTATCACCCTGTTTCCCTCCTCCTCCCAGGGTGTGTCATAAATCACATTCTCCAATGGAGCACTTTTGTGGGCTGTAGAAAACCCAGCCTCTCCAGCTGGTGCTAGTAACCTGGGTTACAATCTGGAGAAAGATATGTGTGGAAAGTGCTTCTGGTCATAGCAACTGAGCTTCTCCATCACTTTTCCCCCACTCCTGCCTATGGCAACTCAGAGAGCAGGCCAGGAATGTTTTACAAGTGGACAGAGACTTTCTGACAAGCAAAGTCAGGGGGAAGCCAGGTTCACTTCACAGCCAGGTTACTAAATTCACAACTGCAGTGGTTCAACTTTACAAATGTGGCGAGAAAGGTTGCAAAATGGAGCCAAGTTCACTTTACAAAGGTCTCATTCAGCCACGGAAATTTGGGGCTCTGTTGTGATCGTAAGCCAAGAACTACCTATATCTAAAAATCAAACCGTATGTGTACATTTGTACTAAAAAATAAATCCACTCAGTGTTCATATTTTTGTTCTGCAGCGGTGTTGGTAGGAGAGACTCTTGTAGCCATGGGCACAATTGGAGAATGTTGGGATGAGACATCTTGAGTGGTCTTTTCTGCTTACTTTTGTGATTTTTCGATTGGAAAGTACCACACTGGTCTAAGAAAGCATAGCACTCTTGTGTTTCTCCAACACAATCTTCCTCATTTTTTCTACAAATGTCACATGTCAAAGACCAACCTAAAAGCAAAGGAGAGAGCAAGAGTTGAATGATTCATTTGACATATTTCTTGTGTGTGTGTGTGTGTGTTTCTTGGACAGCATTAAAATTAGGGTTGCTGGCTTTTTTTTTCATCCAAACACTCATGAATTGCAAGATAGATAATGCAAGGACCTTTGACTGTTTCCCTAGGAAGAAAATTTGAAATGGGAGTGTTTGACGCTAGCAATAGCGATAGCACTTAAGACTTATATACCGCTTTACAGGCTTCTTTACAGAGTCAGCCTATTGTCCTCAAAAATCTGTAAACCCACCTTGGAAGGATGGAAGGCTGAGTTAACCTTGAGCTGGTCAGAATTAAATTCTTGGCTGTGGGCAGAATTTGCCTGCAATACTACATTCTAACTACTACGCCACCATGGCTCTAGATTCCCACAATAAACTTATCCTGATTACAAGATTTGCATGGGCCACTAAGCAATACAGGCAATATAAACACACAAAGCCACATCCACAAATCTATGCAAATCACCCCCAGCAAAGGTTAAGATTAAGTTACTTTAGCAGGATGTGCCAATGCCTTGTTGGGTCTTTATGGGAGCTGGTTTGGGCTTTGGAACTAAATTAATTCATTTTCTAGGTTTTCATACTCCATTGAGCAAAAAGGGAGTTGGGTCTAGTGGTTAAGGCACCCGGCTAGAAAGTAGAAGACTGTCAATGCTAGTCTCACCTTAGGCATAAAAATTGGCTCAGTGACTGGGCCAATCACTAGGAGACGGTGAGTTCTAGTCCTGCCTTAGACAGGAAAGCTGGCTGGATGGTTTTGGGACCATTACCAGGAGATGGAGAGTTCTAGTTCTCTCTTAGGCATGAAAATCAGCTGGGTGACTTTGAACCAACCAACAGATTTCATGAAAGAATGCCAAAATCTTAGGTGATGCTGGCTGAGGAATTCTGGGAGTTGAAGTACACCCATCTTAAAGTTGTCAAAGTTGAGAAACATTAACTTAGAAAGGACTTTTCCTTACTTTTATCTGTGAGGTAGAGCAATGCTCCAACAATGCAGCAGCCAAAGGTAAGAGAAGGCATTGGAGATGGGCAATTTCACTGGATTTGATCTTTGTGCAGAGAAGACTTTTTTGAGATGGTCAATCCCTAGACTGCCAGACACGGTAAAAATCCACTATTTCTGTCCTCAGAAGAAAAGAAAAGTAAAGACAATGGGAATGGGAATGAGATTCTGTTTTGGAATTGAGTAAGAAGCACCAGACTTAAGCAATCCAACTCTACAAAGCAAGGTTGAGAGGAAGGAAGAGAAGGGGCAAGCCAACCCTTGCAAGAAGTACAGATGGGCTGTTATTGCAGGCAGGTTGAACTGGTGAGAATTTGGCCATGCAGTCATCAAGAGTTAATTAGTTAATTGGAGGACACCATGGTACCTAATCAAGGACAGTGCCCTTAGTGTGCATTGCAGTCCAGATGAAGGGACACTGAGCACAACCACAGCGATTGACTTAACAAGAAGGGTCATAAAACAAAGCAAATTTCACTTAACCCCTTTCTCACTTAGCAATGGAAATTCTGGGCTCAGTTTTGGTCCCAATTCGAAGACTGCCTGTATTCATAAAGGCATGGGGGAAAAAATAACCAAGCTGGGTGACTTCCTCCTCCTCCTCTTCCTCCTCTTCCTCTCTCTCTCTTATTTTTTTCAGTTTTTTAAATTTTATATTTACAACAATCCATCTTGTTGTAAATATAACACAACAATACAAGAGCACACAACAGATACAAACTCAATGTAAACTGCTCCAAACTTGATTACAGAAAGTACAACTTCAGCAATAGAGTGGTCAATGCCTGGAATGCACTACCTGACTCTGTTGTTACATCCTCTGATCCCCAAAACTTTCACCTTTAAACTAACAACTATTGACCTCACCCCATTCCTAAGAGGTCTATAAGGGACCTGCATAGGCGCACAATCGTGCCTACCATCCCTCTCCTATTGTCCCCATTTATTTGTACTTATTTCCTGTATTCTTACTCACGTTTATACTTATACCTATTATCTTGTAAGTGACTGACAAATCAAAATAAATAAAATCTTTCATTCAAACAGTGTGTCGACTTGTTACATATATTTTGTGCTAACAATTATAATTAACATACTTTCCTTGCCAAAATAACAGTCATCACATTTTCTTTATAAGCCGTGGCTTCACAATCTCTGAGCCAGTAACAAATTATGAGGATTTAAATAATTACCTGGGGTGTTGAAGGTAATAAAACTAACAGAGTTTAAATGTGGCCTGCAAAGGCAGCCTCCTGATTTCTAACTGCTTACAGGAGAGGCAGTTTAGAACAGAATGGAACAGAACAAAATAAGGTGGCCTGTTCGGCCTGTTGTGTAAAGACAGTTATATATTGACACCCCTCTCCCCCTAATCTCATAAGGATGACAGGGGTGTGTGTCGACCTTAGTTCAGGCTTTTCCCTTACTCCTTTACTCCTTTGGGATTGTAATTGGTCCCTAAGGTGTAACTAAAAGTGGAGTCACAAATAAAGATTTAAATGAGGGAGTAGAGAGCCCGTATCTACAAGGGAAGCACTGTAAACAGGAAGTTGTGTGTTGTTTCTTCATGTCATGGAATATCTGGTGGTATATGTATAATTTTGTATTTACACTATCTCACAGAAGTGAGTACACCCTCCCTCCCATTTTGTAAATATTTAAGTATATCTTTTCATGTGACGACACATTTACACTGTTGTACAAGCTGCATATGCACTACTTTACATGGTAGCCAAATGTCGTTTCTTCAGTGTTGTCACATGAAAAGATATACTTAAATATTTACAAAATGTGAGGGGTACTTCTGTGAGATACTGTATTTATTCATTTTGTCATGGTTTATATGTAGCATAGATTGGAGGTGTCTCCAGGAGAGACATAATAGCAGTCTTCCAATATTTGAGGGGCTGTCACAGAGAGGAGGAAGGGATCAAGCTATTTTCTAAAGCACCCAAAGGCCAGACAAGGAATAATGGATGGAAACTGAACAAGGAGAGATTCAACCTGGAAATAAGGAGAAACTTCTGACAGTGAGAACAATCAACTAATGGAACAGCTTGCCCTTGGAAGTTGTGGGAGCTTCATCACTGGAGGCTTTCAAGAACAGATTGGACTGCCATTTGTTGGGAATGGTGTAGGGTCTTCCACTTGGGTGAAGGGTTGGACTAGATGACCTTCCAACTTTGATTATCTGTTAGGGGATGACACTTTGAGAGGTTGTAGGCAACAAAATTTCATTTGAATGTACAGCGATTAGCATACATTCAAAGTGACAGTAAAAGTACTCTAAAGCAATGGGGATGCTGCCATGGTTGTATGAAAAACGGTCATAAGTCCCTTTCTTTTTCAGTGCCATTATCTAACTTGGAGCTGTCACTATAGGAATGTTGAGGCCTAGCTGTTTGAGTTTCATAAAATGTGGGCCATCAAGTGGAAACTCATGTTTGTTTGTTTTTGCTTTTGGGATGCAAATGGAGAATGAACCAAGAAGAAAAGTGAAGTCCTCAGATAAGGTTGATGAATGAAATCAAGAGGTCAACTCCAGTATATGTCCTTGAAAGGGCTATAAATTGTTTATTGGAGGCAGTTGAAGGAGGTTCAAATCTGTCCAGGTGCTATTTATATATTGTATGCACTAGAAGGATTCTGTTTATTATTAGACTCCAATGTTCACCAGCCACACCCAACAGACGTGATACCTTGGGAATAGGAAACCAGGGTTGATGAATCAAGTGCTGAGGGGGGAAAAAATCACATTGTTATAAAATTATTTTATTTTTATGTATGATAACAGTGGCCTGACTTTGGGAGGCTCAATCTTGGAAAGACTCTGAGATACCCAAAATAGAGGAATGGTTAATGAAGGTGACTGAACTGACAATGATGGCTAAATGAATGGCTCTTTGAGAGAAAAATCACTAAAGAAGTTCATCTAAACTGGAAGACTTTCTAGGACTTTTTTTTTGCAGGAAATAGGAACAGAAAAGTCAAATTATGACATATGATTTTTTAAAATGTGTGTGGAGGGGACTCTATGTTATGGTATTAAATTAAGAGTTGAACGTGCTTTTATATTATTGGAAGATGAAGTCAGAAGTCATTCTTGATATATATTTTTGTTTCCCTTTTTATGTCTTTCTGCACTCTCCTCCCTTTCCTTCCTTCCTTCCTTCCTTCCTTCCTTCCTTCCTTCCTTCCTTCCTTCCTTCCTTCCTTCCTTCCTTCCTTCCTTCCTTCCTTCCTTCCTCAGGTAGGGATCAGGTAAGGCATACACACATTTCTTTTTCCAGTGGCTGGTCTTTTAATCATGTGGGAATACACTGTTCAAACATACATTCTCGGAATTACATTTCAATCATCATAAACATAATTTTATTTGGTTACTGTTTCATGCCATGCTTTGCAATGCATAGTTGAGTCAAGTTCAATCCAGAACGGGTGGCAGAGAACCTGTGAGATGCCCTGCCTGTTGTAAAAATTGCGCCGTGCCAGAAATGTGTTCCTAAAGACTTGTTTATGCTAAAGGTGAAGAATTTTTCAGATGAATGGGGGTGTTCAACTCTAGGAGCTGAAGTCCACAGATCTTAAAGTGGCCAAAGTTGAACCCCCCTGTTGGAAAGTAATGGTTCCTTTCTTCAAATTGGGAAGGTAGCTTGGGAGGGAGAAGATATGTAATAGAAAATCATACTCCTCACAAGATCTGGTAAAAGAAAGAGGAAATACATTCTCAACCACCCACGAGGGTTGTAGGTGTTTAACAGAAGGAGAAAAGCTCAAGAAATTGCAACGTGAAGTTTTTATATATCTTCATCTAATGCCATTTCTTCCTGAGCATTGACCTGGTTTCCTATGCCCCCCCCTCTCCCCCACACATGACATAATTGCTATGCAATAATGGCGATTTTACTAGTATGTTATCAAATCTAGAATTCCCTGGGAGAAGGTGCATTGCTCAGGGTACCTTAAGGCCATTGCCCTGGAAGCTGCTTTTTATGGGCCCTTCAGAGAAAGGGAGCCTTCTCCCATCCTCAAAGTCAGTCCTAAAGAGGCAAAGAGTTTTTCTCCTGAATTCAAAAAGAATGAGGGATCAAAATATTTACTCTTGCATTGGAACTGTTTTTGCAAAATGCGTGAGCCTGAAAAGGAATGAAGAAGAACCATCTTGCCTTTTCACTTGTTTCTTGTACCATTCACCATCAACTTTGCTATGTCCTGGTGTGGGAATGTCACAGGTCTACTTTCATGGGTGTTACCCTTCCATCCCAATTCATTTCTGATCAAATCCAGCTTTATTTTAGCCATTAATTGGCCCACCTGTGTATTTCTACCAGCCTTCCCTGCTTCTCTGCTAATCCAAGAAGTAGAAGAACAGAAGGTAGAAGACAGAAGATAATTCTGGAAAGTTTACCGTTTTCCTCAAATTGCGACAGAAACCAATTATTTACAACAGAAAGCAATAATCTGCCTATAGTTTTATAGATAGGAGGCAGGTTACAGTTTAAGCAGGAAAGAGAAATATATTTCTGTGTTCCTGGCATTGACCAAGGAGGAGTCAAACAAGCTATAAACATTGGCAATTAAGAGAACATTTAATTCTGTCCTACATCAAAGTGAGGTTTTTTTGAACAATAAAGACCATAAAGCAGCAAAAAATATCATTTTCTGCAGACACAAGAAATAGGATTTTGAAAGTCAATGTAATTGTTTTAAAAAAATGTTCTGTCTGTAAATGTTTAGCTATGACTTAATCTGGATTCTTATACTTGGTGCAAGGCATACAGAAATCACAGCTCTGGAGAGGTTCCAAAAAGTTCTTCAAAATGAGAAGGAAATTCTGACAGAAACGGCCCATTTCTTCCCTTTTTGGCAAAGCCCTTTCTGTTGTTTATGTCTATCAGTTAAAATGACAGGTGGAGTTTGGATTATATCTTAATCTTGACTTTGTTGGCCATATCCTGCATAACACACCTGATGGATGACGAGAAGACAGCAAGAACAGAAAGGCTGTGACTTCTGACTTGTATCGGGAAGTAGAGAAATATGTGTCCACCAAGCACATCCTAGGCTGGTTTATTGCTCTTTAGAGAAGTTGAAGTATTTTGCCAAGCAGCAGATGAAAATTCAGTCTGTTTCTGTTGGCAAAACAAAGGTTCAACCATCATTTTCTCGAAGCTCAAACCTCAAAAGTTGAACTCATGTTGTATAAAATCAATATGATATGCTATGCATGTGTAGAGGGATTGAAAATCCCTTCCTTCTCTCCCTCCCATCCTTCCTTCCTTCCTTCCATCCATCTCCTGCTCCCTCTATCCCTCCCTCCCAACTCCATTTTTCTCTATTCCCCTTCCTTCCTTCTTTCCTTCCCTCCCTCCCTCCTTCCTTCTCTCCCTCCCTCCTTCCCTCCCTCCCTCCCTCCTTCCTTCCTTCCTTCCTTCTTCCATCCATCCATCCATCCATCCATCCAGAGGTGGTATTCAGCCGGTTCTGACCAGTTCTGGAGAAAGCCATAACCACCCTGAACTCACACATGCACTGACTCCAAGTCCTGTCAAATATACTGTAAATATACTCAGGGACAAACTGTGAACAATCTCGTGCAATATCATTTTTTTTATTACTGTGTTAGCTGACATGTGCAATAACTCCTACTGTGATAGGTACAAATTATGTGATTATATTTTAGATGTATATTTTCTTGACATGCATGTCTGCACTGAACGATGAGTTGCTCTAATCTCACTGTGTATGCGTATAATGCAAATTGTACATGTGGATAGTGACAATAAAAGGCATTCTATTCTATTCTAACCAGTAGCAGAAATTTTGAGTAGTTCGGAGAACCGGCAAATACCGCCTCTGACTGGCCCCGTCCCCATCTATTTTCTGCCTCCTGGGTCCCAGCTAATTGGCTGTATCTTCTTTGGTTGCCCTGCACAGGAGAACAGAGCTGGAAAGCAGGTCAGTGGGGTGAGGAGGGAATGGGGATTTTGCAGTATCCTTCCCCTGCCACACCCACCAAGCCATGCTCACAGAACCGGTAGTAACATTTTTTGAATCCCACCACTGCATCCTTCCACCCATCTCCTCCTCCCTTCTTCTATCCCTCCCTCCCACCTCCAATTTTTTCTCTTCTCCTTCCTTCCCTCCTTCCTCCCCTTCCTTCCTTCCTTCCTTCCTTCCTTCCTTCCTTCCTTCCTTCCTTCCTTCCTTCCTTCCTTCCTTCTTTCAAGAAAAAACAGACAAGGCAAGGTTTGGAGACAGAAACCACATTACCAAATTCCACAATTCCTTCTTTCCTCATAATGTATATATTTTGAGATATTTTGCAGCTGAGGGGAAATGAAGGAAATAAAAATCCCACACTAAAGGTTTTTTTTAAAAAAAATATTTCTTTTCCTGCTTCTCCTTCCAGCGATAGGACATAGCTTAGAGATTAATGATTAATTCTATAGTACACACACAAAATTGTTAGCTGTTTTCTTTTTTCAGGGCAATGTCTATCATCTATTTATAAAAATTGAAGGACACGTTTGTATGATTTTCTTTGAAAGATTTTCTCTCCTGAAGGAAAGAAAAATTAATAACGAACAAGTTTGAGGTTTTGATTCCCACAACATAGTCAAAGTATTTACTAAGACGGAATTACTATTATTCTTCTCATTCCTATTACCTATCTCCTTCTACTTATGACAACAACCTTGTTGCTTGTATCTTTATGGTTTATATTTTTTATTTTATTTACTAGCATGATTTTGATTGTTTATTTAGTACCCTATGACTGTCACATGTATCTTATGATTCATGATGAAGGTATTTTTTATGTACACTGAGAGCTAATGCACCAAAGACAAATTCCTTGTGTGTCCCATCATACTTGGCCAATAAAGAATTCTATTTTATTAGGAATGTTATTAAAAGGAATTCACAACTTGGCCTCAAGGTTATTATTTTCTTTTTCATTCCAAAAGGATGCTATAAAGCAGAGAATGAAATTTTTCCGTCAAGGGTTTATAACTAGTATCTATTCCTCTTGGACATCTTCTTTTTGGACCACTTTTCTCAATGCCATTATAACTTCAAACTGTCACTAAATGAACTGTTGTAAGCCAAGGACAACCTGTACATCCAATAACTACGCGAAGTACAAATAGTCCACGACTTACGACCATAACTGAGCCCAAAATTTATGTTGGTAAGTGAGGCATTTGCAAAGTGAGTATTGCCCCATTTTACGACCTTGTTAAGTGAATCGCTGCAGCTGTTCAGTGAGTAACACAGTTGTTAAGTGAATCTGACTTCCCTTGCTTGTCAAGGGGTCTCAAAAGGTGATCCCATGAGCCCGGACACTGCAATCATCATAAATGTGAGTCAGTTGCCACATGTCTGAATTTTGATGATGTGACTGGGGAGATACTGCGACGGTCGCAAGTGTGGAAAAATGTTCATAAGACACTTTCCCCCCTCCAGATGTTGAAGCTTTCAGGAAGACACTGGACTGCCCACTGGGGCCGGCCTGGGCGGGGTGTCGCCCATGGGTGGGGCAAGCCAGGAGCACCACTCCTCTCCCACGGAGAGCGGCACGCCATAGAGGTGGCGGGGCAGAGCGGTGCTAATGGGGGGCAGGCTGGGAGCACAGTTTCTCTCCCTTGGAGGGGCGCACCATAGAAATGAAATTAAAATTCAATAAATTACATAAATAACTATTCACTGAGTTTCAGATTCATAAAGGTTATGTCAAACAAGGCTGCAAGGCGGTTTTGCCATACACACAAAGTATAGAGTATGAAGTATATATCCAATATTTTTCTTTTTTAAAATTTGGTTTTTTAAAAAAAAAATTAAAAAAAAAGTTTTCCTTCATGGGCCCCCTTTGAGTTCCATGGGCCCTGGAACAATGTACCAGCTGCTTCCTGCTCTCCTCAGGCCTGATAACAACTTTGACATCAACACACAGTGGAAAGCCAGGTGGGCTGCTGAATGCCCAGATTATAGGCAGTTACGTAGATGACCCTACACAAAAAGTGCCAGGTTTTGATGTTCCTCACTAGCATTGGTCAACTTTGAACAGGATCTGTTCCCAAAATGGTATCTGCTGGGACTCCCTGTTAAGTGGGGTCTTATCTCTATCCCTCAGTGTGACTGTGGTGCTCCCTGACAAAATATCCATCGCGTTATGTCCAAATGTCCATCGAGAGCTTACACCAGCCCAATGTATGATTTTTTTTCCAACATAGACCACCCTGTTCTTGAATGGTTGGGTGGATTGGACATTGACATTCAAACCACTATAAGTCAATGCATTTGCCATACGCTAAATAAATAAAACAAATAAATGTATCCGTAAGTCAAGGAACATCTACAGTCAGCATCATTTGCAATTTTCTATATTCTTTGTGAATTACATCACATGTACTCAACCTTTCCTATCTCTCTTTTCCATGGTATATTCCAGGTCTCCTGCTGTCTGGAATGTCACCCTAAAAGGTGGGGTAAAATATCTCTTGGCTGAGTTGAAAGACAATCAAGAATTATATGGATGACCTTGTTATATATTTTCTGTTCCTTATTATGCTTTATGGATATCCTACCTCATGAAATCCCTGTATTCAAGAGTTTCTTCCTCAGTGGATACACCCAGCTTGTAATATCTACTGTGGCATAGATGAGGAGGGAAAAAATACATAAGTGCTTCCGGTTATGATAAAGCTTTTCCCACGTCTATAAAGCTGATTGAGAGACAGCAACTCTCTAGTAACCTGAAGATCAACTTACTGACTACGGACTCTGAAGCATCTCAAGGTTACCTTTGAAAATTCAAAGTAAGTGGTCCCATTGCAATCAGGAATTCTGAACCTCCTTTTTCTGATCTTGTTCATGCTTTCATGCACTGGATTAGTTGTTCTAAAAAGCATCTATTTGGAGTTCATTCTCTATTTTTGATTGGGACTGGATGGAACACCCTAATTCTGTCTTCCCTTTTCTTCACTAATCTGTCCTCTCTTATTTTTACATTGACCTGTATTTTAAATACAACAATTTGTTTTCAATGCGCATCCTGCGACATACAATCCTGGATATTTTGGCATGAAATATTCACATGGGTGTGCTTAAATAGAAAAAACAGAACTGCTAATGGAGTTTCGCATTCTGTATAGAATGCAAAGGATATGTGTTTGTGTTTTATTTTTATAGTTATAATGTACACTGAAGATGGCATTTAATTTTGTTGTACCAGGTGCAATGACAATAAACTAAACTAACTAACTAACTTAACCTGTAGAAGGCAGATTTCAAGCCTGAGCTCCTGCAAATATTGATCAGGGTGCACGTTGTTTTAAATTGGAAGGGATCAGAGATTGGATTGGTTTCTATTTTAATCTGAAAAAAAATATTATTTATATTATTTATATGCCATCCATTTCATCCTGAAAATAAATTTTGGGCAGCTTGTAATCCTGTACATATATCAAAATGGCATTATTCTTTGCTTCAGTATGATCATGCTTGGAATAGTGCATCCAGTTTTGGTCACCACAATATAAAAAAAGATGTTGAGATTCTAGAAAGAGAGTAGAGAAGAGCAACAAAGATGATTAAGGAACTGGAGGATAAAATATACAAAGATAGATTGCAGGAATTGGATAGGTGTAGTTTAGTGAAAAGAAGGACTAAAGGTGACATGATAGCAGGGTTCCAGTATCTCAGGGGTTGCCACAAAGAAGAGGGAGTCAAGCTATTCTCCAAAGCACCTGAGGGTAAGACAAGAAGCAATGGATGGAAACTAATCAAGGAGAGAAGCAACCTAGAACGAAGGAGAAATTTCATGACAGAACAATTAATCAGTGGAATGAGTTTCCTCCAGAAGTTGTGGGTTCCCTATCACTGGAGGTTTGAAGAAGAGCTTGGACAACCATTTGTCTGAAAATGCTGTTATAAGATTTCCTGCTTGGACTAGAACAGGGGTTGCCAACTTTTTGGACCTCAGGGACCACTAAACTCATAATTTTAAATCCTGCGGACCAGAGACCCTGGGAAAATCCCCAAAAAAGTCTGCAGGAAAATTCCTCACTGTGTTTTCTTACTTATCGGTCATTCTTTATTTGGGATTATGGGATACCATCTCCAGCTCTGTTCTAGAGAGAGAGAGATTTTCAGCTTCATGCAAGGAAAGCAGCAGAAGCAGCAGAAGTCTTTCTTTCTCTCCCCCAAACTCTGCCAAAAATGACTCTTTGTGAGACTTGTCGCATCGGTGCAGCCTCTTGAAGCAGGAGGCTTTGCAGGGTCCCAAAGACACATTTCTGGCAGAGTTTGGGGGAGAGAAAGACTTTTGCTACTTTCCTTACATGCAGCCAAAGGCAGAAGAAGAAAAAAGCAGAAAGAAGCAGCCTGGTGGCCAGGCAAGGCACGTGGGGTGAATGGGGCAAATTCTCCCCCTCTGCCCTTTCCCTTCTCCCCTCACTACCTTGTGTTGTTCGCAATGCAAGCAATGCAAGCCTTGTGTTCCCGTGGGCCATGTGGGTGGCACAGCCTTGTGTTCCCACGCAGCCTGGATTAATTGCTTGGGGGGGTGCTTTGGGGGTGACATTTCTCTGTGGACCACCAAAATTTTCTCATGGACTACCAGTGGTCCCCAGTCCACTGGTTGGCAACCACTGGACTAGAAGACCTCCAAGTTCATGACCATCACCATTATTCTGCTATTTGCCCTTTTGCAGATATTGAAATCTAAATATTTTCCAGCTAAAAACGTGGAACGTATTTCTTGGTTTGTCTGTTACATACTTTTTCTTCTGGAGTGACATACTTTCCTTATTTTTCTCCACAATTATAACTTTGTGAAATATGTTAGTTTGGGGGAAAGTGACCAGTTCAAAGTCTATCTAGTGATCTTTTGAGGCTGGACATAAATCAGATCTCTCTAGTCGATCATCTTAATTGCCACACTGCTGTGGCTCAAAATTGTTCATATAAGGAAAAGAGAGGAAAAAATAATAATTGGAATGTCCCCTCGAAAACCCTAGCTTTATCCGTCAGCATAGAATTTTACGATATTTTTTATCATTTGTGATAGCTTGGGGAAAGAGAACTTTGTAACTTCCTTATCACTTAACAGCATCAGACAAACAACAGAGAGGAAGATTAGCTGAGCATCTGTTTAGCAGAGAGATGATAAGAGCCCCAGTAAAATAAAACAGGTAGCCAGAACCCTACATGATAATTGAATCAATCTCTCCAACTGTGCAAGAGTAGATCCATCTGGTTAAGGGAAAGGACCAGTTTTCTCCTCCAAAAGACCTGAAGGAGGATATTGAATCAAGATAATCAATCAATCAATGACAAATTTTTGAAAGGCTGAGTTAGGATGGAACCAATTCGAGTTTCTTTGTAATGTTCTCGTCTTTTCCCAAATTAAAATCCAATTTTGATAGCTGCTGTACCAGTCGTCCTTGACTTATGACTGTAATAGAGCTTGCCCATCTTGATCATAAATGAAAGCTGGTTGCCAAGACCATGAGTCTCCAGAGGGAGAGGGCAGCCACCAGAACTTGAGAATTAATTCATAAGTATTTCTGGGCAGGTTTGTCATAACTTAAAATGGTCTCTGAGTGACCAGGCGTAAGTTGAGGACTACCTGTTGTCCTTCTCCGAAGGTTATCTCAACAAAAGAGTAGAGATAGGAAGAAGAATCTAGCCATTGGGACCTATAGCACCTCCCATCTGCTGCCTCCTGTCCTTTAAAAAAATGCAGCCATGAAAAAGTCACCTAGCTTATGCTTATTCAGTAATGGTTTTATTTTTATTTTTCTTTGCAAAAGTTTCTGCTAGAACAATCTTCCAGCTGTGCATCTTGGAACCAGGCAACCTCATCAGCATGCAGGCTCTCGTGGGACTTTTTTGTTTCTCGGTGATTCTTGTTACAGGTGAGAACAGATATGCTCAGATGCTCATGTAGAAAGGTTGGTTCCGTTGAAATCAATGGGATGAGACCACATTGTAACTACCAGCCTTTTGGTGGGGAAAAACTGTAAGTGCCTCAAGATGAAATCCAGGCAGGTGGGTACAGAAAGAAAGCTGGAACTAGAGGGGATTCAAGTTTGGGCATTTATGAATGAAATCATAGATCTGTTCTTCCTAGCATCCCTCAACGCTGGGCTTCTATCGATGGTTTCACTCCAAGTAAAATAAAATTGCATGAAGTACTGAGTGGCACCATCCAACCCATTCAGATGAGGAACTGAGTTCTTTATTTTAGAAATTTATAAGGCTGACCAAGGAGGTTTATGAGGATTCTAACGAACTTAGAATAAAAACAACAATATCATTTCAAAACCACACCCAAATGCCAGAAGAAAAACATCAATTAAAAAATCATCAAACTTGTAGACCCACCACCAACATTAATCCAATGCCTGGGGAAAGAACCAGCTTTTTAGAGTTGGGATCACGATCAGGAATGGAAGCTCTCCTTTCTTTCTTTCTTTCTTTCTTTCTTTCTTTCTTTCTTTCTTTCTTTCTTTCTTTCTTTCTTTCTTTCTTTCTTCCTTCCTTCCTTCCTTCCTTCCTTCCTTCTTTCCTTCCTTCCTTCCTTCCTTCCTCTCTCTCTTTCTCTCTCTCTCTTCCTTCCTTCCTTCTTTCTTTCTTTCTTTCTTTCTTTCTTTCTTTCTCTCCTTACTTCCTCCCTCCTTCCCTTTCCTCCTCCTCCTCCTCCTCCTCCTCTTCCTCTTCTTTTCTTACTTCTCTTTTCCTCCTCCTCCTCCTCCTCCTCCTCCTCCTCCTCCTCCTCCTCCTCTTCCTCCTCCTCCTCCTCCTCCTCCTCCTCCTCCTCCTCCTCCTCCTCCTCCTCCTCATGTTGTTATATTATGAACACTCACACAAGTCATCTAGTTGTCTAGACTGTATATGCTGTGGTGCAGGCTGACTAGGCCATTCCCACCATGGCCATGCTCACCCAGCAACCGGGCAGAGAAACCATGGCTAAAATTTTTGAAGCCCACCCCTGGTTGTGAGGTATCGAAAATGAACCCCCAAACTCCCCCTATACACCCACACAGAGTTTCTTTGGAAGGGCTTTGTTTGGTGGTGGCACAGTGGTTAGAATGCAGCCTAATTCTGCTGACCACTGAGTGCCAGGAATACGGCAGTTTGATCCCAACCAGCTGAAAGTTGACTCAACCTTTCATGCTTCCGAGATTGGTCAAAGGGGGACCCAGATTGTTGGGGGGCAATAGGCTGATTCTGTAAAGTGCTTAGAGAGGGCTGTAAAAGCATGATGAAGTGGTATATAAGTCTAAGTGCTATTGCTATTTTCAGAAAGCCCACAGATTTAATCCGACCCATATTTTTGGCTCCTTATCGCGTTTGATCTAATTTGCTGAAGGTCCCTGTTTCTTTGTCTAGGAACCTGTCTAGAGTGTGAACATTGCTCTGGCTTTAATACGGACTGTACTGGCAAATTAAAGCTGTGTGATGAAGGCCAAGATACCTGTGCTACCATACTAACGGAAACCATAATAGGTGAGTTTTTTTGGCCAGCAAGTACCTACCCTCCCCTTTTATCTGTTTTTAATCCCTAAACCAATTTTCCTCCCTCCAAATTGCAAAAGATTTTCCCCCAGGCCAAGCATTTGCTTTCTTCCTGAGTGATTATGAATCTTTCCTGAGAAAGGATGGATGAATTTAATGAGGTGAAGCCTTCTTTGATGGCTATGGCAGATAGCAGATCGCTTTAAATCAGGGTTGTCCAACCTTGGGCAACTTTGAGACTTGTGGACTTCAACTCCATGGCTGGCTGGGGAATTTTGGGAGTTGAAGTCCACAAGTCTCAAAGTTGCCCAAGGTCAGACAACCTTGCTCTAAATCATTTGTAGGGGTTCTGATTGAATAAAGACAGGGTAACCATTAATGCTTCTCTGGATTGTTCCTATCTAGGAAAAATGAGCAGCTTTACCATTGTAAAATTCTGCTATCAGGCCTCCAAATGTCTCAGGAGCAGCAAAAGAAATTCTTTTGTGAAAGTTAATGTGAACATTGAATGTAGTTCTTCACCAGTCGGAGAGATGGAAAGCAAAGGAGGCAAAGCACCGGTCCATTGGAGCAATGGATTGTCCAACAATCATCTCCTAGCTGAAGTCTTCAATCAACCCAAAGCCAGGGCTGCTGTAGTCTTCAATCCTAATCCCAGTGACATCAAATTCAAGGCTGTAGAAGTTAGAGCCACCGATCCTCCGGGCAAACCCACCGAGACTCCTGGCAAACCCACCGATCCTCCTGGCAAACCCACCGATCCTCCTGGAAAACCCACCGATCCTCCGGGCAAACCCACCGATCCTCCAGGCAAACCCACCGATCCTCCGGGCAAACCCACCGATCCTCCAGGCAAACCCACCGATCCTCCAGGCAAACCCACCGATCCTTCGGGCAAACCCACCGATCCTCCGGGCAAACCCACCGATCCTCCAGGCAAACCCACCGATCCTCCGGGCAAACCCACCGATCCTCCTGGAAAACCCACTGATCCTCCTGGCAAACCCACCGATCCTTCGGGTAAACCCACCGATCCTCCTGGCAAACCCACCGATCCTCCGGGCAAACCCACCGATCCTCCGGGCAAACCCACCGATCCTTCGGGCAAACCCACCGATCCTTCGGGTAAACCCACCGATCCTCCGGGCAAACCCACCGATCCTCCGGGCAAACCCACCGAGACTCCTGGCAAACCCACCGATCCTCCGGGCAAACCCACCGATCCTCCAGGCAAACCCACCGATCCTCCGGGCAAACCCACCGATCCTCCAGGCAAACCCACCGATCCTCCGGGCAAACCCACCGATCCTCCGGGCAAACCCACCGAGACTCCCATTAAAACCACCAAGTCTGCCACTAAAAAACCCAATCCTACCGTATTAGTTACAGCCACAACAGGTGACAATGCCCATCAAACCATTGCATCTTTTCTCCTGGCTCTCTCTTCCCTTCTGCTAATGAACATCTTCCTGTAAAGCAGCAGTCCCTTTGCATAATATGAGCCTGCTGATGATGTAGATATAAACTGTTTATATGTACATGACGTACATATAAACAGAAAAGTAAAAAAAAGTCACCGATCCTAAGAAACAACAAATTATTTTTCTCTTTTTTCCATTTCTGGATTTGTAAACAGTGGAAAGAAATAATTATAATAATGTCTAACTTTAAATTTCAAGGGAAATGGGAAAAGCAGGAAACAATTTCCAAGATAATCCAAATAAAAACCCATAGCTAAAATTGGTGCTGTCTTCATGGAAAATTAGGAGAGAACAGGACACACGAGTGGCCATTATGGCTAAGAGCACCTTCACACAGCTTCCTGTGGTGGACAGGACAGAATTCTTTTTTTTTTTTTTTTTGAAAAAGATTTTATTAATTTTCTACAAACAAACAAGACAAACAAAACATAAAAACATCAACTCTCATATGTACATCCAGTGTGTCAGTTGGTTTATCATTTTTGTGCATTCATTCTGTCGTCTCAATTACAATTATGTTACATAACAGCTCATATTGTCAATCCAAACTTATATATCCTAATATCACTAAAAAAAGAAGTTTTTGACTATATTTTTAATCATTCATGCTTTATGAGCTAACAATACTTTAAACCAGTTTACTCTATAACAAATCATACAATCATATTAAATCAATCCTAAAAAACCCTTTATAAATATAATGTCAATTAACAAAATAATAGCAAAATAAAGATATTCCTTACTATCTAGCATTCTAAATATTCTATTATCGTATTTTATCATCTATCCATTGATAAAAAAAGATCCCAAATTTCATAAAATTGTTTATCCTCTTGCTCTCTAATTTCAAATGTCAATCTACTCATCTCAGCACATTCCAATATTTTCTTAATAATTTCTTCCTCTAATGGTATTTTCTCATTCTTCCAATTTTTAGCAAATACAATCCTAGCCGCTGTTAATACATTTACAATCAGGTACTTCAAATCTTTACTATATATATCAGGTAAAATTCCCAATAAGAAGATCTCTGGTTTCAAGTCTATGTGTTTCTTTGTCATTTTTTCCAACCACATGCGAATTATAGTCCAATATTTTCTAGCGTCCTCACAAATCCACCACATATGGTAATACGAGGCGGGTATCTGATGACATTTCCAGCATTTTTCAGATTTGTTCTTAAACATTCTTGCTATTCTTGTCGGGGGAAAGTGCCACCTGTAAAACATCTTATACAAGTTTTCTTTATATGCTGTTGACATTGTCATTTTCTAATTTTGAGACCACAATTTCTGCCATTTCTCTAGATCAATCCCATATCTAAAATTCTTCCCCCAAACAAAGGACAGAATTCTTTATTGGCCAAGTGTGATTGGACACACAAGGAATTTACAACCTCGTTTGGAGCAGAAGGTTTCGCTCACAGTCACTTGGGGCTTAGTTCTCTCTCTGCTAGATTACCGCAAGGTATCTTACATGCTTTCCACTTAGGTATCTTACATGCTTTCCACTTAGCCCTATTACACCGTTGCTTCAGGAGTTATCACTTGGCCTTTGGGTGTCATTCAAGGTGACAACATTCACCTTTAAAGCCCATGGGCTGGTGACCAGAATTCTGCAGAACCTTCTCCCCATAAGAACTTTCTGGCTGATAAGATCAAGGATACCCTCTTCTTTTTAAAAATCCCTTCTCTATCTCTCTTCCTGTAGAATCACATTCCTCTAGATGGGGAGTGTGGAACAATGGGCCCTTTTATGACTTATGAACTTCAACTTCCAGAATTCTTGAGCCAGCTGACTCAGGAATTCTGGGAGTGGAAGTCCATAAGTCATAAAGGGGCCATCCTTCTCCACCTCTGTTCTAGATTCTGGACCAGGTGTGTCCAATCCACGGGCCCCATGCAGCCCTGGACAGCTGGTAATGCAGCCTCACAAGATCATAAACTTTTAACATTATTACGTGCATCTGTTATACATGCAAATATAATACATTTTATATGTGACCCAAGACAATTCTCTTCACTTAATGCAGCTTAGGCAAACCAAAACCTTGGACACGCCTGCTCTAGAGATTTCCTTTTGCCATTTAGGAAATTGATGATCAGGTCTACTATTTCCATTCCAGGATGGGATGAATTCAGTAGCCATATTATTACAGGGTAATAAAAGTATATATTCTTTTATAACCTCTGCAGTCCAAAGCGTAGAGCTCACTTCATTCCCAGTACAATAAACTTCAAATAACTTTGTGGTCCCATCAATCTCTGGCCAGCTGCACGGAACCACATCCTTTACTGCAACAAACCTGACGTGACCACAATTACAAGGAAGGGGAGTTGAAACTTTCCCCAAACTGCTTCTGATATGACAAGACTACAGAGGACAGTCTTCCCACTAAGATGGGCAGGGAGCCTCATCCTATAACTCAACTGGAATGGAACGGAACAGAACAGAACAGAATAGGATAGAAGAATAAAAGAATAGAAGAATAGAGTAGAGAGTAGAGTAGAGTAGAGTAGAGTAAAGTAGAGTAGAGTAGACTAGAGTAGAGTAGAGTAGAAGAGAAGAGAAGAGGGAGTAGAGAATAGAGAATTGGGTAGAGTAGAGTAGAATACAATAGAATAAAATAGGAATAGAGTAGAGTAGAGTAGAGTAGAGTAGAGTAGAGTAGAGTAGAGTAGAGTAGAGTAGAGTAGAGTAGAGTAGAGTAGAGTAGAGTAGAGTAGAACTTTATTGTCACTTTAAATGCACGCTAATCAGTATACATTAAAATGAAATTTCTTGGGATTCTTCTCTCAAAAGATTACCAGTATGCATATACCCACATACATGACACAGAGAAGCATCACAGTCTAGTTTGGCTGTATACTTATATATATATGGTGGGGGGAAGAAACCTGCAAGTTTACAAGATGAATGGCATAAGGAATAAAGCTTTTGCAGAATCTAGCAGTCCTTCTGTAGATACTTTGAAACCTCCTTCCAGAGTTTAGGGGACAAAACAGGTGCTCATCCTGATATAAAAAGCTTTCATATGTTTTAGCCCCCAGTCCCCTAATCATCTTTGTTGCTCTTCTCTGCACTCTTTCTAGAGGCTCCACGTCTTTTTTATAGTGTGGTGACCAAAACTTTGCTACAGGCCTTAACTTTGCTACAGGCAGGGCTAGTGCCCTGGTGAAGGCATCAGGCTAGAAACTTGGAGACCATGAATTCAAGCCCATCCTTCGTCACAAAAGCAGCTCAAGCCAGTCACTTTCTCTCAAGACATTTTTGGCTTGAGCCATTTCTGAAAAATCTTGCTTGTTGGTACTTGTCCAGGTAACCTCTGAGGATTCGACAAGATCCAAGAGGAAAACAAAAGTTACAGATATATTTTCCAAGGCTTTCTTGCTAAACTAATGGAGACTTACAAACTGGAAGAAAAGATTGGGAAAGTCCCGATCAAATCAGAATGCTGTCATTCTGTTTGTGTGTGATAAGTCTTCATATGAGGAAGTGCAATGCAAAATAGGTTGTTAAGCAGCAAGTGCAATCAACTAGATAGGGATACCATGGGAAGTTAAATATAACTGAAATTATGATGGGTTAAAGGCCAATGTATCCAGAGTTCAAACACCCCAAAGCATCAATGCCACATTAAATGAACAGG
Source organism: Hydrophis major (assembly GCA_033807585.1). Taxonomy (NCBI): domain Eukaryota; kingdom Metazoa; phylum Chordata; class Lepidosauria; order Squamata; family Elapidae; genus Hydrophis; species Hydrophis major. The sequence continues at coordinate 6,509,155 of CM066336.1, forward strand.
GGAGTTCGAATATGCTGCACATTGATATCAATTAAATATGGACTGGGCCTTAGATTTCAGTAAAGGTGTGTGCAGGATTTGGTTGAAGCCCAGGTGTTGAGACACCGGTGGATGATTTAGAACAGGTTTTCATCGATCCAGGGTTTCATCCACAGGTCTAAACCTGCCCAATGCCAAGTTCTTCCTTACTGGATGCTCCATGACACAATTCAGTTTTTCAGATCTCTGGCTGAGAAAAGGGACAGGGGCAAAAGCTTGGAAAACTGTGCATGAATAGTCAACCTTTGAAGTTCAAGAAGCAATTTTAAAAAAGGACTCACAACTGGCAGGTTCTGACTAGTTCTGGAGACCTGGTAGTGGGAATTTTGAGTAGTTTGGAGAACTGGCAAATCCCACCTCTGACTGGCCCCACCAACCCCATCTCTTCTTTGCCTCTCGAGTCCCAGCTGATCAGCTGGGTCTCCTTTTGTTGTCCTGCACAGGAGAAGGGAGCTGGAAAGCAGGTTAGAAGGTTGGGGAGGGAATAGAATTTTTCAGTATCCTTCCTCTGCCACACCCACCAAGCCATGCCCACAGAACTGGTAGTAAAAAGTTTTGAATCCAACCATTGGTCTTCATGCTTTTAACCACTGCGGCATCCCTAGGATCATGTGATCAAAATTTGAACACTTCCATCAGAATAGAGCTAGATAAAAATTCAGACTCTTGACTCTTATTTATGATGGCTGCAATGTCCCAGGGTCATATGATCCCTTTTATGACCTTCTGACAAGCAAAGACAAAGGGAAAGCCAGGTTCTGTTAACAATAGCATTGCTAACTTAACAACTGCAGGGATTTACTTAACAACTGTGGCAGGAAAGATCATAAAATGGGGCAAAACTTTGCAACAGAAATTTGGGGCTCAATTGGGGTCGTAAATCAAGGACTACCTGTGGCAGCAAGGTAGGTGGACTGAATTCCTGCATAGCAGGAAGGAGGGGCTCATTGGAAGATTTGAGAGAAATTGACCTGGGGGCGGGGGGAAATCTATATATTTGCAAAGAGTTGACGCTGACTTGATGGCACAAGATCAATCAATCATAGGAGTTCATCAAAGAGATGGTACACACCAAGATAGATTGGGTAACTTCCTGGGGGAATGGAAAATAAAATTTAAAAAAAAACAATGCCAGAAATGTGTATTAGGAATGGAGTCTTGCAAAAATTCTCATACCTAACGAAGTGTGCAAAGAGCATGTGCAGAAATTGAACCTCGGTGGTGCAGTGGTTAGAATGCGGTACTGCAGGCTACTTCTGCAGACTGCCGATGACCTGCAATTTGGCAGTTCGAATCTCACCAGGGCTCAAGGTTGACTCAGCCTTCCGTCCTTCTTAAATTGGTAAAATGAGGATCCAGATCATCAGGGGTAATAGACTGACTCTGTAAATCACTTAGCGAGGACTGTAAAGCACTGTAAAACCTAAATATAAGTCTAACCGCTGTTGCTATTGCTAAATTATGTGGTGTTTTTTTTTTTTTTTTGTTTAAAGGATATGAAGATTTAACTTGTTAGCACCACCCTGAACCTTCAGGTAGATTTCAGTTTCTATCACATCTTCAAAAGACATCACCAGTTCTCATTTTCCTTTCTTACTCATCCACGTGCATTTGATCTAGATTCTCGATTGAATTGTAGTGTTTGGGCTCAGAGATTGTAACCCGTCACTTCTATCTCTTCCCCTGATCTGTAAAGAACCACTCAGTGCACCAGGTTTCTTCTACACCAGGAGCAGGACACCCAAACTTATATAGATCTTGTTCCCAGGGCGCCATAGTCTCTCTTGAGTTCCCCATATGTCCTTTCCAGCAAGAAAAAAAGCAAATACGACGGCATGTTACAGATTAAAAAATGGTGCTTAATCTGAACACAAACAGGAAATTTTAGGCGAGTTAGAACACGGATATTGAGTAACAGCGACTCCTGGTGGGCCATAATCATCTTTGTAAATTTTTCTTTATTGCTGTTTAGTTTGGTTTACTTTATTGTCATTGCACCTTGTACAATGGAATTAAATACCATCTTCAGTGTATATTAGGACTATGAAAATAAACACACATCCTTCACATGATATTGCATTCATATTGCACTATACAGTAGAATTCAACAGAGTTACTGCCCTGGGATAGAAGCTGTTTTTCAGCCTATTTCTCCTTGTTTTTATTATTCTGTACCGTCTGCCAGATGGTTATAGTTCAAAAAGTATTTCTGCTGTTGTTAATCTAGTTGTTGGTTTCTTTGTGGTATTTGCTGACAGAAGGGGACATAAATTGCCCAGAGACTCCCTAGATTAAAGCAGTTTATAAATTCCAGTGTAAAACTGTAAAATAAAAAACAGAAATAAGTTTGAGATTATTTGAGTGCAAGGCAACTCAATCTAAGCCCCAGCAAGCAATGAAACTATATCTCATCTCATCTCATCGAGCTGTTCAGTCTGGTATAAATCAACACATACGAGGAAAGCAGATGTTGCTCTAAATGAAGCTAGCAGAATTATTACCAGAAGTGTTAAACCTACCCCTCTAGATAAAATCTATCACCTAGCTTTTGTCCTGCCAAAAGCAGCAGCATACAGAGAGAGGCTCAACATCATCTATATCTAGACAACACCCACTCTGTGGCTTACAACAGCTCAGCAGAGACTACAATCTAGGAAAAGCTTTGAAGAGTTTGAAAGCAAAGAGGATCTATGGAAAGCTACACAAAACCAACACCGGATGGAATCAATTTCTGACGAAAGCTGGGATGTATGGAAGCAATTGTTGAATAGACTGCACACAGGTACAATAAGCTCCAGAGACACTCTGAACAAATAGGGCTATCTGGTGGCTTTTGCAATTGTGGGGACATGCAGACCACAACACATATACATATTTGACATTTGTGTTCTGGTCAGTGTACGTTTGAGGACCTCATAGCAGTATGACAGAACACAATTAATGTTGCAAGTTTCTGGGCAAGATTTGTTTAATTTGTGTATATTTTAATCTTGTATTTTATATTTTAAATTTTTATGTCATATAGTATGCCTTAAGGGGTCCTTGTTGCTCTCTGAACTAACTTCTTTTCTTGCAGATGTTTCATTACCCAAAGTAGGTAACATCATCAGTGTTTGATGCTGATAGTGATGTTACCTAGTTTGGGTAATGAAATGTCTGTGAGAAAACAAGCTAGCTCAGAGAGCAACTAGAATCCCTCTTGTCAACCCTGAGCTACAAATATTCTCCTTTATTAATGGTATACCTTATTTTAATTGTGATGCTTCTGACATGAATAAGCAAACAATAGCATAGCATAACATAACATAGCATAGCATCATAATTTGTATCAATCATAGTGTTTTAAGTTGAATGCATTTTTTTAAAAAAAACTTGGGCTGTTTAATTCTGTCTTTTAGTTTTGAGCTGTTTCTTTTAATCTGTTTTTCCCTCCTTCTTGAAAAAATCGCTAGCTTTTATCCTTCTCAGTTAGGCATCTTTTATGAGATTCCATAAAGCCAATAAAGAAAAGGAAATTGTCTTTCAAATACAAGGAAGACTTTTTGTGCCACCTTACACTGAATGTTATGTGTTCTCTTCAAGGTGCCCTTAGAGATTTTCTGTTGTTTACACTGTTAAACTTTACATGACTTTTCACAGCTCCTTTGAAGATTGGAAGTGAATACCTTTGCAAAAAAAAAAAAATTGTTCTTTAAGATGATAGAAAAACAACCTCCTTTTCTGGAACAGATTGTATGCAACTTCATAAGAGAGGCCCAATTAAAAGACAGCTTGGTTTAGTGATTAAGGCACCAGGCTAGAAACTGAGAGATTGTGAGTTCTAGTCCTGGCCTAAGCATGAAAGCCAGCTGGGTGATTGATTTGGGTTCAGGGATGAGGCAATGACAATCCACTTCTGAAAAACCTTGCCAAGAAGCTGCAAGAACCAGACATAGTTGAATAGAGGAAAAGAAACTTAATTATGCTTTAGAGCAGCCGTTTCTCAACTTCTTGAAAGTTCACATGGGTTGAGAAATGCTGCTTAAAAAAATACTACCACAGTTTCAGGAAACCATGAGTGAAGTCAGAGGATGGCCACACATCTGCAAAGAGAGATACCTCCCAAGTGGTTTCGGCCACAAAAAAATCCTTACCCTACCAGTTCTGAAATCCAGATGCATTGACTGCCTTTTTTTCCCCTTTCAGCCCAGGTGCTCCTAGGTCCTAGAGCAGGGGTCTCCAACCTTGGCAACTCTAAGATTTGTGGACTTCAACTCCCAGAGTTCCTCCCCTAACCTTGACCACTCTAAGACTTGTGGACTTCAACTCCCAGAATTCCTCAGTCAGCTTTGCCGGCTGAGGAATTCTGGGGGTTGAAGTTCACTAGTTTTAAAGTGGCCAAGGTTGGAGACCCCTGTCCTGGAGCAATGCCAGCCCAGCCCAGACTTCTAGATGAGGAATGGTTTTGCACAGCTGGCTAGGAAGCCAATCTATCTTGCTCTTATAACAGTGGTCCCCAAACTTTTTGACTTGTCGGATGGGAGGGGGATTGTGGGGGAGAGGGGATGGTTCCATGTTCCATTCCAGCTTTCACGGCCCAGTTCCAAATGTACAACCTAGTAGTGGGCTGTGCCCCTGGGATCAGGGACCTCTTCTTTATAGAATAGCAATAGCACTTAGACCAGGGGTCTCCAACCTTGGCTCCTGGAAGCCTGGCGGACTTCAACTCCCAGAATTCCACAGCCAGCTGTGGAACTCTGGGAGTTGAAGTCCGCCAGGCTTCCAGGAGCCAAGGTTGGAGACCCCTGACTTAGACTTATATACCACTCTGTAGTTCTTTACAGGGATGCAGTGACTCAGTGGATAAGATTCTGACCTTGTCGATCAAAAAGGTTGGCAGTTTCGCGGTTTGAATCCCTACTGCCACATAATGGAGTGAGCTCCCGTTACTTGTCCCAGCTTCTGCCAACCTATCAGTTTGAAAGCATGTAAAAAATGGAAATAGAAAAATAGGGACCACTTTGGTGGGAAGGGAACAGCATTCCATGCGCCTTCAGCATTTAATCATGCCGGCCACATGACCACAGAGACGTCTTCGGACAGCGCTGGCCCTTCGGCTTTGTAACGGAGATGAGCGCCACCCTCTAGAGCTGGAAATGACTAGCATATATGTGCGAGGGGAACCTTACATTTTTAGTTCTCTACAGCATTCTCTGAGAGGTTTACAATATGTCAGCCTATTGTCCCCAACAATCCGGGTCCTCATTTTACCGACTTTGGAAGGATGGAAGGAAGGCTGAGCTGGTCAGGATCGAACTCCTGGCTGTGGAATGCAGAGTTTGCCTGCAATGCTGACAAACCAGTATTGGTTCTAACCAACTGCACCATGCCTGTGAAGTAATCCAGAGAGGAAGCACAAACCCCAATACTAATACTAACTTTCTTGTAAAGTTACAGCAACAGAAAATTGCAAGTCGGAAAGCACTTCCACCACCCCTCCCCTGCCTTTACTTTCCAAAGAGCTAGGGAGGGTCCTGTTTGAGAGGCTTCCCATGGCTTGAGATAACTTTTGCATGATGCTTTTTGTCATTTAAACTATGACTCTTTCCGTACTCTCCCAAGGCCATTCTCACAGGCCACTTAAAGAACCTGAAGACTAATTTGACTCCAGATCTTTTGAGTCCAAACCCTTTCTCTGGCTTTTCCCAATGCCTCAAACCATAGCCTAACTGTCTACCCTGCATTTATGCAACAAACCAAATTGCCCCCCCCCCAAAAAAAACAAACCCCTGTTTAAAACACCCAACTCGGTTATCTGTGCAAGCCACAATGCCGAGCTTCTCCTCAATCTAGTTTAAAAGTGCTGAAAAGTTAGCCATTTGGAATTTCCCCCATGTGACTTGACTTCACCAAGAGTTATTTTTAAAGTTGTGGATCGGCCTCCCTTTGGGTGTTGTTTTTTTTTAAAAATAATCTGCAGCCGTCATTCAGCGAAGCAACAGATGAAACTTCGCTAGCTCTGATAAAAGTCATAGGGAGAAGAAAACAGAAAACAAAACAACAAAACCATCTTCAGCGACTGCCAAGAACTTCAGCTGCTGTTAAAGGCACAGGGAAAGGAAAAGCAAAAGAGAAGTACAGGAGCAGTTGGAAGCCAGCTCTGGATTGAAATGCAAACCACTTTGTGAAATCCTGGAATTTTTAAAGGGGCTTTTTCCGAATTTCTGCATCTGCTGGTAAAAATGGCCCGCAGGGGTAGGTGGATCGGCAGAAAGAAAGCAGACACTGGGTATGTATTTGAAGGCTGGGAAACGGTAAGAACTTGCAGGGCTCGTTGATTGGGCTATAGTGTTATATTTCTTCCTCCTCCCCCCCTCCCCCCCGCAGATCATTCTGTGATATTAATAGAATTGAATAGCACAGCATTGCCAGTTATGGGGATTCTCATCATTGTCCGGATTCATTAACCGTCAACAATTAGGATCAGCAGCTGCAGCGGCTCATGTTGATCTTTAGATCATCTCTAACAGTGAAGTGTTTTGTCTTTGAAAAGTTCTCAGAACAGGTTAATCTGGGGGTAGGTGACGTATTTCTGGAATCAGCAGCTGGGTGGGGGTCAGGTTTAGGATACGCAGTTTGTCCTCGAGCTACGACCACCACGGAGCCCAAAAGTTAGGTCATGAATCAAGACATTGGCTGAGCGAACTTTGCTCCGTTTTACGACTTCTCTTGCCGCGGTGCTTCAGCAGATCAGTGCAGTTCTTTAAGTCAGTAACATGGTTGTGCAAAGAGTCTGGATTCCTCCCCTCCCCCACTTGCACAGATTTGGCTTGTCGGAAGGCCTCAAAAGCAGATTGCGTGACCCTGGCACATAAATATGAACCGCTTGCCAAGTTCGATCAAGGGAGCGTGGGGAAGCAGTGACAGCTGTGTGAATAACGATTGTAAGTTGCTTCCCTCCCTCCCCCCAATGCTGTTATAACCTGGAATGGTCACAAAACGAACTGTTGTAAGTCAAGAACTTGCCCTGTGCCACTTCCTGAACTCACAGGGCGGGGTTTTCTCCTCCTCCCAATGAACCTCCTGCCCCCAGAGCTCTCAAATTGGCCCAGTTGCAAGGAAATAGAGGGTTTGTTTTTTTTTAAATAGCATATATATATATATATATATATATATATATATATATATATATATATATATATTCAAATCCTAGCTGTCTTAGTTGTCAAAACTGGTGTCATGATTTCTCAAACCTTTTTCTTCCTCTTTTGAGTTCCTTCTTCTCGTGATGAGGATCATAGTTTCTTGCTGATGTGTGGTGCCTTTTTATTTTTATTTTTTAGCTGAGGTCATTCTTGGAGTTTCCAACTCTGGTCAATTCTTGGTTATTGTTACTTTTTGATCTTTTCGCAAGCGACTCTTGCTGCCCACCCTCCCTGAGCAGTGGACCAGAACAAAAATAATAAAATAAGCAAGGAATTTTTGCAAACGACTTTCTCCTAGCCCCTTCTCTTAGCAGGGGAGTGGGGTCCAGCAGAATGGTCTCTACGGAGAGGACATTCATATACCCAGAAACCATGCGGGTGCTGCATTGAAAGAAGTCTAGCGAAAAAGAAGGACTAGTGGGGGGACAGGATAGTAGTATTCCAGTATTTGAGGGGCTGGCATAAAGAAGAGTTGAAGTATCCCAGGGTCGTGTGATCCTCTTTTGCGACCTGCAAAATCAACAGGGAAGTTAAATTCACTTAACAACCGGATTACTTATTTTACCGCTGTAGCGATTCGCTTAAAACAACTGCAGCAAGTAAGATCATACAATGGGACAAAACTCAACACATATCTCACTTAGTCACATAAATTGTGGTCGTTAAGTTGAAGACTAACCTGTACATGTCTGTTTTTCCTGTGAGTGTGTTAAATTTATACTTACTGACAAAGGAAGAAAGGTGCATTTATTTAAAGGTGATTTAAAGGTGTGTTATTGTGTTAAATAAAAATTCAACACCAAAATAGTTTGTCGCAGAAGCAGCTCTGTCTGCGAAGGCTCCTGGATGGGGACTGAAAGGCAAAAGCAGATGCTGTATGTTCCATCCCATATTTGGGTAGAGCAGGTTGCCCTGGTTGAAAAAAAACAAACAAACCACTTTTTCCTGTGAATGTTTATTCTTTAGGACATAGAAGTGACCCCACTGCAGAAGCAGTTCCAGGGAGATGCTGCCATCTTCATCACTCAAGATGAAAGTTCTTCTGAGCTTATTTTGCATTTCTGCCCTTCTTTCTTCCGGTAAGAAATCTTTGGTAATTCCTCAGCAGGTGGGAAAACTGACAGATTATGAAAACAGGCCTAAGCAGATAGCAATAGCACTTAGACTTATATACCACTTCATAGTGTTTTAAAGCCCTCTCTAAGCGGTTTACAGAGTCAGCGTATGGCCTCCAACAAATCCTCATTTTACCCACCACAGAAGGACAGAAGGCTGAGTCAACCATGAACCGGTCACGATCGAACTGCTGGCAGTCGGCAGAATTAGCCAGCAATACTGCATTCTAACCACTGCGCCACCACGGTTCTTATCATAGCAATAACACTTAGGCTTATATACCACTTTATAATTCTTTACAGCAGTTTACAGAGCCAGCCTCTTGCCCCCCAACAATCTGGGTCCTCATTTTACCCACCTCGGAAGGGTGGAAGGCTGAGTCAACCTTGAGCCTGGTGGGATTTGAACTGTCAAACTGCAGGCAGCCGGCAGTCAGCAGAAGTAGCCTGCAATACTGCACTCTAACCACTGTGCCGCTGAGGCTCATCTTCTAGTTCAAATCTTCTTTTTACATCATGAAAAACCTTTCCAAGATATGCCTGCTAGTCTAACTTGACGCTTTCCAGAATTTCCCAGGTAGCGTAGCTCATACCTGTACTTGCGTAGACAGCACAGAAGAAACATGAGTTGTGCCCCAGGGAATGGGAGAAGGTTAGGAGAGAGGCTCACCCCATGAGTCACTGGGGAAATAAGAGGGAGGAAATGGAAAACCCAGGTGGATTTGCAAGATTCCAGGACAGGAAATCCTTGATTTAATGCCCACAATCAAGCTCAAAATTTCTGTTGCTAAGCAATAGGTGATTAGGTTCATTAGATACTCTGATCGCTAATACAAATTGGTAGTAGTGACTGTAGTGGCTAGTGGACCTAAGAAAAGATATTTTGGGGAAGGGAAGGTGGGATTGTTTATTTATTTAATTTATTTATTTTATTTGTCAAGCATGTACGGGAAAACAAGTATGAACATATACACATATTAGTATAAACAGTGTAAGTATATTCATAATAATTGAGTATGAATAAATGGGAACAGTGGGACAGGGATGGTAGGCACATTGGTCCGCTTATGCATGCATCCTTACAGACCTCTTAGGAATGGAATGAGGTCCACGGTGGACAGTTTATGGTTAAAGTGCTGGGGGTTTGAGGATGTAACAACAGGGTCAGGTAGTAAGTTCCAGGCATTGACCACTCTGTTGCTGGAGTCCTATTTTCTGCAATCAAGTTTGGAGCGGTTTACTTTGAGTTTGTACCTATGGTATTGCTTGCCCGTGTATTATTGCGGTTCAAGCTGAAGTCGTCATTGACAGGTAGCCATGGATACATGGCTGAAATATCTGTCCTGAAAGTTGATGGGTCATTTCACTTTTTCAGGTGCCCCCCAGGAGTGTGAAATATGTGTGGCCACGGGATATAGTTGTAAAAGTGAAAAAGAGAAGTGTGCAATGGAAGAGGACATCTGCTTCATTGAACTAACAGAGACCTCCAAAGGTGAGTGAAAGGTTGATCAGTAGACAAGCAGACCTCTTGATCTTCTCTCCCTATAATAGTTTATTTTTGTCCTTGGAAATACAGGAAATCCTTGACTTACGACCAGCGTGTCTGTAGCTAAACAAGGTGATTTGTTAAGTGAATCGCTCCTGATTTGCCAACTTTTTGGCCACAATTGGCAATGTCTGCAGTTGAATCACACAGTCATTAAGTGAATCCAGTTTCCCCCATTGATTTTGCCTGTTGGAAAGCCAGCTGGGAAGATCACTAATGATGACTACATGACCCTCCCACCCACCCCGGGATTCTGTAAATGTCATAAACACATGCCAGTTGCTAAGCAACAAATTTTGATCATATGACTCGTGGGGAATGCTGTGAGGGTTATAAGATCAAAGACTGGTTGTAAGTCACTTTTTACAGTGCCACTGTAACTTTGCATGGTTGTAAGTCAAGGAATACCTCTACCCTCTAGGCCACTTGGTGAGTGGGATTAGATTAAAGAGTTGAACTGAAACTAGCAGATTAAGCTCTGTTCCTTTCCTGACCATGGTGTTCACTGGCTGACTTTGGGCCAGTCCTTATTGCAGTCCAACCTGCCAACCATGTTTGCTATGGATTAAGATGATGCCTCCTTCGGTTGTAAGAACAAAAATGGAATATTAAGATTAAGATAAACTTTATTGTCAATTTTTTTTACGGTGAGCACACTGGCAGACATTAAAAATGAAATTCGGTTGCCTACTCTCAAAAGAAAGTATGTATCTCTGTGTATCTATCCATACATATATATAACACACATATACACATGCTATATGCATACATACCATGTTTTTCCAAAAATAATACCTAATCCTAGCATAATTTTTCCAGATACTCGTAATATAAGTCCTACCCCCCCCAAAATAAGCCCCAGTTAAGCTCGTCAGCCACACAGATGCATTTAGTATTGTATTTCCCCCAAAATAAGACCTAACTGGAAAATAAGCCCTAATGCCTCTTTTGGAACAAAAATTAATATAAGACCCAGTCTTATTTTCAGGGACATATGGTATATATACCTACCTACACACACACACACCTATTTCTATCATCTATCATCAATACAAAAATTTCAATAAATACATTGGAAACCTTTTTGCTGGAACCCTCTTTTTTCTCTGCATTGAGATAGCTACATCTTTTCTATAATGCATTTTATTGATTTGAGCATTGCCCATCAGAATTGTAGCCATTGGGTAAAGGTAAAGATTTCCCCTGTCCATAATCATGTCCATATTTAAGGGGCAGTGTTCATCTCCACTTCCTAGCCGAGTGAGCCACTGTTGTCCGAAGACACTTCTACGGTTATGTGGCTAGCATGACTATATGCCAAAAGCACATGGAAGGCTATTGCCCACCGAAGTGGTACCTATTTATCTGCTCACATTTGCATGCTTTTGAACTACTAGGTGGGCAGGAGCTGGGACAAGAATGGGAGCTCACCCCATCATATGGCACTCGGGTCTCAAACCCAGGGTTTCCAGCTGAAAAGCGCAGCAATTTTAACCACTGAGGGATTTAGAAATCAAATATTAACAGTAATAACAAACATGCTTCTTTATGACTGCAAATTAATAAAGGATGATCCAAACATGGAAAGTTGCCTTCAGCTTGCTGGTTTACCTAGAGGTAACCCTCCAAGGTATTAGGCTTGGAGATGTCAACCACTGAGCTGGGTGCTTCTTGAGGCTAAGCATCCTATTACAATTTTGAGATCCTTAGTCACAAAAGGAGTCCCATATAAAAGCTCTGTGCACTACTAGGCTAGGTGAAGGCCTAAACATCACCAACTATGAAATCTTCTCTCTTGGCAGGAGGAAAAAACATGTCGATTATAGGAAAGGACTGCTATTTCTCAGAAAACTGCACCTCTGCATCTGTTTTGGTGACCTTTGGACAAGGAGAATTCCTCAGGAAAAGTGTCCTGTGTTGCTCAGGAGAAGACTGCAGAGAAGATTCTCTTCCATGTAGGTCTCTTCTTCTTTGCCTCTGCCAGTGACCATCATCCAACCATGTCAGAAATAATTGGCACTCCAAACCTTGATTGATGAACCTGCAAAATCACCTCAAAAGAATTGGGAGTTGCCGTACCCTCCAAGAACTTCAAGTAACAGGAATTCTCTACTGGAGGCCCTGTTGAGTATTGTAATTCAGAATGATGGAGAGCAGAGATGTCCAACTTTGTCAACTTTAAGACCTGTGGACTTCAACTCCCAGAATTCCCCAGCGTTTCTCTATCTACAAAATTGAAGTCCACTGGTCTTAAACTTGCTAAGGTTGGTCACTCCTGATCTGGAGGATTACGGTTTCCTATCTTTCCTTGAATTGCTGCAAGTTAGATGTTTTTGGGGGGTGGGGCGGGTTCCCCTTTGCAAGATGGTTAAACAACTTTATCTGGAGGGCTTGTAGGTTTTTTTTTGAAGACTGCATCAATAGTGTTGGGAATGTTTATTTATTAATTTATATATTAGATTTTTTAAAAATACTTAAAGTAAGTCAAGACAATGAACATATCTAGTATCCTATTTCTCCCACCACAATAACCCTGTGAGGTGGGCTGGACTGTGGCGGACATGCTGCAAAGGTCGTAAGAATGAGTACCGGTTGTAAGTCACTTATTTTCAGTGCCATTGTAGCTTGGAACAGTCACTAAACAAATAATTGTAACTTAAGAACTGTTCGTAAAAAAATGCAGGAGTAGATTTGAGAGCAACTATGGATGACAAATGCCTGAAACTAATGGAACCAATGATCACAAGAGGGTTGTTCGTTTTTGAACTCAAATGTTCTGATTTAATTAATTAGGCTCTCTTTTTTTTTCCAGGGCCACCAATAAATATGACAGCCAATGGGAAATACTGCCCAGCCTGCTATTCTGAATCTGAGCCATGTCCTGTGAAGACAGTCGAGTGTACTGGATTTGAAAATTACTGCCTGGATTTGGCTGAGCATAAATATCTAGGTAATTCTGAGGTTATATTATGAATATGTTCACACATCACCTTAAAACATGTTGACTGCGTTTATACAACCTACTTTGCCCAATAAATTACAAATATGTTAACCTGAGTCCATTTAACCTTGAATATGTTTCTCTGTGGGTGTATATGGCTTAGGTGGGATCCTCACCCATACAAGGGCAGGAACTGGATATATATAGTCTAATGAAGAGAAAGATTAGGGGTGACATCAGCGGTGGGATTCAATTTTTTTTACTACTGGTTCTGTGGGTGTGGCTTGGTGGGCGTGGCAGGGGAAGGATACTGTAAAATCCCCATTCCCTCCCCACCCCACTAACCTGCTTTCCAGCTCCGTTCTTCTGTGCAGGGCAAAGAAGACCCAGCCGATCAGCTGGGACTTGGGAAGCAGAGAATAGATGGGTCCGTCAGAGGTGGTATTTACCAGTTCTCTCCAGTTCTCAAAATTTCAGCTACTGATTCTCCAGAACTGGTCAGAACCTGAGGAATACCACCTCTGGGTGACATGATAGCAGTCTTCCAATATTTGCATGGCGGTCACAGAAAGGAGGTGGGGATCAACCTATTTTCCAAAGCACCTGAAAGCAGGACAAAGAAATGGATGGAAGTTTATTGAAGAGAGATCTATCCTAAAATTAAATAGAATTTTCCTGTCAATCAAAACTATCAGGGGAACAGAATGTGTGTTCCAGAAGTGGTGGGTGCTCCATCATTGGAGGTGTTCAAGAAGAGACTGGACAGCCATTTGTCCAGAATCATATAGCGTCTCCTCCTTAAGCAGAGAGTTGGATTACAAGACCTCCAGGCTTCCCACTCTATTATTCTGTTAGCTGTATCAAACCATCATGTTATTCTATGATATGGTTTATATCCATATATTTTGTGAATATAATGCTGGAATTTTGTTAAACAAGTTGAAAGATTAGTGTGTTGTGGTTAGGCAACCACTAAGTGGATGAGTGGACTTCTTAGGTCATCCTCACCAGGCTTTGTGTAACTTTCCTTCTTGTTTGTCAGGTATAAAAAAGCACCTGAAAGGTTGCACAACGGAGTCCACCTGCAATACTTTACACTCTGGAAAAATGAACTTGTTTGATACAGATACTGTCAATTGCCGGCCAGCCAACCAGGTCTCTCAGCTGACAGGATGTCTCCTCTTCACTCTCGTTGCACATCTGCTGATGAAAGTCCTCTTGTGAAAGTACTCTTCTGAAGAAGCAGCCATTAAAAGGTTCCTTGTTTCTCCTTCTCAGAAACAAGAACGTAGAACATGCAAGTGGCATTTCACTGAGACAGATGTTTGAGTCTGCTCACTCAGTTTGCTCATTACGGACCAGCACAGGGGTCTCCGAGGAAATGCTGGGACTTGAATTTGAACCCTCTTTTTAACCAATGATGAACAGCTTGCTAAGTCATGAATAAGAAGAAGCAAAATTTCCCCTGGAAAAATACCTGTACTTAATAGACATTTGTGTGCAAGGTAGAGTGGCCATCCAGGGTGATCTTCCTCAATTGAGGATTTTTCCTCAGAAGATAGGGCTTCTGGAGACCTGCCATCCTTGCATAGAAGAAGCTGCTGCTTTTCACAAATAAAATTTGGCCGTACCATTCTGATACTAACAAGTTGGAGAGGTGCATATCTCTCCTGGAAAGCAATCTTTGAAGATTTGCACAACTTAATCTTTAAAACCTGGGATCTGATACCAGGTTAGTGTATAGATCAGGGAGTCTGCAACCTTAAACACTCAAAGAGCCATTTGGGCTCCTTTCCCACAGAAAAGAAAACACCGGGAGCCAATAATTTAACAAGCGGTGTGACTGGGTGGGCGTGGCCAATTTGACATCATTCACTCCCACCCAGTCACCTCCTGCTCTGGAATATGGAGCGAGTCTCCCGTGCCATCACCCTTACCTTCTCATGCCAGTGGTGGGATCAGCCAACAGGGAGCCGCAGCAGAGGGCCAAAAAAGCCGCATGTGGCTCCAGAGCCACAGGTTGCAGACCCCTGGTATAGAGTAATGGTGGTGTTCCCGTGACAGATCTAATCAAGTCAGCTGACAATATGTTAGGCTTGGTTAGTTTTTAACTCTGGTTTCTGGAGGCATATGAAGTTTGATGCGATGTATGAAGCCGGGCTGGTTTCATTAATATCGCTCTATATTTTGTGCAATCATGCTGTTGCAAATATTGTGCAAATTGTATGGGTTTACAGTAATCACGTTAGGCTGTTCTGCCAAATGAGGGAGTGGTGTTAAACCTCTGTTTCAAATGGACCAAATGCTTGACTCAGTTCAAGGTGAAATACCTCATTTTCCTCCTTTCCTGCGTGATATTGGATGGAAATGTTAGACACCCATTGAACTTACTCAAAGCTGTTTGAATCTCTGAGAGACCCCTCCAGACCTCCCAATAAAATAAAGTTTTAAACTTGATGAGCTCTGGCAAGAGTTTGATGGTCTCATGAGTGAACTGAACTCATGAAATATTGGGGAATTGGGATGAGGGGGCATTACACAAGACAGTGCCCAAGATATGTTGCCAAGCCTTGAGTGTGGCTAACTGCTGGAATAAAGGAAAATTCATTCCAGCCCTTTAAGATCAGTTAGATTTAATGCCTTAAAATATTGAAACCCTACCAGGTCCTTCAAAGGAAGTTCCGTCTTTTGACCATCTTCTACCATGACGTGATTCTTGGTGACTTCTGATCCACTCCTTGTAAATCCTGCACTTGGTTCCTGTATCTCTTTTCCTTCCTGGGGAGTCCTCCTTCATTTTTCATTGCCATAGACAGATGGACAAGTGGACAGATCTCCTCTAGATGAAGCAGACCTCATCTCTTCTAGGTGGTCCTCATTGCCCAGAAATCTCATCAATGACCACACTGGCTTGAAATTGTACAAGATAGAGTCCTCATATCTAGAGGCTGCCCATTGACAAGCCATGATGACTATCAGTGACAGGCCATACAAATCCCATCTTTCCCTACTTATTTGTTTTTATTTATTTATTTATTTGATTTGTCAATCGTTTACAAGATAATAGGTATAAGTATAAACAGGAGTAAGAATACAGGAAATAGGTACAAAGAAATGGGGACAAAAGGACAGGGATGGTAGGCACGATGGTGTACTTATGCAGGCCCCTTACAGACCTCTTAGGAATGGGGTGACGTCAATAGTGGATAGTTTGAGGTTAAAGTTTTGGGGGTTTGAGGATGTAACAACAGAGTCAGGTAGTGCATTCCAGGCATTGACCATTCTGTTGCTGAAGTCTTATGTCAAGGCAATTAGCATAAGTATATGCAGGCATAAAAATATACATCAGGTTCTTCCCCAGTCTTCCCATAATTGCCATGAACTTCCTCCTATGATTACCTAGGCCTACTCTGATCTTCCAAGATCTTCCCACTCCAGTCCGTTATTTCAATGTCTTGTTGGACTTTATTTTCGGACAGTGAACGATTAATAAATGGAATGGTTTGCCTGCAGAAGTTGTGGGTGCTTCAACACTGGACATTTTAAAGAAGAAACTGGATAGCTATTTGTGCGGAATAGTATCGGGCAGTGGTGGCTAACCTTTTTGGGTTCCTGTGCCAAAAATTGTGCCAAAAACTGGTGCTTGCATGCTCACGCTCATGTGCCAGCACCCAGAAAGCAATGTGCACCCTCCATGGTCCCTACACATGCACGCACAATCCCCACCCCCCCATGCCACCACCCCCTTATCTGTGCTGCACCTCACAGCTGATTTTTGGCAGGTTTGAGGCCTTTTCGGGCCTCCCAAAGGCTTGAGGAAGGCTTCTACAGGCTTCTGGAGGCTTTGCGGACCAAAAAATAGCCCCGTTTCGTCACTTCCGGTATTTTCAGAAAAACAGGAAGTGATGAAATGGGGCTAGTTTTCAGCTGCAAAGCCTGCAGAAGCCTTTCTCAAGCCTTTGGGAGGCCCAAAAAGGCCTCAAACCCGCCAAAAATCAGCTGTGAGGCGCACACAGGCAGAGTGAGGTAAGTTTGCCTGCAGCTGGCATGCTGGCACAAATGGCTCTGCGTGTCACCTGTGGCACGCATACCATAGGTTTGCCATCATGGGTATAGGGTGTCCTGCTTGAGCAGAGGGTTGGACTAGAAGACCTCCAAGATTCCTTCCAACTCTTGTTGTTCTGTATCATTGGGATTGTGGTCTGCAGCATCTCATGCTAGTGTAGGTTGGAGAAAGTAAATAAATAAAACTGAGGTCCAGTTTGGGTGTATAGCTAGCCCTTGACTTATGACTACAACTGGGATGGGAATTTTGATGGTAAGTCATTGTGGGTGTAATTCAAGACAAGCACGGGACTGGACAGGCAGTGCAGTGGCTCAGTTGTTAAGATTTGCGCTTGTTGCAGAGGTGGTATTCAATAGGTTCTGACCAATTCTGGAGAACCAGTAGCGGAAATCTTGAGTAGTTCGGAGAACCGTCAAATCCCACCTCTGACTAGCTCTGACCCCATCTCTTCTCTTCCTCCCATGGAATCCCAGCTGATCAGCTGGGTCTCATTTTGTTGCCCTGCACAGGAGAACGGAGCTGAAAAGCAGGTTAGTGGGGTGGGGAGGGAATGGGGATTTTGCAGTATCCTTCCCCTGCCATGCCCACCAAGCCACACCCGTCAAGCCACACCATGCCCACCAAGCCACGCCCACAGAACCGATAGTAAAAAAAATTGAATCCCACCACCGGCTTGTTGGCTGGAAAGCAGCCAGCCAGGGTTTGAGATCTGAACTCCACATAACAGGTTGAGTTCCCATCCTCACCCTAGCTCCTGCCAACCCAGAAGTTTGAAAGCATGCAAATGCGAAAAGACAAATAGGTACCACTTTGGTGGGAAGTAACGGTCTGTGACATCATGCTGGCCACATGACCACGGAAATGTCTTCCTACAGCTCTGACTCAATGGCCTTGAAAAGGAGGTGAACACTGCCCCCTATAGTCTAGCAGAGTAAAATCCACAGTCTCCTTTACCTTGTCCTTTTTGGGACTGGACATAGATTTTTCTCCTATTTTTGCAGAGGTTTTAAGCCATTCTCTCAAGCGAGCAGGTTCACCAGCAAACAATCCAGGAAACAGTGCTAAAAAACCTGTAGGAATTCAGCCAAACCTGTCGAAAATAGTAGTCACGGGGCCGGCATGCTGCAACCGGTTGTAAATGCAAGCTGGTTGCCAAGCACCGGAAATGCAGTCATGTGACCGCAGAGGGCGGGGCATATCATTTTACAATGGGCTGGAAGTGTTTTGTGGACCATAAAGCACTCTTTCTGAGGCCCTTGTCACTTCAAATGATTGTTAAACAAGCAGCCGTAATTCGAGGATGGCCTGCGTCTGTATAAATGATTTCCCCCCTTCTCTCAACATTTTCTACCTATCCTATAAGACCTAGGAGGCAGGATATCGTCAGGGTTTTAAGTATCACACCCAACGGAATCAAAACTCCAAGGCTGGCATGTTCCTCAAAGTAAAGATTTATTAGGCATGTCATACTGGCACATCTGGGGAAAGCTGACTCTAAACACCCCTTGGGTTTCCTCCTAGTTAAAAGTAGAGTTTTCTTTCCCCAGCCCATGTAGTCCATCACATGGTCCAATCAGGCCACAGTCCAAGGGTCACTCGGTCTCAGACCCCACCTCCTTGCAACTTGATTCTTAGAAGAAAGAATTTTCATCATGGCTACAATCCCTTAGCCAGTGGTGGGATTCAAATTTTTTTACTCCTGGTTTGGTGGGTGTGGCTTGGTGGGTGTGGCAGGAGAAGAATACTGCAAAATCCCCATTCCCTCCCCACCCCACTGACCTGCTTTCCAGCTCCGTTCTCCTGTGCAGGGCAATCAAAGAAGACCCAGCCGATCAGCTGGGACTCGGGAGGCAAAAATAGATGGGGCAGGGCCAGTCAGAGTTGGTATTTGCTGGGTCTCCAAACCACTCAAAATTTCCACTACCAGAACTGGTCAGAACCTGCTGAATGCCACCTCTGCCCCTAGCTATCTCTTCCTCCCCTCTCCTGTTCCCACAGCTCAACTCGCTTCACTGTGGCAGCCCTGAAAGTGCCAGGGAGGTGTCAGGAAATGGCTCCAGGGCTGACAGATATTTTACAAGTCCCATCTCGGAAGAAGCACTACCACCAAGGACCATGAGGCTGTGCCATTCGCATTGCTGTCAACTCAGAGATGCATCTTCTTCAGAGAATCACTTTCTGATGCAATAAACACACAGGGAGGATGCAACAGGAAAGAGAAGCAAGCAGTCTGTCCCAATTTACACAACAGGAAAGGGTTACAATATATATATATATATAAATATATATACATACTTACATACACACATATATGGGCTAGGTATAATATTTTGCTTTGGGCATTATTATGAGAAAGATTATTCTAAAATTCACTTAGAGTAGAATCACTCGTGGGGGGGGCACATTTAATAAATAAATAAATACAATTTCATATGTCTGCTTTTGCAGATATTGAATATTGAACTGGTTTCTGGTTGCATATAGAGCTTGACACGATGCATGAAGCCAGGCTGGTTGCATGAATATTGCATGAATATTTTTGTGCAATCAGGCTGTTGCAAATATTGTGCAAATATTATGTGTTTACAGCCTGTTCTGCCAATGAGCGAGCGATACTAAACTTCTGCTTCAAATGGGCCAAATGTTTGACTCGGTTCAAAGTAAAATTCCTCCTTTTCCTCCTTTTCCTACTGGATATTTTGGAGAAATGTTAGATAACCATCAAATGTCCCGCAGTCTCTATAGCAAGAATGGGCAACTATGACCTCTTTACAACTTTCTGTGGACTTTCAACTCCCAGAATTCCTGAGCCAGCCATGCTGAGATCTGGGGTTTGAAATCCATGGTAGTAAAGGGCCCATAGTTGACCATCCCTGCTGTATAGACACCTTTGCAGTGCTTCTAGCTCTGTGTTATCAGTATGATGGAGGAACCAACCATTTTCATATAATTTTTCCAGACATAATGTTTCTACAACTCCGACTGTAGTCAAATTTTGCCCAGGGGCAATGAAACAAGGGCACTAATTAATGCAACAACTCCTAAAGTTACAATTCTGTGTACTTGCTAACCAGTGGTGGGATTCAAAACATTTTACTACCGGTTCTGTGGATATGGCTTGGTGGGTGTGACTTGGTGGGCGTGGCAGGGGGAAGGATACTGCAAAATCCCCATTCCCTCCCCACCCCACTAACCTGCTTTCCAGCTCTGTTTTCCTATGCAGGGCAACCAAAGAAGACCCAGCCAATCAGCTGGGACTCAATGAGAGGCAGAGAATAGATGGGGGCCAGTCAGAGGTGATATTTGCTGGTTCTCTGAACTACTCAAAATTTCCGCTACTGGTTCTCCAGAACTGGTCAGAGCCTGCTGAATACCATCTTTGTTGCTAACCATGTTGATGTTATTTCAGGTTGTTTTGTTTTTTTTAAAAAATTCATTGTATGGAGTAGTATGCTCTGTTTCTGGATTTGGCTGTACCGAAGTATGTCTGTTTGTTTGTATGTTGTATATTACATCTGTAAGAAAACCAGCAAGCTCAGAAAGCACCAAGGACCCTTCAAATTCACAGTAGCTAAACACAGGGGTCTCCAACCTTGGCAACTTTAAGCCTGGAGGACTTCAACTCGCAGAATTCCCCTGTGCTGACTGGGGAATTCTGGGAGTTGAAGTCCTCCAGGCTTAAAGTTGCCAAGGTTGGAGACCCCTGGCTAAACAGATACTCAATGCACTAAATCAGTGCATCAGCAGTACATACCGTACATCCAGAACCCATAATATGTTTAAGGCACGAGGATTCCATTTACACAAGTTGCTGGGAACCCTCACAATTTGGTGAACCAATCAAAATTTTCCCTACATGGATGCAAGAACCCTCTGAATACCACCCCTGCTCACAAAACTACATTAGGGTTCTTGGGTTGACAGCCTGGCATGGGGAGGAGGGGAGGAGGGATGGTTTTATGCGAGGGGAAGGCTTGTAAGCATGCACACGGCTTCCTGTGGGGCTGCAAGGGCCCGCAGCCACCCTAAGCACAAGTGGTGCTGTGAACGTTGGCAGCTGCTATGATCACAGCCCTCTTGCAAATATAGGCTGCGGTCTGATAGGTAGTGGACCCTGACCCCTGGTTTAGCATACTGCGTGAAACCAGCCACTGCAAGTGAGAGAAGTCCATAGTGGTCTCTTCCCTTGGAGAAGAAACCTAAAGAGACATCCTAAAATGAGATCAGCCATAGTCCAACGAAAGTGTTCTCTATATTACTCAAAAAAATCTCATTCACTTGGAAAATCAATTGCCTTCAGCCTGGGTGTTACCAAAGGAGGTGGAGTGGCTGGAATCCAGCTACAGCACAGAGTAATCACTTGCTAACCACAATGTTGCAATGATGAGGCAGTCGAGGTGTTTGATCATGATCAACTGATTCATGATGAACTTTATTGGAATCTAGCCTTGCATTTATACACATTTTTAGTAATCCTCCAACATTGGTTAACTTTGGTTTCTGCTTGACTTTTGCTATTGTTCAGCATAGTAAGTAACACAATTAATGATCTCTAGTCAAAGTCCAACATATGTTTACTCTCTAATCCTCCTTTAGATGAGTAACTTTGTTTGCCTGAGTTGTATCTGCTTGGAACCATTCTTTTCTCTTTGAGGTTTGCCATCCAAGATAAAGACATTCCTGCAATTACAACTCTACACCACAAATGTTCAGATCTCCTTTTCACCAAAAGTGAAAGCGGGAGGTCATATTTTTGGGCAATATTTCAGCTTGATTGCAAAACTCAGGTGCCGGCTGAGGAATTCTGCAAGTTGGCATCCTCACATCTTTAAAGTGGTTGAGAAACACTGACCTCAAGTAGCATATTGTGCCTCTCATTTTGAAAAATACCAACAGCAGTTGTAAACAAAGATCCTTGTTCCTCCTCAGGTTAACAATGAAAAAAGAAACAGAAACAGGATAATGTGGATTTCTTTGGTAGCAGCTGGCAAAAAAAAAAAAAAAAAATCTGCTTCTTTCAGGAACTAACATAACAAGGAGGGTTTCCATTATTTTGCATCCTTCCTTCCTCAATAAATGTTATTTATTTATTGCACTTAATGGCTTTTAGTGTTTTATTGTTGTTGTTGTTTCCTGGAAGGTTTCTGAAATGGTTTTTTCATGCATACTGTTAGAAGGAAAGCTGTGGAATTCTTACTGGCATCTGAACTTGGTATCTTTCTGGCAAACTATTTATTCCAAGACTAAATGATATTAGGGCTGTGATATAGGAGAGAGAAGTTTTGTTCAGGAATTTTATAACCCACACAAAACACTTGGATGGTTAGAAGGACAAGAAATAAATCTAAGCCAGTGCTTTCCTATCATAGTTTTATTATATTAAAGCCATTTTCTCTATCTGCAAAACAAGAAAAGAGGGTTAAGAGAGTTGAAGAACAATGTCAGAATAAGGAAAGTTTCTTGTCATCAAGATTTCTTTTTCTGGGATGTTTTCCAACTCAACAATGCTCAATTCTCCAGCTCTCGAGGTTTCCCATCTTCCCTCCAGTGTTTAGATCAATGGGGGGAGGGTTTTTCTCCAAACTTGGCAACTTTAAGCTGTGTGGATTTCAGCTCCCACAAATCCCCAGCCAGCAATTTAGATCTAGCAATTTGAAATTGTGATCACTAATCTCTGGTTTTCCAAGCTTGCACAAGAATGCAATTGTATCTCAATTGCTAATCTTCTAGCTAAACTAAATCAGTCAGCCACACTTGTAAATGGATCATAAGCTTTCTAACAAACAGAAGCAGCAAGTGAAGCTAGGAAAAATCGCATCAGATCTCTGTACAATTAGCACAGGGCCTCCCCAGGGCTGTGTGCTCTCTCCACTTCTCTCTCTATACCAATGACTGCATCTCAAAGGATCCCTCTGTTAAACTACTGAAGTTTGCAGATGAGGCAACAGTGATTGGTCTCATTCGAGACAATGATAAATCTACATACAAATGGGAGGTTGAACAACTAGCTTGTGGTGCGGCCAGAAAAGTCTTGAACTGAACACACTTAAAACTGTAGAAATGATAGTAGATTTTAGGAAAAGCACTCCTTTGCCATCACCACTCACAATACTAGACAACACAGTAACAACAGTACAGACCTTCAATTTTCTAGGTTCTATTATATCTCAAGACTTAAAAATGGACACCTGACATCAAATACATCATCAAAAAAGCTGTTAGATAACTTTCTCTTCCCCTCAAGGTTATGCTCTCTTAATTTTCCTTTCCCAAGTGTTAAAAAGATGCACGTGAAAAATTCTGCTCTTGTCATTTTGGAGAAATAGAAACCCACATAATATATCCTTTTACGTTTGTTTTTGAGGCATTTGCACTTGGTTTATCATCTCTCTCATGAGCAGATTGCTGGTCTGATTGTGCAAGATTGGGCTAAGCCCAAATGCTGTTTGAAAATGAATTGACATTACCACACCCTTCGTTTAAATATTCAGCACAGCCAGATGAACAATCCATCAGATCCTGAAGGCCAGGTTTCTGCATAGAACAAATGCGATTTTACAGATTTACAGATTAACAGAGTTGGAAGGGACCTTGTAAGTCATCTAGTCCAACACTTGCTCCCACCCACCCAAGTGGGAGACCCTACAACATTTCTGACAAATGGCAGTCCAGTCTCTTCTTGAAAGTCTCAAGTGATGAAGCTCCCTCAACTCTCTGTGGCAGCCCCTCAACTATTGGAAGACTGCTATCATGTCTCCCCTGGTCCTTCTCTTCACTAGGCTAGCCATGCCCAGTTCCTGCAACTGTTTTAGCCTCCAGTCCCCTAATCATCCTGGTTGCTCTTCTCCAGGGAATGGAATTCTATTGATCCAGACCGGTTCTTTCGAACTGGTTGTTATGATTCTGCACAGTTTGGAGAACAGGTAAATTGTGCCCTGGGCCCAGAAGCCCCCAAAATGGAGGCTCCGTTTTCTGCCTTCCTGGGCCCCAGGGAAGCCTTCTGGGAGTAAAAACACCCCCCAGGAGGCTTCCCTGAGGCCCAAAAGGCCCCAAAAATGGAAGGTTGCTGCAAAAAAAAAGCCATGCCCACCTAGCCATGCTCACAGAATCGGTTGTTAAAAAATTTGAATCCCACCCCTGCTTTTCTCTGCACTTTTTCTAGAGTCTCAGCATCTTTTTTATAGTGTGGTGAACAAAACTGGATGCAATACTCTAAGTGTGGTCTTACTAAGGCTTTATAGAATGGTATTAGTACATCATTTGACCTTGATTGTATCCCTCTGTTAATGCAACTTAGGATTGTATTTAGAAATTGATGTAACTTCAGATATTAACAAACCTTTAGATACCCCCATTTTTAAAGCAATTTTAGGTGTTATTTTATGTAATTTTAGATATGACCACGTTTAAAGTCTAGGTCCAACCTCGGCAACTTTAAGACCCATGGACTCCTACTCCCAGGATTACCCTTTGAATTTTGTGCAAAGAATAGATGATGAGTAATCTGCAGTTTAAAATATCTGAGGATTAAACACCCAGTTTTTCACTGGGAGGGGTTTTCTTGGCCATGTTCTTCAGACATTCAATCCCTCATTAGAGAGAAACTATTTAGAAGGCTTTCATAAAAGAGCATCTTGCAACTACTGTAGAGCTACCAAGAACATATTTTAAATCAGTGAATTCATGTGATTCTTGATTGTTTGAGTCTGGACTGGCAAAGGAAAAAGGAAAAAGAGAATTCAAAAAGTATTGCTCTTCCTTTCTTAAAAGATAACATTTGTTTGCTGTTCTTGAGCTTCCTGTGATTGAAGACTGTTTTAATTGTTGGTTGGGATCACAAAAGGGTGTAGTTTAAAACCAAGGCCTTCCCTGTTTTAACCACTGATGAAGTTGGAAGGGACCTTAGAGGTCTTCTAGTCCAACTCCCTGTTTAGGCAGGAAAACCTACAACACTTCAGACAAATGGTTATCCAACATCTTTTTAAAAACCTTCAGCTTCTGGAGCCACTGATTAATTGTTCTGACTGTCAGGAAATTTCTCCTTTTAAGTTATTTCTCTCCTTGATTAGTTTCCACCTGTTGCTTCTTGTCCTGCCATCAGGTGCTTTGGAGAATAGCTTGACTCCCTCTTCTTTGGGGCAGCCCCTCAAATATTGGAACCCTGCTATCATGTCTCCCCTGGTCCTTCTTTTCATTAGACTAGTCATACCCAGTCCCTGCAACCGTTCTTCATATGTCAGCCAACAGCAGAAAAATGGCTCACTTCCGTTCACAATTTCCCTTTTACAATGTCCCCAATATCTGTTTTGATAAGCTCGGTCACACATTTCCTTTTTTGTGAAGAAGATTTTTGTGGTTTTTTTTTTTAATCTTTGCATTTTTATCCCTTCTCTCCCTCAAGTTCACCCTTCTGGGTAACTCAAGTTCAACCTTATCATTTTGTGTATATTTGCAGCCTAAACAGGAAGAAAATGTCGTTGAACTTACTAACACATCCTAACAGGTAAACATGCACAGACATGTACACACAAAACCACATCTGGACTCATTTGCTGCATATTTATGGGAGATGTGTTAAATAGGCCTGACTCACATCTTCACCCCAAGTTCCTTATAGGCTTGCAACTTCAATTGAATATCATTTTTTTAAAAAACAAAAAACAAAAATTGAATTAAAAGTTCTTTCAGCATTTTGCAACGCTGCCAAACAGGGAGGACTGGATGTGTTCTACCCCAGTGCATAAATCCAACCTAACAGAACTTTTTTTAAAAAAAAAAAATGCTTGTAAATAGGCAGGGCAAAGCAGAGGAAGGATATTTACTGATTTCAGGAGATTTGGCTTCTGCTCCTTACTCAAACAAATGCACACAAAAGGCGGCTACTTGGAAACAAGGCCTTTCCAAGCAGGTATGGAGCCATTGCATTCCAGGATTGTGACTGTAACCGTGTCTTGTACAAAGCTAGGATTGTCCAGCTGTGGTCTGTGGAGTAGGCTGGGTTCAGGCAATGCAGGAAGCCATTATGTGGCTCATAAGCCAAAAAGTCTGGTAGTGTGTGTATGTGTGTGTGTGTTTGTGTGGGTGCCTTTGAGTCGTTGTTTCCTGGTAACAACCATATTTTCAGAAATAGCTTGCCATATCAGAATAGAAAGAATAACAGACTTGGAAGGGACCTTTGAGGTCTTCTAGTCTAACCCTCTGCTCACACCAGAAACCCTATACCAGAGGTTCTCAACCTTTTCTTCACCACAGACTCCCTTAAAATACCTTTGGTGGCCATGGACCATGGCCCCAGACCCTAAGACCAAACTCAAAATTTAAATCTTCAAGCCTTCGCAGACCCCCGTGATGACATTGTGGGAGCCCCGGGGGTCCACAGACCACAGGTTGAGAACCACTGCCCTATGCCATTTCGGACCAGTGGCTGTCCAGTCTCTTCTTAGCAGCTGCCAACAGTGGAGCATTCACAATTTCTGGAGGCAAGTCGTTCCACTGGTTAATTGTTCTGACTGTCAGGAAATTTCTCCTTCGTTCTAAGTTGCTTCTCTCCTCGATTAGTTTCCATCCATTGCTTCTTGTCCTGCCTCAAGGTGCTTTGGAGAACAGGTTGACCCTCTCTTAGCTTGAGAGAAAATGAATGACCCAAACTGGCCTCATGCCTAAAGCATGGCTAGAAGTCACAGTCTCTTAGGCTATTACTAGACAAGAAAAGACGTGGTGGCTCAGTGGCTAAGATGCTGAGCTTGTCAATCAGAAAGGTCAACAATACGATGGTTTGAATCCCTATAGCGCTGAGTCATGGAGTA
Source organism: Hydrophis major (assembly GCA_033807585.1). Classification (NCBI taxonomy): domain Eukaryota; kingdom Metazoa; phylum Chordata; class Lepidosauria; order Squamata; family Elapidae; genus Hydrophis; species Hydrophis major. The sequence goes on from CM066336.1 coordinate 6,535,852, forward strand.
AGGTCCTGTTACTTGTCCCAGTTTTGCCAACCTAGCAGTTGGCAGTTCCTCCTTCCGTGTGTGTGTGTGTGTGTGTGTGCATCTGTGTCTCTTTGTTCCTGTGTGTATGTGTATGTGTGTGTGTTTAATGCTTTTGAACCAGCTCAACAAAGCTTTCTTCTCTCTAGAAAACTCCAGGGTTGTAGACTAAACTGGAAGAAAAAATTGATGCACAGAGTTGCCAACAGGATTGAGACGGCATCAATAGCATAAAATTAAAGGAAAAACAGTTGAATAAATAAAATAACATAAAATAGTTTTCTTCAAACACACATTCAAGGTAGCTGATTGTATTTCTGTCGGCTTAACTTGGTAAAATTTAGACACATACGCATAACATCCAAGATCCCGCCTGATCAGCTGGAGAGATTATACAGGCCAAGAAAAAGGGGACAACTTCTTGGGTGGAAGGAAGAACTTTACAAGAGAAGCTTCACCAGGAGGCACCCAAGGAATGCTGGGAAGAAGGATGCAAAAGAGGAAGGAGCTTTGCTGCAGGAAACGTCTTTAATGACTGATCCAACTAGAAGACCAGCGAAATTATCGGTTATGTTGAATGGCTGGCCAGATAAATTCTTCCCCCTTAGATCTTCATAATGCTTGCAATCATCCATCGTACTGCAACGTTTCATGCTGGCAGGAATTTTCACTGCTGGAGGAAGAGAAGAGAAACCAGTGATCAGAGCCATCACTCAAACTTGAAGGGATTCCTCCACCCACCCAAATCCAGGTTTCCAATCCTATCTACATGGCCATCTTCTTACATTATCCTGAGCCGAGGTGGCGCAGTGGTTAGAGTGCAGTACTGCAGACTACTTCTGCTGACTGCAATTTGGCAGTTCGAATCTCACCAGGCTCAAGGTTGACTCAGCCTTCTATCCTTCTAACGTGGGTAAAATGAGGACCCAGATTGTTGGGGGCAACATGGTGACTCTGTAAACCACTTAGAGAAGGTTGTAAAAGCACTGTGAAGTGGTATATAAATCTAATTGCTATTGCTATCTGCTACCAGCAAGGCTAGCAAAGATGTTTAAAAACATGTCTGCTAAATGTTGGAAATGTAACCAGATACCAGGTTCCTACTATCATATGTGGTGAACATGACTAAAGGCAAAAAAATTATTGGGGTGAAAATACATACATGGCTAGCGAAAATGTTAAAGCAATATATAAATTTAAAACTAGAAATATTTTTGCTAGATATACTGCCAGAAAAATATAACAACGGGAATATAGATTTAATATTGAATGTCTTGACAGCAGCGAGAATTGTATTTTCCTAGCACTGGAAAAATGAGGAAATTCCTACATATGAAAGTATAATTAAAAAAAAACTTAGAATGGTGCAGAAATGGATAAATTAACATTAAAGATAAAAGACAAAGAAGATACAGAATATTTTTTAGCATGCAATTTGTTCTACCAATTAGATAATAGAGGTAGAAGTTAGAAGTTGAAAGATTATTAATATGTATATATAAACAATATTACTACTACTATTAATGTGTATAAGTAAATTGACACAGACAATACACTGCTTGCTAGAAACTAATGTATGTTAAAGAAAAATGTATAAATAAAATTTTAAAAAACTTATCCTACATCAGACACGTTATATGAAGACTCTCTGAAGAAGGCCATGGGAAAATTTAAAAGAAAAGAGAAGAGAACAACCAACATCAAGGTGGATAGGCTTCATTTTACTGGTGATGGGGGCACTGTTGGAAGACCTCAAGGACAGTGGTGGGATTCAGCCGGTTCACATCACTTTGGGAGAACCTGTTGTTAACTTTCTAAGCAGTTTGGCGAACTGGTTGTTGGAAGAAGTCATTAGGGCAGAGAACTGGTTGTTAAATTATTGGAATCCCACCACTGCTCAAGGTCCATTACCAACCTGATGGGACATGGTCAATCAGATTTATGTATGTTGTAAAACCTGTGTTATTTATTTCCTTGTTGGGAAAAATAGAACTAGTCTTACTCACTTGCAGTAATTTCAGTTATCAAAGTCATGCAGACAGCATTCCTACCAGAACATACTTGCTGTGAGCCAGAGCAATTTGTAGTAGTTGATACGCAATATTCACACTTCATGGAACTATCTGGAAAAGAGGGAAAAGTGGGTGAAGCTAATATATATATATATTCACAATAAAGAATGTTCTTTCTGCACCAACTCAGAAAGCTCAAACTGCCCAAGGAGCTGCTGATACAGTTCTATAGAGGAATGATTGAGTCTGTCATCTGCATCTCTATAACTGTCTGGTTTGGTTCTGCAACCCAACAGGACAGACATAGACTCCAGAGAGTAATTAGGACTGCAGAAAAAAACAATTACTACCAACCTCCCTTCCATGGAGGATCTGTATACTGCACAAGTCAAAAAGAAGGCTGTGCATAAGCGCACCAATGTGCCTACTGTCCCTGTCCTATTGTTTCTTTTATTTTTTTTATTTTTCTTATAAGTATCCATGTATTCATAACTATGTTTTTTACTTATACCTATTATCTTGTAAGCAATTGACAAATAAATAAAATATTTACAGTCTCCTCACATCCCGGACATAAACTGTTTCAACTCCTACCCTCAAAACAATGCTATAGAGCACTGCACACCAGAACAACTAGACACAAGAAGAGTTTTTCCTGAATGCCATCACTCTGCTAAACAAATAATTCCCTCAAAACACTGTCCAACTATTTACAAAGTCTGCATACTATTACTATTAATCTTCTAATCATCACCCATCCCCTCCCACTTGTGACTGTATGACTGTAATTTTGTCACTTTGTCACTAAAGTGCCTGTAGGCCAGACAAGGAATAATGAATGGAAACTGAACAAGGAGAGATTTAACCTGGAAATAAGGAGAAACTTTCTGACAGTGAGAACAAATCAACCAATGTCATAACATTGGTAACCTTGCCCTTGGAAGACTTTACAAAAAAGTGCAGAGAAGAGCAATCAGGATGATTAGGGGACTGGAGACTAAAACATACAACGAACGGTTGCAGGAACTGGGCCTGGCTAGTCTACGGAAGAGAAGGACCAGAGGAGAAAGGATAGCAGTCTTCCAATATTTGAGGGGCTGCCACAGGGAGGAAGGGGTCAAGCTATTTTCTAAAGCACCTGTAGGCCAGGCATGGAATAATGGCTGGAAATTGAACAAGGAGAGATTTAACCTGGAAATAAGGAGAAACTTTCTGATAGTGAGAACAGGCAATCAATGGAACAGAAGTTGCCCTCAGAAGTTGTTGGGAGCAGTCATCACTTGAGACTTTCAAGAAGAGATTGGACTGCCATTTGTCAGAAATGGTGTAAGGTCTCCCGTTTGGGCGGGGGGTTGGACTAGATGACCTACAAGGTCTCTTCCAACTCTAATTATCTGTTAATAATCTGTTAGCTTGTATCCTTACGATTTATATTGACTGTTTCCTAGTATGATTTGATTGCTTATTGTACCCTATGACTATATAACCCTATGACTATTATTAAGTGTTGTACTTGATGATTCTTGACTCTTGATGAATGTATCTTTTCTTTTATGTATACTGAGAGCATTTGCACCAAGACAAACCTGCTGAATAGCACCTCTGGCTTCGTGGTTATTCCATATGAAAGGACCACACATGTGGTAAATTTGCTCTTGACTTAAACACTTTCAATAAACCTTGGTCTGTTCTGAATCTGCACCCAAAGCAAATGACTCCTTCTTTGAGGAGTTCTCAAGGTTTTTCCACAGACCCTAGAAAACCCCCAATGGCCAGTGTGGAATACCCTCTTTAGTTCCACTGAAGCCCCCAGGAACACAACTCTGACCATACCTGGAGTCAGGAAGATGGAGAAGAAAAAGAGCCCCAGCAGAAACTGCATGATGATGAGTTAGGCATGGAGATTAAAAAATGATCTTATCTTGAAGGAGCACAAGTGTGGCCTGGGAGTTCTGCAAAACAACACACAAGCCACCTATGCACAAAAAAAGTATTTGAAGCACTTGTAAAATTGCTGTTTAATTACCCTTCAGGTAATTAAGGATTTAGGAATCCCTTCAGGATTCAAAGTTGCTTCTGATCATTACTGTAGAATTGCCTTCTGCATAGATGCTGGAGGCCTGTCCTAGCTCTCTCTGTCCATCCGCCCATCTGTCCATCTATCTATCATCTATCTTCTTCAATAAATTCTTACTTCGATGAACTTTGTTTCTGAGTGCTGAATGAGAATGGGGAGTTTCATTGGAACACTGACACTATCTATCTATGTATCTATCTATCTATCTATCTATCTATCTATCTACCTACCTACCTACCTATCTATCCATCCATCCATCCATATCTATCTATCTATAAAAACAATCAACCAATGGAACAGCTTGCCCTCGGAACTTGTGGGAGCACCATCACTTGAGACTTTCAAGAAGAGATTGGATTGCCATTGGTCAGAAATGGTGTAGGGTCTCCCTCTTGGGTGGGGGGTTGGACTAGATGACTTACAAGGTCCCTTCCAACTCTGATTATCTATCTATCTATCTATCTATCTATCTATCTATCTATCTATCTATCTATCTATCTATCTATCTATCTATCTATCCATCCATCCATCCATCCATCCATCCATCCATCTATCTATCTATCTATCTATCTATCTATCTATCTATCTATCTATCTATCTATCATCATCTATCAGTATTATTATTTTTATAAATAACTCAAAGCAATTAGCATACCCAATATTGCATTTTCTTCCTATTTCCCCTCTGAATAGAACATCTTGGTGGTCAGTTGGACTGATAGAGTGTTACTGGCCCCATGTCACACAACTGACTTTCCTGCTTAAGGCGGGACTAGAATTCACAGTCTCTTGTTAATTGGCCAAAAGCCACCCAGTCAATTTTAATGCCTAAGGTGGGACTAGAACTCTCAGCTTCTTGGTGATAGGCCCAAAGTCACCCAACCCTCAGACAAACTCAGAAAAAATTCAGCTTCTGTTGCTTTCCTGAGGCCATTGATCCATGTAGTTCTAGGCTCAAGCAATTTGTGGGGGTTCTAACAACCCAGTTTTCTGCTTCGGGCAAGCCTCCCCCTCCCAGGTGACAAAATGGTGTCTTCCATCTGGATTACAGTCACCAACCGTGTGGGGGGAGCTTCCCACTGCATTATCCCTCCATCCGTCTTCTTCTCCATGACAGTTTTCATAATATTCAGCACTCCTGGGAAGGAAACTCAGGCAGGCTGTGAAGTGGAGAGTTAGTTTAAGGTCAACATCCAGCTTGAGCATCCAAATGGAAGCCCAGGATCATTTTTGTTTATAGAAAAAAAAAAACCTTACTGGTTTATTGAATGCCTAACATGGTTTTGCTGAGGACAAACTAGCTCTGGGAGTCTCTGGCACCATATTAAACGAGGGATTTCCCAGCCCAACCCTCAGGGTCCCATGTAGATCATGTAAAAGGGTTCTCTTGTGAGGGGAACCTGTTTGCCTTTCTCTTCACACCTGTTAATATGGCCAGGGGTGGGATTCAAATTTTTTTAACAACCAGTTCTGTGGGCATGGGCGTGTGACTGGATGAGTGTGGCTTCTTCTTCTTCTTTTTTTGCAGCAACCCTCCCCAATTTTTTTTTTTTTTTTGCTTCCTGGGCCTCAGGGAAGCCTCCTGGGGGGATCCAGGAAAGCAAAAAACAGAGCCTAGGGGGCACAGCTCCCCCACCCCCCACTCATGCAAGCTCCTTTTTTCCTCCTGGGCCTCGGGGAAGCAATAAAGTAGCATGAGGGATCCCAGCACAGCTGATCACTGGAACAGCGGATCATTGGGAGAGGAGGAAAAAAGAAATACATTAAGGAGTGACTGGGTGGGGAGAAGGCAGATGTCGGGCATGCAAGCAATGTCATGCATGCGCAGTAAGGACTGACTGGGCAGGGAGGGGTTGGGCAGGCAGAGAGTGGTGGGACCAGGCAGGGGCATGGTTTGCCATTCTTCGAACTGTGAAGAATCATAACAACCAGATCTATAAAACCGGTTTGAACCGGTAGAATCCCACCCTTGAATATGGCCTTGAGAAGTTTCCAAACTTTCACAAGCTTCTGTGGGACTGCAGAGGTTTTGCTTCTCCAACTAACTCATTTGTAATCAAGGGCTCCCATTCTTTTCCGTAATGACAAGTTGAAACAAATGAGGCACGTAGCTGCCAGAGTTTCATTCTTGACACTCACAGTCTCTTGGGGATGCGCCCAAAGTCACCCAGCCTTCTTACATGCCTAAGACGGCATTAGAACTTATCATCTCCTGGTGATGATCCCAAAGACATCCAGCCAACTTTCGTGCCCAATGTAGAACTAGAACTCACCTTCTTCCGGTTTCTAACCTGGTGACTTAGCCACTAGACCAGGGATCGGCAACCTTCAACACTCAAACAGCCACAACCGGAAGCCTCTGTTCAATTATGGAGCCGACCGGAAGTCCAGTTCCCCCACCATAGAGTCTCCTAGTGCAGCATCCTTTATCCTTTACCTGTCCTAACTGAAAGCCCTATCAATTGTGGAGCCGACCAGCAACAGGGAGTCGCAGCAGAGGGATGAAAGAGCCACATGCGGCTCCAGAGCCACGGGTTGCTGATCCCTGCAGTAGACCAAACCTTGTCTATCTCTGGGGAGGGGAACCATGGTGGGAGCAGACTGCCCCTCCTGCCCCCTTCCTTTCAATGAAGTGGCTTCTGTGCTTGTGTGGGTGGACACCTTCCCCAGGCAAAGCAACACACCTCATCCAGCATATGCACTGAAGACAAATTCTTCGTGTGTCCAATCACACTTGGCCAATAAAGAATTCTATTCTATTCTATTCTTGGAAATATGACTTTGAAAGAACCTTTTGGTCAAGCTCTTGTTGCAATCAAGAGTCAATTGAAGATCATCACAACCTTTCATTGGACTATAGCAGGGGTATCAAACTCAATTTCATTGAGGGCCACATCTGGGTTGTGTTTCACCTTGGGGTGAGGGTGGCCAGGGTGGGTATGACCAGGAGGCGTGGCCAGTTCAGCATCACTTGTCGGGGCTCTGGTTTCAGCTGCAGCAGCCTCCTGTAGACCTCTGCCAGTGAAAACAGAGCTTCATGAGCTCTGTTTTGCTGGCAGAGGCACCGTGGGCCAGTCATTTGCTGTTTCCAGGGTGGTCCTGTGGGCCAGATCTAAGCACCCTGCAGGCAGGATCCGGCCCATGGGCCTTAAGTTTCACACCCCTGGATTATAGCCAGCTGGAACCTCCTTCTCCACCACTTCTCACTTAATTTTAATTCTGCAGCCTAGAAATCCCTCTCAATGTCTCAGTTGGCTTTTCCCACGCCCTGCCCCTGGAGAAGTCAATAAACATTTAACATTTAAAAGGTCAAAAGATCCTGCACTCATTCTACGCATAGTGACCTCTAACACTGGCATCAGCACAAGATCTGCTCACTTTATCAGTCCTCTGAGCCATTTATTACAGCCCTCCCCTTCACAGCAGACTGTGCAAATTTCTAAGCAAACAGTGAACAAAAGGAAGCAAAAGAACAGCAGCCGTGTTAATGCATGAGAGCTCTGCCTTTATTCTGGTGGAAAAAGAGGTGGTATTTAGCAGGTTCTGACCAGTTCTGGAGAACCGGTAGCGGAATTTTTTCCAGAAAAATATTCCATCTTTCAGGAATTCTTTCAGCCTTTTCACAGTTCCTAAGAAACCATGCAAGTAGCCATTAGGGAGAATCCTCCTTAGCTCTAGTGACACACACACACACACACACCCCAGACAACAACCCTGATTATACCTGTAGTCAGCAGGACAGAGAAGAAGAAGAGCCCCAGCAGAAGCTGCATGATGATGAGTTAGGCTTAAAAAAAAAAAATCTCTTCTTGAAGGAACACAATTGTGTGGCCTAGAGATTCTGCAAAATAACATACAAGGCATCTAATGAACAAAAAGAAATCTGAAAGACTTGTAAAACTCTTTTTTAATTACCGGCGACCACAGGGCTTCAATGTTGTCTCTAATCATTACTGTAGAACAAGAGTCTTCCAACTTGGCAAGTTTAAGACTTATGGACTTCAACTCCCAGAATTCCTGAGCTAACATGACCAGAGGAGGAATTCTGGTCACAAGTTCTTTTTACATAGACCCCAAGCTAACAGGCTCCGATATCCAAGAGAGCCAACACAATCATACGGGACTTAGGCCACAAACAGACAAGCACTCAAAGACTAATACTCATTGTGTATTCCTCCACTTCTTCTTATTTCAGGACACGTCCTCCTTTTATTATTCCGGTTTCTACTCCTTGTGAGTCCTACTGCCGGTCAGCAGTAACTTTATCTATCTTTATTTTAGGCTGCTTTTATAAACAAGCACACCTCCTTCCCTTTCTCCAAAATACCAACACTCTACACCAGCTTTTATAGAAAAGAGCTAAGGCTAGGACAGGGCCACAGCCACAGCCACACCCTCATTATTCTTTGTTGTTTTTCTCTCCTGCCTACCATCCCCTCTAGCTTCTACTTCAGATCCTTCTGGGACTTGTCCAGTTGTTCATACTGCTCATGTTGCTCTCACTTGGCAGCATGAAGTCTATCACCACTTCTGTCTCTATGTATGTATGTATGTATGTATGTATGTATGTATGTATGTATGTATGTATGTATTGAGCATGTATTAGATAACAGATATAAGTATATACATGAAATGGATAAGAATAAAAGGAAACATTGGGACAGGGATGGTAGGCACATTGGTGCACTTTTGCATGCACCTTAAGACCCCTTAGGAATGGGGTGAGGTCAATAGTAGGGGTTTGGAGAAGAAACAACAGAGTCAGGTTGTGAGTTCCAGACATTGACCACTCTGTTGCTGAAGTCGTATTTCCTGCAATTGAGTTTGGTGCGGTTTACTTTGAGTTTGCATCTATTGTGTGCTTGTGTATTGTTGTGGTTGAATTTGATTAGTCATTGACAGGTAGGACATTGCAATGGATAATTTTATGTACTGCGCTTAGGTAGGACCAAAGTAGGCATAGTTCTAAGCTGTCTAAGCCTAAAATTTCAAGTCTGGTGGCATAAGGTATTCTGTTACAAGTAAAGGAGTGGAGGACTGTTCTTGTGAAATATCTCTGGACTCTTTCAATTGTGTTAATGTCCGATACACAATGTGGGTTCCAGACAGATGAGCTGTATTCAAGAATTGATCTGGCAAATGTTTTATATGCTCTGGTTAGTAGTACAATATTACCAGAGGAAAAAAAACTACACAAGATTAGGTTTACAACTGTTAATGCCGTTTTGGCTAGGTTGTTACAGTGGGCTCTAGCACGCAGATCATTACAGATGCGTACTCCAAGGTCCTTGACAAAGTTTAGGTCATCAACAAGGTCTTGACTATTCAGCTTGTGTTTTATTTTCTGATTTTTTTCCCAATATATAAGACAGAGCATTTGTTTGTTGAGATTTGAAGTTGCCACTTGTTTGACCATTCTGACACATAGTCAAGGTCTTTTTAAAGGGTAGTAGTATTGTTGGTGGTGTTGAAAAGTTTTACATCATCAGCAAAAAGAATGCAGTTGCTTTTCATATGATCACAAAGGTCATTTATGTAAAGTATAAAGAGAGGTGGTCCTAGAACGGTAGCTTGGGGAGCACCGCTGTTGACAGGGATATGAGATTTGATAGGGTACTCCCTATTTTGACTATTTATTGCCTGTTTGACAGGAATGCAGCTATCCAATTATGCAGGTGTCCGGAAATGCCATAAGATTTTAATTTTAGAAGTAGTTTTTCGTATACCACTGAATCAAAGGCTTTACAGAAGTCTGTGTAAATAGCGTCTATTGCTTTGCCCTGATCAAGTTGTGTATTCTATATGTTTTTGCAGTATAGGAGTTGCAGATTACAGGATGTTTTTTCCAAAACCAAATTGTTAGAGAGTAGGTTGTTTGTCTCTACGTAGAGAGTAATGGATTGATTAATAATTGATTCCATGACTTTGCAGGTGATGCAACATAAAGAGATTGGTCTGTAATTTTCAACTAGGCTGGGGTTTCCCTTTTTGAAGATGGGAATGACTGTGGCTAGTGACCATAGATTGGGTAAGGAGCTGGTCCTGAAAGATTTTACAAAGATTATGCTTAGAGAGTCTGCTTTCGCAGTGGAAAGCTTTTTTAAGAAATAGGCACATAGTCCATTGGGTCCAATAGATAGAAATGGCTTTAGACTGCGTAGTGCTTTTTCGACATTATCTTCTGTAAAATTGATATGTTTCAGATCATTGTAATTATCTGTGGTTCGACTATGAAATATTGGGTATGAGCCATTGCTGTTTACAAAGACTGAGCCAAAGAATGTATTAATGAGGTTGGTTTTAATGGTTTCATCATTACAAACCATTAGGTCCTTTTAGGGGTGGGATGGATCTCATGTCTTTAAGTTTGTAGTAAACAAAGTTGTTGAAGGCATGGGTGGATTTCATGCATGGAAGGTTTTCCTCTTGTTTGATGTGATAATTGGTGCATTCAGTCTTTATTTGGGGGCATAAGTTTTTGTAGCAGCTTTTAAAGTTGGCTATGTAGCCAGTTTTGTTTTTCTGCCAAAAGGAATTTTTTTTGGATTGGAGATTCCTTATTGTTATGGGTAATTTGTTTTTTCTAGTTTCAGAGGTTATTAGTGGCATGTTTAATTGGATGAATCTTTTGACTAAAAAAATGTATCACGGTCTTTGGCAGTATTGCAGCCAGTGAATAGAATTTGCTAATCAAGAGATGAGAGGTCATTGTCTGTGAGATCATAGTTGGCTTTTTTTAAGTTATAATTGGGGATCCCGATATTGTGATGATTTTTGTGAGGACTTAAGTTGAGACAAAAGTCAATCATGCTGTGCTCACTGTTGGAAAAGGGTATTTTATTTGTAGTCCATAAATTGCAGAAGATGAGATTGAGGCAGTTGTTGAATCTAGTGTTGTTAGTTACTAGCTGTTGCAGTCCCCTATTAGTTACAGCATTGTACAAGGTTGCATGTATGGGTTCAGTTGTACATTCATTTTGTACAACTGCATTAATAAGAGGAAATTGAGGTCACCAAGAAAGATAAGAGTGTGTGGGCAGGAGGTTGCCCACGTTAGTAGTGAAGTTAACTTGTTCGCCTGTACAATGTCATAATCAGGGGCTCTGTAACATAGTAAGAAGCGAAATGTGATATTTAAGGACAGCTCTCAGATGATGGTCTCAGGAAGAGCAAGCTCCTGGGTAAATTGAATATTTTTAGATGTAGGGACTTTTTGTAGAAGATAGGAACACCCCCTCCTCTATGGATTTCACGATCGGATCGGTAAAGGTGATAAGTCTCTTACTGTGGTAATGGAGTCAGGGATGGATGCATTTGGCCATGTTTTATAGAAAAATATAGTGTTGAATTTAGCTGTATTTAGTAAGAGGAGGAATTCAGGTATTTTATTTACGAGACTTCTTTCATTAAGGAGCTTGCATTTAAGATCATTAGTAGTTGGTATTAAGGCAGTTAGGGGCATGTGGGCCTATTTTTGGATGGTGGTATACTCATACAGCTGATGTTGCTGTCACTTCTGATGTCTTTCACCATTTCTGTCTCCATGTCCTTTTCTGTCTGGTTGATTGGTTGGTATCTGCCCATTTGTCTGGCTCTGGAGACCCCCTCCTTGATATGTATGAAGGGTTTAAAAGCAACTTTCCTGTGATCACTTGAAACCAAGAACCAAAGCAAGCTTTAATCCATAGTCTTGTAAGCAGCGGGACCCCAACTGAACTTCATCTGTGGTTATGCTTACCAGGTATCTGTAAAAAGGTACTCTTTTTACAGATACCTGGTAAGCATAACCACAGATGAAGTTCAGTTGGGGCCCCGCTGCTTACAAGACTACGGATTAAAGCTTGCTTTGGTTATTGGACTACGTCTATATGATTTTTTTTCCTCTTCTAATCACAGAAAGACGGGTTTTTCAAAGGCATGCATGTGGTAGCCAAGAAAATAACCTGCCCATTTCACTGATAAAAAGGGTGTGTCAATTTCAGGCAGCAGCACAAAACTCTTAAGAGGGTAGTCACGTAGTCCACCAATGAAAATTGTAGAGTGGAGTTTGTTAAATGTTCTTGTGTGGGTGTGTGGGTGTTTCTGTGTGTATATGTGAGTGCACCTTAAATGTCTTTGTGAAGCTTCCTTGACAATTAGAGAAACTGCAGGCTGTTGACTAAACTGGAAAGAAGACAAGGAAGAAGAGTTGCCTTCAGGATTCAGATGGCATGAACAGAATAAAATAAACAGCGGATCAATAAAGTGTAACTACAATGGTTGAAAAAAAAATTATTACATGGGCAGGTTCTACATTTCATAAATTAATCAATAAAAATAAATCAATATCAAATCAAATCTGGAAGAAAGGAATGGCAAACAATCCCTCCAGAATATAAAATGTAGATATTTTGATTTTCTACACCAAATCCAAAGAATCAGGCAACTGGAATGCAATTATTTATTGTTTGTTTATTTAAATTACACCATCTTTTTTGCTCAAACCCTCATTCCAAGCTGCTACTGAGATTTCTGTCTGCTTAACAGGTTTTCCATGTGGGAAAAGCATAAGCATGACATGATCCAAGATCCCGCCTGATCAGCTGGAGAGAATATACAGGCCAAGAAAAAGGGGACAACTTCTCGGGTGGATGGAAGAGCTTTAGAAGAGAAGCTTCATCAGGAAGAGCCCAAGGAATGCTGGGGAGAAGGATGCGAATGAGGGAGGGGCTTTGCTGCAGGTAACTTCTTTAATGACAGTTCCAGGTGGAACTTCAGGTATTCTACTAGGGTCAGCTTTCCCTTTCAGACGTTCATATTGCTTGCAATCATATTTTTCAGCACAACGTTTTATGATGACTTGGATCGCTGAAGGAAGAGAAAAACGTCGGCGATCAGAGCAATCACTAAGACTTAAAGACATTCCTTCACCCACCCAAACACAGGTTTCCAATACTCTCTATGCAATCAGGCTTAAATTATCCTATATCAGACACATTATGTGAAAGCCCAACTCTTGGGAGAAGCTTCCAATGCTGGGGAAAGCAGAGTGAAGAAAAGAGGAAGAAGAGGAAGAAGAGGAGGAAGAGGAGGAGGAGGAAGAAGAAGAAGAAGAAGAAGAAGAAGAAGAAGAAGAAGAAGAAGAAGAAGAAGAAGAAGAAGAAGAAGAAGAAGAAGAAGAAGAAGAACAACCAGCAGTAAGGTAGAGGGGCTTCTTTACAGTGGTGATGGGGGCATTGTTGAAAGACCTGAAGGAACATCTCCAGTGGTGGGATTCAAATTGTTTTACTACAGAAGTCACTAATGGTTCAGCAACCCATGCCAAATCGTCGCTATCAGTTCGCCCAAACCGGTGTGAACTGGCTGAATACAACCACTGAACATCACACACGTGATGGAACAGGATCAATCAGATTTATGTGGCTTGTCTTACTCATGTATTTGATCTTCTTCAGCCTTCAGAACCAATCTCATACAGACATGATTCTCATAAGGACATTCTTCCTTTACATTAGAACAATATCCATTAACTGCTAGACACTCTACACACTACATGGAATTACCTGGAAAGAAAAGTGGAAAGGAGATAAAAAAAAGTAGGACAAGGAGAGGGAATCAGAGATGCTTCCAATATTACTGAACCAGGATTCTCAGAAGCCTTAGCTAGGCTGGTCAGTGGAGATGATGGTGAGACCCAATCCGAGCCATATTAAAGTAAACCTAGAACAAGATGAAGAACTCTTTCAGAGAGAAATTTTAGCAGAAGCCATTGTGAGGCAGAGGAGGTGCCCACAGCTAACTTTAGGCAGGGAGGGGACCGGGATGGGGTTCAACATTTTTAGCAAGGGGTTCTTGCCTGGTTGCTGGGAGGGTGTGGCCATGGTGGGCGTGGCCTAGACAGCCTCCTGCACCACAGCGGGGTGTATGTGTGCATTTTTGCCCTTTCTGGTCTCCGAAGGCTTTCCTCAAGCCTCCAGGAGGATGAGAATGATCTCCTCGGCAAACTGGAAACAATCCCATTTCCGGCCCTCCCAAACTTCAGGAGGCCCGTTTTTCGCCCTCCCAGACTCCATGGTGGCCCTGCACTTACCTGCATCCAAAACTGGCCGCATGGGGACTCCTGGTAGAGGAGGGGAGGGGTGGTCGATGCTAGCCAGGAGTGGGATTTGGGGAGGTTCTACAAACTGCCCAGAATCTTAGCTAGGGTCTCTCCTGAACCCCTGCGAGTCCTCACCAGCCCATCCATGGAGGGGACGCAATAAGTGAGGTTACACAGGTTAAACAGAAAACAAACACAAATTTCCTTTCTTCTGTTTGGAATCCACCAAAATTCCCACGGAAATTATCAAGTTAGAAATGGGAAGGAAGGAAGCTTGTTGCTTTTCTAAATTGACCCATGTTTGTTTCTTTCATAAAACCTGTAATACTGTAAACCAGTCTCTGTGAGAGTGAGATGGGTGGTATGTAAATCTGACGAATACAAACTCTGAAGCAATATTTCACCTATCAGTTTGAAGAAAATTTTTGAGACATCGCAGGAGATGAAATTTCAGTTTTGCTTTAAAGAGAGACACTCAGGCCAGGTTTTGATGTCTTGAAGCTCGCCTTGTGGTGAGATAGACATAAAAACAAATTTAATAAAAAGAAAGAGAGAGAGAAAAAGAAAGAAAGGAAGGAAGAAAGGAAGGAAGGAAGGAAATGACCCACTTCAGGATCCTCACTCAATTATCTGAGCCAGGGCCAGATTAAGGACAATTCATGTCCCAAGAGTGGAATGAAAGGAAAATATCCTTTTGACAGAGCAAATAAAGCAGAGAAAGAAAATTTTAAAAAAGCACTAAAGGGAAGTGTGGCAGTGAAATAATTAAGGGCATCTAAGTCTGGGGGAAATCTTCATTGTGGCTCCTTTTCCTTGCTGTCCTAAACAAATTTTAATTTGGTTAGTGGTTGTTCCAGGACAAATCTGGCCACCTGAAATGCCATGAGTGGTAAATTTTCTTGAATTAAATGCTTTTTGATAAACTTTGGTCTGTTCTGACTCTACATCCGCTTTCTTTTTTCCAGAAAACTATTCCATCTTTCAGGAATTCTTTGAGCCTTTTCACAGTTCCTAAGAAACCATGCAAGCAGCCAATAGGGAGAATCCTCCTTAGCTCTAGTGACACACATACACACACACACACAGAGACACACACACACACCCCAGACAACAACCCTGATTATACCTGTAGTCAGCAGGATGGAGAAGAAGAAGAGCCTCAGCAGAAGCTGCATGATGAGTTAGGTTTAAAAACAAAAATCTCTTCTTGAAGGAACACAATTGTGTGGCCTAGAGATTCTGCAAAATAACACACAAGGCATCCAATGAACAAAAAGAAATCTGAAAGACTTGTAAAACTCTTTTTTAATTACCCACGACCGCAAGGCTTCAATGTTGTCTCTAATCCTTACTGTAGAACAAGGGTCTTCAAACTTGGCAAGTTTGAAGTAACATGACTGGAGGAGGAATTCTGCAAGATGGAGTCCACAAGTCTCCAAGCTGTCAAGTTTGAAGACCCCTGCTGTAGAATCATCTTCTGCATGGACTGTGGAGAACCTGCCTTGAGAAGGTAATTCGCCTTCCAGAGGTGGCTGTGAGGTGGGCTCTCAAGGCAAATTGCTCCAGCTCTGTTAAACAAACATGGTGGGAGCAGTCTGTCTGCCCTTCCTGACCTTTTCCTTTTCATGGAAGTGGCTTCTGCACATGCGCTTCCCCAGACAAAGCAAGGCACCACTCTCTCTTGGACGCTCTGCACTGAAGGAGCCTTTTTCTCAAGCATTTGTGGCAGCCAAATGTCCAACTGAAGGTCATTGCAATCTTTCACCTGGGCTATGGCAATATGCAGGAGGGCCCCTGCCCACATCTTCTCAGCTAATTTTAACTTTGGCAGCCCAGAAACAAATGTGTACCCTGGTTGCACAAATGTTTGCTCAATGCCTGTTAAAGCCATGTTACTTATTACTTCATCGTGCTTCGGCAAATAAAGGGATTGACCCGTGGAACAGCGTGTCAGGTAGAGGAGTCTGCCCTTTATTTCTCCTTCTGTAAAATCAGTTCCTTCTGCTTCAGAGCCCTCTGAGAGCCAAGAATGCCAGATTCAGCTTGAGAAGTTTCTAAAAAAAAAATACCTTAGATAAATTGAAGCCATGGACCCCATTGAGGAAAGACAACAAGATGACAACTCGGGGAGTTGCCCTCCAGTGTCATTGAGTCAAATGGGATGCTCAGCAGGAGAACTGAAGAACTGGGAGTGACCTTTTGGGTCATAGTTGTTAAACCTTTGCTCAGAAATACTGGTAGGTGGTCAATTCAATGACACCAGAGAGACAGCTGGCCTTTGCAATTGGCTCTATTTGTCCAATCTCTTTTCTGGGAAGACAAGGACAACATCTTTCAGCTTCTTTTTAAAAGTATATCAACATGTCACAAGTTCTTTTTACATAGACCCCAAGCTAACAGGCTCCAATATCCAAGAGAGCCAACACAATCATACGGGACTTAGGCCACAAACACACAAGCACTCAAAGACTAATACTCACTGTGTATTCCTCCACTTCTCACTTCTACAACACTTCCTCCTTTTTTTACTCCGGTTTCTAATCCTTGTGAGTTCTACTGCTGGTCAGCAGTAACTTTATCTATCTTGACTTTAAGCTGCTTTTACAAACAAGCACACCTCCTTCCCTTTCTCCCAAATACCAACACCTCCACACCAACTTTCTGTTCAGCTTTTATTAAAAAAAGCAGCTAAGGCTAGGAATAGGTCTTAAAAGGACAGAGCTACAGCCACACCGGTAGCCTGTCCTTTCTTTCTTTCACCCCTCATTATTCTTCCTTGGTTTTTCATTTCTTTTCCCCCACCCTCTCTAGTTTCTCCTTCAGGCCCTGGGACTTCTCCAGTCGCTCATACTGCTGATGCTGCTCTGACTTGGCACCACCATGTCACCAACAACTTCTGTCTCCCTGTCTGTTCCCACAACATCTGGTTGATTGGTTGGTATCTGCCCATTTGTCTGGCTCTGGAGACCCCCTCCTTGACATGTATGAAGGGTTTAAAAGCAACTTTCCTGTGATCACTTGAAAGCTTCCCATAGAAGTATGATATGTATTTGAAAAGTAAATGTGTAAAATGTTAAGATTTAAATGAATATTAATATTAATGATAGAATTGAATTGGAATGGATTGTCATTTTAATTATATTATATATTTATATTTTTTTCTTTTTTCAAAATACAGTGTGTTGCTTTACAATGTACCAAGCAGAATCCGAATGGAAGTTATGTATTATATTAAGTGTTATATTTTAGGGGAAAGATATAAAGGCGTCATATTCCAATTAGTGATTAAAGGAGAAATTTTGTTTAATGAGAAAAGATAGCAGACAGTTGAAACAGGACAAAGAATATAAGTATAATGATCTGAATTGAGATGAAATAAACAAAATAAAATTAAGAAAGGGAAAAGAGGGGAAAAGCTATATAGAAAATGTAGAATAGTAATAAGATATGGAATGGAATATAAAAATGAGCATGAACTTGAATTTGTGTCTGTACAAAGAGATGTAACCCAGGGTTATGCTGCTTTCAAAAAAGATCTTTTATGCTTTTATGTTTCATGTTTTGTTTGTTTATGTTTGTTTTTAAAAATCAATAAAATTTTCAAAAAAAAAAAAAAGCCACAACACACAAGCACTCAAGCGTTAATGCTCACTACGTACTCCTCCACTTCTTCCCACTTCTACTACACTTCCTCCTTCTACGACTCTGATTTATATCCCTTGTAAGTCCTACTGCTGAAGACTTTTTTCAACTGCCTTGAGCTTCTTTATGCTGCTTTTACAAACAAACACACCCCTCTCCCAAACCCCAACCCTTCCAAACCATCTCTCTGCTCACCTTTTATAACCAAAGCAGAAGTCTTAAAGGGACAGGACAACAGCAACACGGGTGGTGGCCATCTTGCAAGCAGAATGTCCTTTCCCATACTTCACCCATTTTAATAAACATCATTATCCTTTGATTTCTTTCTCTTCACTCTAGTGCCATCTCTGTGTCCTTCTATCTTCATGGGAAGTCAGCAATGACATTTTGATGTTCCGTGTGATGCATAATCCTGAAATGGTACAGTTGAAATGTCAAATCTGGCAGCAGCAAAAAACAAATTGTGCTGTTTGCTGTAGAATGGAAAAAGTGATTTTTTTTCCCCTATACCCAATCAAAAGAATCAGGCAATGATTGGAGTCCTATTATTTATTGTATTTTTAAAAAATTTGAATTATGCAATCTTTTTCTTCAAATAAAAGAGGCAATGTGGCTGATTGTATTTCTGTCTGCTTAACTGGTTTCCTCTTGGGAAAATATAGACACATACGCATAACATCCAAGATCCCACCTGATTAGCTGGAGGCCAAGAAATACAGTCCAAGAAAAAGGGGACAACTTCTTGGGTGGAAGGAAGAACTTTAGAATAGAATAATAGAGTTGGAAGGGACCTTGGAGGTCTTCTAGTCCAACCCCCTGCTTAGGCAGGAATCCCTACATCACTTTAGAAGAGAAGCTTCATCAGGAGGAGCCCAACTGCAAAGGAGGAAGGGTCTTTGCTGCCCTCCACCCCTTTAATGATAGATTCCTCTGGAACACGGATTATGTCACCAGAAAAAGGCTTCTCTTTCAGACCTTTGTATCTCTTGCAATCAGATTTTGGACTGCACCTTTTCAGGGTGACCAGGACCCCTGGAAGAAGAGAGGGATTTCAGTGATGAAAGCCATCAATCACTCAGTCCTAAAGGAATTCCCTCACCCATCCTAATACAGCAAGGGTGTCAAACTCAAGACCCGCAGGCTGGATCCAGCCCATGGCGGTGCTTAAATCTGGCCCCTGGGCAGTGGTGGGATTCAATTTTTTTTTTTTTACTATCAGTTCTGTGGGGATGGTTTGGTGGGTGTGGCAGAGGAAGAATGTTGTAAAATCCCATTCCCTCCCCACCCCACTAACCTGCTTTCCAGCTCCGTTCTCCTGTGCAGGGCAACAAAAAAAGACCCAGCCAATCAGCTGGGACTCAATGGGAGGCAGAGAATAGGTGGAGGCGGGGCTAGTCAGAGGTGGTTTTTTCCGGTTCTCCAAACTACTCCAAATTTCCACTACCGGTTCTCCAGAACTGGTCAGAACCTCCCGAATACCACCTCTGCCACTGGGGCCTGGAAATATCAAAGAATCGGCCCACAGTGCCTCTGCTGGCCAAAACAGGTTGTGCGGAGGCCCCGCGGGGCCCGTTTTTTGCCTCCCTGGACTCCAGCAGCACTCTGCTGGCAGAAAACGTTAAGGTGGAGTTTAATGAAGTATGAAAAATAAGTCATAAATGTTTGCCAGTAATATCTGGTAGAAGAGACAGGAAAATGGTTCTAGTAAAGAACTGAGGAAAGAAAGAAGGAGGGAAATGTGCCTTGAGTCTGTGTCAAACGCCCCACCAGGGCCATGTCCACCCCTGGCCACATGCCACCCCCCCACTCCAGAGGTGGTATTGAGCAGGTTCTGACGAGTTCTGGAGAACCGGTAGGGGAAATTTTGAGTAGTTCGGAGAACTGGCAAATCCCACCTCTGACTGGAGATTTTACAGTATCCGTCCCCTGCCATGCCCACCAAGCCACGCCCACAGAACCGGTAGTTAAAAAAATTGAATCCCACCATTGCCTCACCTGGCCCTCCGAGGTCAAACACAACCCTTATTTTTTAAATATTTTTTTTTATATAATGTCACTTCCGACTGGCCCCATCCCCCTCTATTCTCTGTCTCCCGTATTCCACTGATCGGCTGGGTCTTCTTTGGTTGCCCTGCCCAGGAAAATGGAGCTGGAAAGCAGGTTAGTGGGGTGGGGAGGGAATGAGGATTTTACAATATCCTTCCCTTGCCACACCCACCAAGCCACGCTCACAGAATCGGTAGTAAAAAAATTTGAATCCCACCACTGATGGGACACTACAACCATCCTAAATACAGGTGGGGTTTTGAAGTGCTGTAAATTTTGATCAGGTGATTGTGGGAATGCGGCAAAGGTCATAAGTTGCTTTCTGGGGGACAACCGCAAGCCAACATTTTCAGCTAAGACCCTTTTGTGTCAATCTGTTAAAAGTGCCAACCACCCCCTCCATCCTCACCCTGTGACAAACATGAGCATAAGTAAAGGATTTACAGTCCAGTCATAAATCTCTGCTTGTTTCTGGCCTAGAATTCCAGAGAGGAAAATATCCTTATTAAAGGGAAGAGTTTAATCAAAAGCACCTCACCCTTCCTTCTTCCTGAAATCACAAGGACCGGCTACATAAAAGAAAATCACATCTTTGCAAATTTGGCCCCCAATGAGGTACTCGTGCATTTCTCTAAATTGTCACACAAATTCAGGGTACACTTGACAAAGGAGTCAGATATACCACTGGAAAAAAAAACTGGTTTCCGAAATCCAAAGGCGAATGCAGAAAGCTGCATTTCCTTCCACATTTAATATACGGGTCTTTCTCTGAAAAGACAAGGCAAAGGTGTATTTTTGCTTTATGGCTTCTTAGCAAATTTGGAAGAGAATCCCAGCTTGCTCCCCACATATCCCTGCCAGTTTGAAGACAAAATTCATCACTGCAGGTCCCGTGGAGTCTGCTGTTAAGTCCAGATGGAGTCATTCCCATCCTCCAGCTATCCCTCCCCCATTATGATTAGCAAATGCCTCTCCTGTTTGCACAAGGTTTTTGCTCAATGCCAGCCCAAATCATGCTTAGTTGTTTTGCTTTGGCGCATATCAGCTTGGCTTTTCATGTCAAAGTTTGTCAGCCTGCAGAGTTCTCTCCTTCTTTCTCCTTTGAAAAAACAGCTTCTGCTGTGAGCCAAGATTGGGCTTGAGAAGTTTTTTTTTTTTTTAGTAATGTTTTGAAGAAATGTAAACTATGAATTCCATTGAGGAAAGATCATTAATGACAGCTCAGGGGGTTGCCCTCCACCGGTCAGTGGGTCAAATGGCATCCCCAGCGTGAGAACTGAAGAATTGAAAGTGACAGTTGGAAGTTGTAGAAGTTAAAACCTTTGCCCAGAACTAGGCAGTCGGTACAATGAATCCCGAGAGACAGCCGGCCTTTGCAATTGGCTCTGTTTGTCCAGCCTCTTTTTTTGTGAGGACAAGAACAGCACCTCACATCTTCTCTTCTACAAAGAGTGCAGAGAAGAGCAACAAAGTGGATTAGGGGACTGGTGGCTAAAACGTATAAAGAACGATCGCTGGAACTGGCGATATCTAGTCTGATGAAAAGAAACGCTGGGGCAGTGGTGGTAATTCTACCGGTTTGGCCCGGTTCGGCCGAGCCGGTAGCGGCGATGAGCAGTGGAGACCAAACCGGTTCTCTCCATCACTCTGCTGTTACCCAGGCTCCCATACCCATTTTTATCTTTTGCTTTTGAAGTGCAGCTGCTTTGTGTGGTACAGAAGAGTGCCGCGCGACAGCTGCTGAAGCAACCAGGAGAGTGCAGGCTTGCAGGAGGTGAGTTGGAATGCCTCTGCCCCAGTGGTGGGATTCAAATCTTTTTGTTACCTGTTCTGCGGGCGTAGCTTGGTGGGCGTGACAGAGGAAAAAGGATACTGTAAAATCTCCAGGCAGAGGCGGGATTTGCCGGTTCTCCGAACTACTCAAAATTTCTGCTACTGGTTCTTCAGAACCTGCTGAAGGCCATCCCTGCTCTGCACCTGCGCAATGGCCTCTGTGCAAAGTGCACATTTGGCACACGTACACATGCAAAGTGTGTGCACGCATGTAAAGCGCGCCC